>JAZGUH010000430.1:0-1489040 GCA_037893225.1 Hippasteria phrygiana | reverse complement strand
GCAAAGATCAGCCATTTTGTGGTCGGAGACGGGATGGATTCTGGGGTGACACAGGGACCCCTCATCAATGAGAAAGCTGTGCAGAAAGTGAGTTTCTGATGCCATTTTTTCAAACCTCGGGCTTAGGTAACAATAACGTAATTTTTTTGGGGGAGTTGTGCAAAATGCAAGCCTCCGTAATAGAGTACCGAAGTTTGACGTTAGTTGGCATGACAACTGGCTCCAAACAAATGGAGATTTCGACTGTTTCTTTGTTAACAGCCAGTCATGCAAACACATTGACACAAATTAACAAAAGTATTCTGGTTCCAAACATTGCATTGACGTCATCACTTCGGTACTCTATAACCAGTGTTGTAGGTCTCAAGATTTTACTGGTCTAGGTCCTGGTCGACACCCTATAGTCTCGGTCTTTGTCTCAGTCTCGGACTGTTGGGGTCTTGACCTGAGACCTGATAACGCCTTTACTTTTTCATTGAAGCTAACTGGTGCCAATTTCATAGAGCTGTTAAGCACAAAAATTTGCTTAGCATGAAAATGTCTTGCTTAGTAAAAAACAGGTTACCAGCCAAAAGTCCATGTAATTTTCATGCTAAGCAAACAACAGCTGAATGCCAGTCAAAAGCAAAATTCCACACATGGAGATCTGGTTGGTAATCCAGTTTTTATCAAGGAAGCATTTTCGTGCTAAGCAAATGCTTAACAGCTTTATGAAATTGGCCCCTGATCTTCAGCCATAAAATTCCTAGTGATTTGAAGGTTGGCATACATTTTCTTAACTTGCTCCAAAAGAGTAAATCCTGAAACATATTGGAAAGTCCCGTTTGTGTGGCTGAAATAATAGTGACTCATGTTTTCAAAAAATACACACCTGGTGTTTGTTACTTTTAATACATAATTTTGATTTTTCTTGCTTTATTTTTTTTTATGTGTAATTGATCCTGGTCCCGAACCTCCTGTTTTTGGTCTTGGTTTGGGTCTCGCAATTAATTTGAGCCATCTTGAACCTTCATCAGGTGGAGAGGCACATTGATGATGCTGTATCCCGTGGGGCTAAGGTCCTCCTTGGAGGGAAGAGGCATGAGCTAGGAAGGACATTCTTTGAGCCCACCCTTCTCTCTGAAGTCCCCAAGGAAGCCCTGGTGTGCTCTGAGGAGACTTTTGGCCCCCCTCGCTCCTGTCATCAGGTAAGGAAACATTTCCCAATATATCCCCACCCCTCCCAGAACAGTATTCACTTGTTTATATTGTAGACAACTCAAATGCACAAATGCCTGGACTGTGTGGGAATTCCCAATTTCTATTTCTGCCAACGGCCAATTCCATGGTGCTGTTATAATCCTGCAAACCTTCATCCTTTTCACAAAAGCAGCATCATTTGACCAAGAGCAGTAAGCACACTGTGTTTATCATTGTTTTAGAACCATAGCATTTTTCTTTATTGTTTGTTGTGAACATTTAATGTTTTTGTGCATGGCAGGGAAACTGGGGTCATGAAACTTGGCTTAGGGGGTACATACATGCACCTCATTGGTACCCTTGCCACTGCACATAAGAGAGAGTCTCAAAAATCAGAACGGTGGAGCATTCCAACGAGAACATTGATCACCTGCTGTTCCCGCTGAGAACAGCTTGGGAACACCGTGTGGTTATGTATGGAAACAGTGGTCTTTGCATGTATACTCGGTAATGGACTGTTCACATTGGGAATGCACTAGGAGCACAGCAAATTCCCAATGAGAACAGGGACGCCTGCCGTTTCCACTGAGAACAGCTTGGGAACACCGTGTGGTTATGTATGGAAACTGGTCTTTGCATGTACATACATATACTCAGGAATGGACTGTTCACATTGGGAATGCACCAGGAGCACAGCAAATTCCCAATGAGAACAGGGACGCCTGCCGTTTCCACTAAGAACAGCTTGGAAACACCGTGTGGTTATGTATGGAAACTGGTCTTTGCATGTACATACATTATACTCGGTAATTGGACTGTTCACATTGGGAATGCACTAGGAGCACAGCACATTCCCAATGAGAACAGGGACGCCTGCCGTTTCCACTAAGAACAGCTTGGAAACACCGTGTGGTTATGTATGGAAACTGGTCTTTGCATGTACATACATACTTGGGAATGGACTGTTCGCATTGGGAATGCACCAGGAGCACAGCACATTCCCAACGCTAACGCACTTTTCCCGAAAGGAACATTCCATCGGGAACAAACTTTCCATTTCCACAGGAATGCCACAAGTCACTCATTTTTGTGCACATCAAATGTCCTTAAAATTTGCTTCATGCAATGTCTCCCCCCTCCCCAACACCTCCAGGTTCAAGACAGAGGAAGAAGCCTTAGCCCTAGCCAATGCCTCCCCGTTTGGCCTAGCCAGTTACTTCTACTCCAACAACATCGCTCAGATCTGGCGGGTCGCTGAACAGCTCGAGTCGGGCATGGTCGGTATCAACGAAGGTGTCATTTCATCCGAGGTCGCAGCGTTCGGCGGCATCAAAGAGTCCGGTCTAGGAATAGAGGGATCCAAGTACGGAATTGATGAATACCTCAACATCAAATATGCCTGCTTCGGGGGCATTTGATTCCCATGTGGATTCTTGTAGTGTCGATCCCCCCCCCCCCCCCCCCCCAAAAAAAAAAGAACCCATTATGTTCAAACTTTGATATTTGCAAACAATTCTGTATAGATCGTTTGTACTAATGGCATGTATTCCCATTAAAATCTTCTGCCCGCCATATTTGATTTGAAGTGGTTTGGATATGTAGAGTTGCCTGCCAAATGAATCCTTTCCCTTGACTCTGCACTAACTGGCTGCTGTATACATACACAAGCCATCTTGAAACTTTGGTACATGTTCTTTACGAGACATAAGTGCGTTACGATGAGGCCTCTAAGATGGTGGACCATGATGGATCATGATGTCAAGTGCAAGTGATCTTTACAAGCAAAGTCGAATAAGAACATAAAGAAACTGGGCTTCTGTAGTGGCTTTCCATCAAGAAAGGGTTTCTTTCGAAAAGATTTTTTTTTCTGTATCGGCTTTCTAGAGGCAGCGTTAAAAAACATCTGACCAATGGCCAAAATGAGTTGAATGTCATAAGAAATGACGACTTTTCTTGACGCAATGGTCGGGCCTGATTGAACTCTTTTGCTAAAGAATTTATTTTCATGCTCTGGCGGAAGTTTTTGGACTGAGCTTTGGCTGCTGGCTCTGGAGGAAGTGGGAGATGCAAGAAACTGGCATGCAACTTGTAATTAACAAAAAACGAGGAAATTCCAATATTTACAAGACTTTGTACAGTGTTTTTAAATTTTCAATGGCTTAAGTGTGAAGTGAAAAACAAGGAAATCAGCTGATCCGAGGAAAAGTTTCATGCCTGAAGAAAATACCTGAAATCTGAAATTTGTTCCTATTAATTTTGAAATATTCCTTTTGGGAACATGGGAATGCAACGTCTTCCCAGCATATTTCAACTGGAACAGGCCAGGCTGTTCCTGAGAATATTAAAGCGTGCAGACACACAAACTCATACTTTGGGTTTGTCGGGTCATTGTACTCCCCAGTGATGTTGTCAAGACCAGGCATAAACCATGACAAAGGAATGCTTTTATTACAGGTCTTATGATGGTCTTGTGTTGGTCTTGCAGGGTCTTGTGATGGTCTCGACTACATCACTGGTGCTCCCTAATCCTTAAAAACCAGTGCTCCCATATGGGATTTACCCGGTGTTTCTAAGCTGAGAACAGAGCATCCTTTGGCAGTGTTGGAAAACTTTAAACAAGGCCATTTTTCTTTTCTTTTTTAAATCCATGAAGATCTGAATGTGGATGGCCCACCATCTTGTACACTGAGATGCGTCCTATCTGGATATATGTGTAAAGGTTTTTGAAATCGTCGCCATTCAGAAAGCGGGACCTTACAAATTGTTTAAACTGTAGTCCAGAAAATTTGGATATGCACACTCAGAAAAAAAAACCTAAATACCGGCCTGTAAGCATTATGACTTTCAAGATGTTCCCCAATGATGTGCTTTTTGCATCTCGGGTCGACACAAGATGGGAGACCTGCATATTATGTGAATGACAGTCAGCGGCATAGCCAGGGCCTTCTCCATTAGGGGGGAGGGGGGGGGGGGGGGGGGGGCGCGTGAGGGGAGGGGCACCTAATTTCTATTAAACCAGTATTTTTCTTAATAATGCTATTATATTCTCAGTTCTCGAAATTTACAGCGGGGGGGGGGGGGGGGGGTTGACAGGTTTTCAACCGAGTACATCATTGCAGTTAACCATGACCATGAAGTTGACGTTTTTTCTTTGAGGTTTCATGGAGTCACATGTTTCTGCCACACCACAACTGTATCAGCACAGAGATGGATGCCCTTGATCAGAATCAGGAAATTGTATGATTGTATGAGCATTCAGATAATGAAACTGGTGCGCACAACTGCATTAAATATTGCACGTTGAATGTCATGAAAAGTCATCAAAATGAAATTCGCACCATTTTCTCAAAGTGCTTTTTCGGTATGAAGCCGTGAGCGATTTGAGTCACATATGGTGTCATATGAAAGCTGAGGTCTCAATCTTTCTGATGCATATCCTTTGGTTTAATAATTATTCTCCCATAATGGGACACTGTATATAATATATTTATTGCCAGTACCATAGATGGTTTGATTATTTAAAGTGTAATTAACTGAAATATTAATATGGTGGCAAAGTGTCTTGCTTTAGGACACAAACACTATGACCCAAGACTGGGCACAAACCCACCATGTGGAACGATCCGCAAGATCTGAAATTTTGATTCACCAGACCACTAACCAATGACAATTATTATTAGACTAGGAGACAATGAACAGGAGTCTCGAACAACATGTACATGTAGGCCTAATATTATGTGACCCAAACCCACAAAGGAATCGTATAGGCCTAAGGATAGTTTTTGACTTGCTAGTTATTTTTCTTACGTTAGAAAGGGCACTTTTGGCTCTTTATATCGATTTGTCATTCGGTTGTCATGTGAGTGAAAACCTTGACAGTTTATAATAATGATTTCCATTGAATAAATTGCGTTTAAGGGCCTGTAAAGTCGATCAAGTAGTTCGGCGACTTATGACTCATTTTGTTGGACTCGCTACCGGTCCCCATATTCGAAGAATAGGACATACACAAATATTTACACAAATAAATCTGTATATGTTTTCAAAGTGTTCAACTTTCCAGTATAAGTTGTGGCGTGGACTACGGGGGGGGGGGGGGGGGGGGGGGGGGGCGTTCCCCCCCTCCCACATTTGAAATCCTAAAATGAACAAAACAATTTTACAAGCCGCAGTTCCTTTACTTATAGTTCCCCCTTGAAAAAATGTGTGCATATGTGTACGTGCACTGTATAATCTCCGAGGACAAGAGAAGAAAGGAAACACAAAGAAACCTTTCAGTCCTCGAACGTAGAGTCTTTTGTTGAAATCAGTCCTCGAACGTAAGGATACGTGCTTAGTCTATGGGGGTTGGTTATATTAAAGGAACAATAGGAAACACAAAGCATTGTCCTCGGACGTATTGGGGAAGTACGACTGGGTGTGCACCCAAGTTTAACCACTACAGTTACTGCCGATTCCGCGAAAAAGATACTTTGGGGGGGGGGGGACGAAGTCGAAGGGAAGTTCCCAATATGATACAATTACTGTCTTTACAAAAACAAAATTTACTCGGCAGAACATCATGGAAAATTATTTTTCCATTGTATTGAAACCGTTCATAAAGAGTTCATGAATATGTAGCGCCATCACTCCAGTAGGGTCCGAGGCGTTGTTGGGTGTGGCAAATGACGTGAGAAATATGAGAAACACCACTTTAAATTTAAATCAATAACCAAAGTTTTGTGAGATACTTGTACTGAACACTAATATAACCAAAAAGAACGAAAGATCCAAAACAAATGCTACAGAAAACCAGTATATTGTAGAACTATACATGACATTTGTACTTATCTAAATCTACCGACATCATTACATTTATAAGACAAAAATTGTCAATGGTACATTTTCCATTACCATCCTGTGAATGTGAATTACTTCATGGGAAAGATTTTACTTTAATACCCCCACAAAAATCGGTCAGGAATAGCAAATTTTGAAAAATAACCATCCATCTGTGTTCAGAATTGTATAAACACTTGGCACAACCTTTAAATTTGAGAATTTATTTAGGAAATTTTCGTGCAATATAGGGGAAGAAAGCTTGTGTTTTCTGTGTTATGTTCTTGGCACAGTGTATGGTCACTCAGAGTGTTCACATGTTAATTTCTGCCTCAATTTTACACATTTTGCTGACATAAATCTTGAAATAACAGGTTGTGCCACACATTTAGATAGTTATCAAGGAGGGTTAATTATTTTCCAAGATGTTGCTGTTCCTGACCGATTTTGGTGCGGGGTATTAAAGTAAAATCTTTCCCTCGGGGATCAGTAAGCACAGTGAATTCTTGATCATACAGGTATTATACTTAGACTTGTTAATTAATAGCCCAGACGATGGCCACTTCTTTTCAGGTACATGAGTGCTATTCACGTGCAAGTAGTTTGCTATACTGAGATAATTAAGAAGCAATCGGATGTTCACTATCATTTTCATTTTTCTGAGCCAGAACAGCACCCAGGCCAAAATTTGATGCATCAGTTTGCAAAATGAATCTCTTTGAGAAATCAGGTGCATATGCAAGATCGGTGGATTAATCAGCGTTTCTTTCAACGCACAGAAAGCCGTCTCGCATTCTTCGTCCAAACTTGTTGGTGAGTTCCACCAATGGAGTTCCACCAAACCTGGTTCACCACGGCAACAAAGAAAAAACTCCAATAATAATGAATACGCAAATAATGTAGATGAAGAAACGACTAATACATGTACTAGTACCGAAGTCAGACGTCAGTTGCCGCGGCAATGTTCCAAACACATGCAGTTTAGAATGTATTCTGGTTCCAAACATTGCATTGATTGACGTCATTACTTCGATCGGTACTCTATGTTGTCGCCGGTCCTACCTCCATGACTATACCCAGCACGATATGGGACAGAGGGGGGTACCCCCCTCTAGATTATTGTTACCTAACACATCCCCCGTAGACTTCTGAAAAGAATTCCTGAGATTCCGGGAACACAATGACCAACACAAAAGAGGGGGGGGGGGGGTTCGCTCTGCCCCATATCGTGCTTCATATGCGCCGGACACAGGACGTATGCTGATGCGTCTCATAATGGTGTGGCCAGGAAGGGCTCATCGGAGAACTGAGAGCGATGAATGTGGTCCTCTGGCATGGCACACACGCTGTGGTCCTTCACTGCACGCGCCGCCCATTGTGCAGGTGTAAAACAAAAGGAATTTTTGGCTACATCGGAATGTGCAGGTGTAAATAACAAAAGGAATTCTTGGCTACTACAACATGACCCATAAAGAAGGAAACTTCGGAATAAGCTATTTTACACTTCACTGGTTTGGCTGTTAAGCCTGCCTGTTCTAATCTACTTAACACATCTTTCAAGTGAAACAAGTGTTCCTCCCGGCATAGTTCCTTGCTCTATGCTCCCAGGTTGTACTATAGAACACGTCATCAATATAAGCCTTGGCATGACCTTAGCAACCAGCAAGCAACTTTATCCATCAATCTTTGAAATGTTTGCATACGAATTAAAGGCAGTACATTGTAACAGAACTGGCCAAAGGGCGTCACAAATGATGATTTCTCTTTGGTCTTGTCACCCAGAGGCACCTGATAGTAGCCTTTTGTCAGGTCAAGGGTGGATATGAACTTGGCATTAGCTATACATCTTCGAGGATTTCATCAATTCTCGGCATTACGTACTGATCAAATTTAATGACCTGAACTGTGACTATTCTGATTTGATCATGACTTTCTCAGTGCAATAGGGGAAGCATATGAACTTGAGATAGGCTCAATGATACCCATGTCTATATACTCTGCAATTCATCTTGAACTTTCTGTCGTAGAGCATGAGGGGTACGGTAAGCCCTATGACGGATCGGTTGTGATCCTTCAGTTTTGATTTCATGCCTGATCACTAGGTTATAGTGTGTTCTCCCGGGAACATCTGGAAATACATGACCGAAAGATTGCAGCCAATGTTGGACTTGCTGTTGTTGGGCATGTGTCAGTGAATCGACTGTAGACACATCTTTCCATGTCTGGGTTTGATAGTAATTCAACCCTATGTCAATATTGACATCACTATCGATACCATCCTTATGAGTGATTACATCTTCATTATCACTAAGCTAGAAAGCATCGACATCTGCATTAATGTGATGGTATTCTGCCATGCGTTGCTCATGATCTTTATCATACCACAGCTTTATCATGTTTACATGGATTACCCGTTTGGATTTCCTTTTGTTGGACATCATAACTTCATAATTTACTCAGAAGATGGAATGTTTGCGTCGGGGATGATGTAAATTAGAACATGTTGTCTCTTTTGCCCTGTCCCGACGTAATATATGAAGCACTCCTGTGCTTTCCGAGAGCCTGTGTGAAAAAAATCCCCCGACGCAAACATTCCATCTTCTGACTGATTACGCGGTACCCGCTGCTGCATTGGATTCGAATCGGCCAGCCGACCCCAGCAAGCTCGGTGGTTGAGTGGTTATAAGACGTCTGCACATATACATGTACATGTAGTAAGCAGGAAATCGTGGGTTCGAATCCCGCCCGAGTAAGCCTGTGAATTTGTTCACTGAGTATACAGTGCTTCATATATTACGTCGGGACAGGGCAAAAGAGAAAACATCTCTGTTCTAACTTTCATAATTTACGGCATTTATTTGACGCAAAATCACAAAATGGACCCTGCTATTTACTCTCAAGCTTTAGCCCTTTTCACACTAGACAAAATCTCGGGGGCGGCCCCGGGGCGACGCGGGGGTGAGAATGTGCAACGTTTCACACTAGCCATTTTCGCCCCGGGGCCACTCCCCGAGATTGGTCTCGCCCCGGGGCGAACTCACCCCTGCTCCAGGCCAGTGGCGAGATTTTTCAACCTGGGGCGAGACTGATCTCGGGGGTGGCCCTAGGGCGAAATGGCTAGTGTGAACATGGAGGAAGGAACTCCTTCCTTCATGGTTTGAAACGTCGATCTGCGTGCGGGGTTTCGTACAACCTGGGTTGAGAAACAGGTGGTCTCCAGTGGCGGATCTACGGGGGGGGGGGGGGGGGGGGGTTTAAACCCCCCCCCCCCCTTGGGCTGAAAAAAATAAAAAATAACCAGTGTCGGGTGTCGAAAATTCGGCACGCTGGGGTGTGTAGGCCAATCACCTCAGGTAAACCCCCCCTTAGTTAAAACCTAGATCCGCCCCTGGTCTCGACAAAAGAATTCCAAATGTATACAGCTTGGCCGAAAGCGCAGCGCCATTATTCTGAAGCACAATATGTGGCAGAGGGACCCCCCCTCCCCCCTCCCCCCCCTCCCCCTCCCTCCCCCCTCCCCCCCTCCCCCTCCCCCCCCTCCCCCCTCACCCCCCCCTCCCCCTCCCCCCCCCTCCCCCCCTCCCCCCCCTCCCCCTCCCCCCCCCTCCCCCCCCCCCCCCCCCCCCTCTTTTGTGTTGGTCATTGTGTTCCCGGAATCTCAGGAATTATTTTCAGCAAGGAGGAAGTTAGGAATTTACTGGCCATCTGGGGGTCGATGAAATATAAACTAGTGTGAAACGCTCATGCCCAACCTCGGGGGCGAGCTCGCGGGGTTGAACTCGGGGGTTAACGTCGGCGGCCCGGGGGGCGAGTTCGTGTGAAAAGGCCTAATGTCTCATAGTCATAAGGAAAAGGTTTAAAAGTAAATGATTATAGGGCCAGACTTTAGGACAGACCCAAATTATATCCAGCGCCCCACCCAGCCTTCCCTTTTCTATTGCGTTTGCGCCGTCAAGCTGTTGTCCAATCCCTCCACTTCCCCTCCCCTTCCCCTTCTCCCATATCCATGAAGTCTACGATCGAGGCCCTGGCGTAAAGGACGCCCCCTACATCTGCAAGCTCCGCCTCCAGACGAACTCCACCAGTTCGACCCACGTCCGTGGTCGGTTCGGGGGTTGGCCTTTTTGGACACTCGGGTAACCATAGAGCAAGGGTAACCAACCGGTTGACCTAGCTTTGCCATTTCAGGTTTACGACGGCGTCCTCATCGAGTGTCGCTCCCTCTTAGCTTTATCGACAGCGAATTAAGAGAGGTTTCTCTGTGAATTGAACGGTAAATTTAACTTTTATCCGAATGGTAAGTGAACCTTTAGGAAGGGACGCTGTATTATCGCGGTACTTATCACGTTTCCCGATCGGAATAGAGATTGCTCACCAACCTTCCCGAATTGATCAAATATACAGAGGTCAATATGGTAGTAATGATTAACGTGGAACAACTTCCCTGCGATCTTTGGTTAAACTAGGGCTAATGTACTTCCAACGTGGCAATTAGAGTTGTACATAGCTGGCGGCCGTGCATTGAAGGTCGGCACATACGGTGTGTATATTAACTTCGCGCTATGTAGAGACAGTCGACGCTGCTTGCATTGAACTAGAGGGGCCGTCCATAAAGTACGTACGCACGAAGGGTGGGGGGGGGGGGGGGGGGGGGGGGGGGGTCCGAGCCAATGCATACCGTACGCAAACCGAAAATTTGCTTTTAATGAATAGTCATGAAATCCATGTACTATCTCATATAAATATCTACCAGGACCAGCTTTTGTGCATCAAAACCAGTTATAAATAACACAATACCCTGGAACGAGTGCTCGATCAGGCCGGGACTAGACTCGCAAACGTGGCGGTATGTACACGCGCGTTCAATTGGCTCAGTTTGTTTCTGCTGGTAAAAGCAGATGGCCACTTTTAAACCACCGTGACAACAACGTTCAATCTGCTTTTCTGCTAGCAGAAAAGCAGATATCCACTTTTGAACCGCCATGGCTACAACATTAGATCTGCTCTCTCGGAAAGCAGAAAAGTAGAAAAATAAGAGTTGCTCAAAATGTTCGATCGGCTTTTCTGGTAGCATTTATTTATTTATTTATTTATTACATTTCTTTACCCAGGGTGTGCCCAAACAGTTTAAAACTGGTTTCCATTGGGGCCCTGCATATTATTAGTTAAAATTGAATATTTACACATTCATACAAAGTATTTAAACAAATACAATAATGTTTACACAAATAAATATATCTTCGGTTAACTTTTCAACTCTCCAGTAGAAGCCTATTGCTGATTTACGGGATGGGCGAAAAACCCGCGAAAAAAAAAAACCTTTTAGGGTGAAAAACAAGGGGAAATTCCCATCCGGTTCCAAAGTATTTTGGCAACCAAGTTTATAACTCCGCAGTTCAGCGTAAATTATACAGAAATATCACTGATAGATGGCTTTACGTAGCTCCGATTTAAATGTACTTAAAGAGTTTATGGTTCTCATTTGTTCAGGCAGATTATTCCATATACTGGCACCACTCACAGCGAAACTTGTCACGTAGCATTCCTTTTTGGCGAAAGGAACTTTCAGTGCCATTTGGGTCGATTGTCGTGTTTCACGAATCACTGTAAGTGGTGTAAACAGATTTGTCATGTACAAAAGAGTCATTTTGTTAAGGCTTTTGAAAACAAAGATAGCCTTTTTGAACTGAACTCTTTCTTTAAAAGGAATCCAATTTAGTCTGGCAAACATATCAGCTGAGGGGGTGAGGGAGGTACATTTAAGGATTATCCGTGCTGCTCTTTTTAGACATTTGTTGAGGGTATTGTCGTGAGATATGTACCTTCCTCCCCACACCGTACAGCAATACTCTAAAGATGGCATAACTAAACTTACAAAGAGTGTGTGCAGGCTGCTTTGGGGAACGTAATCACGAATTCTGTTTAACACACCCAATTTAGACGAAACAGTCTTCCTTACGTATTCAACATGTGTACCCCAACTTAATGTTTCATCAACAACTACACCCAAGCATTTACAAGATTTCACTTTTTCGATAACCTTATCAGCAATGCACACGTTTAGGTCGACGTTGGATATTTTCTGCCTTGAACCAATAAGCATACATTTGGTTTTGTTGGCATTTAATGCTAGTTTGTTTCTTTGGCACCAGTTGTGAATACTAGCAAGAGCTACATTCAAGTTCCTTTCTATTTCGTTAATACTAGAGGAGCTACAAGTTAACGTGGAGTCATCTGCATACATAAATAAGTTGCAATTTTGGGGTATACAGGATGGAAAATCACTACTATAAACAATGAATAAAAGTGGCCCTAAGATCGACCCTTGTGGAACGCCTATGTCTATGGGCAAGACCTTCGATATTGTGCCCTTAATATTTACAGACTGACTACGACCGCCCAGGTACGACTTAAACCAATTAATTCCAGAAGATGACAAATTCAGCTTCTTCAATTTGCCTAGTAGGATTACATGATCCACACAATCAAAAGCTTTACTAAGATCTATGAACACGCTACCTGTAACTTCACCTTGCTCCATAGCCTCAAAACACTTGTTTGTTAAATCGTGTAGAGTGCTTTCAGTTGAGTGCAAGGGTCTAAATCCCGATTGGCAACTAGGTATCAAATTGTTATCATCGAGGTAGCTATATACTGCCGAGTGCACCCATCTTTCTAGAATCTTAGAGATAATTGGCAGTATAGAAATAGGCCGATAATTACCTGTACTACATTTATCTCCTCCCTTGTGAATTGGTGTTACCAAGGCGTGTTTCCAATCCTTAGGGTATTGCTCGCATGTTATGGAGAGGTTAAAAATATAAGTTAAAGATTTAGTAATATAAGGGGAAGCAATTTTAATCATTTTAACACTGATGCCATCCGGACCTGTTGCTTTCCCAACCGACATGGATGATATTTGCTTTTGAACGAACTCTTCTGTAATATTAGGTACAGTGCATTCTTCAAGTTCATGTAGAGAATCAACGATAGAGGCGTAGGTATCATTGTTTTCAAGTTCGCCCGATGGGCAATTTCTAGCTGTAAGTTTTCCTATTGTAGAAAAGTGTTCATTTAATGTATCAGCAATGTCAGTGGGATCGTCAATATTTTCTCCATTTGGGGAAGTGATAGAATTTGGAGCAATTTTCTGTTTTTTAGGAAGTACCTCCTTTAGTTTTTTCCATAGCATAGATGAATTGCTTTTATTTTCTTCTATGGCTGATGTATAGTATTCGCTCTTCTTAGTGCGGATTTTATTAGTTACATTGTTCCGCAGCTTTTTGTAAGAGTCCCAATCGATCTGTGAGCCTGAGCGTTTTGCGATTTTGTGTGCACGATCCCGCTGTCTCATAAGTTTAAGAATTTCGCAATCGAGCCAAGGTAAAGAGGCACCCCGAATACGTTTAGTTTTGATTGGCGCATGAAAGTTAATAATACGCATAAATATGGAGTGCCATTTGCACCACGCTTCATCAACATCATAAGAGTCCAGTACATCTTGCCATGGTGCATTAAGGAGGTCGTCTTTAAATGCATCATTGTCTATATTTGTGAGACATCGAAAATTTATTGAGCGACCTTTAATTTTTGGCGTTTTCCAACTATGTTGACCATAAACAAGATAATGGTCACTGATTAGGACTGGTAATACACCACATTCCTTTATTAGCTCTGGATGGGAGCTGAAAATGAGATCGATTATTGTTTGAGTGGACTCAGTGACACGTGTTGAGTCATGTATGAGTTGCGCCAATTGGAATAAACCAAAACAAGAAATAATTGGGTTTGAGTTCAAACTATCATCGTCAACTGAAACATCATAATTAAAGTCCCCAGTTGCAATAATTTCTTTACATTCACAGGAGGCCTTATTAATAATATCACTTAGTTTATCAATGAATTCAACAGAGCTTGAAGGTGGCCTATAAATAGAACTAATAAGCACAGGCTGTCTTTGTTTACACTTAATTTCAACCCATATGCACTCGACATCATCTGTTTCAAGATCCTCACGACGAGTGAAAGTTAAATTGTTTCGGATGTACATGGCAACCCCACCACCATGCCGGTTCCTGTCTTTTCTGACAATGGAAAAATTTGGTAATGTGATTTCATCGTCGGAGATTGAGGCATTGCAGAAAGTTTCATTTAGACAGATGATATCGAATGGATTTGTAGACATTAAAATTTTAAATTGGTCAAATTTGTTTATTAAACTTCTCACATTAAGATGGGCGAATGAGAATCCCCCGGGGCTTCGGTTGTAGATAACGCCATCTGTTAAGTCTATCGTAGATTTTTGCCTTGTGGATTGAGCAGCTCTCTGACCGTTTTTAGGTATTGGTTCCATTCCTGGCTTCGATAGTGTGTCTGGGTTAGTGGCTGACGGAGATGGGTTGGATGCTGTTTTTGATACGGGTGTGGGTGCTGTTTTTGATACGGGTGTGGGTAGTACTGATTTGCCATTTGAAAACCCGTCGGGACATCACGATTCGCTGTAGTCCGCTCCTTCACGACATCAGAGTACAAGGTCTTGCCGAACGGGGTCCTCTGGTGTGTGATGCGGCTAGCAGTGGTCTTATGTGGTCCTGCGACGTGTTGGATAATGTTCACGGCAAGTAGACGCACTCCTGTTGAGTTGAGGTGCACGCCATCCGATACAAGGTGATTTGGGTTTATATTTCCATTGTCAATGAAGCCCCAGTTATTTTGTCTTGCTATTGACTTAAGCAGATTATTAGAGTCATCTACCTTCTTGCGTTTTGGCACTGTTTGGTTATTGCGATGTATAATCGACGAGATTGTTACTGATCTTGGTTGTAGTGATTCACCAAGAGAAGTGATCTTTGCAGCAATAGTCTCTGGGTTGTCAGAAGTATTATTGGTCCCAACATGAAGGATTACTCCAGAGACGTCGTGTTTGGCCGACAGCTGGATGGCGTTAGGAGCAAGATCTTCGATTTTTGCTCCACGCATGGTATGGCACATCACTTTCTTTTGTCTGCTCAATCTCCTGGGTTGTAGCCGTTTGATCATTGAGTCACCGATTATTAGGATATCTGCATGGTTGTGTTCGCTAGGTGTGGGTGGCCGTTTTTTCATGGTAGGTGTCGGTTTCTGCTTTGTAGTGGTCAGTTTCTTGTGCTTTTCCCGGTATTGGTCGAGCTGCTCTTGAAAAGAGGCCTTGTTTTTGGAGGGACAGGGATTGTTTGGGGGAGTACAGGACTCCTGTTCCATGCCAGGCTGGACTTTTGGCTGCATAGCTTCGTAGTAGGAGTCGATCAGGAACTCGGCTTCGGTCCGGGAATCATCAAAGCTGTTTTCGATGTTGACCGGATCGACATCCTCCGTCGCCAATGCAGCAAAGCGGTTGCTTGTTGATACCGCTGGACTGGCTGAACCCATGGTGGTACTCTGGTTGTTCCGCCTCAGGGCACAGGGCTGGCGTTTCGAATGGGCATCGGCTTCACGAGAAGAAGGGCTCATCAGCATATCAATGGTAGAATGGAGAGCGTCACATTCCTTCTTCAAGTGGTCAATTGTTTCCCTCTGGGAAGAAGAAGATAAAGAAATCTGGCCAGAAAGTGTTGCAATTTGGTCTGAGAATTTCTGATCAAGTAAATTTATGTCGTTCTGAACCTGTAGGATGGCTTTATAAATAACCTGTAGGGTGGGTTCAGATACTGGATCGAGGGCGATAGCACCTGTTAAATCTCGATCCGCAGTGCGCTTTGTTGGCTTCGGTTTAACCTGATTAGCTGAACTTAAACAAGACCTAGGAAAACTGTTCCGATGACCAAAAATGTACAGACATAGTTCCTTGATGTCATCGGCCGCTGTTTGTGTGGACCTACGGGATTTTAATGAGAAATTACAAGAAAATTGGGTACTTAGCTTTATTGAAGAGTCGTTTGTCTCGTCGCCATCTTGGAAATCGTCACGGTACTTCTCCTTTGCAGACTCGAAGATCAAATTCCTTGCCGGTAGAAGCTCATCAATGGTACAGTTACTTCTCAACAATGACTCTATGGGCACAGACGGTGTACTCTGTAGTTTTGAGACTATCTGCTCTATCTTAGAATCAAGTTTTGATAGAAAACTCGGAGAGCCGATGTGACACACGTCTTGTCCGTTCGCAGCCATGATTGAAGCAGAGAAGCAGATGTCCTCTTTTGAACCGCCAGTGTAGGGGAAAAAGTAAATTCTGCTTTTCTGGTAGCAGAAAAGTAGAAAAATGCATTTTACAAAAACGTTCAATCTGCTTTTCTGCTATTTTAACAGCAGAAAAGCAGCTGTCCACGCATGGTAATGGCATACATTTTGCAATTTTAACCCGCCGGCGGGTTAAAGTTGCAAAAAATACCGGCGCCGATATTAAACATCAGACTGCTGTCTACTTTTTGGCATAAAAAACTACTGAAAAATGCAATAAGAAAAAAAAAGGTTATCAATCATGCCATGGAACTGAAACCCTCTTTTAAGAGAAAACCGGAGGACAGTGGAACGCCGCTATAACGAATATCACGGGATCCACAGATTTTGTTCGGTATATCGATCGTTCGGTATAGCGATTTTCAGCTGCTGGTTACTTAAGGACGACCTTAAACATGTGCCGGCCATTGAATTATGTAATAACATTTTCATACTTTCTAAGCTTACCGAATTCTAAAGCAACAGTTGGCTTTTCCCTTCTATTCCTTGGAGAAATAATAGCCACTTAAGCTGTGGCCGTTTGGGAATTACAAACAGTCCAAATGCCCAGTCCATTTTCTTTTCAATAATAATGTCCGGTAAGTTTATTACACAAAATTTGGGAGCCAAGGATGGTGTTCGGTGTAGCCGAATGTTCGGTATAGCGGCGTTACACTAATTCCCGGAGCCCGGGGATTTTAACTCTCTCCATTTCAACATCTAATCCCCTTGGGATACTTTATTACAGGTTAAATGGCCACAACCAGCAGGAAACAATTGATCACTTGACTGAATGACATACTAAATGTTCCCCAATCATTTTTGAGTGGCCTAAACGCACATTTTTTTTTCAATAAATATAATATCCAGTGCCATATTTGTACATGTCCAGTAATGAAACCATGTATATTTTTTTTGATCGTTGAAATTGGTGCACAAACAACGGAAATCCTGAATTATGTGTATTGTGCATCGCATGGTGTATGTGTGTGTCCAGAGAGGATGGACTGGCCACCTGTTTGGCAAATTGAGATTAACCAGATAATAGAGAGGTTTAGCAGCACGTTTTACGCGGAAATTGTGTGTTCTTTTGCTGATGTCATCAATTCCAGCGTATTGTTACTCACGTACGTGACTTTCACACGGACGTCAAATACGTGAAAATTGTGAGTTAACGTTGGGTCATTACGTGAGTAATTGCAATATTTATTTTAACATTTGTAGACATTGCAATCAATATTTTTCTGATGAGAATTGAAGCTCATTAAATATACAACACTGAAGATGCATTTTTGAGTCAAACTAAGTCCAGTTTGATGTATTTCTGAAGTAAAAAAATCCCTTGCTTGTAAAGCTTTCGTGTTAGAAAACACTGTGGTTGTGCATGATACCTGTTGTGACGTGCAGCTAAACGTTTCATTGCACGTCCGAACGCCCACGTTATTCAGTTTGACCGCCGCTCCAAAAATGTCGGGCGCGCTCGCATTGACGTTCGCGCAATACGTGCTGCTAAACCTCTCTAATGTTAAAGTGGGCTAAGTAAAAATAAAGAAGACCTTTGCTTTTAAAAGGGAAAATCACTTCATGATAAATTAATTTGTATCCAAAAACCACGAACGGTTCACCAAAGTACTGTACTTTCACGTGCAGCATACTTGAGCAGCTTATCTGGGCTCCTTGCATAGAGCTATATTAAATTACTAGAGTGCTAACTCCCCATCTTAGGCGCGGAGATACTTTAAATCCTTCCTGCGTGCAGACATTTTGAATTCGTGTGCGTGTTTGTAGAACATAATGAAATTAGATGGAGTGAATTTTAAAAGTGTACTCTAAATGGTTGTCGGTCACTTCGCCCAAAAACCACATCGCCCTCAACCACTTCGCCCTCAACCACTTCGCCCAATTACCCCTTCGCCCAAACGCCACTTCGCCCAAAAACCACTTCGCCCAAAAACCACTTCGCCCAATTACTACTTCGCCCAAAAACCACTTCGCCCATAAACCACTTCGCCCAAAAACCACTTCGCCCAAAAAACACTTACCAGTGTATTTATCAGTTCTAACTGAATGTTACTGAGACTTTTTAAAAAACATGCACCGCCACTGCCCTGGAAGAGTTTTAAGCCAAAAAAGGATAGGGCCTATCCGTGTTTTTCGAAAGTACAAAATGACTTTCGCGGTGTTTTTTTCACCCTTCCCGCCCGTACGGTAAAGCAGGAATCACGACAATACTGGAATAAGTTAAAACCTAAGTTATTGTATAATATGCAGATTTAATTTATTTGTGTGGGTACTTGTATGCGTGTAAATATTAATGCCATGTTTAAAACCCCCCCCCCCCCCCTTGGGCTGAGAAAAAATTTAAAATAGTGTCGGGTGTCGAAAATTCGGCACGCTGGGGTGTGTAGGCCAGCGCCAATCACCTTAGGTAACCCCCCCCCCCCCCCCCCCCCCCCCCCCCCCCCCCCCCCCCCTTAGTGAAAACCTAGATCCGCCCCTGTCAAGTGGTCATTCAAATGATTACGATTTTTAAAATTGATATATTTTCCAAGAGGTTTTTATAAAAATTGCGTGAAATTTACAATGTAATTTTTTACAAACATTTATAATGTAACATCTTAACTGATATGAGGGATTATGATGTACGTAACGAACTAATAAAATGAAAATAAGGCATACGGATCGGGCATGGGCGAAGTGGTTTTTGGGCGAAGTGGTTTTTGGGCGAAGTGGTAATTGGGCGAAGTAGTAATTGGGCGAAGTGGTTTTTGGGCGAAGTGGCGTTTGGGCGAAGGGGTAATTGGGCGAAGTGGCGTTTGGGCGAAGTGGTTGAGGGCGAAGTGGTTGAGGGCGATGTGGTTTTTGGGCGAAGTGACTGTAAAGCCTCTAAATGCAACGCAGAAGTCAGGTACAACATACATTTTGTACGCAAACAACTTAATAGTGTACATGATTGGTCATTATTGTAGGGCTGTTCATTTTCGAATAATTTACTATTCGAATATTTTACTATTCGAATATTCGAAACTGGGTTTGACAGAATATTCAAATATTCGATACTCGCCGATCAAGTTTTTCAGTGCATGCCACACCGCTAAAAAAATACATTGCACGTAAAAAGCACGCCGGTGTTTTACGTATGGCGATTGATATTATATGGACCGTTCAAACAGCATTTATTTTTCATGCCCCTGTTGTATCAAGGGTTTTACCGACAGGAACAATAAACGTCCGTCCACAAAAAATTGCGATTGACAAAAATGCTGCGTTTGAGGCTAAGCGCCGTAACTTTTCTATTAAAATAGCATCAGAGTCGTATCCGTACGTGCATATATATCTTTTTGAATTTTCGAACTGGCAAAATGGTATTAGAATATTCGCTTGACGATCGAATATCGAATATTCAGTATCGGGACAGCCCTACATTGTTGCAATTTTCAGAAATGGGCGGATTTGGGGGATAGTATTTTATAGGAAATATCGTTCCACTGACCTATTCAAAGTTTTGCGTTGTTGGATGGCGAAAAAACGAAAGAAAAAAGGCGCTCGATTTCAATTGTCGGGCGGATGATAGCCTTTAGTCAAGGCGTGTGTGGCTACCTGGACGAGTGACGCGTCCCAAATGCCAGCATGTCCAGGGCGCGCCACTCATCCGGGTAGCCATGCGCGCCTTGACTAAAGGCTACAGGGCAGTTTTCCAATGATTTCCAGCTGGATATCGTTGGAAGACGATATAAATTTCCACTTTTGTTGACGACCGCACACTTGGTATATTAACTTAGTCTAGTAAGGTATTTCGTAATAATTCAGTTAAAAACAATTGGAGGATTACCAATCGTGTACACTACCTTTAAGCGCGTCATGGTTATATAACTTTACGGCGAAAATCATCTGCGGCGCGGTACGCGCATGCGTTTGCATTGTTTGCGCAGAGCAAAATGAAATGCTCATTTACTGATTGTGCGTTTCGGGTTTTGGCTTCGATAATGCAGCTTAAACCCTCCTACTATTTGACCATACAAAACCTTTAAAAATGTTCATATATCCAAATTTTACCATAGCATTAACACACACACATGGCAAAACCATACAGTGTAATGCTCTAGCAAGCTTATATCATATTTACAGGGCAAAACCATACACATGGTTTTGTATGGTAAGTATGCTTCGCTGTGGTGCACAGTATGCCAAATGGTTTTGTGTGGTGAATATACTTCATTGTGGCTTATCAACAGACTACATGTTTCGGGGCTATGGTGAGTTATATGTAATGTATAACACTACTGGGGGCTTCGTTTCATATTTGCACTATCTGGACTGCTTTGTTTTACCATTGAAGAAGAAAACGCATCATTCTCCATGGTTTTACATGCTGGATAGAGTGTGTCCAATGTTGCTCTTTGATTTCTGTGGTGTTTTAGTTCTGTTTTTTGTTGGCTCAATTTATTCATGGAGAAAATAATTTTTTGCATGAATCATTCATCATTGCCTTTCTTATGATGTTAACTTAACCGGGAACATTTGGGAAAATTAGCAACCGAAAACTCAGCAAATCAAATACAATATTGACTAACGAAATCCATTTCCACAATAATTTATTAAGGTGTCTTACCTAAACTCAACTAACAAAAGTTACACCCTCCAGGTCCAACGCTCCAATGCCAACTGCCCCGAAACCACCGGGCGTGGCACCTTATATAAAACTGGGCGATACCAAATTGTTACTAAAAGGGGTGGTAATAAATTAACATATAAATGAACTCCACAACATACGCCACCCCTAATGAAATTGGCTCCTGGCAATTTAAATATAAATTAACAAATCTTACTTTTTATAATTAACAATTTAACATAACTTGATTCCTATGGTAAATTAATCGTCTCCCATCGTAAGTCTTGTCCACACGAAAGAGGGGCGGTGATCCTTGTCCAAGATCTCATTGTCCACGGCTGGCCAGGCCACAAGGTCCCATCAACTCATCGTCCGAACTCCGATGGTCATTGCGCAATGTGACGTCATCTCGAGGAAATACTCAATTACAACATTAGTCCCCAAATTAGATATATATATATATAAAGTTTACACTATCTTCAAAATGGCATCCAAAGCGTAAAATCAAAATAATATATCGTTTGCAATAAACCTTTTAAATGCATCATCTTCTCAATTTACAATTTTCCCGTGATTCTTACTGGATTATTTCTTAAATACTCCAAAGCAATTTCATTTAGGTTTGTTTTTGGTTCCCATGTATTTTCTTTGTCAGAAAACCTTTTCCATTTAATCAAGTACTCAAGACGCTTGTTCCTGTATCTACCCCGCAGTATGCGTTCTATTTCATATTCCTTAGTTTGTTCTACTGAAGTGATAGGTATACCTGGTACGATACAAACTGGGGAAGATTTACGACTTGACTCCTGCTTAGACTTAAGTGGAACAAAAGTATCTTCTGGGCAGTCCTCTTCAAACAATTGTGGCAAAGAAATGCTCTGTTCTGGATCACTTGGTTTCACATCATTACCTGGACGCACAAATCTATTATAGGCAAATTTCATACGATTAACGTGAACAGGTGTCGAAAGTAGCCTATCATTTTCAAGATTTCTAACTCGAAAATTTACAGGTCCAGTCTGCTCTACCAAGAGATAAGGTCCAGCCCAAAACTTTGCCAATTTGCGAGAAAGTCCCTTTTGTACAACTGGGATATAAATCCAAACAGTGTCCCCGACTTGATACTCCACATCTTGAGTTGCTTTATCATAATAAATCTTCATTTTGACTTGATTCATTTTAGCACATTTTTTCGATATGTCCCGAAAAATCTCTAGTTGTGAAACTAGCTGGTGAACGTGATCTCTGACAGATTTGTCAGGATGATTATACTGGGATAGAGTCACCTCCAAAGGCAACCTAGCCTCTCTCCCGTACAATAGGAAAAACGGGCTATATCCCACCGAGTTTTCAGCAGGAGTGGTTCTGTAAGCAAACTGAACTACTGTAAGATACTCATCCCAATTGTTATGAAACTCATTTACATAATGAGAAATAGTATCTAAAACAACAGAATTGAACCTCTCCTGAATGGCATTACATTCAGGGTGATACGCACTTGTATTCAGTTTTTGAGTTTGCATTATACGACAAACTTCCAAAACAACTTTACTGAGAAAGTTTGTTCCTCTGTCACTAAGTAGAGTTTTCGGACAACCATGTTCACATATAACCCTATCAAAAAACGCACGGGCAACAGTAAATGCCTTAATGTTTGAAAGTGCAGTGAGAATGGGCCACCTGGTACAATGGTCTGTAAAACACAGAACATAACGATTACCCTTAATCGTTACAGGTAACGGGCCTAAAATATCCACACTTACACGTTCAAAAGATTCTGGAATTTTCATGGTCATTAACGGAGCCAGTACCTTATGCCTGTGCGTCTTTCTCTGGGCGCAAGAGATGCAGCTTCGAACCCAATTGTCTATATCTCTGTACATTCCCTTCCAGAAGAAGCGTTGACGTACTCTCGCATAAGTTCTGTGAAAGCCAAAATGAGCTGCAAGAACATTATCATGACAGTTATCCAATACAATGTCTACAAATGACAAAGGAACATACAACTGATACACGTATCTTTCAGGGGCACTACGAGTAGACGAAATAATCCAAACATGATACAATAACCCGTCCCTCACAAAGTACTGGTCAGCCTCTGAGACTACTTTCCTTGCAGATTTATCATCAACAGGTAAGTAATCAGTCTCTAGAAATTTGATCATATCACCAGCAAAAGTGTCCAAAAGTAAAACCTTTTTGAAACAATCCAAACTAATTTCAGCTGGAAATGTAGGAATGTTCTGAAAAGTTTGTTCACTTTTGATCCTTTTTCCATACTGAAACCGTAAATTTTTTATAACGTTAATTCTAGTTTCTGACTGTTCAGCTTGTGAAGTATCTGATTTACAGGTTTTAGTTTCTACCCAAGTTGTGGTTATTGGCCGTTTAACCGTAATGCTTGTTTCAAGACATTGGCCACATTTAGTACAAGACCCAAACTGGTTATGGTCAATCCTACTAAGAGCATCAACATGGCAGTTCTTTCCTTTAATATGTTTTACTTCAAAGTTGTATGGTTGTAATTTAAGTACCCAGCGTGCTAAGCGGCTATTACTCGAAGTGTGGTTGTTATCAAATAACCACTTTAATGCACAGTGATCAGTGAAAACAGTGAACTTGATTCCTAGTTGCAAATATTGAGAATATTTCTTAATACCTTCCACAACAGCCAAGGCCTCTAATTCAGTGGTCGAATAATTGTGTTCTGCCTTATGCAAAGCTCTTCCACCATAAGCAATGACTCGTTCTTTGTCATCTTGTACTTGGGCCAAAACATAGCCAAGCCCTTTGGCAGAAGCGTCGGTATACAGAAAAAATTCCGCACCATCAAAATCTGGAAAAGCCAAAATAGGTGGTCGGGTGAGGAATTCTTTCAGTGTTCGAAATGCACTCTCACAAGCCGCATTCCAAATAAAAGACACGTTTTTTCTTGTCAAGTTTGTTAACGGTTCAACAATCCTGCAATAATCTTTGATGAACTTGCGGTAATACCCCGCAAATCCAAGAAAAGATTTCACTTCAGAAACTTTGCAAGGTCTGGGGTAATTTTTGATCACATCTGTTTTATCAGGATCCGTTTCGAGTCCTTCCTGACTTAACACCATACCCAAATATTTTATCTTGGTTTGGGCAAAAACACACTTTTTGGGCTGCAATTTAAGACCAGATTTCCGAAAACGGTCAAAAACCTGTTGCAAATGACACACATGTTGGGAAAACGAGTCCGAAAAGATAACATCATCTAAATAGCAAAGTACAGATTTCCAATTTAAACCCCTAAGAACCTCTTGCATGGCTCGTTGGAAAGTAGCTGGTGCTGAATGTAAACCAAACGGGAGAACTTGAAATTCGTACAAAGAGTCTTGTGTGATAATACAAGCCTTGGGCTTGGAGGACTCCTCCAGTTCGATTTGCCAATAGCCTGCTGCAAGGTCAATCGTGGAAAAATACTTGGGTTTGGACATGCCCAGGCCATCTAGTGCATCAGAAATGTTTGGCAACGGAAAATTATCCATGGTACTGATTTTGTTTAGTTTTCTGAAATCCACACAAAAACGGTAAGTATTGGCTTCTTTCTTTGGAACCATGCAGACAGGAAAACTCCAAGGACTAGTAGATTCTCTAATAATACCTTGGTCTAGCATAGATTTAACATGTTTTCTGATTTCCTGTTGAACCTGTGGTGGTTGCCTATAAGGTTTAGATCGTATCGGAGGATGGTCACCAGTATTTATGACATGCTTGACACCTGAATATCGCCCTCTAGGTTCACCTTCAACTTGAAAAATGTCAGAATAATCCGAAATCAATTGAGTTATTTCAATAATTTCAGAACTTGACAATTCCGCAGTATTTAACGTAACCTTTGACAATATGTCCCAAGTTTGCTTAGTTTTGATATTACAAGTATCATTTTCAGGTTCCTTCTTGTTACAGTTTTTTGTAGACACGTCATTGTGGTTTTCAGCAATGTCTAAAGTCGCAAATGGCTTTAAATCACAAGGATTTACCAAAGTAAATGTACCTAGCTTAGTACGGGGATATAATGTTACAGGATCTGATGAAACATTCATAGCTAACACATTAACTAATCTGTCCTTGTTGATGACTTTACTTACAGTGTGTGCCACCATCACGCCCAGTGCCGTAGCATTCCTTCCTGCCCGACATAACCCAATGGTATTCACTGGAAGTGGGTTAGAAACCTTAGCACAAATAATTACCTGTGATCGTGGAGGAAGCACACAACTGTCAGTAATTCGCAATTGACTTTTCTTTTTAAGACGCAATTTTCGTGTTCTAAAATTGATGTTAGCACTTTGTTCGTTCAAAAATTGGGAACCTAATATGACACTTGAGGTGAGGTTACGAACAACATGAAAATCAATAGAAAAACAATGATTGTTAATTACAACTGGCAAAACAACAAAACCAACAATATCCAAATTAGAATTATTTGCAGTCTTAGCCGTTGTTACGCGTGGTTCTTCCATTAAACTTTTCAAAGACGACATTTCTTGTTCCAACCACCCATTATCAATTAAACAAATGGAAGCACCGGTATCAACAAGTGCTTTGACATTAGCGTCATAAATTGAAATGGTGATACTGTTCGACAATTCTAAGTCTATCTCCACACTATCACATTGTTTTTCATTTTCATTCGAATTACCGTTTTGCATTGCCCCACCTGTCTGATTCACTGTATCCTTTGACACATTTTCCTTTGCAGGGGGGCTGGTTAGTTTAAAGGATTACCTTGAATATCACTTGTTGCTCTACAATTCCTCCATTTGTGTCCTTTACGACCACACCTATGGCAAGCAAAAGAATTAGAGCGACTATTCCAACGGGTGCCCATCTGACCGGAACGATACTGTTTTGGTTGTCCAAGTTCTACACACTGTTCCAATCGCTCTAATCTACCCGCCATAGAGTTGATCGTATCTTTCAAGGAATCTATTGATGCATGAATAGCATTCACAGAGGCACTCACATTTTGATCATTCCGTTCAGGAAAGTATTTCTTACCCTCTTGTGCGGTTTGCTGTACTGAAACACCAAGCCTAGCGAAGTCCAAAGCATCATGAAAAGACTTGGGCTGCTTTGAAAATACAAAGGCTCGTAATTCTGGCAGCAAACCACGAACAAAAATAGAAAGACATTCGGCACTCGATTTCTTTATTTGTTGGCACATGCGCATAATGTCCGAGGCATAATCATCCAATGATTCAGAAGGCAGCTGTTTTCGTTCTAACAATTTTGTTTCAATTTGCCACACCCATGAGTCGCCTTGAAAATGATCTTTCAAAACTTTGTGTATATTTTCAACAGAATTTTTAAATTCCTCAGGAACAGTGTCAAAAAATATACGCGCATGGCCATCAATTCGAGAAATCAAGGCCAATACCTTTTTAGCATCAGTAAAATCTCTCAAAGCTGCAATGGTTTCAAATTTTGCAAGGAATTCATCAACATCCTCATTAGGATTGCCGGAATATTTAATCCCAGAGGAGGACAAATCATACTTATTTGACATGTCTGGTTTTTCATCAAAACTATTCTCCATAAGTAACACTTAACAGTGAATAATACATAAGATTTCCAGGTATTCGGAGTAGTAATAAATTTGCATAAATTCCGTGCATATCTCAGATAAATAACAACAATACAAATTCACCAAGAAAAAAAAATACCCGCTTTAGATTGCCATTTTGAAATCAGCTCGATGCCATCTTAAAATAGTGTACTCACCAAAATCGGCAAGGACAGCTGACAGGAGCGCTGGACAAGGGAAAGACCCGTGGGGTTGCTAACGTACCGGGATCTTCCACCATTTCTTATGATGTTAACTTAACCGGGAACATTTGGGAAAATTAGCAACCGAAAACTCAGCAAATCAAATACAATATTGACTAACGAAATCCATTTCCACAATAATTTATTAAGGTGTCTTACCTAAACTCAACTAACAAAAGTTACACCCTCCAGGTCCAACGCTCCAATGCCAACTGCCCCGAAACCACCGGGCGTGGCACCTTATATAAAACTGGGCGATACCAAATTGTTACTAAAAGGGGTGGTAATAAATTAACATATAAATGAACTCCACAACACCTTTGTTAATTTTATTGTTTTAACACCGAGTATAAGATTGGTTTGTTCTTTTGACTTTTTTTTTTTTTTCCCTATTTTTGTAACGTTTATTTGCGTCTTGATTTCTTGTTTCTTTTTTTGTAGGGGTGATGGGAAGGGCAAGCTCGTATTTTAAAAAAATAATTCAAGAAAGAAACCAAAAAAATCCATCAATGTTCCCCAGTACATAAATAAAGAGAAACCACCCTAATTCTAAAATGGTATAGGCGGATTCATCAATGTTCCCCAGTACACAAGGGAGTTGGTTCACCATACAAACCCTTGCACCTGCCAGCAGACACAGCCTGTACAACCATACAAAACCTTACAGTGCCGTACAGAGGTCAAGTTGATTTACCATTCATCACCTTCCATAGTTCAGTATAGGCAAGTCTTTTGACCATACAAAACCAGACAGTAGCTCCACAGTGGACAAGCTATTGTACCACACACCAGTGGTACACAGCTCATCTCTAATAAGCAATGTGACCATACAAAACCATACAGTGAGTCACCGAGTGTACAGCAGGTATACCATACAAAACCTGACAGCTGTATGGTTTTGTATGGTGAATAAACTTTCTTATAAATTGCCTCAAGAGTAGATGCAGATAATGCAAATAGCCGTACAAAATGTTGATTTTTACATAGGTATGTACACAAACATAGATGCACCCATGCAGCAGGCATCACTTTGTACATCGAATCAGCGCTCTAGTAATTTAATATAGCTCTATGGCTCCTTGCCAAAATTCCTTTGCAGTGAATATGGAAAAGGCCTTCATTTTGATACATTTTGGATACATTTTTTACATACTGTGCAGGTGTACCTGTGGGGCTGTAACTAATATTGACATAAAAACTCGGCGACCTAAAGTAGCGAGGCAGTCCGCCTGCAGCTTATCCATTCCTGAAGTGATACCCGGAGCCAAGCCATGCGGATGCCAGCAAAAAAGTGAGATCGTGCATTATGTAGGCCTATAATTGATTTCTGGAATTGTCACTCTGACTTACATTCCAAAGCAAACTTCGAGCAAAACCCATGCGTATTATAACGGCTCAGTTTTCTTTAAGTAGGTCGATTAATTTGGCCTGTGGTCAACTGTTTTTAGCTGCGGACAGCAGCAGCTCAACAAATCGTCGTGTCTCTCCTAGGGCTGTCCCGAATATATACCGAATATTTGAATACCTTTTTGCCCGTTCGAATATTCAAAAAAAAAATATGTATATGCACGTACAGATACGACTGTTGCTATTTTCATAGAAAAGTTACGGCATTTAGCAGTGTCAAATGCCACATTTTTGTGGATGGTAACTTTTTGGCGGATGAAGGTTTAATGTTCCCATTCAAAACACTTGACACTTATAATTACTGCATATAAATAATTACTGCAAAAAATGCAGGCTGGAGTTTGGTTTCTTCTTATCAGAACGCCGTTACGTACCCATAATGATCTGGAAACTTGCACATATGCAAAAAACTGTCGATCGGACAGTCCATGGAAAACACCGGCATGCTTTGCGTGTGTGGCATGCAGTTGCAGCAGACACCTAAAAAACTTGATCGGCGAGTATCGAATATTCGGTCAAACCCAGTTTCAAATAATCGAAGACTAAATTATTCGAAAATGAACAGCCCTAATAGTCTCTCCGTTAGTAAGTGAGTTAGTATCAGTGTTGTAGTCGAGACCATTTCAAGACCAGGCACAAGACGATTCACAAAACCAGCTTGTAACAGACACAAGTAACGGGCATAAACCATGACAAAGGAATGCTTTTGTTACAGTTCATTTGAATAGCTTAAGACTGCTGGCCTTGTGCTGGCCTTGTGCTGGCCTTGTGCTGGCCTTGTGCTGGCCTTGTGCTGGCCTTGTGCTGGCCTTGTGCTGGCCTTGTGCTGGCCTTGTGCTGGCCTTGTGCTGGCCTTGTGCTGGCCTTGTGCTGGCCTTGTGCTGGCCTTGTGCTGGCCTTGTGCTGGCCTTGTGCTGGCCTTGTGCTGGCCTTGTGCTGGCCTTGTGCTGGCCTTGTGCTGGCCTTGTGCTGGCCTTGTGCTGGCCTTGTGCTGGCCTTGTAGCTCCTTAAAATTCAGCCACCAATTCTGGTCCCTTTTAACGTTTCCAGATGTGACCATTTGGAATACTCTTGTAAACTCTTATAGCGGCCTATACATACCGGTACTATTTTTGAGTTTCACAGTTTTAGGTAGCCTACCGTGCATGGTGCTGATCTATAGATCAGAGGGGAGGCACTGGGGAAGGTCTGATGAGTGATCGAACAATTTAGGTAGCCTACCATGCATGGTGCTGATCTATAGAGGGGAGGCACTGGGGAAGGTCTGATGAGTGATCGAACAAACCTCCCCATTCTCGTTGCAGATTTTTAAAAAATGTCTTTAAATAATCTTCTGCCAAAAATTATGGATATTGCAACCGATATGATATGGTTTCTTAATTTTTTAATATTTTTTTTCTCGTGTTTTTTTGGTTTGGTTTGTGTAGGTAATATGCACGTGGGGTTAGTCAGATCCAGATAATAATCATGCAGTCTTCCATGCATTGCGTTGGCTATTTTCGCCACCTTCTAAACCACGGCAAAACAAATCTCGTTAGACTCCTCGCAACTCCGTCTAGCCGCCTGCATAAATCAAGCCCTGTCCACAGCGAACTCGTCCTGGACCGGGCCTACATCGATGGTGCCTGGGTGTCGGCTAGCAGCGGCGTATCCTTCCCCGTGACGAACCCAGCAACTGGGGCAGAGGTCGGCCGTGTCCCGGATATGGGTGTGCTGGAAACCCAGGAAGCTATCCACGCTGCGCACAGTGCGTTCCCCGGGTGGCGGGACCGGACAGCCAAGGAACGGAGCACGATCGTGAGGAGGCTGTACCAACTCATGATGGAGAACCAGGAGACATTGGCTAAACTGGTGACTTCAGAAATGGTAAGTCCACAACTATTGTTAAACAATGATGACAACAGTAATGACAGTGAATACAGGCCTACAGCTTCAACAGCAGCAGCACGATCAGACAGTAGAAGTGGCAAAAAGAGCAGCATCAGCAACAGCAGTGTAACTTAAATGACAGCAGCCATAACAGCTACCCAACCAGCAGCAGCAGCCAAAACACTGAGCAACATAAAGTCAACATCACACAACTACCTAGCAGCAGTACAACCAACAACAGCAGCAACAAAGCTAACAAAAAGCAGCAACCACGATGACATTACAACCCACACCAACCACATTAGCAACACAGCCAACAACAGCAGCAACCATAGCCGCAACAAAAACTAGCAAACATGTGACACGTTACCACAAAATGGGCATAAAGTAGCAAAATTTATATATCAAGATTATGAAATTTCCTGAAAGTACAGGTTAAGAACTTTAATTTGGTATATTGTGTGTTGTGGTATCTCATTCCCAGCCCCTGATGCAACCTTTTAGAGTTATCAGAGTCTTAACCCCTTGTTTTGAGAAAATGAAGCTCAAAGTTTGTGATCTGTGCACACTTTAACCCGAGTTAAAAAAAGAATTTCCCTCAAAATATATTTTGAGAATCGATTCAGTTTTAAAACTTTGGGATATGACAGAATAGGTATTTTAAAAATATATATATTATATGCAGTTAAAATCCAAAAATGTACTTCAGTGAAAATGTTTGTTTCTGCTTGTAAAGCTATAGTGCGACTTTAAGTTCATTTTGTGTTGGGGAGGTCACATTATCAGCAACACAACCAGCCGCAACACAATAAAAAATAGCAGCTACAATAACAACGCAACCAACAGCAGCAACCACACATCAACAAATTTTCCCGTTTTTAAAACCATGGATTCTTTGTTGTATCTGTATACATTGTATAACTTCCAATAATTCTTGCTTCCTTCTCCAGAAATTGATATTTCAAAAAAGCATTCCAAACAGACCATTATTTTCGTGGTGATTTCGCCCCAGGGGAAACCACTAGCTGACGCCATGAATGAGATCCAGTATAGTGCCTCGTTCTTTGAGTGGTTCTCCGAGGAGGCCAAGCGGTGCTATGGTGACATCGTACCGTCTATGGTGAAGGGTAGACGGATGATGTTTCTCAAACAACCGGTGGGCGTTGCAGCTTTAATCACACCGGTGAGTCTCTTGAAGCATCACTTATGTCTTGAACTTCAGCCATTTAGCCGGGAAATCACCGAACTGTTGTTAAATTAATTCAAATTTCCATCCATTCTCTTAGCTCCGATTTTGCTTAGCATAAAAGGCCTTCCTTTGTAAAAATCTTGGTGAAATTTGACTTTTAAAAACGTAAGTGAATCTTTATATCGGCTGTGCTGGTTTAGAAACCTGGCTGTTCTGCTGCTGCTGCAGAACGATTTACATGTATTTTAACTGGAAATTATTATCCCTGAAATTCAATTTATCCCTTTATAATTCAGATTAATCAACCTGTTTTCAAGTTTGGGAATTTTTTTTCTCAAACCAGACAGTCCAATAGACCTACAAAGAAATTACGTCATGCTTTGTTTAAATCCATGCTCATCATTAACCCTTTGAGTCCAGGGTAATTAATACGGGGCACTGGGATGTCATACAGGCTTGTGCAATCGACACGAGAGACTTGTGCAGCCAAGAGTAACACACACCCAACAGTGGATTGAAAATGGAGAGAATGCGTATATACTTAGCCATCAACTGGCCAGGTAGTAATTTTCAAACTGCATCTGTAGACGTCAGCCGAGTTAAAGGGGATTAATTTAGAAAGGAGCGAGGTTTAAAATATGCATGTATAAAACAAAGCATGATGTAATTTCTTCGTTTATGTACAATGTACCCTTTATTCATAAATACCTAAGACAGTTTCCCCGTTCTTATTGGTCGAGAGCCCGTCACGTGGGTAGTTTTAAATGGCCGATAAAACACCAACCGGTTTTAAACACTTTTTCCGGTGTCATACGAAATTTAGACTCCTATGAAATCTGGTTCTTTTTATTGGTTGAACGCTCGTGCGACCAGTCACTCTTGCAATTACGCAAGCGCAATACTGCCATTGCATCCATATTTAGAGTCCATGATTTCACACTACACCGGCACTTGTCACGCGCACATTAATTTCCATATAAGAACATTTTTAGCTCTACTCGCATGAGGCATAAACCATTATAAAGCTAAAGGGGTGTTTTACAAACCAAGGTAAAACAAAATTGAACAAACTCATTGGAAATTTATAATTTTCGGAGGTTTTTGCTAAATTATACAAAAAGGTATTCATGAATGGGAATAAATATGTGCTGGGCCGGTTTTAAACGTACGTTTAAAACCGCCTTGGGGACTGGATGCTGATAATGACCCGAGCCTTTGGCTCGGGTCATTATCAAGTACCCAGGCCCCAAGGCGGTTTTAAGCGTACGTTTAAAACCGGCCCAGCACATATGTATTCCCTTATTGAAAGCCAAACTTTTGATGACAACCAAGTGAAATTGTCATTTGTCCTTTGCCGCCAATTTTCAGTGGAACTTTCCGTGTGCCATGGTCACGCGGAAGCTGGCGGCTGCCCTGGCTGCTGGTTGCACGATCGTTCTGAAACCAGCTGAAGACTCTCCACTATCAGCTTTAGCATTGATATCCGTAAGTACTCAAAACCTTATTGCACCTATCAAATAACACCTGGGGTTGGGGTGGCTGCGGCCCAGGGGTTTGTGGGGGGGGGGGGGGGGGGGAGGATATTTGTTACGTCCATAAGGGATGACAGGTCACATGTGACATTATTTATTTGAAGGGGGGGGGGGGAGGGGGAGGGGTTAGGTCTAGGGTTCAGTTCCACTGATTTTGTTTTTGCCCATTAACCCTAACCCTCCAGGACATGTTTGCTAGAACCCTGCCAGACGCATCAGATTGCATACTTTGTCACATTGACTTGTGTGCAGAGTCCAGCAAAGTGGAGCTGTCAGCACAGATGCACTGCATAGATGCACGGCACAGATGCACATGTGTATGAGCAAGAATGCGATTATTCACGTCAACTGGCCCAGGTGTCTTGCCTATGGCTGTCATCCTTCTACAAGGGGTTAAATCAGGTTCAGTCAAGCAGTTGGAATAGCCTTCCGAAGACAAATTTATTTTTGCACATGCTGTCTTAAAGTTACCATTGCGCAGATAATGGCCAACAAAATTCGTCACTTTGTACGCTTAAGGGTCCATACTATAAGAAATATGTTAACTTTCAGAAACAATAAAATCTGCCAAAGGTGGGTTTATATTCTTTTAAACCACCCTGCGCAACTCTGGGACCTCTTCACAATGTCTTCTCTTGCAGCTAGCTGAAGAAGCCGGGCTACCTCCGGGTGTCTTGAACGTGGTGACGTGCTCTAGGGACCACTGTTTGGAGGTGGGAAAACTCATGTGTGAAAGCCCACTGGTTGCTAAGGTATCCTTTACTGGATCAACGGAGGTTGGCAAGGTGATGAGTATACACTGCAAAAAGTGTGGTGTTAAATTAAAGACCTACTCTAACCAAAGTTTATTTCTCTAAAAAATATATTTATCTTGATTATGAATTACAAGAAACCAAATTCGTGCTAAATATTGTCATTTTCTATAGCCCTATCATTATTAATTAATGGACGAGAGAAAGATGCTAATTAAATATTCAAAATTCGTGCTTACTCTCAAGTTCTTCCTCCTTCGCGGCACCTTGGGCTGAGTTCGGGCAGTCTGTTCTTAACACGAGTTCCCTGTTCTTGCGCCCAAACGGCAGGAACGCGACCCGTGAACATTGCACTCGGAACAAGATCACACACCACCAACCAGTCGGGGTTTACAAGAACATGACGTAGAAGACTACCAAAGATGGCAGATGATTTGACGAAGCATGAAAGTCGGCGTAATGTTGCCTAAAATCCCCTTCCAAACGTTTTGAAAAATAAAGCTTTTTCTGAACAAACTAGGGGAAAATGCAGTCTAAATATTGTGCTTCCGTTAAATTACTTTGCAGCTGAAATTCAGGTTTTTGAAACGAATGCTTGAATAACGTACATGGGCGCAGCCATTACATTTTGCGTGGTTACCAGCGATAGATGGCGCTTTTGGCTATCGGACGTTCTTTGGCGTTCGAGCGGCCGAAACACAAACGAAGACACAAGTTGTTCTTGAGCAAACAAGAACAACTCGCCCGAACTCGGCCTTGATGTCATCGCGTGTAGTCATCGCCGCTATTTTAGCAAAGTAGCATGGCCATGCATAAACGTGACAGGCTTGGTATTGCATCAATGAAAATTATTGATCCAAACATTTACAATGCCTGAAAATTGTGTCTGTACACACATGAAGTACCAAGTGCAACGGTTGGACTATACACCACGACGTCACGCGCATTAAATGCATAACGCATGACAATAAGGGATGTGACGTACGCTTTTTTGGACGATAGGAATTTTCAAAAGTCACCCAATTCGCAGGTGTTTCTTTTTATTAAAACGGACAGTACAACATATTTTATGTGTATTACTCTCTTTTTTGACATCTATAGATCCAAAGCGTTCTACGAAACCTTTAACACCAATTGGTATATTAAACCATTCGTCCAATATCATGCCATTGACCCAATATAGATACTACGTGGTGTTAATTTAACACCATGTGGTATCTATACCAAACCATTTGTCCAATATAGATGCCAAACTTCATACATCTACGGGGAAGCTCCTTCTTCCAGAAATCTTTTCAATAAATGTGCAGGATGCTACTGTTGTGGTAGCCCGTTCTGCTAGGATGGCAATGTCAGTCAGGCCCTCCTTTATCCATGAACATCGTTTCATCTGAACAAACACACTGTTTTTGCATTAATCAAGAATCAAGAATAACAGTTATTATTTACGTAGATTCTCCTGAAGCAGGCCTCCAGCACAGTCAAGCGAGTCTCCATGGAGCTTGGTGGTAATGCACCATTTATTGTCTTTGACTCGGCAGACATTGACGTGGCAGTGGCCGGCGCGATCGCCTGCAAATTCCGGGGCATGGGACAGGTAGTTTCAGACATTGTTTTGTTTGTATAGGGTACATTCACCACACATTCTGCGGATACTTATCACTTGCACAACTGTTGCCAATCACTCAGTTATTGACAACATTTGATTTATAGTGTAAAATTTGGGTTATTTTTTGGGTAGTCTAAGAGAGGCCTTTTTGATATGTTGATATTTTGCCATTGTGAAGTCCTGTGGAAATAAATTTATGGCTAGCATAGATAACATTAATTTTATTTGACATCAACGAAGTTTTCTATAATGATTTAATTAAAGAAATAATTTCAAGATATCAACCTGTGAGCTCGAGATAGCTGTAAATAATTTCCATCAACATTTTACAATCTCAAAATTGATTGCAAGGTATCTTTAAAATTTTCTGATTGAGATATCTCGAAATGCATTTAAAGATATCTTTAAATCACTTCTCAAAAAACAGTTCTGCTTCCCGTAGGCGGAACTCATGGTGGATCTGCCGAATCGAGCGATATCTCGAAATTACCATCAAAATGCATTTAAAGTGTCCAATGCTTCAAACTCTAAAGGCCGGTTCATACTCGCTGTGTATATTTAATGCATACGCAGCTTGCTGGTGCATTTTTAGCAGTAGTCAGTGCGTAAAAAAACACGCAATGCATAAACAAAGTTTGTATGTGTACGCGCACGTTTGAAAATATTTTTAAAGTGCGTACACGCTGATCCTATGCATAGTCGGACATATTGAAATTATTTAACATTTGACGTATGCATATGCGCACACGCATGGAATTGAGTTCATACTTTGGCCAAGATGAACGCTCCATCGGACAATCAAATGTGTGGATGCTCACACGCAGTCGCAACGAGTATGAACCGGCCTTAACCCTGCAGGCATTTTTACTAGAAAGTGTCCTCAACCTGTCAAAATCCAACACTGTGTAGTATACATATGGCACATTTTTGGACTTGGACAAAATGGGGCATGATAGCTCCATGTAAAGTAATGGTGCTCTACAGTCCTGAACCATTAAAATTCAACACAACCTGCTGTTGGAGTTTTTAATGCTTGGGGTAGTTAGGGTTAAAGATATCTTGACATCTTGAAATAATTAGAGATATCTTGATATATTTAAAAGCTACAGCTTTAAAGGGTCACTGAAATAGAAAACAAAACTCGCAGAAATAGAAGAATACATCGTTTAGAGGTGTAATCACTAAATATTTAATTGAACTTTTGCATTTTTATTGTAATACAAACCATTTTAATTGAAAGATTTCGAGCCGGTCGCCCCGCCCCTAAAAAATCCCACTAATACACAAGTAGCCCGGATGTCAGAACCGTGACGTCAGCACTAGAACGAGTGAGGCCGGCCAGCCATGCATACACGATGTGTACATATAGCGCGTGTACAACTAAACCACGAAACATGGCAAGATCATCATCAGAAGTTTTCAGGAGAAAATTTGTCCCTATCCGACTCGGAAAAGAATGAACATATGGGGATGAAGTCGGTATAATTGTTCCCTACATGTATGAACCAGCAGGAATCCAGAGAAATAACAGCAATAACAGATTGAGGACAGCACAATTCCTAGCATGCACAACGCGTATCGATCGATGAAGAAGAGGGAGAAGTTCCCACTTCCCAATCAAATTTCCTAATCAAAGTTCCCAGGCAGCAGCAAAGAAAAATCTTTTTGCTGGAATGACATTTTTTTAGATTTAGGATTATCAAAATCCCAAACTGGGAGTAGAAATCGCCAGCTGTGAAACAGATCGGAAATATTCACAAGATGCCAGAAATGTATGCATTGTACATGTAGAGGCTAGTTTGGACTACGTACATGTACAAGCATGGCGACGCCGCCCGACAGTTTGCCCAGGCTGTTCAGCCGGACTTTTGTGATCTAAATTTTCCACAATCCCTCGTCTTTGGGTTATGTACAACTTCTTTGGGTATATTACTGAAGCCTGCAATGACATACCTGGCCGACATCTTGCATTTTACATGTCAAAATATGCCTGTAATTTGTTTCCACTTTCGATGCTCACAGCTTCGCAAATATCCGATTTTGCCACTGCACATTGTAGGCCAGTACATGTACATGCATGGAGACGGCCCGACCCAGTTTGCTCTGTTCAGCCGGACTTTTGAGGCCCAAATTTTACACAATCCTTTAGGGAATGTACATCTTCTTTGGGTATTACTGAAGCCTGCAACGACACACCTGGCCGACATCTTGCATTTTACATGTCAAAATATGCTTGTAATTGTTTCCACTTTCGACGGTCACAGCTTCAGTCGGATTTATTTGCCAGAAATGTCTGCAGTTCTAGGCCAGTTTGCACTACATTATCCCTACAAATAGGGCTGTAAATGGTTCCTTTTTTTCCTTTTTTTTTTTACGGTCACTATGATGACAGTAAAAGGACAAAAGTAAAAAAAAGAACCATTTACAGCCCTTTTTCCCAGGGCTAGCACTACGTGTATTGTGCACAAATCTACGTACATGCGCGATGCACATCTGGCCGGCCTGTCGTGTTCTAGACGTGATGTCACAGGGTCACGTGATGCATTACATCATCCTTTTGCAATTTTCGAGCGGATATTGTGGGGGGCTCGAAAAGTGGAAGAAAAATAGCGTAAATGGGCCAAACAATTCACAATTAAGAGAAGAACAAAAAACAATGTTGTTTTTAGTACCAAACACATTTATTTGGACCAACATTATTTTCTATAAATTCAGTGACCCTTTAACTGCAATAAATATAAGCCTACACTTGCTATAGACATAATCAATACCTGTGACCTCTTGGCATTTATTTTTCTCCGTGGGTGCAGACCTGTGTTTGTGCAAATCGCTTCCTCGTCCAGGATGGCATCTGTGATGAATTCTGCAGGAAGTTTGCTGCAAAGATAGAAGACCTTGTGGTTGGAGATGGGATGGATCCCAAGGTGACGCAAGGACCACTCATCAATGAGAAAGCTGTACAAAAGGTATGTATTTTGTGAGTTTGATTTTTGGCTGAACGGTGCTAAATCCGAGCATATGACACGCAAACTTTACGCATTGATGTGTCATCTTTGAGTTTACTCAGCTTTATACTTCCGTTGGTCATGCAATTTTTGTGTGTGTGTTGGATAACTTATCTAGGACAGTCACTTCACATCATTATTAGAGCTGCATTTTCCGTGCTGTGGCTAAAAACTTCAATGCAATGGAATTTCCTCCTAAAAAAACGATTGAAGGAGGAAAACTATTTTTAAGCAAAAGACAAAAAAAACTACACCCTGCCATCTATCTATTCTTACCTTTTAAGCAGGATGATTAGCCTATACTTACAAAAAATGAAACTTATTAACAGTCTTACTTATCTTCAATCAATGTTGGGGTGGAATGTCTCATTGGAAGGCTAATAAATTCGGCTCGGTGCTGAAAGTTCGACAGGCTTTGCCGATCTTCGGACAGAGGACCGGTGTAGCGTGAATTTCAGTCACTATGAAATACGGGCTCATTTGGTAGTATTGCACATGCCTAAGTGAAGATAATTAGGAGAGTGACCGGTCATTTGAGAGTTTCACCAATAATAGGAAAAAGAGTCTGATTTTCATATCACACGTACCGGCAAGGCTTGAAATGTTGAACCTCTGCCATTGTTTGATTTAATTCACTACGGCCTGATGCCAGATTCGACCTAGTAGAGAGGACTTGGCCTCTTTCTCACAAACCAAACATTTTGAATTATCATGCTTTCCTGAACCATCTTGAATAAGTAAATTACGTTTGACACAAATTCAACATTGTTTTTCAAGCAACTACAGAAATTTGACAGTTGAAGACAGTTGAAGTCAGACTTGTATGACTCGTGACTCAGACTCAAGACCAACTCGAGTCCCATTTTTTGTGACTGACTCGACCTGTGTGACTTGTGACTCGACCCCAAAAAATAGCATAACCCTTACCCTGCCAGACGCAGCACAGTGCATCTGTGGTGACAGCTTCACTTTGCTGCACACAAGTCAATGTGACAAAGTATGCAATCTGATGCGTCTGGCAGGGTCTCTAGCCAAAATACCCTGGAGAGTTAGGGTTATAAAGAACTCTTTTAACAAGAATCTTGCAACTTCTTTGAGCAAGCAATACAGGCAGCGTACGCAGATCCGACGCATCTCGAGATCTCATGTATAATACATGCGTTGGCTTGTTTCCGATATATTGATTAGGGATATCAATGTATCGAAACATGTACCCTGGTGTCCACATGTGATACTGCGTGAATACAAGTTGATATTGTCCGGTGTAGCGTGAAATTGTCACCATGTTCCAGGCAATACATGTAGGTTTGAATCATGTGTGTTGCTGTATGAAGCATTTGAGTCGCAGCTGGTTACCCTCGTTTATGGATCTGACGTACTTTGTAAAATTCTTATTGTATCATTTGGTCAAAGACTTTGACATGGAAAGTGTAAATTAACCCCTTGTTTGTAAAAGTTCCGTTTCTTATGTTAATTAAATAAAGGACAAGGTATACAGGTCACATCTAGATCGAATGACTTCAATAGCTAAATCTCATGGTTTATTTGACATACTGTATATGGTACTGTATTAATTTCTAGTTCATTAAATTAGAGAATACTGTATATGTACATTAATTTCTAATTCATTAAATTAGAGAAAAACTCTAAAACCATTTACACTGTTAGCTTTTCGCGGTACCTCAAAATGCATTTTCAATACAGTAGTTAAAGGGGACTCGGACTCGAGTCGACCGAGGTGACTCGAATACAAGTCTGTTTGAAGTGCACTGTACACCATCAGTGCATGTAGCCTGTGATAGAGCTGAAAAAAAGGAAGTTGTGAGTTACACAGTGTGTCATGTAAAATTACTTGATAAACCCTTTGAATATTCTAGGTTGAAAGACACATTGAGGATGCCATGTCCCGTGGAGCCAAGCTGGTCACGGGAGGCAAGCGGCACAAGCTCGGTAGAACCTTCTTTCAGCCAACCCTCCTGACTGATGTCAGCCCCGAGTCTCTGGTTTACTCCGAGGAGACGTTCGGACCTTTGGCTCCCGTAACCAGGTAGTTTAGTCCATCCTTTTCTTTTCTGCATTATTTCCGAGTTGAATCAAGTCATGTACTGGTGATTACTTGAGTAGGGTTGACTCAGTCGTGTCACTAAAAATTGCGCCTCAAATCTGACTTTGAGTCGGGTCATTTAGTAGTCATAACAACATTTGTGACTAACTCTAAAAAGAGAAGTGTGTTTGTGAGGAAAAAAAACGGGGTATTAAATCGACATTTCGGTGAGTCTGTTCTGACCGTCATTAGGAGAATGATGGATTTTGGTGCTTGTGTCCTCAAGACACTTTTTGACAGAAGGTTTTTGATGGAAACTTCCAGTGTTGTACCCAAGTCATTTGTTCTCAAGTCAAGTCACGTCACAAGTCAAATGTTCACAAGTCAAGTTCCGAGTAATTTTGTTTCAAGTCAAGTACCAAGTCTCAAGTCAATTGTTGCACATAGTAAATTCAAATTCCAATGACAAATGACTATGGGCTGGCACGTATGCATTGTACAAAATCAACCTTGCGTGCCGTCTTGACGATTCTCCATGCAGTCGTCCAGTGCTGCGGCACCACATACATGTACGTACTGGACACCCAGCTCGCTATGCGCTGTAGGCTTTTGGCATTTTTTTTCAACTGGTATGTGCATAGGCCTAGAAGTTGTTTGTTTTAACAAAAGTGTTAATGTCATCAAGTCAAATTTATTCAAGTGAAGTCAAGTCCCAAGTCATTTTTTTCCCAGGTCAAGTCAACAAGACTGGAAACTTAAGGCCGGTCCATACCTCGCACAAATTTAGATACCAAGCGAATAAACGTCACATGCAAAATAGAACAACGCAATAGTGCACCACCAAGAGTTTGTGACTGTATGTAGTGCACATTTGGAAAGGTCGATGCGTCCCAATTTGATTACCGTGGGTATAATCTTTCAGCACCATGTTTTCCATCATGCCTTGCACAATCTTAAGGTTGCAGATCAGTAAATCGGACTAAAATTTCCTACGCCGGCCAAATCACGATTTGTGAGCCCTCAAATTCTCTGCTGTTAGAGCATTTTGTGGGCTATGAACTTGAGGGTTTTTTAATTTAAAGAGAAGACTAGAAGCTGTGTGCAGGACTGCCAGCTTGTATTCCCGTGAAATTCGGATGAAATTGGGCCCTAAAAGTGCTCTATTTTGCAATGGAGCGTAGGCATTATCTTTCAAGCTGGCAATGGGCTACAGGACTACTTTTAGGGGGAACATCTTGTACAAAATCGTGTACAAAACATATGGGAGGCCTTCCGAAAAAGTTAAAGTATAAACAAAAAAAGGGACAATATAGGAGGTCCACGATTGTCGGTGTTTACACACTTGTGTGTATGTATGTACGTTTCGTACGCGTAGGCATAGGGTACCGAAGCGACGGGTTGTCAGTCGGGTCGACCTAGTTATGTGACCAATTGAAAATGATCCCATTTACAAAAATTTGACTATTTTACAAGAGGGCGCTATAACAAATCCATTGAGCTTACCGCCCGACGGTTTAAAAAAAATGCAGTTTTTCTCTCGGTGTTTTTCGCCATCCAAGAACGCGAAACTTTGAACAGGTCAGTGAAACGATATTTCCTATAAAATACCCCCAAATATGCCCATTTAAAAAAATTGCAAAAATGACCAATCATATACACTACATTTAATTTTAAGTTGCATGCCTGTATATCATGAAATTCACTTTGCTTTTGCACTCGCATGAAGTATGAACATTAGTCGCTATCTATTTTTATGGTACAAGGGGTCCTTTATCATTTTCATCAATGCGCCCCTACCTCGATCACCGCCTTGTTTAATATCCTGCACTTAAACTTCCAGGTCAGTCATCGGGAGAGAGTGTATGCAAATTCCCCATTCTCATGTGTTGGTAACCATGTGCACGTGTTTTGTACGTACGTGAAAAGACCATCACAGCCGTCACTTTGGTTCCCTCAAATTTTTTGTACGAAAAATTAAAATTTAGTACGTAAAATCTGTATGCGCACATCCACCCAGCCACTGAAATGCATACAGGCCCGAGTTTTTACCTGCTCAACACTTTGTGCTTTATTCCCAGATTCAAGACTGAGGCCGAGGCTTTGACCTTAGCCAATGCCACGGTGCATGGCCTGGCCAGCTACGTGTACTCCACGGACATGGCTCAGATCTGGCGGGTGACGGAGCGTCTAGAGGCTGGCATAGTGGGCATCAACGAGGGGCTGCTGTCCAATGAGGCCGGGGCATTCACCGGTATCAAGCAGTCGGGATTGGGCACAGAGGGCTCAAAGTATGGGATCAGTGAATACCTAAATGTCAAGTATTGCTGCTTTGGCGGGCTATGATCGAACAGTAATCTACTGTGGGAAGCGGGGAAAAAATATTTATCAAACATTTTAATTTGCGACCCAATCCAACAAATTTAGTCTGGGGTTGTCAGAGCTCGATAAGAAACTCATTGAAAAAGTGACCGTTCTCACCCAAATGATGTCCATATTTAACAAGATGTCAAACTGAGTAATATATCGTAATGAAGAACCTAGTTCTTTCTATTAAGCACATGCAAAATTAAACAACTGAAAAAATATCCAAAGAGTACTCTGATTTTCCCAAATTCATGCCCGTAACTGAAATTGTCTTTCATAAAGAGGTATTTCTTTTAGTTAAGTATTTTACTATGAACTCGGAACAAGAAAGAACATGTAGTCATTATTATGGGGGTTCATGGTGTACATAACTTTATTTTTTTGTAATAAAACTATTTAAAAAGAAAATCATGGATCATTGTTAACCCCAACAGACACAGCACAGTGCATACAGTCGTACTTTCCCAATACTTGCGAGGACAATACTTTGTGTTTCCTATTGTTCCTTTAATATAACCCAACCCCATAGACTAACCATGTATTTCTGCATGCGAGGACCGATTTCAACAAAAGAACTGACTTGTGAGGCCTGAAAGGTTCTTTTGTATTTTCTTTCTCCTCTTGTCCTCGCAAGTATACACAAAACCTGTACATCTGTACTGACAGCTCCACTCTCCACATGAGTCAATTTGACAAAATATGCAATTTGGTGCGTCTGGCAGGGTTCTATAGCCAAAATGCCCTGGAGGGTTAGGGTTAAAGGAAGCTGGAAGCTTTACTCCAACTATTGTTGGGGTTAACAATGTGGAAAGGACCCATTAACCCCCGACAGTCCTGAATCCTTCAATTTCAATACAATTTTTCACACCACGTGTCACGTATGTTCCAATTTTTTATTTTTTTTTTTGGCTTTGAAGAATATCAGTTTCAGGTTCTGGAGTACTTTCATGGAACTGGCTGTGAGACTACTCGATTTGTTTTGTTTCTCAGCCAGTAAATTACTGCATGTTCAATACGGATGGAACGTACGTGCTATAGGGAGTTACGGTTAAATATTGAAAAACATTGTCAATGTAGGCCTACTCATCTGACGAAAATTTCCCCGGATATGACACTGCAGAGGGACCCCCCCTCCCTTCCAGTGTCATATGAATATCCAACTGCATGAATATCTCCCTCTTTACCCATGATGATTTGCAACACAATTGTGCTTTTATAATGAACACAATGATTTTGGGCAAAGACAATCGTTAACCTCATCCCATGCCCTAACTCTCACCCTCATTCTCCGATTGCACCCTTTAAAGTATACGGGGGCCCTACTGATCATGCATAGTGGTATAACCAACAAGTCAGATTTTCAGGGAGTCCGAGGCCGTGTCCGAATCTTGTGTCTAGAGCTATAGAGTACCGAAGTCTGATGTCAGTTGGCATCAGACAACAGGCTCTAAACAAATGGAGATTTCAACTTCCTTTGTTAACAGCCAGTCATGCAAACACATTGACACAAAATAACAAAAGTATTCTGGTTCCAAACATTGCATTGACTCATCACTTCGTCGATTGCAAATATGTGGGCACATGCCGACATTGGATATATACATGTATAGCTGTAGTTCTGGAAGCTTGCTTCAGACATGGCCTGATATTCACACGACACCGATACGAGCAGATAGTTGGTATAGCCTATACATACATCGAAATACTGTTTTTGTTTTCTAATATCTCTCTCATGTGGAGTGTTTTAAAGGCTTGTGAAGCCATTGTAATGTTAGTTCAATATGAACTGCAGTTTGATTGCATTTAATGATTCGATGAGATTTGAAGGTTTGCATGTGGTTTTTTTCAGAACCACACATACTCACACCAATTGAAAACCTGCAACCTTATATAATGATTTGTAATAACTGACCTAGGACTGCAGGCCTATATGTATGATATATTTTTGCTACTTTGTGGGATTCTGTACATTTGAAATATTTGTGATATGTATTTGTCAGATGTATTCTCGTCCCTCGCGTGTCCCAATTCCAACCACAAGCCCTTGAAATGAGCTTTGACAATTAAGGCATTCCTTTGTCATTGTTCATCCAGTTACTTGTGACTGGGCTTGCGAAAGTACTTGTGAAAAGACTTGCAGGGACTCGAATACAACTCCGATTTTTGTGAACTAAAAGCAGAATATAATGCAGTTGATTTAATGCATTTTGTAAAATTCAATGTAATTGTTCATGCCAAAGGTTGAATACTATGCATTCGCCATACGATCAAATAAAACTGAAAAATTAACTTGCATAGTTACTTTGCCTGTAGGCTAGGCATTTAGGGTATACAATGGAGGAAGGAATATTCCTTCCTCCATGGGTATACCGGGGCAAGATGGGACACGTCGTTTGTGCCATAACTGTAATATTGCACTTTAGAGTATACAGGGGAATAGTCGCATATATTTTTACTATCATGTGTATTTCAAAGTTTGCTTTGGATAGAAAGTATAATTTTAGCGCATTTTCTAATTTTTGTAAATGGGACGCCTGCGCATTACATATATGTGCACATTCAAAAAGTAGACAAACTTCATTTAGCAACTTAAAAACATTTTTGTTCTGGTGCCCTCATATCCTGTAATTGGCACTTGCGCTGTTGGATGTTAAATGGAATAAAATAGAGTTGCTAAAAAGTACATGAGTTGTTTTGTAACAGAAATGTTACATTAAGTCTATTTTTTGCAATTTAATGTTAATAGAGCAAATATTTTTTAAATTATATTTTAAATTAAATTGCATGTCTTTCAAAACAAATCTATTGATCAAGAAGTGGTTATATAGCGAATGGTTTTTCACTTCTCACAGCCAATGGGCTATTCAGATCTTATACAGGGCGTCTAAAAAAAAATGCCCCTCTCAGGGTTGCAGTAGAATAATTTTTTTTTAAAATATTTGTGAAGCATATTTATTTGTACCATTTTCTGTAAAATTTCCACTTTAAACCATTATGATGCACGATATGGGGCAGAGGGAACCCCCCCCCCCCCCCCTCGTGTTGGTCAGTGTTCCCGGAATCTCGGGAATTCTTTTCAGAGGTCTGGGGGGATGCGTTAGGTAACAATGTCTGGAGAGTGTATTGGGTACAGGGACAAAAGGGGGTGGGGGTTACCCCTCTGCCCCATATCGTGCTGGGTATACTTTAAACAGGAAAATTATGTCCCCGCCCCCTTTTTGATCTGTACAAATTCCCTACCTCTCAGCATGGATATATTAGGTGCCCTTTTTCACGTTTACCCCCCCAATAAAAATTTACCTTGCTACGCCTATGGTTTGTCGGTAAGTTATTTTCAGTAAGTTATTTTCACAGACTTGTTTACAATTTTAAAAGGGTTCACCGCGCACTTAAAAAACTTTAACAAAAAATTCCTCGTAACTTTGAAACGGGTCAGTAAACAAAATATTTATGGACGGATATTTAAAACTCCAGAACTTTATTTTCTGTGCAAATTGGGATATCCTCTCACCCAGGCATGTTTGAAAACTCAAAAGTGCGCCGCCAGACGTTACCCGCCATAACCTGGACCGTAACACCGGTGTGATGTGCTATAAATGGGTTATTCCATAAATTAGGGTGCCAACTTGTGACATTTTTACCCAAAACGGAAAAATTGATTGACAGGGGATTTATTAATAATTTTCAGTATAACTTAAAGATATTGACATTTACTCCAGAAATGCCAAAATATCCTGTCAAAACCCATTCACGGTTTCACGTGTAGGCCTAAAGGGGACACCAAATTAGTTTTCTGCTATTTTTGTGATACTTCATGCGCAATGTGGGGTGTTTATTTTAAAATGTGTTTTTGTCTTACCCAGGATAAAACATCAAGGTTTATTGTGAAAATAACTTGATTAGACTAAAAATAGCAATTCGGTGAATGATTGCGTGTTGGGGACATGTCCCATTTACACGTGAAACCTAGTGGCCCAAAATTAAAAATTTCTAAGCATGCAATCTTTATTATGATTTCACACTTATCAAATGGGACATGTAATTAGGCCCTAATGGTGATAGATTTGGATTTGCCAGTGAACCTTATTATCTTTTTATTTCTCGGAAACATTACACAAATTTCACGTGTAAAAGGGACACCAAAAAAGTCGGTCTTGTTTACACGTTAAACACTTGGGCTAAACCATGGCTAAACACACTGTCAATCTTGGTCAACTAGTTATGGTGCAATTCTTAAGCAGTATTACATGCTTTAACATATAATGAAGGGCAATTTTTCATACACACATGTGCACATGGTAGTATTTGAGAACCAAACAATGCATTTCAACAGCAGTTTTTAAAATGTCGCAGCCTTGGTGTCCCTTTTACACGTGAAACCGTGAACTATTTAGAACACCATAGTCAGATGTTTCATCCTTTGCTACCAGATATTTAGGTACAAGTACTATAATTTGAGCAACTAAAATCATTTGTATATATATTTCACTGTTGGTAATACAAGGGAAACAAATATCACAATGTCAAGAGGGACACCAGAAGTCATTGGCCCCCACATTTATGGAATCGCCCAAAATAATACGTTCCAATGCATGTTAATGATGTTGTACGTCATCAACACAATCAAGGCCCCTACCCCGAAAAAAATAATAAACTTTTTAAAACTTGAAGGTGGATATAGACCACCAACTTGTATGCAGACTTGATATAATATGCGTCTTAGTTTAACCCCTTGCGTACGGTTGACACAAATACGTGCAGATTTTCAATCCATTATTGGGGTATTGTGTACGTTATGCTTGGCTGCACAAGCCTCTTGTTTTCGTTTCGCTTGGCTGCATTTTAACAGGCGTTATTTTATTGAAATTTATTTAACGAGCAGTTGAGCTTGGCCGTTCTTTTTGATAAGCGGCCGAACGTGAGCACCATCTACATGATAGTGTAAATTCGGGTAAAGTTTGCGGGTTGAAGTTTTCTGCATGAAACGCGCGCGATTTTATCGCTGCCACAAAAATTTCATGTGGGGGTACCGGGTACGCGATAGAGATCATCAAGCCTCCACTCGTCGACTGGAAACCAAATTGGGTTGGTTACGTTTGGGCAGATTTAATCTGAACTTAACGGTAGCCAAAATAGGCCTAATAACCAGTAGCAGTACAACTACAAAGTACAAGGTAAACTTAACGGCGATTGTGTAACTTATAAAATACGTTACTCTAACCATGGAGCTATATCGATACTAACGTTAGCCTAACGTTAGTTAGCGACATATACACACCAACAACTAAAGGGTTTTAGTTTTGAAGGAATTTTGACGGTGTTTAGTATGACCGCAGTATTACAATACATGCAAAACCGCGTTCATTCGCTTCGCATAGCAACTGCCGTAAACACTGGTAAAGCGCGTAAGAAAATTGCATTTTCTACCAAAATAAACTGTTCAAAATTACAAAAAACGATGTCAATAGGGCGATTGTGTAGTGTAGCCTTTAGGGCCCCTCTTTAGTTTTGATGAAATTAAATTTTTCTCATTCCAAAATGACTTTTTCAACCTAAACTAAAGCAGACTTCTCTTAACATGCTTAACGTTAAATTGTAAATTTGAACAGTTTATTTCGGTAGAAAATGCAACTTTTTGACGCGCTTTACGGCAGTTGCTATGCGAATGAATGCGGTTTTGCATGTTTACTGTGCGGCGTTGTGGTGATCGCCATCTTTTTTTTCGCGTTGCGTTTTGTCGTCTTTACCCCAAAATTTCCCTCAACTAAAACCCTGCCCTTCATTTGCCCTTATCTACGCCGTAGGCAGATTCAGGAAAATTTCAAGTTGCTTCAATCCTTTTAAATATTATATCACTGGAAAGAGTAAAAAATTATAAATAAAATGAGGGGTCAATGGTCATGAAAGGTTAACCCTGTGCAAAGTTATGGATTTTTGTTGATTACAATTTTGGGTCATTTTGGAGGCCAATTTTTGTTAAAAAGTTGTGACCATATTGCCAATTGCTACATTTTTTAATTGAAAATGTGAGCCTCATTTATTTCATATAAATTTGTTATCAATATAAATATAATTGTAGGAGTCATTTAAAATGGTAACAATTAACAAACACCAATTATTTGCCAATAAATGATCAAAAACTAAATAAAAACAAATTGTAAGCCGGTCACAGTGCTGACAGAAGATTGGGTACCGCAAATAGCGCCGCCAACGCCGGTTCACGTGAATCTGCCGTAGACTACGGCATACCTGTTGGTTTGTAATGTCGTTAACTAACAACAGTTGGTTTGGCTTTGTCTGTTTGATGACTCTCGATAATTGCGTTTTCAATAAGAATATCACAGCGGGAACCAGACACATAATATTGACCCCCCCCCCCCCCCAACTCGCCTTTTCTTTCCGCTGAGGGGGTAGTTGTGCATGGAGCCCATTAGGAACAGGGCCCTACACTAGTCACTACACAATCGCCGTCAATAGAATTAAGAGAAGTCTGCTTTAGGTTGAAAAAGTCATTTTGGAATGAGAAAATACCCTTGAATCTAATTTCATCAAAACTAAAGAGGGGCCCTATAATACACTACACAATCGCCTGTGGAAACTAGGCTACAGGCCTGTAAAGCTGTTACTGTTAGATCATGTAACGTTGGCCTAGATTGTGTTGGAACCTTTTTCCACAGGTAACGTGTGTTAAACATTAAAAACAAATTCCAGGCGGCCCCCAAAAGGAACCGGGCGGGGACGCTAAACACGTTAGGGCCTAGGCCTACTTTGCCCGGCTAGGCCTAGGCCAGGGCTATATATATAGGGCTGCCAGCTGCCTGTAAAACAGTACAGTGGCAGTGCATGATTTTCTCAATGCATTTATGGGTAGGCCTAACCAGTTAGGCCTAAATCTCTAAGTCTAATCTCTCATTCTAAATAGGCTAACGTTAGCCCTATATACATGATATATCTCTCTTGATTTGAGATTTACTCTTCACATGTTTGCAGGGAACATACCCTTTTCGACATTCTCAAAGCATCATGGGACAATGATCAGCCCTAACTGGCATTAGAACGGATGTGATTGGTCGCATGTTCGTTGTCATGTTTGCAAAAATCCTCTTCTGATTGGCTAATAATGTGACATTATTAGCTGTTCTAGGCCTATTCCAGAAATTTGCATTCATCGGTAACAGTAACTGGTACCCTGAGAGGGATTCCCCAATTATTGGCTTTTCCGGCTTTCGGCCGGAAAAGGCCTTGTTTTTGTTCTGATATTTTAATTTGTTTTCCTTCTTTTAGTTCTGACTAAAAGCTCGTAGACTTTGTACACGAATTTTGTCGGCGGCACTTTATAGGTCTTAAAAAACCTCAGATCTTAACCAAACTTACCTCAAACATAGACCCTAAGCTGAAATTGTATGTCGTAGAGTGACGTCATGATGACGTCATCATGTGATTTGTTATGAATTTTTGAATTTATAAAATCGTAACATTCTTTTTAATATATCTAGCGAACAAAACAAGATATATTTTCAAAATTCTTTTTGTTATAGCATTGGTATGTCTCAAAGATATGTCCTAAAAGGGAAAAATTGTGACGTCATGATAACGTCATCAAAACAATTTTTTTTTAACGCATGTCAGGGTCGGTCCAATTATAAAAATTGATACATTGAATTTTTCTCTACCTACTTCCAAAATTTCATGATCGTGGCTCACTCAAGTAAGAAATAACAGCCATTTGAAAATTAAGACCAAATTCAATATAACACAAAGGAATTCTGGGAAAGGTAGATAACCATGGCTAAAATGTGCATGCATGCTGTTTATAAAAGGGTTGATTTCTAGTCTTTTTTTCAAGTCGCTAGACTATTGCCCATAGCATTTGTAAACGTTTTTTTTCTTACCAGCCACTTTGGCTACTTTTAAACTTGGCAGACACTTAATTACACCAACCGCTCACAATGTGTGCCGAACTGTTATGTCATGATGACGTCATCACATGTCACGTGACGTCATGTTAAAAGTGCATTTTTCAAGGGCCCAAATCTAGAGAACGGTAGGTCTGCTATAGCTTGCATTCATACCTGGTATGTTGGTATAGATCAGCTCATGTTATAGATGAAATTGAGGTGACGTCATCATACGATTTTATAGTAATGTTTAAGTTTCTTAAAGCCATATCTCATCAACACAACATGCTAATTTCAAAATTCTTTTTGTAATAGCTTTGTTAGCTCCTATATTCTTTCACAAAAATGTAAAAAATGTGACACGTCATCAAGACGTCATCAAAAAAGTTTTGTTTTTTTTAAACACATAAGGGTACGTTTAGCCTAATGGTCATAAAAATTGGTGGGTAGGTGGATAGTGCCACCAGCATGTAAAATCCAAAGTGACGTCATCGGCTGATTTTCTATTAATTGTTTATTTCTATCCCAAATCAAATAGACTTTGTACACAAATTTTGTAAGTGGCACTTTGGTCACTAAACAACCTCGGATCTTAATCAGACTTGACACAAAGCCCCAAAGCTGAAAATGTATGCCGAAACTTGACGTCATGATGACGTGTCATGTGACGTCATCTTAAAGGTGCATTTTTCAAGGGTCCATATCTAGAGAACCGTAGGTCCGATTGCATTCAAACCTGCTATGGTGGTAGACAAGTACGTGTTATAGATGAAAATTGACGTGACGTCATGACGACGTCATCATATGATTTTATAGTAATTATTACGTTTTGGAATCTTAAAGTTTCTTAAAGCCATATCTCATCAACAGAACATGATAAATTCAAGATTCTTTTTGTAATAGCTTTGTTAGCTCCTATATTCTTTCACATCAATGTGAAAAATGTGACGTCATCATGACATCATCAAAAATGTGCTTTTTTGAAACACATACAAGGGTACGTCCGATCGTCAAAATAATTGCAGGATAGGTAGATAGTGCTACTAGCATGTAAAATCCAAAGTGACGTCATGATGACGTCATCGGCTGATTTTCTATATTTTTTTAGTTCTATCCCATGGACTTTGTACGCGAATTTTGTAAGAGCCACTTTGGTCACTAAACTATCTCAGATCTTAATCAGACTTAACACAAACATAGACCCTAAGCTGAAATTGTATGCCGAAGAGTGACGTCATCGTGTGTGTAAAGTGACATAAACTTCTACGTTAAATTTTTGAGTTTGAATTTTAGGTCCTATCCTAAGGTCTTTATTACATTTACCATACACATTCGCCGTATAAAAAATGACCCTAGTTTTTTCTTTACTTGATAATAATCAAGATGATATCCATTCAATAGTAAAAATAATGGAAAAGCCCTCTGTTCTGTTGACCAACAGACAGACAGAGCTCTAGTTTCCTTTATTTTTATTGCCATTTAAAATTGATTTTTCTGGTTATTATTTTCCTTATTCTTCATGCAAAGATATGTGAAAAGGGTATCGCTCAACTCATGACAGATATTAGCATATTTGGCCTGGTTCACAGTGCCATAGGTTTGTGTATAAAATATATATTACATGGTTTATTTGGCCTCCAAACCCACAATGCATTGAGAATGTCGAAAATGTTTATATTAGGCCTAACACCATGATAACGTATAAGGAATTATGTGATAACCAGAAAAATATTTTTTAAGTGCAACTTGAAGTTTGAACCCTTTCACTTTTCAGCTCGCATTGTTTATTGGCATGCAGCCTGTGGTGACCACATTGTTCACGCACATAAGCACTTCACGGTCGACTTTAATCGCCATTGGGGCTGAAGGGGGGTTTGTGCACGGGCGACTATAGTCGCCATTGGGGCTGAAAGGGTTAATGTGTGCCAGGGAGTTGAGAAACTTTCCACAATACACACATACATGTAGGCCTGCCCTATATAGGCCTACATGTAGGTGCCTTGGTCCATGGAGCCTTTTAATACCTCCATGCTTGGTCCTAGTGTGTTTTCTTTTTCAATGTACACCCCCTGTGTAACTCCGATACACTTTTAGTCACAATTTGGAGTGAATACAGAGCTGGTGTTAGGCTTTACATGTGATTGGATGTGTGGTACAAGTTACAGCAGAATGTGTATTCAGTCAACACAGGTGGGACTAGATTGCAAAAGCTTGTGGAACACACTAGGCTGCACAACCAAGTTTAAATTATTGATGGCGATTATTGCTGGTGTAAAGTAGTGTCTATGACTATGTCCATGAAAACAAGCTAATTTCCTTGAAAGTTGCATCGAGACAGCCAAACAGGGAAACTTGAGTAACGTTTAAACCCTTTAAAACAATTTAAAATTAGTTGTCGGTAAGGTCAATAACCTCAACTTCTGAGCAAGGGCATAGATTCTGGGAGGGGGGGGGGGGGATATATCGCCCCCACATTTTGACCGGTGGGGTGGACCATATGATCATCTCCTCCACCCCCCCCCCACAGATTTTTATGTGTAAAAAAAAGAAAAAAAGAAAAAAAGGGGGAAACAAAAGAAATTAAGAGGCCAGGAGCCAGTACGGAAATATAAATCTCATGTTAAATTTCCCATAGGATTGTCAGAAAGTCGGTTAAAATGTGGGTATGTACAAGTACATATGGACAATAATAAATACACGTGTTATAAACAGTGTCTCTAATTATAGACAATGTCCAATCCCCCACCCCACGCTGGGCAAATTTCAGGAATTTCATCAACACCCCCCCCCCCCCCAACTTTGCAAATCTACACCCTTGCATCTAAGTGCGTTACATTTCAGTGAAGAATGTTTTTATAGTTCTAACACCCAGTAAATTTAGGCCTGAAATATTAGGCTAAAATGTGTATTTTTCTTGTAATGTACTTGCTGTTTATTTATTTCTATTGCAGTTGTGCTTCTAGGAATTCTACTGATCCGATCTCTGAAGTGCCCATTTCTGTTTATCACTATGGCAAAGGAGAGTGCTCCAGATGACATCCAACAGTTTTTCACTGCCACTGAGTTCAAGGAACTCTCCGAGTATGAAAAGCTGAGGCTGAGAAACATCAAGGAGAATTATGAGATGATGACAGAAATTGGTGAGTTAACAATTGTCCTATGTGGAAGCAATATCACAGTGGTTTGAATAATTTGTTTTTCTTAGTAGCACGTCAAACTAAGTGCAGGCTGTCTTGCTATATAAACTATTTGCCAATAAAATAACTACACTGCAGAAACTCCAAGTCACAGCACCTGCAATTTGGAGAAAATTTGCCTGTATATTGTAGGTCTGTAAAAGTGTACGATTGTAAACATTGGTTACAATGAATTTTGGCCCTGGAACTTTGTTTTTGGAGGGACAGGGTCGTTCTCATTGACAAAGGGAGTATGTATTAAAAAACCAAATTGTCTGCAAGAATAGTTTAAGGGGCATCAGTATCATTTCAAGGGCAACAAATTTTGTTTTTTTTTGTTGCCCCCAAGTTTCAGGCCTGAATTTTAATGTAATGTTAATGGCTCAGGTAACTTTACTCTTCCACTATGATACTGCTCACAACAAAAACACTAACATTGAGGTTTTAGAAAATATCAGCATTATGATTGGCTTAATAAAGCCAAAGTTATTGATTAGCACATTTTATTTTTGTCAAACAAGCCTGCCCATAAACTTACACCAAACTGTTTAGGATTTTTTGTACCGCCTACTTTTTGGATTAGAAGGAAACTAAGCCAGGCACGTTTCATACATTGGGTCCCTTTGTGCAAGCCTCTGGGAACCTTGTTAATGTTCATGATATAATTTCCTCAGGTTTGAAAGTTCCCAAGCCAGAGTTTATGAATGGACCATTTCGTAAGAGGAAATCCAAGAATGTAGATTCAAGTGACAGTGATGAGGAATGGAAGCCAGGAGATACAGATCAGGCACATAGAAAAACAGGTGGGTTTGCAGTTTTCAAATCAGTGAACTACACTGTCGGATAAATTTTGGTCTGATCAAGATGGATTTAATCTCCATTCTCAGACTTGTGTAACCAGTGTATTATCAAATTGATTTTGCAATTTTTAAGAAAGCTTTTTTTTTTTTTTATGTACGAGGCTTTCTTCTATGTGTGTGTTCAGTTAGATTTGTAAGAAGGGAAGAGGGAAAAAAGTGACTTTGAAAGTATGGAATTCTATAGACGACAAAATTGCATCGCGTCGTGCTGTTGCCCCGACGGCACGACGCGACGTCACAGCACGACTCACGGCGTGGCGTCGCCTGTTCCTATGCTACTTTTATGCAGTATGCCTGCCGTCGCGTCCACGAGTTGCGCAGATTTATACTGCGCGCGGTCATCTTTAATTTCCCAAACTCACCAAAAGAGGGCGGGCTTTTCACGGTTTCCGCCTCAAAGGCCGAAAACATAAATATTCATAAGGTACTTTATGAATGAATAACTGACTTCAGCTGTTATTAGCACATCCGGGACTTTGATGCTGGAGAACTACGATCCTCTGCCGACTGTCAAAATAAAAACCAAGATGTTGGGTCATCATAACACTTTATATGGCTCTCCACAATTTGTAATCAAAATGACATTACAACTCAAGACAAAACTTTTTGAGCTATTCTAAAATCACTCAAAACACTGTAAACAGGCTTGGTTGTGACTTTTTGTCATTGAAATAATGTCATCCCTCAGGGTTCACGATATAGACCATCAAAAAATTTGTTCTGAATCCTTTGTTTACACTTAAATGATGACGTCATCATTTCTTACCTTTCATAAAAAGCGTCTTAACACAATCCCCAAGGTTTTCACAGCTTAAAATGTAATTACAAGCAAAATAGATGTTATTTCAAAGTAGTTCCGTGTGTACTTAAGCGATATTACTCCGCCAATCATCAACAAAACAACGTACACAGTCTTTGCCCATATCCAGCATGTTGTGATACCCATCTTCTGTCTCGTGACATCATTTGTCTTGGATTCGTTGAGCAGCAATATCATCAGAAATTGTACAAGTATGACTAGGGACTTAAATAGGAGATGGTGATCCTGCAGTAGCTGAAGAAGTTTGTCCAGAGCTTGATGAGGAACTATATAAGCCTACAACTATCAGCAGAAAATGTCACTGAAACTCATGTCTCTACCTTTTCTACGATTTGGCTTCTCTTCCTACTTAATAGCTGCAGGAACCCAAACCTTAAATTTTGCACCCTAAATGGGTGGCCCCCCCCCCCCCAACTTTGAGTGTATTTGGGTCCCGACTGATTTTTTTACAAAGTAATTGAGGGTCACAGTTCTAAACTGATGTAGTACCCCAATAGAACTATCCACCCCAAGTTGTTCCATGACATGTTCTTTAATATCTTAAGTCCTTTGATTTCTGCTTCAATTTTTCGAATTTGTTTCAAGGGGGAGATAGCCAGAAAGCCACCTCCTCTGAGCTTGCTGAAATGGGATGTGACGCATGTCACATCTGCGACAGCAAGATTCGGGGAAGAAGAGAGGGCTATCTACACAATGAGTGAAATTTAGTGAAATGTTTTAACAAAATTTCTAAATGCACCTAATGCATAAACCATAAGTTGTACAACACAGAAAACCATCCCCCTCTTCTTGAAGCAAAAAGCAAACCTGAAAGTCATTTTTGTACATTGTTGTTGCATGAAATCTACTACTTGCAAACCAGACTTACAAATAAAACACTTTTTCTTGTCGTTAGACATTTTAAAAATATTGATTTATACGTCAAAGTCGGGAAAGTTTGCTTTGGTTCGTCATAAGCACACTTTTAAGGACGGTCGGAAACCTAGAATCTTCACAGTGCATCACTAATGTGTACTGTGCGGCGAGGACGGTACCATACTGTTGCGGGAACACGAATGGACAAAGTTGAACAAAAGAGGGTGCAATTGAAAGACTGCCTGATTGGCGGGTCGTGTGCCGTCGCGCCGTTAGACTGGTGGAAATAAGGGGCGCCCTTACAGACGTCTCTGCCTAGCCCCGTTCCATACTATACCAAAAACTTTACGCGCATAACTAATTCTTCAAAAATGGAAGAAATACTTAGTTCATGAGGATTGGAGGAACGCATTATTCCAAGAGAATCAGGTAGGCCCAGTCCTGATGTAGAGACTTTTAATGGTATGGTGCAACAAGTTAAGAGGTTTTCCCCCGACTATTTTCAAAAAATTTCAAAAATGTGCAGTTGAATTTGTAAAACTTGAATTTATCTCGCGCTGATTTTGAGAACGACGTATATCAGAGTTTTATTTTCGCAAAAACTAGCATTCAATTCTATATACATATTTTTTCCTCTATTGTTTCCATTAATGGGTCTCATACTCATGGTTACTTATATCATTAATTTATTTGTTATTCGTCTATATATTTATTTATTTATTTATTAAGTACTTGTGTAAGAGTTCTTTCCTATTTTGAGCCTGGTTTATTTCCTCTTATTTGTTTTTATCAAGCTGTTGAAACGTCTCGTTGTAGTTTTGTTGTTTCTTTCCAGAGGCAATCCTGATAGATTTTTGTCTTGTATATTATATTTGTGTTTTCCCCTATTTATATTAGGTCTATGTTTTCACAATTTGTTTGAACCCTTTCTGATGCGGAGAGTATGATTCTGAGATTAATGACAATGATTGTGCTTATCTTAAGTCTAATGAATTCAACAACATAAATATCTCTACTCCGGGTACTTTTTTTTCCATCTTTTACATGAATTCCAGGAGCCTCTGTAGACATTTCTTTAACATCCAAGACTTCCTCGCTACTCTTAACCATTCTTTTTCTATTTATGGCTTCACGGAAACTTGGTTCAAAGATGTCCCTCCGCCATACGTTCATATGGACAACTACCATCTTGTCCAGTCTTCTAGGTCAACACGACATGGCGGAGGGGCCGCCATGTTTGTCAGCTCCACGCTGAAGTTTCGCATCCGTGAAGACTTAATACCTTCTTCACCTGATGACTTTGAATCCATTTTCATTGAAATTCAGCGGGATAGTACGTGCAACTTGATTGTTGGAAATGTCTATATAGGGCTCCAGATCCTGGTACTTCTTTTGATACATTTAACAGGTGTTTTGATTCTTGCCTAGACACAATAGCAAAAGAGGGGAAGCTCTGTTACATAATGGGTGATTTTAGCCTCAATTTACTTAATTGTGCTGACCACCAGCCCACGGACGACTTTGTGAATGCTGTCTTTTCTTATGGCTTCCGACCTCTTATCACTAAACCAACTCGCATCACTCCAAACACTGCTACACTAATCGATAACATACTAACTAATTCTAATCTTGATACCACAGCTGGAATATTGTACTCCGACATTACTGACCACTACCCGCTTTTCCAATGTACTACTTCTTGTTTACAGAATCCGGCGCGTTTTCAAAAACCTTTTATACCAGGGATTGACATCAACAATATCTCTCTTCAATCCTTTAGCTCAGATCTTGTCAACATTGATTGGAGTGAAGTCTATGACAAGCAAGACACCGACTGCCTACGACGTTTTTCTGTCAACCTTTTCTTCCCTTTATAACCACCACTTTCCCCTCATCTCTAAAACAGTTGGAAAATCTAAGAAAAACCAGCCTTGGATTAATCAATCCATCATTAACTCGTGTATCTTCAAAAACAGGTTACATAGGAGGTTCTTGCGCAATCCCACTGAAGCTAACAAGCGTAATTATAAGGTTTTTCGTAATCGATTAACGGCTTCTATTCGCTCTGCAAAGAAAGATTACTACGCTCAACAGCTTCACCGACAGAGAAACAACCTTAAAGGACTTTGGCGAGAAATAAATAGCATTTTCGGTAAGAATAAAGCTACTTCTTTGCCAGATGACTTCACAGATGGAGAAATTTTTTTTTTCAAATCCCACTGATATTGCCAATTACTTTAATAAGTTCTTCACAAACATTGGTTCTTCTCTAGCAAACAAAATTCCTGTCTCAGTCACCAACTTTACTGATACCCTTCACAACCCTAATCCTTCCTCTTTCTTCCTCATACCAACCAACATACTAGAAATTATCCAGATTGGCAAGAACCTTAAAATGGAAGCAGTTGTGGATTTGATGGGATTAGCTCTACAGTTATTAAATCTATACTTCCACTTATTGCCGAACCTCTGAGCTATATCTTTATTCTCTTTTCTAACTGGTTCTGTCCCCCTCAAGCTCAAGATCGCTAAAATCATCCCTATTTTCAAAAGTGGCGATAAGCAGAGTATCAATAACTACAGACCTATTTCTATCTTACCTTGCTTTTCCAAAATTCGAGAGGCTCGTCTATAATCGTCTTTCTCAATTCATCTCTCAATTTCAGATTCTGTTCGACCAACAATACAGTTTTCGTTCCAAACACTCAACTGACATGGCTCTCATCCAACTTGTCGACCGAATCAATTGTGCATTCAGCAACAAAATGTCTGCTATTGGTGTATTTATTGATTATTCAAAAGCTTTCGACACTATCAATCATTCTATTCTCACTAAACTTGACCACTACGGTATTAGGGGAGTTCCCTCTCATCTGGTTTTCTGACCAGATCTTTCTAATAATGACCAGATCTTTCTAATAGAAATCAATCTCGTCAAACAATCCACAAGGAAAACTGACTAGGTAAATTTGAATACATTTTCAAAGTGAACAAAGAAACTGGCACGAGCGGGATAGTTTCACGCAACACAGGTGTCGTATCTAAACTTCGTCCCTTTCTTACTCCCGAATGCCTAGTCCTACTCTATAACTCACTAATATCCTACCTTACTTGAACTATTGTAACATTGTCTGGTCGTACACATCTAATATTCAAGTTGCATTCTTTATACACATTAATTTACTCAAAAAAAAGAGCTATTCGTATCTGCACTTCTTCACACCATCGAGAGCACTCTGCACCTCTTTTTGCAAGGCTATATACTCTCACTATACACGACTTAAATATATTTCACACTGGGATCTTTATGTACAAATTTCTTCCCGGCAGTTTCTCAACTTTTTTCTCTTCATTCCAAGATACACATGATTATTCAACTCGATCCCGACATAACCTGTACGTCCCATTCACCCGCACCCTGTACTCTAGCTCTACTCTTCATTTTTATGGTCCCCGTCTGTGGAACACCATTGATAGCGAAATAAGAACAATGCTGTCAGTGGGCCGTTTCAAGTCCTTATATAAAAGAGCACTCCTCTCACAATATGTAACATAGCTGTCTCTCCTTTGAAACACTTGTTTCTCAATTACTTGCGTCATCTCTTCTATTCAATATGTTTTTATCATTGTCATCATTCCTTTTGTCCGTCTTGATTGTCGAGTCTACTCATTGTTGTTTGTCCCATTTCTCCTTGTCTGTTTTGTCTTTACTACAATTTGTCTGTAAAGGCTGTTCTCTACAAGCCTCGGCTTATATGAACAGCCCAATACTTTTCACCCCCTTTTATTTAAAGACCTTTACAATATCAAATTTGTTTTATCATTTTGTTATATGTATTATTTTGATTAACGTTATTCAATTTGATGTATTTCTGGAAAGTATGGAAATAAATGTATTAAATTGAATTGAAAACTAACGTTATACAATCATGTACATTGTACATGTTTCGGTGCCGAGTTGTGAAATGCGCCCTCTATTGGCCCTGATCACCAGCCTTTTTTGGAAACGGCACGACGCGCCGGCACCACGATACAACACGACACGACGCCTTTCACACTACATGAAAGTAATAAGGAACGAGGTGACGGCACAACGCAATTTTGTCGTCTATGAAATTCCATAGGAAAGATGTATATTAAATACTCCACCTTGGATCCACCCCTGGTATTTGGCAACTAATTTAGTTTAACTAACTGTAGCTAAATTGAATTTCTTTAATTTGACAGCATTGCCACTCTGTAGGCAGAAAAGGGCATTTAGAGCTCCGGTGAAGAAGCATGTGAATCTAAAAATGTCTGGATTGGATGAATTGAAGGTACACTATGTTTAATGTAAATATAATGCAGTATATTTACTACACTTTAAAACTGTCTGGATTGTTGTAATTTTTGTAATCATCTTGAAATATTTTGTTTAAAGACATATGGGACCTGTTTTCCATTTTTAAATTAAAAGTCTAATATATTGAAGATAATTAGGTTTTTCAGAAATATTTTTTGAAACACAGATTCTGTTCTTTGCAGGAATCTCGGTCAGTAACCTGGGACTATTTTATCCCAAGTTGATTATCGTGGAATGTCTACCGCTTGCAATTTTTTTATTTTCTTTCAGTTGTGATCATTAAAAAATGTCTTTAGATAATCTTGTCTAACTTTGCTATACTTTATTTTAGTCTCCGTCGAAGCAAAATTCTTCCTCAAAAGCTCAGAGACAAAGGGATGATGAAGACACATTTGACTACCTTGGCCGGGTGACGATCAACGATGAAGGTGACCTGGTGCCCATAGAAACCTGCCAGCCTCAAGATGCAGAGCCATTAAAACCAAAGACAAAAGCCATGAAAACAGCAGGTATTTGGTTTTTAGTTTGATTTGAATCATTGGGCCTTCTCTGGCAATAGAGAGATTCTGAAAATGTTAAGACATAACCTAACCTTATAGTTATGTTTTCAAGATAAAGTTTCCATGACATAATTAGGTACAAGATATTCTTGATGCATCCATATGCAGATTACCCAAATATCTTTTTCTGCATAGAGAATTATTGAACAAAAAGTTACTTTCATTCTTTAGGAGGCTGGAAACATTTTCCCGAAGGATTACACCCTTTTTGTTTTGTTTTTCCACTCCGGAAATGAAAAAGGGAAAGGTTATTAAAACTTGCAGAGCTCTAGAAAACTGCAGATAGATAACTCTAAAGAAAAACTAGAAGTCTGTCTTTTCGATGAACAGAACCAAAGGCTTTTCCGCATTATTTGTTATGTCCCTAAGGATTTTGCTTACTAGTGACAAATCTACCTACCCACCAGGTTTCACGACAATCTGACCAATTTACATTTCTGTCAAGAAATTATGCCTTTGATGTCATGATGCCGTACAATTTTTTTCTTTAGGACCTAACAAACCTATTACAAAAAGAATTTCAAAATAGGCATGTTCCGTTGGTGAGATATGGCTTAAAGGTTCAAAAATGCAATAAAATTGCATGATGACGTCATCTATAAGACATCTTTGTCTACCTGCATACCTAGACTGAACCCAATCAGACCTACGGTTCTCTAGATGTCATGCACCTTTAAGATGACGTCAAGTGATCCATGATGAGGTCATCACAACGGCACTTGCAATGTGGTCTTGTGCAATATTTGGAGTCAATCTGATCAATTACAGTGTAGAATAAAATTCAAAACATTTAAAAATTCATAGAACATCAGCTGATAACGGCATCATGACGTCACTTCGGATTTTGCATACTAGTGACAATATCTACCTACCCACCAATTTTCATGGCGATCGGGCCTACCCTTATAATTAAGTGTCTCAAAAAAAGCACATTTTTGATGACATCATTATGACGTCATACATTTTACACATTTATATGTAAATATATGTATTTGTGAGCCAACAAACCTATTGCAAAACAAATTTGGAAATTAGCATGTTCCGTTGAGATACGGGTTATAGCACGACGACGTCACATCAATTTATTTATAACATGCCGGCCTACCCACTATAGCAACTTTGAAGTCAATCTGACCTACGGTTCTCTAAATATGGTCTCATCAAAAACGCACCTTTAAGATGACGTCACGTCACGGGCTCAACAGATGAATTCTCCCTCGGTTTTAATGTTCTGTGTTACGGTCTGAAAATCTCCAGATTATCCGTAAATATAAATTACTAGAAAAAGCCTGAATTTTCTCAGATGCAACAAAGAAATCAAACAAGATCACACCGATATAAAGAAAGAAACAATGTGATTTAATAATGAGAATATTCGAGAATCAACAGGGTTTAACAAGTGTAGAATCAAGAAAAGATCTTATACAATATATAACTCAAAAGATCTTACGGGCGAGGACTTGTATAGGCGAGGGCTCAGACGACTTGGGCAGCTCTGCAATTGGCGAGGACTTTGGCAAGTACTTGGACGGCATTGGGCACTCAGCAGCGGACGAGGACGACTCCAATAATGCAAGCGAATACAGTTCTTTGGCGAGCTGGATCACTGGGCGAATTTACCTCCAAAACAGACAAAAACAGCGGGGGACGACACAAACTGGCTCCCGTCGCGAAAGTATGGGGATGAGACCCCAAATAATGAACCGACGACAGTGCTAGTTCAGATAAAGGTCTTTTCCGGAAATAAAACTTGGCTCTAACTGCCTCCAGACGCTCCTACGCAGACAAGTCATATACAGGTCACAGGTCCGAATAAAACGGCTCGATAAAGTCGATAACCGAAATCCCAACGAAATTTTCTCTCCGTCTAAATTCCTGATTGATTCCTAAGCTAGCCCGTATATAAAGGATTTAATTCATTCCAGAGATTACTAGAAATTCTAGAGAATCGTACAAATTACGTCACATCTAAAAATAATCCTCTACACAGCCCTGAATACAATTACTGTGTTTCTTGAAAAATCTATAGCGTATACGAGATAGACCTGGCATATGCGAGAACTTTCTGGCACATGTACATTGTATAAGGCTTGGCGTAAACAACTCTTGACCCATTCATTCACAGGGTCAGCCGAGGTTGCACGCGTATGCAAATAAGTGGCACAAGGCCTGTGAAAAAACATTTGTTTGTGCCGGTTGAATGAGGGGCGTACATCCATGAGGGGAATTTCCTAACACTCGCAGCATTTACTTGTGTACATAACAGCTGTTATTGTAAGGCAATATGCCTTCCTTTTCTAGTTGAATAAATGATATTCATCAGATAACTAGGGACAAATATTTTGCAAAACATGCTCTTCCCCTCCCTTGGGACTGCTGCGTCAATGGGTGTTAACAAAATACACAAGGGGATTCCTGTGTCTACAATCTTTTTTTATTCATTCATACCAAAATTTATTTCCACATTGCCATAAAGGAAAATTGCATAATATGTATAGGCAGCACTTAAAGTCATTATTATTGAAAACGGATAAAGTTGAATAATAAATGAACACTGTAGCAGGCAATCATGGAGGCATATTCAAAAGACCAGGTCTTGTGCAGAAATGCCTTTGGTTTAACATTTACAAGACAAGACGATCAAACAGGACAAATAACATCGGACAGTACTAACAAAACTAACACACATTCAAAGCAGAAAACTATCTGTGATGAGAAAATAAAATGAGAAAAAACCAAAACAGGATTACATAAGGGCTGAAAATGATATACTCCTCTTTTGTGTTGGTCATTGTGTTCCCGGAATCTCAGAAATTCATTTCAGATGTCTAGGGGGGGGGGGGGGGGGGGGGGTGGGTGTGTTAGGTAACAATAGTCTGGAGAGTGTATAGGGTATAGGGACAAAAGAGGGGTACCCCTCTGCCCCATATCGTGCTGGGTATAATATAGAGAGAAGGAGCTATTCCGGGGAGTCAGGTTGGCGCAGTGGCTCTTTCCTCGCCTTCCACCTCTGTGGCCCAGGTTCGAATCCTGTCCGGGTCAGTATGTGGATTGGGTTCTCAGTCCCTGCTTGACCCCGTGGGTTTTTTCATATACGTTGGGGTTTTCCTCCCACCTCTAAAAACTGAGAATTTCTTCCTTTCCTCTCGCACTTCGTGGCCGTGCTGAAGAACCTCCCGGGTGGCTACAGGGCAACGACTTAGTAGGTCGGCCAATCTCAGCAACCAGATCTCTTAGGGATCATACGAAAGAAAAAGAAGGAGCTATATTAGATATAAACTAGAAACAAGAAGTTCCTAAAGCAACCCACAGATGATCGCGATTTAATACTAGCATCGATATTATTCCAGAGACGTGGTCCATGAAATCTAAGAGTATTAAGAGAATATGTTGTGCATGTAAAGGGAAGATAAAGGTTGCTACGAGATCTAGTATCATGATTGTGAATGCGAGTTTTGGAGTAAAATAATAGGAGAAAACGTGGGTCAATAGATTGTTATGTGCTTGTACATCTTGCTTCTCTAGCCCTAGAATACTATTGAATTTCCAGTTTAAATTTTGTTTTGTAGGTTTTGCCAAGTCACAACTGAAGGAGCGACGTTACCCACAGCGTTCAGGGGCCAAGAAAAACTACAAGGACCTGGATGGACCAAGTGATGACAGCTATGTGTGTAAGTATTATTTTATGAATCGCGTTTGGTAAAACAAAAATATGCCGATTCAAAAAGCATCTTCATTTTTCCTTGCAATTTGCATATTCACAATTAAAGTGGGCATTTAAGTTCAGTTTTCATGTGAGAATAAACACGTTTGTTTTTTTACTTTCCTGACAAATTTTGATTTGTGAAAGATGTCAGTAAGCTATGTCCTGTGTATATTACAAACAGCAATTTGCATTTAGCGTTGACTCATGACTTTACAATTTGTGACAATGTATACTTTTCAATGACACAAATTTGGCAATGAAATTGTCAGTTTTGCATACAAAATTCATACCGAAACTGCAACCTGGTTGTTAATTCAAATTGTTCTGCAGAAGCCAAGTGTTTTAATGATAATAATGGGCGTTAACTTTGTAGCTTTAGTTACAAATGCACATCATTACAAATCTTTTATAAAAACAAATTGCAGATTGTGAGGACTGCCATGAGCTGTACGAGAAGGACTGTTCTCAGCACCCCTTGGCTATCATTGAAGACGCTTCAGTCCCCAAAGGTTGCAGAGATCGAGCCAAACGAAGCCTGCCAGAAGGATTGGTCATAAAGGAAGCTGGTGTAAAGAATGCAGGTCTTGGTGTTTGGGCCGATAAGCTTTTCCCCAAAGGTGTAAGGTTTGGGCCATATGGTGGAGAGGTTGTAGGCGAAGATGTTGGCCAAGACAGTGGGTATGCATGGGAGGTAGGTTATAAGTTCATTTGCTGTATACTTTACAGGGAGGAAATGATACCAACACTTATAACAAAAAGGGAAAGAAGTAGCATTTCGGTTTTCGCTTGAAAAAAAAAAAAATGCTTAGGTTGTGATGAAACGGATAATCTTCCACTAGGTTTTTCTAATGAAACGGTTCAGACAAATTATATTAAACCCTCCTATGCAAACATACATTCTGAGCCATGTTGTATGGGTCAAAATCAGTCAAGGCGATTGTTTTTTACCCTTCTGCCATAGTACAAAACCACATGTAATCTGATCATGTCTGTGTAAAAGTATAGCAGGGGAGGTGGAAGGAAATTGACTGATTTTGACTTTAAATAGTAGGAGGGTTTTAACCCTAACCCCCTAGACCCTTTTTGCTAGGAACCATCCTCAATCCTCAAATGCTTTAAACACCATTCATCCTCAATCCTTCAAAATCCTCCAAAACTGCAAGAAGGATTTTGGAGGATTGAGGTGGGTTAGGGTTAATTTATCATTTATGCTATGCACATGTAGTTTGTTGTCTGAAAGTTTAGTGAGAAAACTTTCTGCCAAACGTTTTTGACTAAAAATTTATTCAGGAAAACTATGAAGCTGTAGCAGGCCTCAAATTTAAGATTTTCTAGGGCAACGGCCATTTTGCCTTCGATAATGAAAAATTTGGCAGGGCACCAAGGCCAATGGCATTTTTAAAAAAAGGGCACGGAGGCCAGTCATTATTACTTATATTAGAAATATTCTGTGAAGCCCTGTAAAACTCTACAAGCTCTGTAAAACTCCACAGATGCATTTACATGAATGTTTGTCGCCTTTATCAATCTTTTCGTGGCACTTTTACAAACTTGATAGTTCAGGTTATTATAAACACACATACATCAGTCATACAATGAATGATGCCATGCGCCGCACGTAGACAACTATATGATGAAAGCGAGAGCGAACTTGACAACCAACTTTGCCTGGTAACCTAAGCACAAAACAGATGCCACTTTTCCGGTTGTATCCGGATTTTTAATTTTTTTTTTATAAAACCCCAAAAATTCCGTTTTTGTTCTTCCGGCTGTCCATTAAAGAGGAAAGAAAACCAATTTACATTTTTCTACTTTAGTGGCTTTTCTAAAAGCTTATGCCTTCCCAAACCTAACAAAGTAGGTTTGAAGAGTTTATGCATGGATTTGGCAATTTTAGAGAAGTTTTACTTTGGAGTCTCTTTCGCTCAGAATCAGAAAAGCTTGGGGTCAACCGCGTGTTTACAATCCAATCGTGTGACGTAGCTGCGTAGGGATAGATGACGTCACTATACGAGTGCCCATTGTGTTTGCGTGCGTGCATGTGTACTATGTGTTTGGTTTTGTCCTATTTTTAATGTTCCTGGCGGTGCATTATTGCATTAACGTTGCACTGATGAGTTTATTTTTTTAATGGGGTCTTTGTGGAGCAGGAAGCTTACTCGTGTCTTATTCATTCATATTTTGACACTGAAATTTGGGTTTGGAATTTGTGTGGATGGAGAGATATACCGTACCCTGTGGAGACATGATGAAAACAATAGAGACAAAAGGGACTGAATAGGTCTTCACTAGGCAATTCTATGTGTTAGGTCGTCTCCACAAGGAATTTTGTGTACAAAGACTATTGGGGTTTGCTTAAGTACAGGGACAAAGGGGAGAACAATGCCATGTCTCCACAGGGATGCAAAAATGCAGAAATGTGGATAGATTTGTGTGTGCGGCGCGAACAGTCTGGTAACTGCATTGTATCCGTCTCTGAAAAAGAACTTGCTTATAAGTTCGAAACATCAGGCCAGCTAATTTTTTTGATTTGTATATTTCAGGTCCATTCAGTCAGTCAGCAGTTTGCAACAGTTTAATTCATTTTCAATGAAATGAAAACAGTGACGTCGCGAGACGTACACGTACTTTTATGACACCTGGTCGCCGTGGACAAAATTTTTGCTCTGGAATAATGGCAGAATCTGATGGCTCATGGGAGGAGTATAACGTAGATTCTAAAGATTTTCAGCTGCATAATGCTTATCAACTGTAATACATTTGAGCTCTGAATAACTCCAAAAGTAAGCTAGGAAGGCCGTGAATTCGGCAAAAATTGCCAAAAAGTACGACCAGCTGACGACGAAAATGTCATAACACACACGTGGATGATACTGCCAACACGCTGCAGACGTGGTTGGCCGCGCTGCTGGCCCACTAAGGCCATGTAAGCGCACACGCTTCATAAGGTCATATGCATACATTTGCATCCTTAATGACCTTTGCAGGAATTGAGACCAAATGCTCACTCCAAGGGGCAATTTTAGTCATTTTGTTTTCAATGAAATAAATTTTAATCGTTCTTCACCAATTTGTATTCGGTCAGAAGAATATACAAGCCTACAAAAAAGCCAATAAAGCTAAAAAATTCAACTTGGTTTTCTTTCCTCTTTAAAAAAAATAATAAAACCAGAAAAAACCTGAAACAAATTGAGTAGTTTCCCCTAAAATCCGGCCTTTTTTCCCGGCCGTCTTAAAAAAAAACGAAAAAAACCGGGGTAAATGCGTTGATTAAACTCGAGACGCGAGCGAGGTGAAAATAAGTGTTGCGCACACGGCATGCAACGCTGTCCCTTCAGTACATGTACCCTCAAAAACCAAGGCTTTATTGCCGAGCCCACATGCGATGTGGCACTGCACGCACGTACTGGCACTCTAACTCAGCCGGCCTTCCAGCAGCGCAGCCGACACAAAGCTCATACGAGTCAAAAGCCCACGTACCCTGCACGCAGTATGGTTTGAACACGCCTTGTCATGTGTGCTGCGCTGCACCGCATGTGGGCGGGTTGTGTGCTAAGCATACCGCCTGGAATTCAAGGCTATCATTTCAGTTGCGTCTTGCACATGGTGTACGAAACAAATTGATTATGGATCGTAGGGGGAAGAATGCACTTCACGCAAACAGAGGCCCACAAGAAGAACAGAGCGGCAAGGAAAAATGCTCAGGAGTTGCCAATTGTTTTCCAAGCTGTTGCTATGAGGACTTTGGCAGTGCAGAGCTGGCATCGGTTACTACTAGGTAATCAGAATCGCGATTCCACTTTTTTGAGGAATCGATTCTCTGGTGTAGCCGATTCCAGTTTCCCGAGCGTGGATTCCAGTCCTCGCGTGACGATTTTGAAAACTGACCAACTCCAACACGTCTTCAAATAAGTCTTATTCTTTAACGAAAAGAACCCTAAACAGTTTCAAAAGCATGCAGTGAATCAAAGACAAACCAAGCTACATGTATTTTGTTTTTGGAACACAAAGGCAGCCGGCGATGTGCATTTTTGTCCACAGCCACGTGGATTATTCTTTCCCCATCACGCGTCAAAAACCCATGTAGTCGAATCCTGCACTTGGCGATCCGCACAAGTGGCAAGAAATCGCCGGCGATTTTCGAAAACTTGAATTCAGTATTAAATATAGGAAATATTAACTGCAAAGTTCCACATGTATACCAGGTAAAAAATCATTGCTATAAAAGCACTTAATTACCTTTAAAAGGTCGTGAATTAACAGACGTAGGAGTAGAGTGTGAGCAGCGTGGGAAAATCTTGCGCTCGCATGAGCAAGCTATTTCTCATCTTGGGGAATTCCCTTGTGATTGAGCACGTGCTGACTGAAAGACCGTGCCTTCATTTGATTGGCAAGTTGGTCTCATTTACCACTCTCCACGACCCCATCACGTGATATTTTATATGCATGGTTATACGGAGAAGTTGTAATTAAACAGGGCTACTGCATATGCATGCACACATGTCGGCAAGGGGCGTGGTTTGATTATATTGGTTAAGTAACTGATATTATCTTGTAAAATATTTAGACAGGTGGATTGGCAAAAGATCTGGAAAATTACAGGAAAATAATCAAAATATTCCTGTAAATTTTGTCACTACGAATTTTGCAATGTTCCAACTTTTAAGCTACCCCTGTACTTTAAAATCTTTAGAGCGGTTGCGTCGAGTCTCCAGATTTATCCGCGTATGCGTAGTAGCCCACCCTCTTTATGAATGGCATGTACTGGGCGATTGGGAATGGAGTGGTAAATTTGTTTACCAGCGACCACATCCAGCAGCGATTACGTGACTCATGGAAAATGAAAGCGCATGGTGAATTTCGATGTTTTCCGAAACGATTATTAGGCTGCAAAATGTTAATCTTACCATTGAGCTATAAAAAGGAGCTCTTTCATCTTTAGACACACAAAATAAATAAATGGAATTAAGAAAAAAACTACATATTTAGCGACTATTTCGATGGAAATGCTGGGTTTTTCCTCACTGTTTTCAACTGTTTTCTGTTGGCGAGGTCTGATTTAGATTTTGCCATTTTTCCCACGGGGGAAAAATTAAATGTCAAATAGTATTTTAATTTTTATTTTGTTCCCTGCCTAAACCCGACTCCAATATGAATATTTAATGACAAAGCACCTTCTCTATTAGAGCGATTACACCTTTAGTAAGTTCATAGCCCCCTTATATTGGCATTTTTCATGCTCGGTTTACTTTGTTTATTTTTGGAATCGATTACGAGTGGAATCGCGATTCTCAGATGGAATCGGAATAGATTCCAAAATTGTTGGATTCGCCCAAGCCTACTACTAGGTAACGTTAGGCATGTATGATTATTGTCAAATTTCTTCTATGGCATACAATGCAGTGATACATTGGACCTTGCGCTTGACTATGAATGCCTCATTCCTGCACATGCAGACAAGATTGATGCTGAAGTGTAATAATTAGCAATCGTACCTTTTTTTAATGAAGCTGATAAATTAATCAACAGTTTACATGTTAAAAATTGGAAATGAATTTACTTCATGTTTAGGCTAAGGCTACATGTACAATGTATAACCAGCTGAGATTGTTTATGTATATTGTTTCTTTGCATTTTCTTTTGTCTTAAAACAGGGTGACATATTATATGGAATGGTTAACCATATACAGAGCCATCTAAAAGGCCTAAAATAGCTAAAGATTTGAGAGCTAGAACCCCGGTCGTTACGCGCTCCGCTCAGTACTCTCGGTCGCGTGCTTCGCTGCTATTTGTCACAATGTAATAAAGTTCAGGTTTTTTCAAGCAGACCCTGTGGCAACCGACAAAATATAACCTGGGTACCAGGCCAAAAATCGACCAGTGGTTGGCAAATAGTCGCTGATGGAACTTCCGTACCGTACGTGCGCGTGCTTTAGATTAAATCTGGCTTCTGCTCCCTGCATTCGAAATTAAAATGCTGATGGAGGGATCGAAACCAGTCTATATCGAGCTTCGTGTCGTATGCAACTGCAGCAGCCGTACATACCGGTACCGGCGCGGTCTTGCCTGCGTGCACTGTTGCCGCACTCCGCGCCGACTACGGCCCGTCATGTCGCCACGGCACGGTACGCGTGGGCCGACAATGAGGGCACTACGGCCAGTTGGGAAAAGAGCACGCTAAGACTGGCTGTGAAGAGTGCGATTTTGTGAAGGGCACCACGGCAAACTTAAGGGCATCGACGGCCGTGGCCGCCGTTAAATTTGAGGCTTGCTGTAGTTTGTGTTTGGAGTCGACAAAATTCATTGTATAATATCTACCGTTTCATTTTGTTAGTGTACTCTCCATATAGGCTGCCATGCCTTTAAAGTCAAGTTTCCACTGAATGGAAATTGGTAATTTTTATCATTGATCAGGGATGGTCCAAGCAAGGACTTCTAATTAATTAGTCTGGTTACAGACATTTAAAGTCAAGTAATGACCTACATTTTGAGTAGTTAAATCCCCTTCACGGCTCGATATCTATATTCAGTGGACTGTTGGACTAAGCCTGGTCCAGAGATCCATGACTAAACAAGTTCAATAGTCTAGTGATTTTTCCAATAATAAAAAGCACAACATAGTACTGTCCACAAAAATGTTAATTAAGCAGCAGTTTCCTAAATGATACACCATGCCCAAAAGTACTTCTTTGTCTCCATACTATAGTTTATTGTGCACCCATCCAAGAAATTTCTTGATATAGTTCTACTAGTCCCCCTTGGTTAGCAGATTCTTTAACCAAATCCATGGTCTTGATTTCATTGCTATGCATTTTTTTTCTGCCATTGCCCTACCTAATTCTTTTAGACTCAAGTCACCCTCATTCACAATCAGTCAGAACTTGAGTTACTTAAGCAAATATCAAAAAATGGAGAATAAACTGAAATAAGGTAGTTCAACATGTTGAAAGGGCATGTCATGCAAATATACTCTGCCACTGTAGGTTTGGAATATAATGATCTAAAAGAAGAGTGGTTTTGGGAAAAACACATTGCTCAAAAAAGAAAATCATTTGGACAACTAGCAATACAGTGTGCCACCAAGTGGTTGCACCAAAGAGGTCATTTTTTAAGTTAAGTTTTCCTAGCCAAATTATCCATAAATACCTTAAACAAATTTAAGTTGTTTATCCATGGATATTTCTGGAAGATGTTTGTAGGCAGAAGTTTAAATTTATTTGGAAGCCTCTTAAATATAGGACATTGATGTGTATCTACCAAAAAGTACAAAATGTCGTATTTATTACATATGTAAGGAAGGTCAACCCTGAACTCTTGGCGTACTAAATTAGTACAACCAAAGTAGAATACAAATCTGTAATTATTTTGATGACGACAAAGAAACAAAGAATTTTTAACCTTACTCAACTTTAAAATTGTGTATCAACAGATTTTTGATCGTGATGGTAAAAGCCATTATGTGGACAGCAAGAACCCAAGTAAAGGCAACTGGATGAGGTATGTGAACTGTGCATGCAGTGAGGCTGAACAGAACCTTGTTGCCTACCAGTTCTGTTCTCAGATCTACTACCGGAGCTTCAAGCCAATCTATCCAGGCCAGGAGCTACTCGTGTTCTATGGGGAGGAATATGCAACCGAGCTCGGAATTGTGATGACTGCTGCTAATGATGTACAAACTGCTAAAAGTAGGCAGTGAAATGTTTTCTTGTACTTTAGATTTCCGTATCGGGCCATAGTGGATTGAATTTTAGTAAAGATTGAGCACGAAAAAGCTTGACAAAGCATTGAGTGGGTAAAAGAAGAGCAGAAAAGATAGTGGTAATTGGTGAATTTCTCCCCTTTTTAATTAAAAAAAAAAGTATATTGTAGTCATATTGCAACTGAGTGGCAAACAAGGTTCAATTTGCAATGGGTGGGGTACCAGGGTTGCACCAAAATGAGGACAATTGACCTATGATGGCAGAATCACATGCAGCAGCTTGTATTGTCTAATAACATGCCGAGCGTACACAAAAATGAGACAAACAAAGGTGACCCGCTCTGGAAAAAAATAGATATATTATGTCGCAAAATTAGCTATGTAAGTTTGGAAAGCCAGCAATGTAAGCTTTCAATTGGTACATGATAGAGCTCCAAAGCCCTTTCCATTCTGGAGATATAGCGTTTTTGCATATTAATTAGTTCAATTTGCACAACAGAGAAAACAGGCTTTGGAATAGCTAGTTCTAATACAATACAATGGAACAGTGCACTCTATAATAGTTTTTTTTTACGTTATTCACCGAAAATTGTTGTGCACCAAACCTGAAACTTTAGATATTTAAGATGTCATTAAAGACAAAGAATAATTTTGACAAAATATTTTACGCTCAATGTTGAAAGGGCCATTACACGTAAATGCATAGCGGGACTTATATCACTTTTTTTCTGGAGTGGGTCACAAATTGTTTGCACACAACTTCATAGGGTTCTCTAATTAGCTTAACCAGTCTATCAAATGCTGGAAAGCTGCATCCTCCTTTTCCAAAAATTCTAAATGGGCTCTAGCCTCATCTAATCCCCTCCCCAACTTGTGAAACTGATTGAATTTGTTTACTGAAATTGTATTATTGGCGATAGAAGAGAAAGAAGTTTCATTTTAGCAGTCTGGTGGTTTTAATTTGTTATCAACCTCCCAATTTTTATGTCTATTTTGGCACAGATGCTGAGCGTCATCCATGTCCAAAGTGCAGTAGGATCTTTACAGATTACAAGTTTCTGGCTGGACATTTACGCCATTCTCACCAGTCTTCAGCTGAGTGGTATGACTACCTGAAGCAGCAGAAAATCAAAATGTCCGTCTTCAATATTAATGCATGCAACGTCAAAGTTGCCTCGCAGTTACAGAATTCACTCAGCAGTATGCGTAGATCATTTAGGAAGGGAACTCGGCAGCTGAAACTTATGAATGAACCAAAGCAGCAGTTTGGCATAACCTTGTGTGCTGCCACTTCAGACTGCACAAGGAACTATACTTGTCAAATATGTGGTGCAGTATTTAAAGCAAATGCATCCTTAACAGAGCACCAAAAGAAGATCCACAGTAATAAAGCAATCCCATACCAGTTAAATTGTCAAACCGTCGTCAAGGAAACAAGTCTCGACTCCGTTAAAATCAGCAATAATAAACCATTCACACAAAATGGTGACTTGAGGAGGCATATGAGGATCCATGCAGGTGAGCATCCATACACATGTAGCCACTGTGATAAATCATTCACACAAAATTGTGACTTGAGGAGGCATATGAGGATCCATGCAGGTGAGCATCCATACACATGTAGCCACTGTGATAAATCATTCACACAAAATTGTAACTTGAGGAGGCATATGAGGATCCATACAGGTGAGCATCCATACACATGTAGCCACTGTGATAAATCATTCACACAAAATGGTGACTTGAGGAGGCATATGAGGATCCATACAGGTGAGCATCCATACACATGTAGCCACTGTGATAAATCATTCACACAAAATGGTTCCTTGAGGACGCATATGAGGATCCATACAGGTGAGCATCCATACGCATGTAGCCACTGTGATAAGTCATTCACACAGAATGGTAACTTGAGGATGCATATGAGAATCCATACGCATGTAGCCACTGTGATAAGTCATTCACACAAAATGGTAACTTGAGGAGGCATATAAAGATCCATACAGGTGAGCATCCATACACATGTAGCCACTGTGATAAATCATTCACACAAAATGGTAACTTGAGGACGCATATGAGAATCCATACAGGTGAGCATCCATACACATGTAGCCACTGTGATAAATCATTCACACAAAATGGTAACTTGAGGACGCATATGAGGATCCATACAGGTGAGCATCCATACACATGTAGCCACTGTGATAAATCATTCACACAAAATGGTAACTTGAGGAGGCATATTAGGATCCATACAGGTGAGCGCCCATACACATGTAGCCACTGTGATAAAATCGTTTGCACAAAATTGTGACCTGGGGAAGCATACGAGGATCCATACTAGGTAAGCATCCATAGCAACTGATAAATCATTCACACAAAATGGTGACTTGCAGCAGGATTCATACAGGTGAGCATTAATACAAATGTAGCCACCATGATTTTTCATTCACACTAAATGGCGACTTGAGGCATATGCGGATCCATACAGGTCGGCGTCCACACACATGTAGCCAGTGTCATATAAATCATTCACACTAAATGGTGACTTGAATATATCCATAGTTGTAAGCGTCCATGTGAATGTAGCCACTGATAAATCATTCACAAAAACAAATCTCTTGAGGATTTATACGAGGATCCATACAGGTTAGCATTCATATACGCATGTAGCCACTGTGTTACGGCTCTGGTTTTTGCACGTGTAAACTTAGTTATTTGTTTGGGTTTATTGTTACTATCTGAGTTATCATTGCGGTCGCTAGTTATTCGGTCTAGCCGAGTGTATTACGTGTTTATATGGTGCTTATTTAGTTTGTGCATGATGGCAGTTGGCCTATGTTCACATGAGTGAGCAGGTTCTTTTTGTAAAGTGTATATAAGACCGGGTTCGAGTCCAGTTTCGGGAGAAGCGCCACGTTACAGCCATGGGGTTTGCCGGAGGCTTTTAGTTCGTCTTTCGTTAGTAACTTTGTTTAGACGTCAGTTGTTTGTTTCAAGACGGCATAAGTTTAGTTTGCCTTCCGGTAGTGAGCTTGTTCACAGTGCTCACATCCTGTTATCGGTCTCCTTCGATGGCTTTGGGCCAGACTGGCTCATTGCACTCCGTGGATGGCTTTGGACCGGACTGGTTCATTGCACACCGTAGATGGCCTGATCCGGACTGGCTCTGTGCATTTGGAGGGATTGACTGAGGGACTGATCGGATGCGTCGTGTGGCAGCAGCAGTGAACTGGACTCGACCCCGGCGCTTTTCAAGATTTTGGTATTTATTTTCCATGCATGGATTAAATATACAAATTCATAATTTAATTAATGTTGTATTATATAAATGTATTATTTAGCTATAAGTTTAGTGATTACTTCTTTTGAAATAAAATAGTTAATTTTGAATGTATTTGCTAAATTGCCATCTGCCCTTTTCTTTTTGCGGCTGTTTCTGCCGTGCCCGTGTTCTTTTGGTTTTTGAATTCGGTGCACGTAACAACTGTGATAAATCATTTACAAGAACAGATCTTTTGAGGATTCATATGAGGATCCATGCATACAGGTGAGTGTTCATACGCATGTAGCCACGACATCATTCAAACAAGTTGTCACTTGATAGGGCATATGAGGATCCATGATCGAGGCATGGCCATTGTACGTAGTCACTGATAAATCATTTAATTCATTAATGTGGACTTCCTTACGCATATGGTTCATTCCAATCAATTATCCACATGCATAGCTACTGTGATAGATCATTCACACACTATGGGAACTTGAGGAGATATATGATCCATATAAGTAACTAGCCATACTTTTTGCTACTGTGGTTAACCCCTTGAGTACGGTTATTACAGTGAGGCGCCGGGGTGCCTTGTCGGCTTTGCAGCCAAGCGAAACGGACACAAAAAGCTTTTGCAGCCAAGCATAATCCAACAATGATTGAAAATGCAAAAAATGGTGTCTATAGACGTCATCCGGCCTGTTGGCACTGTTTTTTTGCGCAATATGGCGTCTTCCGTACGCAAAGGGTTAAGAAAACTAAAACAAAGTGGCACATAGTGGCCACAGAGCAAAGCCATTTTGGGCAGTGTTATTTTCAAACATCATTTCCAAAATTCTCTCGGGGCAGCAGCCTTTTAACAAGATTGTTAGATGAGTAGAAGTAAAACCTGATCAAAAACACAACAGTCATCATTTTCTTTGTTGAATCATGGTAAAAAATATAAAATAAACTTACAAATTAGTTTTGTGATTGAAATGTCTTTGTTCGAGGTGATGGCATGATTTGGGGGTAGTTGGAGTCCCCCCCCCCCCCCCCCAGCTTCCTGAATGTGGTGCATTGCATTTACTTCTTTGTGCGTGTCATGTTAGTCCTCAAACTACTGAAAAATACCTCATCTACCAACACGAGTTTTCCTGTAACCGATTTTTATATTGACAGCAACAATCGTCATTAAAATGTGAATACCATTATTATTTTTTATGATAAGCCAAATGATGTTTTTATAGTTGTTGAAAATACATTGAACATGTATTACATTATCTTCTAACTTGTCAATTAATACATGTGTAGACATGAATTATAATATTTATTGGACTGATTTGGTTTTTACTAAACTTCTCATCGACGGTCATAATGTGTTTGGGCATCATATTTTTCAATCTTGGTCTAGTGTCGCTTCTAGCTTAAATAGTGGCACAGAATATCCCTTAACAAGTTAGGTTATTTACAAAAGAATGGAATTTACTGTGATTTTTTATGGCATGACCGTAAATCGTTCCAACTAAGTTATTCTAAGACAAATGTTAAAGATACACCGTCTCATTTAAAAGTAAATAACTGCTGGGAAAAATAGCAATTCAAATAAACAAGTTCATTTTCAGGCTGAAACACGAAAAGACCACGGAGAGTATATCGTTAAATTTACGGAAAGATTTTACTTTAATACCCCCCACCAAAATGGTTCAAGAACAGCAAAACCTTGGAAAATAACCATCCCTCCTTGATAACTGTCTAAACCTGTGGCACAACCTGTTATTTCAAGATTAATGTCAGCAAAATCTGTAAAAAAAAATGAGACAGTAATCAACATGTATGCAAACACTTTAAGTGACCATATACTGTGTCAAGAACATCTATTATAGAAACCAAATCTTTCTTCCCCTATATTTCACGAAAATTTCCCAACGAAATTCTCAAATGTAAACGTAATTGTGCCAAATGTTTATACAATTCTGAACAGAGATGGATAGTTATTTTCCAAGATTTGCTGTTCCTGGCGGATTTTGGTAGGGGGTATTAAAGTAAAATCTTTCCAAATTTACTTTTGCATTCATTTGATTCGTGTATATTATAAAATTTGGTGCAATATTGTACATTAATAAATTATATTGAAATTGTTGGATTTAGCAGGGATAAGGACCCTAACCCTGCTAAATCCAACGATTTTGCATACACCCTAAGGGGTTTGGCATTGGTTTGGAGTTTCCCCTGTACAGTATAAATGTTAAGTAAATTTGATTCTTTTACTATGTATGGAATTTCATTTTAAAATACATTTTAAGCATGCTATTTATGTTGGTCAGAGAATATTTGTATATACAGTTTTAAAGCAAAATTGTTTAGTTGCTAAGTGAGGTATTTACCGTTTTTACTACATATTTGTTTTCATGTGCATATTTATAGATTCTACAGTGATTAAAATCAGAAACGGGTACGTGCAGCATGTTTAACAGATTTGTTTTGACAAGACCATGTATAGGGCCAATTCTACTCATCAACACGCATTTTTCAAAGCAGTGAAAAGATTAGCCGAGCACAAACACGTATACGTTATCAGCCAAATTGCTTTATCATTTTGCTCTTGTGGCTGGGTTTCAATTCACAACTGAATTTTGTTCAGCAATTAAATTTGCTATTACCAAATTTGTTAAGCAATGTTAACAGCTAATTAAGCACAACAGTTTGCTTTATAGCATACAAATCCTTTTTTGGTAAAACAGGATTGGTAACCCAATTTTCACGCGACTTCTATTGCCTATGACTTGTATTCAGATGTTTGCATAGTGACAGTCAAATGGGGTTTTGGCTGTTAATCTGGTTTTACTGTGCATTACATTTTTCTAGTGGTGAAGCAAATTTGTCAGCTGAGCAGCTCCATGAAATTGGCTCTCTGCTGGTCTTTGAGACCGATTCTACTAGGATTTGAAATGGAAGGCCCTCCTGAGACTCGTCTCTTTTTTTTTCTGTATAAAATTTTATGTAAAGTAAAGCTTATGTTTTCAAAACTGGCAGGAGCGGGATTCGAACCTGCGACCTCCGGAATACTGTACCGGTGCGCTACCAACTGAGCTATCTTGCCCCATGTTGGCAGTCTCCCAAATCGTCAGTATTTTGATGGTTGTAAAATCTGGTTTACATGGTAGGTCCTACATAACATGAATTGAAAAGCGCTTTATTTTAAAATAAGCAAATGATGGAAATTGTATGTATTGATATATTTTATCATATTACTCCTATTTAAAAGGTCAAAATCAGTTAAAATTTCCTCCCACCTCCCCTGCTATACTTTTACACAGACATGATCAGATTACATGTGGTTTTGTACTATGGCGGGAGGGTAAAAAACGATCACCTTGACTGATTTTGACCCATACAACAACATGGCTCAGAATGTATTTTTGCATAGGAGGGTTTTAATCATAGTGTGTGGGTACTCGATGTTATTTGTGGATAAAATCATAGTTGCGGGTAAAGAACAAGACTGAATAAAAAAGCACATTTGAGGGGATAGGCCTACATCCGGCAAACATTTTATTCCAAGGTCTATCAGAATGAATTTGCTTCCATGCTACTCGCAAAGACTACTGGCCTGTAATGTTTAAAAATATAATTTGAATTGGAAACTGGTGAATATTTTGTAAATATTGTACTTTTCTTGTACTTGCAATTCAGAGTTAGATGCTGATAAAAAAAATTCAACGTTGAATCTTTTCAAAAAAGAGTTACGACTTTTCACCTGTCTTTCATTGTAATTGAGAATATTCGAGTACCAAAACTATTATAGGCCCAAGCCTTTTAAACGGCAAACACAAGAGTTACTCCAATGGGTACCGAAAATGAACAGCTTGGTTAAGTGTACACTGTAAAAAATGTTAGGCAAAATGGGTTGGTATTTTGCCCAATGTCGGGCAACATACCAACTGCCCACAATCTGGGGCAAAATCTTTCCAAGAATTGGTCCATTTTTATCTGCATTAACCAACAATGTGGTAAATTAATACCAATGTTGGGTAAATGACAGTTGCCCAATTAGTTTTACCCAACGTTTTTACAGTGTAATCACCAAGAATTATACTTCAGAGTCGGTCTAGCTTTTCGACTGTTTTTGGCTCGGCAGAGTTTATATAATACATATTATACATTATATAATACATATTATGTATAGCATTCCTTATGGGCGGAGTGCCATTATGGGGGGGGGGGGGGGGATTAGAAGTGCCACTAGGCCCTATACTGATACAACCCCACTCAAAATAATGCTGAATGCATAACATGCCCACGTTTACTAATTTCAGTGGTAAATAGTCCCCACACCAACAATTTATATCTTATATTTTATATAGCCCTGTGGAAAAATGTTGTCCTTTTTAATTTGTTCCTGTACTTAAGCATTCCCCAAAAGACTTTGTCCCCACATTTCCTGCTATTTAGAATTTCCTTGTGGACAGTGGCGTGAATCCGCGTCGGCGATCGAGTGGGGGATGAGGTATGGAGAGTGTGATGACCAAAATCCCCAGTCGGCCGAACAAAGACATTTGACAAGGTGCTCATGATACTACCGCCAGACTACCAAAAGAAACAACTAAGAGGCACAAATCATTTAAACAAAATTTATTAATTAATAGGAGGGGAGCTACATGTAACATAAAAAGTAAACTTACATCTAGGATAAGACACAGCAGTGAAATCCCGGCACACATGACAACAAAATAACCTACATGTCCGATGCCCAGGACACTATAGTCCAGAGTGGGCGAGGAGAATTACCCATGGCTTTGTATACATGTACATGTACGCAGATGTAGAAAACACAATGGAATTCCACGTAAAAAAAAGCAGTACAAAGCATTAAAGGAATTGGGTTAACAATAAAAGATACCACCCTGTACAGGCCCAACCAGGGGCCCTCTGGTCGAGACCATATACAATGGGATTAGAAAAACAAAGAAAAAACCGAAGATTCCTTACTGCAGCTGTTTGATGTTGCTTTTGCGGGTTTTTTTTACAATCATTAATTGTAATACACCTACCACGTGTCTGAGCTTGGCGACAACACAAAAGGTGCAAAGCTTAGTTTGTGTTTCGTTTTTTATACATAGGACTGCTGGAAAGTTACAAAATAACCTCGAAATCAGCATTTATTTTTGTTTCTCACAACACAAATCTGGGGTTGGGGGTTGATCCAATGACCCATCGTGTAAAGTTAAACTGAAATATTGAACCATGATAATTGAAACGGGTGTAAATGGACTCGGCTCAGTTCCTCTTTTGCCGCCCTTTGTTCCAAGTCCTCGGTTGTAAAGGATAACATGTACACAAACGTGGACGCGCAAGTTTTCTTGTTTTACTTGTTTTGCGGAAACACCTCGTGCTCAGTAAGTTGTGGCCTAGGGCCAATTTCATGAAGCTGCTAAACACAAACATTTGCTTAACACAAACAAAAAGTAAAAACAGGGACCAATTTAATTGAAGCACAAAAAACTTCCTTTAAGTTAATAAAAGCAAGTTCAAATACATGAACATTTTTCACTATAGGGAATTCGCTATTCCTGAATTGGAGATTTATCCCCTGTAGGCCTATCTCCATTAGCCTTTTAGAGGTATGGCGGACACAATAGGAGAGGGCGCTATTTTATTTGGGTATACCTTTTGTTAAACCACAGGAAATTTCAAAGTTGAAGATTAGGCATGGATCTATGGATTGTACTATGAATTGTACTTTAACTCAAAACAATATCTGATTCTGACTTTCACTGGAATTTGTGGTTTCAAAATGTTTTATACCCAAATCAAATAGCGCCCTCCTATTGTGTCCGCCATACCTCTAAAAGGCTAATAGAATTTAGCCCATGTATGGAATCATCAGGTGATCTCTGCTGTTTACAACTTAGCGGGTTGTTTTATTGCATTTCCAATTCAGTAGCGTACAACTGTGTGTTGTTTTAATCGAATGATTTCTGCTCCATTGCTTACTAATTTTGTTTTTCGTCGAAGACGCTCGTTCAGTGTTTATGGGAGACGCTTGTGGGAGCAAACATACTTGTCCTTTTCACCAGTCGTCAGGCCCGTAGCTAATGCTAGGTTCACACATTCCCGAATTATTGCCACGAATACCCCGATCTATCCGGAATAAAAATCCTTGATGCATCGGGAGAAATTAGCCCAGATTCGCTTTTGGTAAGAATACGGTAACTTAAGAATGAAACAAACATAATCAAGAACTATGTACGAATTGAAAGCGGAATCAGACCGAATCAAGCTGAATGATTTAGTGAAGAATAAAACCGAATTGTAGAGATTTTGTCGAGAATAATAGGCCTATACGAATAACTCCAGAATCATCCAGAATGACCCAGAATTATGCCGATTTCATTACGAATTTAATAAGAACAAAGACCGAATAAGCCGAATGTAATGCGAACATTCCCTAACAACCCCAAACGGGACTTTTCTGGATCCATTCGTATTAAATTCTGCTTGATTCTTGGTTATTCTTAATAAATTCTTTGGAAAATCTGCATAATTCAGCATTATTCGTAATTAATTCTTGCTATAGTTCTTAGATTATTCTTATATATTTATTCTTAACAAAATCTTAGTGTATTTGTAAATTATTCTTATGATATTCGTACATTTCTTGATACATTCGTAAAGATTCGGCATGATTCTGGACTGTTAAACACCAAGAATAACTCTACGAAACTTGTAAGAATGCTGTAAGAATATCCAGAATTAGTTAGGAATACAACAGGAATAAACCAAGAATTTAAATTGGTTTCCGAAGCACCACGACAATTTTGAACATGTCCAAAATTGTCGGGGCGCTTCCCGATTTATTAACGATCTTTCACCGAACTAACAGAATCATCCCGAGGCAGCCAAGAACCACATATGATGCACGATATGAGGCAGAGCGACTCCCCCCCCCCCCCCCCCCCCCTCCCCCCCTCTTTTGTGTTGGTCATTGTGTTCCTGGAATCTCAGGAATTCTTTTCAGAAGTCTAGGGCAGTAGGGGGATGTGTTAGGTAACAATAGTCTGGAGAGTGTATAGGGACAAAAAGGGGGTACCCCTCTGCCCCATATCGTGCTGGGTATAACCATTCCCCGATTTACTCAAGAATTGCTATTCGCGGCGATTCAGCTTAAAACCCCTCGTATACGGATGCCGCAAATATGCGCAAAAAAACAGTGCCACCAGGCCGGATGACGCCATTGGCCGCTGTTTGTGCAGTTTCAATCCATTGTTGGATTATTGTGTATATGTTACGCTTGACTGCACAAAACACACACGGTAGTGGCACCCCGACTTCTCCTGTAAAATACCGTACTCAAGGGGTTAAAAATCGGGAATGTGTGAACCTAGCATTAAGCCCCAGTCTCACTGTCACGATCTTGCTTCCGACTATAGCCACGATTTGAAAATTCGGCAGCAGTCGTAGTACCATCGTAGTAGTGTCGCCAGTATTCTTGAGTGTTCGTGGGCCATCGGGATAGGCTCCCGACTGTTTTGAACATTCCCTAACAACCCCAAACTAATTGCCTTTCAATCTGTCGGGAGTGATCGGCTGGTTTTTCAAGTCGTACGGCATTCGTACGGCATTTTTTAGGCCGTCGTGGCTATTCGTGGCACTTCTCAAGTACGACTGCGCAAGAAGACCCAGCAAGAACTAGTACGAGGGTCCTACGACTATGCCACGATTGAACTACGAATGAACTACGAATGAACTACGATCTACGACGATTTATGCCGATTACACTATACGAACGTACTACCAACTTGTCCCGAATTATCAATAACTAACACGACAACACCACGAATATTGCCGAATGGCACTACGAATTATCATCACGAATTATGTAAGACTGCAGTATCTAGAACTACTACGACTTCTCAAGATGCCACTACGGTTACACTACGATTCGGGACCAAACAGTTTAAATACAAGCTGTCGGCATCCCAGAAATCATTCGTAGCTCATCGGGATCAGTTTTTATACGATTTGTTGGACGTCGGAGTAGACCGTGAGTAGTCGTAGTACAGTCGTGGTGATTCGTGGCGCAGTCGGGGCAGATCGTGGGGATTCGTGATAGGTCGTACTGTACTGGCAACGTAGTGGAGTCGTGGTAGGTCGTAGCTATTCGTGGAGCATCGGCTTTAAAAACGTAGGCATTCTTACAACAGTCGTCAATAGTCTTGGACATTCGTATGACATTCATGGCAAGGTCTGGAGTGATGCCGATTCATGCATATCTGATCACATCTTTGCAAAAAGTCTGCGGGAGCAGTCGTGGCTTGATGAGATCGGGACTGATCGTGGTTAGTCGGGAGCAAAATCGTGACAGTGAGACTGGGGCTTAATGGGGGCTTGGGGGCGGATGGGCCAGGCCCCGGCCCCCGTGGCAACCAATCCCCCCCCCCCCCCCCCTTGGTAAAAAACAAAAGCATCAAAATCATATATAGTTGTGTTTTTTCTTGTGATGTGGCCCCCTAGCTGGTACTGTGCCCCCCCCCCCCCCCCCCCCGGAGCTTGCGACGGAGCTGCCAGTCGTGCGAATTAATTACGCGCGCATGCTCAGAACTACATGGGCGTTCTCAGAAGCTGCCAAAAGAACTGGTATGGGTTTTTTCGAAACGCTGGCTTCGTCTCGGCTTCGGCTCTGTCTCCGACTTCTGAATAACTGAGAAGCAAACCAAATGGAAATATTCTTAATTTGTATGCATGTTCTGCTTCAGGAACATTCATTCGGTTGATTATGAAAGCAAAAATTAGAATACTTACATTTTGTTTGCTTCTCAGTTTATTCAGAATTCGGAGACGAAGCCGAATCCAAGACGAAGCCAGCGTTTCGAAAGTCTGCTGCCACCACGCGTCTCAAGTCTCCCATTCAATTAAGAGATTCGTTTCCTCATGCGCCTATCAATTGCTCCCCCCCCCCCCCCCCCCCGGGGGGGGGGGGCTGTCCCAGGTCTTATGTGGGGGTTTGGTCACGTTTTTCAAGCCCAAGGGTGGGGATTTTGGTCACTCATTTTGCCATTGTTTGCTCATCATCAGAAGTTAAAACCATGAGGTGGGGGTGCCCCACCCATATGTCGGGGATTGTCACTAAAAAATTTCCCCAGGGGTGGAGATTTGGTCACTTCAAAAGTGACAATCCCCACATCTTGGGTGGGGCACCCGGGGGAGGGGTGGGGTAAGCAATTGATAGGCGCATTACGAATAGGCTTATCAGCAGAATGCCGACTCTATATTTTTAACGCAATTGTTTCAACTTGGTGTAGTGATATCTAAAACCTATAACTTACATGCTATTCTGTTAAAAACGAGATTTGTTGTATATTTTGTACTTTCAATCAAATGTTTTGAAACTCGGTATGTCTACTCGCAAAAGTGTCAAATAAATTCGAATGTTTTGTTGTATATAGGCTTGTTTAAAGTCGCCGGTAGAGAGCGCCCTGGCCTACCATTCTGGAATTTTAGGCCATGTTAGAAAAACAAAACTTAGGAGTAGGCCTAAAACTTTTGTTTTTAATTCGTCAAACAATCCACAATTGAAACTGACTAGGTAAATTTGAATACATTTTCGAAGTAATCAAAGAAACTGGCACGAGCGGGATTCTAACCTGCGACCTCCGGGTTACCGTACCGGTATGTTAGTGGTCTCCCAAATTGTCAGTATCTTTGTTCGGGTGGGCGCTAGTCAGAAGTCATAGACCCGGCTATGCCGTGTAGCCAGGGATCACACCCAATTTACGATACAACCTGGGAAGCGACATTGTGGGGATTACTCAATGAGGATACGACTTTTTAACTTATAATTAGTCAAACAATCCACAAGGGAAACTGACTACGTAAATTTTGAATATATTTTCAAAGTGAACAAAGAAACTGGCAGGAAAATGAAAGTTTACTATTTATAAAGATGGTACCATTATCAATCCTTGTATAAGAAACTTTTAGTGGTTAGTTTTGTGAAATCAAAAGTAGTTATGGTCACTACTTAATTTAGGCCTACTCATTAATAAAGAAAAGGAAATACTTCAGCCTATGGTTATGCACTGTTGCCACAAGATGAACAAAGAATTGAAAATTGCCCCAACTTGCCCCCCCCCCCCCCCAACTTCTATTGTAGACTTTACTTTCCTTCTTTTATTCTCCTTTGTCCCCATTGAAATCTCAAAACTATAGAATTCCATACTAAATCCATGGTCGATTTCTAAAGACCCCGCAACCATACTAATGTACGAACACACACATATATATATGCCACCCATACACACCCACGCGGAAACAAATCACGATGTCTTCCAAAATTGTTTAGTGATTTTAGATGTCCGTTCCGGGCCACCGTGATTCAAACCGGATTGTACCGGCCCGCGGCATTTGTACGTTGCGATTTTGACCTTTTGAATGTCGCCATATGCACACGTGTGTAAAGAACAATGCAGCTTCACGTACGTACGTACGCGCGCACATCATGTTGTGATTGCTTCTAACAAAATCTCAGATTACAAACAGCTTCAGTTCCTCCATGGTTCAACTGTGCATGGTTTTTCGGCCGTTTTTTAGCACGTCCTAGTTTTGTGCCTCATTCGTTGAAGCTCCAGTTTTCGTACAAGCAGGCTTAAAGAAGCAGTTCTGGGATATTTTTGTCCCTGAGGCTGAGGTTTAGTTTTTCCCCCACGCCACGATGGGTGACTCCAGCAACGATTCTGGCCCGGGGGCCACGGCAGCGGAAGCCCCACCGAAGAGAGGTCGAGGCAGGCCCCGTAAAAACCCCAAGCCGAGCACAGAGCCAGAGCTAGAGGTACGGGTAGGCCCTACGAGGGCAAGGGATAGTGTACATGTACAGGGCCCTGTTCCCAATGAGGAGGGAACACAAATCCACTTTTAGGTTATTGCAATAGACCTTCGCAAATACCGCCTGGATGAGACGTCACAATGGTAGACGTGGGAACCATGGCATTGTGACGTCTTGACCAGGCGGTATTTGCGATATGGGCCAATTTCATAAAACTGTTAAGCACAAACATGTGCTTAGCATGCAAATGATTCCTTGATAAAAATTGGATTACCAACCAGATTTCCATGTGTGGAATATTGCTTTTGACTGGCATTCAGCTGTTGTTTGCTTAGCATAAATATTACATGGACTTTTGGCTGGTAACCTGTTTTTACTAAGCAAGACATTTTCATGCTAAGCAAATTTTTGTGCTTAACAGCTCTATGAAATTGGCCTGGGGGAAAATTTCATAGAGCTGTTAAGCGCAGCAGCACAAACATTTGCTTAGCATGAAAATGTCTTGCTTAGTAAAAACAGGTTACCAGCCAAAAGTCAATGTAATTTTCATGCTAAGCAAACAACAATGCCAGTCAAAAGCAATATTGCACACATGGAAATCTGGTTAGTAATCCAGTTTTTATCAAGGAAACATTTTCATGCTAAGCAAATTTTAGTGCTTAACAGCTTTATGAAATTGGCCCCCGATCATATGGTCTATTGCCGAACTGGAAAGATTTTACTTTGATACCCCCACCAAAATCGGTTAGAAACAGCAAATCTTGGAAAATAACCATCCATTTGTGTTCATAATTGTATCGTGCGACCATCTAAATTCACGCGTATTAATATTCGTGCACCTACCTTTAGCGTCGCGTAACTATTTGTTTACGATACGCAATTACGTAATTCAAAAGTTTACCGATTGAAACGTAACATCTGCCTCGTTTGCGGTCAAGATGTGGAAAATCAAGGCGTTCCCGGTTAGTATTTTGCGTTAATTTATGAACTGATAATGTTTTAACAGTCCGAGTAAGATACAATTAATTGTTGATTAGAAGGGCCCGTAGGAGTCGGAAAATTTTACCGAAAATACACGAACGTACGTAATCTGTGAGACCAAAGTATAAATGATTGATTTTGTGTCATATCTGTGACAACAGAGGGCGTGAATAAAAAATACGGGGCATCAGAGGGGCCTTTATAATATTTTTACACGGAACTTAAACAAAAATTGAAAAGACGGATCTTAACAGGAGTCTTAACGTTTCAGAAAAATACTATTAGAGTAGGCCTAGTTAAGACAGTTAAGTTGACATTCGGTTGCAAAAACCTACATATCTGAAGTTAGACCTAAATATTGTACCTATCGCCTCGGGCGAAGAAATTCGATCGGGAATTCATAAACTTGAATCCAGGCATTCATTACTTTCGAAAGTGTGTGTTGGGGGTGGGGGCAGTGCGGGCCTGTTGCTGCCCTTTTAAAAATGTTTCTTGTGCGGAACTGCCAAATGTTGTTTTTTTTTGGGGGGGGGGGACATTTGGAAAAGGGGAAGGGGAAATAGCTAGGCCCCCCCCCCCCCCCCGTTCCGCTACCTAAGTATGATTTGCAGGTGTTAGGCCTAGGCCTTTGTATTTATTTCTGCAGATGTTCCTATTTATATGTAAAAAGAAATTAATCTTTTTCTTTTATTTTACAAATAAAAATCAGGTCAAACTTACAACGAAATTAAAAGCAATAAACGAACAAAGAAACAAGATGCCTCCCTTTCTTATTGTCTATAAATCGGGTTTTTAATTGACAGAATATGTGCACCAGCCCAGTACAATCCAGAGCTACGGGCTACCGATGTTACTCTCCGACTGCTATGACTAAAGCCTATTAGGAAGTTCTCCATGACCAGAATTCTATTAGAGGAACAGCTCGAAAATTTGGAATTCCTGAGACAAAGCTGAGGGATCGGATCAGGGGTAGAATCGGAGCTGAGGTAATCAAGTCTGGAAGAGATCCCCTCTTTACCCTTGACAAGGAGGTTCGGTTAGCTGATCAGCTCAAGAGAATGGCTAGTTACGGATATGGCTACAGCCGTTAAGAAGTAGTTGACATAGCCAGTTCATATGGTGTTGCTCTGAACAAAAGATGCCAAGAAGAGCCACTGACAGTGTTTTGGCTTCACAACTTCATGAAGAGATGGCCAGAATTGAAAGTGAGAAAGCCAAGAAGTCTTGAGCTCGTTCGGGCAAAAGCAACATCGGAAGGGGTGGTAGCAGCGTACTACAGAGAGCTAGATTACATCATGACGAAGTACAACCTGAAGACGTCACCGGAAAGAATATACAACATTGACGAAAAGGGCCTGAAGTTTAATCACACACCGCCATCTATTGTCACAGCATCGTCATCTACACCTGCAGTTACGTCTGGCAAAGGGTCCACCATCACCATTATCGGTTGCGGGAACGCCCTGGGGCAGCAAGTACCACCGTATTTCGTCTTTCCTGGCAAAAGAATGAGACAGGAGCTCCTGAATGACTTCTCACCCGGCACTGACGAAACAGTAAAACTGTTCGACAAAATCCAACAAGACCAAGGTTGCTCAGAAGAAAATGTCAACGTCTGAGCCCGGAACGAGTGGTGTGCACACCTCGGTCGTCAGATCATCACAAATGGCAACAAGTTATCTTTCTTGTGAGCAAAAGACACGTTCTTCTGCCCCTGTCATGGTATGCCCTGCATACCAACAGTGGAGGAGTAACTGTGTCCTAACAGAAAACTGTATATTCATGTACATTGTATATATACGTTTGACAAATTTGTCATTATTATCTTAGGAGCTACTGTCTACACTCCAAGTACTGACTCTAAATCTTTGCAATTTTCACAATTTCTCAGTATTTTAACTTTTCCTTCATTACGTCGACAAGATGTAGCCTATTCTACAAGATAAGTAGGGCCTACAAGTCACGTTGCACGCCGCACTGTACAATTTGTAAAAATATGGTTCCACGGGGCTCTCGTAGAGTGTGACGCAATGACCCTCGCGCTATGCGCGAATTTTGGCTACATTGATTTCAAAATCTCGGATGCGGGGCGTTTGAAGATAACGAGACTTGCTGTGTACTAATGACGCTTACTCGGCTTGGAAATGTATTTTCAGGTAGGTAGCAACACTGGGAGGATAGAAGTATAGTCAAAGGCTCCATGTTATTTTGTTTATGTGGGTGAAATTCGTCGTGAAGTCTTAGGTGCGCGAAAATTGCCAACACGAGGATATATTCACTTGGCACAACGTTTAATTTTGAGAGTTTTGTTGGGACATTTTAGTGCAATATAGGGAAAGAAAGTTTGTGTTTTCTGTGTTAGAAGAATTTCGAAGTTCTTGGCAGTTGGCACCATGTATAGTCACTCCAAAGTGTGCACATGCATGTTGATTTCTTCCTCATTTTTTACAGATTTTGCTGAAATAAATCTTGAAATAACAGGTTGTGCCACATGTTTAGATAGTTATCAAGGAGGGTTGGTTATTTTCCAAGATTTTGCTCTTGACCGATTTTGGTGGGGGGTATTAAAGTAAATCTTTCCGCCAAACTTGTTATCCACATAAATACAAACCAACAGGTACATGTAGGCCTATTGACCTTTATCATGGTACAGCCATCTTGTTTTTCTGCTATTAAAATCAATTTAACCAAACCGAGGCTAGAAGGAAAATAGTCTGGCACCTTCATTCAATAATTGGAATCACTATTCATAATTGCTAATGCATACAGGGAACAAGTCAAAGATGGTGACAGCATGATAAAGGTCTATTCCGAGTAACTTGGACCCTCTATTGCCTTTTTTAAAGACAAACTAAAACGGCAATTTTTTGGTTGACTTTTTTGACTTATCTAATAGTTTATGCCTCCACAAAACTAATGTAACAAGTTTCATGATTCTTAAAAAACAAAAAAAATGTTTTTGAGTCTTTTCCTTCTGAGCCACTTTGACTCGATTCAGAAAAGGCCGAGGTCAACTGCATGCCGTATCGCGCGAGTGATGACGTATACGTGTAGAAACATATGACGTCACTGTATTATACGACAATGTTTTACGTAGAGTCTGTACGTATTTTTTTGTTTAAGGCTAGAATTACTTGCTGTGCTTTTTGCACATGATTCAGGTGTAACACTAGCTTGAAAATTTCAGCTCTAGGCTCATGACGTGAGATTCGCCATTTAGAGCTGGAAACACTTGGGGCTCGATATCCAAAGGCTGTTTGCTGAAATACTGACAGCGATCAGCAAACAGCTGTTGTATATCGAGCCCCGAGGTGCGCGCAGTGCCGCTGGCCAATAATCAATCAGAAAACATCGTTCATGTTCAAAAATCCACTCCATTACTTTGTACACAGCTGGTTTGTGCATGCACCGAAGTTGCACGAAAAATTCACTTTTTTCAGGTTTAACTTGAGCATATTCTCATTTTGAGGGGATGACAAGCTGCATGAATTACTACTCTGCATTTTGGGTGAGTATTTGGTTGATATATTCAGGGAAACGGAAGATATCGGCAATAAAAAACCGATCCTTGCCAACCCGATAGGAGTGTTTCCAGCTCTAAATGGCGAATCTCACGTCATGAGCCTAGAGCTGAAATTTTCAAGCTAGTGTAACACTACGGTAAACATATTTAAAAGTGTTGACATCTTTAGGAGACACATTTAGAATTGGGATTGTAGGCTTGTTCTTGCTTAAAAGCTAGTTATGAGTCATACTTTCCTTTGTTTGCAGTCTGCTTTTATTGGGACCTTCGCGGTGAGTTGTATGTGAGCTGATGCTATACTCTAGTCTGGCGACTTTGCTTATAAATGCAGCCCCCTCATAAGGACCCGCACCTTCTCAGAACTATATACACAATTTCTGTTATAAGGTACCAGACTCAATCGCATGCAGCGCATGCAGTACCGTGCGTGTACAAGCGAGTCAAGCGAGCGTGGACAGGAAGACGGCTGGGGCTTTGGCTGCTCGAGCCGGCAACTGCAGGGAACATCGTCGTGGTCTGGGGCGCGTGAGTCCGGGACAGGACTGGAATGCTCGGTGCTTTTAGAGTTGGAATAGCTCCAGCCTTCAAACGGAATTGTGCCTTCAAACCCAGCTGAGTTTTCATGCTAACACTATCATCAATACAGTCTTTGGCGAAATGTTCTTGCGAAATATTTTCGACAATTTCGACAGCCTAAAATCAGATATTGTATTGTCTACTAAGAGGACCCACTGTCACCTTTGAACTCCATTCAGCACTGGGAATCGCAGGAAGGTTAAGTCAGGGTTTTTGTCGCTGTTTCTCGTGCAACCCCCAACTACATGTACACACGATCAAGGCATTATGATTATCTCGGAACCATGCTCATACTGAAATAATACTAAAATTAGACAAAATAGACAGGAAAACGGAGGAGTTTATATGTCGACCAAAACTCTTTCAGTAGCATCAACTCCACGTACGTACATGCATAGTGTTTGGCTGTAGCATCAACCGACTGTACACGTGTACGTCACGGGGTCATGTATGAGCGAAAAGACATGTCTTATGGGTGTCTCTGTGAATTAAACGGTAAATTTCACTTTTTATCTGGATGGTAAGTAAACCTTAGTACCTCCATCTAATCATGGAACTCCACTTGTTCCGCAGGTGGCGTATCTAGTTTTTTGGTGGTCATTTTAAGGGTGAATTCAGATGTTTTTGTTAGGACTTCAGACATATTTTCAGGATCGCCGCACGACCACTGCAGACTTACTTGGACCCTACTATTGCCAGATCATGTCCAAATGTTAAAAAAGGCGATAGAGGGTCCAAGTTACTCGGACTAGCCTATGCTGTAGATAAAGGGCAGGGTTTTAGTTTATGAGGGTAATTTTGGGGTAAAGCGACAATGAAGACGACAAAACGCAACATGAAAATAATAACAATCAATGTGACGCACAGTAAACACACAAAACAGCATTGATTCGCATGGCAACTGCTATAAAGCGCGTAAGAAAAATTGAATTTTCTACCGCAATAAACTTTTGTGCTTTAGGTTGAAAAAGTCATTTTTGAATCTGAGAAAAAATTACCCTTGACTCTAATTTGATTAAAACTAAAGACGCCCTATGCTACAATGGTTTTTTTTTTTTAAGTGGCAGGAAACCCAATTACAATGAGGTATATCGCCTGGGTGCTTTTGCACAATAATCAAAAGGCATTGTTTGAAGGAAATATTTACAATGTTTGTGCCTTTTTCCTAATTCCCACAATGCCTTTTGATCATTGTGCAAAATCACTTAGGTGGTACTAGTTTGCAATAGGCCTTACACTGAAAACATCACTTACATGTAGTTGCCTAAAAAAATAGTAATTTCCATAATTTAATTTTACCAATCTTTAATTGTCAACCGATCAAAAGATTAGTCAATTCACTTTTCAATTGACTAATAATAACGAGTCTTTCAAAATTGTAAACCATTTTGAAAGACTCGTTATTATTAGTCAATTTTCTTGAGATTGGTAATGCTCAAAATTGAATTAGTCAAACAACAAACATTTATTGGTCTTTTAATTAATCTGACAATACCAATAAGGCTAAGTAAAAAAATTTAATGTTTCTCGTCCGGACTTAAAAAAAAAAAGAAGAGGCAGCACTTTACTATTTATTTATTATTTTTCAATTTTTTGCTATTTTTTCCAAGATGGCCGCCATGTTTAATATGGCCGCCACGGTATATTTAATAAGAGTTTTTTGTGCTATTTGAGTTATACTGAGTTAAACAAATGATTTGTATCATTTTAGTCCACTTGCTAAGCAAGTTTCTAAATTCAGAAACAGTAACACTGGTATTTGTGAATTTCTGATTGCACGATCTCAAACTGCTAATCGCAACACATTCTAGTATTAGAACACAACACACTAATAATTTGCAAAGTACAGCTTTTCTAGTTCCAGGTGTTTGTTTTTCCTTTGATTTCAGTTGTTTTGTATGCTGCTGCCGTATTACACACCATTTTTTTAGCAACTGTATTATACTAATACGCACAGTAATGCAATATCAGTATATACATAGCCTAACTTGAACATTCAGGGCTTGAAATGTACGACGCCCAAGACGGCCAGTGCCGTCGTTGCCTTTTTACTGGCCGAGGTGCTCCACAAAAAATCTGTTTTTCACAGCCAGTTTTGCCTTGCCCCATATTTTGCCGTTGTGCTCTTTTTGCAAAAAACACAGCCACTACAATCCTTCATTTCATTTGTTTTTACACACCTGTCATACTCATAAAAATACGCAACGAGCGGAGGGAAGCCTGGTCAACCCGGCCCCCGAACTTGACTGACCCCCTGACTGTTTTAAACTTCAATTGATTCTCATCATCTGTATGTAGCGGTATAATTACACCAGTCTGTTTTAAAAATACAACTAATTCTTACCTTAAATAAACATAGAGGAAGAAAATAAGAATTAGCATGCGCAGTCCGTGATGAGCAGCTGTTCTATTAATTGCACTCGCCACTAGAATGGGCTTGAAACTACTCGCTGTGTACTAAGGCATTTCCCATATTCCCACAGTGAAATTACTAACTTTTGTTAATGTTTTGGTTTCATGACTAAGATATGGCTGTCAAGTCAGAATATTAAATCTTTTTCTTTAATTCAGTTAAACAAGTAATTGTTTTTGCTCCAGATCAAGAGGGAGGTCGATAATACACCGACCGACTTACTGTGGCAAGTTTTCTTTGGCTGGGTGCCAAAAATATTGTTATTAGTATTTTGCTAATAAATTAATCAACCGATTTGTAATTTACATATTAGTTCATCATTTCCGGTTGAGGAGACTGACCACATTAGTAAATCAGTGATGTATAGTCCAACAGCAAACTTGGTATTAAAATTCGTGTTAGTCTTTGAAAAGTTTAAATTAGTACTTCATTTTGTTAATAGTCAATAGTAATTTCATTAGTGTTTCTGATTGAACAACTAGTCAGACATGGAAAGACTGATTTTTATTACCTACTTGACTAATTTCCCCCACAAATTAACTGTTATTTTCAGTGTACCTTATTTCAGGTGGAAGATGTACCCCATAAGATTACGTATTCTTGGGGGAAAACTCATGCAATCGGGGAGGGGCTGACAACCTAATCCACATACAGACTCCTGAATTTTCCGGTTTATTTTTTGCTAGATCCTGTTTTTTTTATATTTGAAAAATTGTTTTTTGCCGGTGTTATTTTTTGGTAAAATTCTGTGAAAACAACAGTGTTAATTAAACAAACCAAAAAGCACACATTTTTGTAACCGTCATTTTCATTGGTACGTGACGATCAACGTACACGCGTACACAACACACAATTAATTCAGCTGGTACCGGCACCCTTTACTTCCTACATTGGTTTTCTTCATACATCGCTAGCGCTGGGTACCGGCACGCGGCACATGGAATGACCTCGTATCCATGGCTGCGTTCTAGCAACACATGCCCGGACAGCAGAATACTTTGTTACCCAATGTCTCAAGCTTTGCCGTTCACTCGCTCTGCCCCGGGATTACAATGGTAAGTCCTCGTGCGCGTAGAGCTGTGCTTGAATGCAGTCATTAACCTGCAAATTAAGGAATTAAACTTGTAAGAAAATTTAATTAAAGTAAACAATTAAATAAACAAGAAAATCAATCAACCAATAAATTAAGTGAAAAGTAAACAAATACACACTCAACTGGTTGAATGAAACGAAATACCAAACAAATAATAAAATAAATCGTGTGATACACAAAATTATCTTCTCGACTCAATTCTTCAACTCAACTCTTAAACTCAATGCTTCCAAACAAATCCTCCAAACAAATCCTCCAAACAAATCCTCCAAACAAATCCTCCAAACAAATCCTCCAAACAAATCCTCCAAACAAATCCTCCAAACAAATCCTCCAAACAAATCCTCCAAACAAATCCTCCAAACAAATCCTCCAAACAAATCCTCCAAACAAATCCTCCAAACAAATCCTCAAATGAAATCTTCCAAACAAATCCTCCAAACAAATCCAAACAAATCCTCAAATGAAATCTTCCAAACAAATCAACTAAGGGGGGCCCACCAAAATCATTCACAAACGTTGCGATCCCTGCTCCTTTGGTCTTGTCCCGATCGTCCCAAGGACGTGGACGTAGACGCTAGATGCCAGGCTAGAAGAACCCTCTGGAGACTTCGTGCAGCCCTCTGGCTTGTATTTCCCAGCAGGCGCCGTCCGTTCTTCGGTTCACCGTTCGGCTCATCAAATTCTTTCAAACCTTTTTAAATTCTCAAACGATGATCAAATCATACACAATTCATTATTGACTAATAGGACGTCTAACGAAAAACTTAAAAGCACTATGACGTCATAAATATTTACATCGGTGCTAACCGAAACTCGGTCTACTCAGAAACAATAATTAAAAGTCAATTTTCTCAACGAAGAATTAAGGATCTGGTATCTATAAAAACCAATAAAGCTACTCACGGCAGATCGAGCAGATCTGCTGCCTCAAAAGTCCAAAATTTCGGCACAACAAATTTTAACGGATCTGACGTCACCCTGACATGCTGGCTTTCGCTATGCCCTTTTGCGATTGCCGCACTAGCTGTCGCATCCGGCTAAAGGGCTACTTTGCATCTCAATCAATGTAGACTCTCACTATCTCCTTTCATCCACACACACGACCATACCATGGCTCACTCAACAAAAGGAAGAGAAACAACCACAGGTGTAATACATCAACAATTCTTTATTTATAAACAAGATAGACTTTACCATTCTCGCTATATCAACATTTAACGATGTTTGGAGAAGTTACAGAAAACATAAGAAATAAAAAGAAGGAAAGAGAAAAACAATTTAAATGAAATTCACATCAGCGGTTACAGGAGGTTTGGCCTGCATAATTAAACGGAATTAAACCTCTGGAGTAACTTGACCTGAGGTCAGAGCCCCAGGGCTACAGTACCACTGCCACATAGATGTAGCTGTATTCAGGCAAGGGGTGGTGCATCAAATTCTCACCAGGGTGCTTAAAAGAATTAAAAGGGTTCAAATATTGGGATGGAGGGAGCCAGCCATAAACCCCATGGTTCAGCAGCCTGAATGTATGTCTGAATGTACGGTCAAAACCCTTTGTAACTATGATGCATGAGGGATCGACCTTCAAATTGCAATCAGTCTAGCATTTGGACTCGGTCTTGTGCCAAGAAAAAAAACAACAGTGCAGTGTTCTCTTTTTCCTTGCCCCCACAACAGGTCCCCAATGAAGATGTAGATAAGCCCAAGAAAGCAAGGGGCCGACCCGCCAAGAAAGCTGCTGCAGGAGACAAGGCTAGCAAGACGCAGACGAAAAGTGGCACAAAAGCCAAAGAGCCACCAGCTAAGGTTTGTAGTTTTATCCCAAGTTGGCTGCAGACAGGCGTAGCTGTTAATGCTACAACCCAGGATTTATCATGGGGGAGGGGCTCGCCCAAAGGGGTGGAGCCAGACATGGGGAACATAGGAGGCACACTCAGATCTTGGGTTCCTGGCAAGAAAATAGATGAAATTGGGGGTTGGGGTAAGCTGGAACCCATGCTTTTGTTTTTGTGTCATTTCGCCTTTAAAAAAGGCCTGCCTGACTGTTATCAGTTTAAAATATTTAACGTCATTATAGTTAACAGTAGGCTTGAATGATTCCGTGCATGAGTCCACTTTACTCGGCTGTAACATTGGAATAGGAATCGCGATTCTATTTCTTGAGGAGTTGACTCCTTGAAGTAGCCAATTTCTGCTTCCTTAAAGTGTATAATCCGGACACCACCGGATTCCCTAAAAAGACTGCAAACGGCACTTCACAAAGCTACAGTGTAACTCTTTTGTATAAGTCACAACGCCATGCGGATACAATGGATGCACTGCTGACACCTGTTCTGTGCATGATGTATAGAGTTGATTCTGAATTTAATCACAACTCTTCATCGGAATTGGAGTCAACTCCAAAAATGTTGGTCTCCCCAAGCCTAGTTCAATAGCAGACAGTTTGTAGCAGTAATTATTTTCTTTTTTTTGGTTTACTTTATGATAAATATATTTTTTTAGGGGGGGGGGGGGTGGGGGAGGTAGACTCGGGAACGAGGTAGACTCAGGAACGAGAGGTAGACTCGGGAACGAGTAATCAAATTTGTTCCTGTTTTCCCCCCACACTCCACCTCAATTTAATTTATATTTCATTCTTCATTCCCATAATTAAAGACTGCAGCACCCGAGAAAAAGACCAGGGGACGAAAACCAAAGGTAAGAATTTTGCTAAATCAAAGATTTTTGCCCTTTCCCGACAAAGTGTACAAAATGTACGTACAATTCTTGATGTGAAGATTCTATCTTATACATGTTTACTGTGTTAGAACAGTTTAAGAAACTTTGGCAGTAATATTAATAAATAATAAATTTTCAATTTGTATTGTGCGACTTATAATCAGATGTGATTTTGAATAATAAGTAGGATGTGATTTTGGACGGCAATTGTCAAAATCTTGTCATTCTAATCTCTCTGTCCACTCCGATTTTGCACATTTTGCATTGAATTGCAACGGATGTGATTGTTTCACAAGCTGCGAACACAATTTTACTGCAAGAGGTCAACAGACCTGAGACATTTAACCCATTGGTCCGGCTGGTATGCCAATACGGCCTTGTGCAGCCAAGCGTAATGCAAACAGTAGGTAAAGAATGGATTGAGTATGTGCAGGAATGCACATATAGACAACCGGCCAGGTGGTCTTTTTTTTTTTTAAACTGCAGCCGTAATCCGTGTTCAAGAAGATATGTCGCATTTTGTTTATCTTGTTCATAAAGCCAGGTGGAACCATGCGGTGTGGTATCACACGGGTGTAGATTTGTCAGGATTTTTCCTGATTTCTGGATATTTCGTCGGAATTTCATAATTTTTTAAAGAATCTTATTTGCAATCTGGAATTCCTGAGGTGTTGTCCTAAAGGCGTTTTTACCCTGTAAAAGTGGATATAGACCAATAAAAACATATTTTAAGGGGGTGCCTTTAGGCAAATACAAAATATGTTGATCTGAGGTCAATGTGAAATTGGAAAATCTCTTCTAATTTACATGATCTAAGGTCCTCGTGGATTTTTCGTGGATTTATTCTTGGATTCCGTGGATTTGTCATTTTTGGCCAATCTCACCCCTGATCACAGCATGTATTTCATTACGTACAAATTGGGGGTCATGTCAATTGCTGCCTGTCTTTGTGACAAACGCCCAAGACTACATTTTTCAAACTCACAAGGCTACAACAATGGTTTCTTTGGGACCCTAATACAAAGTAAAAATTAAAATGTACCATCATACATTTCATCGGTGAAGCCAAAGCGTATTTAATATGTGTGGTAGACATAACAATCTTTCCACGTACATGTAGCAAATGCGATCAACACGGTGAGATGTCATTATGTTTAAGGGCTATTGAACTGAAGCGTACTGAGAAAAGTTCAGCTTAGCTGTATTGTTTATTTTGTTGTTCCCTCTTCAGAAGAAGGAACCATCATCTGAAGAGGAGGAACCCGAGGCACCCGATGAGAATGCATCCACAGAGGAGGAGACATAGTAACCATGGTACCTGTTTTAGCATCTGTCGGAAAATCTCATATTTTGTAACACCCTGTTGACGAAACATATGGGAGTATAAATGCTGAATTTAACATTCTTGTAAGACATATTTCTGTTGAGAATTCATCATTTGCTCGTGTAGCTGTTTATGTTTTTGTAGTTAAGTTAATGTGATTTGGTCTGATAAAATCGGTTGTAGACAGAAAGAAAGGTGTGTTAAACCTACAGGCCCACTATTTGAGTTACATGACGTAGATCAAAAAGATGTTTGTTGTAAAGCAAACAAAATTCTGAATATGCACCTGTAAGACCAAGGATTTTTGCAGCAGATTAAAGCTGGTATGTCCGCGCTCTGACTTAAATTTGAATTTCTATGATTATGGAAGAAAACGGTATTTTTGTACAAAAGAAAAAACACTGATTACACTGTGGACTCAATTTGGTCTTGCTAAATTTAATTGTTGTATTATCATGATAATGTGCCATACGTAAAGATTGATATACATTTATACTGAATGGATCAGCTACATTCTGCAGCAAGGTGGGGAACAGCACGCTGTGGTATCACGGCATGCATTTCACTACGAATAAGTTGAGATCATGCCAATTTCTGCCTGTTGTTGTGACACACACCAGGACTGTTTTTCAATCTCACAAGGAAACTGCGGCGGTTTCCTTTAGGTCCCATTTAAAAAGTAGGTCTATTCAAAACTGGAAACTTAATAAATATGTTACTTATCGTCGGTCGATGTATGTGTGCAATGGCTTATTGGAAAGCTCATAATGTATCGAATGCTTACAAATTATAAGGTATTAAGTCATATCCTCATTGAGTGATCCCCACAATGTCGCTTCCCAGGTTGTATCGTAAAATTGGGTGTGACCCCTGGCTATACGCCATTCTGGGTTTATGACTTCTGACTAGCGCCCACCCGAACAAAGATACTGACAATTTGGGAGACCACCAACATAGGGCAAGATAGCTCAGTTGGTAGAGCGCCGGTATAGTATATTCTGGAGGTTGCAGGTTCGAATCCCGCTCCTGCCAGTTTTATTTATTCAAATTTGTTTGACAACTTAGTAAAAGCACCGACATAGCAGCTGCACAGTAGAATTTAGAATTGTTTGTGAGTTTGATTTGCAAACGCAGTCTATAAGAGGACCTATTTTGTCAGACTGAGTAACTCATTACTTTACATGTAGCTCAAGTAACTTTTGTAAACCTAAATGTTTGATGTTGGCCTGTTTGGCTGGATTAAGTTTAGAGTGTTTGAACATAATTTAGTTAGATTGAACCAAAAATAGTCTGTCTCTGCTGAATATTACCAAGTACATAATCTATGGTTTGTTAATGTAGAATGTGGTCTGTTCTTGCTTTACATTGACTTTCTGCTCAATTTTAGTGAAACTACATGTATTTGCACTTATTGATAGGGTAGAATTGAAGACCTCGAACATTCTGAACAAAATTTGATTGACTAGATAAGTCGAACCTGCACCCTGAGCTGACTATGTTGTGCAGTCAAAAGTGAACCTACACAGTACAGGCCTGCAAATTTGCACTGAACCATTGGACCGAGTCGGGAATTTAGGCATTGCTCTATCAGACTCCAAGAGCATCCTAGAACAGCTATAATTTGTCTTTCAAATAACTTCATATTTTAAGAAATGAATCTGTAGTTAAAAGCTCACCTGTCAAGAATGTCCTTTGTGAATTTTGATATTAAAACAGTGGTTTTTGAAAAAGAAAAAATCCAGTATCCCGTCGATAGTCGAGTCGAAGTTAGATGAAATTCAAGCCCGGCACTTGGAATTCCTGCAACTTGTTTGGTTTCTTGCAATTTTTCTACCGTCGGTTTATCAATAAAATCATGTTTCAAAAGTCTTCCCTTGTGCCTGTGTAGTCGTTTGGATTTAGTTCAGCTGGCTCCATGTCTGTTTTCCAGTCAGATCTGACTACTGTGTTGAAGAGTGTTGCATGTAAAGTTTGGCCTCGGATATATGAAGAGTTTTCATGCCAATTCCAAAAGGTCGCTAAATGCATGCTCAATAGAAGTTTGCTTTTGCTAGTCCTTATTGATACCCTGCACGATATGGGGGAAGGGGTACCCCCCCCCCTTTTTATCCCTATACCCTAAGCACACTCCAGATTATTGTTATCTAACACATCCCCCTAGATTTCTGAATAGAATTCCTGAGATTCCGGGAACACAATGACCAACACAAAAGAGGGGGTCCCTTTTCCCCCATATCGTGCTTCATATGTCTTTATTTACCCAGCACAGCTAATAAAAAATGTAAATACCTGGGGTGTGTTTTGGTGGTCATAAGTGAAAACTGGTTCTGTTGTTTCTCTTTGGTTCATTATTTTGGGTATTTGAGTATTTCATTATGGTGCATAATTCTCGCTTAAATACTCTGAAAGAAATTCACTGAAACAAACGAGTGTTGTAGTCAAGACTCGCGCAAGACCAGCACAAGACCAGCAGTCTTAATTATACCCAGCACGATATGGGGCAGACAATAGTCTGTAGAGTGTATAGGGGCAAAAGGGGTTTTGCCCCTATACCCTATACACTCTCCAGACTATTGTTACCTAACACATCCCCTATACATCTGAAAAGAATTCCTGAGATTCCAGGAACACAATGACTAACGCAAAAGAGGGGGGTTCACTCTGCCCCATATCCTGCATCATTTGGTCTTAATCCAAGTCTTAAGCCATTAAACTGCAAGAAAAGCATTCCTTTGTCATGGTTTATGCCTGTTACTTGTGCCTGTTACAAGCTATTCTTGTGAATGGTCTTGAAATGGTCTCGACTACAACCAATTCTTGGTTATGAGTCAGTGTTTATGATCATCAACTGTATTGGTTTTGTGAACAATACCTCATTTATTTTATTCAACTCTGTTTATAAAGCTTGTATTGTTAAAACCCCAAGTAGGTGTAGTTGTCATCAATATTGTGCACACACAAAACAAAAGTTATGCATTAGGTTTTCAATCTGCCTGGTTTAGTGTGGCACTGATGTCCCGAGATGGCTGTGGGACGATGCCACAGTTTTGTACATGAAAACTGATAAAGTGAAATTAGTCATTCAGTGATGATGTTTTATTTTTTTGTTTTGTTGCAATAATCAGTAGACATATTTTCTCATCCTACACTCCTTGGCTCAAGAGTAAGCCTTTACAATGTATGCATTTTTGTGACCTAGTCATCTTTGTGAAAATGAAAATTCCAACTTCATCACGCAGCTAATAATTACGGTTGTCAAGTTATTGGACTATAAAATAATTCTAAAAATTAAGATACTCCTCAAAAGTAGAGAAAAGAACCGTTTTCCAGAAAATACTAATTCAAAGGAATTAAACATTAATAAAAAAACAAGTAGTACGTGCTTGAGTTTGAAATGTGATTTAATGCCTGATTTGTGACATTTGATTCTTGCTGCCTTGGGTTTTACTGGCACATCCTCAGCACGTGCTCTGGTAAAGGCAAGGGTCTATAGATTTGAAAATTTAAATACTTTCTCTGGCATCTGTTGAATTATCCTCTATTTAGATCTGGGCCCAGGAAAACCGTGAGGATGGTAGGGTTGGAAACCAAATGCGGCTACATCTAGCATTTACATGTAGTCTGTAGCTTGTAAGTCTTGTGTGGACATCTTCCATTGAAAAAAAATATGCACTTGAATGCTTGTTGGACATTAAATGAGCCATGTCCCCTCATGTATACCATTGGAAACTGATTCTACAAAAAAAGTACTACACAATCGGGTTTTGAAAATGTGATTTCAAACCCATTTTGTAGTAAAAAGGACTCCAGTTTAACAGAAAAAAAAAAGTCAAATGCCGAAATTTTAAAGACCAATTTCTTGCTGATCGAAAACCAAAAAATGACGAGGGGTACCTCTTGTTTTGGGCTGCTGTAGCATTATTTACCATTTGTATCTTTGCAGCTATTTTGAAACCAAATATAGACTATTACAAGAACTACCCCTTTACTATTTCTGCTAGTATTTTTCATTAATTTTGTTCGGAATCTGTGGAGTCCCAAAAGTCTTAATTTTGGAAAAGAACACTTCATGAAATGGAAGAAAGCAAAATCCAAGCTCTGTTAAACATTTCTTGTTTAATCCAAAATACTAGTGGCAAATTTACAAATAACTTGTTCACAAAAAATGTACATCTCATAGGAATCACCCCCTAAATTACAATTGTTTTGCATATTATTTATATAAAAATATTTCCAAATATATCAGTTATGTAACGGCAAAAATTGCGAGCTTCTTAATTGCAAGGTAAAGATATGACGCATATGGTAAATCTTAAATTAGATTAGATAGATTTCGTGGAAAATTGGAATCTATTAGTTCAAGGTATCACTGAACCGGCACAAAAGATATGCGATGTATTTTTGTGAAATAAGACGGAACAAGGGTGCAAGTTGTGAATGAAAACATAGAAATACTGCAACTCAGTATACTCAACACATTAACCGAAAATTCATAACTTTACAATACAATGTGTCCCCCCCCCCAAAAAAAGAAACAAATAAATCAGTATTCCTGACGGGGTGGGGATCGATAATGAGTATGTATATACCAGCAATCGTGGACCTAGGACAAAAGAATTCGGGCGCAGACAAAGGGTCCACGTTTGACCAAACGTCCACGATTGAAAATCGTGTACAAAACCAATGGGAGGTCTTTCGAAAAAGTTAGAGTATAAACAAAAGAGGAACAATGGGACGTCCACGATTGCAGGTATTTACACACTTGTGTGTACTCGGTGACAAGGAACACCTGTTGCTTTGCATTAAGTGCCTACCCACCTGACAAGAATTTCTGGAAGAAATTGAAAAGGAGATTACATAATTTTAGGTGCAGTAACATGGTCAAATTCAGCCCTTCCATGGTAACAAATGTCCATTTCCCTTTCTTCACAATGATGCCCTAGCTCAATGGCGCAAAACTTAAAAGTGTTGAAAACAGCATTTGCACCTGTCATATTAGTAAAGTGCTCATTATGTCATAAATCCTGATTGGATTACATCACATAATGTGTCATATGAAAGCTGACATTTTAACCTTTCTGGTACATATATATATATTAGTTTTAGAATCGATCCCAACAAATCAGGAATACTGATTTATTTCTCGGTTTTCTTTTTGTTCAGACACTGCAGAATGTCCAATTACAATAAAACAAGCGTCACGATAAAACAGAATTTAGTCTTGTTCAGAATATAACTATATAACTCATACTCAATCCTCCTCCCCCCCCCATTCCCTCTGATTTTGCAAAAACACATCACATATTACATACTGAGAAAAACAAAATCACATAAAGAAAATATTTCAAAGCAATAATCCAAGGATAACCCGTTACCACAAAATGAGGGATAAGTCGTGCATTCGTACTACACAGCATGGTGTAGGCATTGCAATCCACGATGGCCCAATTTCATACGGTTGCTTGACGGTATAAAGTAGGGGCAATTTCACAGAAATGCTTAAACACAAAAACCTTGCTTAGTAAAATCAAGTTACCAGCCAAAACTCCATGTGATTGTCATGCAAAGCAATATACATTACATGTGGAGTTTTGGCTGATAACCTAATTTTACTAAGCAAGTTTTTGTTTGTGCTTAAGCAAATTTTGTGCCTAAGTAGCTCTATGAAACTCGCCCAAGAAAAAATGGGCTAACTATAGCAGAAAATTTTGCTCGCTTAAATGCTATTTTCCGGCCAAGTCGCGCTAAGTCCTGCTTGTGCTTAGAGATATGCATTGCTGCATCACTATCTCAAGAAAATTATCTCAAGCAAATTCTAACTTAGTGAGCTTTGTCCTGTGCTAGCTTTAAAGCTTACGGTCTCTATGAACAACCCTATGAAATTGGGCCCTGATAGCTCACACACTTCAAAATTTACAAAGGCAATCTAGTTGAAAACCCTCGTGCCACTTAAACCCAATGACACATTCTCTAAACTCACTGTCCTCAATCCTACAAAACGCTGAAGGTGTTTTGAAGGATCTGGTAAGGTTGGGGTTAATTCTTAAAAAGAAAAAAATGCATTTAAAATCTATTCCTAGAACACATGTACAAAAAGCATGTGCACTAGGGAAGGCAACTTGTCACTTGTGTAAAATTTGGCACACAAATTTAATTTTTCACGCTGATTCAATATTTTATGGTGCTCATGTTAAAAAGGTTAGAGTAGCTTTTCCATTAAACCCTTTCAATTAGTACCAATTGCCCGACACAGTTCACCTTCAAGGGGTTCCCACAGAAAATTTTAATTCCATGACCTTTCCATGACTTTATCCAGGGGGGAAAATTTGGGTCAATCATGATAAATTCTTACACTATTTTTTCACATTTCATCTTGAAAGTCTATTTACAATAAATTATGTGTGTTGGTTGTGAGATTCTATTACTTTGTAGTCCTTTTTTGTATAAAATATCAATTTTCCATGACTTTGTAAAATAAAATTCCATGGCTTTCCATGATACTTTAAACTGCAGGTTTTTCCAGGATTTTTCATGATTCTGGGAACCCTGCATTCAGATCCAACTTCTTTTGAGTAAATTAGAATAGATTTTTTGTTGTCCTGATGCAGTTTACAAAGCACTGTATGCTTAGTCTATCCGAGAGCCTGGGAAAAAATTCACAGGCTTGCACAGGCGGGAATCGAACCCACAACCTTCTGCTTATTACTGCTTAGTAGTCATCTTACAAGTAAGCAGTGGGTTGTGCCTGCAAATCCCACCCGGGCAAACATGTGAATTGTTTTCCCCACAGGCTCTTGGAAACCATCGAGCATAAAGTGTTTTATACACTATGTTGGGAAGGGCAAAAATTTAATCTAATCAACTTTCGGTACACATCCACACATCCACACAGCCCACAATATACAAATGTTTACACCTCTGGGAAAAAAGATTGGACCAGCAACATTTGTATCACTGTCACTACATAGGTGTCTAGACTGACTGGTGATTTATAACAGGCATGTCTCAGTATTACCGTAGTTGAAAATGGTGAATCACAGTGGTTGGTTTACATCAATTTTAAATGTTTCAATAAGTTTAATATGTTTTTTTATACTGTTGCAATATGACCAGTTAATAATTAAAAATTATCATAAACTGTAAATTATCAAAACACATGTAAATGAAACCACTCAAATGACATTTAGACAATCTTTGTACTAATTTTGATAATTTAAAGTTCCCAACTCTATCAGTCCATTAAAAGAGTACATTCAACAAAATGGCATCTTTTGTATGCTTCAAAATTGTTGGTGGTCCAATAATATTGTTTCCAGAACTGTATCCCAGGTGCGGAATATAAAATGTGTGTGCAACTCAGGACATACTGATTATAGGACTGAAAGGGTTTAAGGAAATATGTCCCTTTCTGAACCATTTAGAAATAATGAAAAATAATTTTAGGGATGAAATTCTAAAAGCTGTAATCATAAATTCAGCAGAGCTGTAATTGCATGCTGTAATCTGATGGTGTCTGGGTACCTTTTTCGACACAATCTTTTTTTGAAAGTGAATACCCTGTTTCATTTGTACTGTACATGCAAAAGTATGAATAACAGATCAATTTGGACACCGTATTGTCCAATTTACAGGAAATTTGAACACCCTGTTTCCTAATCCTGGCTAAAACCCTAATGTATTCATTATTGTTTTTACAAATTTCTAGGCCCTCCGTTGTGTGAAAAAAAAACATTCTGGATTACTGGGAGCCCATTTGACAAGACCAGAGATTCTAGCACTTCTGCATAATTCTATTAAAGATTACATATAGCTTAGATAATGAGAAAAAAATCCAAAAGCTTACTGTTTATAAAGTTGGTACAAGTACCAATCTTCCTGAGAAATATTTCCATCTGAAATGCTGTCATGTTCGAGAAAATTGTACTTGATAACCTCAAAAACATTTATTTCGATTTCACTAATCGATGTGAACCAAACAATCCCCAAACCAACAAACTTAGTCATAATGTTGCCAGAGCTACTTTTTAGTTTACAGGCCCTTATAACCCCTTGGGTACGGTTATTTACTGGAGGCGCTGGGGTGTCGCGCCGGCCTTTGCAGCCAAGCGAAACGGCCACAATGTGCTTGTGCAGTCAAGTGCAACATACACAATAATCCAACAATGGATTGAAACTGCACAAATAGCGGCAACTGGCATCATCCAGCCTGGTGGCACTTTTTTTGGGCGCCATTTGGCGTCATCCATACGCAAGGGGTTAAACAAGTCTTGCAAAAAGGAAATGGCTAGGAACTATAAGTCCATATTTATCAGGATGTCAAACTGAGTGATACATCCAAATGAAGAGCAAAGTAAGCTCTTCTATACATGCAAAAACTAACATGTGAAAAATGTGCTTAATTAAGACTCACTTGGCAAGACAGGATCACACATTTTGTGCAATCAATTTTATAGGCAAAGATATAGGCCAAAATATAGTCAGCATGATCTGTAGCAGGCAATGTTGAGAAACCGAACTTATATCTTTGAACACAAGTTGTAGGCGGATAAGAGTTTAGTAGGCATTAGGGAAGAGGGCCTTAGTCTTACAAAAAAAAGTGACAAACTTAATTACAAATCAGGTTGTTTCAAATACTATCACCTTTTTTGGCATTAAGAAATGGTTGAAAATCATGTTTAAAAAATTTATGGAAATTTTACTAGAGTGCTAACTCGCTGTATGTAATGAAGCCTGCTGGGAGATCCATGTTTGTGCACAAACTCGGAGGAAAACTGGACAATAAGCCAGTTCGGTATTTCAACTGCACATGTGCACAATGTCATTTTATGCCGAATGACCTGCGTGACCTAACGTGCGCATGTGCACGCAAAAGGTGGTCGGACAAAGCGCACATGTGAAATTCAATCAGAATGGGCGTTCACGTAACATGGCGTGACATTACATCAGCAGTTTTATCCCGAATAAGCTTTGACCTTTGAGATACCGAACTGGCTTATTTGTACAGTTATGGGCTGTACTGATTTTCATGCATGTAACAACACAACATTGTTAATTTCAACAACGGTCTAGGCTGAGCAAGATAAACATGCCAATTTAATTCACGACCACGTTCATTACCAAAGTATGCAAATAAAGCAACACTTTTTCAAGTGAAAGTCTTGGGTGTTTACAGACATGCATGAAAGACACACGCAGAACGGCCACGCAATGACGTCGTCCTATAACTTACATCAGTCTTCAGTTTACACAGACAGCATGCAAAACCCTCCAATCATTACCGCGCCCAGAGCGGCTTCAAAGCATCTGTATGATGGAATAAGGAGTTAGGACTCTAGTAATTTAATATACCTCTTTGGTTAATATAGATCATTTTGGTATATTCTTCAATTCAATGAAAAAGATTTCAAGACAAAAGGAGGTTTGGTCTTTTCCAATGTCAGTACTATTAGTGCTGTACTTTCTGAAGGACCTGTGGGAGAAAAATATTTTTGGGAAGTCGTTTAAAATCACAGACCTATATAAAATTACTACATCAAGGTATGTACTGAAGCCTGCTGGGTGCATCCTTGTTTGTGCACAAACTATGGACAGCTAAATCATTATTGTTTTTTTAATAAAGAGGTCAATATAACTGATAACAGGGGCAAGGCTGAGCTAGATCAATGCACAAACAAAACGTGCGTTTATAATCCAAGTATGCAAATACATGAAGACTCTTTCCATCAACAGTTTGACGATTACACGCAAATCCTAAGTTAGATGCACACACAACAGCTATGAAATGGTACCTGTTTAAATTTATGTTAAGGAGAAACGACGAAAAAGTGGACATTCTTTGATTGGAATGGGCGAGGATGTAAAGCGTCCGAGCCCATTCGAATCAAAGAATGTCCACCTTTTGAGTCGTTTCTCTGACTTAAACTACGTCCCTTTCACACCCATTGTCAAGATTTCAAGGGAACAAAAAGTGTTCATTCTTAATAATGCTTTGAGATGAAGTCCATTGTTCAGTGGTGAGCTAGCTACGTAAAAGCTTTACCTCGCTGTTCCCCTTGTTGCGTAACGAAACAATGAAATAAAAGGTTCGGTTCTTGAACGCGCTCAATCGAATTCAATAATGGCGTTTGTAGCCATTGGCTGCCATATATCGTCGTGCGTTGTACATGTACGTGTCTACGTCTCTGCTCGCTCTGCCAAAATGTCTTCCAGTGATGACGATTCGTACATATTTCCGAAAGGGAATACGTTTCCAGATAATGTAGAAAAAGGTGACTCAACCGAGACAGAGGCCAATTTTATTAGAATTCGTTAGTGATTCAAACCAGTGCAATGTACCCTGTATTTTTGGACATATCCGATGATGAATTAATTGCTACTTGCGAAGCGGCAGAATCAGAGGTGAAGGAACGTCACATACTCTCTGATTTGCAAGGACCCAGCCGATATGGAGTGTATAACAGATCAAGAAATGGTGGGGGAAAAAAAGCAAGAAAAGGTTACAAGAATGTTTGCTCTCAGTAACTCATTTTGGCTTATTTTTAGACTGTCAACATACACAGCGTTAAACCCATTGCGTACGGATAACGCCATTGGCCGCCGTTTGTGCAGTTTCAATCCATTGTTGGATTATTGTTTATGTCACACTTGAATGCACAAACACATTGTAGCGGTTCGATTTGGCTGCCAGAACCCCTGCAACACCCTGACGTCTCCCGTAAAATACTGTGCCCAAGGGGTTAATATCAAGCCAGATTGATTTTTCGACATGCATGGAGTTGTTAGTTGCCATTTCTGTGTCGATTGAGTCATGTTTTTCTGTGTCGAGTTTTTTAAAGAATGCACAGTTAACTGTACATTCTTAAAAATAATCGGCACTTTTCTGAATAGAGTAACATCACAAAAGTAGTTTAATTAAATACTTCAAAATTCATGCACGCAACATCCACGTCCCAACAAACATGGCTGCACTCAGGACGGCTTCAAAAGTATCCATGGGAAGTAATGAAGAGTTAGCAATCTGGTCATTTAATATAGCTCTCTGTTTGCAACAGATCGTTGTCAAAGTATAACCTTGCAGGCACAAGTGCAATGAGTCAATTTATTCATGATTGTAATGGAGAAAGGTTGCAACAACAGTAAGCATGGTTTGCAAAAACAAAACAGACTCGATGTGACAATCACACCACATGTACTATGTCACCTTGAAGGAATATTCCACGATGACTCGTTTCAAAATGTGCATTCCTTCAACCCTTGTCATCTGTGAATTAGGAAAACAGAAGAACGGAGAGAGAAATCAAAAGCTTAAAAATGAAAACACTTGGAGGATAATCTTTCTCAACTTAATTAATAAATCCCTCCTGTGCACCTGGCCAAAATCGACCCAGTTGTTGTACAGATCAAAACCTATCAAATGACAGATTGAAACACACACAAACTGTCAGAGTTGGTGTTTAGAGTTTTTGATAGGCTGTGATAGTTATAAGTATAGGAGGGTTAGGAAATGTCACCTTCTATCCCTGTGATTGGTCTTTTCTTGTCTTTTGTAGCCCACACCTTGTATACCCTCTTGTCCCTATACACAGTCCAGACTATTCCTAATTATAACATGCCCACCTCAATTATCTGAAAGGAATTCTTGAGATTCCAGGAACACAATGACCAACACAAAGGAGGGGAGTTCCCTCTGTTCTACATCTTGCTTCAAATGACATGAGTGACCTTTTGGTCTTGTGTTGGGTGATCGATACTCATACAAAATACTCCAAAGTTAATGGGAATTACTTCCACCAAAGAGAGCAACCTGGTCCAATGGTTCGATATGAGCTTAATATTGAAGTCATAATATTGACATCACCAGTATTTGCAGTATCAGTGAGGTTTAAGACTTACCCATATTACTGGGACTTGATAAAACTTCAGCCGACTTGGGCCGGTTAACGTAATAAATGGTTTTATTTCCAACTAGGATGAAGTGGTTGCCTACATGGGTGAATCTGAAAGGGGAAATATAGAAACTCATGAAAAATCATTGACAGGTATCCATTCTGAATGCCATATACTGCTTTTTCCAGAACAATTGTTCTCAATACGTTTTTGAGTGGAGGTGGAAGTTACCCCACCTGGGTCTATAGGTCTGAAAATTGGGATAATTACTTTGGTATCTATTGAACATTTATCCGCTAGATCTGGACCTAGGAAAACCCTGAGAGTGGTAGAGCAGGAAACCTAAAATGTGGCCAACCCCACCACCTCTGTTTAGCCCTAGAGTGGCTTTTAGCCTTGTGTCAGGCGACTTTCATAAAATAAAAAAAAATAAAAAAAATAAAAAAATTTTGTTATAGTTTTTAAGAGCAAATTTATATTTTCGTATTTACTCCATAAAAGTCATTGCAATTACTCAATTGTTCCTAATAGTCTGCAGCCATGTTTGTATGTCTGTCCATATTTGCTGGGCAACAGGGATCTTTCAAGCTATAGACTATGAGTACTGACCTGATGATTCCCTGATACATGTTGGTTAGTGGGAAGTCTTCAAACACAAACAGCCCAAAACATTTGCATAGTTGTCTCAGCAGCGTGTGGTCATCGGCTGTGTCTTGCTCATAGAAAACTCCATAAATTTTTCTGTGGGAAAAAGAGAGAAAATATTCACATATTAAGGAAGAAATCATAATTTTCATTCTTGCTGGACAGATAAAGCTAAATGTGACACCCCGTGCCAAAACCAGACACTTCCAGCCAAAAATCAAAATTGGCCCTGTAGGTTGGTTCCTGATAGTGAACTAGATGTGGTCGACTACCAGTGATGTAGTCGAGGCCATCACAAGACCCTGCAAGACCAGCACAAGACCAGCACAAGACATTCAGACTTAATTCAAGTCTGAAGTTATTCAAATGAACTGTAATAAAAGCATTCCTTTGTTATGGTTTATGCCTGTTACTTGTGCCTTTTACAAGCTAGTCTTGTGCATGGTCTTGTGGGCGTATTGGGGTATTCAAACCGTGGACGAAAAATGCCGGAGAACAAAAGAGAACAATATCGTCCGCGATTTCCAGCGTACGTCCGGGATTGAGATCGTGTACAAAACCTATGGGAGTCCTCAGAAAAAGTTGAGTACAAACAAAAGAGGGAACAATAGGACGTCCGCGTTCGACGGTGGATACGCATTTGTGTGCATGGTCTTGTGCATGGTCTTGTGCATGGTCTCGACTACATCACTGTCGACTAGCCTGCGATTGGGTCAAGTTAGTCCAACAATCAGTTTAATAACTACAGTCCTTGATCGCTCTTCTTCACTGTTGATCTCAGCATTGCTAACGCTGAGCAACATAAACTCACCAATAAAATGAGTGTTCACAACAAAGGTAAATGAATAAAAGCAATGCTCTTTCAGTTGAAAGTCTAGGAAGTTTACAGACGCACACGGGAGACGCATGCAGAACGGCCACACAATGACGTTTTCAGATCATTTAAATTGTTCTTCATTCACGCACACAACACGCATAGTCACTAATCATGGCCTCGCCCAGGGCGGCTTCAAAGTATCTACTTGAGGGAATCAGGAGTTAGTGCTCTCATAATTTAATACTGCTCTAAAGAGAGTCTACCCACCTGCTGATGTCATTATTGAGGGGTGAGATTTGAAACATTCGGAGGCATTTAATTTGTACGGTGTTGCTGAAAAATGCATTTTCTACCAAAAGATACGTTCAAAATTGCAAAAAATAGGGCCATCACATTAACCCTTTTTGCCCGGCTGTTATTAATGGGGAGCCAGTATGCCAAAAAGGGCTTGTGCAGCCAAGCGTAACACACACACACAATAGTTCAACAATAGAATAAATATGTCAAACGGCCAGGTGGTCGTTTTCAAACCGCAGCTATGGCCGTCATAAACATTCATGAGAGTAAAATGGGTTAAAAGAAGACTGTTTCAGGTTGCAGAGGTCATTTTAGAATGATAAAAACAATTCCAGGACAAAAAAATGTTCCGGAAACATGGAAGGCCTCTCACCCAAAATCTTGAAATCAGGAAATCTTAGCCCTGATTCTTGTCAAACCGTCCTCTTAAACTCAGCAAAATCTAATGTATCTTGAGATTTTTTGTAACTCGCTGAGTGAAAACTTTTTTAAAATCCCTACTTACTTCTCTTTAGCTTTGAGATCTAAAGCCAGTTTTTCTCCTTTTAGGCACTTGGTGAATAAATTAGGCTTGAGGGGCACGCTGTGGGTAACTAGTCGCAGGATTTCATGTTCATATTCTGTGGTTTCCATCTTGTAGACCATTGTGGGCTCAGACAGGGGACCGGCTCTGCAGGGGAGTAAACAAACAGTGGAGAACTGCATGATCACATAGACAAAGGAACGGTTCTATACAGGGGTTATCTTGTCTGTAAAGTTTTTACATGCGATCCGTCCTTAGCACACAAAATTATAAACATTTCTGGCAATCCAGCACAATAAGGTTGTCAAATTGGAAGTTTATCTTTGGCAGATCTTTTTTGTGCTTAAAAAGTGCATCTCATCAACTTTTACCTAAAATCAAATTGATTTTAATATTTACAAATTCTGAAGAAAGTGTATTGGCTTTTCAAGATCCTTAAAATGCTTAAAAAACATTACTAATTTTTCAATAATTTTGAGCTTTTCTGAACAATTGGTATATCCAATTTTACAGACCATTTGTTGTGGACAGTCAAATTTCTAAAAAGTAAAAAAAAAATAAAAAAATACCAAGCATTTGAACACTTGTTAGGTACAAACCATGCTGACTAACAGTGTGCCAAATTTGCCATGTGTTTGTGACTGATAAATATAGCACGCCTACCGGTACATTCTTTGGTCTCATTGCACTACATTTCTCATCATGCACCACTTATGTACTTGGACCCTTTTAACCCCTTGAGTACGGTATTTTAAGGAAGACGTCGGGGTGCCGCGGCGGCTCTGGCAGCCAAGCAAAACAGCCACAATGTGTTTGTGCAGTCAAGCGTAACATATACACAATAATCCAACAATGGATTGAAACTGCACAAACAGCAGCCAATGGCGTCATCCGGCCTGGTGGCACTGTTTAATCAAACAACAGATTGAAACTGCACAAACAGCGGCCAATGGCGTCATCCGGCCTGGTGGCACTGTTTAATCCAACAATAGATTGAAACTGCACAAACAGCGGCCAATAGCGTCATCCGGCCTAGTGGCACTGGTTTTTTTGGCGCCATATGGCGTCATCCGTACGCAAGGTTTTAAAAAGCGACACATCGCCTTGGAGATGGAGTCACCCAATTAGGCTACAAAAAGCATTTGTTCTTAAATTAGGATTGAAAAGATCATTCAAAAATAGAATATAGTAACATACACGACCATCTTTTGAAAATGCACCGTTTGTCTGAAAATCATTGACGATCATTATTTAGGGGACCCCAGTTTAATTAAGAAATGTTGGACTGTTTAAAAAAAATTAAAAATTTGGAGTGGTGACCTTTGTAGTGCTTTGGCCGCGTGTACAGGCTACACTACGTGCAGCACCAGTCTGAATGTCCAGATGTCATCAATGCTTCGTGTTTTTCCACATTTCTCCGTAAATATTACTCCTTATGGTATTTTTTTTTTTACACTTAGACCTCGAAAATTAGTTAATTTCAAAAACAGCCAAAAAGATTAAATTGTGGAGATTACAGGCCAATGTGTACATCAAACCCTAACCATGCCAGACGCAGCACAGTGCATCTGTGCTGACAGCTCCACTTTGCTGTACTCTCTACACAAGTCAATGTGACAAAGTATGCAATCTGATGTGTCTGGCAGGGTTCTAGCAAACATGCCCTGGAGGGTTAGGGTTTAACTACAAACTACCTTGCCTCAGCAACAAATCCAAATAAAAGCCATGCTGAATACACAGCGAAGATGCAGTTGTCCCTAACCATAGATGAGTTCTGGTATGTTTAACTCTTCTAGTGCCAAGGTCGTACATGTACGATCTACTCGATGTACTCTGAAAGTGCCATTCTCGTATATGTACGATCTATGTTTTGTACTCCAAAAGTGCCATCAATCGTACATGTACGACCTACACTATTCGGATTATCGCAAGAGGGAGCTATTGCTCTATCATATTCTACCTACCGGTATTTCGTACATGTACGTTTTTTAGTTTTTTTTTAGTTATTCGGGTTCTTGCGAGAGGGCGCATCAGTCTCTGAGCTGTTTTGATGTATTCTATATTTAGCTACAGTTGTCTGCTTGTGGTGACGTATTGAACCGATGGCGGCCCCCTGTAAACGTGTACGTTTTACTCTTGAAGAAGTTTGTAAAAAGAGCAAGATACAGCTTGTTTGGTGGGTGAAACTTATTTATTTTTAACAGAATTTTGAAAACCCCCAAAAAGCTGGGCATTTTAGGGTCAAAATGCTAAAAAGCATGGGCACTGAAAGAGTTAAAAGGACTAAATACGTTTGATCTCTTTTGCAAAAGGAAATGGATAATATTTGAAGCCGAGTTGTCCCTGCAGATATGACAAAACTGAAGCACTGGCTACAAAGATACAAGAGGTAGGAATGAATGAAGCAGGAAAGATCGTATGATGAAGGGAAACTTGCACCAGGCAAGGAATTCCATAGAGATACAGAACGAGGGAAAAAAAACTATTGGCAACAGATTCTAGAATAAGGCTAATGGGTAAATATCACAGTGTAATCAAATTCCATCTGCAGAACAGATGATTCAACACAACTAATAACCTTCTAATCAAACTTTTAAAAAATCTACACACCTCGAGCTTGTCCTATTGATCAAGTAACTCGCCATAAAGCGTTTCTCCGCGTAGAAGCCACCCAGTCTCTTGATTCTCTTGACCCTTGACACGTCGGGGATGATGGACCCGCCCCCAACGATATCCCCCAGGGACCAGCCCCTCCAGGTGGGTTTGAAGCAGCACTCCTTCTGTTTGGTCAGCCGGTCCGTCCAGAGCGAGCGACGGACAATCCAACTATGTAAGCAACAGATTCAAGAATATCTTAATATCGATACAACTCATGAATGACATTTTCTCGTCCAGGAGTTGACACTATGACCTCTGGGATGCTTTGAAGTGGCTCTATCTCGTACCAGCTGCCTTACATTGTTGTATAACTTGTGACTGACTGGAGTATAAGATGAATAATGACTTGGATTCCACATGTTGGGTTTCTCCAATTTAACCCCTTGCATCTGGCTGTTATTGATGGGGTGCTGGTATGCCAAGAATGGGCTGTGCAGCCAAGCGTAAATGCAAACAATAGGCAACCACACTGAATAGATTCATTACACTCCCATTCAAGAACAATCTAGTAGAAACATGAATGGACTGAGTATGCGCAGGAATGGGCCTATAGACAGGTGTTTTTTTGTGTTCAAACCGCAGCTATGGCCACCATCAACAGGTTAAGGAATGCTTTGTTCAAAGAATTATTTTATGGGTGGGCTCCGTCGGTGTACAAAAACCTTGTGGTCCCCATGTCCAGTGGGGATTATGTGACTGGGCATTGGCCAGATTACTTTATTTTTTGTTGTCAAACCGGTACCAGGCCTGTACTGCTGTGATTAACTTGTGCAAGTTTCTTGAGCTCCCTCTGCAACTGTCGATTTAATAGATTGTCGTGAAATCATGTTCTTGGTTTCAAGTCCGAGTTCTTTTGGTTGTCTGACGTCCCCCTTAGTGATGTGCCGTTACTGTATCATCACATATCTCCCATTTATATGGTTGTGCTGCTACAGATATTTCATCGGCCCAACAAATTATCACCGTGCTTTACTCACCCAAAGCCGGGAAAGTCATTTGTCCTGTATACCAGAGACTCATCCCCTGAGGTTTCGGCAAATCCTGTAACAATCCACACACAATAAATCTTACTCAAGACAAACAATTCAACATTTCACAAAGCTGCTCAGCAGAGAATGTAGCTTAGCACATTTAAGTGTTAAGTGAACCTGTTCTTGCTTAGCAAAATATGCTTATTGCTTTAATAAATTTGACCCCTGTTCCTTTTCCCAAGTAGATCATTTGAGTCAATGGTAAGGTTTATTTATTTATTTATTTATTTATTACACTTCTTTTAATATCCAGGGTGTGCCCAAACAGTTTAAAACTGGTTTCCATTGGAGCCCCATATAGTTTTAATTAGAAATGAATATTTACACACAAACAAAAGAATTGACACGAATACATGAAAATTGTTACACAAATAAATATATAAATCAAAAAATTAGCTGGCCTGACGTTTCGAACTTAAGCAAGTTCTTTCTCAAAGGTGAATGACAGAGTACAAGAAACAAACATGTAGGGAACACACATGCATGAGGGGGTGGGTGGAGAAACACAAAAGAGGGATGCAAAAGAGCATGGCAGATAGGCAGTGGGTAAACATCAAAGGGAGAGGAAAAGACAGCCAGGAAGACAGGAACAAAGAGGTGTGATTAGGGTATTAAGGATGAAGGAGGGGAGGGATTAAGATGAAGGTTGAAGCTGGGGAAATGGACAAAGGAGTGTGGTTAGGGGGGGGGGGGGAGGGGGGGGGGGGGAGGGGGGGGTTTGAATTGAAGGTGGTAATAGGGCAAGAAAAGGAACAAAGAGAAGTGGCAAGGATAAACAGGAAATGGAAAGACAACACCATTTGGCCAAGAGACCCCAAGAGGGTTTTGCCAGGAGGATAATCTGTAAACAAATGACAATGGGGGAAAAATTTAAAGTTAATCATTCCCTTCCTGGATGTTGAGACCATGTGGTTGAATCGTCCGAAGACGTTTCATCCAAACTTTCTCTCGGCTGAGGCGAACTGAGTCCTTGCGGTGGCAAAGTGATTCTATGCCCTGTAGAATCATATCAGAAATGGAATGGTTAGTCAAGTTGAAGTGATGACCAACAGGGTGTCCATTTTCTTGGTGTTCACAGTCGACCGATGGCCATAGAAATGCTTTTTGAGCGTGTTCTTGGTCTCCCCGACATACTGGATACCACAAACCCTGCAAGAAATGAGATATATGACATTAGAGGTGTTGCAAGTGATGTTGCCATTGGTTCTGTGAGTAGTTCCAGATGAATGGCCAGAAAAGGAGTCAGACTCCTGCATGTGAGTCTGGCAAACAACACACCTGGAATCGCACTTAAAAGTACCATGCTGTATGGGAGGGGATGCAGCCAAGGTGGGGACCTCGGCTCGAACAATCAGGTCTCGTAGATTGCGGGGGCGCCTAATAAATATATATACGGTTAAGTTTTCAACTTTCCAGTATAATGCTATTGCTGATTTACAGATTGGGTGAAAAGAATGAAAACAAAAAACCTTTGGGGGTGGGGGGGAGGGGGGAATGGGAAATTCCCATCTTGCTCCTAATGACTGTGGCAACCAGGTTTATACATGTAACTCCGTAGATCAGCGCAAATGGCAGAAATATCACTAATGGATGGCAGTGCACAGGTGATGGTTCTCAATTGTTCAGGCAGATTATTCCATATACTGGCACCACTCACATGAAATTAGTCAGCCATTTCTAAGCACAAAAAACAACACCCAAAAAGAACTGGAAAGAAAACAATAAGATGGCATATCTTACCATTGGGGTTCCAAGCCGAGATGGTCAGAATAGTCGGGTCCTTGCCCAACATGTGCAGTGTCTGTGAGAAGTACCTTAGGAAGTCAGGGGTCACCTCCAGGTAGTCCTCGAGGATGATCAAGTTCTCCTGACCTTTGTACAGCTCCAGGGCTCGTACAATGGCATTATGCAGGAAGACTGACAGAAGAGAACGACGAAAGAGAAATGTAATTTCAATATGCTGCCAAACTCTTATCAAACCAAAGGTAATCAAATCGAAATGGACGGACAAAAAACAACTGTGGTGCAATGAATAGCACCACTTTATTTAGTGTTTAAAAAAGATCACCTGGCCGGTTGTTATTTATATGCGCATTCCTGCGCGTACTCAATCCATTCATGTTTCAACTATATTCTTGAATAGAAGTGCAATGAATAGATGGAGCTTTTTCAAACAAAGCTTACACTTACAAGAGGGGGAAGGCTCTATTCAGTGTGGTGCTATTCATCGTACTTGGAGCCCCCCCCCCCTTCTTGTGAGTGAAAGCTTTGTTTGAAAAAGCTCCATCTTTTCATTACTCTCCCATTCAAGAATATAGTGGAAATATAAATGGATTGAGTACGTGCAGCAATGTGCATATATAGATGGCAACCAGAAACGTAGTCTATTCAAAACTGTGGCTATGGCGGTCGTCCATATTCTGGAGGTTAAACTGAACAGCAGTTAAACAAATTTAATACATACATACAGCGATCCAACAATCTGCTCAGATACAAATGTACATACTCAGGGTTCCCACCATTTCATGAAAACAAAATTCCCTGATTTTTCCCTTAGTTTTCCCGGATGAATTTTCAAAATTCCAGGAACATTATTTCGACCTACATTGACACGTCTTCAATGTTTAGGTTTTAGGTCATGCACCTCAGCCACCTGGCTAAAGAGAGATAAAGAGGGATTTCCACACTAAAAAGCCACCATAGCCAATCGTCCAGTGGATACGCTGTTTGGCCATGAGACAAAATATAACAGACTGACCACTTTCTCTTTTGGGCCAATCAAATTCCTTGACTTTTCCCTGATTTATGGAATTTCTCAAATTCCCTGACTTTCCCTGACTGGAAAAAGCGAAACTCATTTTCCAGGTTTTTCCTGATTTCCAGGATGCGGTGGGAACCCTGATAATCTTCAACCCCAGCTTCATCCCCACAACCCTAGTCCCATCTTCCAGTCCAGTCCCCAACCCAAGACCCTGGCATCCAACCAATCAAGCATTCCACATGAATCACATTTCTGGTTTACCTGAAAAATCTGCCTTGGGCTTGATGTACTCAATGGCAAAGTCAAACAGTTTGACCAGGTCATTGGGCTCCTGAAAATTCCCATTCAACATAACCTACAAAGGAAAACAAAAATCACATTTGATATAAATGAGTGTGATATTGACTTTCCAATTAGAGAAATCAGATGCTTAGAAATAGCACAGTAGTCTTATTTAACCCTAACTCCCTAAGCATTTTTACTAGAAACCTTCCTAAACCTGTCAAATTCCAACATTATTTGGTAAAATGTACACGCGCTCTGATTCTGGTGGTATGCCATACTTAGTGTAAAAGGACTGTCAGATTCCAACCATGTTTTGACGGGTCGAGTACTGTTAGGGTTAAGCCACATGAAATTAACCCTATTTCCCTACATCATTTTTCCTCCAAGCAACCTGAATCCTCCAACATCCTCTGATTTCAAAGTGTTAAGTTAAAGCAGAATGTAACCCGAATCCTCCAAAATCTCTAAAATGGGGACCATTGCATGAATCCTCCAAAATCCTCTAGGGGTTTTTGTAACCTCAATCCTCTGAAATCAACCAGCATCAGATTGGGCCTGATGACCTGGATCCTCCATTTTCCTCCAGAGGTAAAATCCTCTCATGCCCTCAATCCTGCAAAATCCTCCGATGCTTCCACTTCCAAAGACCCACAATCCTCCGAATTCCTCCATTTGGCAAAGAGGATTTTGGAGGATTTGGGAAGAGCTCAATCGACTTCACATTACAGGCAAAGTAAAAAAAAAATGACGTGTTTACTTCTATTTATTTGCCTACACAACTTGTCTCAATAAATTACATGCAGAGTGCAAGAGAGAAGATATGTCAATCCAAAATCACACATGAACCTTGTCGTTCTCCAATGAATAAGTTTATGTTATGAATTCAAACTTGCCCTGTTCCTTTCCACTTGAAAGTGATGTTGTCCCTGCAAATTTGTTCCTTGATATTCAAGTACACCACTTTCCTGTGCCCATGTTTGGTAAGCCCATACATGTGCATATGCACAACATGTGCAACTGAAATGCACATATGCATGCACCAAGTCGTACTTTCCCAATACTTCCGAGGACAATGCTTTGTGTTTCCTATTGTTCCTTTAATATAACCCAACCCCATAAACTAAGCACGTATTTTTACGTCCGAGGACCGATTTTAACAAAAGACCGACTTGCGAGGACAGAAAAGGTTCCTTTGTATTTTCTTTCTCCTCTTGTCCTCGAACGTATAGAACCTGTACAATTATACGCCCGTGTTTGGATGTGCGGACTGATAGCTACTGGTAGGATTCAAGGAGTGTGACATGACAAATGAATAAGGCGACACTGGGAAACCGACAACAAGAAAGTTCTGCAGATCCCGAAGGCCTGAATTGACAATTTATGTGGTTAATTATTAAATGAGTGGTGTGATATAAATCTGGATTTTTTAACATTCGGTTCGACTTCCACTATTCAGTTTCGATTTTAGAAACCGGATATTCAAAAGCAACCTTAAAAAAACTGAAGCCTTCTATTTTTTGTGACACGGGCTAATGAAAATAACTGGAATATCCCCCAATTTGCTCCATGGTCTCTGATTATAACTGCATTCACTCGCTAGTGGTCTTCTTGGTGTATGAATAGCCTGCCCATCCAATTTTTTCAACATTACAGCTCTGGAGTATTTTTGTATTAAAGGCCCAGTTGTCAGTGAATCCAGGAAACTACACCCAGTCATTGGGAGGACTTTTCATGCGGCACCTCACTCATCACTTTTTGTTGGCATGACCATGAGCTAAATGAGAACTTTCGGTGAAATCAGATAATTATTCGGTTTGAATAAAAACAAACATAAACAATTTTAAAAAGGAAAATAAAAATCTTAACGAAAACAAGAGCTGTTTCGGCAGAGTTGCCGAAACAGCTTAAAAAGACTGTTGACGTGAAGTCTGACTTGGCCTACGTGGCTCGTGAATCGGACACAGATTTGGACAAGGACTCAAGGTTTGAGGACTCAAAAACAACTCTCAAAAAACACTACCTCTTTAATGTAAGCCAGAAAGACGGTTAATGAGTCCAGCACGTGCACAAGAGAACAAAGCTATGCAGGTGACAAAACTGTCTAAAAAAAATGGTTCTTAAAATGCTTCAAACATTCTACAACAAACTTCAAGGATACAATGAGCTACAACCTACCAGCACGTTGTCAGGTTTCAATCCCGGCACAGCAATCAGTGAGGACAGGCACTTCTGAAGAGGGTCCAGATCCACACCTGCAGTAACCAAAATGAATCAAGGGCTGATTGCAAGGAGTGGCTATGCACACAAATTGTGCTGAGTGCAGGAAAAGTTTGGCTTAGCAAAAACAGGCCACCAGCCAAAACTGCCAATACTTTTGGAAGCAATATTTTGGGCAAAGCAGGTCCCTGAAATTGGTTATCCTGTAGTCGAAAACTGTATGCATAAAAATGTGCACACTTCTTCCTGTATGCCAGAGTGCCATGCATCCATACTAATGTGCTACATTTTTTCAGTATGCAATAGGTTCAAAAAGATTACAACTTTATTTTCTAAGAAACTAGATTTTGTTTATAATTTGAGCAGGATTTGACTTGCAACCTCTACCAACCTCTACCTGAACTCTAACTGAAATGTCTTGCCCTATGTTTGCTGGGATCAAACCATTGATCTCTGGATAGGGCATTGGCTGTTTGGGCTGAAGACACCATCCACCAGGGATGTAATTGATACTATCACAAGACCCCGTAAGACCAACACAAGACCTTCAGTCTTAATTCAAGTCTCAAGCTATTCAAATGAACTGTAATAAAACCATTCCTTGTCATTGTTTATGCCTGTCACTTGTAGATGGTCTTGTGAATGGTCTTGTGATGGTCTCGTCTACATGTAAATCTCTGCTGTCCGCCATATTACTGCTCCCAAAACAACAGGTTTGCCAACCTTGTTCCCACTGTCTACTTTCTTCCTCGTTCTCCTTGGAGTGGTAATATGGCAGCTATTAGCTTCAATTGCTTGTACAGTGCACAGTGGCCATTGAGCTATCCAGTTTAAATAAGGATCAGTGTATCCAGCCCCCAACTTTACAATGCAACCTGTGAGGCCGCAGTGTGTGGATCACTCGTTGAGGAAAATTTTGTATGGCATAATATCAAATGAATCAAAAATGGAGCAGAGATATATGGAAAAAATTAGACACCCAACAATACTGTGAGTTTCTTTCTATTCCTTTGTGTCTGGATAGCGTAATAATTTCTTTGGCAATAGAATCCTACTTCAATGTGAATCTGGTGAATCTGGTGGATTTGACTGGTGGATCAGGGTTTATGGATCCTTGGAGGGGGGGGGGTTATTACGGACTTACCTGGCACAACAATAATGGGTAGTGTGTACGCTGGATTGCTGCTCAGCGCGAGATCATCTAGGGGTAAAGGCCTCATTGTTTTGTTGATATTTTCCCCTAGTGCATGAAGGAAAAATAATCGATTGTCCGTAACTTCGTTTCTACTTCCTGTCTGTCAAGCACATAAAAACAGCTAACTAATGACCTGTCACCATTTGGGAGGTCTTGGACAACTTGCAGTACACGCAGCTCACGCAATATTGTGTATAACAGATCCATGCATTGCATAAACAGGTGCTCATTCAGTGTATGCTACACGTACCTCTAACTGGAGTTGTCTTGGATTGTCTTGGATTTGTCCAAGACAACTTTCTCATAGTGTTTTTTCTTGCATGTATTTACAAAACTTCATCATGCCTGTAGTTGAATCACATCGTGTTTGACATGCATTCGAGTATTGCCTTTCAATGAACAAGGTGCACGTATGGGTGCTTGCACGTGTGGGTGCACGTGTTTTCTGATTGTATAAGATCTAGAATGTCACATGATATTCACCAGATGACATGATTGGCTATAAATGCTGATGAATGGCGATAGTTGTGGCAGACTCCCATGAATGCACATTGTGAAGCTCAAACAACGTCCAATCACATGAAATATAATCTGACTTGCAATGTGCAAAATCTTGGCACAAATAGAAATTTCCCCATCAAATTCCGTAGACTTGTCTAAGGGGCGTGGCAATGCGCCAATGAATAATTTTCACCCATATGACCAGACAACGCTAGATGAATGGTCCATATGGACCGTCTTGGAATGATCATATGCGATTCAAACAAAATTGAGTTTCTCCAGCCCTTTCACCACTCGTTCATCAACTACAAAGTGACACGAGAGACAGATATCTGTCCAAATTGAACACACTGAAGATACCAGATCCATATATAATCCAAAACGTCAATACTTTCGCAGGCTTTGGCATGTGAACCATTGATCATGAATGTCTAGCAGACAACAGCACCCGGACATCTGCAAGTATGATCTGCAAGACTAAATTCACAAATATAAACTACATTTATGAAAGCTTCTAAAGGCTTGATGCCTACCGTGAAAAATGTCACGGGAGGATGGGATGAGGAAGTACTGTATGATTGTAAATTTAAATATTCACTGCAAATGTAGAATGGGTCACAGCCCCATTTATCTCGATGAATTGGTACAATCTAACAACCTATCCAAGATCAATATTCAGGAATTCTATAACCATTTTGAATATACCTATTTCCATTATAAAACAATTGATGCGCTAAGCGATCCAATACTGACATCACATGAAAAGGGTGTAGTGTTGTGGTCAAGACCAGACAGTCCGAGACCGAGACCAAGACCAAGACCAGGCAGTCCGAGACCAAGACCAAGACTGACAGTCCAAAACAAAGACCAAGACAAAAAGTCAGAGACCAAGACCAAGACCATGCAGTCCAAGACCAAGACCAGGCAGTCCGAGACTAAGACCAAGACTGACAGTCTGAGACCAAGTCCAAGACCAACAGTCCGAGACAAAGACCAAGACCAACAGTCCAAGACAAAGACCAAGACCAACAGTCCGAGACCAAGACCAAGACTGACAGTCTGAGACCAAGTCCAAGACCAACAGACCGAGACAAAGACCAAGACCAAAACCGACAGTCCGAGACCAAGACCAAGCCCGACAGTCTGAGACAAAGACCAAGATGAAGCTCAACAATCCGTCTTTACTAAAAATTATTTTAATTTTGCATTATTGGTGAGGATCAATTCAACTTACCAGCACACAGCTCTGGGTAATTGTCGTACTGTTTGCAAAACTGCTCTCGTTTCCGGCTGGCAATGGACGAGACAGCCCCAACTCCTTCAACTGAAAAATAAAAACAAATCTTCCATTCAAAGACTGAAAAATTGATCTAACAAAAAATGTTTGAGGTCATACACCATTTTGTGTGTGGAAAAAGCACATAATGCATCGTTACCAAGTTTACAATGAAATACATTTTTTAAGTTTTAAAACCAAAAATTTTTAAAAGAGAGTGTGCTTACATTTTTGTTAACAAACGTGCCATCTTGTGAAATTGAAAATCACACTATTTACACACAAAAATTAATTTTGGATTTAATTACTCATTATACTTGGAATATTTAAAACAGCACAGCTTGTACAGAGGAGGGTAAAATCTAAGTCAGTGGAATACCCAGAAGGGGTAATACCCCTAGTGTGGACAGATAACTGATAATTGTACAATGTATGTTGGGGGATGAAGTCCCAAAAGGATATGGATGTCACCAATGCCAGAAGTAGTCCTAACCCCCACCCCCACCCTCACCCCAATCCCCACCCCAATTCCCACCCCCTTTTCAAATTATTTTTCAGAAGGGACAAACATTTAATACAAATTTTATATTAAAAGAGAACAAAAATTCTACGGAGTCCCCCTCCCAAACACAAAGTTCTCACCATGCTACCACTGGGTGACAAAATATTTGGCCAGCTTACTTCTCAATGGGATGCACTCCTTAATCTCCACCTTGGGACCCCAGCCAGGGCTCTTCCTGAAGCCAATCTTCTCGTAGGGCGTATAGCCATTGATGCCCCTCTGGCCTACAAACACCCAGGAGTCACGGAAGTCCAGATTCTCGATCTTACTGCTCCCCATGGATATCAGGAGATTCTTAGACTGGAACGACAACCTGGGAAATGGATTTGAATAAACACTTTCGGTCCTTGCATGGTGTATCGTTTAGCAAAACTGGTATGCACTGAAGAAGCTTTAAGTAACCGGTTCATAATCTTAACCCTAACCTACCTGAATCCATCAAAATCCATACCTCTGTTTTGGAGGACTTTGGCGGATTCAGGATACCTCCATATTGAAAACTGTGGGATTTTGATGGATTGAGGATTGTAAGCCTAGCGGTACTGCAGGATTTTGAGGGATTCAGGATACCTCCATATTGAGCAGTCACCAAAACCAACTTTTTGTGCATAACGAAATAGGTGTATTTTGGCGGATACAGGATACTTTCTAGTAAAGTTACCCAAGGGGTTAGGGTTCATGGAAGACTGAGTGACTGGTGGCACTGGCAGAAGAATGATGTTTGTGCGCATGCTCAGAACTATCTGCGCGCATGCTCAGAACTACCAAAAAGGACCGGTATGTTTAAGGCAACAGTCCAAAAAAAAACAATCCATTGACCATGAGACTTGTTGATCACGGAAACCAATGGGATATAACAAATATCCATGTTAAGTCGCATTTTCTGAATCCATCCCGCTCTCCATCCAAATGCGCATCCACATGCGCATTTGCATTTTAGTTCTACATGTTTCCCAAATGCACGCATAGGCCCATTCCATACAAGGCAACACAAAACAGTGTTGTATTTGAGCGTCAAGTCACTTACTTTATTTTGTCAAATTACATAAAGAAGAAAAATAAAGAGCTTGCGCTTAAAAAACAAGACCTCCTTTACCGAAGAACAAGGTTCATCTAGGATCTGGGGCTGCTGTATCAGGATTCTCTGTTATTAAACTCAGCGTGTATTTTGTTGAGTAAACTTGTTTGGGCTCCCTTGCACTGGTAGTTATCGTAACTAAGGCGGGATAGACTGGCACTTAAAGCCTTGTCTCCTGCTGTTATTGATGGGGTCCTGGTATGCCAAGAACAAGCTGTGCAGCCAAGTATAAACGCAAACAATAGGCACCACACTGAATAAAGTGGTCCTATTCATCGCACTTGGAGCACCCTTTGTGTGTGAATGAAAGCTTTGTTTGAAAAAGCTCCATCTATTTATTACACTCCCATTTAAGAACAATATAGTTGAAACATGATTGGATTGAGTACACAGAGGAATGTGCCTACATAGGTCAAACCACATCTATAGCCGTTGTTTGTATTCAAGTGGTTAAAATCACATTCTCGGTCCGGCAGACCAGTTGAAACAAAATACAGTTCTTGAAATCATGCTTAACCTATTCCTAGTGTGACAAAAGTCTTAAATTCATACTTCAACCCCAACAGTCCTGATTCCTGTAATTTCAATATGATTTTTCACACCACCTAGGGCGTTAGGGTTAACGTATCATCCGTGCATCGTAAAGTGGTATCACTGCCTTCATGACATCCTAACTCCTGATAAGATTTGATGTATGCTGAATACTCACTTTCTGGCTGCTTCGTCGTGCCCAGCTATTAATACGATCTGCCCCACCTGCAAAGCTTTCAGGAATTTCTGCAATAGGGTGTCATCAACAGCTGAAGGGGAAAATATCAACAAAGAAAAGTTACAAACTGTGGTAAAATGGTTACCGTGTTTGACCCATGTTGCAAAAACCCCACCATGTTGGATCAACGTGTATAAAATAAGACTGTGGAAGCTTATGTTTGTTTACATTTGTAAGAGGACAATTTCAAAGAGTTTAGTACAGAAAATTGCCAAACACAGAGGTTTTACTAAGCAGCAAAAACAGTTTACAATTTAATTTTCATTTTATTTATTAATTTTGCAAGTGAATAAAAAAAAAAAAAACAGAAAAAAAACACAAATATTAAATATTAAAACTATACACAATGCATAAATACACAAATTGCAATAATGATGCAACTACATAATATTACACAAAGACCTAAGTAGCACACTTGCCGGATTACCAAAAAAAGCAAACTAAATTACTATCGAGTTGCTCTCCTTGTGCTTCAAAACACCAATAAAACAGACAAGCAAATTAAACCTAAGAAAGACAGACAGACAAACAAACACAGAAGACAATAACAACAATGATAACAAACACACAACAAACAAACCCAACAAACAACAAACAAATACACAAAATGGCAAGAACATTTGGATATTAAAAGTAAATTACAAGATTCCACAGATAAAAAAAAATACATCATAAAAAAATAATAAAAATAAAAAAAAATTAAAATAATAAAAAATTAAAAACGACATATGTGACATTTTTTTCTTGTGGCTGGTTCCCAGCCGATACTTGCTTAGCGGGAAAATTTACTTATCAAATTTGCTTAGTACATTTTGGACCCTGGGGCCAACTTCATAGAGCTGCTGAGAACAGGGCCCAATTTCATGGCTCTGCTTACCGTTAGCGAAAAATCCCCGCTTACTGTAGCAGAAAATTCCGCGCTTACGCAAGCTTATTTCACGCGTTAGCGGGAAATTTTGGCTCCTGAGCATGCGTACATCCCGTAACTAAGGATTCTGTGCTTACAGGGTTAGCGCAGAATTTTTCCGCTAGCGCTGTTAGCGCAAAATGGTGATCGTAAGCGCGGAATGCTGTGGTTAGCAGAGCCATGAAATTGGGCCCAGAACTTTACTTGATAAAAACAAGATTACCAGCCACATGTCCATGCGATGCATATTGCTTGTGACTGGTATTCAGCTGTTGTTTGCTTAGAATGAAAATCACACAGAGTTTTGGCTGGTAACCTGTCTTTACTAAGCAAGTCTTTTTGTGCTAATTTTTTAATGTGCTTAGACGCTCCATGAAATTGGTCTCCGGTTGCTTGAGAGATTAAAGGTAGTATACAACATTTGCTTTTGCTGTAATTTTTGGAAATGAATGGATTTGGGGGTTAGTATTTTATAGCAAATACTGTAACACTGACCTGTTTAAAGTTTTGTGTGCATAGATGCTGGGAAAACAAAGAGAAAAAAAATGCTTTTCTTGTAGTCTGGTTCCCTGACCACACTTCAGACAAAACAGAGCAGTTTATAGACGTCAGGGAATTATAAGGTTGGGGAAGTACACTCTCTGGCCGACACACGTTCACGGATGTGTAACCAATTTCCAAACAAAATGTGGACTAACTAAAGTTAGTAAATTGGGGGCAGTGTTTGAAAAAAAGAATTTTTGTTTCCAACAATGGTTGATACAAAAATTCCACTTTTCTTGAAAATGACAGCACACCATGTACCATGATTTCACAGAATGCTTGAGACTATTATTTACTTATGGTCAAGTAAGGTATTTCATAATAATTCAGTAGTTTTTTGTAGGGGTGTGCATCAGAACCGGGTACCCGAGCACCCGACCGTTCATGTATGGAATTGAGTACCCGTACAACTTTACATTATAGCACAGTAACTTCTCAGAAAATGAAAAAGGAAAGGTTTTGAATGTTATTTGTCGGGAATTTTCAAAACTAAAACACGACTACATGGGAAACCAGCACAGATTTCATGTTTATGACGCTCACGAAAATTGACAATAAAGGGAATTTACCGGTTGTGGTTTTTGTAGTCTGGGTATGGATAAAGAGGCTCGACGAGACATGTGTAATAGCATGCCTCATTCCACTATAAATACAACTGTATAAAGCTTCTGTCTTTTGTGATATGCCGGCGCATGCACGTGCCGGAACATGTAATGGCGGAGTAGTGATCATGTTTACTAGACAGGAATGAGATTTTTCAGACTTTTAAATCTCAGAGAAAGACATTATTGCAACTTCCGGGATTGGAAGTTTTGGGTGTGGTTTCTTTAACGGGTATCCGGGTACCTGTATTTTTTTCAATCGTGTAAACGGTTCTTTTACTACCCGTAAATGCACACCCCTAGTTTTTTGTTTATGTTTGCAAATGTTGTATACTGCCTTTAGGTGCAAATATTTTTTTAAATTGTGACATCTTGGCCCATTTTTTCCAGACCAAGTCACAAAAAAAAGAAGTGTCTTTTTACCTGAACTATAGGTATCAAAACGACTGATTTTGACGACTTTCATCTGTACGGTGTCAAAGACGATGCAGTTCAACCCTCGGGAGCCTGGCTCGTAATCTCTGATCTTCTCTTGACCCATTACCCTACAGAAAAGAAAAACTGAAGGCTTAACCTCAGAAGTGTCTGGTGATAATTTATGGATTTTTAAGCTTATAACGTGTGAATTTCATACATTTTATCATGTATTCCCGAATTAAATTATTTATTTTTATTTTGTTCAACAATGGCTAGAGCCGAACAAGAAAATGCACATTCATAACCTACAAAAATAATACACCAATACCAATCGCAATTTATATCAAAATCAAATGATTTTTTGTTTGTAATCACTGATTTAAATCACTTTTTTTGCAAAAGTCTTATTTTAGCAAAACAAATCAGGGTTGGTTTATTTAAATCATGTTGATTTAAATCAGCCAACCCTGACCAATACAGCAACACTCTTTCAGTTGATAGTTCCGGGTGTTTACAGGACGCATGTGGGAGACACACACACAAAAAGCCCACTTGATAAAGTTTTTTAAATAAAATGATTTAACCATCCAGTGCCGAATAACTACATTCCATTGCACCACATGAACAGTGGTTTACTGCACATTGTGAATTAGTGCATAGTTGCTGAAAAATGTTGATATGATGCCTTTTCAAAGGCTAATTCTCTTTCTGGCAGCTGGGGTCTAACAACTTTATTTAAGCAAACAGAAATTGGGGGGGGGGGGGGTGTGGCTGCATGCCAAGAAGTCAATAGATCATGCTGACTGATAAGCTGACTGCTGGTCTGGAAGTTTTATAATCCCACCCCCAATCCAACCTGAGGGTCTTCATGATCATTGGTCAGAATTGTCCAGGTTGACAGTAGACACTGTCAACCATGACCCAGAAACCAGGCACATGAAGGATGATTGATGACACAAAGCCAAGCTGTGTGCACTCTGGCCCAGACTGATTGTGCACCCAACAGATGGTGTTATTGTTCCGGGTCGAGTCCACAGGGTTATAGCTCAGTCATCAAACCAGCCCGGCCACAGGGACTCTAAAGCCGTGTCCTCACTGGACTTATTTTTTGGAAGGTTTTACCGAGACGATGGTAAAATGAAAAATGGTCAAATGTGACCACTGTCCGCACTTGGACTTTTTTGACATGGGAACATTTTACCGAGACTGTGGTAGAAGTAACCGAGCTGTCAATATAAGGACTCATGAGGGCGCTTTGCGTGACCTTACTACATTGACGCGATTGACCCAAATCACGCGTGCCTTTTCATTTTTCTGGCTGATGTGTACACATAGGACTACATCGATTAGCACCAATCAAACTTCTAAATGTATCAATAATAATATCTGCCATGATTGCAAACAAAAAAGGAACAACGCACTGGAATTTGGAAACTTGCCACGTGCACAGCACCGCGGTAAAGCAATGCAAAGCGCATGCGTGGTGTCCCAGTGTAGCATGACCTCGCGCTCGGGCCGGATATACGCTTTCCTGAGCCGCTTTTACCGACTCGCACTGTCCATACTGGACTTATCGTCTCGGGAAAAGTTACCTGGTCAGTTTTCCTGGGCAGCAGTTGCCCGGTAGAGGTAACCGCTGGACTCAGGAAAAGTAACAGAGGAAAACGTCCTAGGCTGTCCGCACTGGACTTAAAATGGGAAAAGTACCCATCGTCTCTGTAAGTTTTACCAAAATAAGTCCAGTGCGGACAGGGCTTAATACATTATCTGGCTACGTGAAACTTGTGAAGATGAAATTTTTTGACCGCTCAAATGTACGAGTAATTTTTTAAAATTGCATAAAGCGACAGTACAATACTGACCACGTGCATTCTTCAGCCACGCACAACACACTCACACACAAGTGTGTAAACGCCTGCAATCGGGGACCTCCTATTGTTCATACTTTAACTTTTTGGCAAGGACCCTCATTGGTTTTGTACACAATTTTCAAACGGGGACCTTTCTCAACCGGGGACCCCATTGTCCTCTATTGTTAAAGGTCCCCTATTGAATGCAAAAACAAACTCACACACCCTTCAAATCATGCCAGCACCTAAGACAGCTTTCAAAGTAGGTTGTGCGAGTGAATGAGTTTGCACTCTTAGTCATTAAATATAGCGCTGTGGGTAGAACACACTCAAGGTAAAAATGAACAAAAAGAGACTTGTCGGATTTCAAGTTCAAGCGTCTAAACTCACTCTTTGCCATCAATGCATACAGATGGCAGTAACTTGATGCTGTTGGCTGTTGCACCTGATGTGATGGCAACGGGGAAGTTGTCACTCTCACAATCTGGTTGGTTGCAGTTACTGGATACGTCACGCGTCGGCTCTAATGAACTGGTGTTAGTGTCCACTAAGAATGGGCAAATTGGGATGCATATGAAGGTACATGTACATGTAGGACATTCTTTTTTCTTAACCCTAACCTTCCCAAATCCTCCCAAATCCAGGGGCTGTAGTCGAGTCCCTGCAAGTCCTTTCACAAGTCCTTTCACAAGTCCTTTCACAAGTCCTTTCACAAATCCTTTCACAAGTCCTTTCACAAGTCCTTTCACAAGTCCTTTCACAAGTCCTTTCGCAAGTCCTTTCGCAAGTCCTTTCGCAAGTCCTTTCGCAAGTCCTTTCATAAAGCCAGTCATAAGTAACTGGATGAATAATGACAAAGGAATGCTTTTGTCAAAGCTCATTTGAATAGCTTGTGATTGGAATTACGACTAAAGGGTTTGTGATGGACTTGCAGGGGCTTGTGAAAGACTCGACTACAGCCCTGAACAAATCCTCTCTGCCAAATGGAGGATTTTGCAGGATTGAGGGCATTAGAGGATTTTGCCTCTGGAGAAAAATGGAGGATCCGCGTCATCAGGCCCAATTTGACGATGGATGATTTCAGACGATTGACATTATCTAAAACCCACTGGAGGATTTTGGCAGGATTCAGATAGTGGTCCCGAATAACAAACATTGGAGGATTTGAAAATCAGAGGATATTGGAGGATTCAGGTGACATGTAGAAAAAATTATGCAGGGAGTTTTCAGTTATCACCTTATTCATGAATGAACAAAAACCTTGAAACAAGCGAATTGGGTGAATTTTTTTTTCTAGTGATGTTTTACAACTCAAAATATGACTTTTCCTGACTTTGATGAAGCGGCTCACAAAGGTGCTCAAAGGCAAAACAATGGAAAGATACCACAACTCATAAGCAATGTTATATAAGCAGTTTATATAAGCAAAACTTTGTTTCAATACGACAACAAAAATGCCAGTGCATTTGTTATAGCTTACTTGGTAGTGACAAGCATCCACGCAGCTCAACTTTGTCCGCCCATCGACCGTGTACCAAATTCAACTAAAAGAATGAAATCAACAAAACCATGATTACAAACGCTATCTGCTCAAAACGGTTGTATTAAAATGCACAGACATTAACCTGACAACCGCAGATCCAAAATCAAAGGCCACAGTGCTACGGCTACATGTAGTGTCAGCTGGTATTGCTGTAGAATGGTATTCTACGTTGCAAATGTTTTATACACAACCCAAATAAATCCTCAATGAAGTGCATTGCATGGATTTCTTTGTGTACAACGTGCCGTTTTCTGTTCTCAGTCCCACATAAAACCGCAACAACAAATTTTCCAGTTCAAAATTAGCCAAAGCTATAATTGTTGTCCCCGTATGTCTTGCAAATTCATCTAATCGGTTCACTGCGTATTTGTTTCTTTGTGTTAGCAGAGTCAGCATCACCTACGATATTTCATCGTCTGTTAGGAGAACAAACAGTGATTCGCGAACATCGTCCGCCATTTTGTGTGAATGACGACCACGGTGTAGCGCCACCAATAGTGTGACCGTGGAATTATGGAAGTTCTATTCAACATGTAACGTTGAACAAAACTTCTATTTTTGCGGTGCCGTGCATTGGTACGAATAATTCAATGCGCGTGATCGACGATCCACCAATCAGATGGCATTGTATAATCGTATCTGTCCATGTATGTGTTGGTGACCATACTGGCCACTCTACGGCTACCATACTGGCCACACTATGGCTACCATACTGGCCACCAAAGCTTAAGGCTACTAAGTGCAGCATTTACTGTGATGGCCAGAATGACAGGCCAACCTCTCACCTTTTCAATGACGATGGACGACTTGACTCCTTTCTGTCCGACAAACACCCAGGAAGATCTGTAGGCTAGCTTCTGTACAAGCTGACTGTTGAAGTCCTTGGATAACATTTCCTTGACTGGTTTGGAAAGCTTGCGGAATGCGTCGTCCGAGGTTACTATGATGAGCACATCCTTGGGAGCAATCTTCTTAAGGAAGCTGATGAAAGAGGGTGGGCCTGGGAATAAAACAATAAAACTGGCATATAAGTAATAAACCTATTTTGCACATATGCAGCATGCGTAATACAGTGTATAGCTACACGATACGGTGTATAGCTGCGCAATACATACACAAGCACCTGTAGAGCATTTGTTGCACGTATCTCTGACCGGAGTTGTTTTGATTAATCTGAGACAATTTTTCTGATAGTGTTTATGTGCATAAACGTACAGACACATTGTACCTGTCGCTGAATCAAATTTGCGTTTGATGTGCATTCACGTATTGCATTTTTAATGAACAAGACACACATGCAGGCACTTGCATGTGTTTGGTAGTTTTTGCTTAAGATTTAGAATGTCCCATGATATTCAACAGACGCTGATTGACTAATGCTTAAGAACAGCGATGCCAATACCAGTGGAGTTTACACCAATCTTTACCATATAGGTTTGGTCATAATTAGCACCAGCTGACCCCCAAGACTGAACCCGCACACAAAGATTTTTGGTGTTCACAGCTAGGTATATGAAAAGCTCCCTTGTCACATTGTGCGTTTGCACTGAATGAAAAATATTGACCAATCAGGAAAAAGGGTGCTAAATTCACATGGGTGTTGTCATTCATACATGTAGTGCAACCGAATTGTCAGAATCTTTTTTTTTTTACGGATATCACCCAACAAAGGCCAAAAGGCCACTCAAGGTATGGGCTACAAAAAACAAGAAATCACAGGCTTAGAAGGTATCTATTTACATTTTGTTTGACTTGTGAAATATTACAGAAGGGAAGCAGGTTTGGGTTTCAAATAGAGGTAGTACAAAGGAAAAAACTTGAAGAGCATCTCAAAGAACTAGCCTTTGAAAGAACAACAGTGAAAGGATGTGATGAGACAGCCAGGCAAATCTTCATTTCAGGAGTTGTAACAGTGATTCTTGCCCACACGTTGCCCTGTATGTATCAGGCAGGTTTTAAATTAGAACAGAGATGTTTTTTCTTTTGCCCTGTCCCGACGTGATGTATAAAGCACTGTATACTCAGTGCTTTCTGAGAGCCTGTGCCAGGTCGAGTGGTTAACACGTCTGCACTAGTAAGCAGGAAGTCATGTGTTCGAATCCCGCCCGAGTAAGCCTGTGAATTTTTTCACACAGGCTCTCGGAAAGCACTGGGTATACAGTGCTTCATACATTACATCGGGACAGGGCAAAAGAGAAAATCTCTGTTCTAATTTACATCATCCCCGACGCAAAAAAAATTTCATCTTCTGACATGCAGGTTTTGTTGGATCGAGTGCTGAAACAAATGCAGTTTTCAATTACATTGTACCACTACGCAATACAATACAAGATACTGACTGGATACTCACATTCCACGTATGTATCAACATGCCAAACGACAACCACTTCTTTAATATTACCTACAAACAAGCAGACATTTTTAAAGCCCATTAAAGGTCAGTTCCTGTTTAAAAAATGCTATGATATCCTTTTAAAAGCTGCTGCGGCCCTTCTATTGGGCCGAATCACCCATTCTAAGTTGTGATTACGAGTGAGACACTCCACAAAACAATAAGCCAGTTCGGTATCTTGAAGGTCAAAGGTTATTCGGGATAAAATTCCTGATGTAACGTCACGGCATGTTACGCGAAGGCCCATTCTGATTGAATTTAACACGTGCGCGTTGTGCGACCACCTTTTACGTTAACAAACGCACGCGTTAGGTCACACAGGTCATTCGGGATAAAATGTATCTATATCTGTAGGCTACTGCACAATCACCAATGGTGGGGCTATCACGTGCAGGTAACGCTGTCATAGTGCTGGCTGGTAATCTGTATCAAATGTCATTGCGCACATGCGCAGTTGAAATATCGAACTGGCTTATTCATATCAATCTTCTTGTGCAGCACATAATAAAATAATATATTTCAGGAAAGCTATATAGAGTGCACAGTATATTAATTTTTTGTTTTTCGTTTAAAAATAGTTGTCTTGCATAATGCACCTATCAATTGCAAGACGGACCCTCGGACCCCCGGGGAATGTGCGTCAGTGTTCAATGTAAGGCCAGATCCTAGGGTCCCTTGACGCACCCTTGCGCCCTGTTCGTGACGAACCATTCATGTAAAACTGACGCTATAAACCACAATTTTTGACGCACCATGTCTAGAAAACAACTCACCAAGACGGACCAATATGACGGACATAATCATGAAGTCAACGAACGAATCTCACTGCCGCGCCGAAGCGGCATAAACGCACGCACAGTGCACGTTAATACGCGGGGACCTATCTACACCACGTGCCAACCTTTTGCGTGTGCGTATTTGTGATTTGTGCAGAGGATACTACTCTACATGGATTACTTTGAGGACGATGTTGAATGGCAAGTTCGGTTCCTATTTCACTAACGAAACGTACGGCACAACGCGATCACGACGTACAGAACAGTACAAGGCACAACACTGTCCGTTTATCGTACGGTGGTAAGCGTGCGTGATGCACTTTGTGTGGCGGGCGGCGATGAACCTCGTGTTGCGGTAGAAAATGTCGGGAAAACACGCTGCGGTGTACGAGCGGTACAACCTCGAAATAAATTCATGAACACGGAAAATGCATACACAGACAAAATAAATCAAGTTCTGTGAATTAACGTCAGAAATCTTCTTTCTCTGTCGAATTTTTTAGCCTAATTATTCATCAAAACTTTTGACAATCGGAACACCGCGTGTTGTGACCAAAGTTCATGAAGTTACTGTATGAAGCGCGCCGAAGGCGTGCTTCATAGCGCCGCCTACAGGGCGCGTTTCCTCGTAACATCGATGTGTATTGTGCATGTGAGGCGCACACGTGCAAGTACTGAGAAAAAGAAAGTCAGTTGACTGCACGTAAACGTTGCCGTACATGTACATACTCCTGCTGATTTGTGTGTACGTACGAATACACACATTTAATCTTGCGGTGGGGGTGTTGATGCTTAAAGTATCGGCATACTCCGAAACTGGACCAGATTCAGTTTGTGTGCATGTAATTCTGTACGATCGCCAACATGTTGTGCAGCGAGATTTTATGAAGGGCTGGCATGACATCGAAAAAACAAATGATATGAAGGATTGTAGTGGCTGTGTTTTTGCAAAAAGGGCACGGCGGCCAAGGTAAATATGGGGCAAGACAAAACTGGCCGTAAAGACGGAGATTTTTTGTGGGGCACCTCGGCCAGTAAGAAGTCGTTCATTTCAAGCCCTGACTAGCGAGCGAGCTACGCATTTAAAACGTTTTGGCCCGTTTTGGCGGTAAGCAATTTGGTGTCGCTGACTTATTTCATTCCGTGTGGTTTTCTGAAAAAAACTCAAGTATAAATGTAGACATCATAACAGATCTGCAGCAGTTTTTATTCAAACAAAATATCAGTATTTTGGATTTTAACATAGGTCGATTAAAATGTGTCAAAATTGCTACGTATGTAGTGCAACAAGCTTGAAACTGCATGGCGCACCATGACGCACCCGCGACGCAACCCGCTTTGTATTTACGACGAACCAAAGCCGTACTTGACGCACCCCATTCGTCACGATTTGACTGACATTAGCGGGACATGACGCACGTCCCCCGGGGGTCCGAGGGTCCGTCTTGCAATTGATAGGTGCATAATTTGTTGGTACGTGTTGAAATCCACATAACAATACGGGCTTGTGCAGCCAAGCATAATGCAAACAATGGATAAACGATGGATTGAGTATGCGGAGGAATACACACAGGATGACAACCGGCCAGGTGGTCTTTTTTCAACCGCAGCCATGGCCATCCTCCATCTTTAAGAGGCTAAGCTGAAATATTCGGTCAGAGCATAGCCACAGCAGTTTTAATCTAAAACAAACCTATGCCTTGTTATGTGTTAACTGACCAGAGGAAAATTTCAAAAATGCCGACGCTCTTAAAGTACAGATCCCAAATTTGCTGAATTTTTTCTAAAATCTGTCGGTATTTGTGTCAACAGCCTATTTATCAACTTTGAAATGCTTACACTATGAACTAAATAAGACTGGTTTATAATTGTGTGGAAAGACTCATGTATCCAATAACTAAATCGGAAAGGCCAAAATATTGGTGTCCGGAAACAGGGAAGAAGTTTGGGGGCAGGGTTTCATTACGTGGCAACAAATCACAGATATCCCAAATTTAAATAATGGGATTTTTTCTTTAATTGACAAATTAGTGATTTGTAGGTATTATATTCAATCACTTCAAGTTTGCTTGAAAATTATTTGTTGATATTTAAGAACATTTTTAAGGGGTCATTAAACAAACTTCCAAACTCTGTTGAAACTGTCCACACCAAAAATGCATTATTCAATATAAGGTCTTTAAATAAATATATTAAAAATGTCGTTTGAGCCTCCACAGGAAACTGATCAAAGTGGTACCATGTACATGTACATGTACATGTATGAGACTCGTCACATGAGGCGTCTTCAACAATAACATGAGGTTACAACATATCTTACCATCCACAACTACCATGTTGAGACCACGCCCAGAATTGTCATTCTTCAAAACTCTGAAGAGAGAGAGAGAGAATGTTCGAATAAGTTTGTCTGAAGAGTTCAAAATTCAAAACTGCTTCAAAAACACTTGTTTCTAATTTCTCGAGGCACCATGCTGAATCCAACAGAATCCAATGACAGGAACGCATGATACTACAAATCAATTTGATTTTATGTTTAGTTTTTTGTTTAACTAAACCCATGGAAAATCATAAAGATCACGCATTTTTATAGTCTGTTCAATATTACGTTCACTGCACCAAGTAGCTGGCTGTGCTTCCAATTTAAGAATGAAAAATGGGCTACGAATTTGTAAATGCAATAAAAAAGCTACAGGAAATATCCATGTACATGGTCAACAATCGTGAGCACGGTCACCAATGCAAGATTCCTTTTTCAAATTCTTGGGCAAAATTTCTCAACATTAAGGAGCAAACCTGTGCAATTGTTGAATCAAAAACCTCACATAAAGTTAAATTACAGCGCACAGGACAATGTTTCATACCGGTAAGTTCTTACAAAAATTCCTTTACCACTTCCACGCTTTCATTGGGTGTTTTTGTATTGTTTTTTCATTTAAATCACTAAATACAAGGCTAACCCAATACAAGGCTAACCCAATACAAGGCTAAAAAGCCACTCCTGGCAAAATGTTACAATCAGAGATGGTAGGGTTGGCGACATTTTCAATTGCCAACCCTACCACCCTTATGGTTTTGCTGGGCCCAGATCTAAATACAGGAACAATTTTCAACAGATTCTGGAGAAATTGTCCCAATTGGCAGACCTATAGAGACCCAGGCAGGGTAACTTCCACTGTTGGTGAGACCAACTCACCTCCCCATGCCATGTGGGCCAAGTACAGTGTACCCATGTAAATTTGTAACTCTACCAAACTGGCTTAGAGTCATTTCCGACTACTCACATTTTGTTGTTGAGACAGACATAGGGTTTCTCCATGTTCTCAAACCCCGACTTTAAATGGAAGCCCAGTTGGCCAAGCTTACATGCTCGCCGGTTGCTGCAGACAGGCGACTTCTCATAAATCTTCCCTGTACACAATAAGAAAAAAAAAACGATGTAGATTTCATGCCAAAATATTCATGCATTTTACCTTGACTGGTGCAGTGCCCGTTCAAAATGTGCCTGTTCAAAACGGACAAATTGCTTGGCTTTCGTTTAAAAAAAAGCCACGGGTGTATGTTTCCATGCCACATGTGTATCACAGCTTTGGAAGTGAGTTTCTTGGGAAGAGCTGGTTTTTGTAACACTGATGCGCATGCGTCTAATTTGCATAATAGATCACGCCCCATTGCATGCATGGCGGTTATACAGTGCAGTGCATGCAGAAACGGCGGAGGAACAGGGGGGGCCGGGGGGCATTTGCCCCCCCCCCCCCCCACTTTTTCCACTTTGCGGAAATTGCCCCCCCCCCCCACTTTTGGCAGTTCCACATAAAGAAAAACATAGAAAATGGCAGCATTTTGCCCCCCCACTTTCAAAAGCGTTCCGGCGCCGTTGGCATGCAGTTCCCGTTCAAAATGTGCAGCATTGCGTGGTGGTCTATACTAGTCTAGGAAAAATAAATATATCCCCTGTAACTAAAAATGAAAATTCATTTTATTGCAATAAATGGGAAAATACAACATGTAGTTGATGAACAGACATAGCGAGCCCATGACTGAGTTATCAACCCCAAAAAGACAGTAAATGTTGAAAATTCAAATGTGTAACGTCCATGACGTGCCTACAAATGTAACATCCATGGCGCTCATTTGGAGGCGTTTCTATAATATGGCAAGGTGTTTTTCCTAATTTGTAATCAAATTTTAATAAAGTGTTACCAGGTTTATTATACAGGGTATCTGCAGGTTTCAGAAAGTCAAATTTAAGACTTTTTAAGACCCTTTTAATGCTGCCTTAAATGAAATTTAAGACCAAAAATAAACGGACCGACACTAGATGTATGGGTGGATTTTGGATCCTGGGACTGGAATGCTCTGCCACGTACGTTCAGCTTTCCGAAACAAATGTGACCCGCTCCAGAAAAAGGTGATATAAGTCGCGCTATGCATTTACGTGTAATGGCCCTTTCAACGTTGAGAGGGTAACAATTTTCGTCAAAATGTATTTTTAGTTTTTGTCTTTAATGACATCTTAAATATCTAAAGTTTCAGGTTTGGTGCACAACAATGTTGATTTCAGTGAATAAAGTGAAAAAATAACCTTTTTAGAGTGCAATGTTCCATTGCATTGTATTAGAACTAGCTATTTCAAAGCCTGTTTTCTCTGTTGTGTCATTTGAACTCCATAGAACTAATTAATATGCAAAAACGCGATATCTCCAGAACGGAAAGGGCTTTGGAGCTCTGTCATGTACCAAATGAAAGCTTACAATGCGGGCTTTCCAAACATGCATGGCACTCATTTTTCATATTTTGCGACATAATATACCTTTTTCCAGAGCGGGTCACAAATACACTATGCGCTTCAATAGCTTATTTTTTACAGACATGATGTGATCGTTATTTACGAGCTGATAAAAAAATCATTACTACCTTCGTCCATTTTTATAAGACCTTGGAGAACTCAATTTAATACTTTTTAATGATTTTTAAGGCCTTAAATTGATAAAAGTTAATTTCAGACTTTTTAAGACTTTTTAAAGACCTGCAGATACCCTGTTATATTAACCCTAACCTTCCCAAATCCTCCAAAATCCTCTTTGCCAAAAGGAGGAATTTGGAGGATTGAGGGTCTTTGGAAGTTAAAGCATCGGAGGATTTTGCAGGATTAAGGGCATCAGAAGATTTTGCCTCCGGAAGAAAATGGTGGATCGAGGTCATCAGACCCAATCTCATGCTGGTTGATTTTGGAGAAATGAGGTTTTTCAAAAAACCCATAAAAGGATTTTGGAGGATTCAGGTTACATGCAGCTTTAACACTTTGAAATCAGAGGATGTTGGAGGATTCAGGTAACTTTGAAGAAAAATGGTAGAAGGAGTTGGGGTTAAACAGGTATTACAAAACTTGAGGTTTTAACTTCAGAGAGTTTTTTTTATGAATGCTGTATAACAAAAACAAGTGCCCATTCGTGCAACATCCATGATGCTCACTTCTAAAGCTCATATCTTGTTAATTAACTTAATTAACTCTAGAGATTTAGTGGCCGTACCACAAATAAGATAAACTTCCTAAGCTTCCTAGTATATTAGAATACTTTTTAAACACACAGAGATTAGGAGATTGGTACAAATGTACCATCCACAATGGTGAAATTGCCAATGTACATAAACGTACCTGAAACATGTTGGGGAAATCTTCCGTAGTACAGGTAACTATTTTTCAATCATCAAGGCCATTACATTACAAAATTAACCCCTTGCACACGGGTATTATATGTGACCCGCTCCGGAAAAAGGTATATTATGTCGCAAAATATGACAAATTTGTTTTATGTATGTTTGGAAAGCCCGCAATGTAAGCTTTCATTTGGTACATGATAGAGCTCCAAAGCCCTTTCCGTTCTGGAGATATCACATTTTTGCATATTAATTAGTTCTATGGAGTTCAAATTGCACAACAGAGAAAACAGGCTTTGAAATAACTAGTTCTAATACCATGCAATGGAACAATGCACTCTAAAAAGGGTATTTTTTCAGTTTATTCACTGAAATTAACATTGTTGTGCACTAAACTTGAAACTTTAGATATTTAAGATGTCATTAAAGAAAAAAAAGAAAAAATGAATTTTGACGAAAAATTTCACCCTCTCAACATTAAAAGGGCCATTACACTTAAATGCATAGTGCGACTTATATCACCTTTTTCTGGAGTGGGTCACATATGGGCTGCCGGTATGCCAATACAGGTCTGTGCAGCCAAGCGTAATGCTTACAGTAGGCAAACAATGGACTGAATACGCGGAAGAATGTGGTGATAGATGTCAACCGTCCAGGTGGTATTTTTCAAACCAGGGCTATAGCCATCATCCGTATTCAATGGGTTAAACTTAAAGCTGCTATATGATGTCAGTGCTGTGGCTGAAAATTTCAATTAAACAGATTTTGCCCTACTAACAAATTATGGAATTGTATTTTCTGAAAGAGAAAGTTACTTACAACACAGTGCACTCTATTTGTTATCCTAAAATATCTTCTTTCATTATGCGCTACGCGCAGAAATTGATGCTGTAGGAATCAGGAGTGTCCGCTCCCACTACATGTACTAAATCAAAATGTCAGTTATTAAATTTGTTACTTTAATGGTCACTTAATTTGTGAAAGTCCCATTGGAAAGCTCATAATTTATCTTTTAACCCCTTGCGTACGGATGACGCCATATGGCGTCCAAAAAAAGTGCCACCAGGCCGGATGACGCCATTTGCCGCCATTTGTGTAGTTTCAATCCATTGTTGGATTATTGTTTATGTCATGCTTGACTACACAAACACATTGTAGTGGTTCGCTTGGCTGCCAGAACCGCTGCAACACCCCGACGTCTCCCGTAAAATACCGTGCCCAAGGGGTAAAAAAATTATCACTTTTTAGGTTGACACACCCCAAAAACACAGACACAGCCACTTTTTTTTAAATCTAAAAACTCAAAATACAGGCTGAAGTCCGGGGCTTGACTTCATTGGGATCTGGCTCAAATGTACATCCGATTCTAGCTTCTGAGGTAATTTTTTATGTCATAATGGTCTTGGACTCGAACAGATTTGCATCCAAGATTTATTTTAAAGTATGCCAAAGTTCAGGATTAAGTTTTGGCTAAAGCCCAAGCCAGGAGTCAAGTCAAGTTTGGATTTGAGCCCATTTTTCATTTTTTGACCCGGACGCGACCAGAACAATAGGTACTTCAGTCACCATACATCTACAGTGGATATAGCCACATTTGCCAAATCTTTGGTTTTATCACTGGAACAACAATTATCGGCAATGAACATCAACAGATATTTTATTTTCTTCTAGTTTTACTGCCTCAAATTTGCAAAGTAAACTATACTACAAAATACTATACAATTTCTCACATGCCAGAGTTGTATGAGTACTGCATACTACAGTTTACTACTAGTAGTATGTTGTAGCTTTAGGTGAGGTAAGGGTCAAAGGTAACAAACGTCCAATGTATACATGTACATGTAGTTTCCTTTGTGTTAGCTTTACCAATAATCTTACGCTATTTGTAATTCAATTTCCTGAACGACGCTGGTGATTTGTTGTGGATTGCCTTATTTTCATGTGTATTTTATTGTACTCTTGTACATGTATATTTGCATGTCGTACTTTGTAACGTATGTAGGGCCCCCATGACAACAGTAACATCTGTTTGACCATGGGTAAAGAAATGTAAACATTTTTACAAAGTCAAATTTGCATACCCCCTGCACTGCCCAGGTGCTGTGATTGGACCTGCCACTGCACCTCCAGCTGGTCATGCTTGTCCACCACATTGCCGGTCAAGACTCGGGACAGGCACAGAAACACCAAGCCAATGGCCAAGAGAATAAGCACTTGATAATGAGCTGAAACAGTCACAGAAAAATTCTTAACCCCTTGCGTACTTTGAACAGGTCAGTGGAACGTTATTTCCTATAACATACTAACCCACAAATCCGCCCATTTTTGAAAATTGCAACAATGACCAATCATGTACACGGCCTTTAAACATGTACTTCATCTATCTTTGTGCTCACAAATAAGAGTATGTGATGTGTTCCTGCAAAATCAGATTGAACTGGGCATGGGCTGTAACCAAGAAAAATTTTAATTTCTAAGTAATATACATACATTACCCAACAACCCCAGATATAATGTCCAATTACAATAAAACAAATGGCATTGTAAAGAAAATTTACTCCTTCCAGCATCTACACATACCAATAACTCATATTCGATCACCCACCCAGTTGTGTGTGATTTTATCCCCTTGAAGTCAGTTATTTATAGTGAGGCGCCGGGGAGGCCTGTGCAGCCAAGCAAAACCGACACAAGAGGTATGTGCAGCCAAGCGTAACATTACACAATAATCCAACGATGGATAGAAACTGCAGAAAATGGCATGTACAGACGTCATCCGGCCTGGTGGCACCGATATTTTTTGTGGCTATAGCTGTCATCCGGCTTCAAAGGGTTACAAGAACATGTACAGTATCAACAAGCATTTTCTTTTGAGTGAATTCGTACTCTCTTTCAAATGAAAAAAAAAAAAAATGGGGAACGTAGAAATCAAAATGGATGACCTAATGATAAACCATTTACTCACTTCTCATCCTTCTCATATGTCTGATGAGTACTCCGGCTACCTTATAGGGGAACATGAGGCAGAAAATAAAACAGCTGAGCGATTCATGACCCACCCCTCGTGGCCGCTGGTAGAGAGTCTTCTGTGCGTAGCGATTCTGCCAAAGAGATGCTGAACGAGGCTGGGAAGATAAAGTAGATAAAAAATAAAGATGTTTAGATGTATCTGACCTTTTTTTTTTGGGGGGGGGGGGGGTTGGAGGGTTGTAATAAAGTCATTTCTACTAAGTCAAGATTTATCACAAAGCACAACAACCTTCCAGAACATGTTTGCTAGAACCCTGCCAGACTCATCAGATGGCATACTTTGTCACATTGACTTGTGTGCATGGAGAGTCCAGCAAAGTGGAGCTGTCAGCACAGATGCACTGTGCTGCGTCTGGCAGGGTTAGGGTTTTAATTAATTAAATGTATACAGCATTATACATTATAATCTACTTCTGATGACCTTCTCCTTAACACAGCAAGATAGCCATCATAAACAGACAGTGCATGGAACTTCGGCGAAAACGGCATTTTATTGAACCCAAAGTCCGAGTTGACAGGTACGGCAAAGCTCTATCCCGTATCTTACTAAATTACTCAATACATTTGTACATACATGTACATGATACTTGAACCTTTGAAAGTATTTGGTATTATTATATTGTATCTCAATGTATATGATTTTTTGTGTATAAAATTGATACTCTTAAACATTAGTGTAATTTTTTATTTATATCTAATTAATGTACTTTACATTTTAAGGTTCTTTTTAATGACTACTCGGATTTAATCTTTTTAAAAATGTTCTAATGTACATTGAACCGCAATTCAGCCTTTTGGTCTTGAGAGTTTGATGATATTAATAATAATAAATAAATAAATAATAATAAAAATTATTTTAACAAAAACTTGTTTATATTGTGCAGGAAAAGGTGAGATTTTGAAAATGTCCAGTTTAAAAAAAAAAAAGAGAGAGACCTGACTTTTGTAACTTTTAGGGCAACACAACTATATTTATTTTGGGGAGGGGGGGGGGGTGCTTACTCAAGAAAGGCCCGTTCTACATGTCGTTGGACACTTTTTGTTCCAAAGGGAACAGAAAAGTTCAGACTTTCGAGATGCTCCCTAATTGGGGGATCATTTCTCCAGGATCAGAATTATCAATACCTGATACGGCATGATGGCAGCTGCATATCAATAAAATGTAGTGTGATTCCACGGCCATCCAAGAACACTCTCTCAATATCTCCGTTTTCATCTGCTTCCTGCCTCAACTAGTTCCTTTTTGCAGCTGCAGTTGTCCGCCTCCATTTGCAACTTGAAATGGTACATGTATAAACTCAGACATGTCTCATGTTCAAAGTCCTCATGAACCACGCAGTTTCTCCATTTGTTATCCGTTCGGCACTTTTACAGGTGCTCTTAATTCCCAGAAATAGCAGTTGAAAATGATACTTCCAGTGCATACTATACCAGCTCGGACATGACTCACAAAGTTAACAACATGCAAAGACAATTTAGCTTGATCTGGCCAGCCTACATGTACATCATGTAGCTATGCAGGTTAATACCAATCTAGTACCATGTGTCACACAGTTCTAATGCAGAGGGCAAGGTACAGTCCGTTCCGAATTTGCAAACAACAAATGGTCAAAGTTCAGATTCTAATGCTCCCAACAGATTGCAGTACATACACAGCAAGCTTCAATCAAGAAGTGTCTGCAGGAGTGTGACAATGCGAACCAGACATTCTTCTGAACATGCAGAGGTACAAACACTACAACTGTCACAATCCGGTTATTTTCCTCCAGGCAACGTACATGTTCTTCGGCTCAAATAAACAGTCAGACCCACACAATCCCGCACAGTAATTGTGGGGACAAAAACAGGTTGTGCGATACAGGGACTAAAAATGCTATGGGGACAGAAAAAATGCTCCCACAACATGGTTGCTGTTTTGGCACACATACATGTACAATGACAATTTTTCACCACAATCGCAGTTGTGGAAAAGTCTCGGTTCACTCGGCAGGAAAACTAGTAAATCCACCTTTGTCCATGCAGCCAGCCATTCATCTGCTGCCGGAATTCAACCTCACTGGATTCAATTCAACAAGCAGTGCTTGTAAAAGGAGGTCCCTGAAGGCAGTTACTAACCGTGTTCAAATACTCTCAATTTGACCTCTCATGCATGCACTTGGCTACCACATCATAAAAAAAGTACAATTTATACATCACCACTGGTGCATGTTACCATGGCTCCATGGTTTTATCCTCGGATCCAAAATAGTGTATTTTTTGCTACTAGGATCTCAACAGTCTGGGGATATCACTGCACTGCAGATAGAGTTGGCATATTATAAACCACGACAGCCCGTTGCAGAATTTCAGCCCATGAAGATGGACGGGAGTCCGAAAGTTAGGCAAGGTACCGTCGATGACGACTTGTCAGTAAATTCATACATTTACATGTACATTGTAAATCAGATGTTTTTCTACAGTCAAGCTACAGTGTACGTGATTGTGTATACATGTATGCTCCCGAGTTTCAGTCTTCACAATGCTGAGTGAAAGCTACATGCTACAAATGTATCTCCCTCGTGGTACTTTATCTTCAAAGTTCATGACGATGTCATCACCACTGTTCTTGACAACTCCAATTGCTCATCACATACACTATTACTCTGTTGCTCACTTCCTGGGTGTGAGTGATGAACCGATACATGAGTTTGTAGTATTTCCATCAGCAAATCCACCATGAGATTACTCTAATACGGTAATATTGTTCTCTGGATCTGATTGCTCATCATCGTAAAGGAAAACTCCTCCAAGCAGTGAAACTCAATATGGGATGCACACGTGCAGGCTCAATATATCTAACAATATTGGATTGATATCCAGTCAGCAGGTTCCCATTACTGTGAACTTGAGTAAGAGCAGATGTTTCTATGTCAGATGTACATGTATGTGTATATCTCCAATACAGGAACTTCCCTGAGGTTCCAGTCAAGGTCATTAGATTGAACTTTAGTTTCCAAGAGCAACTGGAACATCCAATGGTGTCCCCAGGGGAATCCAACATACAAAACTGTAGGATTATTCCTCCATGCTTTTACACATACCACAATGTTTATAGTCAAATGTAAAAGAGTATCCTTCACATGCAGTGTACATGTATACTGTATACAATGTATCCAATGAAATTGGCATATATCACAATCCAAAGTGCTCGATACATCTCTGTAGAGCTATAATTATGAAATAAATTCAGGATATGAGTTATAAAATCAACTTTGGCATATTTATTTCTGGACAGACTGTTTCGTGCCAGGTGGCACTCATCAGCAGAATGACTTACGAACAATACCTCAATACCTCATACCTCAATCCTTATCCTGTATACAATGTATGTATTTAAAAAGCTAAAATAAGATTTACAAGTATGTCAATGTGTAAATATTGCACTGATTTAACCTTAAAGGTAGTGTACATGATTGGTCATTGTTGCAATTTTCAGAAATGGGCGGATTTAGGGGTTAGTATTTTATAGGAAATATCGTTCCACTGACCTGTTAAAAATACGAGAGAAAAACGGCGCTCGTTTTCAACCGTCGGGCGGATAGCCTTTAGTCAAGGCGCGCCACTCGTCCGGGAAGCCACGCGTGCCTTGACTAAAGGCTACAGGGCAGTTTTCCCAACGATTTCCAGCTGGAAATCATTGGAAAACCATATAAATTTCCACTTTTCTTGACAACGACAGCACACCTGGTGCCATCATTTCACAGGATGATTGAGACTACTATTAACTTACAGTCTAGTAAGGTATTTCGTAATAATTCAGTAAAAGAAAAAAATGGAGGATTACCAATCGTGTACACTACATTTAAAGGTACATGTACATGTAGTATACAACATTTGCAAACATAAAAAAAAACTACTGAATTATTACAAAATACCCTTCGAGACATAAGTAAATAGCAGTTTCAAGCATCCTGTGAAATCATGGCACCTGGTGTGCTGTCGTTTTCTGCAAAAGTGGAAATCTATATCATTTTCCAACGATTCGAACGACTGTCGGCTGAAAATTGTTGAAAATAGTCGAGTTCCCCGACCTGATAATTCCCAGACGTCTATAAATTGTTCCGTTTTGTCTAAGGTCGATGGTCAAGGAAACAGACTACTGAACTGAATTTGTTTCTCTCTACACAGACTAGACTACGGTTTTCCCAGTATCTACATGTATATGATGCACATAAAACTATAAACAGGTCAGTGTTACAGTATTTGCTAGCACCCTATACAATACTAACCCCCAAATCCATTTATTTCTGAAAATTACAGCATGCAAAAGCAAATGGTGTATACTATCCTTAACTTGTTCTTGTTGGGGAATGGTTTAACCCCTTGCGTACGGATGACGCCATAGGGCGAAAAAAAAAGAGTGCCACCAGGCCGAATGACGCCACTGGCCACCGTTTGTGCAGTTTCAAGCCATTGTTGGATTAATCTTTATGATACGCTCGACTGCACAAACACATTTTAGCAGTTCGATTTGGCTGTCAGAACCGCCGCGACACCCCGACGTCTCCCGTAAAATACCGTGCTCAAGGGGTTAAGCATTTTTTGTGTTTTTTTTTCTTCAGGGAAGGGGTTAAACCTAAAAACTGGACTTGAAGTGGAACGTTCCTATTCCTATATTGTTTAAGTATAGGGCAATCTTCACACATACCACATAATATAATGGATGACCAAATAGAGTACAGAATAATTCAATATTTCGAATAATTTAGTATTTGATTATTCAAAACCAGGTTTGATCGATATTTCGATACTCGCCGATCAAGTTTTTCATGCGTTATATGGACCACCCAATCATGCGTCATTTTTTTGTTTGCATGCGCCAAACTCCAGCATGCATTTTTGCAGTAATTATTGTGTCAAGGGTTTTTAGCGAACAAATAAACCTCCATCCACAAAAAGTTACAAGTTGACAAAAATGCAGCATTTGACACTGCTAAGCGTCGTAACCTTTCTATTAAAATAGCATCAGAGTCGTGCCACGCGCAAGTAGTGCTAAACATTTCCTCATATATGGAAATTGATGCGTGCACGACGCACTCGTCAGGTGGTGCAGAACGCAGCAGTGCCGGTGTAGTGTGACTGTGAAATTATGGACTCTATGGATGCATCAGTAGTATTGACTGGTTGCTCGAGTGTTCAACCAATAAAATGGACCAGATTTCGTAGGACTTTAAATTTTGTGTGGCACCGGAAAAAGTGTTTAAAAAGTGTTTTATCGGCCGTTTAAAACCACCCACGTGACGGGCTTTCAACCAATAGGAACGGGTAAACTGTCTTAGGTATTTATGAATTCTTTTTAAAATATCTAAACCATTTTTCTTTTGTAATAGAAGGAACTCCATGCCCTAACCTCTTGAATACGGACAGCGGCCATAGCCGCAGTTTGAAAAAGACCACCTGGCTGGTTGACATCTATGAGCTCCGTGCACAACTACCCCCTCAGCGGAAAGAAAAGGCGAGTTGGGGGGTCATATCGACGCCATCTTACCTGACTTCAATTTAAGTGTCTGGTTCCCGCTGTGATATTCTTATTGAAAAAGCAATTATCGAGAGTCAGCGAACAGACAAAGCAATCCCACTGGTATACGAGTATCAAAAGAACGAGGAGCACAATACCAGCGACGTACTCCCCATGGAAGTGCGGTTGCTATGTGGACAGTGCCCTCATTCGACGGCGCACGGAGCCCATAGGCACATTCCTGCACATACTCAATCCAGTCATGTTTGAACTATATTGTTCTTGAATGGTAATTTGTAATGAATAGATGGAGGTTTTTCAAACAAAGCTTTCATTCACATGAAAGGGGGCTCCAAGTGCAATGAATAGGACCCATTCTATTCAGTGTGGTGCCTATTGTTTGCGTTTACGATTGGTTGCACAGCCCGATCTTGGGATACCAGCTCCCCATCAATAACTGCCCGAAGCAAGGGGCTAAGGGCAACAGTACAAAAAAATCATTCCTCCAGAATAACCAATAAACAATGTTTTGAAGAAATGTTGGTCAAAAATAGATTCCAAGTGATATGTACTCAATATAGAAAACAACTAAACCTGCCTCCGAGGGCATGGTTAATGCAAATGAAAATGTGCATTATCATAAAAACCATGTCATTTTCCCTAAAATTGTTGGGGGTGGGGGCGGGGTCGGAGGGACCGAAGGAGAGGAAAAAACAAAACAATGCACCAATAATCACAACAAGAATTAAAACAAGTCGCCCTATGCAACTAGGGGGGCCACTCCCCCCCCCCAAAAAAAAAAAACTTGTAATGGACCCGAGGGGTAATGACATCAGTTTGTTTACATAAACAAGTGTATCGTTTAGGTACAAGGTGGGACAACCTCCCCTCCATGCTCCCATAAACAAAATGTATAAACACAACAAACAAAGCATGATCATCATTTCAACTCGGATCCACTGCCAACGAACATTTCAAGAAGTGACATTTAATTGATTGTACACGAACCATCGGTACCGATGGTTCGTGTACAAATCAGCATCTAAAGTTACGTAATCCTGGAGCTTGATCACTGCCATGGGCGGGGATCGTAGGTGATGGTATACCCTCTTATTAGCTACATCCGTCCGTGCACAAACCATGGGCGCTGTTTCCTTATTGGCTCATTCTAATTTACAGAGTTGTATTCGAGTCCCTGCAAGTCCTTTCACAAGTCCCTGCAAGTCCCTGCAAGTTCATCACAAGCCCTCCAGTCCTAATCCCAATCAAAAGCTATTCAAATGAGCTGTGACAAAGGCATTCCTTTGTCATTGTTCATCCAGTTACTTGTGACCGGCTTTATGAAAGGACTTCTGACTGGGCTTGTGAAAGGACTTGTGAAAGGACTTGCAGGGACTCGAATACAACTCTGCTGATTTGTACACGAACCATCGATACCGATGGTTCGTGCACAATCAATTAAATGTCACTTCTATCGAGAGTGTCCGACTAATGAATGCTGCAGTGAAGAGCCACAATTAATTTTTTTTTTAAATCTCACCCACTGGAAAAAAGCAAACCTGAGCTAAAACCAAAATGTACACCTACCATATTTCATCAAATACTGCAACCTAAAACAAGTGACCATCTACACATACATGTACACTGTACAGGTGAACAAGATTAAATTGGTTCATCTCACAACATCTACTGTTCACTCCCAATATTACGCCGCACACGAAACAGTAAATTTCTTTTGCAGGACAAGTGCATGTGCCTTGAAGCCCATCGTTTCCAATTAATCCATTTTAATAACTGTTACAGTCACCTCTTTAAATATTAGCTATTGCCCATAGCCAGGCTGCATAACAAGCCAGGTTGTGCAAAAAAGCCCCACCATGCAGCACGACTCCTGTGTATACGACAACACCTGGATAGGTTCCCATGGCAACAGCCACCATCCGCTTGTATTCAGTATTTGTAGAATGACAGAGCTCCGTCGGCAAAGCTAGAACGACATATAAATGACTTATGTCCAATTTGGGTAAATTGGACATAAATCATTTATACAAGGTGCGATAAAGTTCCGAGACTGTTCCTGTGCATATATATAGCAGGTGTAAGCAATAACTTTTGTTAGTATTCCAAGTTACATCGCTTGATCAACATCAGCACAGCACCTGTGCTACATGAATTTTTGTGACCACTGGTACGTGCACATTTGCGATCTCACCATGGACCTAAAACTTGAGCAGAGAGCGAACATCAAATTTTGTGTCAAACTCGGGAAATCTGCAACGGAGACCTGTGAAATGAGCCGGGCGAGGTGTTTTGAGTGGCATTCGCGTTTCAAGAGGGGCAGAACGTCACTGGAGGATGACGAGAGGTCAGGGCGACCCTAGGGACAGACTGTCAACGCTGAGTTCTACTGCACTGTTCTGAGACGTCCGAGGGAGAACATTCGGCACAAACGGCCTAAACTGTGGCGCGCTGGCAATTGGGTGCTCCAACATGACAACACGCCCGCTCACAGCGCATTGAAAACGTGCGAGTTTCTCGCCCCTAAACAACACAATCGTCGCTCCACCCCTACTCGCCAGATTTGGCTCCCTGCTACTTCTTTCTGTTCCCCAAAATGCAGTTCAAGCTGAAGGGTCGCCGTTTTGACACTGTGGAGGAGGAGATCCAATAGCTTTTTCCCTCGTTCTGTACCTCTATGGAATTCTTCGCATGGTGCATGTTTCCCTGAACATCTTACCATCTTTCTTGCTTCAAGAGGAATGTTAATGCCTACCTTCTGCATCTTTTCTTTTCTTTCTGTAGCTTCGTACCTTGAGTGGCTTTTACTTGCTCAGGGCCAACTTGCATTAACCCCTTGCGTGCGGTTATTTATAGTGAGGCGCCAAGGTGCTGGGGCGGCCTGTGCAGCCAAGCGAAACGGACACAAGGTGTTTGTGCAGCCAAGCATAACATACACAATAATCCAACAATGGATTGAAAATGCAGAAAATGGCATGTACATGTATAGACATCATCCGGCCTAGTGGAATTTTTTTTTATGCGTCTATTGGCGTCATCTGGCTTCAAAGGATTAAAAAAAAGCAAGGATTTTGTCAACATTGGTGGCTGCCTCCTCACACAAGACACATGTACATGTAGGTGCATGGTGAAAATTATCTCCAGTTCATAACTCACGCAGATGTGAAAGCAAAGCGAACTTCATAACATCAAGAGTTTTTGTTTCATTTCACATTGAGTCAGCCGTCCTTTGCTCTCACCTTCTGCATATATTCATCTACCTGCCATTAATCAGTGTTTAAAACAAATTTTCACAAAGTTGTCCTATTTTTAGCTCTTTACTAAACATATTTCTAAACAGCTAGACTATTTATTTATTTATTACATTTTTTTACCCAGGGTGTGTCCAATCAACTGGTTTCCATTGGGGCCCTGCATACATTTTGAATTAAAAATGAATATTTACACACAAAACAAGAAATTAATATTTACACACCTACAAAAATATTTACACAAATATTCAGAACCTCCGAGCACATACCTGTACATGTACTTCCTTGTACTTGTACCACAAAGAAATTAAATACATGTACTGCAATACACAAAAACACATTGTACAACTGCAACCAACTATTAGATTAAGCTTATGCCTTAGTAATATCATAGAGTCTACTGTAAATTGTACACACCGATTAGCATTGGGCAGGCGAGTAAAAATCAAACACTTTCGATCTCTGGCCGTACTCCGTGGTCATATATGGGTCGATGTGGCCGGCTGCCAGAGGCGCCTTTACGTGCCAGCGACTCGACCACGTTGTAGCTGCGTCCTTCGCAATTCAGCATCCCAGCTGCGAGTAAGGATGATTAGGCTCCCAAATTATATACATGTGTTTGTGCAGTCAAGCATAACATACACAATAATCCAACAATACTTTCTCATTCCAAAATGACTTTTCAACCTAAAGCAAGCTTCTCTTAATTCTATTTACATTTTTTTTGTAATTTTGGACAGTTTATTGTGGTAGAAAATGCAATTTTCTCATGTGCTTTACGGCAGTTGCCATGCGAATCAATGCGGTTTTGCAGTGATCGCATCTTTATTTTCGCATTGCATTTTACCATCTTTATCGTTGCTTTAGGCCGAGTAAAAAAAAAACATGTTTCACGTCTGGGTTTTCCAAAAAAAGTAGGATGGGGGCTTTTAATTTTCCTTTTCAAGATGGCCGTCATTAAAAAAATTCTGGCAACCGTTGGTTGAAAGACACATTAAAAATGAAAGAGACATGTTGGACAAGAGAAGTGGAATTTCTTCTCGTTATCGAACGACAGAAGGGCTCATTGAGCCATGACACAGCGCATTGTGTTGCATACTCCATTGGGAGTATAAAATGAGTGTACTTAGCAATGCTAGTTCCTTCTCTCGGTTTGACCAGTCACACCTTGCTTTAACAATAATGATAGACGTTCAGTGCATACACACATACGTTCTTATACGACCATGATGGACAAAGACCTCAGCCAGTCCACAAATTGCTAAATATTGGCCGCAATTCGAGATCTTCAACAGAAATTTGCCTCGTCCTGCAAGAAGCAGAAGCTGTCGGACAATCCCGCTAATTTAAAGAGCGAAGGCAACAAGGAGCAGTACGACCACTCTGTTAGGGTTGCTGCATTAATCGAAGCGGCTTTGGCATCGCTAGATCTTGCTGATTTTTCAGCGGTGAAGGCCAACTTAACCCTAACAGCCCAAGGCTTTTTACTAGAATCCTTCCCTAACCACACAAACTCCAACACTGTGTAGTAAACCAATGGCACATTCTTTGTACTTAGACAAAATAAGGGCATCAAGTCCCATGCAAAGTGATGGTGCCAAGGCTCTACAGTACCCAATCACACAAAATTCAACACAAATGGGGTGTTTGATTTTGGCAGGTTAGGGATGGTTAGGGTTAGAGGAGGCACTGGACGCTCTCCACCAGCGACAGAAGCTGATTCGTCTGGCTGACCGCTCCCCGCTCGGCTGGGCAACTGTTAAAGAGTACGTGGCAGACGACTTGGCCGACAACTCCGACGACGAAAAACGGCTCCGCAAGGCCGAGAAATTGGCCACGGCAAAGAAAGCAGAGAATGCAAGAAAGCCAAGGCAAAATCCAAGTCCCGTACGGCTTCGTCTTTTGCTACTAGCCAGCCTAGTTTTCGTCGCTATACCAGCTCCCCAATCTCTTTCCCGCCTTACGGCTTTGACAACAGAGTATGCTACCAGTGCAGCATTAAAGGGCACGTCCGTCCAAACTGTCCGGCTTTGCGAGCCTTGCGTAGTGCCCAACAGCCCGGTGCAACAACCAGAAGCTCAAGCGCCTAATAGGCCAGCACAGAACACAACACCCAGCAGTGCCACCGCTTCTTCCGTAGCCGAACATTATGATTCCCCCCCTTGCGTGGCTCGGATTCTTCCGTTTGAGTGCATTCAAATCGTCAATTTCTACCAAGCCGGGTCTAGGAGCTTCGACTTCCCAGAGTTCACGCCCACATCAATCGAGTGGCCTCGCCCGAGTTGCAAAGGCACATTCGCCACTACCGCAACAGCCCATATTTCCGACATGCAGCGAACTCTCGTCAGGCAGTGCACACGAAGGACAACCCTGCACAGGCTTCGACACGGGTAGCCCACTCACCCTTTCCTCCACCGAAGTCAGGAACTGGGAAACTACCGAACATGCCAAAGATGACAGTGCGCCTGCACACGACGTGCCACGGGGCGTTAAAGGTAAAATAAAAACACGTTTACCATTTTGGATTAATGAGCTCAAAGCAAATGCTTTGGTCATTGATACGATCAGTCATGGGTACAAGATACCTTTTTCATCTTTGCCTACCCAGTTTCATGCTAGGAATAACGCACTCAGTTTGGAACACACAGAATTTGTTGATTCTGCCATTAATGATCTATTGCGTAAACATTGTATTGTGCAGGTTCGTTCTCGCCCTTATTGTTGCAACCCATTGACGGTCGCAGTAGGTAAGAAACTCCGCCTAGTTTTGGATCTTCGTCACACTAATCAATTTATTTCGAAAGTCCAATTTAAATATGAAAATCTAGACCATATTGCTCAAGTTTTGGATAAGAATCAGTTCTACGTCTCTTTCGATTTCGAGTCCGGTTTCCATCACATAGACATTTACGCTCCTCATCAACAGTATTTAGGTTTTGCCTGGCAAAGTTCTGACAAGCACACTAAGTACTATTTCTTCACAGTCCTTCCATTTGGCCTGAGTAGTGCCTGTTATATTTTCACAAAAGTCGTCAGACCTTTAGTATACAATTGGAGGGCTCTACGACGGCCTCATCATTTCTAATTCATAGGAAGAAGCTGTCACCAATAGAAATGTCGTTCAAAGCACAATTGCGAATAGCGGATTTCTGCTCAACAATAACAAATGCGTTTGGGAACCCGCACCTTTATTACAAAACTGGGGTTTATTGTTGACTCTACCTCTGCTTTCTTTTTTATTCCAGAACAAAAGATTGTCAAGTTGTTGTCATCTATAGACAGCTGCCTATCCGGCCAACGCCCATTTCGGGTGCCAGTCAAAGGTTTGGCTTCAGTTGCAGGGCAGGTGATTTCCATGACTCCCGCTCTTGGCCCTATTGCCAGATTAATGACAAGGTGTGATAACCTTTTGATTTATTTTTCGAGCAGTCGCCATTTTCCACGGTGCTCTCATTCCTACTCCCATTTTTGGGACCTAAGAATGTTTCGCATTAGAAGCAGAATGTTGGTATTCATTTGAGTATAATACACAAAAACCGACTCCTTCTTTGGCGTTTCTCTTGACTTGGTGCTCACAACCGAATCCAACTTGTTCAAACAAATTACTTGTTTTCTAATCCTGTTTATTTCATGTTTTCATTTTTTGTATCTTATGATATGAGGTAGATATAGAGAAGAAGTGTATTTTCTTACAAAGTAAGAAACTGAACATATTTAAAGTGTTTTTTTTAGTATGTTAGTAGCACCATATCAGCAACAACCAAAAAAAAACAAAATTTCGACTCGCAAGTATTTATTTTCCGATTGACTAGTTGACTTTTTTGTTTTTTTATACAGAATTTTTCTGTGGTAAAAATAAAACAAAAAATCCAGGTGGCCTCCAAAAAGGAAGCGGGCGGGGACGCGAAATCCTTCCTCCATGGTTTAGTTAATGTGCGTGACTATACAGTCGCCGGGTCCTTTTTGTCGCCACTCCTACTATGTACATATGTACATAGTAGGAGTGGCGACAAAAAAGACCCGGCGACTATGGAACAGGGGCGGCCCTAACGTACACTACACAATCGCCCATTTGTTTTGGACCGCTCCAAATACTAATTTAGTAATTATCATTGTTTGAACTAGACCCCTAATTTTGCATGCATTCAGATATACGGTCCAAAACGGTGGACTCGCTACTTTATAACCACTAATCTCCATACTCCACTTCTCAGCTTCAAGCTTCTTGGTCAATAATATTATTAATAATGCATGGAGATCATCAATGTTTATAACAGAACAGCGCCCTCAACATGCTCAAGACTGTGTTTTATTTCTCCATTTTCTTTTTTTTGCGCGGAGTCAAGGGACGTCCGGCGTCCGGACCGAAATTCTTGATTCTATATTCAGCTTTCCGCCAAAGCAACATATGCATATGAAGTCGAAATCAACTAACACTTTATTATGGCTTGAAAGAGGAATTTTACCTGTTAACTTTCTACCTTTTTTCGTCTTCCAAAGTTCCACTTAGTTCCAGACTTCTTGCTAACGTTAGTCTGGAGCAAAGTTGTAATTCGTTAAAATACTGTATCCCTAGTCTGGTTCCTTTATGTCAGGGCAGCAGGCAGCATGAGGCCGTGTCCGAAATGTATATGCCGAAATGGGCGTCTAGAGCTACAGCTACGTCTACGTCATGCGTAGTTGTAATGGACGAACACCTAGCCCCTAGACAAGTGATTCGGATGCAGCCTAGCCATATCCCAGAATGGCACTAGACTGGTTCTCGGTCCTTCCATTTTCCTTCGGACTTGTACTTCGAATGGGGCCACTTGTTTCACACGTGCTATTAAAACGGCTATTGGTAACCAGCGATGCGACCAACCTCGGTAGACTGGTCGCGAATCGTCGACTAGACTAGTCCAACCATTGTCGACTAGCGTGCGTTCGATCAGAGTTAGTCGAACTATGGTTACCTTGTCCTTGATCGAACTTGCTCAATGTTTATGTCTAGTCTGTGGGTTCGCGGCTATTATGGCCAAGTTCGATCAGCGAGTATTTGCCAACCACTGGTCGATTTTGCCTGGTACCCAGGTTATATTTTCTGCATAGGTTATCAGGCAAAATTGACCAGTGGTTGACAAATAGTCGCTGATCGAACTTGGCCTTGGTTTGTCGTGATAACGCCCTCTCGCGGCGGCCGGTTATCGCGTATATACGTAACAAAGTCTTGAACCAAGACTTGTGAAACCATTGATCTCCACAATGTGTGAAACAGACAGCCCCCCCCCCCCCCCCCCCTTAACCCGCGTGACCTAACGCGCGTGTGAACGCAAAAGGTGGTGATCATTAATCCCATTATTATCAATGAGCAAGTTCGGGTGCTGCTGACCTAGTCCTTTTTGTCAATTTGCTATTTAAAAAACGCATGCGTGGTCTGTCCTTCACTCGAACGCATCTAGTCGATCGACTACGTCAAATCTAGTTAGTGTACAGCAACAACAAACTGCAAAGAATGTCGTCTGCTTGTTGTTAACGAAGCAAATGTTTGCATGTCATTTATATTTTCTATTATTTATTTCTAATATTTTCTCTACTTGACTTTGGTGCAATAAGTAATTCATTATCTTATTGTAAAGAGTTATTATCATTGGACAAAACCAACAAATTATCGTAAACGTTTGCAAAACTTGCCCAGTTTACCTATCCTCCATCTTGAAACCGTGACGTTACTCGCGTAGTGACTAGAGAAACCATGGTCCGGAGTTAGGTTGATCCAGTTGCACTAGCTAGTCAAACCGCGCAGCGTTCGGGTGACATCTAGATCGACTATGGTTAAGTCTAGTCACTCTAGTCGCCCAACCGAACTTGCTCAATGGTGGTGAGTTGAAGTCCCACCTTCTTTTAGTGTTCATCATATTATTATATATACAGGGCGCGCGAGTAACTGACTACTTATTGTTATGCAGAACAAAAGCCAATCACAACAATGCCGCCGGATGATGACGTCTTTCTATCTGTGACCTCTCATTCATAATTTCTAAAACGTAGTAGGAACGTACTATATATAACTAGCGCGTCGTCGATCGAGCGCGTGACGACGACACGCAAACGTTGTTTAATCGATCGAAACTTCAGCAGATGCTCCAGGACTAGCGAAGAGGTAGTACATGTAGTATTTGTGTTAAACTTGCGCCCTGATTTTTCCTACACATTCCATTAGTTTATCGACACTCTTGCATGTCTTTAGACACGAGTGTTTTGATTTTTGTTGAGGAAAAAAATAGCCCAGCTATTTTTATTTACCAGGAAAACGTGCTTCTAACGTTAGTTCTAATTTAGTCCAGTCTACGAGTTGGCCTGCGCCTACGTACCGTACCTTTTCTGTGTCATTCAGGGCCCGATCATATCCCCACTTGCACACTTGCAAGAAGTGGGCCTGTCTTGTTTATTTGGAACATTATAGTTCTGGGAAAGATCAAGACCGACGTGAAACCGAGTGTTTCTTGCTACCACATTCTCTTAAGTTGGTTGCAAACGGTTAACTTTTACATCATTTCGAAATGACACGCGAAATTGCGCAATCTGAAGAAAAGAACGGACTTGACTGCAGTTTGGTTCGGCGGGAGGAACGGCCAACAGGTACGGCCGGCATGGAGATCGTCAACAGCAGATCGACCCGTGAAGAGAAACTGCAGGAAATTGGAGCTAAAGTGGTGGTTGGCCGTGCTGGTGCAACTACAGGCACTCCGACCGGAGTGGGTGAGGTTCGGCCAGCGCGGAAGAGGCGTCACCGGCGCGGGAGGACTCTTCACAAACACCGGTTGTCGAAACACAGAAGAGACCAGCGGGCTCGGAGTTCCAAACGAGTCATGGGGGCCCCGAGGAATGACAATGAATACCTGATGAGCCAGTACGACGAGGGACTACTCTTTCAAGAAGCACCAATTTCGAATCACCAGGCAGCCCCCTTTCGCCTGAATTCAGCAGGGTTCTTCCAGAGTTGCCTCTCTCCAATTGCGGAGGATGACTGGACGTGTGCAGTCCTAACCCCTACACAAGGTTCTCCGGATAGTTGCAGTTCAAGCCCCTCGGACTACAGTAGCTTACCAAGCTCCCCTGATGCGGAGAACTGTTACCACGGTTACAGAGAACTTTTCCCCGCATCCCGCTCCACACCAGAAAGAACTGACGGGTTTGACTCCAGCAGTTGCCATGGGGTTGTCATGGACGGAACGGATGAAAACTTCTTGCGGAGAAACTTTGAGGAGGAATATGCTAACAACATCACCAGGGGACTTGAGGCAGCAACGAAGGAGGAACTGATCTCTAAGTGCATGGTGCTGATGGAGAGGCTGAAGGAACTGGAGGAGCAGAAATTTTCAAGAGTTGCTGAGAACCGTTTTTTGAGAGATGACAAACACGCTCGTGTCTTGTGCTGAATTGTACATCTTGCATGTCTTGAGATTGGCTGCATTCTTGACATGGCAAAGTAGAACTCTGCTCCTGCCCTTCGTTGAATTGGGCGATATAAACTGAATAACTGATCATTGATTTCTACAAGTATGTACAATATGATAAACATTTCATTAAATATATTATTTATTGCAACATGTCTGAGAAATGAAGTAAAGCAGCTTGAAAATTTACAGTTGATCATATCACAAGGGTTTACAGTTCCCTCAAGAAAATAAAAATAGTTTGATAAGTCTTGATCATGTCAATAAGCAAAACTATTGCTGAAGGATTTTTGTGTTTAAACGTGGTTTGTTGAACAAGTTCAAATCAGTCAACACGTGTGATTTAAGTGTATTTATTTTCAAAAGGCTGGGAATTTTGAAAGAAAGCAGACATCTCAACAATCACTGGTACTATATTTGAATAAAGGTATTGAAGACAAATTATGAAATAAAAATTCTACATTGCATGTTGTTTTAAATCGCAACAAAAGTATTTGTAAACTACTTGAAAATGGCAACAACAAAAATTTTTTTTGCAAGCTGGTTTTAAAATGCTTTTATGGTTAAAGTCGAATGCAACGTTGACTTAAATCTTTCAGAAATCGACTGTATTTGCAGTACAAATTTCACATGTAGTTTTTGTACATAAAGAAAAAACTTTTTTAAGTCGGGATTCAAAAAAGAAATAATGTATTACTTATCTTTCTTTTCTTGTACATAGTATGGGGGGGGGGCTGGCTTTTTCCTTCTATTTGGTTTTTGGCAGCTAGGCTCACTTTACAAGACAGTTGCTTTCGTATTCTTTAATACAAATGTCTGCAAACCATACAATGTGCATTCAGACAGCCTCTCAAAACATGGAGACGCTCAACATGATTATATTTGTAAGTGCAATAATAATGGAATGTCATCATTAAAAACAATTTCGTGGGTGTTAAGATTTGATCAGCGATGCTTGTAAAAAAAACTATCATTTTTTTCTCTCATGATATTAAGAAATTGTCCTTTTCAGGTAACTGCGGAGGCTACCAGGCCAAACCCAGCCTGTGAGGTGTGTTGTACATCACCATGCTAACTTGAACATCATCCCTCATCTGCTGGAGTTCCTGGGACTGCTCATTTGCCCTTTGACCTCTGGAGGTCACAAGGTCAGCTGGATGAGCAGAGTTCCAGGTAAACCCAATGTTTATTGGATGTTGACAGTGTACAGTGTCTCATTAACACATTAACCATCACAAATAACCCAACATTCAATGCTAGTAATTATAGTTTATTTGTACAGCCGGAAAGAGTTCCATATCTGGCCATCACTTGGACCTCGTGCACAAAGTCTATGGGCCATGACAGAAAAAGTCAAAGTATTTTTAAAGAATAAGTTTTACACTTTTTTGGTAGTTTTTAAGTCATAAGTGATTGCCGGATATGGAACTCTTTCCGTACAGCCTTGTAGTAACCAAATTTGGCAGGCTAACAGAGTGGTGATTACACAATTATATTAGACTTAATTCAGACACGGGGCAAGGAAATTCAGGGAACTTTAATGGAGCAGAAGATTTAGCCCAATACTTTGTTTGCACTCAAGATATTTCCACAACCAAAACTGTCTGCATTATATAATGTAGTACGTCAGTAGCAAACAATATTTGTTGAATTATTTTTAAAAAGTCAATAAACTACTTGTAGTAAATGTATGTAAATCTATTTTGAAATCAGCAATTGGATAATTTATCAATGCATTGTTTACTTTTAATCTTCCAGCAAATTCAATCCTCGATCCCGATTGGTCAAATTCGAGGCAACAACTGTTATATTCAACTTAATTATGTTTTATTTACCGTTGCTCACAGGATAACTAATAAAGACTACTATATTTAAAGTTGGTGTTTGCAGTTGAATTCCTACCAAACCTTTCAATTGTTCCCCTTACCCAAGGGCAGACAGAGCCCTCCCAAATTCTTGCTTCATTTGTTCTATTCTCTCCACCCTCACCGCCCAACCCCTAAAGGAACTTGGACAGAAAACGGATTATTTGTACAGTGCGATTTCAAAAGTTCAGTATCTCTTGAAATACAATTCCACATGGTCCAGTGGCCCAGCATATACAAACAAAATTTTGCAAAGTGTTTTCATACATGTAGATGTTTTCCTTTTCCGTTAAAATAGAAATCCTCATTTCATCAGTAAGAATGCTTATTTCCACAGGACCAGAGGCAGACTGCAGTAGGCTGGCCAGCTCCTTCCCTGGTCTCGGTCATGCTGGACGTCTTGGTGACTTGGCACATGTACTTGGTATGACTTGACAGTCAACTCATGCAAAATGAATTAATCCGCCACAGTTTATACAATATTGAGAATGACCAAAGAAAACTTGCAGGAGTGGGATTTGAACTGCCGACCATACCAACTGAGCTACATTGTCCTATGTTTAGGTATCCGAGTTGTCAAATTGAGGTCACAGGTTGAAATCTTCTGTCAATTTTCTGTGTTCATTCTCAAAGTTGTTTAGAATACTACGTCAGTTCCTGTTTGGTTTTTAAAGGACAGTTCTACAAAGTTCATCACTGTTTTCATGAAGGAATGGGCATGTCAAAAATGACAATTTTGTTTTAGTGTTGATTCTTGTCACCATGTTGCTTTGAAATTTTTCAGTTTAAACAGTCGGACTTGCAGAAAGCATGTAAAAGTTATACAATGTATAGCACTTTAATGACTAACCAGGGTAATACTTTGCTTAAGCTTTTGTAGCAACAACTACTTCATCATTAGGCAAGGTTTACTGTACACATGTGGCAGGACAAGAAACCACGATCCCTATTTAAACCTCTACCAATACAGTCTGTGGATTATCTTTTGTTCAACTGCTTCCCTGCCAGTCCAAGTTTTGAATCCCCTTTGTTGTAGTACTGCAACTGTAACCTGGCTTAGTGAGTGGCCAGAGATTAACCCCTTGACTGCACAAACACATTGTGGCCGCCCTGGCACCAGGAAGCCTCACTACAATAACCTTACTCAAGGGGTTAAAATGTTTAGCAACATTACATAATACGTGTATATCTTAATGCATTTTCACAAAGAGACTTGAACATAAAGGGATTGGTATTTTTGACATTCCATCAACATGCACACCCCTTCCCAATGGCAAAACCCATTGTACACAAGTGTATAAAAGTAGGTTCGCTTAGACGTTTTTTTTTAAATCTTTTGTACTAAATTCTTAGCCTCTCTATGACTGAATTGTAGAAAGTTTTAGCTAACAAAGAATTTATGCATATAAGGACTTTTCTTGCAATTCTCTAAAATTGACATGCTCATTTTCCTTCATGAAAACGGTGAAAAATTTCTCAATAAGCAGGAAGTATCGGAAAGTAAATTTATGTACCCCAAAAAAATCCTCAAGTCGATTTAGGGAGCCCAACAAAACTTGATCAAGAACACAGTAGCACGGGACGTCAATCATTTGACAAGGAATCATTTCTTGCGAAATCTTCCACTTGCGGAAAATTATCTTTGGTATTGAGGGGAACACCTACAAAATCTCTCAACGTCGGTCACTCAAGCTTTGTTTTCTTTTCACACGATTGGCATTTTGTAACATTTCTCAGACATCAGTCAATCGTTTTTTTGCATCATGTGAAAAGGGCTTATATTCCAAACCCTTTCCCTCCCTCATCTTAAATAACGATGTTTTTGTCCTAAATCATTAACAAAGGTCCATATAGTACGCAATATTCTGTACACATACCTTTTACATAATAAATGTAGACTGGAAGTATGAATTCAATATACATCATAACATTATGTTGTACAATTTGTACATGTACACCATTTTAATAGCACACTTATCCCACAATGCAATGCACACCTCTGTAAGTTTATTCAATTTCAGGCTTTCAGTTTGGTATGCATTCAAAATATCCTGTTGTGAACCATTTGGGGGTCCTATGGGAAAACTGTTGGTGTGGAATGAACTTTATTTTTGGGTGTGCCCATTCTACCGTTCATTGTAATCTGAAAGATTGTTCTGGTTGACAGAATTCGGCTGTATTGAAAACTATTGGACCCTGAATTTGGTAATCGCGATGTGGCCACACAAACATTAGTGTCTAGGTGGGGCCATATTAAACCTACAAAAATATACCTGTTTCACAAAAGACAAACCATAACCCAAGTTGTAATTTGTTTTTTTGTATTAAAAACATGGAGCAACTTAAAGGTTTAATTATTATGATTTCTGAAACTGCCAACTGTTTGGAAATATGTTTGCAATAAATTCTCAATTCAAATGTTCAGTGTACATTCAGTGTCATGTTTCTTAGTTGATCGCATTACGTGTATTAAGTATTGTTGATTTTATGAGCTATTGGCCTGCAATTTTGCGCTGAAGTCCTTCCTTACAGGATGTACATGTGCACGGTACGAGCCACAGTTCACAGAATTTTCTGCTACAGTTAACAGCAATTCTCGCCAACCAATAATGGCCACAGTTTGGGCCCAGTTGATTTATTATTCAATTTGGTGCCACCCACAAGACAAGAATAGAAAGCCTATACATTACATATGCAGGAACTACTGTCCATGTAGTAAACTTGTTATAATGGGGACCAGCCAAAATACATTGGTTTTAGGACTGGGGTTCAAAAACAAGGAGGGAAAGAGATTTGGGGTTTCCAAATTTCCACTTCTAGTTTGTAAGGGGATTTTCATGTCAGTCAACGGGCACGCACTTAATTTATCTCAAGTTTTTTTCTTTTTTTAATATTGTTTAAAAATTGTAACATTTGGGGTCCAAAAGTGTGACATTTTTTGGTGTCCCCGTTTTTTAATACACCTGACCTGTGTAAATTTCCAACAAGTACCATTAAAATTGACATCACTATTTGTTTGGCAGGTACTTTGCTTTACACAATTACTCTTGGAGATAGAATGCGTCTAGAATTATCACTATGTAACAGGGACACCAAAAATGTCACTTTTGCATCCACAATTTATGGAATGACCCATTTCCACTCTGTATTTTACATGTTTGGATGATGAAATTTAAATTTTAGATCTACTTTAGGCAAGTCCTTAAATCTACATGTACTACCCCAAAAAATGAATTCCACAGACGATAGGATAACTCACTAATCACTATTTTCAAAATACAAATGTCCAATTCCTGTGACACCCATTTCCAGAGATGTAGTCAAGTCCATCACAAACCCTCCAGTCCTAAGCTATTCAAATGAGCTTTGACAAAGGCATTCCTTTGTCATTGTTCATCCAGTTGCTTGCAACCGGCTTTATGAAAAGACTTGTGAAAGAACTTGCAGGGACTGACTACAACTCTGCCAATTTCCCACCATTGTCCAAAGAAAAACGCGCACCATACAAAGTCCTGGATATTTCCTAAATTAAGTTAACATGTTGAACACAGAAGTGAATAATGGATGCCTTTAACGGAAAATCACTTGCCGAATCCCAACAAAATGTACATGCATTTATTTCCTCGTCTCACTTTCACTGCATTCAGGAAATGTTGAAATCGGCCAAATATAAACCAAAAAACCACAACTATAAATTCTGTATTTCATCATCTCCTGTCTACGTGTGGGGCGTCACACGTCTGCTTCTAAAGTGATACGTTGTCATGAGTCCTATGTCACTGTTTCCAAGGCAACACTGTGGTAACAGGCTTGGAACAGTTGACAAAAGGATCGATCATCCGTCAAGCACTCGGATGTGACGTTCAAGGGCGAACACGAACCAATTGGTAATGGTCAATATATTGATTGGTTATTGGGTTAAAAATACCAGCTGGGCAGAAAGAATCCACTAACTAAACAAAGACATCTCAATACACACATCAAGGGCATTTGTGACAATAAATTCTCACCAAGGTAAAATATTAATTGAGTCATCAAAATTGGAAACGAAAATCAACATTTTTCAAGGATTTTGATGATCTGCTTTTCAAAGGGTGATTTTGAAAAAAATATTTTCACATAAATGCTGCTACCATATTTCACATGTTGCTCTTTTTAGAGATAAAATTTCAGAAGATTTTTATTGAAAAATCCATTAAGATACATGTATTGTGAATAATCAAGCACAACGTCCTTTATACACACAATTTTGTTTATGTACCTTGCTGGGTCATGGCTGCTGTTAATGAACCTCTTTCAGTTCGGCCATTTCTAACATGATAAAGGTCTTTTACCCCCTTATTTCCTCAGCAGTGTAGAACTCAAGAGGCCATATTTTTTTAACAAATGAGACCACTGTAACGATGCCATTAACGGGTACAGACTGGAGAGAATTCACAATTCCACATCTACATGCACTGTTTCCCTTTTACTCCAACATTACTTTTTCAGCAACCTGTAATTTGTTAATTGAAGGTTACTGAACATAAAAACACTTGTTTATACCCTAAAAAATGGCTTGTTACAGCATCCTCGTTTGCTCCAAAAATACATGGGTCACTTTCCTATGCACAAATACGTTAACTCTGTCCACCCCACACACTTTATAGATTTACACCAATAGTATCAGCTTTAAATAATTAGCTTTTAAGATTTCGACAATAGTTGTAAAATATATACATATATATATATATACATGAACAGCTTTATGGAAAGACTTCTGACTGGACTTGTGAAAGGACTTGCAGGGACTTGACTACAGCTCTGTATACTCAGACCTGTATATTACTGATGCTTTGAAAGCCAATCTAATCCTACAATGTCTCTCTGGGTGTTTGGCCGGGGGGGGTGGGGACTGGTGAGGGAGGCAATTGACCTATCGCGGTCGAATCGCGTCAACGCAGCATGTGAATTATTGTCCAATCACATCAATAATAATTCCACGTGGAACGCGCAAAATCTGAGGCAAACAAAAATTACCACACAAAATTCCCATAGGGTTGTCTAAGGGGCATGGTTAACTCGTAAACGGCGACAGGTCAATTGTTATCTGAGGAATGTTGCACCCAGGGTGGTGCTGGTGTCCCATTCCTCGCCGCATGTCTGTAGGGATTCATTCATGATGCTAACACACTCGTGGAAGCTTTCTAATGCCGCCTGACTTGCTAAAACTGGAAATGAATAATATGTGAAGAGTCTAGTCACAGTATACACTCACTTTCAGATTCAAATCAAATATACTCTGCTTTCATATACATGTACATGTACAACCGAATATCTGGGTCTTTCCACACGGAAGGTTGGGAAGTAGGAATGAAATGCAGAAATTATCCAAAATGAATGCCTAGGAACGTTATGGTTAAAAGAGCAAATAAAATAAACATTATGTTCCTATCTTCAAATTTAGGAACTAGAAATTGGCTTCACTCTTTAAATTGTTGTCCCAATTGATTTGTAAGTGTGGGTGGGGGTATTGAGAAAAAAATCACAGATATTTATTTAGGCCCAAGCAGGATACATTGTTTTGAATGCAATTTTGACAAATATTTTAGACTTGTTTTGCATTGCACTTACCAAGATTATCAACTCTTGCTTTCTCCATTTGATTCTTGCTGTGTGGGCCGCTATTGCAGACACCAATGTAGGAAGTCTGTATACCTTTCAAGCCGTCCAGTAACTGATACGGAAAAAAATAAGCATTTTATGACATTTAAAGATGCTGCGTCCATGCTTTTGGGCATGGCACCTCAAAAATCAATTTGTAAATTGAATTGCTAATTTGTTAGTATCAGACAAGTTATGAGCTTTCCAGTGAGACATTCCACACACAAAAATGACTGAAGATAAGTGACACAGTTTTAATGAGTTTCAATTTTTGCAATAGCAACGGGACTCTCCTCTTTCTTAGTGTTAATGTATAGGACAAGCGTCCCGCGTCAAGTCAAGACCAAATAGATGGCAGATTGTGGAAAGTATGACATCCCATATTAAGGCCAGCCTGTTCTTTTTGAGTAATTCACAAAGAGTTTATCACAGAGAGGCCACTTTTTTTTTTTTTTTGTACCATGAGGAAAGGTTCATATATCTGTTAAAAAGGTGTTCATAATTTGGCACTAGCCTAAACACTCAGCAGTTTTACGCACGGACCTCTGAAACACTGAAATTGAGAGTAACAGGTCACATAGGATCTATACGCAAGGCTTCAGCTGTTTCGTAAGAGTACACAGGTTTTAAACAATTTTTCGGCATTTTTCTCCCACTGGGTAACACCATGTTTTTTTACGCTGCAGTGGTGTAAATACACATTGTGGGCATAAAGCTCTTTTCAATTACTTCGGTGCTAACTTGACTACCGTGCTAAGTCTGCTGGACATATTCACGTTTGTGTAGAAACCGCTGAAATACTCAAAATTAAGTACGGCATTGGTACCGCTATATGCATATCTGATACTGTACTCATTTTCATGCACTACAGAATAACACTGGTCAATTAGGCTACACGTAAGCAACATAAGCAGAGATTGAAATATCCACTGGACCGCTGGACCGAGTCCAGTGATTTGAGCATTGGTCTAGTGATGAACTCTTGACCGAACTAGTCCGGTGATTATTTTCATACACTGCATGAAATGCTGTCACTAAAGTCCATTTTTTTCTTCTAAATCTGGTGAACTGAAAAGGCCCAATAATTTCTGGAATGGCTATTTTTAGTTTTGAGGCAGGGAGTTTCAATCAAAAGAGCATTTCTAACCCCTCCCGCAACAAGGTCGGTAAAGTGGAAAAATCAAAACAGCAAACGCATTCAAAACACTGTGTGTTCCTATTTTTACCAATTGGTCTTGTGAGATACCTTCCGGTCTAGTAAAATATTCGTGCTACTATAGCCCAGCAGTCTAGTTGATTTTTACCTGAAATTCGACCCCTGCATCGCACCAACTAAATGCCAATTCGTAACCAAAATACATGTACTCAAACAAAGCAACAATATTTCATTCAACAAAATTAGCTGGCCTACTGTTCGAACTTAAGCAAGTTCTTTCTCAAAGGGAAATTACAGTGATACAAGAAACAAACATGTGGGTGACACACAAGCATGCAGGGGTGGATGGAGAAACACAAAAGAGAGATTAAGGACAAAATGGTTGTGGCTGCAGTATGACAAAGGAAGGGGGAGAGGTGGTAATTAGGCAGGGTAAGGAACAGAGGCAGACATGGCAAGAAACCTCAAGAGGGTTTGCCAGGAGGATTATCTGCCTGCCTGTGTTTGTCCACCACATGTCATGTAACACTGTCATTTACCTTTGAGAAAGAACTTGCTTAAGTTTGAAACTTTAGGCTAGCTAATTTTGTTGCTTTGTATATTTAAAGGTAGTGTACACGATTGGTAATTCTCCAATTTTTGTTTTACTGAATTATTACGAAATACCTTACTAGACTGTAAGTTAATAGTAGTCTCAATCATCCTGTGAAATTATGGCACCAGGTGTGCTGTCGTTGTCAAGAAAAGTGGAAATTTATATCGTCTTCCAACGATGGCGCGCCCTGGACATGCTGGCATTCAGGGCGCGTCACGTGTCCAGGTAGCCACGCGCGCCTTGACTAAAGGCTATCAACCACCCGACGGTTGAAAACGAGCGCCGTTTTTCTCTCAGTTTTTTCGCCATCCAACAACGCAAAACTGAACAGGTCAGTGGAACGATATTTCCTATAACACACTAACCCCCAAATCCGCCCATTTTTGAAAATTGCAACAATGACCAATCATGTACACTGCCTTTAAGGTCAACCCAGTCAGTTGGCAGCAGTTTAATTCATTTTCAAGAATATTTTGACAATTGGTGGTATACAAATGTGACCTGTTCTCAGAAAATGGGTCGAAAGTAGCAAAATTTTTAAATCAAGATTATGGTATTTCCTGAAAGTACAGGTTGAAAGCTTTAACCCTCCTATGCAAACATACATTCTGAGCCATGTTGTTGTATGGGTCAAAATCAGTCAAGGTGATTGTTTTTGACCCTCCTGCCATAGTACAAAACCACATGTAATCTGATCATGTCTGTGTAAAAGTATAGCAGGTGACTGATTTTGACCTTTTAAATAGTAGGAGGGTTAATTTGATACATTGTGTGTTGTGGTACCTCATTCCTAGGCCCCGATACAACCTTTTTGAGTTGTCAGAGTCTTCACCCCTTGTTTGGAGAAAATGAAGCTCAAAGTTTGTGATCGAAAAAGAAATTATCCCCCCAAAAAATATTTCGAGAATGGATTCAGTTTAAAAACTTTGAAATAGGATAGGATAGGGTTTTTCATATACAATTGTTACAACTATACAGTGGTTAAATCCCCAATTTGACTTTTCAGCGAATAATTGATTCTGCTTGTAACTCAGAAAGCCATAGTGCGACTTTCCACTCATTTTGTGCTGCCAGGTCACATATACATGCGGGAGATGCATACACAACATCCACATGATGGCGTTTTCAGATAATTTATGTTGTTCTTCGGTCACGCACACAACACATACACACACACACATCCGCGTTTTTGCATCCCTGTGGAGACATGGCATTGTTCTCCCCTTTGTCCCTGTACTTAAGCAAACCCCCATAGACTTTGTACACAAAATTCCTTGTGGAGACAACCTAACCCATAGAATTGCCCTGTGGAGACCTATTCAGTCCCTTTGTCTCTATTGTTTTCATGTCTCTACAGGGTACGGTATATCTTTCCACCCCTAGTCGTGCCTAGGGAAGCTTCAAAACATGTGTGAGCGAATGAGGTGTTTAGCACTCTAGTTATTCAATATAGCTCTATGGTCACACCACAGTGCATCTACAAACTCACACAAGTGTGTGAATACCGAAAATTGCGGACCTCCTATTGTCCCTCTTTTGTTTATACTTTTTCGGAAGGCCTCCCATGTTTTGTACACGATTTTCAATCGTGGACGTTCGGTCAATCGTGGACCCTTTGTCTACACCCTAACCCTTTTGTCCCTAGTCAACGATTCCCGGTACATGTATTTACATACACATACTCACCGCTGAGAACTGCTGAAGTAAAGAGTGTACCCTCTTGACGGCCGGCCCCAGCCCAGTCAGCTTAGGGGGCGTCTTATTACACCACTGCCTCATCTCGCTCTCAAAGCAATAGGAGTAGCTGGTTACCAGCTGAGCCAGCTCCGACATTACCAGCTTTAGGGTCTGAGTTACCTTGGTGATGGCTTTCTCGTCACTTTGTGGGTAGTCGTACTGCGGGTGGAAGATGCGGGCCAAATTTTTAAGTTTAAAAGTCCGAGACCATGATCGAGACCAAGAGGATCGAGACTGAGACCGAGACCACATGTCCGAGACCGATATTTTGGAGGAAGTTAGCCTGCTAGCCTTCAAATCACTTAAAGTGTTACCGCTGAAAATGAGTTGGCTTCAAGAGTAATTTTTCGGGTCTCGAGTCTTAAACAAGCAAAATGCCAAGACCTTAACCAGGGGTGAGATTCGCCAAAAATGAAAAATCCACGAAAGATCAATATACAGTTTGTATTTGCCTAAAGGCACCCCCTTAAAAAAATCCATTTGTATTGGTCTATATCCACTTTTACAGGTAAAAACACCTTTAGGACAACACCTCAGGAATTCCAGATTGAAAAAGAGATTCTTTAAACATTCTGAAATCCCGAACAAATCTCACCCCTGCTCAACAGTCAGAGACCGAGACCGAGACCAAGACCAGCAAAATCAGGTCTCAAGACACTGGTTTACACAAGGGAATAGGTTTTCAAGAAAAATGTTACGCCTTTCTTTTACAGATTGAAGAATAAAACGGAATTTTTTAAAAATATGCCAACTCCAAAATGAAAGTATTAACACGAAGGTCAGAAATGGTTTTGGAATAGCACCTGTTGTTCAATTGCCTCCAGCTGGGCTTTGGAAGTCTCCAGTTCCTTGGAGAGTTTACTAATTACCTCATCCAGTTTACTTCTTTCTGGTGGCTGGGGCCTAAAACAAACAAGAAAAGAAAATCAAAAATGACATTCTGTTATAACATTCTATTGTATAGATGTCAAAATTAAAATCAAGTGTCTAATTGTTTTCTCTCTTTAATTTCTTTTTTTTTCCTGTATTAAAATTCATTATTTATCATTGTTTATCACTAGTAATGAAACCAAAGATTAATCCAACAAAATCCAACAAAATCCAACAATGGTAAAACGCTGTTGTAATTTGTTGGATTTAGAAGTCAAGGCAAAATACGTGTATATGGTGTGTTGGATATTGTTGTGTCCAGTAGGGTAGCAACTAAATCTACCTGATGGATTTTGTCGTATTTAGCAGAGTGGAAGCGAATTATTTATACGCAACAGACAACCAAATTTTGGGGGTGAACAGGGGCGATGTCACACAACCATTTTGGTGGGTACAAACTATTTACTGAAGAAAATGTTTACACTCCGTAACCTTACTTCAATAAAAAAAAAAAGTAAGATTGTAAAAATGTAAAATGCAATTTTTATAATTAAGCAACTGGTAAACTTACTTCAATAATCGTCAATGCACTTCTTTTTATACCCCAATAATGGAGTCGTTAGATATTTTTTCACTCAATAGTGTGGCCTACAGGGTTTTACTAGTGAGATGGAATTTACGTTGGGGACGAAGTAAATTACGAGAGATTTGTTGCCCTTTTCCGACTTAGTGTATGAAGCACTGTATGCTCAGTGAGAACAATTTTACAGGCTTACTCGGGCAGGATTCGAACCCATGACCTCCTGCTTTACTAGTGCAGACGTCTTAACCACTCGACCAACAAGCTTGCCGGGGTCGGCTGGCTGATTTGAACTGATGTAGAAGCGGGTACCACATAATCTGTTTCAGGGTTGTGCGAATTCCCTGTTAACTGTGTGTTTGAGGTCCTGTCACTGAGCAGAGGGTGATATTGGACACAAAAAGTGCTCGGCCCTGATCACTTTTTTGATCTGCCATGGAACAGCCATAACACACAAACTACAGCCATAGCACAGGGCTGAGATTTGAGGAAAATTAAGAGAAAAAAAACACGAAAGAGGCATGGCGTTGCTGAAAAATGCACAAGAAAACAGCATTTTCTACCAAAAGATACGTTTCAAAAATTGCAAAAAAAATTGCATCATTTGAATTTTAAAAAGACAGTTTCAGATTTCATAGGTCATTTTGGAATGGAAAAAAAAAATTGGGAGGACCCAAAAATCTTCCGGAAATCTGGAAGATGTCTCACTAAAAATCCCGAAATCAGGAAAAATCCGGAGAAATCTTACCCCTGGTAACAAGCCATATTCTGATCAAATACATGAACTGTAAATGATCAAAAAAATATGTCCAACCGTAACTGCACCTACTGCTGAGCAAAGAAAATGTCTCCCTCCCCCTCATATCCGTTTCCCCTCAAGCACCCCCTTACCCTTACCTGTGTCCCTCCAAGCCCTGTTCCCTGAGTGAGTTGTCCATCAGTCGCAGGAGATCCGGAGGAAGCAGATGGAGCTTTGTGGAGAAAGTGTCTTTGAGTTCCCTCTGAGTCGCTAGGGTAGTGACGTACTGACAGTCATGATCAAACTGCTCATCTAACGTCAAGCTCGCACTGAAATAAGACACGGGAAACATACTGAAGCCAGGTCTATTCAAGGACACTTTTCAAAAAGCTTTTCCGCATCTCTTTTATAGGCTAAGGATTTTGTAAATGCTTGGTGCACACTGCAGTCATTCAAGACACTGACTCAAGTCGAGTCAAGCCAAGTCACAAAGTGTGGCCGAGCAACATTCCTCCATTTATATACGATTTGAGAATGAGGTAAATTTATAAAGAAGCACTTTATTTTTCCCAAAAATAATTCTTATATAACTTTCAGTTACAACTTTGTTATCGTACATTGGACAACAGATGTAACATGTAGTGGCCATCTCTGAGGTAAGTACCTTTGCTACTGTTGGACAGGCCAAGGTAGACCTTTTGTACAGGTTCTGTATATATCTCCGAGGACAAGAGGAGAAAGGAAATACAAAGAAACCTTTCAGTCCTCGCACGTCAAGTCTTTTGTTGAAATTGGTCCTCGCACGTAGACGTACGTGCTTAGTCTATGGGGTTGGGTTATATCAAAGGAACAATAGGAAACACAAAGCATTGTCCTCGCACGTATTGGGAAAGTACGACTTGGTGTACTTACATTGTTACAGAATTTGACAAAAATTACCTCGACGATACTGGCTGCTATACTGCTGTTTATGGTTTCCATCACACACAGTGACTTCTGCCTGGTATCCCAAAGTGCATTTTTAGTGTTTTGACTCTAGTCAAGTTATATTCCAACAGCTCTAGGGGTGTGCATTTACTGGTAGTACGGGAATCGGGTACCCGATTGGAAAAAAAACACAGGTACTCGGGTATCCGTTAAAGAAAGCCAATCCCAAAAATTAAATCTCGGAAATTTGCTGTTCATATTGTTCATAAAGGTCTGCACATTAATACTACCACTTTGATGCAAGTGCATACAGTGAGCTCTATAGCTTTACAGTGTAAATTGCATTTTCGCAAGTGTCAAAAACGTTCATCCGTTTTGTTTTTCCATATACCCTGGTTTTCATTTTGAACATCCCCCACAAATGACATATAGAAACTTTGTTTTTTATTGTCTGAGGTATTACCGGTACTAAGTAATATGTGAATTTGGTTACGGGAACTCGATTCCATAATCTGGAACCAGTTCCCGACATTCATGGTCAGGTACTCAGGTACCTGGTTTGTATGCTCAGCCCTAAACAGCTCATTCATGTATGTTGTGTTAAAGGTAGTGTACATGATTGGTCATTGTTGCAATTTTCAGAAATGGGCGGATTTGGGGGTTAGTATTTTATAGGAAATATCGTTCCACTGACCTGTTCAAAGTTTTGCATTCTTAGAGGGCAAAAAAAAACCGAGAGAAAAACGGCATTCGTTTTTAACCGTCGGGCGGCATTTGTTATAGCGCCCTCTTGTAAAATAAGCCCAATTTTTGTAAATGGGATCGTTTTCAATTGGTCACATAACATGTAGAGTCCGAGGGCCGAGCGGAACGTCCAAGATCCACTGAATGCACTGGTTACAAGGCATCGCTTCGGTACACTACGCATGCACCCGTTTTCGGACTGTTAACCCATTTTAGACACAACACGGATTAACTACATTCGGTCAATAGAGGGCAGTTTTCCAATGATTGTTCGGCCGAACAATCATTGGAAAACGATATAAATTTATACTTTTCTTGAAAACAACAGCACACCAGGTGCCATGATTTCACAGAATGAGACTACTATAAACTTACAGTCTAGTAATGTATTTCGAAATAATTAATTTAAAAAAAATTGGAGGATTACCAATCATGTACACTACATTTAATGTTGAAGAAACATCATATATATCCGGAATGACCCATTGCTTGACGTTGCAATGATTCTCTATCAGATTTATCCCGGCCCTACCTGACAATGCCCGGACTGGTCATGGCTCTCTTCTGTGGATTGTCGGCTGCGTCTGCTATACACAAGATGTCAAGTAGCTGGTCCCAGAATGCAGTCTGCTTGCTGGAAGAAGATGCTCCCTGTATACACATGTGACCAGATTTGTAAGAATTTTAGGATGTTGATTGCCGAGAGAATCTCATTTTGTAGTTTTATGTGGATCAAGGTAATTAACCTCTTGAATACGGACGATGGCCGTAGCCGCAATTTGAAAAAAAAAACCTGGCTGGTTGACATCTATAGGCACATTCCTGCACATACTCAATCCATTCATGTTTCAACTATATTGTTCTTAAAGTGCAAAAGGACCAGTCTATTCAGTGTGGTGCCTATTATTTGGCTGCACGGCCTGTTCTTGGCATACCATCAATGACAGCCAGACACATGGGGTTAAAATAAAACAGGCAATTAATCCTGCCATGAAATGATAACAATTTTACTTTTGAGATCTGTTTTGATCCAGTCAAATCCAGCCCACTGGTGCCATTTGTCTAAAAGTCGTCGCTGCAGGCAGCAAGCAAATTCGACATCATGAAACGAACTCCCCTTTTTGTGTCCAGCAACTAGGCACAAAAAGGGACTTCGTCTTATAATCTAAGCTGTGTTTTCATTTATTTTTCATTTTATAACCTAATTCTGTACTTACCCTGATCAGGTCAATATCATCTGCCTTACACAATCCCATGACTGTGGCTATCTGCAGTAGACCTGAAAAAAAAAAAAAAGTGGCACAAATATTTTAAAATTCTAAACATTTTATACAATTTGCCTTTTTCTATTGAACTTTTCCATTTGAGGACTGTCAATAATATGTCAATGCCCATTTGAATACGCACTATTTTTGTGAGTCAAAGATTTTAATCAATGTTTACAGGAAGTCTGGAGAGAATATTTGAACTGATGGAAGCTTACACTGTAACCGAGAGTCCATCTGAGTCTCGCTTAGCACATAATGGTTGTCCAACATCTCAGCAAGCTTACCATCAAACCTGTAGAAAAGCAATCCCAGCTCTGGTTACTGTATTGTTAACCTATTGAATACAGAGGAAAGCCACCTGGCCAGTTATCATCTAATACGCACATTCTTGCACATAATCAATCCATTGTTTGCATAACACTTGGCTGCACAAGTCCGTATTGGCATACCAGCCTCCCATTAGTAATTATCCCTAACCCTTGCCAGACGCAGCACAGTGCATCTGTGAGCAAGTTCGATCAAGGACTATAGTTAACCATAGTTCGACTAACTCTGATCGAACCCGGGCTAGTCGATGATAGTTGGTCTAGTCTAGTCGACGATTCCCAAAAGCCTACCGAGGTTGGTCACATCGCTGGTTGCCAATAGCCGTTTTTTATATACAGTGCAGAGAGGACCAGTTATCAGAAAAATGGCGGAAAAAAACGAAAGGTGTAAGTAGGCCTACTTGAAATATTCAGCAGTATTGAATGATCATTTTTTGTTACTTTGTCTTTCTTTGAACATGTTGAAATAATGCACAAGTTACCACTTGTGACATTGTTGATATACTGAGCAAATATCGTCCGTGTCGCTTTCATCTATGAACTCGTCTAAAAACGTAAAACAAACTAGCCACCGCCATTTTCTCATGGTCGCGTGGAAATGACAATAGTTCGACTATAGTCCTTCGCACTTCAACTTCAGTGCTCATGCACTACGTACGTCACAAACCAACCACTAGTTAACCATTGGTCCTTGATCGAACTTGCTCTGTGCTGACAGCTCCACTTTGCTGCATTCTCCACACAAGTCAATGTGACAAAGTATGCAATCTGATGCATTTGGCAGGGTTCTAGCCAGAACCGGACTGAAGGGGTCAAGCCAAGAAGCTGTTTTACTACTATAGCCATACCTAGGTTCTCCCCAGGATGTTTTCAAACCTGTGGGGGAAGTTTTGTCGTGGTTCAACAGCATACAAAGCCAGGCTTAAAGGGCCCCAAAAATGTTTGACCTCGGAAGCTCTCTGGTGCATTTTTTAGAACAAATATAATTACTACCTTAACACTAACCCTGCCAGACGTAGCACAGTGCATCTGTGGTGACAGTTTGACTTTGCTGCACTCTGCACACAAGTCAATGTGACAAAGTATGCAACCTGATGCGTCTGGCAGGGTTTCTAGCCAAAAAATCTTGGAGGGTTAGGGTTAAATTCAAAATTGTGGTAGGCGTTACTGTTACTACAGGATAACACTGAATGCACAATCCCATTGTACAGTTGCAAGTATGCATAAGGCAAAAAAAAAAAAATGTTTCGCGTCCCCGCCCACTTCCTTTTTGGAGGCCGCCTGGATTTTTAAAATTTATTTCTACCACAGAAAAATTATGTATAAAAAAACAAAAATGTCAACCAGTCAATTGGAAAATATTGTTTTGCTGATACTAAAAAACACTTCAAATATATTCAGTTCTCTTGTCCAACATGTCTCTTTCATTTTTAATGTGTCTTTGAACAGGGAAACAACAACGGTTGCCAGAATTTTTTTCAAATGACGGCCATCTTAAAAATAAAAAATAAAAAGCCCCTCTTCCTCCTTTTTTTTGAAAACCCGGACGTGAAACATGTTTTTTGTTTTTACTCGGCCTAACAGATTGCTACAATTTTGATTTTCTGGCAAATTTTAAACAAGTGGGTATTTACTTTGTGTTTTTAATTTTTTTTCAATCTTTGACTTTCCAGTAAATTATAATACTTTAAAAGAAGGGTCCTGCCACATGTAGGTCCAACTAGGTCGTACTGGGGGCGGGGCTAGTCTTACCTAGACAACAGCCATTGTAGCAACCTGATCCTTGCTTCGCCAGGCTGGAAGAGCAACTCAGAAATCCAGGATTCGTCTACACCATCCACGTAGGGGCAGTCAAGTTCCTAGCAAGAGAACCATTTCAGTTTTCATTAACCCAAACTACCCCTTCGAAGCCTTACAAACTCCAATACCATGTTGTGTTGAATTTTGATGGGTTTTTTAGCCTTGGCACCATTACTTTACATGGAGCTATGATGCCCCAGTTTGTCTGAGTCCAAAGACTGCCATAGGTATACTGCACAGTGTTGGGTTTTGACAGGTCGAGGACACTTGCTAGTAAAAATGCCTAGGGGTTAGGGTTTTAATGCATGGCCTTTTAGTTCACACAAGGTTTCAAATATTAATTCTTCGAAAGAAGTCACCACGTAAAATGGTGTTATTTTGGATACTGGTTTTATTTCATTTAGCCCTGCATGCCCTGGTCTCGTTTTAAAATTAAAAACAAAATGTTGTTATATGCCCCTCGGAAATGAACTTAGAAATAAATCCTGCACCGAAATGTTTTGAAAGTGGGGGCTCACCATTTCTCAATTTGCTTGTAATTCACTTTGAAAATCTAATATAAAAATGTTTTTAAGGCAAATTATTTTTTTTTAAATCATGTTTAGCATCATGCTGCTTTCAAACAAAGGAAGGAGTTAAAAAAAAAAATTTTACTTCTACTTTTTAGATAACAGCAGGCAATATTTTCCGCTCTTAGATGTATTTTTTTCAAGATGGCTTTTTAATACTGAATATTGTGAGCCCCCAAATCCAAATCCATTCAAAACTTGTAGAAGATGGACTGTGAGATATTTATTCTCTTCCCCTTCCATTGTTATTGTGATTTTAGTGAAAAGCAAAAAAACAAACGAAAAAACAAAAGAGGGAGATCAGCCTTGAAAAAGGCTGACAGTTGATAGAGCCTATTCAGCCGAGTACTGCCTATTATTCTTCACGGGGAGCCAATGCTGTACCTCCTTTAAAACATTTTTGAAATTTGACCTTTGATCATTCAAATGATCATTACTCTGATAATTGATGTCAGATCATATGTGAGATCATATGTGAGGTGTCAAAATGCTCAGGACAAAATTGAGAATTCAAAGGGACCATTCATTTTTATTAGTTATATTTTTCAAATGATGGGGTCTGATTCAAGTGTTTCGATACTTTTTGTGAGGTGTTTATTTATGAGTTAGGCCTAACACACTGGCTTGAAAATTCCAGCTTGGCTCATGACATGTGAGATGGCGAGGCTAGAGCTGCCTACTAGTACTAATGCACTACAAAAAAGTAAACGCAGTTGCTATTGTTTATATGGCATGTAATGGTATTCAACGTCACGATATTTGCTGTTGGAACTACTCAACTAGACTATCGGTCAGACTTTATTTTCCTTTTTAAAAAAAATTCTCCAAAACCACTGAAATCAAAGGGAAGAAAATTAAATCTACTTAAATAAAAATAAACATTTGATTAAAAACCTAAAACTTCAGAAATCTTTCGAAAAAAAAATATTAAAAAAATCGAACAGCGCGGCATGGATTCGATCCAACGCCGTACCAATCGAGCTACTACTAAGCGCTCTGGCACTGGCAGGATGGGCAGTTGTAAATCCGACATACGTTCGCATTGTGTTTACCATGCCGTAACAATAGCATTTGAAAGTCGCGTTACGGCTGCCGTAAAAATAACCACTGCGAAAAGTAAATGAACGTTATTCGTTAATCATGTTAATGATAATGCTCTAAGTACGTTTAAGCATGGGTTTAAGCCGGTGTCCTGTATTAAAAAGGCTATTAACTACACAAACACCCATAGCACTAGGTCTAGGTGAATTAGCATTTTATATCAAACATGTCAAATGTTCACAAAACATGTCAAATGTTCACAAAACATGCAAATGAATCAAGAAAACCTGTAATCTTTGCTTGAAAGAGCAAGCGAGAACTTCTTTCGAACTCCCCGCCATGATGTTGTGCATATCATATGGTATGTATGGAGAGCGAGCTGTACAGAAGAGTCACTAAATTATTCGATAAACAGAAACTAACACTAACAGTTAGTGTTCAGTATTTTCAATGTAACGAAACAATATCATTAATGATGTTGCAAATACGACATTTAATGCACATTTATTATCACTACATTCGAAATTTATTTATTTTTGAATAATTTACTCTTTGGATTTTTCCATAATTGGGAATAATTTGTTGAGCTTTTGCGTTTTATACTTTTGGCCTTTGACCCCCCCTCATTTTTCAAAACAAAAAAAATATCAAGATGGCGTTTAGCTACCGAGCGATGCTTGGGCGGGCAGTCAACATTTTCCGTGAAAGTGGAGGTTTAGTGGGAAGTTTCTGGAAAATATTACGGTAAAGAAGACAAGATAAATTTTGAGAGCTATTTTGTTGTACTAGACCTAGCCTTCTGTTTTATTGCATTGGACAAAATACGGTAGTTTTATCATGTTTATAAAACTAGTATTAAGGAGTCACAGTCATTAGTGTTACGTAGTCAGTGACTATAGAGGGCGCTATACTTTACGCTGCGTTTAGATATGATGATCCCATGGCCCATATGCCCCAGCGTTCTGTGGGGGGGGGGGGGGGGGGGGGTATACAAACTGTTTTTGACACTTTTATGAAAATGTTTTTTAATAGTAGTTTTGTACAGCTAAGCTAAGTTTGAGAATAGGAAAACAGAAAGATTTTACTTTAATACAAAAAAATAATATAGACCTACCCCCCACCAAAATCAGTCGGGAACAGCAACATTTTTGGAGAAAAAAACAACCCTCCTTGTGACCTTGAACTATCTAAACATGTGGCGCAACCTGTTATTTCAAGATGTCAGCAGAATCTGTAAAAATGAGGCAGAAAATAACATATGTGAACACTTTGAGTGACCATACGCTGTGCCAAGAACATCTAACACAGAAAACACAACCTTTCTTCCCATATATTGCACAAAAAATTCCCAACTAAATTCTCCAAATTAAAGGTGCCAAGTGTTTATACAATTCTGAACAGAAATGGAAGGTTATTTTCCAAGATTTGCTGTTCCTGACTGATTTTGGTGGGGGGAATTAAAGTAAAATCTTTCCAGGAAGACAAATTCATAGGACTTAATTTAGTACAGCACTTGGGTGGTAGTATGCGTTGCTTGCCATGTATGATGTAATGTATGGGCACTATCATATCAGTTGATCAGTAGACTTGTGTGCATACACAATCTGCCGATCGCAGGGGCAGGGCAGAACTTGCATGATCAGTCGATCGTGCAAGTTCCCTGTGCGATCGGTAGATGGCACTACCCTGCGCGATTGGTAGTACTTTATGGTGCAACCTCTGCCGTGCACAATGTTTGCAAAATCAAGCAATGTATGTGTGATTGAGTGATGCTTGAACAATTGACTAATGGAAAGCCTTGAGCAAATTATATATTGAGAGATTGTGCTGCGCTATCCTACAATCGCACAGATCCACCAGTTGCAGCCCAACTTGCACGGTTGATTGAATGTCATTGCAATTTGAAAGTCACTGTGTACCTGCTCCATTCCGCGCACGCAGTTGGAACAACGCTGCCCTGTGAACAATGGTGCTGATAACCATGAAACTTAAAAAGGTTTATTGAGTTAAATTTACTGTAGGCCAACCCAGACAGTCTTAGTTCTCTGCCTGATTGATTTTCAAAGACTTTAAAGCTAGCCATATTTGCTGAATCATTTGCACCAAATAACAATTTCAGGTTACTTTCAGTTACAGTAAGCAAGTCTTTATTTCCTATTTCCATTGCTGTTGAATGATGGTTTGTTTTCACTTTTTACATTTTTCCTTTCCAGAGGAGAGGATGCACTCAAGATGGGGGTGCTGGTCGGCACTGACAAATTTGGCAATAAATATTTTGAGAATGATAAATATTTTCAAGGTAGGTGTGATTGCCCATTCAGCAGAAAAGGGGTATTGCTTGGTATTATAACACAAAATGATAGAAAATAATTGTAGAAATGTTTTTTTAAGGGAGCCTAAACCTTGTACAACAGTTTATCATTTATTATTGTCAAATAAACCAGTTTATCATTTATTATTGTCATAACAAACCACAAGGGAAACTGACTAGATAATTTGAAAGAATTTTCAAAGTGAACAAAGCAGTGTTCCTCAAAAGTGCCCAACTACGTTTATTGTAACTTGCAAAGCCTATAGAATTTAAGAAACCTATGGAAAAGGGAGAATAAAGAAACCCTCTGAACACAAAATAATCACAGGAAACCCACAGAATAAGGAATAAGAAGATGTTGAAGCTTTCTGGGACAAGAATTGCCAGAGTCCTCACTCGCTTGATGCTGTTTCCTGCTCCTTGGGTGTGATGTTGCAGCATCGCAAGGTACTCTTGAGGGTGTCCTTGAGCCACTTGTATGGACGGCCTTGGTTCAGAGGTGTAAAGCAAGGAAAGTACCATTGTGTTGACCTTATCCTGGTTTGGTCAGCAGCAGCATTGTCATTGTATATTCAAAGTCTGTGTTTAGCCCTGTCCGCACTCGACTTTTTTGGTAAAACTTACCGAGACAATGCATACTTTTTCCATTTTAAGTCCAGTGCGGACAGCCTGGGACGTTTTCCTCTCAGTTACTTTTCCCGAGTGCAGCGGTTACTTCTACCGGGCAACTGCTGCCCAGGAAAACTGACCAGGTAACTTTTCCCGAGACAATATGTCTAGTGCGGACAGTGCAAGTCGGTAAAAGCGGCTCAGGAAAGCGTACATCTGGCCCGAGCACAAGGTCATGCTTCACAGGGAAGCCACTCGTGCGCTTTGCATTGTTTCACTGCGATGCGATGCGGTGCATATGTGGCAAAATTCCAAATTCCAGTGCGTTGTTCCTCTTTTGGACGCAATCATGGCAGATATTATTATTGATAAAGTCGGAAGTTTGATTGGTGCTAAAGACGTAGGCCTGTGTGTACACATCGGCCGGAAAAATGAAAAGGCACCTGTGATTTGGGTCAATCGCGTCAATGTAGAAAGGTCATGCAAAGCGCCCTCATGAGTCGTTATATTGACAGCTCGGTTACTTCTACCACGGTCTCAGTAAAATTTTCCTGTGTCGAAAGTCCAAGTGCAGACAGTGGTCACATTTGACCATTTTTCATTTTACCATCGTCTCGGTAAAACCTTCCCCCCAAAAAAGAGTCCAGTGTGGACACGGCTTTAGTCAGCTAGATACAGATATATATTGAAGCTAGAACTAAAATTAAAAATATGGCACAAGCTTCCGTAGCTACTTTATCAGATGCATCTGATGAAGTAGCTGTAGCTTCGAAAGCTTTATGCCATAATTTTTGCCCCAAACTAAGACACCAACAATTTGGGAGACTGCCAACATAGGGCAAGATGGCTAAGTTGGTAGAGCGCCGGTACGGTATTCCAGAGGTCGCAGGTTCGAATCCCGCTCCTGCCAGTTTTCTTTGTTTACTTTGAAAATTCTTTGAAAATTACCTAGTTAGTTTCCCTTGTGGTTTGTTTGACGGTACATGTATTAATTTTTATTTTAGTTATAGTTCAGAAGATGTTTCTGTTTGTCATTATCTGCAGGAAGGAACCGCTGGGTAGAATACAGAAAAGACAAGTATTGGAATTTAGATTCCAGCATGATACCATCAGAATGGTAAGCCAAACTAAAGTGTGCATGATATTGGTACCATGAGAGGCAATGTTGTTCTGTATTGCGAAGGGGTACCCTGGACAGTATTTAAAGGCCGGCTTTTATAGATTGCATTATGTTCAGGTTATTTGTTAGATGATATAAGTTCAATACTACCTCTGCATTGATTATCCAGTTAAAAATTTCAGAAAAATCGTCAAATTTGTCTTTTTCCAAAGGTCATGGAAGGAACCATTGGGTAGAATACAGGAAAGACAAGTGTGATATCAGAGTTTGGAATCTGATCAAATATAGGGTACCTGAATTGCACACTCAAGGCTGTACGCATTAATGCACGCATTGGGACAACACTGACTACAAACTCTGCCGTGTCAGGCTCAATCAATACATTATGACATAACACTAGTGTTTTCGTTGTGCCTGAAGTTGCAGCGAAGTAAGAGGTGCCTTTTGATGTTTTTTCATTATGAAAAGTATAATGGGTGAAATTTTATCAAATCGGAACTCAGTATTGTGTGTTCCACCATAAACAGCTAAAATTTGCTGAATTTTACTTTTGTAAGAGCAGCACTTTATTAAAGGCTGGTTCATATGTCACACAAATAGAGTTGAGAAATGAAGTTGACATCATGAAATATTCATGGCGAATATTCGCACAAGTTGAAATGTTCAACTTTTGCAAGTTTCCAAAATTTGCAGAAGTTGAACATTTGCAAATTCGCAGCGTGCATACATGTATGTATGTAACATTACGTAGTACATGTGGGTTGTTGATCTCAAAAATAGTCACGGCTGAGCAAGATTAACGCACCAACTAATGTCAGGCATGCAACTTGGAATTAACAACAAACGAGGAAATTCCAATGTTTGTTTATCGTTTGTTTATCTTTTGTTAGATGTTCATAGTGATTGTCCTTGCAGCAACAGTGCAGAAGGGGTCATTCCATCAATTTGGGGTCCAAAAGTGAGACATTTTTTGTGTCCCTGTTACATAGTGACATGTATAAGAGTTTGCAATTCAGGACACATTCTTGAATGCCTTCTATCTCCAAGAGGACATTTGCTTTTTGAAGTATAATCTGGCCTCGTGAATGTGGGTATTAGTTTGTAGTATTGGGGAGTTCAGTCTGTTCACTATTAAATTGTTACGGTTGTGAAGCTAGACAATCAGAATCAAATATATCCACCGTGTACATCTGTATTAACCCTAACCCTCCAGGGTATTTTGGCTAGAACCCTGCCAGACGCATCAGATTGCATACTTTGTCACATTGACTTGTGTGCAGAGTGCGGCAAGGTCAAGCTGTCACCACAGATGTCAATACTTAAGTTTTTTTTCATTATTTCTCTATAAATATTACATATTATGGTAGAATTCTTACACTTAGAACCTGGAAAGAACTTAGGTAGCAAAGCAAAGAGAATAGATTTGGAGATTTCAGGGCAATGTATGCCTTTAAATTAACATGCCAGAGAGTTTCAACTCGACCCATTTTGCCCGGCTGTTATTAATGTGATGCAGCCAAGCGTAACGCACACAATAGGCAAACAATGATTTGAAGATGCGCAGGAATGCGCATATAGATGACAACCAGCCAGGTGGTATTTTTTTTTTTAAACGGTGGCTATGGCCTTCGTCCGTATTTAACTCACATGTAGTCCTTACCCAACAGGCACCGCTGGCTCCATCAGATGACCGATGAACCGCCTACCAAAGTGCCCCCAACCCCGCGAAAATTCCTCGCAGAGCACACGTACAACGAATCGGGGACAAGTAAGTGCTACGTGCCCAGCACCACCACGCCGAAGAAAATCCATGAATGGGTGCCCCCACTCAACACCAAGTGACACGACTTGGCTGGGAATGGGATTAAAGTATGTGAGTGGGACAATTCCATTCACAACACTATAGCTATAGACTGATGTATTAAGCATCGTCCCTTGACTTATCGTCCAATTACAGCTGCGCGAGCCACACGTCGGTCAAGAACGTCAACTTTTGTCAGACTTTGGTCAATACATCAAGGGCAGCAATTAGCCTTTTGGGGATACGAGTAAACCTTTTGTGCCATACAAAAGGTTAATACCCAATTCAAATAGCACCCTCCTATTGTGTCCGCCATATCCCAAAAAGGCTAATAGGGGTATGCCTACGAAAAGATTGGTCAAGATTTTTTAGTAATTTGTCCACTAAAATGTAAGAAATTGATTGTGACTGGAATTGCCTCAAGACAAAGTTTAAGATGTTACTTTATAGGAAAATTCAATGCTTATGAGATGATTTATTTACAGAAGAGATTTTGTGAAGAGATTTTCTTCCAGTAGTCTCTATCAGGACCAGTGGGTACATGTACAAGCGATAGAGCTCTATTAAATTAATAGAGTGCTAAATCACCATATGTGAAGTCTGCTGTGCGCATACATATCATGTTGCTGCACAAACTCATGGAAAACTGTACATTTTGTATGGCTTTAGTGTTGCTATTTGTGTTGTACTGATTTTCATGCATGAGCACTTTTACTGAGAAGTGTCCTGATGAAACTGTCAAAATCCAACACTGCAGTTTTAACCTATGGAACATTCTTTGGACAAATTAGGGCATCATAGTTCCATGTAAAGTAATGGTGCCAAGGCTCTACAGTCCTGAACCTAACACGGTGTTGGATTTGGGAAGCTTAGGGTTGTTGATCTCAAAAATGGTCACGGCTGAGCAAGATTACTGCACCAACTAATGTGCATTCATAGCCTAAGGATGCGAATAAAGCAACACTTTTTCAAGTGAAAGTTGTGGTTGTTTACAGACACGCATGGAAGGGTGGTATGCAGAGCCGGCCACGCAGTGACGTTTTCTGATCATTAAAAAATTGTTCTTCAATCACAATATGCAAACCCTCCAATCATGGCCACGTCCAGGGCAGCTTCAAAGGACATGAGGGAATGAGGTGTACGTGCTCTAATAATTTAATATAGCTCTGTGATAGAAGCAAACTATGAGTAATGCACATATTCCTACAGTTTGCACGTGATAAAAATGGAGATTTATTCTAGGGGTTTTACGGGGCAGACTTTTCTGTTGTAAATAAAAATGCATGAAAAATATCTTTACAGTGTGTGACGAGCTTTAGCATTTTGAGAAAAAACTTACATTGAACTGGTCAACTAAAATTTAATTTAGGAATCGACCTATTGCTGTTCGCGACTTTTTGGATACATGTAAAGCACACAATATAGCAGTGTGATGTATGTACGAGCACTCATAAAGTGTCTACTGCCCATATCTCTGACCGGAGTTATCCAAGACAACTTGTCCTCAGTGTTTACGTACATGAACATACAGACCACATCCTACATGCAGTTAAAACGCGTGCTTGCACATGTTTGGAAGTTTTCTGTGTGTCTAAGATTTAAAATGTCACGTGACATTCAACAGAGGCTAATGCGGCAGTTGAGTAATACAAGTTTGTTTAAGTGTTTCATAGAAGCGAATGTACATAAAAGATTGACAATAAATTCTAAAGAACAGTTGATTCCAGTTGCTCCCCTTTCAGGTTTGTGACAAACTGTGTTTCTCCTTTGAATTTCTCTTAATAATGTGGTTGAACACTAATACCACCGTTTCAATTGAATTGACTTTCGAACATTGTAATGATATAACATAAAACCTAACAATGTTGCCCATTACAGATCAAATTAATTTAGGTCGGCAAATGTCGCTGTCAAGTGACCATTTTTTTTTTCTTAAACGAATAAAATGTCTGGGGATACACCATGCAAGGTACTTATGTAATAGATTTCTCCTAATGACACAACACCATAAGGCAGCTCCTTCAATAACAGTACAGGTGAAAATCGGGTTGAATGTACCTCACATCATATTTGATGGTCACATCACCTATGAAGAAAAAAGCTTCAAAATGCCTAGTGAATAACTCAAAATACAAAACAAAATTGGTCTGAAAGTTATTTTATTAATTCAAAGGCAGTGTCACCTGGAGATATTACTTTCATAGTGATTCATACAAACTCTGGTGCACTGGCAACATTCTTTGCAGTAAAATATGCTGATATTTCAAACTGAAACATAAAAAGCATGATGGTTCCATCTGTATCAAAATATTTTTTTAATCGAGTGCTCAAAAAATATAGTCTCGAGTCTTAACCACAATGTACCACTTTTCGTACCTTCATGATGCATCATTGTCACAAAATTCCCTCACAAACTGGTGGTGGGATATAAATCTGGATTTCTTTTTATTTGGTTTCATTTCCAGTATTCGGTTTGGATTTTGGAAACCGGATATTTGAAAGCAACCTTATAAAAAAAATTAATCCTTCCATTTTTTGTGACACGGGCTAGAGCATCCTCCAATTTGTGCCCTTTCTCTGATTGTAACTGCATTCACTCGCTAGCGGTCTTCTTGGTATAGCCTGCCCATCCGTTTTTGTAACATTACAGCTCTGGAGTATTTTTCTCAAGGCCCAGTGGTCACAATCCTGCAAACTACACTACTCCAAATAATTTAAGGATCAAACATTTGCTTTGCAAATTTCAGTCAGGTGTGTACTGAAGTTGATTTTACTCATTGTACACTCATTTTTCTCATTGTACACTGCAGCACATGTCCATGCTTAGTTAAGCAACACAGTTGGCTCAGTGGAAGAGCAAGTGGCACATTACTGAAGTTAAGCAGCGTTGATTGCAGGCAGTACTTGGATGGGAACCACATCATGTATTGCTTGCATTAGCGTGCCTGGTTATAAATAGTGCATTGTTCTGGGGCATGACAGGCCCTTATCCATCCCAAAGGCCCACGTCCTTCGGATGGGACGTTAAGCCGGAGGTCCCGTGTGCTCTATGGGATCAATGCACGTAAAAGAACCCAGAGCACCTGTCGTGAAAGAGTAGGGGTTTGCCCCGGTGCTTTCTGGTCCTCAGCACACATCCTGTAATTGGCGCTTTCGCTGTTGGATGTTGAATGAAATAAATAAAATAAAATAAGAATGTGAGATGATGCAACTGCTCAGTCAGGTGTTTCAAAGTCAAATTGACTGAAGGGGTTAAACAAAATGTACAAATACGTTTGATCCCTTAATTTTTGTGAGTAGTATATATCCAGTCATTGGGAGGGCTTTTCATGCAGCACCTCACTTGTCACATTTTGTTGGCATGACCATGAGCTAGACGGAAACTTCCGGTGAAATCGTTCTTCGGTTTGAATGAAATTAGGATAACCGGATTTTGAAATCTCAGATTTCTCCCACCGCTATCACAAACTTTATAAGTAGGACTGAAAACAAATTTCCATAATCCCGGCAAATAAAACCAAACATTATGAAACTCACGGTTGTCACTGGTTATTGGCAAAAATTATATATTCTGATGATTATGAAAACCGTTATGCATTCACACCAGAACCACGACAAACAAATTGTTAATCCAGCCAGCTTGTGTGGCTGTCTAATCAATATGTCCTTAAATAAATAATAACGGTCAAAGTTACATGTAAATGTTTACAATAATGGCACATATCAATGTATTTATTAAATGTACAAGTTTAATTTTGTGTTATCTACATACAATCCAAATATACATGTATGAGTTTGGCAACGGGCAGATGTGAAACATTTTTCTCCTATGAAAAGTGTGAAATCTGGTAGAGCAAACTAACCAGTCATGAAATTCCCCCCCCCCCCTGATTTTACTTCCTTGGCAATATTCTGAGCAAGGCAACAGCATAAAATTGGGTTCAGATCTTAAGAGACTGTACATGTACACAGTCTGTAGCACTCACAGACAACCTATAGTCAAAATGCACTGATTTTCTTCTTTCAACCCAACGGGCAAACTATTCTGTTAATTTCTGTTAAAGTTACTTATAATAAACAATAGCAAGCCCTAATTTTAGTCTAAACATTATATTCCAGTTACAATGTATATGTAAACATAAAAGGGTAGCATACATATGGATTTGTCTCCAGACGCATTGTTGACGTGCTCGACAAAAATTATAAAAATAAGAACGTCTACCAACTCACTCCCCGGCCCACAACATTTTTCTTTTTTGTTAACCTTTTTGATTAAAAGTACATCGACTTCGCAACAAGATTTGCAGAATATTTTTACATGCGAAAGAAAAAATTGGGGAATTGTTTAAGAAAAACAAGTAAATATTACCCCCCCCCCCCCAACACAGTCCGAATACACCACTGGTAGGTGACAGAGACTGAATTTTGGGCTAGAAAATGCCTGACCAATCGGAAACGAGTTGGTTCTAATGGGCTGTTGGCCACATTCACTGTGAACAAATAACAATGGATTTAGTGCCAAGTAACAATGTTCATTGTTAGTGCACCGTTTTTCTTTTGTTAGATGTTCATAGTGATTGTCCTAGCAGCAACAGTGCAGAAGGGGCCATTACGTAGTACATGTTGGTCATTCCATCAATTTGGGGTCTTAAAGAGTGACATTTTTACGATTTTGCAATTCCGGACACATTCTTTAATGCCTTCTATCTCCAAGAGTGATTTGTGTAAAGCAAAGTACCTGCCAAACAAGTACAAAAATAGTGGGAATTCAATTTTAATGATACTTGATGGGAAATTACAAAGAGAAAATACTAAAACTACATTTTCTGGATTTGTTACAGAGTGGCAAAAACAGTTTCCTGTGCTGACCAGATTGCGTTTTGAAACTTTCGACTACCAGAGTTTTTTTTTTTTCATTTGGATGTACAACGTACTATCATACATTTACAATAGGTTATTTTGATTAGGTGATATTTACAATCTTATATCTATATTTCATTTTTACATGAGAAACAGAAAAGAAAGGAGAAATTGATGACTGGAAAATTCTTAATGTCAGGGGGTGGGAGAAGGGCATGGGTTCATTAACCCTAACCCTGCCAGACGCAGCACAGTGCATCTGTGCTGACAGCTTGACCTTGCTGCACTCTGCACACAAGTCAATGTGACAAAGTATGCAATCTGATGCGTCTGGCAGGGTTTATAGCCAAAATACCCTGGAGGGTTAGGGTTAATCAAAAGGTTGATTTTTAGACAAGATCTGAAGAAAAAAAAGTACATGAAGCTACTGAGTAGGGTATATAGTATAAAACACAAAAAGAATGGCAATTCTAAATGACAAATGTGCCCGAAGAAACACGTTTTTGAGAAGTAAAAAATAGGATGAGAATTGGTCATGGAAAACCCCAATTTTTTTTCTTGTAAAGTCGCGGAAAAATCAGAGAATTGAAAATTTCTGTGGGAACCCTGTGAAATGGTGTGAACAGCTAGATCAAATTTAACCGTTATTGATAGGGTGCTGGTATGCCAAGTCGGGCTTGTGCAGCCAAGCATAAATGCAAATAATGGATTGAGTACATGGAGAAATGCGCATATAGACGACAACCGGCCAGGTGGTCTTTTTTCAAGCCACGGCTATGGCCGTCGTCCATATTCAAGAGGTTAATGCCAACGTAGGTACAACAAGCATGGGTAGGATAAGCTAAGTATGGAAAACCAATGCTGCTAAACGGCAGCTTCACTTGAGAAGTCTGTTTTTCAAATGACCGTTAACCCTAACGGTCCTAAATCCCCCAAATTTAATATGATTTTCAACACACCCGAGGGAGTTAGGGTTTTAAGGACCAGAGTTTTAGTCGAGTCCCTGCAAGTCCTTTCGCAAGCCCAGTCAGAAGTCCTTTCATAAAGCCTGTCACAAATAACTGGATGAACAATGACAAAGGAATGCCTTTGTCAAAGCTCATTTGAATAACTCATGGGACTAGAGGGCTTGTGATGGACTCGACTAAATCACTGTTAAGGACTTTTTCCGCATTTTTAGAAACTCATTTTTGCCTGATTCCCTGTGTGGACTTGATGGTCTACAATGAGTTTCCCCATGCACTGAAATTCATAAAGTCAAATCATGTTCACATTACAAAAAACACCAGCACACATCTCTTTAAGAACAATTTTAAGAGCACCCAAATGATTATCTTAATAGCAAACCCATACATAAGCACATCGGGGGGTGTTTACACAGTCCACAAAAATAATATCTCGAGCCTTCCTCGAGAGAATCATTGCACACCCACTTCAAACATATTCAATGACAGATGGGGGATCTAATCATGTAATTTTCATACTGAAAAAAAAACAACTGGCAGGAGTGGGATTTGAACCTATGACCTCTGCATTACTAGACCGGTGTCATATGAAAATCGGACTCCTGTGAAACTCAGACTCCTTTTTCCTATGTTGGCGAAACCCTTATCACGTGACCAACCACTCACTCTCCTAATTGTGGCCTGTTACCACAAAATGAGCATGAAGTCGCAAAATCTGAAAATCAAGATTACAGTATTTCCTGAAAGTACAGGTTAAAAGCTTCAATTTGATATATTGTGTGTTGTGGTATCTCATTCCTAGCCCCCGATACAACTTTTTGGAGTTGTCAGAGTCTTGACCCCTTGTTTTGAGAAAATGAAACTCAAAGTTTGTAACCTGTCCACACTTTAACCCAAGCTCAAAAAAGAAATCAGCCCCAAATATTTCGAGAATGAATTCATCTTAAAAACTTTGAGGTATGATATGTGTCTGTGTTAAAAATCCCCAAATTGACTTTTTTTGAACTTTTTTACTTCTGCTTGTAACTCAAAAAGACCATAGTGCGACTTTCCACTCATTTTGTGGTGCCGGGTCACAATTGACCTATCGCCGTTTACAAGTTAACCACGCCCCTTAGACAACCCTATGGGAATTTTGTGTGGTAATTTTTGTTTGTCTCAGATTTTGCGCGTTCCACATGGAATTATAATTGAGCCATTCAAACCCATTATATAACAAAAGCATTCCTTTTTCATTGTTCATCCCATGTTGCTGGTGATTTGACTTGTGATTCGACTTGTGACCGACTTGTGATTTGACTTGTGACCGACTTGTGATTTGACTTGTGATTTGACTTGTGACCGACTTGTGACCGACTTGTGGCCGACTTGTGGCCGACTTGTGGCCGACTTGTGGCCGACTTGTGGCCGACTTGTGGCCGACTTGTGGCCGACTTGTGGCCGACTTGTGGCCGACTTGTGGCCGACTTGATTACAACTCTGGTTTTTACCACCTTACATTTTGGAAATCCCATACAAAATGTTTGACTACTTTATGGCCTACCGTGCCTACTGTACAATCCAACCCCGGCTTGCATGCTTTACGGTCACATTTTGACATTTGATGACATTTTTGGTACATTCTGGTATAGTGGGGTCATAATGCCGTGTCACCATCGTGTTATGAATCCCTCGGGCGTTCTTGGTTGTCCTCCGCTTGTTGTCTGTTGGTAGCCGTTTCCCTGAGTTGAGCCACCTTGCTTCGAGCATCTATGGCCCGCTGGTGAATCTCCTGTAGTCTGATCTGGACGTCGCCGAGGAGGGGTCTGTCCCCGGGCTCACTGGTCCAGCAGACCTGCATCAGCTCCCAGCAGGGCTTGTCAAAGACATTCAGCCTCTCAGGACGCACCCCTGGGAAGGGAGATCAGAAAGGAGTCGATTGTGAGTTTTCAACAGTACCTTTGAGCTTAGTCAATGTTACCAGGGGTGAGATTGGCTGAAATGAAAAATCCACGAAATCTGCAGTGTTTGGGGGTCGCTGAAGACCTCATAGCAACGTAGGGTCTATGGTTTGTGTTTGCCTAAAGTCACCCCTTAAAATACCCGATTCAATTGGTCTATATCCATTTTTACAGGTAAAAGCACATTTAGGGTAACACCTCAGGAATTCCAGATTTCAAAAGAGATTCAGTAAAAATCCTGGGGGAAAAAAATCCTGAAATCAGGAAAAATCCTGACAGATGTCACTCCTGTGTTACATTAATTTACCAAATCATCAGAATTTCTTCTAACAGGCTCTCGGGAAGCACTAAGCATACAGTGATTAATACACCTTAATTCGGGAAAAGGGCAAAAATCTCTCCTAATTTACATTATTTGTTAGAACTTATTAGGTGTTTTTGCTGTATCAAATAAAAAGGCAATTATGAATGGGAGTACAAGTGTCTGCATCAGCTTCCAGTGAGGCTTGTCCAGGGAAAGGAAAACCACACATTTCTAAAATGACTTGGAGCCCATTAACAACACCTGTGAGTTATTAGGCATGACTTATGCCATAATTTTGGCCTTGTCATTCATAAACGATACAGGACAATTACTAATCATCATGGGTTAATTGTATAGGAATATTGCATCCAGCGTTGATAATCACTAATAAATGGCTCACACATACTTAGTCGGAACTCACTACGGGTTTCTTGTGACGTTTCAAACAAAAAGGCACTTATGAATGGAAGTAAAGTGCCTGCATGAGCTCCCTGCAGGGCTTGTCAAGACATTCAGCCTCTCACGACTGATGGAGGGCACTCATTAATGCGACATGAACCCTAACCTTCCCAAATCCTCCAAAATCCTCTTTGCCAAATGGAGGAATTTGGAGGATTGAGGGTCTTTGGAAGTTGAAGCATCGGAGGATTGCGGGCATTAGACGATTTTGTCTCTGGAGGAACATGGAGGATCCGGGTCATCGGGCCCAATCTGGTGCTGGATGATTTTGGAGGGTTGAGGTTACTGGGGTGTTTATACAAAAACCCACTGGAGGATTTTGCAGGATTCAGACAGTGGTCCCCAGTAACAAACGGAGGATTTTGGAATTCAACAATATCAGAGGATAACAATTATGTTGGGAGTTGGGGTTAATTTGCAAATCAAATATAAGGACCAATTTCAATATTTTTCAAACTGTGAACATCTACCAACATTGTCAGTTGAAATAAAGCCTAAATTATCTCAGGGGGAAAAAAATTCTACCTTTCTTGACCGAACTCCACAGATGGTCCTTGTTAGCACACTGTTCAAAAGCCGACGGGAGCCTGACGTGGCCTGCGCAGACGTACCAGAAAAGAATTCCAAAGGCGTAGGTGTCCACGCTGCTGTCGTATTTGCCCGAGAAGAGTTCGGGTGCCATGTGGATCGGGGTGCCAACGATGCTTCCACTCATCATGGCCTCAGGCTTGCAGAACCCCAGGTCGGTAATCTTCCCCCGGTCGTGCTTGTCCAACTGATCAGGGAAAAGGAAAATTACAATCAGGGCTGTGCATCCGAACCGGGTACCCAAGTACCCGACCGCTAATGTCAGGAACCGGTTCCCCATTATAGAATCGAGTACCCGTAACCGAATAAGCCATTTGCGAGTTAAATTTGAATAACATCTGGTACACTGACTTGCTCCAAATGCTTGGCACATTTTAACTTTGAATTCTCCAGACACTTTTGCTATATCACATAATTCGGGGCAAGCTCTTACATAGTTATGTTGTTCACAATGGGTGAGAATGGCACAAAGACACCAGACCATTCCGGAGCTGGGGGTTGCTGGCATAAGGCTTGCCCCGAATCACGTGATATAGTAACAGTCTCTTTGGTCTGGAGAATTCAAAGTTAAAATGTGCCAAGCATTTTTAGCACGTCAGTGTACCAGATGTTATTCACATTTAACTTGCAAATGGCTTATTAAAACATATTACTTAGTGGTTTCTCAGACAATGAAAAAAGAAAGTTTTTGAATGTCATTTGTGGGGATTTTTTTTAAATGAAAACCGGGGTACATGGAAAAACAAAACAGATTGATGTTTATGACACTTGCAAACATGCTATTTACACAGTAAAGCTATAGAGCTCACTATACATATTTGCATCTTGCTGCATTGATGCACCAATCATGCTAGTATTAATGTGTGGATCTTTACAAACAATATTAACAACAATTTCCGAGATATCATTTTTGGGATTGGCTTCCTTGGGTTTTTTTTTCAATCAGGTTTCCGATTCCTGTACTGCCCGTAAATTCACAACCCTAAATACAATTCATATTTCTGACCTGGCTCAACAAAATAGGTGAAATGTAGCAGAATTTACAAAATTGAGATTGTGGTATTTCCTGAGAGTACATGCAATAAGCTTTCATTTGATGTATTGTGTGTTGCTGAAACTCGTTCCTAGTCCAAACTGTAACCTTTTTTTAATTTCATCAAACAAACCACAAGGAAAACTGACTAGGTAATTTTGAATGAATTTTCGAAGCGAACAAAGAAAACTGGCAGGAGCGGGATTCGAACCTGCGACCTCCGGAATACCGTACTGGCGCTCTACCAACTGAGCTATCTTGTCCTATATGGTAGTCTCCCAAATTGTCAGTGTCTTTAAAAACTCATTCATTTGATTTGATTTGATTTGATTTATTCGCAATTTCCACATATAGAAATTATATAAATAAGGGGATAAAAGTGTGATGACCCGGTCTTTACCACGTCAATAATAACTGAGGAGGGGCGTGACCGCTGTTAATGGACCGAGCCGAAGGCGAGGTCCATTAACAGCGGTCACGACCCGTCGAGGTTATTATTGACTGGTAAAGACCGGGTCATCACATTTTTATCCCCATTCATAAATGCCTTCTTACGAAAAATGCAAAAACCTCCCGTTAAAAGGACAAAATGCGAAGCTTTTTCACCCCACTTTTTCTCCCATTTGCTCAGTACAAAACACATGCGCGTGAAGGCGCTCCGCGCCTGTCTGTCGCGTGCGCGTACGCACACGCACGGGATGCAGCGTTTTATACGCGTGGATTAGCGTTGTCTTACATTATGAAATTCAGTACATCTTGTGCGCGCACCTACTACGCTCTCCCTGTTGCGTATCGGCTGAGAACAGCTGGTTATGACACGCCATGTTTAAACAACTTCCAGCCGTGTTTAAACACACCCACGTGACAGGCTCTCGACCAATAGGGATAGTGAAACTCACTGAAGCATTTATGAATTAGTGAATTGTCTAAAACTATAAATTAAAAAATAAACAGAGAGTCCCCCATACAGTGGAAAAAGCAGGGATAACGCAACAAAGTTTTTAAAAAACTTATTTCCATTGCGGTCCCAAAAACAACAATTAACTAATCAGTTTCCCTTGTGGTTTGTTTGATGAATTATAAATTAGAAAGTCGTATCTTCATTGAGTGATCCCCACAATGTCGCTTCCCATGTTGTATCATAAAATTGGGTGTGCTCCCTGGCTATACGGCATTCTGGGTTTATGACTTCTGACTAGCGCCCACCCGAACAAAGATACTGACAATAAGAGAGACTGCCAACATAGGGCAAGATAGCTCAGTTGGTAGAGTGCCGGTACGGTAACCCGGAGGTCGCAGGTTCGAATCCCACTCCTGCGAGTATTCTTTGTTCACTACGAACATTCTTTTTAACTTGTTCGAGTCAAAAACTTTGGGATATGACAGAAAAGGTTGGTTTTATTTTTAATATATTCAAATCCTTAAATCGACTCAATTGAAGGAAAAAGAGAGTTAAAATAGTGATTTCTACTTCAGCCATGGAACTACTTTTCTGCTCATTTCAATGCAACAAGTCACACTTGAACATCCAAATTAACATCCAAATTAACGTCCAAATTGATTACTCCAAGGATAGTCCTATCCTAAAATGCTCAACCTCTAAAAACCCTCCATCTGGGCCCGTCACTGGCCTGGGCTATCCAATGGCCAACCTTGGTTTAGAACACGGGGAACTCACCAGCACATTCTTGAGTTTGATGTCCCGATGCACCAGCCCCAGGCTGTGCAGGTAACGCATCCCCTCCACCACGTCCAGAGCAACCTGCAGCCTGCCAGGGAAATCCAGGCCGGCCTTGATGGCCACGTGGAGGTCTCGCTGAAGCCGGTCCATAATGAGTAGGACGGCCGGCGAGCAGCCGTCCCCGCCGTAGCTGTGGTCAATGACGGAACCGCGCAAGGTCACCACGCGCTCGTGCTCCGAGATGGACCTGACGGGATGCAAATACAATTTGGTTTCAGATCGAATTCGTGTCATGGTGGTGTCATACCAGTTTCAGATCTCGTCCGAGACCTCGATTATGTAAGTTGATAATTTAGTTTTCTCAGATTCACCTCTGGAACTAGTTTGTCAACTTCTCATACCCTGGGGAGTTAATATCTACCAGTGATGTAGTCGAGACCATCACAAGACCCTGCAAGACCCTGCAAGACCATCACAAACCATCACAAGACCTTCAGTCTCAACTCAAGTCTCAAGCTATTCAAATGAACTGTAACAAAAACATTCCTTTGTCATAGTTTATGCCCGTTACTTGTGCCTGTAGCAAACTGGTCTTGTGGCTGGTCTCGACTACATCACTGATATCTACATATACTGTCCAATCATAATTTAATCAGTGTATTTTCATATGGCCCTGCTAAATCCAACAATTTCCAACAAAAACTGGAACGAGAAGCCTGTTAAATTTATACATGTACAACAAAATCTATCAGCAAATTTGGTTGGATTCTGCATTGTACCACCTACACACCAGCCTTGGCAATTTGCAGCTACCCTGCTGAATCCAACAAGATAAAAACACGTATTTGAATAAGCCCTGCCAAATCCAACAAAATCCAACTGAAATTTTATTGGGAGTCCGCTTCCACCCTGCTGAATTCGACAGAATCCAACAGATATATTTAACTGCTACCGTGCTGAATACAACAATATCCAACACACCATACAGTTTGCGTTTGCTGCTAAATCCAACAAATCCCAACAGCTTTCTACCATTGTTGGATTTTGTTGGATTTAGCAGGATTAGGGGTTAGCCATGATGTACTTGCTACCTCACACAAATTCAGTTGCCGTGTTTGTAATTTTTGGAGTCTGGATGAAGTTGCCAAGCACAGACAGGATTTTGTTCTACCTCAGAAAGGTTCACTTGTTTTAAAATACAGCAAATCTTTTAAGTTGAAACTATACTTTGAAAAACTACTGCTGTTGTGTAGGAATCTTTGTCCAAAATTTCATCAAGTTCAGCGTCTGTTAGCTTGAAAAAAAAAAGAATGTTCTGTAACCCATGTGACTGTTCCGTGACCCAAATGATGTGACCCATGTTCTACAAGTCCAGCAATGGTTCGTTTTTGCATTGATCTTTTCTCTTGCTCGTTCCCCATCACAAATACAAAGCACAAATACCAGCTGACCAACTGGAATTCATTTTTTCACTCATGAATATGTATGAGCCTGGTGTGTGACGTTACGACCTCACTGACCTCGTATAGTGAAACTCCAAGGCCAGGTCATTCCAGTGTTTATCATCGGGCGGGACGACCGACTTGACAGCCAAGGAGGTGAGACCGGCCCAATTGCGGCTGGAGTACACCACACCGTACTGCCCCCGGCCTATCTCCCTCTCCAGCCTGGGCATGCCTGAAAAGCAACAAGATGACACAAAAACGTGCTTAATAACCAACTGCACTGATCATGGATGGTCACTGTGATGAGCACTGCCCATAGCAAATCACCATCACTACTGTATGGCCCAAGCTCTAGAGTGTGTTTTTCTGCAAAAAAATCACACAATTTAAACAAGTTTTCTCAAATTCTGTTCCATTCTAGGCACCTCCTTCGTCAGATTTCCATGATAAACCGACTGGTTTGAGGACAGCTCCTAAATCTGGTTAATTTTTCCATTTACCAAGTCAGATTTCCATGATAAACCAACTGGTAATTCTGTGACTCCACTCCTCTTTCAAAACACACAGTGTCATAACTTTCCAAGAATTAATTTTGGGATTGAATTTTCTTCAACGGGTACCTGGGTACCCATGCAATTTTTCAGTCGGGTACCCGGTTGAAAAACGCACACCCTTACAGTAAGAAAAAGAACATACCATACAGGACCATGTCTCGTAACGACGTGCTGTCCAGCGCTAACCTAGCCAGCCGTGGGGCATGCACCTTCCTAACCTTCATCCGCTGTTCCTCCGTCTTCTCCAGACGACCCGAGTGTTTGCTCTCCAGCTGACGCAGCGATGACGAGAACATGTCGTGGGAATTGTTCAGCCTCGACCGGAACTATTAATGCAAAATGAGCAGACAGTACACCTTACAGGAAAATCCTAATCCTAACCCGTCGGCTTCCCAACCAAGCCTCTTCCAAAGTCCAACACACCTAACTTCTCGACCATAGCCGCTGTTTGAAAAAGACCACTCAGATGGTTGCCGTCTATACGTGCATTCCTGCGCATACTCAATCAATTCATGTTTCAAATATATTTTGCTTGAATGGGAGTGTAATGAATAGATGTAGCTTTTTCAAACAAAGCTTTCATTCACCCGAAAGGGGGTCTAAGTGTGATGAAAAGGACCACTCTATTCAGTGTGGTGCTATTGTTTGCATTTACGCTTGGCTGCACAGCCCATTCTTGGCATACCAGCCTCCCATCAATGACAGCCGGACACAAGCGGGTTAAAATGCTCCTGTACCGAATCCATCAAATTCTGCCAGTGCATACTGTAAAAGAGTATGCCTTTCTGAATCCTTTGAAATCCACCAGAGTTTATTTACCCAATGACTCATTCTTTGTACTTTGTGAGTTGGTCCCAATGATGGTGGAAGTTACCCCGCCTGGGTCTATGGGCCTGGATATTGGCATAATTTCTCAGAAATCCATTGACGAATTATCCTCTATTTAGATCTGGGCCTAGGAAAATCCTACAGGTGGTCGAGTTGGCAATTCAAAATGTCGCCAACTCTACCACCTCTGATCTTAACCCTTCTTACATAGAGTTGCTTTTAGCCTTGTATTGGATGATTTCAATTTTTAAAAAGAAAAGTGATAGTTGCCGATTCCACTCTTCTCAAACTTGCAAAAATCCTCAACATCTTCTGATGGATTTATAACGAGACTCATTTCCAAAATTTGCTTTTAAGATATTAAAATGTGACATTTTGCATGTTTCCACTGATCTCAACTTTGGCAATTTATACCTTGGTTCATGTTTATGTGGAACATGTACTTGCATCAAGAATCAATTCAGGGGTGAGATTTCAGGAAAACGAAAAATCCACTAAACATTCGGAGCCATTTAATTTGTATGGCGTTGCTGAAGAAAAGTGCATTTTCTAGGTAAAAATTACGGTCATTAGAATTAAAAGAAGATCGTTTCAGGTTGCAGATGTCATTTTGGAATGCTAAAAACAATGTAAGGACTAAAAAATCTTCCGGAAATCTATGTCTCACCAAGCAGGAAAAATCCAGAGAAATCTCACCTCTGAATCATTTATTTTTCAAGAAACAGATTTTAGAAGTTTTCTGCCCCTACTCCCCTTTTAGATTTCAAAATGTTGAACTTGCGTTTATTTTTTTCACAAGGTTTACCTGTGAGCAGATGCTCTTGGCAAGTTTGGACTCGTCGAGATTGTTCAGAAGGTTCATGGCGACTTTCCGCTTCCAATCTTTGTCCACGATGGGCGGCGCTTTGAAGGGTTTCATGGACTGTAGAATCTGAGGGGGAAAGAAACATAAAATCACAAAATCATTTCTGTAATGATTTAGATCATACTATATTTGTGACCATCTGTGTAACTCCACTTATGCCACATTTCATTCTGTAAGTCTGAGACATTTTAAAAATTGATTTCATAAAAGTTACACAGTACATATGGACATGTACATAGTTGCGCCACAAATTATGGCGTAACTTGTTCACACCAAAATGATGACTTACCTGAGCAAGAATATCGTACAACCATTAGTTGCTCAAGTTAGTTATTAGCTTCATTTGGTTATTTTAAAAGGGTAATGAAATAATCGTCCACTTAAGGGCTGCGTTCCACTCAAGCAAACAATGTAAAACGTTAGCCAACGTTCGCCAAATTTGTGTGCACATCCAATGAAAAATTGTTCGCGTAGTTGGCAAACGTTCACGTGAGTGGAACGCATCCCAGGTTCACCTGTGAGGTATTTCAAAAAGTTGCCACCAAATCTTTGTTAAGGGCAAGACGTAAACAGTTTCAAAATGGCACTGCCGCAGTTATTTTATGACTATTTCCTAAATGTTTGTTATACTCAAACAGTGGTCGTAAAAGTCCCACTCAGCCTCGTCCGCAAGGCGGAAATAATAATACATTGCGCAGCTATGCAATGTTTGGCGAAATGGGTGTTGTGCAACATTTATGAGCCATAAGCTATGCAGCATACTGGCGCAAGTTGTTTCACTAATTAATTTTTCTACACGGATTAGAAAGAGCATACTGAACTCTTCGTTTTCATGTATCATTCAGTTTGATATCATGCTAGAAATGCACGTTAACCCTAACCCCCTCCAGTGTTTTTCAAAATCTAAAGCTTGCCGCTGCTAAATACAACAAAATCCAACAGGCATATTTATCTGCTACAATATCCAACACCATTTAAATATTAAAAGCTTAGGTCTGTAAACAGTCACAAAAATATTCCTCACAAGAACATGTGTGCTCCTCAGAGACAAAAAAAACAATCACAGAAAAGTGTCTTGCTTGGGGACACAAATAAGGTGCCTCCCTAGTCAAGTTCAGCCTTCAATTTCTTAGACTGCTGCAATAACTGTCCCACACCGGAGATGTCATCTTCTTCAGCTTACCTCTTTCATTCTCTCCCAGATGACTTTAACAAAGGAAGAACTTGTCCTGACGGTCACCTCCACCTGGTAGGCGGAGTTTAGGATCTGTAGCACAGGGTTTGACCAATAGGAATATTTTTAAAAAGCATAGGGCTGTGACGAATATTCAAATACTTAAAAGGTAGTGTACACGATTGGTAATCCTCCAGATTTATTTTTACTGAATTATTACAAAATACCTTACTAGACTGTATGTTAATAGTAGTCTAGGCCTGTGCCGGGTATCCGGGTATCCGGGTATCCAGGTATCCGGATGCCGGCGTCAATATCCGGTTCCATTTTTCCGGTTCAGGTACCCGAAACTTACGGTGAAAAATTAAATGTAAGGTTTCATACCAAAAATAAATAAATAAATAAAGACAATTCGATCCATTTCAAACTCTGTTCCGACTCGAAAGACACGAACCGTCTAACGGTGTTTTGAAAACAATGCGTCAACAAAAATGCAGTGAATGGAAAGTTCTGTGAATTCATTTAACTTGCCGAGATCCTCTTTTTCCATCCATGTTTATTTGGCATTTTTACGATGTCAGATCTGACCTGGAACTTCAGTGCACTCTGCAGTGTTATGCTAAATGTTGGTCGGCTATAATGCATAAACTGGTTGCCGCATTTCCATCATGCCTTCTTTGGCACTTTTAGTGGGCGGCGCGATGGGAACCAGTACAGCATTGCTGCATTGAGCATACACACATGTTTTCATCACAGTGATAGGAAATCACGCACCGAAGGGAACTTGTAAAAACAACAAAGGTTTCTTCTAAAAAAATTACGAATGTAAGTAGGCAAACACATTACATGTACAAGCGTTTTTGACGTAAATATGTTGTTGAGAGGCATTTTGTGAAGAAGGAAAATACAACAGGATTATTTTTTTTTATAGATTTTTGTACTGATTTTTTTACTTGCCGATAAAATGTTTAGGGTCGCGGCCGTAAAATTGGGGTAGATCAGGTAACCGGAAGCAGAACTAGTTTTGCGGGGGCCTTAGCGGCCGCACGGTACACACAAGGACATTGCATTTTTTTTCTGAAAGGTCCACTTTCGGGTACCCGAGAACCGAACCAGTGTGGCGTTCAGGTACATGGATCAAAAATTACCCGTGAACGCACAGCCCTATAGTAGTCTCAATCATCCTTTGAAATGATGGCACCAAGTGTGCTGTCGTTTAAAAAATAAAGTGGAGATTTAAATCGTTTTTTCAACAATTGTTCAGCTGAACAATCGCTGGAAAAAATTACGGATTTGTTTATATACTGCCCTCTATTGACCGAATGTAGTTAGTCCATGTTGTGTCTAAAATGGGTTAACAATCCAAAAAAGGGTGTATGCGTAGTGTACCAAAGTGACGCGTTGTTGGCCGTTTGCCGCACGACGTAAGGACCGCTCGGCCTCTGTACGTGTTATGTGACCAATTGAAAATGATCCCATTTACAAAAATTGGGCTTTTTTTGCAAGAGGGCGCTAAAAACAAATGAGGTATAAGTGATGTCCGGATATGGAACTCTTTCCCAGACTTTTTTCATGTGATGTCACTATTGGACCACCTAGCACTCCATTGTTATATAACTGATGGAGGCCTAATTCATAATGCAATGTTCATTGCATTCCTGTTTATTAATCTCCAAGAAATCATTGGATTTCAACAACTCACAGAAAGAAAAACTGGACACCCTCCATTTGCAATGAATGTAGGAATTTGGAATCTTATAAAGGAGTACTTCCCTCATTCATCTGGCATCAAAATATTCATGATAATTTAATGAACATCGAGCCCTTTATACATGTAAGCTTTCATACATTTAGTTTGCTTGGCAAATTTTGAGTCCACCATACACAGGCATGCAACTCTTCAATTTCCAAAAATGCGGAAAATAAAATGCGAGCGCATAGCGCTAGCGTGAAGCTCTTACGACGTCGTGCAAACATGTACATGTAGGTATAGTGTCCGTATCCCAATGTATTGTATTGTAATCATTGACGCAAGAAAGAAAATGCGGAACCAGACTATCAGTATATAGTCAATTGAGGGTGCTATAGCGACTAGTTCATACAACGGCAAGACTATACATGTACGCGACAGAATGTGTACGGAGTCTGTGTCCTGCACCTTTCTATTTAATGTATGTATACAAAATACGGAGCCAGACGATGTGCGCTAGCAATATTGGTCATGTTGGTGGACGATTCCGAGGATTTCCGTCAGATTTTAAAAAAATGCAGAAATCTGCGGATCCGCGGAAAAGTTGCATGCCTGCATACATGTATATGTGTACTTGCATGTCTGAGGCTGTGGTCCAACAGAAATTCATGATCAACAGTTCACACAGTAAAACCTTAGTAACCTTTGAAAATAATGCTTTGGGAATTTAACAAGGATTTGATACCTTCAGTACATATCAAGGTATCTAAAATCATCTTGCAGGTACTGAACGAGTGGTTAAAGACCTGAGGAGTCAGTCATTTTTTTCTTTGATTGCATATGACTGCTCCGAAAGCAGTCCACACTTGGGGAAATTATCAGATAAATCAACCAGATAGCGATAGGTGAAAAAGAGTCTGCTGTCAGAATAAATTAAACAGTCAGGGATACCAGTTGGTCTTGGCTGCAGGGCTGGAAATAAATTGCGTGTCCGGAATCTGGGCCACGCTACAATTACATGTACACACATGCGTATGTACAATAAACTTTGCCCAATTTATGGACGCCGCCTTCTGCTCTATTTTTATGAATTGCTCTATTTATTTTTCCAAAGAGAATGTTTCCAAAGCGAACGTAGATCTATCGTACAACGATGCACAGTAGTAGTATACGCAATCACATCGTAGATGTTTAATACGCTATGCACCATGATAATTTCAACTTCCATTTTGACAAACGATCCCCGCTGTTGTTATTCCGCCATATACGCTGCACACGCACACTCGCGAAACCATTTGATCAATGCATTTGATGCACGAACATAACTGGTTCCCTACTTTGACTGCGTAAAGTGAATACGAGTTGCATGGGAATCAACGAAATCAGCAATCTGTGTGGAACTAAACTTGACCAAGTCATCAATTGATTGCATTTTGTTTTGCACGCACATTGTGTGTACGCACCAGTGGTATGCAACGTACACAAAAATTGTGACCGTTCCTTACAGACTGGAATTTACATGTACATAGTATGTAAGTCTAGTGTCCGCTGCATACATATATTTCAAAGGACACTGCTTATACAGTGCTCCACGCTATGTGTAAATCAAATCGTTGTACACATGTATTGCGGCATGAAGGTAGGATAGAAAGCGCTGTATGTACGGTCTTACGGTAATTTGTACATGTATTGTCGTTCCGGCCCACAAATGCCGAAGGCCGGAAGTTTTTTTCCAAAAATATGAAAAAGCCGGAATTCCGGCAATTGCCGGAAGTCTGGTATCTCTGAACAGTGCCTGACCTGTTTGAGGGCCATGCTGGCCGACGTCTCCCCCTGCCCATCATCTCCTTTCTCTAAGCTCTCCAGACAACGTGTCAGCGTCCCGACAAAGCTGTCATGCAGGTAGTCTACCGTGCTGATCAACTTCTCCACGACGGCCGTGTTGACTCGATTCAGAACCAGCTCCTGGATCTGTGACGTACAACCTCTAATCTCTTTGCACTGGCTGAGCTCCCCGTCGATTGAGATCTCTAAATCTGTGGGATTAAAGGCATGGAGAGGAGATTAGATGTAGTGCACACAGCTGATCAGCTTCTCAACCACGGCTGCGTTGACTCGGTTCATCACCAGCTTCTTAACCCCTTGCGTACGGATGACGCCATATGGCACAAAAAAAAAAACAGTGCCACCAGGCCGGATGACGCCATTGGCCGTTGTTTGTGCAGTTTTAATCCATTGTTGGATTATTGTGTATGTCATGCTTGACTGCACAAACACATTGTAGCGGTTCGCTTGGCTGCCAGAACCAACACCCCGACGTCTCCCGTAAAATACCAAGCTCAAGGGGTTAATGAAGAGAAGAGAGGATCACATGTACAATGTAGATATACTGTGGGATAAGATCTTGTGTGCTCTGAATTTAAACAATTCACAATACAGTACACCACCACAATGAGAGGCTAGTTTCAAACATGATGGTTGACAAATGCATCAATGTTAATATGATTTCGCATGCACCCTAGTTAGGTACCTGGGTACCCAGGTATACCCATGCTTTTTTCAATTGTGTAGCTGGTTCCCACACTGCCTGTACATGTAAACGCACACAATGTTTGAAGTTTTCATGTAATTACAGCTGCACTCTATTGTGTCCCCCATGAATTTTTAGGTTTTTGGGTTTTGTTACTATTATTTGTCCTGCAAAAAGCAAATGAAATTAAATGGAATTATGGGGAGAGAGGAAAAGTTTGGAAGAATTAAACACTAAATGACAGATTGACCAATCACCATTCGGGATTTCTTGGACAACTCTGCCCCTCAAGCAGCACGCACAATAAGCCAGTTCTCAAAGTTCAAAGGTTATTCAGGATAAAATTGCTGATGTAATATCATGCTATGTTATGTTCCGATTAATTAACACGTGCGCGTTGTGCGACCACCTTTTGCGTTCACACGCGTGCGTTAGGTTATGCGGGTCATTCGGGATAAAACGTCATTGTGCATATGCACAATACCGAACTCGTTTATTTAGCGTATAATGGCACAATGAACACAAAATCACTCGTAAAACATTTGCTGCATGTACAATGTACATGTATCTCTGACCGGAGTTGTCTGTTTACGCACATGAATGTACACAGACCACATCATGCCAGTAGTTAAATCACACTGCAACTGATGTGCGTTTGCATAAGACTCACATGCGGGTGCTTGCATGTGTTTGAACATTTTCTGTTTGTCTTAAAGATTTAGAACGTCATGTGATATTCAACAGCCACTATGATTGGTCTAATGCTGATTAACAGAAATAGGTCAATTCCGAGTCGAAATTTTACAATTTATCTGCAGCTTTTAGTACATTGCATATATATCCACTTACAAATGTTAGGAACTTTTACAAGCAATACCATGACCAAATGCTTTTTTTAGAACATGTGGGGGAAAACAGTTTTTAAACTCAGACTAACCCACAATCCCAAGGAACACTCAAAAAATCTTGATAAGGCACCTGTTATGCCTGTGGCTGACAATAACAGTGGATAACTCAAACAGCCAGCAGGGCCTAACCATCACTGGTTGAAATACCCATACATGTAGTTGTGGTTGTCTATGCTCTAGACACTTCAAAGGGATATTTGTTCCGGCTCGTAATCTTTCACAAATATTTTCCCTATAGAAGGCACATTAAGCTTTAGGGACATGGAAGGATTTGTGGCAGCTAACCCATTATGTTCAAAGCATTGATCAGTGAAAACTATTTTGTGGGATTGTATAAAGGTCATTCCGTGTCTAATCACCCACAAAAATTAGGGAAATATAAAACAAACCCTCTTCAAATTGGGTCAAATTTGGTGTAAGGGGTAACCGAGGCGGAAAAAGCTGAAATTTCAAGTTTAAGCCCCATCAGACCAACAGTTTTCACACTACGACACACTTTTTTTGGCAATTTTTGCCAAAATGGACACGCCCGTCAATTTTCAAATGACCATGTCTCTGTAACCAGTGAGTCAAATCTGTTGGGGTCGTTTTTCGCAGAAGGGCACTACGGCCAAAGTAATATAGGGCACAATACATCTGGCTGTGAAAAGTGATTTTCTACAAAGGGCATGACAGCTATTGACCTATCGCTGTTTACGAGTTAACCACGCCCCTTAGACAACCCTATGGGAATTCTGTGTGGTATTTTTTGTTTGTCTCAGATTTTGCGCATTCCACGTGGAATTATATTTGATGTGATTTGGACAATCATTCACAAGCTGCGTTGACGCGATTCGACCGCGATAGGTCAATTAAAAGGGTATCGACGGCAATGGCCTCCGTCGTGAATTTCGAATGCTGTGGGTGTTTGGGTCAAGGGAAATTATTGAAAAAAAAATTCACTTTTCATAAAAAAAATAAAGGAAAAATTATTTAAAAGAAAAGCTCATTTGACTTGGTGATTCTACTTCCGCGTTTCATATTGTTCGTGTTTATAACCCTGTGCCCGCATACATGTACATGTACCTTAGACGTTGTATCATCCGTAGTTCAGCAGAGTGGTTATTCTTTAATTCCACAGACTGGTTTTATGACTTTTTGGCATAGCACTGCCGTACCGTGCTGCACATTATTGATCACATATAAAAGCATGAAGGAAGAAATGTCATCTTTAAATGGATCGACAACAACTACATGTAGTCATCTTTTCTTTGATGCATAGCAATAATTCCTCTTTTTCGTTGAAATTGCTTGGCAAATGTTTTATGTAATGTTCTTCAAACATTCAAAATGATGAAATAATGTTTGTATGTAATACATGTATATATACATGTATATATAATATACATTTACATATATATGTACATGTGTATATACTGACCTTTTCCAGCATAGGGTGACCGGTCACCGTTTTTCTATGGGTATGGGGCGACCGACCGGCTTAGGGCGACCGATTACCGGTCGCCTTAAAGTAAAAGCAATAGGAAAAGATTGGGTTAGGTTACATTTTTTTAGATGCACAATCCCCATAGACCGGTCGCCCTAATGCGGGAAAGGGCGTTATATATATAATCACATTACATTTTAGAGTATTTGAGGGTGTCTCAGAGAGCAAATTTGTAAAATATAAAATTCTACGCATTTAAATTCTCCCTACATGTGTAAGTCATGCATCCAATATATCCCATCGAGCACGCAGGGTAGACTGGTTCCCATCTCTACTGCTGCAGCAGAAACGGGAACCGTGCTAATAAACACATGTACATGTTGCTTGCGCATTGCGAAGCCCTGGGGAAAATGGTGTACATGATTTGTACATGAATGTCAGCTCCAAATTGCGGCCGGTTCGCAAAAAGAACAGTGTAAACTTTGCATCTCTCTGATGCGTCGAAAACAACCTGGGGCTGAACAGGGGTGGATCCGGGTTGGTTTTTAACACGGGTTGAAATGGAGATAGTGTGAAAAAGCCTATGGAATTGAGATCAAGTCCTTGGATTGGGTTTTATCTGTGGATTCTGGCATGACTCGGGTGCATAAAACCCAATAACACACATATACTGCCCTTTATCTTGTGTCCATATTCCAAGATCCTCATTCCAATCTAAGGACTTGTAGATAACAAAATGACCATTATTCATTTATTCATGTCCGTGAGCGCTCATCAGCCAATTTCAGTGGCCATGGCAAGATCCCTCTCTCACCACAAACCCCTTTGGAGTGTTTTGAAGGGTACATGTACATGTATGCGCACGCTTAGTAGAATTTGTGAAAAGGCTTATTTTAAGTCTTAACAAAATGGAGGGAAGGTGAACATGCACAATGTCTATTACTGTACATTGTATATCTCACTTGCGTCATCTTGCACGCACATGAAACCTCTGAGGTGACAGAACTCATGTACATGCATGTACAATGTACATGTACATGGAACATTTTCTTCAGCATTATCCTACTTTCATCTGAAATTGTGGCTCTTTGAAGTCTTCATCAAACAAACCACAATGGAAATCTTTGAGCTATTTTTCAAAAAGAACAAAGCAAAACTGGCAGCAGGATTTGAACCACCGACCTTTGGGTTAGCGTGCACCGGTGCTCTACCAACTGAGCTATGATTATGTATGCCGTATCCCAATACTTGTATGAAAGTATCTTTGTTCAGATTTTGGACAAAACTCATTGGGACACACCGTTTTTTTTTTTTTTTTTTTTTTCATTTTTGTCTAAATCACGCATTTCCTTGTCTTGAACTTTGGTATTTGTGGGTCCAATTTTTCTGACTATATCAGCTACGCCATATTTTGAACAAATTTTGAGCAACATGCGTGCATGTTATAGAACATGTTTACACTGTGCACGTATGCACCTGATGGCATACAATACGCAATTTGAATACCATTTGACTCCCACAATGGCTGTATGCAAGGGGTTAATACCTGCAAATTGGAAGCTCTCAGCCTCTTGAAGTAAGGGCTCCCAAATGTCCTGAATGGTTCTCTGGATCAGCTTACGTATCTCCTCCTGCCTCTGATTGGCCAGGTCCTTTAGTGACTCAAACAACTCAATCTCCCGCTGCCGGGCATAGTCAATCCGCCGGGGCGTGATCTGGATGTCCCGCTGCATGTCAAATGCCGTGGTGATGAACATGTTCATGCATTGCATGTGCTGGTCGTGCAGGATGGTGGCCGCCCGGGTCAAGTACAGCTGTAGTACCTGCCGGATGAACATCACTATACCCTGCATGTTGTAGAGTTTCTCCAACCGGCTCTGATTCAGGTCCTCTTCACTCGGGGACAGTACCTCTTTGTAGACGGACACCTCCGTGGGATCATTCAGGAAGCCCAGGCTGCGGAGCTGCCCGTGCACCACGTCGTGGAATCGGGATTGTTTCCTCAAGGCAAGGGATGGAGAGGTAGCTCCCCTGTTGCAGTTTTCCTGGTCTTCGTAGGAGCGTGCCACTGAGTCTTCATTATTGCTATCGTAAGCCGAGTCCTCTCCAAGATCATCTGTATTCTGAGACTGCCGAGTGGCGCTGTCTGTATGAGGGCAGCAGTCAAGGAACAAGATTGGTAAATCCGGGGCGGCGTGTTGCAGCTCCAAGAGTTCGTTCCCATCCTCTTGGGTCAAGTAGTCCCTGTCGATCCCGTATAACAGGATGGGCAACATGCAGGAGGAGTACTGGCTGTAGAGAGCGGGCGGGCCCAGCTCCGGGCAATTGTGGGGGGCAACGACAATCTCAGCCCGGGTTGCAAGCAGCGGGTGGTTCAGCGTGACCTCTGTAGTGGCCTGGGCCGTGCAGGGGTCGCTCAGGTCCTCCTGCCGGATTTCTACGTCCCGCTGGGGCAGTATAGTCCAGTTGGTGCCCATGTTGTAGTCGCCATTCAGCAGCTCGAAGCTGTCCGTCAGCGTGGTCAGGGCGCTGCGACGCTCGGCACCAAAGCGAAAGCGCAGGGGGCGCCAGCTCTTGGCATTGTCTGAGCCGTTGGTGACCCGCAGGATCTGCTCGTTCAGAATCCGGTTGAGGATAGTGGCTTTGGCTGTGTAGGTCTGGCCATATATCAGGAGACATGGCGGGTCGCTGACAATTGATTTCATGAATGACTCATGTTCATCTTGCATCAACAGCGTGGATATCCGCTCTGTTTTGGATGAAAACAAAAAAAGTCATCTCATCGTTACATGTACAAACACCGCCAAAATGCAATTTACTGAAATGTACCAAGAACATTAATTTCTCCGTTCTCAAGTCTTTAATGGTACTGATACTGGGCAAAAAAACTTACTGGGGTGCTGTCTGGCCTACCACGGAGAAACAAGTGTGGGCGCTTGTAAAACCAAGGCCAAGGCCAAGTGTCTTGCATAAACACAAGCAGTGCAAAGTATACGCAAACAATTTATATACATGTACCACACAGGCCAGGACCAAGGTGTAGACGCCCTTCCACTTCCACTCCCCACTCCCCACTCCCCACTCCCCACTCCCCACTCCCCACTCCCCACTCCCTCTCCCCGAAAAGATTAACCCTAGCCCCCTTCAATGTTTTTCACAGGGCCCTGCTACATGAAAATCCAATTTAACTTCCAACAAAACAAATGAAAAGCCTGCTGAATACAACAATATCCAACACACCATGTACATTGTATACATGTAGTTTGCGTTGACTGCTAAATCCAACAAATTCCAACAGCTTTTTGCCATTGTTGAATTTTGTTGGATTTAGCAGGGTTAGGGTTAGAAATTTCAAAAAAAGGTCCTTTTTTCCAATTTGTTTGTTTGTTTGTTTGTTTGTTTGTTTGTTTGTTTTACTAATAAGAAATATTTTACTCGGCAAAGCCAATTCTTCACACAAATGTTGAATGCATTTGAGGCAGGAATCTAGGGCAGCTGGTAGAGTCTTCATTTCTTATGCAACTCTGTCTGTATCTGTATGCCAGACATGACAGAAGGTTTGGTGGTGTATGGAACTTGATGTATATGCACATGAACGGATGACAATATGTAAGAACCGATACAAAAGCACAAATGCTGTCCTTCACAGCTGGCTATACACCGATCATGATTTTTGCAAGAACAGTTCAAGAGGTCCCTCCCCGACACCTGGACATGCTGGAACATACATCTAGAGATTACAGAAGTTCCAAGTATTGATCAGGCTTTCTTTAACCCTATAATCCTAGGCATTCATTTTGGGTAAAGTACAATGTACACAATACTACAAAGTAGTTCTACATGTACATGTATATGTGACCCGCTCCGGAAAAAGGTATATTATGTCGCAAAATATGAAAAATGAGTTTTATGTATGTTTTGAAAGCCCGCAATGTAAGCTTTCATTTGGTACATGATAGAGCTCCAAAGCCCCGTTCCATTCTGGAGATATCGCATTTTTGCATATAATTAGTTCTATGGAGTTCAAATTGCACAACAGAGAAAACAGGCTTTGAAATAGCTAGTTCTAATACAATGCAATGGAACAATGCACTCTAAAAAAGGTTATTTTTTCACTTTATTCACTGAAATCAACATTGTTGTGCACCAAACCTGAAACTTTAGATATTTAAGATGTCATTAAAGGAAACAAAAATATCAATTTTGGCGAAAATTGTTACCCTCTCAACGTTGAAAGGGCTATTACACGTAGCGCGACTTATATCACCTTTTTCTGGAGCGGGTCACATATGTACGTGTACATAATTTCTAATATGCCAGTGTATTAAGAGTGCTGCATAATTACAGTTGACTACAGTAGTATTTTGTAGCTGTACATTGTACAATCATGGAGGAAGGAATATGGTACAATGTAGGTAAGGTTAGGAATACAAAAGCAAAACTCAACATGACAGACTTGGCATTCATGCACACATTCATGTACATGTACATTGTGTATAATGTACAGGTTCTGTATCTCTGAGGACAACAGGAGAAAAGAAATACAAAGAAACCTTTCAGTCCTCGATCGCACGTCAAGTCTTTTGTTGAAATCGGTCCTCGCACATACATGTACACGCAGAAGTACGTGCTTAGTCTATGGGGTTGGGTTATATTAAAGGAACAATAGCAAACACAAAGCATTGTCCTCGCAAGTATAGGGAAAGTACAACTGTGTGTACATGTTACAAGTTATGTACAATACACTAAACATCCCGCCCCTATACAGTCGACTCTCATTGATGCAAACTCAGCCGGAACTAGTAAAAGTGTTTGTTATATCAGAATTTTGTAATAAGAGCAGTCCCATTCACTGTGCACATAAACACAGAGTTGGGACCGAGGCTTTACATGTATGTTTGTTATAACCAGAATTTGTATTAATAACAGTGTTTGTATTAACCCTAACAGTCCCGAATCCTCCAATTTTAATATGATTTTCCACACACCCTAGGGACCAGTTAATGAGAGTCAACTGTATATATACATGTACACATGTACATGTCTCTAAACCACATAGATGTACATGTCTCTAAACCACATAATTAATGCACTGTCTCCAAACTACATGTACATGTATGCATATGTACATGTACTTGAACCAAATTTGATAAACATCATGTGCCAGGGCATGGTGTGCCCTAAGCCTTTGTCGTTTTAATCTTGAATGATGCAATATCAGGGCTGTAGTTGAGTCCCTGCAAGTCCTTTCCCAAGTTCGGTCACAAGTCCTTTCATAAAGCCGGTCACAAGTAACCGGATGAACAATGACAAAGGAATGCCTTTGTCAAAGTTCATTTGAATAGCTTGTGATTGGAATTAGGACTGGGGGGGGGGGGAGTTGTGATGGACTTGCAGGGACTTGTGGTGGACTTGTGGTGGACTTGTGATGGACTCGACTACAGCCCTGGCAATCATGGACGAAGCGGGCTGGCAGATCTAGTCTAGTACCTGCATGTACATGTACATGCACTCCCAAATATTGAGATGTACATATAACAGTACAGTGCTTTTGATTGGCCCATGTGTAAGCACTGTAACAATTCCTTTTCAGTTCCCCCCCCCCCCCCCCCCCCCCCAAAGAGTCGGATCCCATTTTCATTCTTGTAAATAGATTTAATCATGGAGAAATTTATTTAGTTGTATATGCCTGTGTTGTGGAAAGTTTTTGCAGCAGTGAAGAATAACGCAATGCATTTCTGGTGCATTATATACTAATTCACAAGCAATGCAGAATCCTGCCAAACTTATGCTAATTAGTATTACCCCCTACAGGTCCATAATTAATGTCAGAATGATAATGGAGGGGATGGGAACCAGTATAACTAAGAGAGTGTAAGCTGCGGCACAGATTAGGGCTGTGCTAAATATATGAATATTCAATCAATAACCGAATATTCAAATTCTAATTTGTTTTTATTTAAATATTCGGAAATGAAAAGTAAGATCTATAGAAAGAAAACAAAATGCCACTTTTGTTTGGACAACAGACTTGCATCCTATTGCATCTAGTGTAGGGTGAGTGTATCTTGGGTTGAACTCTGAACAAGTGTGAAATGACACAGGGTTGAAAACTGGGTTCAAAAACCAAGACTCAAGCTACATGTACATGTAAGGCAGCCCAGGGGTTTGTCCAAAGTTGAAGTCAACCGGGGTTGAGAGACTGTCCATCTGAAATCCACTTGAAATGGGACATAGCTTCAGCAATGGAAGAAATACTACATGAACATCTCACAAAAAGTATTGAAACACTTGAATCAGACCCCATCATTTAAAAAATTATAGCTGCGTAATCAAAATGAATGGTCCCTTTGAATTCCCAGTTTTGTCCCGAGCATTTTGATACCTCACATGTCATGATCTGACATCAATCACCAGAGTAATGATCATTTGAATGATCAAAGGTCGAATTTCAAAGTGACGGTTAAGCCTATTCAGCCAAGTACTGCCTTTATTCTTTGCAGAGAGCAAAATGCTGTACATTCTTTCAAAAGCACCACATTACATTGTAAGTGTCATTTTTGAAATTCGACCTTTGATCATTTTTGTCAGGGTTTTGTAATTTGTACACATGTACAGCTCCAACCATGTCGATAAAAATGATCTGATCTAACTTTTACTCCGACTGATGCATCTTGTCCTGTTGAAATGCAAACAACTCCATATTTAGAATGTGTGTCTTTATAAACAAGTACAATTAATGTACATTCATAAATGCCTCAGCGAGTTTCACTATCCCTATTGGTCTAGAGCCTGTCACGCGGGTGTGTTTAAACGGTTGTTTAAACACGGCTGGAAGTTGTTTAAACACGGCGCGTCATACAGCTGTTCTCAGCCGATACGCAACAGGGAGAGCGTAGTAGGTGCGCGCACAACTTAGATGTACTGAAATTCATAATGTATTAGACAACGCTAATGCACGCGTATAAAACACTGCGTCTCGTGCGTGTGCGTACGCGCACGCGACAGACAGGCGCGGAGCGCCTTTACGCGCATGTGTTTTGTACTGAGCAAATGGGAGAAAAAGTGGGGTGAAAAAGCTTTGCATTTTGTCCTTTTTACGGGAGGTTTTTGCATTTTTCGTAAGAAGGCATTTATGAATGGGGATAAAAATTGGGGATGGGGATAAAAACCTTGAAGGGTCGTGACCGCTGTTAATGGACCTCGCCTTCGGCTCGGTCCATTAACAGCGGTCACGCCCCTCCTCGGTTATTATTGACGTGGTAAAGACCGGGTCATCACACTTTTATCCCCTTATTGATCCTGATATAATAATAATAATAATAATAATATCCCTAGATGGGACACTTGGGAGACATTCCCATAGACTTGTGCACAACTTTTTTTCCGACTTTGATGTAATCTAACCCTAATATCCCCTATCCTACCCCCACAAATTTGGTATACTAATGTTTTGGACCATTTTCTATCGATATAACTCACTTCTCAATATTTAAGGGGGCTGGGTACTTAGGGAGACATGAAAATGTCTCCCTAAGTACCCTTGTCTCCCTAAGTGATGATTATGAACTACTAAATGTCTCCCTAATATCCTGAATAGACTAATAATACCAATGCTTTCATAGCGGAATTACAAATTAATGATCAATGCGCTTTACAAAAAGTACACAAAAAATAATAACACAAAACAATCACACTTAAAGAGAAAAATAGTGAGGGAAACCATCTTTGTACATGTACATTGTATATATCTATGTCTATTCATAATCATACTTGGATCCAAAGATTTCCGTATAAACTGCATATATGTACATATGTACCAAGCCCGAATGCCTTTAGCCTTAATATTTGCGCTTTAAGTCCTTGTCATGTAAAGAGGCAATGGATTGCCGTATGAATCCTTGGAGCAGTTGGGTTATAATTAACTCTGGGGGAAAATGCTTGGTGTTTAAGCCACAATCCTAACATTTACACAGTACATTATTTTTAACCTCTCTGGAATGCCAACACCTCAGGAGAATTACTTCCCTTAGGGTTTTCATTCCAGACATTTTTTTACTACAATTAAATTTGTTTTATCTTATAACAGTGCATGTATTTTGTACTGGCAGCACGTATTGTCAACCTTCATGCAGATGTACAGTATCTTCAGTGTATGGTGTAGATGCAGTGTAAACATGCAGTACTTGTATAAATTGTTTTGGAGGACACTTATTCAATTCAATTTCTATGGACATGCATCCTGATATTTACAGTGGGCTTTATTTACATGTATAGTGAAGATTGCAAAAATAACCTCAAGTTGCTCTTTTTCCATTTAAATGTAATATACATACAGTACATGTACATACATTTTGTACATACATGTGTACACATGTACATCATGTATACAAAAACAAAACTACCAAATTATTATGAAATACATGTACCTTACTTGACTCTAAGTAAATAATAGTCTCAAGCATTCTGTGAAATCATCGCACTTGGTGTGCTGTCATTTTCACGAAAAGTGCAATTTTGGTATCAAAAGTGAAATTTGACCATCCTAGGGAAAAAACTGACTTTGTTCAAATACTGCCCCTAATTTACCAACTTACATATGTACATGTAGTCCATATTTTGCTTGACAGGATGTACATATGTAGATCACATTCATGAACGGGTGCAAGCCAGCTAGTCTACCGTAGTTCCCTGACCTGATAATTCTCCGACGTCTATAAATTGCTCCGTTTTGTCTGAAGAGCCAGAACAGCACTTTTCATGCTTTTTATCTTTGTATTCCCAGCATCTACGCTAGTGATACAGCATTTGCTATAAAATATTAATCCCCAAATCCATCAATTTCTGAAAATTATAGCAAAAGCAAATGTTGTACAGGGCCTACTACATGTAGACATTGTGTCTACATGTATTTTGCAATGTATAAAATGTCTAGAAAAAAATACCAAAATACATTTTCTAAATTAATAACATACTGGTTAACCTTTGTTTTCCAGATTGAGCGTGGATTGAATTTCCAATGAAACGACCATTTTCAAATTTTTGGAGTCAGAAAATGTGAAATTAATATTTTATTTCTCATCACGGATGCAACAAGTGTGAAACGTCCCCCACTAAGGTTTCATATAAGCGGCTTTAAGAAAATCTTCAGAGCTCATAAACTCTGACCTAAATCATGTGAGAGCACACAAGACCTGGCACAATGAAGTGAGATGATAGTGGCACTGTGGCATCCTGTGTTTTTCAGCAGAAACAACTATTTTTCCCTGAGATGTTGACTCTGGAACTTTAACACTTTTTCATTGGAAAAGCCATATTTATCATATCCCAAAGTTTTAAAACTAAATTCAATCTTGAAATATTTTGGGGTTAAAGTGTCCACAGTTTACTAACTTTGAGTTTCATTTTCTTTTTTAAACAAGGGATCAAGACTCTATAGGCCTTTTCACACTACGAAAAATCTCAGTGTTGGACCCTGGTCCGACCCGTGTTAACTAGACTGACCTTTTCACACTGCAACATTTCAACACGGCACTGACCCATGTAGAGCGTTCAACCCGGGTTGAAACTCAACCCTGCTCAGGAGGTGGGTTGAGAGCTCTCGACCCGTGTAGAGAAGTTGGACCCGTGTTGAAAGTCGTAGTATGAATGCCTCCGGGTTGAGTTCGACCCAGGTAACTACGGATCGGAGTGCGTGCGCGTGCACAGCACCACACACTGTAGTTGTTAATTCAGCAACGAACAAACAAATAACCTCTGACCTGCGGCATTGCGCATGCACGCACACCATACATGTAACACGCATTTCACGAGATTCTTTTTATGTCAGAGAAAATGGGCCCCAAATCAGACAAAAGACCGACATGGAGTGAGGAGGAGGTGAATGCTATGTTGGCTATTTGGGCTGACAGCTCCATCCAAAGCCAGCTCGATGGAACGACCAAAATGCAGTATGGGGGATTTTCCAATGTGAAACGATTGCACAATACATGGGTCGAAACATTACACGTGTAGCAAAAATGCTAGCGCTACGTTGAGTAGTGTGAAAAGGCAGCGTAATTGACCCGTGTTGAAATTTTAAGAAGTCTACACGGGTCGGACCCATGTAGATTTCAACACGGGTCGAACGTACATAGTGTGAAAAGGCCTTATGAGCTTCAAAGTGTTGTAGCAGGGATGAGCTTCAGCTACAAACGATACCTCAAGATAAAGCTTACTGCATGTACTTACCATAGGAATTACAAGGACTATAATTTAAGTTTGTTTAACCAGTTAGGGTCGGATGACGTGTATACACGCAAAGCTTTGCGGTATTCAGAACAGAATGGATGACTCGACTATACACGTACATGTACATGTACATGTAGATGTACGTATGGTGGGGACTGGGCACGTATGTACATTACGTACTGTAGACTTGGGAATAGTTACTGTACGTACATGTACTGTTTACGGATGTGTGTGTGGGGCCTACGTATGTGCAGGCTGGGCATAGAGAAAGGACACAAGGGGATCGTTGAGGCAGGCGTGCGTGCGTGCGTGCGTGCGTGCGTGCGTGCGTGCGTGCGTGCGTGCGTGCGTGCGTGCGTGCGTGCGTGCGTGCGTGCGTGCGTGCGTGCGTGCGTGCGTGCGTGCGTGCGTGCGTGCGTGCGTGCGTGCGTGCGTGCGTGCGTGCGTGCGTGCGTGCGTGCGTGCGTGCGTGGGGCGCTGTGCCATGGTAAGTACAGTACAACAAGTACTGGACAACTGTGACAGCCTTGGTCAAGGCTAGCCTCATTCATATTTAATTCTGTACACTTTAGACGTATAAACCTCTGTTTAGACTAACCAAGAATTCTGGGTTTTCCGGATTTCTGAACTGTGGTTTTCCCGTCATGTCAGTGCAGATTTTCCACTTCAGAGATTCACTGAAGGTGACTGTGAGACTGCGTTTGATTAACCCCTTGCGTACGGATGACGCCATATGGCGTCAAAAAAAAAAGTGCCACCAGGCCAGATGACGCCATTGGCCGCCGTTTGTGCAGTTTCAATCCATTGTTGGATTATTGTTTATGTCATGCTTGACTGCACAAACACATTGTAGCGGTTCGATTTGGCTTTAAGAACCGCTGCAACACCCCGACGTCTAACGTAAAATACCGTGCCCAAGGGGTTAATAACCGTCCGCACAGAGAAGGAAATACCACCAACTGGCATGGACTGGTAAAGTTATGTTTTGATCACTTCCTTTTTCACTTGTATCCTGTTGATTTGGCTGAATAAAAACCACATGGAATGCAAGTTTCATTGGCGTTCAAGAAAAGTTGTTTGAACCCTAACCCCTTAGGCATTTTAACTGGGAAGTGTCCTCAACCTATCAAAATCTAACACTGTGCAGTAAACCTATGGCACATTCTTTGGACTTCGACAAATTGGGGCATCATACATGTACATGCAGGTCCATGTAAAGTAATGGTGCCAAGGCGCTACCAGTCCTGAACCCATCAAAACTTGACAAAACCTGCTTTTGGAGTGTGCAAGGCTTAGGGTATTAATAAGGGAATAAATATGTGCTGGGCCGGTTTTAAACGTACGTTTAAAACCGCCTTGGGGCCTGGAGGCTTGATAATGACCCGAGCCGAAGGCGAGGGTCATTATCAAGCCTCCAGGCCCCAAGGCGGTTTTAAACGTAAGTTTAAAACCGGCCCAGCTCATATTTATTCCCATTCATAAAATGCCTTTTTGTATAATTAAGCAAAAACCACCTAAAATTATAAATTTCCAATGCTTTTGTTCAATTTGTTTTACCTTGGTTTGTAAAACACCCCTTCAGCTATTTAATGGTTCGTGCCACGCGCGAGTAGTGCTAAACATTTCCTTATATGGAAATTGACACGTGCGCGCGACGCGCTCGCCAGGTGGTGCAGAACGCAGCAGTGCCGGTGTAGTGTGAAATTATGGACTCTAAATACGGACGTATCGGTAGTATTGCGCTTGCGTTATTAGAAGAGTGACTGGTCGCTCGAGTGTTCAACCAATAAAATGGACCATATTTTGTAGGACTCTACATTTCGTTTGACACCGGGGAAAAATGTTTAAAACCGGGCCGTGTTTAAACAACTTCCAGCCGTGTTTAAACAACCGTTTAAACACACCCACGTGACAGGTTCTCGACCAATAGGAATAGTGAAACTTGCTGAGGCATTTATGAATTAGGGTTAATGAAAGTAACTGGCAGAGCAGTGTTTATACTTTGTGAGATTCAACATGAAATAACAAACCTGCGAGTTTGAGCTCAATCCAACTTTCAAGCCATGACAAAATAGTGGAAAGCTGCTCTGGGTTAATAACAGTGATTTTGTGCATTATGTTCATATGGGCTAATACACATATTGCTTTCATGTTACATTTAGTTGAAATCAAAACAAGCAACTGTGTTTTTGGAGGCCCTCGGATTCAATTTTCTCAAAGATGACGGCATTTCAGATGGAAATATTTCTCAGGAGGATTGGTACAGGTATCATCTTTATAAACAGTCAGCTTTCAGATTGAAACTGATCAAAATAAATTTTATCACTACCCTAGTAGCTACATGTACATGTACCTCTCAACCTAATCCCCTAGGCATTTTCTACTAGGAGGCTTCCTCAATCTGTCAAAATCCAACACTGTGCAGTAAACGTATGGCACATTCTTTGGACTAAATTGGGGCACCATAGCTCCTTGTAAAGTAGTGGTGCCAAGGCGCTGCAGTCCTGAACCCATCAAAATTAGACAAAACCTGCTGTTGGAGTTTGTAAGGCTTGGGGTAGTTAGGGCATGGTTAACAGCATGTTGTAAAACTAGGGATGCGTTTTCACCCATGAAATTCATGTACATGTCATGCTGTGTTCAGTTGGACATCTGACTAAGGAAACTTGTGCCAGTGGCTGAGCTAGAGAAGGGCAAAAGTTCAACCCCCTGATTTTTTTTTACCTGGATAACGCCTGTCATGTAATTTTTGAATTTTTAAATGACAGAAGTTTTGCATACATGTACATGTACGACTGGCATTGGGCATGTTTCTAGACTCAAATCTTGTGGAAAGAGAGGGGCTAAATTTAGTGCTTCTGGGATGCAATTTTTTTTTATGGAAGGAAGAAGTTCAAGATAGTAAAAATGCTGAATAGTAAAGATGCTGAATCATCCTACACGTGCATGTATACAGAAGACGAAACCCCGTCTCAAACGCAACAACAAAAGCACCCCGTTTCCCGTGCAAATTCAAAGGACGCATCACTGACACATTTCGTGAATGATATGGAGCCGATTCCAAATGAAATTGAAATTCCTGCTCAGAGTCCAACTCCAAACAAGTTGGAGTACCCCAAGCTTAACAGCCTTGTCTTAAATAGCCACGAGGGAGAGAGGATCCTCAAACATGTGGCAACCTGGTATATACTACTCACCCACAAAAATAAAGTATCAAACTTCATTATTAATTTGTGTTAACCCCTCCAGTCAATTTGACTTTGAAACACTTTACTGAGCAATTGCATCAAGTCACATTCTGTGGTGCTTAACCAAGCATGGACATGCGCTGCAGTGTACAATGAGTAAAATCAACTTCAGTACACACCTGACTGAAATTTGCAAAGGCAAATGTTTGATCCTTTAATTTTGTTGAGTAGTATATAATTAATGTGTATTTTACAGCGACTGTTGCTGTGCCCTCAATTAACTTGACAGAAATGTTTGTAATGAGACGAAATTGCCATACCAGTCACACAGGTGCAGAGAAATTATGTTCATTACAACTCAGTCCCTTCAGAAACCATGCTGATGGAGTAAACACACAGAGAAAATGCTCTTTGGAGACTAATAAAACATATGGGATTCTCCAGTTTGAGTAGATGTGCTTTGCTAGTGAAAAAAATAATCATGTAAAACCCAGTCATTAGGCTGGCTCATCCACTTTTGGGTCTAATCCCAAACATCCAGACAAAAATGTGAATATGGGGGAAAAATCTATAATCTATAATCAAATAATGTTCTGTGTGTGCCTTTATCATTAACCCTTACCCCGAGGCTTCTACACTAAGCGGAATACCAAATCCATCAAACTCCACCAACCAACCATTACACACATTTGGGAAAGTTACCACGAGCCAGTCACTGCACTGACCCACCCCTGTGTCCCCAGTCCCCACTCAATCCAAGTCCAACACGGTCACCATCACCCGGGGCCTTCGTTCCTCAGTCTAACAAACCCCAACATTGGTACTGAACCATCCAAAACTTGGCAAAACCTACATTGTACATGTACTGTTGCAGTTTTAACCCTTTGCGTACGGAGGACTGCCAAATGGCGCAAAAAAAAACAGTGCCACCAGGCCGGATGACATCTATAGACGCCATTTTCTGCATTTTCAATCCATTGTTGGATTATTCTGTTCGTTTCGCTTGGCTGCAAAGCCGACACGGCACCCCTGCTCCTCACTGTAATAACCATACTCAAGGGGTTAATCAGATCTACATAAAGCCATACTTTAGTGATATTTCTGCCATTTGCACTGATCTACATGTACAGTAATTTAGAGCTGGATAAGAATTTCCCCTTGTTTTTTTTCATAGGGTTTTTGCCCATCCCGTGAATCAGCTTATAGGCTTATACCGTAAAGTTAAAAACATAGATTTTAATTTGTTTACATATTTTTATATTTGTGTGAATATTCTTTTTTAGTTAAAAATGTATGCAGGGTCCCAATGGAAACCAGTTTGGAAACCAGTTTTAAGCTGTTTGGGCACACCCCAGGTAAAGAAATGTAATAGACAAATAAATAAATAAATTGGCTTGGGGTAGATACATGTAGGGTATGTTAATTAATGTTCAGCAATAAACTGTTGTGTAGAATGTATTAACCCTAACCCCCTTGACCCTTTTTGCTAGGAACCATCCTCAATCCTCCAAAACCCTCCAATGGCCCTGCCCCAAAAAATGCGATTATCCTCAATCCTCCAAAATCCTCCTGTGCTTTAAAGGCCGTGTACATGATTGGTCATTGTTGCAATGTTTTAAAATGGGGGGGATTTGGGGGTTAATATGTTATAGGAAATATCGTTCCACTGACCTGTTCAAAGTTTTGCGTTGTTGGATGGCAAAAAAAACAAGAGAAAAACGGCGCTCGTTTTTAACTGTCGGGCGGACGATAGCCTTTAGTCAAAGCGCACGTGGCTACCAGCTGGACACGTGACGCGCCCTGAATGCCAGCATGTCCAGCGCGCCACTCGTCCGGGTAGCCACGCGCGCCTTGACTAAAGGCTACAGGGCAGTTTTCCAACGATTTCCAGCTGGAAATCGTTGGAAAACGATATAAATTTAATTTCTACTTTTCTTGACAACGACAGCACACCTGGTGCCATCATTTCACAGGATGATTGAGACTACTATTAACTTACAGTCTAGTAAGGTATTTCGTAATAATTCAGTAAAAAAAAATAGAGGATTACTAATCATGTACACTACCTTTAAACACCATTCATCCTTAATCCTCCAAAATCCGCCGCTTGAAACACCATTCATGCTCAATCCTCCAAAATCCTCTTTTTCTTGAAATACCATTCATCCTCAATCCTCCAATTTTAGGGTGGACCAGGAACCAGTCTACATTTGTATAAGCGGGAGTAGACTGCTGGTTCTACAAGAAGATGCTACATGTACGTACGTGAGTACGTGCAATCGTGGAGCTGTAGCTCCATGGTACAATGTTCATTCATTCGTGCGTATCTGCTTAAAATTCTATTTTGTTTCACGGAACCCACTGTGGCAGCTTCTCAAAAGTTTGATACGGTAAAAAATTAATATTAATTGAAACAGAAAACACATGTGAATTGGTGGGAAAATTGGTCAAAGTGGGCGGCCTCGAGCCGGCCTCGACCAGATTCATCGAGTCCGGAAGGTGCCGAGGCCGAGGCCTTGCTCTTTGAGGCCAAGGCCAAGGCCGAGGCCGAGGCCAAGGCCGAGGCCATGAAAATAGGCCTCAAGGCCGAGGTCGGCTTCGAGACCTCCAACACTGCTTGGCACAAAACATAATGGTATGCTTGGCATAAAACCTACTGCTGACATACAACGTTTTGCCTCTGAGGCAACTGCATCAATAAAGCCCAGTTCATTTGTGACTTGGCACCATGGTGCAAAGTAGCAAAAGTTGAAGATCGAGATTGTGGTATTTCTTGAACATCCATGCAATAAGCTTTAAATTGATGGATTGTGTATTTCTGTAGCTCATTTCTAGGCCCTGCTGTAATATCTTTTGAAGCTGTCGGAGTCCTCACCCCTCATTTTGAGAAAATGAAACTCAAAGTTAATGACCTGTGCATGCTGTAAACTCACATTCAAAAAACAAATTACCCCAACGTTTTATTTGGGGATTAAATTGAGTTTAAAAATGTTGGCATATGATAGAATGGGGCGTTTAACATTTTTAAATGTCAAAATCCTAAAACTGACCTTTCAGTGAAAAATTGCTGTGTCTGCTTATAACTCAGAAAGCCAAAGTGCGACTTTCCACTTAAATATCACAATGAAGTAGCAACTGATGACATCATGAAATTTTCTTAGCTATTGCATTCCCATGAAGTACGAACCAACCTTAGCTTACAAAACAGGATTAGATCCGTGGTTTGTTTCTACCCAGGGAAGTTGTAGCAAACAATGCTGGCCACAAAATTGTTAACAAAGGTCACATCAATGACATCATCTATACTTCGGGCTTTTTCCTGTCCTGGTAGTTGATCTTAAATAACAAGGTGGGTTTTTTATTTCATTTCAAATTGGTTTATTGATCCATTCTCACAGTTAAAACTGAATTATAATGGATTTACATAATAAAAATGACAATTAAAAATAAATTAAACTATTAAAAAAGGCACAGTACGAAACACAATATTATATATTATTTAACCACATTATTGCTCCATGTTGTGTAATTTAATTAAGTATGGTATTGCACTGATGATCAGTGTGAAACAACTAACATCTGTAACCAGTTACTGTACATTTAGATGCACATCCATATTACATGTATTGCACAAATGAAGAAATCCACCTCAGGTAATGAAAAATAAAGAAAACCAAAATTGCACAACCAGTTCCTGACATATGACCTGTGGGGGGGGGGGGGAAGAATTCTTAAAAAGCTCTGGGGGAATTCTATTCAGGGGATGTCCATAGAAAATGGATTACAGGATTAGAGAAAGTGGATGCGGTCTTTCAGAATAACATCATGGAGTCAAATCAAAGAGGCAATATGCCAAAATATTTCTACTACATGTACAGTGTGCCCTGAAAAAAGGGGGAACCCAAGGTTTCGGGTGAATTGCTCAGTAACTACAAGTAACAACATTTTTCCATATAAGTGTACACTTTATTTGAAAACTCATTTTGTCCTATTTCATTTGAGAAGATACCAGCACCGCATTTACACTGGATCCGGCAAAGGTGGATCGGGTTTTGCGGGGGGAATAAACCACAGGGAAGTTTAATTGCAAATAAACTATGCCGCGTTTACACTCAATCCCAATCCCGATCCATTTACAGCGGAAGAAGGGTCATTGAGTGTGTGCAGTAGCTGACCTTGCAATCATCTTTTGCGGGCTATTAAATCAGTGTAAAAACATACTACGTACATTTGATACATTGTACGTACATGTACATGCTTGCCATTTGGTTACGATTTTGTTAAATCGTTTGTCATTTTTTTTCTTTTTCCCCTCTTATCATGGGATATGGAGATAAATGCTTTCATTACTGCCTTAATCATGTCGGTTACCCTGATATTATCGTACTTCAGAGAATGGCCGTCATGGAGATGGTACGAGTCAGGAGAATTTTGCCTGCACATACCGGCTCCTCCTTGCTATTTTCTCATTTAAAAGCACTTCCCCCTTTTCTTTACAAAAAGAAGACAAGATCTGGCCAGAAATTAAAAGATCCCTTGGTCACGGCCCTGAACCTAAACTCCATCCAATTTGACTCTAAAAGGCTGAATGTCCTTTCACAAGTCCTTTCGCAAGTCCAGTCAGAAGTCCTTTCATAAAGCCGGTCACAAGTAACTGGATGAACAATGACAAAGGAATGCCATTGTCAAAGCTCATTTGAGTAGCTTGTGATTGGAATTAGGACTGGAGTGCTTGTGATGGACTTGCCCAGACTTGTGATAGACTCGACTACATTTGTACATCCCTGACGTACATGTATGTATTTACATTGTACACAGAGTTCAAAACTGCATAAACCCAAAAATGGAAACCCAATACAAGAGATAATAAAGGATAACAAGATTGTTCCAGGAACTTTTGAGTGCGTGTGTCTGTCATACTATTATTAGTAGGCACTTCAGTGACGTCACAGATTCTGTTGACCAGCCACACACGCACAAACACACAGAGTGCCCAACAAAATATTTGGAAATTAATAAAATCATAACTACAGTTCTAAACAATGGATCTCTTCAATCTTTTGTAATCGGCATTTGCAGTATCCATACTCTTTATCCCCCAAAGATCAAGGCAGACGAACACATACTTTTGTAGATATGACTTAAAATGCAATGCAACATGGGCTGGCTTGTCGCCGCTTTCGCGAAAAAACTGGCTGGATGACTGTGGCACGCTGTTTTCGCGTCTCGCTCGGAAACGAGCAGAAAGACATCGGCCTTTCGTAGCCAATCCTAGACGTTCCTTGATGTGTAGCGATACACTTTCGGCAATTTTCCGAAGAGCCGAATTTTCTCTTTGTCATGTTGTATGTTGCTTGTAAATCGGCCACGGGATGACGAAACTACAAGTTTGCGAAAAGTTTGATCTAACTTTTCAGCAAGAATTTTGCAACTGTTGATGAAGCAACTTGGTATGGATAAAATTTCATATATTTCTCTTTAACATATTAAATTTGCAAGGATTTTGGTCTGGTGATGGCTCTAGGAAATAAAGTTTTTTACGCCGCGTTTGTGGCGATTAACAGTTTGCGAAGCGGAATTCATGGCTAGACTGGTTCCCACATTCCGCGGATATGGTGGTTATTGATGACATGAAAATTTGCACTATTTTCACTCACAGAATCTTACTACTTTGTTAAATTGTATACATACAGAGCATTTATATGGTTACGAGACTCATATTTATTAAAAATATTTGCAAGAACTTTAATACCTTTTTGTATCATGATCGATGAAAAATCGTTTGGCGTGAAATTTATTTCATGAAAAAATATCTACTCGGCGGCCTCGTGATAACGCACAGAGAAAAAACGGTTGATTTATTTTCCTTTGCTGTTTCTTCCAACCAATTTTTTTAACATGTCAAAGGCATCTTTATTTGCCCTAACTAAGAAATCCATTCTAAAATTTTGGGCCTAGCCATGCAATATGCATAGCGGAAGTTTGTCATTTTTAATGTACAAATAAACGATTTGGCCTACCCAAATTAATACAATGTAAATTATAAAAGATTGTTTCTACATTGTATTTTGATACCCGTTACAAAGACAAAAAATAATCTTAGGTGTTGAAAATAGGTTTTGCAAAAATGTATTTCACAATGAGTGTCTTCAACACAGTATCTCCGGTGAAACTGAAATTTTTCGAAATGGTGATAATTAATTATGCAAAATCTAATTACATATGCAAATTAGGTATGTAAATCTCAAAAAGTTATGTTCAGAAACTGCCTACAATGTTATCTACAGATTCTATGATGCCAGTGAGTCAGAATGTGTCAAAGAAAGATCATTAAATCCCTCAAAAGCTGAATTTTGTGCCTTTTAGGGTTAATTATTTATGTAAATTGACCTTTAAATTAACTATGAACGTCTGAAATTATAGATATTATTAGAAGAATGCATACATAACACGCCTGCCAAATATAGATGAAAACAAATAAACTGTTATGGAGATATGGAGAAAATATCTTGTGATTATGTGATTTTCTTGGTGCCGTGGCCATTATAAAGAAAAACATAGGATAACCTTTGACCTGAGTAAAAAATGAAGCAAATTGTCCGTCATTAAAATTAATGTATCTCGAGAACCCCTATTTCAAATATTTTTACAGATTCTGAATGCTGGAGCCATGCCCTTTCAAAATAGCTATAATTTACAATGTACAGCCCAAGACCATGAGCAAAAAAACATGGGAAATGCCTATTATTAGCAATGACACCAAAGTTTGTGTGCACAAGAATCTAAATGACACTACACATACAGTACGACTAAGTGTACAGAGTACATGTAGTAAACAATTCTCAGGGAAATCTGTTATCACTGAAGATGGAGTGTATAAATTTACATGTACAAAAAATGTAGCTCGACTATGTTTGAACTGATTGACTAATTTCAAATGCAATGGCCCAGAATGCAATGTTTTCATCTACCTACAGCCAGTCAACAAACCAACCCTAACTCCCTAAGCCTTTTTACTAGAAACCTTCCTCAACCTGTCAAATTCCAACACCATGTTTGACTGTTGCTGGTTAACAATACCCAACCCGTCAAACTCCGACAGCCCATTTTCCGTAACAGTACACAACCCGTCAAACTCCAATGTACATGTAGCTGTCGGTTTTGATTGAGTGGGTACACTTGGCCAAATGTACACTTGGCCAAATGCACAGCATGAACAATGGGGACATACAGTACCCATCCTGTCAAAATCTAACTACTTTATTCATGTGCAAAATATTCAAGCCCTAGATGTGCAACATACATGCATGTACATTCAATGTACATGTACATTCAATGTACGTGTACATGTATGTGTTCGTTAGAAGTATTACATGTACATATGTACATGATGTACATATGTAAGATACCATACAAGCTGTTTATTCCATTGCTTATTCTACCTCTATACCCCATTGTTCAGTACATGTCAAACAAAACATACAGCCACACACATCCTAACACCAGAGCTCTATGGCCATTGCTCAAACCAACCTTCCCCACTCACTCAAAATGCAACACTGTTACTGCACAGCTACATGTACAGTACTCATCCCATCAAAATCCAACACCACATCAAACGTACACAGTACCTAACCCATCAAATTTCAACAAAACCTGGTGTTTGAGTTTGACTGGATGGGGATTGTTGCTGTTAGGGTTAAACTGAATCACCAGAGTGCCCCTTTTGTTATTGCTCGTTTGTAGCGTTACTTATTAAGCCAGTAGATACTGACGGGCAAATTGACCTTTGCCATTGACGTACATGTAGTATGAATATCGCACTCTGCCTTTGGCGGTAGATGATACATCCGATATCAATTATGATATGTTGCAGGTGCCTGGCGAATGGACACTATCAGAAAAGGCTTGACAAAATAAGCATTTAAGTAAAATTCAGAATTTCATATACATGTACATACATGTCCCAGCTCCGATGAAGGCCCAGTCAGGCCGAAAATTCAGCTCCAATATTCTTGGTGAGCACTGCTTTAACTTTTATCAAACTTTGTACATGTACTTTTCATCAGTGCTACGCAGTTCTGCTTCATTTTGTACATACATGTACATGTAGATGAGGGAATATTTTTCAGATTTTTCTGAGGTTGTCCGGCTATATCCAATAGTATAGTGCTTTCTAGTAGAATCTATGTTTGGTCCCCTGGCACATTGTATTCAGATATCACACAATTAAAGAAAAACAACCAGATTATGATGTTTTCTGCACATATGTAAATTACCTGTGGCTGTTTGGACTTAACCCCTTGAGTACGGTATTTTACGGGAGACGTCGCGGTGCCGCGGCGGCTCTGGCAGCCAAGCGAACCGCTACAATGTGTTTGTGCAGTCAAGCGTAACCTATACACAATAATCCAACAATGGATTGAAACTGCACAAACAGCGGCCAATGGCGTCATCCGGCCTGGTGGCACTGTTTAATCCAACAATGGATTGAAACTGCTTAGGAAGTGTCCTCAACCTGTCAAAATCCAACACTGTGCAGTATATTGTACATGTTCTTTGGACTTAGACAAATTGGGGCATCATAGCTCCATGTAAAGTAATGGTGCCAAGGCGCTACAGTCTTGAACCCATCAAAATTAGACAAAACCTGCTGTTAGAGTTTGTAAGGCTTGGGGTATTTAGGGTAAATGATATGATACCAAGCTGCCATGTTTAATCACATATTGACCACAGAGAAACCCTAAGTAGAAGGTTCAGGACTAAAAGCAGGCACAGGGCACCAAACTTCACAGGGAAGAACAATGTATGCAAAATGTCTTGCATGTTTGGGCCAATGCATGTTTAGGCCAAGTAAAAAAACAAAACCTGTTGATCGTCCCCGTCGCATCCTTTTTTAAAGCCGCATCCTTTTTTCTTTTTTTTCTTTTTTTTAAACCACTAGATTGTTCATGTACATGTATTTCACATTATCTTGGCACTACTCTTTCGATGATCGATTTCATTTCCCGATATTTTAGACCTCTACAAAGCCAGCAAGGGCGGTAGTTCACTGGCATGAATTCACGAAAAGTGAGCTGAATAGTTTGTTGAAGTGAAAATGCAATTAAAAAGAACATGCATTAACAATTGGGTACTGTAATAAAATACTCAAAACACTGTTTAACATAGATATTTTGATTCAACGTAGACCCCGTTCCCACTAGATCCACCAATTGGGGGATCTGATCCACCTTTTGCCAAATTGCCGGATCAGATCCCCCAATTGGTGGATCAGATCCTGCAATTGTGTTAGTGGGAACGCTAACCGTTATAAGGTGGATCAGGATCTGATCCACCTTTCTTGATCCACCTTAAGACCAGGAAACAGATCCCCCAATTGGTGGATCAGATCCTGCAATTGGTGGATCACGAAATGCAAGTGGGAACGCAAAAGGTGGATCTGATCCGGCAATTTGACCTGTCAACATCCGGCTGGTGCACGAGTGGCGCGAAAAGTTTGCGGTCTGATGAACGAAGAAATACGTTTAGGCGTGTAGCTCATGTGAAAATTTCCCACGTGCACGACATGCACAATAAACAACTACTGAACTACTGGCTAGAGAGCAAAACTTCAACTTGTGTGTGATCGCGGTGTCCGTTATTTTTTCGGATTTAATGGCGATATTGAAGGGCGCTTTAACTAAGTTGAAGTGCACATCAACATGCAACCGAAAGCCTGAAGTGAAAGGTAGTATGTATGTTAAAAGAAACCCGAAGAAAACAAAATTCTAAATTTTAAGAAAACGGAATTTTGATTTAAAAAAACGGGAAACTTGGGACTTTAGTCTTATTCACTAATGCGCAGCTAACGTTCATGGTATTAATTATCAGCTGTTACTAATCAACAATGCCAAAATAGAAACAAACGCTCATCTTTCTGGGGTATGTAAAGAAGCCAACTGAAGGTAAATGTCATAGTACTCCAACTACTCAACGAGTGAAGCCTTGTAAACCCGGCCCTGATCATGGTACACGTATATGCCGGCAGCCATGTTAGCGGTTGTGATCGATGCGCGCGATGCAGAAGATAACGGACACGACGAAAGGTGCCTGCCGTGCCGCACTTCGGAACGGACAGGAGATTTTTGTCATTTTTTTCCCCCGCAAATTGGAACAGCTTCAGGCGATCTTTTGCTTGGCGCACACAAGGTGAGGATGTAAATGAGGCCGAGTTGGCTTTAAAATTTCAGCTCTAGGCTCATGACATCATAGGGATCAGCAAACAGCCGTTGTATATCGAGCCCCGAGGCGTGCGCAGTGCCGCTGGCCGATAATCGATCGGAAAACATCGTTCATGTTCAAAAATCCGCTCCATTACTTTGTACACAGCTGGTTTGTGCATGCACCGAAGTTGCTCGAAAAATTCATTTTTTTTCGGGTTTAACTTGAGCATATTCTCATTTTGAAGGGATCACAAGCTGCATGAATTACTACTCTGCCGGCAAGGTGAGTGTTTGGTTGATATATTCAGGGAAACGGAAGATATCGGCAACATCAAAACCGACCCTTGCGAACCCTATGGAAGTCCTTCCAGCTCTAAATGGCAAATCTCACGTCATGAGCCTAGAGCTGGAATTTTCAAGCTAAGGCCGAGTGGGATTTTGGGGAAAACCGTGAAGCGTTTTTGTGCGCACATGTCAAACGTGAGTGCATGGGAATGAATTTCTTATTCTTGCTGTACTAGCCTATGGGAAAAATACACATCTTTCTATGGGGTTCCTGTCGGAACCCCATAGACAGTTTCCAGGGGTAGTGCAACGCATGATAATTGATATAGCTGAACTAAAAACTATTAAATTTCGAGTTTCCACAGGCTCGTACACAAACATCATAACATGGATATCGGAAGCGTCCAGCCAGCACACTGCACGCAGGCTTCACTCAATTAGCTACACACAGAACAGTCACTTGTGCGAACTCTATGTGTTACTCCATGGGGTTACCAACAGTGTAACGTTAGAATTATTGAGTGGTTCGCGACAAAACATCCGCTCTCCCAGTTCGATCAAAACAAACTTAGACTGACCCAACCACTTACCCTCCTCAAAATGGCCGCAACTCCTAAGCTCTGCCAGAGAGACGTTAGAGTCATATATGATCTTCTTTAATTGCTTAGTAAGATTACTAAACTGTCTAAATTCCCCAGGTAAATCGCGATTTTTAGATCGCGATCCGCTTCTGCGGTCCGCCATGGTGGTGAAAACTTCGGCTCTTCATATCATGTCAAGATCAGATCAAATGCATGTAATCAATAAAGCCACATTCCTGGTACCCGGCCACAAGGTTTTACCAATTGCCAGATGTAGAGTACCAATGAAATAGTACGACGGCTGCCATGCCACTGGATATCGGATGTACACCTATATGGCTACTACAGAGATTGAATGCAGGAAAGGTTCCACACAGCCCACGCTGTACATTGTACCTCGACCAACTCGTACCTTGGCCAACTCGTACCTTGAGAAAACTCGTACTGCGCGACAGGTTTCGCGCGATGCCATGCGCATGCCGTGTGCATTAAGAAATTCATGCCAAATTAGGCTACCTCATTTTAAAACAAAATATGATAGTTTCCATTGGATATACGAACTCTTTACTTTAGTTTTTGGGAAATCAGGATGCATTTTTGGGCCTGTAAAAAAAGATCGACAATGATATTCAAAAAAGAGACCCAATGCACATCGACAAGTGATCCTCAACAACTTCTTGCTATTTGTGAATATGATGGGTCCATGGTGTTTATTTTTTTGCATTTCATTTTATTTGGAAAATTGTGCAAAATTCTTTGCCAGGTTTTCCTTTTCTTCTTGTGAGCTAACTAACTTGAATTTGATATAATTTTGTTTATTTTATTTCTTTTGAAGGATCCAAACTTCCACATTATTCAACCAATTATCTCTCGTAATTATTGTGGTGGCGTGGCATCCAACGGCGGCGGAATAGGAGGGCCGAGGGGGCATCCCCCCCCCCCGCCACTTTTTCCACTTGGGAAAAATGCCCCCCCCCCACCCCAATTTTGGCAGTTCCGCATAAAGAAAAACAGAAAATGGCAGCAGCCGGTCGGCACCGGCGCTACTCCCCCCCCCCCCCCCCCCCCTCCACACACACACATACACACAAGTGTGTAAACACCGGCAATCGCGGACCTCCTATTGTCCCTCTTTTGTTTATACTCTAACTTTTTCGGAAGGCCTCCCATATGTTTTGTACACGATTTTCAATCGTGGACCTTGACACAATCGTGGACCCTTTTGTCCTCTTTGTTAAAGGTCCACGGTTCGAATAGCTCTACAAACTCACAGTCGTACTTTCCTATACTCGTGAGGACAATGCTTTGTGTTTCCTATTCTTCCTTTAATATAACCCAACCCCATAGACTAAGCACGTATCTTTACGTTCGAGGACCGATTTTAACAAAAGACCGATCTCGAGGACAAGAAAGATTATTTTGTATTTTTTTTCTCCTCGAACGTAGTATACAATACAAGAGCACGCACACATGCGTTTTCCTATCCTATACATGAGGACCATGAATGGAACCCTTCTTTTGTTCCCTTTGTTTGTACAGCTCCCATAAGGTCTGTACACGAAATTCTCCCCGAGGACTCGGCCCAAGTCCATGGTGTCATTGTTACCCCTAATCCCCCATTGTCACCCCTAATCCCCCATTGTCCCCCCTAATCCTTCATTGTCCCAAGTCCTCTCTCGTATAGCCTAACCCGCTCACAAAAGTGTAAACGCCTGCAATCAGGGACCTCCTATTGTCCTCCTTTTGTTCATACTTTTACTTTTTGGCAAGGGCCCTCATTGGTTTTGTACACAATTTTCAAACGGGGACCTTCCTCAATCGGTGCCCCTATTGTCCTCTATTGTTAAAGGTCCCCTATTGAATGCAAAAACAAACTCACAGACACACACACTTTCAAAAAGTGTTCAGGCGCCATTGGTGGCAGCCACGGCATTCAGTAATATTCGATTGGAGGTACGGCGAGCAGTGGCGTAGCCAAGTGGAGGAAAGGGGGAGCAACTGCCCCCCCCCCCCCCCCGTGGGAACTCTGTGTCGCCATCTGTAGTGTGTAGATATGCGTTAATTTAGCGTGGACCTATTTAACAAAGTCGAATTTCCCCCCTTGAAAATGGCCATGCCCCCTGTCCCCCCCCCTCCCCCCTCTAGGAAGAGCCTGGCTACGCCACTGACGGCGAGATCATATTAAAGACCAACTAAAACGCCAATTTTTGTTGTTGACTTTTTGGACTTATCTGATAGTTTATGCCTCCCCAAAACTAATGTAACAAGTTTCATGATTCTGAAAAAACAAAAACAAATGTTTTTGAGCCTTTTCCTTCTGAGCCACTTTGACTCGATTCAGAAAAGGCCGAGGTCAACTGCGTGCCGTATCGCGCGAGTGATGACGTATTACGTGTAGAAACATATGACGTCACTGTATTATACGACAATGTTTTACGTAGAGTCTGTACGTATTTTTTTGTCTAAGGCTAGTATTACTTGCTGTGCTTTTTGCACATGATTCGGGTGTAAAACTACGGTCAACATATTTTAAAGTGTTGACATCTTTGTGAGACACATTTAGAATTGGGGTTGTAGGCTTGTTCTTGCTGAAAAGTTAGTTATGAGTCATACTTTCCTTTGTTTGCAGTCGGCTTTTATTGGGACCTTTTTTATTGAGCTGATGCTATACTCTAGTCTGGCGACTTTGCTTATGCAGCCCTCATAAGGACCCGCACCTTCTCAGAACTATACACACAATTTCTGTTATAAGGTACCAGACTCAATCGCCTGCAGCGCATGCGGTACCGTGCGTGTACAATGCATGTTGAGTCAAGCGAACGTGGACAGGGAGACGGCCGGGGCTATGGCTGCTCGAGCCGGCAACCGCAGAGAACGTCGTCGTGGTCTGGGGCGCGTGAGTCCGGGACAGGATTGGAATGCTTGGTGCTTTTAGAGTTGGAATGGCTCCAGCCTTCAAACGGAATTGTGCCTTCAAACCCAGCTGAGTTTTCATACTAACACTATCATCAATACAGTCTTTGGCGAAATGTTCTGCACATATTTTCGACCATTTCGACAGCCTAAAATCAGATATTGTATTGTCTACAAAGCGGACCCACTGTCGCCCTTGAACTCCATTCAGCACTGGGAATCGCAGGAAGGTTAGGTCAGGGTTGTTGTCGCTGTTCCTCGTGCAACCCCCAACTACACGTACAGTACGTACACGATCGAGGCATAATGATTATCTCAGAACCATGCTCATACTGAAATAATACCAAAATTAGACAAAATAGACGGGAAAACGGAGGAGTTATGTCGACCAAAACTCTTCCAGCAGCATCAACTCCACGTACGTACATGCATAGTGTTTGGCTGTAGAGTCAACCGACTCTACACGTGTACGTCACGGGGTCACGTTCATACATTTACATACATAATGAGCTTTCGCAAAACAGGATAAATGGTTCAGAATAACAACCCTTTTTTTAAATAAAAAAATCCCTCTCGTCTGCAAACTAATCTCCATCTCCATCAGTTAAAAGTCCAAAAAGTAAAAACAAAAATTGGCGTTTTAGTTGCTCTTTAAATTAAGTCCTATTCACGATCACGGCAATATTAATGCGCGCATCACCATCAAGGCAAGTTCAGATGGCAAACGCAGATGTCCTAAATGCTTAGAGCCTATAGTTTGGCTACTGCATGCACCGCAACAAGACCACAGAAGTAGGCCGAACTATAGAATATGACAATGGGCAAACTTCAGACGAATTATTAATGAATTCCACAACAAAGTACGTGCCATAGCGCCAGCCACTTTCCTTCAGTAAATTCAGCATGAATTTTCCTATCAAAAGTATGAACTGCAAGTTAAACTGATAAGACGAAAAGCATCAATTGAGGTTGTCATTAAGAGTGTGGCGCGCGGTCATCTTTAAACAAAATGCATGTCCGCAGTTCACTTCTCAACAAAGTACTACTGTAAACAAGTGAATTAATACGTTCCTTTTCCAGTGAAGTCTAAAATAAAATAAACAAAAAAGTATATGAAATACAAGTTGTACATAAACACGAACATAATAAAATTATAAACCGGTAAACTGTTTTATATAAATAAAATCCACTTTCAATCGGACAAAAATACATTTCATTTTACATTCCTTTTCTAGCAACGTCTAAAATAACAAAAAGTAAGCCTACAAAATATATCAAAGCATGCACATCAATCAGGTACCGGGTTGTTGTAGTTGTTGTAGTTGTTGTTGTTGTTGTTGTTGTTGTTGTTGTTGTTGTTGTTGTTGTTGTTGTTGCCTGCCGCACTGATTGTGCTCTTTGCACCATGAGCAAAAAACTAGCTTCCTTCATGCTGTGCTGAAACTATAACCCCAGCTTCGGCTCCGTCTCCGGCTCCATCACCATTGCCAAACTGCATAAACGAAGCCAAAGACGAAGACGAATCTGGGGTTTGGAAAACGGCCTATATTCACGAGCCACGAAGTATGACGTCAGATGTTCGGGCAACGGTGGAGTAGGAAAGCGCCGCATAGCGGCGCCAGACGTAGTCTTGGTTCCAAGACGTTCTTAGCGGTGCGACGTATAGCGCGCACGGCCGGCCGACAGCGCCCTCTCGCTACACACACACCACACGCCAAGGCCAAATCGCAAAGACCGTCTTGGGAATTTCGCAAGTTCTGCTCGCGAAATCGCGAGCAGAAATGTCTGACCGCGTAGACCAAGCGATCGATTTAACAGCAAAAAAACTGGACTTTTGGAAAGTTAAAAAGTCATCAGATCAGTGCCATTCATCAATTTGTACGTGGCCATGATTTGTTTGTTAATTTACCAACGGGATTTGGCAAGAGTGTAATTTTTCAAGCTGCTCCATTGGTCTTAGATTTCTTGAACGAAGCATGGAGGTGTTTCCTACCTCCATGAACCATGGAGGAAGGATCCTCCATGCATGAACGAAGTAACCGAATGCAAACAGGAGAAAGCGCTGATTATTGTCGTCGTGCCATTGAAAGCTCTGGCCGTTGATCAGTTACATCGTGCTGAACATTTGGGACTGAAATTGGCAGAGATAACGTCTGCATAATCCAGATCACATTTTTAGAACAATCCGAAGATTTCTCAATCCTGTTTGCCAGTCCAGAATCACTCTGCTCAGAACGTTGTTGTTGTTGTTGTTGTTGTAGAGTGGGTTGGCGCGTACGGCATTATACTATGCCCTTTGCGCCATTAGCGAAAGACAGTACGTCTCAACAGTAGTCTAGTTGTATACCTGGTACAGTAAGTATGAGTGAGCGGTATACGCATGCGTGACGGTCAATATGCGGTAATTTCGACTCTGAACAAATCAAGATTATAGAATCGATTGCTCAGAACGTTACCTGACTAGTAAGTTATTACTTAAACATGAGTTTCCTCCAGTGCGCAAGCGCGATTATTCGTTTGACCCGCCTGTTAAATTATGCATAAGCAGGTCGCGCGCGCTCGCGAAATGCCCAACACGTTCTTAGCGATTTGGCCTTGGCGTGTGTTTGTGTGTAGCTAGAGGGCGCTGCCGTGCGCGCTGCACGTCGCACCGCGCTAAGGACGTCTTGGAACCAAGACTACGCCAGACGAAGACGTATCTTGATCGAAAAAAAAATAAAAAAATTGGGAGCGGTACAAACAATTTAATTTTTTTGAGAAAGGTACTTTTCAGGGGTGGGATCTATCAAAAGAATTGGAAAATTGTGAATACTGTAGGAATTTGCTAGAGAGAGAAGCACTCATGATCCTCCAGATATAAAGCGTCACAAGATGTTCTGCGAGGCCGAACCGTGTCCCATGCATTTTAAGGGCCCAAGCCCGCCGGTTGATTTGCAGGTTCGCAACACCTCCAGTACTAGGTGATGTAGGGGTGACGCCCTGTCCAGCCAACCATTCATACTTCTCTCCCAGTTTTAGGAATGCAGTGATGTGTCATAAGCAGTGCTGTTATGTATTGTTGAATGGGAGTAATTATGTAATACAAAGGGAATGCAGGAATTAAATTTTTACATTGCATTCCTTGGATGTGTTTTTAAGCCAGATTTAAACGTATGCTCTTTTCGACTTAACCCTGAAAATGTATATACGGCGTACGCCATTTGCAAACTTCAAAAAACAAAACTACTGAATTATTGCGAAAAAAACGTACCGATTCTTAAGGTCGGATCCAGAATACAATTTTTGGGGGGCCAAATCCACCCCCCCCCCCCCCAAAAAAAAGGGGGTAACAAAACGCGCACAATACTAACGGAGGGTTTTTGCTTTCCTTTCTTTTAGCACTTTGTTTTATTTTGTATACGCAGTGGCTGCCTTTTTGCGACGTTAGTTCTTTTTGGGGGGGTTCATGGCCCCCTTTGGCCCCCCTCCCCCCCCCCCCCCCCCGATCCGCTGTTGCCGGTACTAGACTGTAAGTAAATAGCAGTCTCAAGCATTCTGTGAAATCATGGCACCATGGGTGATGGTCGCTGTTGTTTTCAATACCGTTTTGTCTAAGGTATGGTCAGGAAGCCAGACTACTAGAACCAAATTGTTTTCTCTCTGTTTTCTCAGCATCTATGCACACAAAACTTTAAACAGGTCAGTGTTACAGTATTTGCTAGTACGCTATAAAATACTAACCCCAAATCCATTAATTTCTGAAAATTACAGCAAAGGCAAATGGTGCTGCAAAAACTATAGGGTGTTAAAAATAACACTTTTCGGTGTTATGAGAGGACCACACCAATTTGTGTTATTTTAACACATTTGGTGTTATCGTTCACACCCACGGGTGTAACAATACACTCGTAAGTGTTAAGAATGACACCAATTGATTTGAAATAACACCAATAATTTTATCACCGGTGAATCTTTTTAGTGTAGTCCTTTTGTTGAATTTAACACCCAAGTTTTTGCAGTACCTTTAAATGGCTGTTTTTCCCGAAATAGAAAGTTCTTCACTTTTAGATGACACATCGGATGAAACAAAAATCCACCCAGGCACGTTTAGTTATCTAAAAATTGCTTTACATTTATTTTGAATTATTCGCAGTTCGATAGATAGATCTATCACCAATTTGTGTGCATTGTGCGAGAGCCTGAGCAGATCGGATGGTTCCTGGCGTCCAAGATTTGACATTCTGTAGCATGTCTTCCGAGTTTGACTTTTTTAGATTGTTAAGCCATAATAATGAGAAATGAATGGGCTTTCCGAATGATACTAAATTTAGAGTTGTATACATGCTATAAAAAGGACTTGCAAAGCACCGCAATCAAGCAGGGAAATATTTTGAAACGCACTTTCTCAACGTTGGTGACGCCATTTAACCTCTTTGTTCGTACCCGTAATAAGCCCTTACAAGCGCACAAAAAATAGCAACGGGCAGGGTGTGTACAATACTCCTTCCTACCGAGAACTACAGCTGAATGAAACCTCCTCCCAGCATCTGTGAGGGAGTCCCCTTCGTTCAATGCATTTCAGAAAAGCCTACTAAAATTAAACTTGTTCAGCATTTAAAGCAGTGTTTATTATTAGCGCCCCCAGCCACACACACTAGCTGAGTCCTGCAACCTGTATATCCCATAACGGGAGATTGTTTGCAGTATCGATACAGATCCAGAGCCCCCAAAGCTCCCTCTGGATCCGCCCCTGATTTCCTCAAAATTTCCTTATTTGTTGTTTTCATTTCCCCAGTCAGCCCACAAGCTCGGTGGTCGAGTGGTAAGAGATGACTAGAAAGCAGGAGGTCGTGGGTTCGAGTCCCACCCGAGTGATTTTTTTTCTCCAAATAATCTTTCGGGACAACACTGAGAACACGTACACTGTTTATAAAAATACGTCGGTGAAGGGCAAAACCCAATATTTCCCTAGAAATTCCTTCGAAAGTAAGACGGGAAATTTCCTTGAAAGTATACTGTAGAAGCACTGTCGGTGGCGCGTTTTAATGTATATTAATGTCTGTGACTCAGATTTAGGTGAAGGGGCATTTTTGATTTGTTTGAAGGTTACTAATTATTAATTGCTTTGTTCATGTGCTGTTTGAGGGAAATTTTCTTCACGGACGATTATTACGAAATATCAGTTTGTTACTCCAATAACCAATCAGAAAAAAGCGGGGTACTTTCCCAACCAAGGTCTACTATTAGGAGGAGGTTGAAAGTAGGCCCCTGGGAACGAGGTTTCTAGTTCTTCATTGCGGCTAGTCTGGTTCTCCTTGCACAAAATTCAACGGTAGATTTCTGCTGTCTGAGACGGACACCAGCCGTATTCTTTTACGTGGCCGGCTGGCTGGCAAGAAAAATATAGGCAAACCGTACGTCGTATACGTACGACGCGTGTTTGTGTGTCCTTTGACTCGAGTGCAACCGGCTTCGGCCCACTTTCATGCATTATGTGCGGGTACAGATTAAAATTGCAGGTATCTTCTACTTCTACTTCGACATCTGCTGTACCTCTACTGGTCCTGGCCTAGACTCAATCACGACATAAACTGATCAATAGAGAGTGTACTTCCGGTGCAGACAATATAAAAAGGTGTGGGACTTCACAACTCGATCCTTGTTGAAGTTGTAACGTTACTGACAATGACTGACAATTTTAGTTCAGATGATGAATTGAGGAAATAGGTATTTTTACGTTTTAATTTATTGCCTGTTTCAGTATTTCACCATGAATGCCGTGTATGCGATTATACTCGTCTTTGTCGGCTGCTGTTCGAATGTTGTGTTTTTGGAGTTAATTGTAAGGTAAGAAGTTGAGAAGATTTCACAGGCCTAGTTTATTTTTGTAAGAAAGATTGAGAAGATTGATTAGATTTTTCAGAAGATGTCTTCCCTATCCAATTGGCAATTTTTGTTTTCTTTTCTGAAAGTTTGTTGATATACCATGGAGGTAGATATATTACATTCTTCAGAACTAACGTTAGGGTTTTCACAAACCTTACAGAGAGACACATGTATTACTGCTGTTGGCATGGTTGGAGTTTTTTTTGCAGGGGTTTTTCTTGTCACAAAATTTTCTGTCCCAACATTTCATATGCATTTGACATGGCCATGTACATGTACCTGTAGGTTAGGTTAAATTTCTTGAAATGTCACTCGAAATGGTGAAATTTTACAAAAATATTTCCTACCAAGACCACAGGTTTCACCACTCCAGACTGACCAGAGATTAACATCATTTGCGGTCATGCTATTTAGCTTCAACAAGCGTCAACAAACCCGATCAGCGTCAACAAAGCATCAACAAGCTCAAAATGCACATTTAAGCTTCATAAAAACTATACTTGCATTCAACAAACTCTCGCATCTCGTATTATGTAAGAAATTGGGCGAAATCCCACATAAAAATGAAATTTTATGACGACAAAATTACGATGAATGGGCACCGCCATCTTTGTTTTCTCTTTTGCGCATGCGCGATTGCACCATGTCCCAGAAAAACATAATGGCTGCCGGGAAAAAGCACCGTTGATGTCGTACTTTTTCGCTTAAAAATCACACATTTTAAGATACTTTTATATACTAATGATACTTTTAAATAATCATAGGAGCCCACTAAATATTGTGAATAACATGTTTAAGCTTAACACTAACAGTGCTTTTATAAGTTGTTGACGCTTGTTGACGCTAATTAGCATGACCCATCATTTGTTGTCGACAGAGGGGGCTTTCACACCATTGAGTAGTAACCACTCCTTGGGATTTTTCCCAAGATCTTAGGAATTTTGGTGGAAAAATATGGATTGCACATGCCCAGAGTTCTTATTCCACAGTGCTCTGCTAAATGCAAATATATAGTGTTTGCCATTGCCTTGGGAATTCTTGGGAATTTTACTGGATGAATCTTGGGATTTTAAAATTTGATGAGTGAAGCTAAGATGCCCTCTGTTAACCCCTTGAGTATGTTTTTTTACTGGAGACGTTGGGGTGTCGCGGCGGCTCTGGCAGCCAAGTGAATTGGCCACAATGTGTTTGTGCAGTCAAGCGTAACATACACAATAATCCAACAATGGATTGAAACTGCACAAACAGCGGCAAAGGGCGCCATCCGGCCTGGTAGCACTGGTTTTTTGGTGCCATATGGCGTCTTCTGTAAGCAAAGGGTTAACAATGTTCAGCGCAATCTGGAGTCTTGTGCAAGTTTATTGTACTGGATTTCATTTAAAGGGAAATGAGCTCAAGAGGGAGTACAATAAACTTGCACAAAACTCCAGATTGCGCTCGACAACAACAAATGATGTAAAACTCTGGAGTGGTGAAACCTGTGGTCTTGGTAAGCAATATTTTTGTAAAATGTCACAATTCTTAGTGACATTTCAAGAAATTTTATCTAACCTATGGGTACATGGCCATACAGGGATCGAAATATCTACTGGACCACTGGACCGAGTCCAGCGATTTGAGCGTTGGTCTAGTGAACTCTTGACCGAACTAGTCCGGTGGTCTAGTGATTGTTTTCATAAACTGCATGAAAGTCAATTTTTTTTTCTTCTAAATCTGGTGAACTGAGAAAGCCCCAACATTTCTGGAATGGCCATTTTTAGTTTTGAGGCAGGGAGTTTCAATCAAAACAGAATTTCTAACCCTTCCCCCAACAAGGTCGGCATTTTTACCATTGGTCTTGTGAAATACCTTCTGGTCTAGTAAAATTTTGGTGCTACTTGCCCAGCTGTCTAGTAGATTTTTACCTGAAATTTGACCCCTGCCATATCAAGATAATGCATATGTGATGCGATCAAGCAAAATCAGTCTGAATTAGGCCCTGGTGAATTTTTGGATTTTTACATATTCATTTGTATCGTACTTCAAGCTCCATATTAGTTAAGACCCATATTAGTTAAGACCCATATGAATATGACCTTTGGTTGAAAAGTTACAAATATTTGAACACCGGCACATTAAAAAGAAAGAAACTGAGAAAATCAAGTTTAAAGTTACAGTACTTTAATTTAGTCATTTTTAGCACATTTATAATACATGTCATATTTTCATGTGAAAGAAGAATTTTTTTTCCTTTGTTTTTGTAAAAAAGTCAATTTTGATTTTTCCACTAAGAACATATTTTGGCCCATATCTCAAAACAAGGATTGTCGAGTTCCGACTGATTTCGCATCACATGAAATGTTGGGGCAGACAATTTTGTGACAGAGGAATAGGGCTCCTGCATAGTTATAACTATCGGTATCACAGCCTATAAAAAAATCTACCCACCAACAATCACAGCTTGTGTGTGTTTCAACCTGTCACTTGATAGGTTTGATAAATAGGGTTGTTGGCTCCATTTTGGCCCTGAGAGAGGGAGGGTTAACCCCTTGAGCACGGTATTTTACGGGAGACGTCGGGGTGTTGCAGCAGTTCTGGCAGCCAAATCGAACCGCTACAATGTGATTGAAACTGCACAAACAGCGGCCAATGGCGTCATTCGGGCCTGGTGGCACTGTTTTTTTTGCGCCCTATGGCGTCATCCGTACGCAAGGGGTTAATTATGGGTGGCCATCGTGGCAAAAAAGACAACATCAAAATATAAATACTAATTCAAAATTGAATCAATAGAAATTCAAAATTCAATTGAACGTATATACAAGTCACCAATTAAGATAAATGCCACAAATATAAATACAAATATAAATACAAGTAGCATATTACACTGAATGCCACAAATGTAAATAGGCAAATTAAAATAAATGCCCAAATTAAATTTCACAGATAGAAATACAAATTTTCTAAATTGAAATAAACACCAAAAATCTACTATGCTCCTACAAATAAATAAGGTGCGCCATATACGAAATAATGCGCGAGATAAGTGTAGGCCAGCGCGAGATAAGTGTTGCGCGCGAGATAAGTGTTGCGCGCGAGATAAGTGTTGTGTTGCCAGAAATAAATCAAGCTCAGAAATATATAAAGCAAGCCCCAAAAATAAAAGAACTGGCTCTGATAGGGCGACAGGGGCCACCCCTAGTTTTGGTTTCTTAAGTTGCTGCGCGCCGCCTCGGGTACACCACATGCATATGCGGCATGCATGAAGAAAGATCGTCAGCGCCAGCGCTCGCACTCGATCCAGGTATTCCAGGACGGGGCATAATGGCGGAACGTCAGGTCATACATTTCGACTCCAGCCCCATGGGTGAGACGAGTAGACTTCTCCGAAGAGCAAATGAGCTGTTGGAACAGGTTATTAACCCTCCTACTATTTCACAATACAAAACCTTACAAAATGTTCATATCCAATTTTTACCATAGCATTAACACACACATGGCAAAACCATACAGTGTAATGATATAGCAAGCTTATTGAAATGGCAAAACCATACACATGGTTTTGTATAGTAAACATGCTTCACTGTGGTGCACAAGTGTATGCCAAATGGTTTTGTGTGGTGAATATACATTGTACTTCATTGTGGCTTATCAACAGACTACTTGGGGCTATAGAGTACCGAAGTCTGATGTCAGTTGCCGTGGCAACTGGTTCCAAACACATGCAGTTTAGAATGTATTCTGGTTCCAAACATTGCATTGATTGACATCATCACTTGAGTACTCTATGGTGAGTTATGTATAATGTATAAAGAGAAACCACCCTAATTCTAAAATGGTATAGGCCTATTCATCAATGTTCCCCAGTACACAATGGAGTTGGTTCACCATACAAAACCTTGCACCTGCCAGCAGACACAGCTTGTACAACCATACAAAACCTTTCAGTGCCACACAGGTCAAGTTAATTTACCATTCATCACCTTTATACATAGTTCAGTACAGGCAAGTCTTTTGACCATACAAAACCAGACAGCTGTCATGTTTTGTATGGTATACATGCTGTACCTCAGTGACTCACTGTATGGTTTTGTATGGTGAATAAACTTTCTTATAAATTGCCTCAAGAGTAGGAGGGGGAGAAAGGAACACCGACACCTCTGGGGACCATGGGCAGCGGCCTGGTCCGGTGAAATTCCTTCATTTTCTTACAAAACAAGTTCTATGAGAGTCAGAAATTGTGTGACATAGATTTGGAAGTTAGAAAGTACACCTATGCATGTAATTTGTTGATGCTTTGTTGACACTGATTGTGTTTGTTGATGCTTGTTGAATGGGATTAAATCATAAAAGTACAAACTGTTGCACAGTTGGATGGGCCTCATTAGGTATGCAAGTCCTCTGGCCTTTCTAAATAAACTTTAAATTCTAAGAAGGTAGTGAACTAGGAACAAAGGAGTAAGACATGGATTAAGCTAAGTTTAGGGATACTTATATAATATATGTACTTTGTATTTGTATGTGGTCAAAGAACAAGTGTAAAAACTTAGGGGAAAAAACCAAAACGTCTTAAAACTCAACAAACTTACTGTAATACAAAACTTGAATCTGATGTCCAAACGGCGATGTTAAAGCATGTAGCCAGACGAAAAATCTTTATGGTAAAATTTTTAAGTGGCACAATAAACACTCATTGCGAATGTTCACCACCTTGTGCGACCACCTTGTGCGACCACCTTGTGCGACCACCTTGTGCGACCACCTTGTGCGACCACCTTGTGCGACCACCTTGTGCGACCACCTTGTGCGACCACCTTGTGCGACCACCTTGTGCGACCACCTTGTGCGACCACCTTGTGCGACCACCTTGTGCGACCACCTTGTGCGACCACCTTGTGCGACCACCTTGTGCGACCACCTTGTGCGACCACCTTGTGCGACCACCGTTAGTTATCTCGAACTGGCTTATTAAACGTACATACATTTAATAAGCCATACATTTGTTTGCCGCTTTTGATCTCCATTTTAAAACAAATTTGAAGGAACAGCTTTATTGCTACGGGTCATACATGTACATCACTGGAAACATACCGAAAACGTCCATTATGTGACGGGCGTAGGGAGTAGCACGTTACGAAGAGCTAGATTCATGGCTCGGAATGAACGCTGTTTTGCGCGTAAGTGACAAGGCATTTGTGAATTGGTGTAAAAATCATTATTTTTTAGCGACCAATTTAAAAAAATGAAACATTATTTTACAGAGAAAAGTCCATACTTTTTATTAATGTAGTTTATTTACTTATTTCAATCACCCCATTTTCCTGAACGAGTTAAACTGCACGGTCCTCTTTTTTTTGTGTGAGTCATGAAATGGCCCAAGTTGTGTGTGTGAGCGCACGGTCGGCTGATAATTGTTTGTGCATATGAGTGACCTGCCTACTATGAGGAAAGTGAATTTCTGGCCCAAAGAGTATCCAAATTGTTCCTCCTATCCTCACCCTTTGTTAAACCCTATATACATGTACTAGTGTTACGTTCTCACAGAATTGATTAGTATTGGGCGGTTCCCCGGTTCTACCCGGTCTCAATGTGGCAACCGGAACCGCGATTCCAATCTTTTCAAGAACCGGGTACCTGTAATGCCTGGTTCCTGCTCCAAAATAATCGGTTCTAGAGTAAATTACCATTCTCTATGCACAAAGCCCAGAGCCGAGATTCGGCATAACTACTATAGGAATTCAATCGCATGAAGCCCCCCCCCCCCCCCCCCCCCACATTCACTCTGGCTAGTCAAAACAATGGCCGAAAAACCACAAAGACTCATGTCAGCCCTTTGTGGTCACAAGGCTATAGAAAATTGAACCCGATACTGGCCCTGTACCATGGATAAAAAAAATGCATTGAATGGCACAAAACTGATACATGGGCAGATCCGTGACTCGCTGGGAGCCGGGTACATGTATTTTGTACTTGTACCCGGGTCCATCAGAGCCAAGTCCAGCACTCAGACCCGGTTCCGAGTACATGTATGCCCACAGTACAGTGGAGATTGAGTGTCACTCGGTATACAGGAGACAAGCTTGCTCATATCATGTGCATTGAAGGCTGGGTAGTGTACATGTACGTGCGTGTGCAGTGAATCATTCAAATCTACACGGTCAGTGGTCGTCGCGGTAAAAATAATCAAAGAAAGGAAGTGAAAATAAAGTACGGTAATAAACGCCAAGTTTGCTTTTAATAATACAATCTCCATAGTTTCACAGGAAAGACACAGTATTTGAAACCAATTTATACCGTATGTAGTGGAATAACATGTATTGCACGTCAAAATCAACGGAGCACTGACCGCACAAGGTGACACCGTTTACTTTACATGTAGTTTCATCAAGGGCTTATGTTTTGATTGAATTTTCCGGGAGCTGGTTCCGACTCGGAACCGGTTCTTTTTAGAGAACCGGAACTGGCTCCAGAAATTCTGGAACCGCCCAACAGTAGAATGGATTGTGCTAGGGAGCCTTCTACGTGTATAGTTCTATAAGTATGAAACCACCAGTGCCTTGTGCTGTGCGAGCATTCTGGGTGCTTTGAAATAAAGAATATTCAACTATGTTGTGGATGTCTTCTAAAAAATTATATATCTCAACAACCACACTGTACAAATTGGGTCGTGTTATTTAGCATCAACAAGCATCAACAAAGCGTCAACAAATTAAATACGAATGTTTAGGCGTAAACAATTATTTCACAATATCATTTATTTCCAAACAGTCAAGTTAAGTATATAGTTCAAAACATTGTCAATGTGTGAAATCTTGTTTGTGCTGGACCACTCCATTTCTTTATAGGGGAGTTGCAAAAGTATGAGGGGATTGCAAAATTTTGTTGATTTCGTATGGTGTTTCGAAGGTGAAATTCCTTCATTTTCTTACAAAACAAGTTCTCTGAGAGTCATAGAAATTGTGTGACATAGATTTGTAAGTTGGAAAGTACACCTATAATTTGTTGACGCTTTGTTGACACTAAATAGCATGACTGTACAAATCCCATTTAGAGTTCTAATGGCACTACGAAACAGACTTGCCAACTGGGGATTTTACTGCACACATGGACAAGTAAAGCCAAGTTACATGTTCATGCATGTAGCTGAGGCAGTATTTGTCTATTGCATTTTCCATACTGTGAATCTAACCTCAAAGAATCTCAAATCTTTTTCTTTCTTTTTTCAAACAGTACGTATTTGTTGTTTATTTGTTTGCTGGGGTGTTTGTTGGTTTGTTTGTTTGTTTCGTAAATTTCTTGAACCCAGGGATTTAAAAACAGCAAAAAATGGTTTCCATTGGGGTCCTGCACACATATGTACAAACTACTACATATATATATGTACATGTACAAATGTTGCACAAGAAAAACACAGTTGCAAACAAAAAATATACAATAATGCATAACAAAATGTGACTGGCTCTGGCAAAACCCGACGCTTCTCGGTAAAAAATGGCATCAGTGACACCAAAACCCCAATATTAAAATTCACCCTAAATGTTGGGTTTTGCTAGAGCTCGTCACAAATTTTAATATTGGGGTTTTGATATCACTGATGCCATTTATTAACGTTATGCGGGCCCATACCGCGTAATGGGAAAGGCCGAGAAGCATCAGGTTACATTGAGAGCATATTACATTGTTAACGGTATAGCTTTGGTAATGATCAAAAGTAAAAATGATTAGTTTCAATGTGAAAACTTGCTGTTTGTAAAGATCGTACCAGTGTCAATTCACATGAGAAATATTTGTCTGAAAATCAGTTTCTTTGAACACCAAACACAGTTGTCATAATAGAGCTAAAATGAATACAGCTCGTCACTGATTTACATTACTAAGCACTGTTCAAATCACAACAATCACGCAGCGTTTTAATGAATAAAAGCAACCATTTTTCATTTGAAAAGCTTGTTCCTCAGAAATGGTCAGACTACCGGACATCATCTTGGCAAAGTCACTTAGATGTAGAATGACAGATTCGTTAAATTTCAATTATAATCTCTGTTGATATGGCCATCCAAGGACAATACAGGCCCTGAAATATTGCAAAGTTTGTCATCTGATTGTTTGCATCAAACATACATTGTGATTGGCATATTTGTTGTCAGACCAATAAATAATACTCTACCATATAGCTGGTGCCCTGGAACTACATGTGTAAGCACCAATGCTTAACCCTATCAAGAGCGGACTTTGGGATCTCTCGGGACCAGGGGAGGGGTAGTTTTTGATTTGTGGTAATTTGTGTACATAACCAGTTTACAATTTTCAATTTCCATGATTTTTAAATCGGTTGCCGTGGTAACCTTTGAAATCCTAGAAATTTGGTTTTGGTACCAAAACGGACCCTCTGTAAAAGTTTGGACAAGTCCTTAAAATTCCATACTGATCGGCCAAAGCCTTGTGAGTTATAAAAAGGTTCAGTAGGTGGGAACAAATGTGCCCCCTCCCCCATGACTTTTCCATGACTTTCCAGGAAACAAGTTTGGGTTTTCCATGACTAATTCCTATGCTATTTTGTTGTACATTATAAGAGTCTACTTACAGTACACTGACCATGTGTATTGGTTGTGTTAGATTAAATGTCTTTTCAGTGGCTATTCTTTTTTTAATCCATTTTCCCATGGCTCCTTGTGAAATAACAAAATTCCATGACTTTCCATGATACTTTAAATTCCAGGATTTTCCATGACTGTGGGAACCCTGTCGTTGATTTCAGGTAGTTTTTCTTGACGGAGAAGGTTAGCGGCTGCAGCACGAGGATACCAAGCTGTGCATTGCTTGCCGAAGCTCCCTGTTCCTCCAGTAATAAATGACAACATTCAGCCAGCTATTGCTGTAGAATATATATTCTGAGATGATAAAACCATAAGTGTTGTCCAAGAATGATGTGATAAGCGTAGGGACCCAGCAGAGGCATAGAGTCCCTGTAATGATGAATACAGTGGTTGCAGACTTGGTGCTGATTGGCTGCGGAACGTTCTGTCCTTCTGGAGGGTTGCCAATTTGATTCTGAGCAGCAATGCGGTGTGCTTGACGACGAGCAACTTTCAGAATGCGGACATAAAGTGCGAGGATGATTGCTAGTGAAACGGCAATCATACAAGGATAGAGATACAAACAAGAGTAGCATGCTACCGGGGCGCATGTGCCATCTTTTTTTAGTTTGAACCTATAGAATATTCCAAACCAAATGGCATATGTTGCAAAAGCAGCTATCCACGCTGATACGATAATGACCTTTGCCCTCTGTGGTGTCATCAAAGTTGGGTAACGAAGTGCATGGATGATGGCAATATAGCGATCGATCGTTATAAGAATGAGGGACAAGCAGTTTACAGTAAAAACAGCTGGGTTCATAATTCCTGAGATGGTGCACAGAAACATACCAAGCACCCATTTTGTATCATATGGCAGTAAAATCAAAGTTGGAATTGTGAGAAAAATCCCGGAGAAGATGTCAGAAACTGTTAGCGAAGTCATGAAAATCTTGGTTGTGTCTTGGATGCCACTTGCACGACGAAGAGCAAGGAGGCAGAGTGGGTTGAGAGTAACGATCAGAATGATCAATAGTGTGTAGAAAATGCAGCCGATGATAATAAATGGTGTCGTGAAAGGCGTTGTAGGTACTCCAGTGGTCAATCCAAGTGGGTTGATATCTGTTGTATTCATGGTGATAGCGTTTACGTCTGTAGGATGTTCACCTTGTGTCTTGAAAATCCGTTTTTCTGTAATAGAGCTAAAATTAATGCAGCTATTGTCACTGATTAACGTTAATAAATGCTGTTCAAATCACTGTATCACTGCAATCATAAGTGATGTACAATGTACGTGCATGTCAGTTCAATTGGATAGAATCACTCCAAGAACCATGCAGCATTTAATAAATAATAAAAGCGTCCGCACCACAGAAGCCATGTCCCCCTGATAACTGCATACAAACGTTTTGTGTCATTCATTTGAAAAGCTTATTGCCACGTAAAAACACAGTCCTCTGAATTGGTCAGGGAACCTGATAGTATCTTGGCAAAGCCACTGAGAATGATACATGTACCTGTAGGTCAGTTAACTCTTAATTGTAATCCATTGTTGATACAGCCATCCAAGAATGACAGATACGGACCCTGTAATATTGCAGGGATCTGATTTTTATTCAAACATGTACATGTATTGTGATTGGTACATGTTGTCACACCAATTAACCCCTTGCGTACGGATGACGCCACATGGCGCAAAAAAACCCAGTGCCACCAGGCCGGATGACGCCATTGACCTCTGTTTGTGCAGTTTCAATCCATTGTTGGATTAAACAGTGCCACCAGGCCAGATGACGCCATTGGCCGCTGTTTGTGCAGTTTCAATCCATTGTTGGACCATTGTGTATATGTTACGCTTGACTGCACAAATACATTGTGGCCGTTTCGCTTGGCTGCCAGAGCCGCCGCGGCACCCCAATGTCTCCCGTAAAAAAACGTACTCAAGGGGTTAATAATACCCAGGGCTTGAAATTAGCTGGTGCCCTGGAACTATTAGCACTGGTGCTTAACTCTATCAAGAGTGGGCTTTTGTCTCTGGGGACCGGGAAGTGGCACATTGTAATTTGCAAAACCCGACGCTTCTCGGCATTTCCCATTACGTGATGTATGGGCCTGCATAACGTTAAAAAATGGCATCAGTGACACCAAAACCCCAATATTAAAATTCACCCTAAATGTTGGGTTTTGCTAGAGCTCGTCACAAATTTGAATATTGGGGTTTTGATATCACTGATGCCATTTATTAATGTTATGCGGACCCATACCGCGTAATGGGAAAGGCCGAGAAGCATCAGGTTTATACATTGAGAGCATATTACATTGTTAAAGGTATAGCTTTGGTAATGATCAAAAGTAAAAATGATTAGTTTCAATGTGAAAACTTGCTGTTTGTAAAGATCGTACCAGTGTCAATTCACATGAGAAATATTTGTCTGAAAATCAGTTTCTTTGAACACCAAACACAGTTGTCATAATAGAGCTAAAATGAATACAGCTCGTCACTGATTTACATTACTAAGCACTGTTCAAATCACAACAATCACGCAGCGTTTTAATGAATAAAAGCAACCATTTTTCATTTGAAAAGCTTGTTCCTCAGAAATGGTCAGACTACCGGACATCATCTTGGCAAAGTCACTTAGATGTAGAATGACAGATTCGTTAAATTTCAATTATAATCTCTGTTGATATGGCCATCCAAGGACAATACAGGCCCTGAAATATTGCAAAGTTTGTCATCTGATTGTTTGCATCAAACATACATTGTGATTGGCATATTTGTTGTCAGACCAATAAATAATACTCTACCATATAGCTGGTGCCCTGGAACTACATGTGTAAGCACCAATGCTTAACCCTATCAAGAGCGGACTTTGGGATCTCTCGGGACCAGGGGAGGGGTAGTTTTTGATTTGTGGTAATTTGTGTACATAACCAGTTTACAATTTTCAATTTCCATGATTTTTAAATCGGTTGCCGTGGTAACCTTTGAAATCCTAGAAATTTGGTTTTGGTACCAAAACGGACCCTCTGTAAAAGTTTGGACAAGTCCTTAAAATTCCATACTGATCGGCCAAAGCCTTGTGAGTTATAAAAAGGTTCAGTAGGTGGGAACAAATGTGCCCCCTCCCCCATGACTTTTCCATGACTTTCCAGGAAACAAGTTTGGGTTTTCCATGACTAATTCCTATGCTATTTTGTTGTACATTATAAGAGTCTACTTACAGTACACTGACCATGTGTATTGGTTGTGTTAGATTAAATGTCTTTTCAGTGGCTATTCTTTTTTTAATCCATTTTCCCATGGCTCCTTGTGAAATAACAAAATTCCATGACTTTCCATGATACTTTAAATTCCAGGATTTTCCATGACTGTGGGAACCCTGTCGTTGATTTCAGGTAGTTTTTCTTGACGGAGAAGGTTAGCGGCTGCAGCACGAGGATACCAAGCTGTGCATTGCTTGCCGAAGCTCCCTGTTCCTCCAGTAATAAATGACAACATTCAGCCAGCTATTGCTGTAGAATATATATTCTGAGATGATAAAACCATAAGTGTTGTCCAAGAATGATGTGATAAGCGTAGGGACCCAGCAGAGGCATAGAGTCCCTGTAATGATGAATACAGTGGTTGCAGACTTGGTGCTGATTGGCTGCGGAACGTTCTGTCCTTCTGGAGGGTTGCCAATTTGATTCTGAGCAGCAATGCGGTGTGCTTGACGACGAGCAACTTTCAGAATGCGGACATAAAGTGCGAGGATGATTGCTAGTGAAACGGCAATCATACAAGGATAGAGATACAAACAAGAGTAGCATGCTACCGGGGCGCATGTGCCATCTTTTTTTAGTTTGAACCTATAGAATATTCCAAACCAAATGGCATATGTTGCAAAAGCAGCTATCCACGCTGATACGATAATGACCTTTGCCCTCTGTGGTGTCATCAAAGTTGGGTAACGAAGTGCATGGATGATGGCAATATAGCGATCGATCGTTATAAGAATGAGGGACAAGCAGTTTACAGTAAAAACAGCTGGGTTCATAATTCCTGAGATGGTGCACAGAAACATACCAAGCACCCATTTTGTATCATATGGCAGTAAAATCAAAGTTGGAATTGTGAGAAAAATCCCGGAGAAGATGTCAGAAACTGTTAGCGAAGTCATGAAAATCTTGGTTGTGTCTTGGATGCCACTTGCACGACGAAGAGCAAGGAGGCAGAGTGGGTTGAGAGTAACGATCAGAATGATCAATAGTGTGTAGAAAATGCAGCCGATGATAATAAATGGTGTCGTGAAAGGCGTTGTAGGTACTCCAGTGGTCAATCCAAGTGGGTTGATATCTGTTGTATTCATGGTGATAGCGTTTACGTCTGTAGGATGTTCACCTTGTGTCTTGAAAATCCGTTTTTCTGTAATAGAGCTAAAATTAATGCAGCTATTGTCACTGATTAACGTTAATAAATGCTGTTCAAATCACTGTATCACTGCAATCATAAGTGATGTACAATGTACGTGCATGTCAGTTCAATTGGATAGAATCACTCCAAGAACCATGCAGCATTTAATAAATAATAAAAGCGTCCGCACCACAGAAGCCATGTCCCCCTGATAACTGCATACAAACGTTTTGTGTCATTCATTTGAAAAGCTTATTGCCACGTAAAAACACAGTCCTCTGAATTGGTCAGGGAACCTGATAGTATCTTGGCAAAGCCACTGAGAATGATACATGTACCTGTAGGTCAGTTAACTCTTAATTGTAATCCATTGTTGATACAGCCATCCAAGAATGACAGATACGGACCCTGTAATATTGCAGGGATCTGATTTTTATTCAAACATGTACATGTATTGTGATTGGTACATGTTGTCACACCAATTAACCCCTTGCGTACGGATGACGCCACATGGCGCAAAAAAACCCAGTGCCACCAGGCCGGATGACGCCATTGACCTCTGTTTGTGCAGTTTCAATCCATTGTTGGATTAAACAGTGCCACCAGGCCAGATGACGCCATTGGCCGCTGTTTGTGCAGTTTCAATCCATTGTTGGACCATTGTGTATATGTTACGCTTGACTGCACAAATACATTGTGGCCGTTTCGCTTGGCTGCCAGAGCCGCCGCGGCACCCCAATGTCTCCCGTAAAAAAACGTACTCAAGGGGTTAATAATACCCAGGGCTTGAAATTAGCTGGTGCCCTGGAACTATTAGCACTGGTGCTTAACTCTATCAAGAGTGGGCTTTTGTCTCTGGGGACCGGGAAGTGGCACATTGTAATTTGCAAAACCCGACGCTTCTCGGCATTTCCCATTACGTGATGTATGGGCCTGCATAACGTTAAAAAATGGCATCAGTGACACCAAAACCCCAATATTAAAATTCACCCTAAATGTTGGGTTTTGCTAGAGCTCGTCACAAATTTGAATATTGGGGTTTTGATATCACTGATGCCATTTATTAATGTTATGCGGACCCATACCGCGTAATGGGAAAGGCCGAGAAGCATCAGGTTTATACATTGAGAGCATATTACATTGTTAAAGGTATAGCTTTGGTAATGATCAAAAGTAAAAATGATTAGTTTCAATGTGAAAACTTGCTGTTTGTAAAGATCGTACCAGTGTCAATTCACATGAGAAATATTTGTCTGAAAATCAGTTTCTTTGAACACCAAACACAGTTGTCATAATAGAGCTAAAATGAATACAGCTCGTCACTGATTTACATTACTAAGCACTGTTCAAATCACAACAATCACGCAGCGTTTTAATGAATAAAAGCAACCATTTTTCATTTGAAAAGCTTGTTCCTCAGAAATGGTCAGACTACCGGACATCATCTTGGCAAAGTCACTTAGATGTAGAATGACAGATTCGTTAAATTTCAATTATAATCTCTGTTGATATGGCCATCCAAGGACAATACAGGCCCTGAAATATTGCAAAGTTTGTCATCTGATTGTTTGCATCAAACATACATTGTGATTGGCATATTTGTTGTCAGACCAATAAATAATACTCTACCATATAGCTGGTGCCCTGGAACTACATGTGTAAGCACCAATGCTTAACCCTATCAAGAGCGGACTTTGGGATCTCTCGGGACCAGGGGAGGGGTAGTTTTTGATTTGTGGTAATTTGTGTACATAACCAGTTTACAATTTTCAATTTCCATGATTTTTAAATCGGTTGCCGTGGTAACCTTTGAAATCCTAGAAATTTGGTTTTGGTACCAAAACGGACCCTCTGTAAAAGTTTGGACAAGTCCTTAAAATTCCATACTGATCGGCCAAAGCCTTGTGAGTTATAAAAAGGTTCAGTAGGTGGGAACAAATGTGCCCCCTCCCCCATGACTTTTCCATGACTTTCCAGGAAACAAGTTTGGGTTTTCCATGACTAATTCCTATGCTATTTTGTTGTACATTATAAGAGTCTACTTACAGTACACTGACCATGTGTATTGGTTGTGTTAGATTAAATGTCTTTTCAGTGGCTATTCTTTTTTTAATCCATTTTCCCATGGCTCCTTGTGAAATAACAAAATTCCATGACTTTCCATGATACTTTAAATTCCAGGATTTTCCATGACTGTGGGAACCCTGTCGTTGATTTCAGGTAGTTTTTCTTGACGGAGAAGGTTAGCGGCTGCAGCACGAGGATACCAAGCTGTGCATTGCTTGCCGAAGCTCCCTGTTCCTCCAGTAATAAATGACAACATTCAGCCAGCTATTGCTGTAGAATATATATTCTGAGATGATAAAACCATAAGTGTTGTCCAAGAATGATGTGATAAGCGTAGGGACCCAGCAGAGGCATAGAGTCCCTGTAATGATGAATACAGTGGTTGCAGACTTGGTGCTGATTGGCTGCGGAACGTTCTGTCCTTCTGGAGGGTTGCCAATTTGATTCTGAGCAGCAATGCGGTGTGCTTGACGACGAGCAACTTTCAGAATGCGGACATAAAGTGCGAGGATGATTGCTAGTGAAACGGCAATCATACAAGGATAGAGATACAAACAAGAGTAGCATGCTACCGGGGCGCATGTGCCATCTTTTTTTAGTTTGAACCTATAGAATATTCCAAACCAAATGGCATATGTTGCAAAAGCAGCTATCCACGCTGATACGATAATGACCTTTGCCCTCTGTGGTGTCATCAAAGTTGGGTAACGAAGTGCATGGATGATGGCAATATAGCGATCGATCGTTATAAGAATGAGGGACAAGCAGTTTACAGTAAAAACAGCTGGGTTCATAATTCCTGAGATGGTGCACAGAAACATACCAAGCACCCATTTTGTATCATATGGCAGTAAAATCAAAGTTGGAATTGTGAGAAAAATCCCGGAGAAGATGTCAGAAACTGTTAGCGAAGTCATGAAAATCTTGGTTGTGTCTTGGATGCCACTTGCACGACGAAGAGCAAGGAGGCAGAGTGGGTTGAGAGTAACGATCAGAATGATCAATAGTGTGTAGAAAATGCAGCCGATGATAATAAATGGTGTCGTGAAAGGCGTTGTAGGTACTCCAGTGGTCAATCCAAGTGGGTTGATATCTGTTGTATTCATGGTGATAGCGTTTACGTCTGTAGGATGTTCACCTTGTGTCTTGAAAATCCGTTTTTCTGTAATAGAGCTAAAATTAATGCAGCTATTGTCACTGATTAACGTTAATAAATGCTGTTCAAATCACTGTATCACTGCAATCATAAGTGATGTACAATGTACGTGCATGTCAGTTCAATTGGATAGAATCACTCCAAGAACCATGCAGCATTTAATAAATAATAAAAGCGTCCGCACCACAGAAGCCATGTCCCCCTGATAACTGCATACAAACGTTTTGTGTCATTCATTTGAAAAGCTTATTGCCACGTAAAAACACAGTCCTCTGAATTGGTCAGGGAACCTGATAGTATCTTGGCAAAGCCACTGAGAATGATACATGTACCTGTAGGTCAGTTAACTCTTAATTGTAATCCATTGTTGATACAGCCATCCAAGAATGACAGATACGGACCCTGTAATATTGCAGGGATCTGATTTTTATTCAAACATGTACATGTATTGTGATTGGTACATGTTGTCACACCAATTAACCCCTTGCGTACGGATGACGCCACATGGCGCAAAAAAACCCAGTGCCACCAGGCCGGATGACGCCATTGACCTCTGTTTGTGCAGTTTCAATCCATTGTTGGATTAAACAGTGCCACCAGGCCAGATGACGCCATTGGCCGCTGTTTGTGCAGTTTCAATCCATTGTTGGACCATTGTGTATATGTTACGCTTGACTGCACAAATACATTGTGGCCGTTTCGCTTGGCTGCCAGAGCCGCCGCGGCACCCCAATGTCTCCCGTAAAAAAACGTACTCAAGGGGTTAATAATACCCAGGGCTTGAAATTAGCTGGTGCCCTGGAACTATTAGCACTGGTGCTTAACTCTATCAAGAGTGGGCTTTTGTCTCTGGGGACCGGGAAGTGGCACATTGTAATTTGCAAAACCCGACGCTTCTCGGCATTTCCCATTACGTGATGTATGGGCCTGCATAACGTTAAAAAATGGCATCAGTGACACCAAAACCCCAATATTAAAATTCACCCTAAATGTTGGGTTTTGCTAGAGCTCGTCACAAATTTGAATATTGGGGTTTTGATATCACTGATGCCATTTATTAATGTTATGCGGACCCATACCGCGTAATGGGAAAGGCCGAGAAGCATCAGGTTTATACATTGAGAGCATATTACATTGTTAAAGGTATAGCTTTGGTAATGATCAAAAGTAAAAATGATTAGTTTCAATGTGAAAACTTGCTGTTTGTAAAGATCGTACCAGTGTCAATTCACATGAGAAATATTTGTCTGAAAATCAGTTTCTTTGAACACCAAACACAGTTGTCATAATAGAGCTAAAATGAATACAGCTCTTGTCACTGATTTACATTACTAAGCACTGTTCAAATCACAACAATCACGCAGCATTTTTATAAATAAGAGCAACCATTTTTCATTTGAAAAGCTTATTCCTCAGAAATGGTCAGACTACCGGACATCATCTTAGCAAAGTCACTTAGATGTAGAATGACAGATTCGTTAAATTTCAATTATATTCCCTGTTGATACGGCCATCCAAGGACAATACAGGCCCTGAAATATTGCAAAGTTTGTCATCTGATTGTTTGCATCAAACATACATTGTGATTGGCATATTTGTTGTCAGACCAATAAATAATACTCTAATAGCTGGTGCCCTGGAACTACATGTGTAAGCACCAATGCTTAACCCTATCAAGAACGGACTTTGTGATCTCTCGGGACCAGGGAGTGGTAGTTTTTCATAACTAGTCCAAATTTACAATTTCCATGATTTTTAAATCGGTTGCCGTGGTAACCTTTGAAATCCTAGAAATTTGGTTTTGGTACCAAAACGGACCCTCGGTAAAAGTTTGGACAAGTCCTTAAAATTCCATACTGATCGGCCAAAGCCTTGTGAGTTATAAAAAGGTTCAGTAGGTGGGAAAAATTGTACCCCCTCCCCCATGACTTTTCCATGACTTTCCAGGAAACAAGTTTGGGTTTTCCATGACTAATTCCTATGCTATTTTTGTGTACATTATAAGAGTCTACTTACAGTACACTGACCATGTGTATTGGTTGTGTAAGATTGAATGTCTTTTCATCGGCTATTCTTTTTTTTAATCCATTTTCCCATGGCTCCTTGTGAAATAACAAAATTCCATGACTTTCCATGATACTTTAAATTCCAGGAGTTTTTCATGAACCCTGTCGTTGATCTCAGGTAGTTTTTCTTGACGGAGAAGGTTAGCGGCTGCAGCACGAGGATACTAAGCTGTGCATTGCTTGCCGAAGCTCCCTGTTCCTCCAGTAATAAATGACAACATTCAGCCAGCTATTGCTGTAGAATATATATTCTGAGATGATAAAACCATAAGTGTTGTCCAACAATGGTAGGATAAGCGTAGGGACCCAGCAGAGGCAGAGAGTCCCTGTAATGATGAATACAGTGATTGCAGACTTGGTGCTGATTGGCTGCGGAACGTTCTGTCCTTCTGGAGGGTTGCCAATTTGATTCTGAGCAGCAATGCGGTGTGCCTGACGACGAGCAACTTTTAGAATGCGGACATAAAGTGTGAGGACGATTGCTAGTGAAACGGCAATCATGCAAGGATAGAGATACGAACAAGAGTCGCATGCTACCGGGGCGCATGTGCCATCTTTGTCTAGTTTGAACCTATAGAATATTCCAAACCAAATGGCATATGTTGCAAAAGCAGCTATCCACGCTGATATGATAATGACCTTTGCCCTCTGTGGCGTCATCAAAGTTGGGTAACGAAGTGCATGGATGATGGCAATATAGCGATCGATCGTTAACAAAATGAGGGACAAGCAGTTTACAGTAAAAACAGCTGGGTTCATAATTCCTGAGATGGTGCACAGAAACATACCAAGCACCCATTTTGTATCATATGGCAGTGAAATCAAAGTTGGAATTGTGAGAAAAATCCCGGAGAAGATGTCAGAAACGGTTAGCGAAGTCATGAAGATCTTGGTTGTGTCTTGGATGCCACTTGTGCGACGAAGAGCAAGGAGGCAGAGTGGGTTGAGAGTAACGATCAGAATGATCAATAGTGTGTAGAAAATGCAGCCGATGATGATAAATGGTGTCGTGAAAGGCGTTGTAGGTACTCGAGTGGTCAATCCAGGTGGGTTGATATCTGTTGTATTCATGGTGGTAGCATTTACATCTTTAGGACTTTCAATGTGTCTTGAAAATTAGTTTCTCTGAACACCAAGCAGAGTTGTCATAATAGAGCTAAAAATTAATGCAGCTCTTGTCACCGATTAACGTTACTAAACACTGTTCATATCTACCATGTCTACCATCATCAGTGATGTGCAATGTACATGTACATGTACATGTACGTGCATGTCAGTGCAATTTGACAGAATCACTCCAAGAACCGCCCAGCATTTTTATTAATAAAAGCGGATGCACCACAGAAGCCATGTTTCCCTGGCAACCGCAAACAAACGTTTTGCGTCATTCATTTAAAAAGTCTTTACCACGTAAAAGCCCCGTCCTCTGAATTGGTCAGACTACATGTACCTGACATCTTGGCAAAGTAACTTAGAATGACAGATTTGTTAAATCTCAATTATATTCCACTGTTGATACGGCCATCCAAGAATGACAGATACGGGTCCTGTAATTTGCAAGGTTTGTCGTCTGATTGTTTGTTGCATCAAACCTGTATTGTGATTGTCATATTTGTTGTCGGACTAATCAATATCCAGGGCTTGACTTAAGCAGGCTTGAGATTTTTTAGACTTTTGTTTGAAATCAGACTTTTTGAATCTCCGGGAAGGACATAAAAATATCCATCTTTCAAACATTTCATCAATTTTCAGACTTTTTTCTTAATTGACAATCTCATCCCTGCATTAGCTGGTGCCCAAGAACTACATGTACACCAGTGTATCAGGAGCGGGCTTTGGGTTCTCTCAGGACCCGGGAGGGGCACATTGTACCCCCCCCCCCCCCTCATAATTTCCATGTGATTTGGCAGTTTTTAACTGAGATTTGTTGGCCAGTAATGTACATATGTACATGTACTGCCATCATTTGCCTCCATTGTGGTCAACATGACAGTGTTGTAGTCGAGACCCCGAAGTCCGAGACCGAGACCAAGACCGAGACCTGATGGTCCGAGACCGAGACCGAGACCGAGACCTGCAAGACCGAGACCGAGACCGAGACCTAATGGCCCGAGACCGAGACCGAGACCTCGAGACCTTGTATGTCATTTACATCATAAAAGAATGCAAAAGGATCACAAATTTCCATATGCATTATGTGCAAAGGAGTATACATGTACATGTACAAGTAATAGTGCATACCCTTATGTCACAATATCTAGTTGAGTGGGTTTTTTGGATAGATTCTTGCCAAACAGTTTTTTTCTACTTAGTACATCATAAAATTATCAAAAATTGTTGTTGGCATTTTTTTGGCGGCCATCTTGGTATAATGGCGGCCATCTTGAAATCTGATGTCAAAAAGCTCTATTTTGCTCAATAATTTGCTTTTCTTTTCCATATTTCTTTGTGAAAATAGTTTTTTGTGTGCTCTGACAACTCTTTAATATATTAAATCAACAACTCATAACCCAAGATGGTTCTTGAATTCAAAATGACTGCCATTTAGGAGCATTTTAATATATCATATTGTACAACCAGCCTATATTAAATCAAGATCAAGTGCTGAAATATATAAAAAAGCATGTGGCAGCCATTTTGAGCTTGGTAGCCATCTTGAATCATATTTTAATCAATGTAATGTGCATATTTGACTGAGATCATTGATCATAACAAAGTAATGAGGTAAAGAAATATAAAATATTTAGACAAATCTGATTTTTGGATGTTAAAACTACTAACATTTGCCGCCACTTTGAATTTGGCAGCCATCTTGGTAATGATATGGCAGTCATTTTGAATTCAGGAACCATCTTGGGTTATGAGTTGTTGATTTAATATATTAAAGAGTTGTCAGAGCACACAACAAAGTATTTTCACAAAGAAATATGGAAAAGAAAAGCAAATTATTGAGCAAAATATAGCTTTTTTACATCATATTTCAAGATGGCCGCCATTATACCATGATGGCCGCCAAAAAAATGCCAACAATTTTTGATAATTTTATGATGTACTAATACTAAGTAGAAAAAACTGTTTGGCAAGAATCTATCCGAAAAGCCCACTCAATTACACAAGGGTATGCACTATAAACCGTATTTATTGACATCAAGAATATGGCTGCGGTTACACGGTTAACTGACCATTTATCCAGTTACATGTTTACATTACATGTATATCGACATCTTGACTCAAAAAAACAATGTCCAGCTGTAGAAACGACCGCGATGGCTTTTAAGCGGTATAGAGTACACGCCGCTGATCGTAATCATGTACACGTAGTTCGTGTATTTGAGCATGTCGTTCCCAACTTCCCATACATGAAGCTAATGCGCTACATGTACGTTTGGGCACGCGTACACGGCTAAGAAACGAGGTTGTCATCATGCCATGTACTGCACGTTTATAAATCTTTAGTTGAGTAGAGCGTACTGTAATCGATTCTGCACATGTGCTGTTTGTATAAAATATTGGTGGTCTCGATACCGAGACCAGCAAAATACCGAGACCACGGGGTACCGAGACCGAGACCACAGGGTACCGAGACCGAGACCGAGACCAGGAAAAACTGGTCTCGAGACCGGTCTCGAGACCGAGACCGGTCTCGAGACCTACAACACTGCAACATGAGGGACATTTTACAAATTTTTGCCCATTTTGGGTCAAAAACAGAATCTTTGGCATAGTTTCTAAAATTTTCATTGAAATGCCAGCCTTTAGTACATACATGTACATGTACATTACTTTTATTGGCTTTTCCGAAATCCTTTGGAAAAGGCTTTGTTTTTGTTCTGATTTTTTTTTTTTGGCTTTTCCGAAATCCTTCGGAAAAGGCTTTGTTTTTGTTCTGATTTTTTTTTTTTTTCTTCTTCTTCTTCTTCTTCTTCTTCTTCTTCTTCTTTTAGTTCTGACCAAAATCCCATAGACTTTGTACACGAATTTTGTGCGCGGCACTTTGGTTACTAAACAACATCAGATCTTAATCAGACTTAACACAAACATAGACCCTAAGCTGAAATTGTATGCCGAAGAGTGACGTCATGATGACGTCATCACGTGATTTATTATGAATTTTTGAATTTTTAAAATCGTTACATTCTTTTCAATATATCTAGCGAACGAAACAAGATTTTTTCAAAATTCTTTTTGTTATAGCTTTGGTATGTCTCAAAGATATGTCCTAAAAGGGAAAAATTGTGTGACGTCAAGATGACGTCATCAAAAATTTGTTTTTTTTTTAACGCATGTCAGGGTCGGTCCGATTATAGAAATGTATACATTGAATTTTTCTCTACCTAATTCCAAAATTTCATGATCGTGGCTCACTCAAGTAAGAAATAACAGCCATTTCAAAATTTAGACCAAATTCAATATAACACAAAGGAATTCTGGGAAGGGCGGATAACCATGGCTTAAATGTGCATGCTGTTTATAAAAAGGGTTGATTTCTAGTCTTTTTTCAAGTCGCTAGATAATTTGATTTTTTGAAATCGTAACATTCTTTTCAATATATCTAGCGAACAAAACAAGATATTTTCTAAATTCTTTTTGTTATGGCTATGGTATGTCTCAAAGATATGTCCTAAAAGGGAACAATTGTGTGACGTCAAGATGACGTGATCAAAAATGTGGTTTTTTTTTACGCATGTCAGGGTCGGTCCCATTATAAAAATGTATACATTGAATTTTTCTCTACCTAATTCCAAAATTTCATGATCGTGGCTCACTCAAGTAAGAAATAACAGCTATTTCAAAATTTTGACCAAATTCAATATAACACAAAGGAATTCTGGGAAGGGCGGATAACCATGGCTTAATGTGCATGCTGTTTATAAAAAGGGTTGATTTCTAGTCTTTTTTCAAGTCGCTAGACTATTGCCGATAGCATTTGTAAACGTTTTCTTTCTTACCGGCCAGTTTGGCTACTTTAAAAATTGGCAAACACTTAGACCAACTGCTCAGAATGTGTGCCGAATTTTTACGTCATGATGACGTCATCACATGTCACGTGACGTCATCTTAAAGGTGCAGTTTTGGAAGTCATATATCTACAAAAGTACAAGTTTGATTAAGTTGAAAGTAATATCTAGGTTAGGTAGCCCAGTAGGTTTATAAATGAAGATTAACATGATGATGACATCATCACATGTCACGTGACGTCATCTTAAAGGTGCAGTTTTGGAAGTCGTATATCTACAAAAGTACAAGTTCGATTACATTGAAATGTAATATCTAAATAAGTCTGCAGGTTTATAGATGAAAAGTAACATGGCATTATGATGACGTCATTATATGTCACGTGACGTCATCTTAAAGGGGCAGTGTTCGAAGCCATATATCTACAGAAGTACAAGTCTGATTAAGTTGAAATGTGGTATCTAGTTAACATATATGAAGACCTCGTAGCATAGATGTCTGTAGAACAATGACGTCATGATGACGTCATCGGGGTCACGTGACGTCATCTTAAAGGTGCATATGTTAAGGTCCTATATCTAGAGAACTGTACTTAATATTGCATCCAATCTTGGTATGCTGGTCGGCCAACTCGCATTACAGATGAAAATTGATGTGACGTCACGATGACATGATCATACAATTTTATAGCTTTGTTTAAGTTTTCCAACTTTGAAGCCATATCTCTTCCACGGAACATGCAAATGTCAAAATTCTTTTTTTTAAACGTTTGTTTGGTCACATATACTTAAATATAAATGTGAACAACGTATGCAAAATTCCAAGTGATGTAATAAAAAAAACCGGAAAAGCCCTATGTTCTGTTCTTGTAACAGACATAGAAGTCTAGTTTCTTCTTCTTCTTCTTCTTCTTCTTCTTCTTCTTCTTTTAGTTCTGACCAAAATCCCATAGACTTTGTACACGAATTTTGTGCGCGGCACTTTGGTCACTAAACAACATCAGATCTTAATCAGACTTAACACAAACATAGACCCTAAGCTGAAATTGTATGCCGAGGAGTGACGTCATGATGACGTCATCACGTGATTTATTATGAATTTTTGAATTGTTAAAATCGTTACATTCTTTTCAATATATCTAGCGAACGAAACAAGATTTTTTCAAAATTATTTTTGTTATAGCTTTGGTATGTCTCAAAGATATGTCCTAAAAGGGAAAAATTGTGTGACGTCAAGATGACGTCATCAAAATGTTTTATTTTTTTTTACGCATGTCAGGGTCGGTCCGATTATAGAAATGTATACATTGAATTTTTCTCTACCTAATTCCAAAATTTCATGATCGTGGCTCACTCAAGTAAGAAATAACAGCCATTTCAAAATTTAGACCAAATTCAATATAACACAAAGGAATTCTGGGAAGGGCGGATAACCATGGCTTAAATGTGCATGCTGTTTATAAAAAGGGTTGATTTCTAGTCTTTTTTCAAGTCGCTAATCACAGGTAGCTGTGGACGGTGGTATCCGAAACCGTGCGTAACGTTTCGCTAACTTCCTAATCATGCAGAATCAAGCCTAACAAAGTACGTACATACGCTGCAGATGCCAAATTTCCACACACGTATAGTCTGCAACAACAACAAAATCTATCCGTACATGCGAGATTCGCCGTTTAGAGCTGGAAGGACTTACATTGGGTTCACAGCGGTTTTTGTTTGGAGCGCCGACATCTTCCGTTTCCCTGAATATATCAACCAAACACTCACCCAAAATGCAGAGTAGTCATTCATGCAGCGACTGATCCCCTCAAAATGAGAATACGATCAAGTTAAACCCAAAAAAAACATTGTTCGTGCAACCCGGAGCATGCACAAACGAGCTGTGCATATATTATTGTAGTGGATTCTTAAACATGACATGGATACACGTATATCGGCCAGCGGCACTGCGCGCGCCTCGGGGCTCAATGGGTGCCTCTTAGAGTTGGACGTGAAATTCGACTTTTCGTCCGACTCGTATTTGAACCTTAGTGTCTGCACCTTAATCCTCGAACTCTACTTGTATGTGACGTATCTAGTATTTTGGAGGCCGTTGTAAGGGTGAAACTGGATGCTTTTGTTGAGACCTCAGATACATTTTCAGAAAAACCACACGATCACTGCAGACGACCATGGACCCTACTATCGGCAGATCATGTCCAAACGTTTAAAAAAGGCGATAGAGGGTCCAATAATGGAGGAAGTTCAGTAGGACAGCAACATGTTTCAATTTGGTGGTCCAGATATTCAGGTAAGCATGTCGAAAATTGCGAAATTTTACTTTAATATCCCGCACCAGCATGGTTCAGAAGCAGCGAAATCTTGGAAAATAACCAACCCTGCTTGTCTAAATATGTGGTACTACGTGTTATTTTTAAAGATTTATCTCCTAAATATTTGTGGAATCTGATATAGAAATTTACATAGTACAAAATATATATATGAACACTCTACATGTACATTACTAAAAGAAATTTGTGACCATACACTGCCAAGAATACATGTAAAGTCAAAACAAACACGTTTTCCCTCTATTTAGCAGTGCAAATTCTCCAACAAAAGCCTCAAACTTATGTGATTACACAATTCTGAACATGAATGGATTGCAGATAAATGCTTTGACATGTTGGACAGACATTTTCAACGCAACTTGAAAAAGTTGTTGTTGGGGAGTGAGTTATGCCCCTATACTAGTCTTGTCTCAGAAAAGTTACAACCCAGTCTGCAAGTCGGGCCTACATGTAGTACATCTGTACAAATTATAAACCCAACCAGCTAGTCAGAAACAGCGAAATCTTGGAAATTAACCAACCCTGCTTGTCTAAATATGTGCCACAACCTGTTACTTCAAGATTTATCTCCTAAATATTTGTGGAAAATGAGACACAAATTTACTGTACATGTATGTGAACACTGTAGTGAAAATTCCCCAACAAAATGTAATTACACAATTCCGAGGAGAGATTTTACTTTAATACCCCTACCAGCATGGGTCAGAAACAGCGAAATCTTGGAAAATAACCAACCCTGTTTGTCTAAGTATGTGGCACAACTTATTTCAAGATCTATTTCCTAAAGATTTGTGGAAAATGAGACAGAAATTTACATGTTCATGTATGTAAATACTGTAGTACATGTACATTAATTTGTGACCAGACACTGCCAAGAATAATTAAGGCTATGTATAGTGAACACAAACTGTTGTCCTCTATTTAGCAGTGAAAATTCCCCAACAAAAGCCTCCAACTAAAGGTTGTGCCATATAATGACATGATTATGAAGAGAGATTTTACTTTCAAACCCCCACCAACTGAATAAACTGAAGAGTTTGATGTCTAAAATACAAATATTGTCACATATAACACTGCAATATTTTGGCAATGGTTAACTATTATACACAGCCCAGTCTGTAAGTTGGGCCTGGGGCCTGCATGTATCTGTACAAATTATAAACCCCACCAGCTCACCCTGAACCCCTTATAAAAACCCCAAAACACAACACATGAATAAAATATAGAAATACACAGGGGATAATTTTTATTGTTTCTTATTTCAGATTTGATGACAGCATGTACATTTGTCAGTGAAGATGGCAGTGGATCAAACAGAATTGAGCTGCAGTACCTAACTTTTGCCATATCTTAAGAACTTTATTCAACACTTTCTTTAATAAACCACCTTCTGTGTACTTACAGACAGCAATATTGAACAAGTCAGACTTTTGCAATTGAAATTTACAGTGATATGGTACAAATAAGCGATGGGTTTCACATGTAACATTGACACCAGTGTCTATGTTACATGTAAAATCCACAAAAATTCATATTTTATGCCTCATATTTACTGAAGAGGTCTGATTTTCATATCTTTTCATTAGAGATATATATCCTTAACTAGTTTGTAAAATGTAGACATGTTCAAGGCAAATCAATTGAAATATGTCAGAAAATGTATTTTTGTTTCACATGTAACACGGACACCATATTTTTTTCATTTACGGAATGACCCATAAGCCTATATCTACCAGCTTTCTTAGAAGAGTCGCACGTTTCATACCCTAATAAGACCTACTTATAAGTTTATAAAATTAGTAACAATTAGAAACATTAATAAAAGCAGAGAGAATATAGTGACATTTTAAGGTACTGGTTTCACGTGTAACAGGACACAAAATTTGGAGGAATGTCACACACACATTTTGACATTATATCTTCATCGAGTGTGAAAAAACAATCCAACGAATCCTTTATTGGACTTGTGAAACTACTAATTGCAAATGTGCATGAACAACGTATCCAGATCAGGGAAAACTGATAAAGGTAGAAAATATATATTTTAGGGTTTAAATATTGCCCTTTTTGGCAAAATGTCACACTTTATGTACCCAACTCCATGGAATGAACCACATACATTGTACATGTAGGTTTAACTCAATACACGTAGATGTAAGCTCAATGTAATGTGGGCACATGAAAATGATATAATTGAAAACAAGATAAGAGATGGTAGCTGAATATTAAACCTAATCATGTAAATGATATCTTAACCATAAAAGTCCTCAATTCTCAGTAGATGTTTTTTCACACACCCTAGGAGATTATTAGGGTAATGGTTTGTATGCAATCTGTTTAGACTATAAGAAAATAAACTTTAAAAGAAAACAAAGCAGACTGTACATAATGGTGGCCACATTAAATAGTTTTATTCCACCATGATTGTGTGCAGGGGGGGGGGGGGGTCCTGTTATCAACTTGGATGAGAAATGTGCAGTATGGTGATGATACTGTAACTTATAATACCACAGAGAACAATTCTTTTAAATATTATATTACTGAAAAGAGTAAAAACAAATAGAAATAAGAAGGGCCAATAGTAGTCATGTTAGGTTAACCCTATTATGGATTTTTGTTGATTTAATATTTTGGTCATTTTGGAGGACAATTTCAGTTAAAAGTTGTGACCATTATTGCTAAATTGCTAATTTTTTTAATTGAAAATTTGAGCATAATTTATTTCTGATCAATTTGTTATAAATATAAAAATATTTTTATGAGTCATTTAAAATAGTAACAATAAACAAACACCAATTATTATATACAATTAAATGATCAACACTAAATAAAAACAAATTAAAGCCAGTCGCAGCACTGACAGAAAATTGGGCATTGCAAATAGCGCCGCCAATGCCGGTTCGCGTGAATCTCTCTACTAACGTGCTAGCTCCATGTGTCTGCTGTATGTGATTTAGCCATTTACTATCTTTCTTCTTTATATCTTTTTTCTGTCTTCTTTGCTGATGGCAGCTGATAGTGCCACAGCCATTATGTACATCTTATAATATATTATCTTATCTTTTTTTATTAAAGTGGGTGGATCGGATGGCTGTAATGGGAGGAGGAGGGCATTAATAATTAACACTTATTTTCAAAAGCTAACAAATGGTTAGCCCCATATCAGGGGTTCATCAGTATCATAATACCAAACAACTTTTCTCTGCAAAATGATATTAAATGTCATGGAAATTGTTATGTTTTAGTCTTGGAAAGTCCTGGAAAGGTCATGGAATTTGGTTTTCAGATTTCTGTGGGAACCCTGACTTGACTTTCAATGATGGTCATCACATGTCACGTGACGTCATCTTAAAGGGGCATTTTTCGAAGCCATATATCTGTGGAAGTACAAGTCCGATTAAGTTGAAACGTGGTATCTAGATAGGCCAGCGTGTGTTACAGATAGAAATTGATGTGACGTCATGATGACGTCATCATACGATTTTATAGTATTTATTTTGTTTTTGAACCTTTTAAAGTCATATCTCATCAACAGTACATACCAATTTCGAAATTCTTTTTATTAGGTCCGTTAGGTCATAGATACTTACATATAAATGCGAAAAATGTTTGCCGTCATGACGTCATCAAAAATGTGCTATTTTTGAAGCACGTATAAGGGTAGGTTTGATCGTCATGAAAATTGGTGGGCCAGTTGGTATTGTCATTAGCATGTAAAATTCAAAGTGCCGTCATGGTCACGTCATTGGCTGATTTTTTGTGAATCTTTAAATGTTTCACATTTCATTGTAGGCCTACTCTCCAATTTTATATTGTCATTGATCAAATTGACTCCAATCTTGACACAGGCCAAGATCACGTTGCAAACTTGCTTTGAGAAGTGCTGGCGTTATAACGTCATCATGGATCACGCAACATGAACTTAAAGGTCAAGTTTGAAGTTTGAAATTTGGGTCATGAAATAATCTCAGATCTTAGAAAACTCATCAAAGACAAGACCCTTAACAACTTTTATGCTAAATAAAAATACAAAAAAACGGAAAAGCCCTATGTTCTGTTCTTGTAACAGACATAGAAGTCTAGTTTTTTTTGGTGACATTCTACAAATGTAGGTCACCGCTGGGAGTTTGTTTTGGAAAAAGTCATGAGTTTGGGATATTTTACCCCAAAATATTGCAATAAGTGGTGGGATATAAATCCAGATTTGTTAACATTCGGTTTGATTCCACTACTCGGTTTTTATTTTGGAAACTGGATATACAAAAGGAACCTTAAAAAAAATGAAGCCTTCCATTTATGTGTGACACGGGCTAAAGAAAACAACTGGAACATCCTCCAATTTGCTCCATGGTCTCTGATTGGATCTGCAGTCGTTTGCAAGTGGTCTTTTTGGTATATGAATAGCCTTCCCGTCCATTTGTTTCCAACATACAGCTCTGGAGTGTTTTTTAAAAAGGCCCAGTGGTCACTGAATCCTGCAAACTATATCCATTCATTGGGAGGGCTTTTCATTCGGCACCTGACTCATCATTTTTTGTTGGTACATGTACATTTACATGTATGACTATGAGATAGATGGAAAATATTTGTGAAATCATTTGTTCTATTGTTCAGTTAGAATAAAATGAGGATAACCGGACTTTGAAATCTCTGATTTCTCCCACCACTAATTGTAATGACAGCAATTGTATTTCTGGCTATGAATTTTCAGAAGAAAAATGCCCAATACAAAAATTCAAAACTGCCAAAAATGTAAAAAGCTATTCATGTCGATGGCAGCCATCTTTATGCACCTTGTGTCTTGAAAATCTGTTTCTCTGAACACCAAGCACAGTTGTCGTAATAGAGCTAAAATTAATACAGCTATTGTCACTGATTAACGTTAATAAATGCTGTTCAAATCACTGTATCACTGCAATCATCAGTGATGTACAATGTACGTGCATGTCAGTTCAATTGGATAGAATCACTCCAAGAACCATGCAGCATTTAATAAATAATAAAAGCGTCCGCACCACAGAAGTCATGTCCCCCTGATAACTGCATACAAACGTTTTGTGTCATTCATTTGAAAAGCTTATTGCCACGTAAAAATGGTCAGGGAACCTGTATCTTGGCAAAGCCACTGAGAATGATGGGTCAGTTTAATCTCAATTGTAATCCATTGTTGATACAGCCATCCAAGAATGACAGATACGGACCCTGTAATATTGCAAGGATCTGACTTTTATTCAAACATGTACATGTATTGTGATTGGTACATGTTGTCACACCAATTAATAATACCCAGGGCTTGAACTTAGCTGGTGCCCTGGAACTATTAGCACTGGTGCTTAACTCTATCAAGAGTGGGCTTTTGTCTCTTGGGACCGGGAAGAGGCACATTGTAATTTTCATGCGCTTTGGCAGTTTATAAAGCTGAAATTTGGCATAGATATGTGTTGGCTGGTATTTCATGTACATGCGTATGTACAACATCCATGGCGTCATTTGCCTGCACTGCTGTGAACACGAGGACATTTTACAATTTTTATTGAAATGCCTTTATATTTGGTACATTATTTGTATGACATTCAAGGTCACTGCTGGGTGGACTTTTTCAATAAAATATTGCAATGGCAGCAATTGTATGGCAAGCTGTGAATTCCCAGTCAAAACTTGTCACATAAATATTAAAAACAACTCAAAAACTGCCCCAAAAGCCAGCAATTTGGAAAAAGCTATTGATGTCAATAGTTGCCATCTTTGAGTAGCATAAATAGTGCTTTGCCGTAAGTCGCGTGACATTGGATATTTGTCCAAAGACAAAACTTGGTAAATTCAGTTACCAAAACCATGTTTTTGACCTTAATTATTGTTCTCAATGTATTTGTGCATAATTAGCTCAGATCTACTGCTTTTAAATAAAAGTTCTATGGTAACCATTAAAAATCTTAGAAATTTGGTTTTGGTACCAAACTGTCCCTCGACAAATGTTTGGAAAAGTCCCTAAATGTCATATTGATCAGCCAAAGTATTCTGAATTAACCCACTCCCACCCCCTGTCCTGTGAGGGTGAAGTAAAAATCACCAGTGCCCTCCATCAAAAGCAAATGTTTTTGCACTGAATTCAACCATTTTGCCCTTAGAAACTGAACTCAACCCAATTGACCAGTTGTCAATTAACCAGTTCACGCCGGGATTATTTTTCACGAGCCTGGATGCCAGACGGGTTCAGTTTTTTATCTGCGGGTAGCACACCCTGGCCTCGCTCACTGTGAGCCGGTCGCTGACAGATATTTCCGCTGGATCCTTGCCTCGCTGAGTGCATGTATACACGTCATCCGATGCGAACTGGTTAATAGTTTAAAGAGGATGTTGATTGCTGAGAGAAATCTACGTCATTTTGTAGTTTTATGTAGATTATATTTAAATAAAACGGGCTATTATTTCTGCCCTGGAATAATTTAAAAAGTTATTTTTGAGAGCTGTTTTTATGAAGTCCTGTCCCGCTTGCTGGTGCCATTTATCTGAAAGTCATAGCTGTGGGTGGCAAACAAATCTGACATCGTAAGATGAAGTCTCCTTCGGCATGTAGCACTAGACTAGTTCTGAGCATGCGCGTATAGTTCTGAGCATGCTCATGACTGGTGAGAACAATGGAAAAGGGCCGGTACATGTGTATGTCTACTGTCACCTGTGTCTCAAAAGTCTCCAATAGCATTAGTCCAAGACAGAGTCCATTTAACTAATGTTTCGTTAGGAGCTGTGATTGACATAACATTGCTTATTTGTTTGTGTTTATTTATACAGTGAATATCCAGGTAGTGGTAACATCATCACATTCGCGCAGTTTCTCTGCATTGCAGTCGAGGGGTTTGTTTTCGCAACGCACTTTGGTACAAAGAAACCTGTCATACCTATCAGGTAAAGTATTTACCACAACTAAGGGAAAAAAAAATAAACAAAATAAACAAAAACCATACATGTGTAACTCATGCACTTGGGGGAAATGAGGATTATATACCCACACGTGCAGTGTCATTATCAAAGTCATTGCATTTACCCCCTTGTGTACGGTTGACACAAATTATTATGTGCAGATTGAAAATTGCCCCCTGGCCGGTTAACGTCTATACACGCCAATTTCTGCATTTTCAATCCATTAGTCGGGTACGTTATGCTTGGCTACACAAACCATTTGTTTCCGTTTCACGTGTTTTTAGGGGGGACAAATTGTAACCAAAACAACTTTGGGCAATATCTGGGTACTTTATGGGAGGCTGTTTACATTGTGTATTATTTTTGTTCAGTTTTCTTTTGGTTACAAAAAAAATAAAATAAGAAAACAATCTGCAAAAGTTTGCCTGTTCACAATATATGCTTCCAGCCATTTGTTTTAGGTGAAAAAAAAAATAAACGGCAAAACAACAAAAACAGAAAAATTGGTGCCGAGTTTCACAAAACATGTAGGAACCAAGTCATGACATTTGTTATTAACCCTAACCCACTAGGCCCTTTTGGCTAGGAACCTTCCTCAATCCTTCAAAATCCTCCAATTGCTTCCCAAAAAAAGTTGCATTCACCCTCAATCCTCCAAATTTTTCTAAAATTTAGGACTTGTGTTCTGATGCATGTTCCCCATTTCCTCAATCCTTCAAAATCAACCAGTGTACAAAACCTATGAAGTTTTTCCCCAAAAGTTAAAGTATAAACAATAGGAAAATGTATATGGTGGGTGATGCTGTACTAAATCACCATTTCTCCTCAATCCTCGAAAATCAATCGGTACTAAAATCACCATTTCTGCTCAATCCTCAAAAATCAACCGGTACTAAATCACTATTTCTCCTCAATCCTCCAAAATCAACCGGTACTAAATCACCATTTCTCCTCAATCCTCCAAAATCAACCGGTACTAAATCACAATTTCTCCTCAATCCTCCAAAATCCTCCAAAACCGCATAGAGGATTTTGGAGGACTGAGGGGGGTTAGGGTTAATAACCCTGAAAGTATATGGCTGTAGGCTGGAGTGATTAAGGTCTTCTTCACGACCTTTCTTTCAGAAAATTCTGGTATAAAGATGCATGCATGTGACATGTGTGGCGTCCGCAAGGGACATCGGACATAAGTCGCATGACCTATTTTTAAGTAATGCACTTTACTTGAAAATCGTCAAAAAATCACGATTCCTGTTTTTGTCAAAATACTGTAGTTTGAAGCATATTTATTTCAAAATACCTGGTTTGCTTTTGTGTTAAGACCATTAATTGTGTACAATTTGACATTTTAGTCTGGCGTACTTCCAAATAGATTGTGTAAAGTACGCATTATTTTCCATTCTCAATGCTGAATTTACGGCTCTATTCGAAAACCATTACAAAGCTTACATTATATATTTTATTATGGAATGGAAATCTCAATTTTCAAAATTTCCGACTGAATATTCTGATTTCGCTTGCTTGTGCCACATATTTTGTCAGAAGATATTTGGAGGAGCTATTTTTAAAAAGAGTTTTACATACGAAAGACCCCATTTTCAAAGCTGACTGGATAAGTCACTTGTGCAGACAGAAATTTCCTTTGGAGAAAATATACTCATACTGGCCATTGCCCCAGCTTTGTAATTGTCTTTGTTGTGATTTTCCTACAGGCATTATGCTGTTATGGTATTTTTCTTCTTCACCACGAGTGTCGTCAACAACTATACACTCATTTTTAACATCCCTCTACCTCTACATATGATATTCCGAAGCGTGAGTACTGATGATATTTTGTTTTATATTTTCAAAGTGAACAAAGAAACTGGCAGGAGTACCGGAATACCGTACTGGCGCTCTACCAACTGAGCTATCTTGCCCTATGTTGGCGGTCTCCCAAATTGTCAGTATCTTTGTTCGGGTGGGCGCTAGTCAGAAGTCATAAACCCAGAATGCCGTATAGCCAGGGATCACACCCAATTTTACGATTCAACCTGGGAAGCGACATTGTGGGGATCACTCGATGAGGATACGACTTTTTAACTAATTCGTCAAACAATCCACAAGGGAAACTGACTAGGTAAATTTGAATACATTTTTCCAAGTGAACAAACAAACTTTTAAAATGTATTCAAATTTACCTAGTCTTGGTCGGCTGAAAATTGATAAATAAAAATTCCATCTTTCTTAAAAAAATGACAGTACACCTGGTACCATGATTTCACAGGATGCTTGAGATTATAATTTACCTCCAGTCAGGTAAGATACATGCATCTCATAATAATTATGTAGCTTTGTTTGTTGACGTTACCAAATGTTCATTACCTTGAATGTACATGTAGCTGTATATATTCATGTATGGTGATATATTTTAAACCTCTCCTTGCTTTTTCCTTGGTATTTTATCTGCACTTCTAAAGTACCAGCTTTGATATTTTTTGTTTCCACTTCAGGGATCTCTTGTAGCAAATATGGCACTTGGAGTAATCCTTCTTAAAAAGAGGTAGGCATTCAACCGGTTGTTAGTTCAAATTATTTTGTTCAAACGACACATTGTTCAGTGTTTAGTTTGTTCTATTCTGTGCATCAGAGGTGTAAAAGTAATCAAGAAGGACAGCTATTTTTCGGAGGGTTGTAAAAACCGGAACTACAAAAGAGGTTGTTTTTTGTGTGAAGACATGCAGTTTAAACATTTTTTCAAGGGAAACAAATTCCAATTTGTTGTAGACAATTTCATTCAATGCTGCATTTAAAATTGAATATCCTTTTTATTGCCAGAAAACTTGCAGTTAAAACAAAAACAAATTTCAGGACGAAACTCAAAAAGAGCACAGACATGTCTTTCGTGTTTGGTTTGCAACAAAATTCAGACATTTGCACAAAATTATTTGGTAACGTAAATCAATGTTTGGACTTCAAGCATTGTGCACCGACTTACATGTATAACCCATTGAATAAGGACGACCATTCAATAAAAGATCACCTGGCTGTAGTCTATATGTGCATACTCAATCCATTGCTTTTCTATTGTGTGCATTACACTTGGATGCACAAACAGAATGGGATAAAAGTGATTTTTTTTTAATACCAGCACTAATCTCCAGTGAAATCATGACCTTTAAGATGCAAATGTTCAACTGAAGTTTCCGGTTTTATTATCATTTATTATATGTAGTGGTGCTTAATGACGCGTAACATAAATCTCCCTAATACTACCAGTATTTTAAATTTGCAGTCAGTATGAGCAACCAGGAGAATGTTAAACACAGGGGTCTCAGTCTTCATCTACACTCTAATAGTGTGTTCATGTTAGTGGTATTTGTCAATTAAGCATAATGCACAGGCAATGGAAGTGGATTTCCTGCAAATAAAATGATGTTTAGACAAACCTCACATTTTCAAGAGATGGTCACATACATCATTACATTCTACTTAAAAGATGTTGATTGCTGAGAGAAGTTTGGGTAATTTTTTTGTTTTATGTAGATTCTGTATTGTAAAATAAAACAGCCAAATGTTTTCTGCCATGAAATAACAAAAAAGTGACTTTTTGAGAGCTATCCCTTTTGTTCCTAGTGCTAGACACAATTTGGAGTTCCTCCTATGATGTCAGAATTGTTTGCTGCCCGCAGCGACGACTTTTAGACAAATGGCACCAGCGGGCTAGAGGGGACTTGATAAAACTGCTCTCACTTTTGTTGTTATTGCATGGCAGAAAAAATGTGGCTGTTTTATTTTACAATACAGAATCTACATAAAACCAACAAAAATGACCCAAACCTCTCTCAGCAATCAACATCATCTTGAATGATCTTTCCAACTGTGACAGTTTTAGGATGAAAGCTTTTTGTAGCCCAATTGTGCACCTTCATGGCAATGTGTGCCATATAAGGCAATGTGTGCCATATAAGGCAATGTGTGCCATATAAGGCAATGTGTGCCATATAAGGCAATGTGTGCCATATAAGGCAATGTGTGCCATATAAGGCAATGTGTGCCATATAAGGCAATGTGTGCTATATAAGGCAGAGTCATCTCAAGTCACATCACAATTCTGGTCTCACCCATGTAACAAGCTATTTAAACACACTATATAACAAAAGCATTCCTTTGTCATTGTTCATCCCATTCGATTGCAACTCTGCTATCAGGCTTGTGACAATGCCTACTAATGGGGAGTCCACCGTTTTGGACCATATATCTAAACCCATGCAAAATTAGGGATCTTCAAACAATGATAATTAGTATTTTGAGCGGTCCAAAACACAAAAAGGTGAAATATTATATGGACAAAAGGTTTATCTTATTCATCTCAAGTTACTTCATAAGTTGCCATTGTTATGAGATAATATAATTTTGGAAATAATATCGCAACATTTTTTCACAATAAAATCTGGACACCAAAGAAAACGCCTCAAAACGCATTCATGTGTAGACAAATTATTATCAGATCTTTGTTAACACGATGCTATCCATAATAATGTCAGCACGTTAGGCGCACATGGTCACCACTTTTACAGACACCGGTACCTAGAAATTACACCTGTAAAGTGCCATAACTCTGAAATGCAAGTACCTATCGAGCTAATTTTCATACCATTCAATTTGTCTTGCAATTCTCTCTCCATTGATATCAAATTTGTGACAAATAGCAAAAAAAAAATCTATGGATCGAGACTCCTGTTAATATTCTCCTCGAGCAGCTGCGTTTGAATTGAGACAGATTTGACATTTTTGTCTTGTTGCTTTCTGTATTTCAGTTATCCCCTTTATAAATATGTGTCGGTGCTGATGATATCCATCGGTATATGCACATGCACGCTTATGTCAGCTAAGTTTGGGGTAAGTATAGTCAATATGCAGATGAACATATTAAACATGTATACAAATCCTATGTGGGTGCTTAAGCAGTTCGCGCCGGGATTATTTTTACCAAATATTTCTATTTTCCAAAAAGGCAAAATATAGCAGCCAACTTCTGATATACAGCCAAACGCCACAAATACTGATTTGCAAGAGTCATTTCAACAGTATTTGTACAATATTTCTTGCCGAAACCTCATATATTTCAATACTCCGGGTGCGCCCACCAGAGCGTAAATTGTAGAACAACAGGCCATGCACAGCGGCCAAGTTCAAGTTCAACACACGGTCCGCCTCCACAGACGTCTCGGACTTTGTGTGTGTGTACAAAACAAATGAGGGAATAGCGTGTTGAGACGTCATCTGGAGGTGAGTCGAGGCAAGCTTGACGTTTTTACCCGTCAGCTATGCCCGTGTATAAAAACAGCCAGATCGTGTGAAGAATTTTAAAAATTGCTGATGATCAGAGTTTCAAACACTTCAGTTAAAACAAATTTAAATCAAAGTGTTTTCTTTTGGACGTAAGAACTGCTGAGAGTTTTGTCTGCAGTTTGTAGCACTGAAGAATAAGTCATAAAATAGCTTTTTGTATTCAACCCCATTATGAATTTTTTTAAAACTGGTATACCAGCATATTGGAGTTTGTTGGCTTTGTTTGACCTGCAGCCGTTTTTATGATGTAAATGTGGAAGTCTTGATTCAGTATTCATAAATACCTAAGACAGTTTACCCGTTCCTATTGATTGAGAGCTGTCACATGGGTGGTTTTAAACGGCCAATGAAACACCAACCGTTTTTTAAACATTTTTTCTGATGTCACATGAAATTTAGACTCCTATGAAATGTCCCTATTATTGGTTGAACACTCATGCGAGCAGTCACTCTCCTAATTATGCAAGCGCAGTACTACCGATAAGTCTGTGTTTAGAGTCCATAAATTCATACTACACCGGCACTGCTGCGTTCTGCACCACATCACCTCACATGCCATGCAGCACATGCCATGCGGCACACATCAATTTCCATATAGGGAAATATTTAGCACAACCCGTGTGATGCATGTACAGTTATGCCCCAAATGATTCATACCCATGCCAAATTTGGGGTATTGTGAATCATTTGATTTATTATTTCTACTTTGATGCTAATGGTGTGAAACCAAAATATATGTAGATTTGTACATGCCAACTAAAAGTCATTAAGTAAAGCCTAAGTTCCGCCAATCCAGCTTTTATGTATGAGAGAAAAGCAAACAACCAGATTTTTCATAGGGTATGAATAATTTTGGGCATAACTACCATTAAATAGTTAGAGGTGTTTTAGAAAACAAGGGGAAATTTTTGAACAAACCCATTGCTGAATTATACAAAAAGGTATTTTATGAATGGGAATAAATATGTGCTGGGCCGGTTTTAAATGAGTACGTTTAAAACTGCCTTGGGGCCTGGACGCTGATAATGACGCTTCTAAGCATCTTTGTTCATAATTGTTTTTGGTTTATTTTCCCTCATTTTTTTGGGGGGGAAAATGCCATTCGTTTGAATTATTGCCATGATTTTTGTGTAATACTTGTAGAACTTAACCTTTATTCTTCTTGAAACAATAGATCAAGAAACAGGGTCATGAAGCTTCAGATGCAGATGAACCAATGACAACGTACGATGTTGTTATGTGGACGATAGGTGAGGAGTTTAGTACTTGTAGGCAGAGGGGGCGGGTCAAGGCCCAGGGGGAGTATGGGGGTTGGAACTGCCTACTCTGTGCACTGGCAGATCCAGAGCAACCTCTATTTTTTGTTTGGGGGGGGGAACCCAGAAACAGCCAAAATCCCCCCCCCCCCCCCCGGAAAGAAAACTCACTCTGAAAAATGTATTGCATTAGAAAAGTAATTTGATCTGCAATGGGATGGGCTAGGGCTTTTTTGGGGGGGGGGGGGGGGCGGGGCCATGGCTCCTGTTGGCCTCGTACATGTAAGGTTCATACTCCTTTCTTTTGTCAAGTTTTGGTTCACCCCTAATAATGCTACAGTGGTGAGAAAATGTCTTGTGTAGGCCTATGGGCTCCGTGCACAACTACCCCCTCAGCGGATAGAAAAGGCGAGTTGGGGGTCAATATCGACGCCATCTTACCTGACTTCTATTTAAGTGTCTGGTTCCCGCTGTGATATTCTTATTGAAAACTCAATTATCGAGAGTCGGCAAACAGACAAAGCAATCCCACTGGTATACGATATCAAATGAACGAGGAGCGCGGTGCGTAATACCAGCGACGTACTCCCCACGGAAGTGCGGTTGCTATGTGGACAGCGCCCTCTTTTGTTGGCGCACGGAGCCCATAGACTAACAGCACCCCAACAAATACAAATGGCGCCGTTTGTTGTTGACTGCGGAATCTTGTGCTGTAGGACTTTCACATCGGAATTAGGGAAAAGATACAGATTTCAGAATGCGTGGTTGGGACATAACTTGAGAGCTTGACATACATGTATCAACTTCCTATTTGGTATGTGGTTTGGCTTTGAGGTCCTCTAGAACCCTATTGATTTTAAACCCCATAGGTCAAAGGCATTATGCCCAAAACAATAGAAATGGTTGGGACATGATAAATTGCTTTAATCTGTTGCAGATACAGTAAGCAGATCCATAACTTGTGATGCTAGCCATTTGCACTTACCTTTGATGCATCATTCTTGTGTATTGATTTTTTTCCTAAGTTCTATATGGCGCACAAGTTAGGATATTGATATGTCAAAAATAAAAGGCTGGTTGTAAATGACTTAGAAGAATTACATTGATTGCGATCCAGTATTTATTAATACCGAAAGCATTATAGCGAAAGCATTTAAACAGGTAGGTTAGTGAATTTGTCACTAGCCCATTGGCCAACCAAGGAAGCAAGTTTGGGTAGCCGGAATGATTTCCACTAGAAATTGTACGCCATGTAGTGCTATTTCGAGGCCTGATAGAGTGTGCAAGTCTTGCGACTTCACACTATTAAACCATTTATTACTTTTTATGTGAACATCTTGATACCGACCACTGACTAGTCTAGCCACAGACTCTTCAGTCCGTCTTTATCCTATAGCAATGTGAATGATAGATTGATCCAATTTTTTTGTGTGGTTATTTTGGTCATCAATTTCCTTCACAAGACTACATTATTGTAGTTTCCTAGCTCAGCGCAGTCAGAAAACCAACTAATTTCATAAAATAGGAATCTGCACATGTTATAGCTTCTATACAGTGTTCTATACAGAAGTATCTATTCTGGCCAAATCTCCCTGGATTATGATTTGAAATTGCACACTTTATTGAAAGACCATTTCAGTTAGAGAAAAGCTTCCTTAAGCATTGGAACAGTTTTCTGAATAAGTCCAACTCTAGTCAATGTTCTTGGTTCATACTAGTGGGGTCATGCAGGCCTTGTGGTACTTTCCTTGCCTTCCACCGCTGTGACCCAGGTTCAAATCCCACCAGGGCCGAGATGTGGATTGGGTTTTCAGTCCCTGCCTGATTCCGTGGGTTTTCCCGAAGAACGTTATTCTGGGGTTTTCCTCCCACCTCTAAAACTGAACATTTTTTTTGTCTTCTATAAGTTTCTGCAGGCTTTTGAGGTACAATATGCACTTTTGAGTAATCCCTTATTTCATTACCAGAAAGACTTAAAGGTAGTATACACCATTTGCAAACATCAAAAATCAAAACTACTGAATTATTACGAAATACCTTACTAGACTGTAAGTAAATAGCAGTTTCAAGCATCCTGTGAAATCATGGCACCTGGTGTGCTGTCATTTTTACGAAAAGTGTAAATTTATTAATAGTCTAGTTCCCCGACCTGATAATCCCCTGACGTCTATAAATTGCTCCGTTTTGTCTGAGGTATGGTCGGGGAACCAGGCTACTAGAATAGAATTTGTTTCTCTCTGTGCATCCATGCACACAAAACTTTAAACAGGTCAGTGTTGCAGTATGTGCTAGCACGCTATAAAATACCAACCCCCAAAACCATTTATTTCTGAAAATTACAGCAAAACCAAATGGTGTATACTACATTTAAAATAAATAAATAAATAGATAACTAAAATTTGATTTAAATGCCTTTAGTCCATGTCCTTTGTGGTTTCTAAATAATTGATGGTCTTTCCTTCCTCTTTTAGGTCTGTTCATGTTGACCTTTGCCCTCTTCATGTCTGCTCGAATGGGAATCTATCAAGAAAAACTGTACAGCAAATATGGCAAGCATCCCAGGGAGGCCTTATTCTATTCAGTAAGTTTTCTGGTTTCCATTCCTCGGAAGGAGAAATGTTTTACGCTTCATAGAAATCTTGGGCTAAAAATGTGTGGAGATGCAAACAAAAATATATGTGACCTGTATTATTATGATTGAATAACAGGCTTTTAAGTATTCCTAATTTTTCTTAATCTTTTTTTTTTACCCTGCTCCTACTTTTCCTACTGTTTTCTTGAAAATCCTATTTCTCCCCTACTTTTTTCATCCCACAACTCTGAAAAAAGAAACTCATTGAATATTTTTCATAACTGTTACACACTGTCATATGAAAATGACACAATGGAGGGCTTGGGTGCAGGAGTACTGCAACTTTACTTCCAAGAGCTAGTATGTAAATGGTTCCACTACACATGCAATCCTAAAGTGTCGGAAGGAAAAGGCGAGTTGGGGGGTCAATATCGACACCATCTTACCTCACTTCAATTTAAGTGTCTGTTCCCGCTATGATATTCTTATTGAAAACGCAATTATCGAGAGTCGGCAAACAGACAAAGCAATCTATCTGGTATACGAGTATCAAATGAACGAGGAGCGCGGTGCATAATACCAGCGACGTACTGCCCATGGAAGTGCGGTTGCTATGTGGACAGCGCCCTCATTCGACGGAACCCATTAAATAAAGTCCTCAAAATTACCAATTTTGGTGGGCTGGATGAGTGTCCTGGCTGGGTGGGCCGCGCGGCAGTTCTTCTTCTTCTAATAATAAAAAAGAAAATGACAACTTTAACCACTAATCTGAGCTCAACAGTCACCAATTGACCTGTGAAATAATAAACAACATGGATTACACAACGATAAAACAGACAAAAACAAACAGATGCACTACACGATTTGTGAGGTTTAAACGGTACTTACAGTACATTAGCAAGTCTATTCGGTCCCTCTGGACTGGTTTCCTTTATTTCCAACACATGAGTAGAGCGAATGTAAATGACAACCAACGAAAACATGACTGCCTGGCCGGAGCGCCGCCTGAACGTGTGGCCCGGGCTGAGGCGCGGCTTCTGTGACTGATTTTATTCTTCAAATGTTGCCGTATTTATAAGCCGCCCGGAGTATAAGCCGCAGGGACATTTTCAGTGTGAGAATCAATGTATAAGCCGCGGCCTATATTTCCGAAAATTACGGTACTCCTTAAAAGCTGTCTTTTTCTCTTTTTTTGTATGGGTATCGCCCAACACAAGGCCAAAAGGCCACTCAAGATGTAGGCTACAAAAAGCAATTTGGTTGTATTATGAAAGATTATACGTGGAAGGGAAGCAGGTTACAGGTAAGGAGTTCCAAAGAGAGGCAGTACAAGGGAAAACTTAGAGTATCTAACAGTACTAGCCTTTGGAACAACAGTGAAAGGATGTGATGAGACAGTCAGGCGAGTAGAGTGCCTGAAAGTTTGGACGGGGGAACTAATCATGAAATGCCACTGAAACACCTTCCAAGATAGCGATCAAAGCTCAATGAAGAAAATGCATAGGGACTTTTCAGGCACAAATTATTTGATTGTATGTGCGCATGTAACAACAATGTATGTTTTCTTAAATAGGATAATGTTGATACTAATAATAATTCCTGTGCATGCGGCAAATGGGCGACTCTGCCCGAAATAACCCTAAAGGGGCGACGTGCAAGTCGCCCATTTAGAGCACTTTCCCCACGCGCCCTACTAAAAAACACTCTAAAAAGGAGACTTTCACAATAGGGCGACAGTTATGTGTCGCCCTATTCGACCGGGTCGCCCGAACCCACTCTTTTCCAGCATCATGTGTCGCCCCAACCGGCAATTGAGGAAAATACAAGTCTGTAATACAATATGTTGCGTTATACTCTGCATAACAATGGTTGAATTTGTTGACTTATTCATTTGAATATTTTGTTCCCAGCATGCTTTGCCCCTCATAGGATTTTCAGTTTTAGGAAAGGACATCTACAACCATGCAGTTATATTTTCAAATTCAGGTATGTAGTTCTTTGTTTACTTTGGCTTTGTTTAACCTTTTGAATACGGATGACAGCCATAGCCACAGTTTGGGAAAAAAAAAAACCTGGCCAGTTGACGTCTACAGGCACATCCCTGTGCATACTCAATCCATTCATGTTGCAACTATATTGTTCTTGAATGGGAGTGTAATGAATAGATGGAGCTTTTTCAAACAAAGCTCTTATTCACACGAAAGGGGGGCTCCAAGTGCCACACTATTCAGTGTGGTTCCTATTGTTTGCATTTACGCTTGGCTGCGCAGTCCAGCGTTCTGGGCATACCATGCCAGCCCCCAGCAATGACAGCCGGACACAAGGGGTTAACCCCAGGGTGCATGGAAAATCATATTAAAATTGGAGGATTTTAGGACTGTTGGGGTAAATTGCAAAAACAAAGAGACTAAGGACAGACACAAAATTATGGCTAATGTTTTACACTGCTGATGGCATCACAACCAAAAAAGATTATTTTGTTTTGTGGGTGCAGACACACCCAGTGATTTTTTTCTGTCCTAGCTCTCCATATAAGAAAAATGACTAATACCAGTGTTGTAGTTGAGGCCAGGCACAAGGCCAGGCACAAGGCCAGGCACAAGGCCAGGCACAAGGCCAGGCACAAGGCCAGGCACAAGGCCAGGCACAAGGCCAGGCACAAGGCCAGGCACAAGGCCAGCTTGCAACAGGCACAAGTAACAGGCATAAACCATGACAAAGGAATGCTTTTATTACAGCTCATTTGAATAGCTTGAGACTTGGATTAAGACTGCTGGCCTTGTGCTGACCTTGTGCTGGCCTTGTGCTGGCCTTGTGCTGGCCTTGTGCTGGCCTTGTGCTGGCCTTGTGCTGGCCTTGTGCTGGCCTTGTGCTGGCCTTGTGCTGGCCTTGTGCTGGCCTTGTGCTGGCCTTGCAGGGTCTTCTGTGGCCCTGTGATGGCCTCGACTACATCACTGACTAATACACAAAAATGCATCAAATTTGTCATGGTTTCCAACCCATTGATATCATTCCTCCTATTTTAATTTCTACACACTGGACCTTTGAAGTGATGTTCCCATTCTTCAGATGAATTACAGCTTTTTTTCTCTCCTCTGTTTACAGAACCACTAGCAGTGCCTGTCCTTGATGTGATGGTACCCAAGATGTGGCTGTTTCTCTTGGGAAATATGATCACACAATATCCTTTTCAAAGTTCTTCAGCAGGAAAATGGGACATGCTTGGAGAAGAATCGTCACATGCTGTCCAATTTGGGATTTTTTTGTTGACCAAAGCCAGGGTCAAGATGGTGCTGTATCTATATGTGCCAGTGGCAAATTTCCTGAAAATATATCAGGGGTGAGATTTGTCGGGATTTTTCCTGATTTCAAGATTTTTTGTCGGGATTTCAGAATTTTTAAAGAATCTCTTTTGCAATCTGGAATTCCTGAGGTGTTGTCCTAAAGGTATTTTTAACCTGTAAAAATGGATATAGACAATTAAAATCAGATATTTTAAGGGGGTGCTTTTAGGCAAATACAAACTATATGTTGATCAGGGGTCCTCATGGATTTTTCGTGGTTTTTGAGGATTTGTCATTTTTGGCCAATCTCACCCCTGAAATATTCTCCATTAGCCGCCTTGATATACGGTGGACACAACAGAGGGTGCTAGTTTTTTGTGTGTGGGCACGTTTGCTCCAAACAAGGCTAAAAGCCACTCAAGGTATGGACCTGCAAAGGGGAAAAAAGAATCAAAGATGCAAAAGATGTTTTGGTCCTGGGATTATTATTTTTTTGTTTAAGGCAAAATATAGCAGCCAACTTCTGATATACAGCCAAACGCCACAAATACTGATTTGCAAGAGTCATTTCAACAGTATTTGTGCAATATTTCTTGCCGAAACCTCATATATTTCAATACTCCGGGTGCGCCCACCGGAGCGTAAATTGTAGAACAACAGGCTGTGCACAGCGGCCAAGTTCAAGTTTAACACACGGTCCGCCTCCACAGACTTCTCGGACTTTGTGTGCGTGTACAAAACAAATAAGGCATTAGCGTGTTGAGATGTCACCCGGAGGTGAGTCGAGGCAAGCTTGACGTTTTAATCCGTCAGCCGTGCCCGTGTATAAAAACAGCCAGATCGTGTTAACACGTCCTCCGACGTTAACTGGTTAATCATTCCAAAATGACCCCTGCAACCTGAAACAATCTTCTTTTAATTCTGATAACCCTCAGTTCTCACCCCTGGTTTGTTGTTTCCCAACAGGATTCAAAAAGAAAAATGATATTAGAGGACTGGCAAGGTATTAAAGTAGAGTGCTGGCATGGTGTTCAAAAGGTCACAGGTGCAAAGCACACTTATTTTTCTCTGGACACTCATGAAAATAATGTCACAGTTTGGAAGCAAGGTACTCTGTGGCCAGAACCAGATATTTTACTTTCTTAGCTTGGAATGTCTCAGAATGTTTAGTTCCTTGACTTCCTTCCCCTTACATATGTGTGCATCCGCGGTGTCTTCATTCTGACTACCGAGTGCCCGTCCCTCATTGTCACGCTCGTCGTCACGCTGCGCAAATTCTTCAGCCTGGTCTTTTCCATCCTGTACTTTAAGAACTCCTTCACATTGTACCACTGGCTAGGCACTGCCTGCGTCTTCACTGGTACTCTGCTCTTCACTGGTGTCTTCCACATGGCAAAGGATGCACTCTTTCCTTCGAGCAAGACCAAGAAAGTCGAATAAACGTCTTTGGGTACTTGGAGCTGCGTGGTCTGGTTTCCTGACTCTCGTCGGTACGGCTGTTCATTTTAGAATAATTTAGTATTCGATTATTTGAGCTATGGCTACGGCTATTGTCAGCATTTCTTCACGTAGTTGTAATGGGCGCACACCTTGGGTTTATCATGGTATGTGTCCTAAGACACTTCGCTGCAACTGCTTCAGTCTGAGCAGCAGCAAATGGGTGGCTGTGAGAGCACATGCAAATAGCACTGTTTGGTAATGATGTCAAAATGTTGGATGAATGTTTGTGGGTATAGCATGCACGCGTGAAACTTGTCTCCAGCGGCCGCATGTATATGAGGACCTGACCAGGAAATCATACGTTCAAAGATTCAAAGGTCAGCTTGTGCCATCGGCTTATATGTCACGTTTCATGAAACTGCACACTAGATGGAGCGATGAAAACTCAACGGCCGTCGCATTTGCGTCCTCGGTTTAATGCTCCAAACCTCAGTGTTGTTTGGTGTTAAGCATGAGTCCTTAAAAGGTAGTGTACATGATCGGTCATTGTTGCAATTTTAAGAAATGGGCAGATTTGGGGGTTAGTATTTTATAGGAAATATTCCACTGACCTGTTCAAAGTTTTGCATTGTTGGATGGCGGAAAAACGAGAGAAAAACTGCGCTCGTTTTCAACCGTCGGGTGGATGATGGCCTTTAGTCAAGGCGCGCGTGGCTACCTGGGCGCGTGACGCGCTCCAAATGCCAGCATGTCCGGGCCGCGCCACTCGTCCGGGTAGCCACACGCGCCATGACTAATGGCTACAGGGCAGTTTTCCAACGATTTCTTGAAAACGACAGCACACCTGGTGCCATGATTTCACAGGATGATTGAGACTACTTTTAACTTAAGTCTAGTAAGGTATTTCGTAATAATTCAGTAAAAGAAATATTGGTGGATTACCAATCGTGTACACTACATTTAATGACCGCGCGCTTGGCAATCAACAACATTCAATAATCATCACACATAAACAAAAGAAAGGTATTCTGCTACTATGAGAAGGTGTTATATTCTTTTAACTTTCTCGACTACATTATTTACAATAATTGTACATCAGGTTAAAGTTAAAGGAACCATGCTTCTCAAATTGACCGGATCACATTTTATTTCATAAATAAATTCATTTATATGTATTAAATGTGAATTAAAAGCCAAACTAGTTCAAGCGAAGTTTTAGTGTGATTATTTGCCGCTCAAAAATTGACCCCCCCCTTTTTGAAATTTGTTGAGACTCAAATTGAGGGCGCTGTTCATGACGTAGACCGAGGCACCGAAATTCATGGATCGACTCGATCGTCTGGACCCAGCCCGTATACACACACTAGGTCTACACGTGCAATTTCGTAAGTTGCAACAACTAACATCGAACTTACCCTGATTTTCTCCCTTTTAGCGAAGGCTCCTCGGGGAATGGGTCGTTTAACTGCTTTCGCCTTTATCTTACTCACATCTGGGAACTTTGTTGGGATGGCAGTGGACTTGAGCATATTATTAATGGTCATCCCATGATTTGAAAATACCAGTATCGAAACACGATGGCTCAAAGTGTTCGCTACATAACACTGAAAAGCTGCTGGGGCCGGACCTCTTTGCTCTTGTCACCTTCACTTTCGCCGTCCAAATTCTCTGATATTTCGCTTCAGTTGGAAATAAATGAAGGCTTACTCCACCCGTCGTTGTTTTGCTGCACCCAGCAGCCACACACCTTGTCGGCATGGCCGAAAAACCACTATATTTTGCTTAGATTTTGGACGAAGAATTTTCGTTGTACAATGTACACACAATGCATACCCGTGATGAATGGGTAATGTGCCTCGATCTACGTCACACACTTATGTTAATGAGGGTCCCACTCAGGGGGCGGGGTAGCTTGGACAAACATTTTCTAAAATTGTTTTCTCATATTTAATCTGGGAAATAATTGTCTCTGGACACAAAATATCATTGTCAAGATAATACTTTATTGTTTTAAGCAGGAATAATGCAATATAAATCCTAAATCATGTTTCCTTTAACAAAGCATTGTGGTACCATATCAAGAACAAGAGCCGGCATAAAAGAGTGTTCATTTGAGTTGATGATGTACATGTACTTAGATCATATTAGATGAGCTTGCTTGCTTGCTTGCTTGCTTGCTTGCTTGCTTGCTTGCTTGCTTGCTTGCTTGCTTGATAGAATGATGAGCACTCTCATAATAAATTTATAAGGATTTTTTAAATCTCATTTGGCTAGTAACGAACAGTGCTATGTGTAGTTATTCATGTCTTTAATACAAAAATGACTGTTACAGTTGTAAGTATGGTCATGTATGGTTGAGCAGGTTTGAAGATTGAGTAAGCACTTTGATTTTTCTAGAAACCCAAAAAATTCCCACCCCCACCCACCCCACCCCCACCCCACCCCCACCCGCTTTTTAAATAAAATATTGTTTTTGCAGTTGCTAACATACATGTACAATCTGGGAGTTTTGCATATTTATTGAGACAGTCAGAACTGATGCATTGTTGATGCAAATTTCTTGAAGTGAACAGTATTTTTGTACAGTGAAGTTGGTTTGAATTTTACACTGGGTACTGGGGGGATTTTATTTTGTCGGGAGCGGTGGTATTTATATCTGGTGCTATTTATATCTGGTGCTGAATCAAATGATTTGTGATCAAAAGCGCATTGTATACAAGCTTGAAGAAACCTGTGAAGAGAAAAGGAAGAAATTATCATTTTTAGAACCAATTCAGGTGACGACCAATTCCCAACCAATTTAAAAATACTTCAGTCCTACAAAGTTTAAGGGTAAAATGTAACAATTTGCTTTTGCTGTAATTTTCAGAAATGAATGATGTGCCGGTTGGTATTTTATAACAAATATTATTGCAATGACCTGTTTAAAGTTTTATGTTCATAGATGCTGGAAACCACGAGCAAAATGCTGTTCTCGTAGTTTGGTTCCCTGACCCTACTTCAAATGAAATGGATCAATTTATAGACATCGGGAAATGGTCAGGTCAGGGAACCAGACTAGGTGGCTTGCACCCATTCCTGGATGTATAACCGATTGCAAACAGATTGTTGACTAAAAAAGGTGGTATATTAGGGGCAGTACTTGAAAAGAAGTCAGTTTTGTTATGATTGTCGGCCGACCATCATTGGAAATTGATACAAAATCCCACTTTTCTCGAATGACAGCACACCGGGTGCCATGATTTCACGGAATGCTTGAGACTATTATTTACTGTAAAGTAAGATCTTCTATAATGGTTTGGTAGTTTTGTTGTTGAACCCTTTGAAGACGGATGACGCCAAATGCCGCAAAAACAAAATTGCCACCAGGCCGGATGATGTCTATACACGCCATTCTCTGCCTTTTACACTTGGCTGCACCATGGAGGAAGGAACAGACATCTTGTGTCAGTTTCACTTGGCTGCACAGGCCGCCCCGGCACTCTGCCGCCGCACTCTAAATAACCGTACTCGAGGGGTTAATGTTTGCAAATGCCTATTACCTCTAAACCCCTAGAACCTGGCTGACGTCTACAGCCGAGGTTTAAAATTACCACCTGGCTGGTTGACTGCGATACCCGCATTCTCTGCATTTTCAGTTGGATTATTGTGTATGTTACGCTTGGCTGCACAAGCCTACCTGGCATACCAGCGTCCCATTATAACACCTGGACTCAAGGGGTTAAGGAGAATGTTGATTACTGAGACCAAGCTGCAACATTTTGTACTTTTATGTAGATGAAGGTGCATTACAATAAAACAGGCAAATATTTCTGCTGTGAAGTAATACAAAAAAATTGCATTTGAGAGCTGCTTTTGTGAAGTTCCATCACAAAATCTAGAACTATGAAGCATGAGACAAAAAGTGGAGTCCGTGTTATGACGTCATATTTTTACGATTTGTTTGCTGGCCCCATGGACAACTTTTAGACAAATGGCACCAGCGGGCTAGACGGAACTTCATAAAAACAACTCTCAAAAGCAATTTTGTTGTATTACCTCACGGCAGAAATAATTGCCTGTTTTATTGTACTGTACCTTCATCTATATAAAACTACAAATAGTTGCAGATGGGTCTGGGCAATGAACATCCTTTTGAAAAACAAACAAACAAACAAACAAACAAACAAATGTCTGTTTCCTAAATAGTGCCAGCTTTTAACTATGTATTTCATTCAAACTTGGCAGTTTGCCAACAATACTAGACAAAAAGTTGAGGAACACCAAATTAGAAAACTTGCCAATCATGTTTTATTATTATTATTATTATTATTATTATTATTATTATTATTATTATTATTATTTATTTTTTATTTTAAAAAAATAGAATTAATGCTCTGTGCTATTTTGTATTGATAAAGTAAAGGTATATTTATTTAACTTTTAAATTATTCAGTTTTGTGTTTCTTAGTTGTCTTCAAACAGAGAGGAAGGAATTTTATTGAGATTGTGATCTAAACTCTAAAAGGACCAAGAAAACTCTGTCCCTCTTCCATGCTAAGGTTGTGGTGCTCATTTCTTTACTCCTGAAGCTTTTTTCGGGGTGTTGGTTGGGAGGGGGGATGATGGAGGGGGTTATATTAAATAGCCCAAAGTCAGATAAACAACCCCTCCCCCTTCCCAACCAAAATCAAATCCTAATGAAATCGTGTAAATTTCTAGAATGTCCAATGTGGGTCATTCCATGAAGTTGGAACGCAAAGTGTGACATTTCCCTACATGTCAAGTTACATGCCATCTGTTGACTGAATTTGTTTAATTATTCATTCGTGATATTTGTCTTGGAAGTTGGACAGCTTTGGGTAAGTTTTGTGCCATTCGTACATTAGTTGCCTGAGAAATGTGACATTTTGTGAAAAAAATTAGGACTCTCTGATGTAAGTGGACACCATGTTTCTTTTACATCATTCTGTTGTGTTGCAAAACTAACTAACCACAAAATGGAACAATACATATTTGTATAAGGTTATTGTAGATAAATTACAAGGAATGTGCTGAAAAATATGTATGGACGCAGCAAATGTCACACTATGTTCACCATGTTAAATCGTTTATAGCTACTGATTCACTTGTATTTCAGGTAAGAGTAACTAACTTGTATGGGGGGGTCCATTTTGTGTGTTGTACTTAAAGATGATGTTGTTTGCTGAGAGAAGTCTGTGTCATTTTGTTTTATTTTTATGTAGATTGCGTATTGTAAAATCAAACAGTTGTAGTCCAATCCCTGAAAGTCCTTTCACAAGTCCTTTTGCAAGTCCAGTCAGAAGTAACTGGATGAACAATGAAAAAGGAATGCCTTTGTCGAAGCTTTGTCAGATAGCTTGCGATTGGAATTAGGATTGCAGGGCTTGTAATGGACTTGTGATGGGCTGGCAGGGAATTGCAGGGACTTGCGATGGACTCGACTACATCCCTGATTATTTCTGACTTTAGAGAGCTATTTTTATCAAGTCTCGTCTAGTGCAGAGCGGCCCGCTAGATCCATTTATCTAAAAGTCGTCGCTGTGGGCAGCAAACAAATTGACGTCATAGGAAAAAATCTCATTTTGTGTCTAGCACTAGGCACAAAAGGGGGCTAGAGGGGACTTGGTAAAAATAGCTCTCAAAAGTCACTTCTTGCAGAAATAATTTGCCATTTGATTTTACAATACGCAATCTACATAAAAATGACGCAGACTTCTCTCACCACTGAACTTCCTCTTTAAATGGATAGCAAAACTATGCAGTGATATAAGTACTGAAATGGCCTCACAACAGGTTCTGGATGTAACGGTGACACTATGTTCTAACTTGGTGGAATGACCCATAATGAAAATGTAAACAATGTTAAATAATTTCTCTTTTCTTAAGTTTTCAAAAATCTCTATAGTAACTTATAACCTTTCCAAAAAAGCTGTGGGCCCTTAATCTTTAGGGCCTAGTGTAAGTTTTTAGTGCAAGTTAAAAGTGTTCAGATTTTTTCACCAAGAAATAATCGAAATTATTCTAATAAAATTAATACTTTGATCTAGATGAAAGTGAAAATGTTTCTTGTCATTTGTAGGAGGGGGATGAAGATCATGTTTATTTGAGACTACAGACATGTTTATTAAAAAAAATAAGTGGATGGAAACAAACTTTTCATAAGCCAGATCAGTATCTTGTCAATGAAGTAGTGGAGGTCAGAGGTTACTTGGGATAAAATTGCTGATGTAATGGCACGCGATGTTGCGCGAATGCCCATTCTGATTGATCTCAATAAGCTAGTTTGGTATTTGGTATTTCAATGGTACCGGTATGCCCAAGACGTTATGGCGTCACGCTTTGTTTACATGTGCGCTTTTCCTATGTCCCTACTATGGGCCTGTTTGTTTCACCATGGAGGTGGTTTCACACGGGGTCTGCTCTATAGTCCCCCGTCTCATTGGTCCCCCGTCTCATTGGTCCCCCGTCTCATTGGTCCCCCGTCTCATTGGTCCCCCGTCTCATTGGTCCCCCGTCTCATTGGTCCCCCGTCTCATTGGTCCCCCTTTTAATAAATGGATTATATTTAGTCAAACAGTCCACATGGGAAACTGACAGGTAAATTTGAATCCATTTTCTAAGTGAACAAAGAAACTGGCAGGAGCGGGATTCGAACCTGCGACCTCTGGAACACCGTACCGGTACGGTATTCCGGAGGTCGCAGGTTCGAATCCCGCTCTTGCCAGTTTCTTTGTTCACTTTGAAAATGGGTTATATTTAATCAGCTATCTGAAGTATATTTAGTTGTTGACTGCGGTCATCTGACCTTTAGTGACGCCAATCGGTCTTTGTATGATTTCTCTTTCAGTTCATGCACTATAGTTTGGTAATCAATTAATTAATTATTATTTAGTGATTAATTAACCAATGAGACGGGGGACCATGAGACGGGGACCAATGAGACGGGGGACCAATGAGACGGGGGACCAATAAGACGGGGGACCAATGAGACGGGGGACCAATGAGACGGGGGGACCAATGAGATGGGGGAACCAATGAGACGGGGGACCAATGAGACGGGGGACCAATGAGACGGGGGACCAATGAGACGGGGGACCAATGAGACGGGGGACCAATGAGACGATGACACCGAACGATGACACGAGTTGTTCTTGAGCAAACAAGAACAACTCGCCCGAACTCAGCCCATGAGATTTCCATGCTAAGCAAACAATACGTTAACAACTTTTCATCAGCTCCATGAAATTGGCCCCTGGACTACACTAATTGGACCCCGGCTTTGGACATAGTAAAAGAAAATGCCTCCAGATCTTGCCACATCTTGGAAGAGTTGTAACAGAGTAGCCTACTCAAGTGATGACGTCAATGCAATGTTTACAACCAGAATACTTTTGTTTTAGTGGTTTGCATGACTGGCTATTAATATTAACAAAGGAACAGTCGAAATCTCCATTTGTTTGGAGCCAGTTGTTGTGGCAACTGACGTAAGACTTCGGTACTCTATAGAGTATGTCAGTTGCCGGGGCAATGATTCAACACACATGCAGTTTAGAATGTATTCTGGTTCCAAACATTGCATTGATTGACGTCATCACTTCGGTACTCTATGGAGTCAGTCACAAGTCAATCACAAGTCAGATCACAAGTCAGATCACAAGTCAATCGCAAGTCAGCTCACAAGCTACATGGAATGAACATTGACAAAGGAATACTTTTGCTATAGTGTGTTTAAATAGCTTAGGTTTCATCGGGGTAAACTCACCAGCTAGGCTTGCCCAATTTTGGGGGTCCTTTGTCATGGCCCTCCTGACCACACCGCAGTGTGCTCTGCAGACGTCCATTTCCTTACAACGGCATGTACGGGGATTATTGCTATATACATTGTACATTCTAGCTAGGCTGACCGACCCCTTTTGGCTCCGGTCTAATGACCTAAAACGATGCGAAGCCAAACCCGTTTTGAGAAATGGCACCATATATGTAAACAATTTGTGACCCCACCCATTCTTTTTTAGGTATGAACAAGGATGAAAGATGTTGGAGTAACTGGAGGGATAAAGGATGGAATTATGACTGGGGAGTAAAGAAAGGCACAATTTGTAGACATTGTAAGCCACTGGTCATGTGCTGTTCCAGTTGCCTATACTTCTAGGTGCGGATCCAGGGGGGGGGGGGGGGGGGGTGGGGGGGGGGGGGGGGGGGGGAGGGGGTCGAAACCCAAGCCCCACCCCCGGCTCGTTGCCAATTATTGTTCTTTATTTGTTTTTTGCTTGTAAGGTTGTAAGGGCCCTATGCCTAGGTACCGTGGAAACCAGAAAAGAAAAGCAAAACCCCGTAAAGGTCTTATTATGCGTGTACGGGTCCCGGTAAGAACAAAACAAAGAGTTTAAATGGCGCCACCAACGTTGAGAAACTTTTTGGGCAAATATACGGGAAAACATTTCAGACACCCCCCCCCCCCCCCCCCCCCCCCCCCCCCCCCTCCCCCTCCCGCCCCAAACAATCCTGGATCCGTCCCTGGTATCAACCGCTCTAAAGGAGGATCTAGGGCTGGTGTCGAGTGAACATCGGACTCCTTGAAAATCTGACTTGTTGGTTGTAGTGCACAAGCTCAGGCCCAAAACAATGAGAAACATAAGGGTAAAGATCACAGTGAGTGTGAGTGTGACTAGTGTTCCTTCCTCCATGGTGTGACGAATAGGGATTTAGGGTACGGGTAGGGTTGGGATGAGCCGAAAATTATTGTTTTATTAAAAAAGTGAAATCGCATTGCAATGCACCATGGGTAAAGATTCGGATATTCATGGAGTATAATTAATATGACACCGGTGCGGTACGAACAATCCAGCCTTTCAAACTTTTAAAGGGACGAGGCATTATTTCAACCTGTGCCTAATGCATGGGGGCGCTATTGGTGGAGACCGACCGCGAGACCGTGTCCTATAACTTGGCTACGGCTTGAAATTACACACAAGTCTATGTGATGTGGCTGCAGCCACTACTATAGACATGTGTGTAATTTAAAGCCGCAGCCAAGTCCATCATTATCTTGCCTGGTACCCACACATCATACTTGCAATTACGCTATCCATTGCGTGCGAACTACCAGCTAAACAATACGTACACTCAATTCAACTAGACAAGATCAAGAGTTGAGAACGAATGACAATGAGATTAGAGCTAGAATGTTGAGTTCGATTCAATTTAACAATTCCGATGAGGATTTTAAAATAGTTTTTCTGCAATTTTGAAATACCAGTGTAAATCGGTAAGTGTCTCTTATAAGTTAGATCTTGTTAGATTGGTCTGACGGTGTTCGTCAGTGTGACAGTAGGCCTAATTGTATTTTTAAACATGTTAAGTCTGTCAAGTGTCATGTCTGTGCTGTGGCCGAGGTCGTGAGGCGTACGTCCATCCGTACATGTACGCGCGTGTGCTGTCATACTCGCCGTCAACACGCAAAACACCGTCAACACACCGTCAACACCTTCAAAACACATTCTTACATTGTCTTAACTGACAGATGCGGTACAAAACCGTAAAGTATGGGTCAACACGAGATTTGGGCTTAAAAATAGGAAGTTAAATATCTTCTTAAATAAAAAAATGCTATTTCTTCGGGTCATGCTAATTTAGCGTCAACAAAGCGTCAACAAGCGTCAACAAAGCGTCAACAAGTGTCAACAAAGCATCAACAAGCGTCAACAAAGCGTCAACAACTTATAAAAGCACTGTTAAGCTTAAACATGTTATTCACAATATTTAGTTGGCTCCATGTCGCGGGCGTGCAGCGTGTGCGAAGGCAAGATGGCGGCCAACGGCCGTGCTGCTTAGAGATAATTTTTCGCGTGAAAAAAAATCCATAATTTTCATAAATGAAATGTGACTTTTAACCGACAGAAATTCTAATTTAGCCAAGGAATTATATTTCTATGCTTCTTTTGTTAATTTAGAATGTGTTTTGGAGGTGTTGACTGTAGGCTTGGGCGGTATCGAATTCCAGGAGTCCGCGGTTTACATTTCAAAAATACCGCGGTATTCACTAAAACCGGGTATTATTTAAATTGGGGTATTACATACGTCATCGAAAAAAACAACACCACAGAGCATGCACATCTGCAGCAGTATGCCAGCGTGAAGGCTGTTATCAACTTGCAAAAACTCCTATGCTTTAGTGACAATATTAATCTATTTGTTTGCAAAAATATATCAACGTGGTTGATTAAAACAAAAGCTTACTTTTTTTGTAGTACATGTACTTATTGTTGTTTGTAACATCATTTGTTAAAAAAAATACCGATCGTCAACTACCCTGGCAGTCGTGCATATCATGCCTCGCGCATTCACGTACGTATATGCTCAGCGAACATGTGCTTTGCAGTTGGTACCCTGCAGCAACAGTGATTCACGTCATGTGCCAGCCCCCAGGCACCAGCGACTTCCACACTGCGTGCGCAACAACAGCACCCGGCGCTGTGGTCCGCAAGCCCACTGCTGCTGCGCGCTGTACGAACAACTGTCGCTAGCAGCCGCCACATATCCACGCGTCCTACGGCCTCCATGGCGTAGACTACTACTACTACTGCGGTCGCGCCTGCTCATGCTCGTACCAGTTTTTACGTACATGTACGTTCGCGTATCGCGTGGAGTGGAAAGATGGTGGACGGTGTCGTCAACTTGAGCAGCTAATGCAAGTTCAGATTTTGTGGGCAATTCCCCAGGGAGTGAATTATTTCAGAATTATTTTTGTTCTCGTGCCAGCACTAAAAGTTTACAACACAGTTTACAGAGTAACGGCGTGGCTGGTAGAGACAATCACGAAGTGTCAACTTACAATCAGACTAGATGCTGGCAAGAATCGAGGTGGCCCCAAACCATGAATGAGATGTGACCCGAACGTCTTTTAAATGGCCAATCATACGGTTTAAAATGACGTACGGCTCGCTGCATATGCATCGCATGCCGGCTTGCCGCGCCCACAGTACACAAGCCCCAAAACATGAATGAGATGTGTTCCGAACGTCTTTTTAGATAGCCAATCAGACGGTTTTTAAAATGTCGTACTACACACCCAAAAAAGTTAACCGCAAATGTAGCGGTGTAAGCAAAACTTCAAAGGCCTTTCTGGTAGAATGGCAGCCACTGGAGTATCGGGCTACCAAGTCGAGCCCCACAATTATGTCTTATCTTTCCACTGTAAGGCAGACATAACACTGGATGATTAGAGAATGGAGTCAACTGTCAATGCGGCTATTTTTCTTTATCTTTGAAAGGGTTTTTGCAAACATTCTGAACATTGGGGGAATACCGCGGTATTGAAATTCCAAACCGAGTTCGCCGGTATTTCGGTATTTATGGATCGTCAGTCGGTATTGTCCGGAATTAAAAAAAAACCTGTCACTATACTGTAATACCGAAATACCGCCCAAGCCTAGTTGACGGTGATTAGTATGACGCTACGTGTGTGCTTGGATTTTGGAACCGTCATCATCATGATTGTGTTGATCTGAAATGAATCGGCGACAGTTGGATATCCTAAAAATCCACTTTTAGGTTATTGGAATTTCCACAATAGTTAGCGACATTACAAACCAACAGGTATGCCGTAGATAAAGGGTCAGAGTTTTAGTTTTTGAGGGAAATTTTGGGGTGAAGCAACGATGAAGACGACAAAATGCAATGTAAAAACTAAAGGATTTTGGCTCATCTTGTACCCCAAGTTAGTCCCAGTAACTAGGACCTTACTTTCGCTTTTTTAACATCTGGACATGATCTGGCGATAGTAAGGTCCCAGCGAATTGTGTACAAAACACGGCACAACTAAAAAAAAGTAATAAACCGAAAACATAAGGCCCAAAAAATATGGTAAAGAGAATACAAATGAGAAAGAAAGTTACATTGTACCCCTGATAGATCTATACATTCATGGCATTCCCTAAGGCCGCTTAAATTGCTCAGAACAGCCGGTAATTTGGCAAAAAAAAGTGAAAAATGTTCCGACAATCTTACCGCTGACATCTGCCAAGCACCGTTCGCCATCAATTTCTTGGTTAAGCCGGTTTCGGATTGATTCCGGAGGGCGCGTGTTACGTCACAGTCGCCATCGAATACAAACAAGTCACGCTTTATCAACGACTGTTTCATGGTATGATACGTGCGTGCGCAAGACAGTGCGCAAAACACACCAGCAGCGAATTTGTTGGGACTCGACTGCAATTTGTTTTTATAAAATGACGCTATTCGAAAAGTTCGAACCTAATTTTAAAATGGCCGATCCTTTCTTAAAAATACCACTTTACTTGAAAATGTCAGCATACCAGGAGCCACGATTTTACAGGATGCTTTATTCTCAAATTAAACAGTCCAGTAAAGTTTTGTGATAATAAGTCCATACTGTCTTGCGCACGCACGTATCATACCATGAAACAGTCGTTGATAAAGCATGACTTGTTTGCATTCGATCGCGACTGTGACGTAACACGCGCCCTCTGGAGTCGATCTGAAACCGGCTTAACCAAGAAATCGATGGCGAACGGTGCTTGGCAGATGTCAGTGGTAAGATTGTCGGAACATTTTTCATTTTTTGGGTCAAATTACCGGTTGTTCTGAGCAATTTAAGCGGCCTTAGGGAATGCCATGAATGTATAGATCTATCAGGGGTAACTTTCTTTCTCATTTGTATTCTCTTGACCATATTTTTTGGGCCTTATGTTTTCGTTTTTAAAATATTTTTTAGGTTGCGCCGTTTTTTGTACGCGATTCGCTGGGACCCTTACTATCGCCAGATCATGTCCAGATGTTAAAAAAGCGATAAGTAAGGTCCTAGTTACTGGGACTAACTCCAAGTTAACTTATACCCAAGTTAACTCGTGCCCGAGTCATCTCGTACCCGAGTCATCTCGTACCCGAGTCATCTCGTACCCGAGTCATCTCGTACCCGAGTCAGCTCGTACCCGGGTCAGCTCATTGTGGATGATTTAATATTTAATAATATGTATAATGTATAAATATGTAATATGTATAAATGTATAATCATGTGGTCTCCAACTCAACAGGTCTTTTTTGTTGCCACTCGTACGTATGTATGGTAATAGGTCAACTTGTACCCAGGTTAACTCGTACCCGAGTCAACTCGTACCCCAAAATTTACACCCCAGTCAACTCGTACCCGAGTCAACTCGTACCCACGGTACCCTCAAGTGCGTGAACACAAAACATAACACAAATACGTCTTCAATCAGTTGGTTTCGCGCGAAATTGAATTCTGCTCCAAATCGTCATTTAGTTGTAGGCAACAATTTCGTCATGCGATTTAAACAAAAGAGCGTTAGGCGAGGAAGCACATGAACAAAGAAAACACTGAAATATAAGTTTGAATTAAAGTAGAGATTTTTTGTACAAGTTAATCTATTTGTTTGCATTTCTTTACCGTACTTTTTTAATTCACATTTCGCGAAAATTAATTGCAAAACATGAAAATCACATTTTAGTGAAAATTTTCAGTTGAATTAACTCTGTTAAATTCACATGAAAAACAATTCCTTGCAATTACTTCTTAACCAGTTCACGCTGGGATCATTTTTGCCGAAAATGTCTATTTAAAAAAAAGGCAAAATATAGCAGCCAACTTCTAATATACAGCCAAACGCCACAAATACTGATTTGCAAGAGTCATTTCAACAGTATTTGTACAATATTTCTTGCCAAAACGTCACATATTTCAATACTCTGGGTGCGTCCACCGGAGCGTAAATTGTAAAACATAAACTTTTATGTGGAAAGTACAGTCTGTCCGTGAAAGACTGCTCTTTAACATTCCATTCAAAACAATTCTAGCAGGGAAAATAAACATGCACCATGTACAACTCATAGTCCAGGGGCCAATTTCATCAAGCTTTTAAGCACAAAAATTTGCTTAGCATGAAAATGTCTTGCCTAGTAAAAACAGGTTACCAGCCAAAAGTCCATGTAATTTTCATGCTAAGCAAACAACAGCTGAATGCCAGTCAAAAGCAATATTCCACACATGGAAATCTGGTTGGTAATCCAGTTTTTATCAAGGAAGCATTTTCATGCTAAGCAAATTTTTTTGCTTAACAGCTTCATGGAATTGGCCCCAGGAGACAGCTGTTTTAGAATTGCAATTGACCATGGGGGGTGCATAGTGTGGTTGCATGACTGATGCTTATAAGGTGGATGCATGGTGTTGGGACAAATACCAGGCTACATGTATTCTGTATTGTAAACGCAAAATATAAATAGGTAATCCTTTGAGATATGTCATGTATGTATGGATCTAGGCCAAGGAACCTTCAAGATAAACATTTTCCAGAAAGGCTACTTTAAACAATGCTATTTTGGGATTGGCACTTTAAGGAAACCCACGTTCACTGATATTTTTATGTAGAATGCCAGAGTTTATTTAAGTCACGTGTTTGCATACAAATAGAAATGAATTTATAAACAAAGAGATACATGTACTGCAACTTTTGTGCACGCCACATTTTATCCACAAGTACATAAATACCATCATTCTGTAATAAATTTGATTGCACACATGTTCATAAAAATGATACGTATTGGCAATTAAAATAATCCCAACCCGCTCTGCATTTTTTCGAGGAACTTTCCTAAATTGGCCAAAATCCAACACTGCAGCATTGTATTTAAATCACTTGAGCCTCATTTATGTCAAGGAATGGTGGCTTTTTTAGAGTCCTAAATTCATTATAATCAAGCAGAATCATGTATTGGGTTTGGTGAATTTTGGAGCCCGGTAATGCCGGTATAGGTAAAGACAGAAACAGTATTTATAAACAAACATCCTACTAATATTGATTTTTGACAAACTGGACTAGTATGTACATGTACATGTAGTTATTACATCAACATATTGTTTTGTTATGTATGTACATGTACATGTACACATGTACATGTAGGTCCAGTTTGTCATAAAATAACTTAGTAAAGTTTCACATCTGTGCTTGGCTCACATTTTGAATAAAATGATGAAAAAATTGCATAATTCTGTCAAATGTAACATGAGCCCAATTGCCTCTGGCTCTCATACACAATCTTCTGGCTGAACGAAATGATGGAAACCAGAACTTGCAGCAATGCATGATGCATTTGTCTACTGAGGCCAGAGACAATTGGGCTACTACATGTACATGTACATGTACAGTGGGGAAAAACAGGCCTTTCACACTAGACTAGAAACCTCTCAATCTGGCTTGAAGTCAACCCGGGCCAACCCCAGACCCACTCCAGGTTGAATCTCAATGTTACAACCCGGCGTTTCAAGTTCAACCAGGGACAAACTCCCTGTGCTTATTTAAACACTGCGTTCAACCCAAGCGAGAGTTTCAACCCGGAGTGAGAAATCTTAACCCTGGTCTAGAGCAGGGTTAAGTTTAGTCCAGGTTGAAATCAATCTTGGGGTTATCGCAGAGTTTGCAAAGCGTTAGAAATTGTCTATTGTGAAATCTTGCTTGTTTTTTAACCCCCTCCCCAGCTTGTATAATAATTACTTGATAACTTCTATGCGGACCGGACCGGACCGGACAGGTCCGGACTCTTGTTGTAAACCAATAATTTAACTTTTAACCCTAACCCCCTAGGATGCATGCAAAATCAAATTATTGGATTTAGCAGGGTTAGGGTTGAAAGAATAGCTTTTAGTTAATACATTTGTATGTATATCTTTCAGATTGAAATTGGGACAATGTACTCACTGAGTGTTTCTCTATTTAAGCAAGGCGTTCTATCTAATTTGACATTTGTCCATTCGAGTGCACTATGAAGACAGTACAAACTGTCGTATACATTTTCACCTGCTCTCCCTCATCCCTACCCTACTCTGTATTATGTTGTGATGATTGACGAAAGGATTGTCCCCAGTGCGACTTCTACTTCAGGAGACATGCACTGGCCACACTTGGGAATTCATGCAAGATCGTAAGCTGGGTCAGATGTGTAGAATTTGTGACTCACGAAAGAAAAACTCCCAGGTTTGACAATTTGCACGAAGCTTGAAACTGATTTAGCGGGAAATGAATGGTGACACGGGGGCCAATGTCACAGGGATGTTAACCACTTGCATACGGATGACACCATTGGCCGCTTTTTGTGCAGTTTCAATCCATTGTTGGATTATTGTGGATGTCATGCCTGACTGCACAAACACATTGTAGCGGTTCGATTTGGCTGCCAGAACCGCTGCAACACCCCGACGTCTCCGGTAAAATACCGCGCTCAAGGGGTTAAGCTCACAGAGTTGCTAAGAACAATTGTGGAAAGCATTTTGACAGTTTATGTTGGATCTCGTTGCTCTCAGAAGTGAACAAAGGATGCTTTGTTGTAGCTATTGGATTCTGTTAGTTTCAGCAGACATTACCATACATGTACAGTGGAACGCCGCTATAACGAACTCCGCTACACCGAACATTTGGCTATACCAAACACCATCCTTGGCTCCCAAATTTTGTGTACAAAACTTACCGAACATTGTTGTTGAAAAAACGGATTAAAAAAATGTACCGGGTATTTGTGACCCGCTCCAGAAAAAGGTGATATAAGTCGCGCTATGCATTTACGTGTAATGGCCCTTTCAATGTTGAGAGGGTGAAATTTTTCGTCAAAATTCATTTTTTGGTTTTTGTCTTAAATGACATCTTAATTATCTGAGGTTTCAGGTTTGGTGCACAGCAATGTTGATTTCAGTGAATAAAGTGAACAAATAACCTTTTTAGAGTGCATTGTCCTATTGCATTGTATAAGAACTAGCTATTTCAAAGCCTGATTTCTCTGTTGTGCAATTTGAACTCCATAGAACTAATTCATATGCAAAAACTTGATATCTCCAGAACAGAAAGGACTTTGGAGCTCTATCATGTACCAAATGAAAGCTTACATTGCGGGCTTTCCAAACATACATAAAACTCATTTTTCATATTTTGCGACATAATATACCTTTTTCCAGAGCGGGTCACATTTGGGCCGTATGTAATTCCCAAAGAGTGACAGATGGCTATAAAGCCAACTGTTGCTTTAGAATTCGGTAAGCTTAGACAGTGTGAACATGTTACATGATTCAATGGCCGGCACATGTTCAATTACAATCAAAAGAATGCGCACTTCAAATATGACGCAAGAGGGCGCTATTTAAAAGAACGGATGCCATGTTGGCGGACTGGCGGCTGAAAATCGCTATACCGAGCGATCGCTATACCAAACAAAATCTGTGGACCCCGCGATGTTTGTTATAGTGGCATTCGACTGTTCTTAAAAAACTGTGGCTTCATAATAGAATTGGGATATACATGTACAGTATATCTGGATTTTTTCACATTCGGTTTGAATTCCACTATTCGGTTTCGATTTTGGAAACTCGATGTTTGAAATCAACCTTCAAATTCAAAAGATTAAGCCTTTTACTTTTTGGTAACACAGGCTAAATAAAAAAAACTGGGACATCCTCCAATTTGCTCCATGGTCTCTGATTGTAACTGCGTTCACTCGCTAGTGGTCTTCATAAGCCGTGTTTGCATTGGACTAACTATTGTCAAAAGTTACCATCAGAGATTGTTAATATTCCACTATAGTTATTCTTCCGTGCATCCACACTTGGATTACACGGTTCCCGGAAAGTCCTTGGCCACGTATAAGCCTGTTCGATATGACGATATTTCCCGATATTTCGATATTTTTTTCATATCGAAAATCGTATCGGCCCCTTAAAAAAAAACCGGAATATCGGGGAATTCGATATACCGAAAAATATCGCGATATATGTTCCTTTTGGCCGCATTACGTGTGGATTTGTCCAGTTTACTTTGCTCGAAATTCCAGTTATTTCCAATTATTGGACGGTAGAATAGTATATAATGTATCATGATGTACCATGGAGGAATACAAAAAATACATACATGCACTAAATGTGTCTTTCTTTGACCGTTTTCTAAACCCCGACATGACATCTCCGCTCCGCGCGATTTACCTTCCGAGCAATTTACCCTCCGCGCCGTACGTTGTCAAGTGCAAACAACGTCTTATTCCCAGTGTACAATGTACGTACCTACCTGTACCTACACGCTTGCGAACTCATCTTGAGATCGAGGGGTATGGCAATTGTTTGCAATAAGGTCAACCCCTGTAGCGCATCTGCGCGTGCGCGTTGCTTTGTTGCTAGCCTTGGTCAAGTGCAAGCAACCGCACTGAATGCCACCGTCTTTCCCCAGTGTACAAGGCACACGCAGTTAGGTGTAGTTACGTGTAGCGAACTGCGCCGCGTCTTGAGAAAAGATTAAAACACGTGCCGCGCATCCATTGTACATTGTGCAATGTCATGTCGTCTTCACAAAATATACGACACGATCGTTTGTTGACAGCTCGCATGTGATCGTCCATGGTATTATCATCTGTGTTACTAATCAACAATGCTGAAATAGAAACAAACGCTAGTCTTTCTGGAGTGCCATAAAGTAGCCAACTGAAGGTAAATGTCGTAAAACTCCAAATACTCAACGAGCGAAGGGAAGCTTTGTCAAACCGGCCCCCCCGTTCCTGTCGCTCAATCCCGGCGGGCCCGATCCCAGCGGTGGCCCCGATCTCATGATGCCGTGGTGACTTCCGTCATGTATTTTTTTATTCCTCCGTTCTTCCGGTAATGAAAAAGTGACGTCATCACGATAATATCGAATATCGCGATATTTTTCTGCCGATATTTCGGTATCAAAATAAATGGATATCGAACAGCCTTAGCCACGTAAACTTTGCAGTGATCAAAATGCACATTTTACATTACAGTGGCTGTCCGCACTGGACTTTTCAGCGACGTAAAACTGCCACGTAACTCTTCTGCTACACGGTTGGACCTGTAAAAGTTCCCGCTGCGGAGGGATAAACAGACAACCGACTATCGACACTTGACAATTTAGAAAGTTTACCGGCTGTCCGCCCTGGACTTAATTTGGACAAGTTGATAACAGTCTCTGTACGTTTTACCAAAAAAAGTTCAATGCGGACACGGCCTAAGTATGAATAGCCAGCCCATCAATTTTTTCAACATTACAGTTCTGGAGTGTTTTTGTATAAAAGGCCCAGTGGTCACTAAATCCTGCAAACTATCCACTTGATCCAGTCTTTGAGAGGGCTTTTCGTGCAGGACCTTCCTTTTTGTTAGCATGGCTATGAGCTACATGTACATGTACATGTATGGGAACATCTGGTGATTTTTCCCACCACTACTTTATACAGGGGTGAAACTTGTCAGGATTTTTCCTGATTTCAGGATTTTTTGTTGGGATTTCAGAATTTTTAAAGAATATCTTTTGCAGTCTGGAATTCCTGAGGTGTTGTCGTAAAGGTGTTTTTACCTGTAAAAGTGGAAATAGACCAATAAAAACGGATATTTTAAGGAGGGTGCCTTTAGGCAATACAAACTATATGTTGATCTGGGGTCCTTGTGGATTTTGTGTGGATTTTTCATGGATTTTTCGTGGATTCATTTTTGGCCAATCTCACCCCTGTTTATAAAATATATAAAAGGGGATTCATTTTCATAGAATACTCAACCTTTTTATTAGATCAGCATTCAGCAACCTTGAAGATAAGTCATAAAAAGTACAATGTCATTAAATCCTCCCTCTCTCAGGGCCAAAATGGAGCCAAGTACCCTAATGACAGGATGAAACACACACAAGCTGTGAGAGTCAGTGGGTAGATTTTATGATAGGGCTGTGATAGTTATAACTACATGTATAGGAGGGTTAAGCATAACTTGTCTTCATTGCAAATACACATTATGCAGATAATCTTTTAATAATCGGGAAACTAAACCAAGGACGACCCAAATGGTGAAATTCACTTGGTCATTATTCTCATCAACCAGCACAAGTAATTCAATTCAAATCTCCTGCAGCTTATTCTTAATTTGGAAAGAGCAGGCGTTAAGGGGGAAAATTCCTGTACTGATGATGCTCTCTTGTGTTTGTTTATTGGATCACCATCTGACCTTATCCAGTCCTGATGAGCATGCCAGGATAATTCCCTCAATGCCTGCTGCATCCTTGACCTCAAAGTTAGCTGTCTTCCATCCATGTCTGGGATTGTTGTAGAGTCTGTTCCCCTGTGATGTCATCTGTTCCTTAAATTAAAGGATCTAACGAGTCAGGAAGCAAGTTTACAACAAACATAGGAACAGAGAACAGAGTGGTTATTGTTTCCTGTTTAAGACTTCGTGTCCTGTGCTCTCAAAAAATTATTTTATGTTTTTCTTGTAACTATTTTTCTTTCAGTGTGTTTTAGTTTAAAGAACCAAATGCTTTTTTTTTCTATAATTTTGGACATCTGCAACCCTCCAACAAAGGCCTGTTGTCTTGAGCCGCGTTCGCATTGGACTAACTATTGTCAAAAGTTACCGTGCGTGATTGTTGAACATTCCATTGTGGTTATTCTCCCTTGCGTCCGCACTTGGATTACATGGCTCGTGGAAAGTCCTTGGCCACGTAAACTTTGCAGTGATCAAAATGCATGTTTTACATTACAGTGGCTGTCCGCACTGGACTTTTAACGATGTAAAACTGGCCACGTAACTCGTGGTGCCACCGCAGTGAGTAAATGCTTCTAATTTTGGTCGCCGGATTAGTCTATACATGTATATCTTGAAATTCTGGAAAGGCGACTTTTTCTCATGTACATGTACATAAACATCAGACAATTAGTGATGTGCAGATTAGTGATGTTGTCTCAACTGCAGTGTGCGTGCGTCACATTATTTTCAGGTATAAATTGCCATGGTCAGTCTCCCATACGGTGTACATGTATGTGCTGTACGTACAATATGTACATGGAGTGTTTGTAAGATACTGGAAATGCACCCCTCTGGGGACAGCTTACGTATGTGTAGTAGCTTACACAACTGCCCTTAATCCTTAGTGAATTTTGTGCTTCAGAATGCATACATGTACATGTACATGTACACTGTACATGTAAATGTGTGTCTTATTTACTTTAAGAATTATGCAACACAAGATATAGTCCAAGTACGTGTACACAGGAAAGTTGTTTAGTTTTCAAGATTTAATATTGTGTTGGGAAGTAATATTGAAATGCATAAATTATCCCAAATTTTGTTACTACCTAATGCAAAGCTTATCCATTAAGGGATTGCCACTGGCAAATCTTAGGTTTAAGCTCTTAGTATTTTTGAACCTACATGTACGTACAGGGTGTTCATCTTCACAATGGGGACAAATAAATGGATTTGGGGGTTAGTATTTTATAGCAAATACTGTAACACTTGCCTGTTTGAAATACCAGTCTTGTAGTCTGGTTCCCTGACGGAGGAATGTATCAAGTTGAGGAAAAGTTTTTTCCCAGCGATAGTCGGCCGATCATCGCTGGAAATTGATATAAAAATTCCACTTTCCTTGAAAATGACAGTACACCAGGTTCCATGATTTCACAAGATGCTTGAGACTATTATTTACTTATTCAAATAAGGTATTTTATAATAATTCAGTAGTTTTGTTTATTTATGTTTGCAAGTGGTGTATTACCTTTATTAGTTTACATGTACATCATTTGCAAACATCAAAAACAAAACTACTGGATTATTATGAAATACCGTACTAGACTGTAAATAAATACAGCAGTCTGAAGCATCCTGTGAAATCATGGCACCTGGGCCCAATTTTATGGCTCTGCTTACCGTTAGCGAAAAATCCCCCGCTTATGGCAAGCGTATTTCACGCGTTAGCGCCAGCGGGGAATTTTGGCTCCTGAGCATGCGTACATCCCGTAACTAAGGATTCTCTGCTTACAGGGTTAGCGCAGAATTTTTCCGCTAGCACTGTTAGCGCAAAATGAAAAGCTGGGGTTAGCAGAGCCATGAAATTGGACCCTGGTGTGCTGCCGTTTTGCCAATGATTGTCGGCTCACAATCTTTGGAAATAGTCTAGTTCCCTGACGTCTATAAATTGCTCCATTTTGTCTAAAGTACTACTAGAACGGATTTTTTTTCTCTACGCAGACTGCGGGTTTCTCAGCATCTACATGTACCTGTATGCACACAATTAAAACTTTAAACAGGTCAGTGTTATTTGCTACTTTGTAGTGCACCCTATAAAATACCGCCAAATGCATTTATTTCTGAAAATTACAGCAAAAGCAAATGATGTCACTACATGTACATACTACCTTTAATTAATGTACACATGCAATGTCATGCATGCATGTCCAAAAAATACGGACATATTTATTCAAATTGAAGAATGGTCATAGTTGTTATTCCATCACTGATAATCTGTCCAATAAAGGTCTGCTGGACACCTGGATATCTCAGAGGGATAATTGAGACAGGAAGTACTTTAATCCAGAGTTCCCAATCTAAAGCAAATTGAATTGTTACGTTAGCCATCTGCATTGCCTGACATGCGCTAATGTTACCGCGCCACATTTTTCCATTCATCTTAATTGCATTTCGGATGCTACGTAAATCGGTTTAGCGTTTCCATTCCATGGTGAATGTGTAACCCAGTCATGCGTCAGAGGTTTGTATGCAATGTGTAAAGGGCGCAACAAATCTGACACGTTATTGTACAACCATAGATCAAAGACCGATATTTACTGAATTATTGAATTATATTGCTTTGTTTGTATGCTGTTTCCAATGCAATAGTCATATACAATGAGCATGTAGGACATGTGCATACAGTACATGTACAGTACTTGTACATGTTGTATTGCCTACTGTGTCGAAAACCAGATCTGCATACGTGTACAAAACTACAATGTACAAGCACCACTACACAAAACATTTGGGCTGTGGTGAACAGGGGGTGGCTACCAGTTTGTTGTGGACAATACCATAGCGGTCGGACAACATGCCATTCCTTTGGAGGAAAGATTAACCCATTTCTATTTAATACTAGACATATGAATTCCACCGTCTTTCCACTTGTCACCGATGTACTGTACATGTACATGTACATTTGTACGTATTGTATATTGAATCATTAGGTGATTAAAAGTAGTACATTGTACAATGTATGTAACATTTTCTGTTGCTGTAATTTTCCTAAAAGGTTAGTATTTTTTAGCAAATACTTGTAACACTGACCTGTTTAAAGTTTTGTGTGAAAAAAAAAATGCTGTTCTTGTATAATGTGTACAATGTCGTCTGGTTCTCTGACCCTACTCCAGACTAAACTGAGCAATTTATAGATGTCGGGGGAATTATCAGGTCGGAGAACTACAGACTAGCTGGCTTGCACCAGATGCGTAACCAAATTGCCAAACAATGTGGACTACATGTACATTGTAACTAAATTGGGGGCAGTATTTGAAAAAAGGGCATTTTTTTTCTAATGCTGGTCGGCCGACTATTGCTGGAAATTGATACCAAAGTTCCAGAGTGTTCTCTGTGGGCAGAGAACAAAAGAGCTTTTACAATTCTAGCTGTTGAATTTTGTCAGATTTACCAGACTTCACACTTTTCTGTTAGGGTAGGGTGCATATATATAACATGAAAGGGGGCTAAAATGTTAAAATCAATCTCAGCCTCATCCGTGATGTGTAAGAAACACATTGTGCAGCTGTAGTGTTTTGTGCAATCTATTGCAAGTATGTATGCTACGGAGTAAAGTTACATGTATATGCACCGTTTCATGAAATCGGCTGCAGCACTCGCAGTAAATAGTGGAAAATTGCGGTTTTTGAATCCTACTGTGTAACCACTGGATCCCTTCCAGTGTGGCTGCATCATAAAGGGTGGTGTGTCAGCTTTCCATTTACTGTCCTTGCATGGTTGCACACCTCCAGTCATGGATGACTGAATACCAGTGATTTGAATAACCACAGTTACAAATCTTTTTTCCGGGTTTGGCTTTAAAATGCCTAATATGTATGTCATTGGAATGACTAATTGAATAAGCCAATTCGGTATCTCGAAGATCAAAGGTTATTCAGTATAAAATTGCTGAAATTCTGATTGAATTTAACACGTGCGTGTTGTGCGACCACCTTGCGCGCGTTAGGTCATGGGTCAATAGGGATAACTATGTCATTGTGCACATGCGCAGATGAAATACGTAGTACGTACAATGTAGTACAAACATCTTTGACTGATATTCCCTTAAACACACAGACCCCATTGTCTTGGTCAGCTTACTCTTGCACAATGGTACAATGTTGTCTAGCTTGGCAAATGAGATTTTTAGTTTGTGTTATGAAATCAATGGTGCTCCTTACATGTACTCAGTCATCCATGACTGCAGGCATGCAAGGACGGTATTATTACCCTGTATCACCATTTGGGAGTTCTTTGACAACTTTGCTCCTGTGCTGTGCAGCACTGTAACACATGCAATGGCATACAACGGTGTGGTACATGTACATGTACATGTACACACACGTACAGTGCTTGTAAAGCATCTGCTGTCCGTATATATACATGTACATCTATCTCCGATTGGAGTTGTCTTGGACATGTATCTGAGACAACTTTGCTCAGTGCATGAATTTGTGATTCACATCATGCCTTCAGTGAAATCACATTTGTGTTTGATACAAGTACATGTACATGTATGTGATTCCATAAATGTGGGGCCAATGACTTTTGGTGTCCCTCTTTACATTGTGATATTTGTTTCCCTTGTATTACCAACAGTAAAATATACAAATGATTTTAGTTGCTCAAATTATAGTACTTGTACCTAAATATCTGGTAGCAAAGGATGAAACATCTGACTAATTTCCTGACAGTATGGTGTCCTAAATAGTTCACGGTTTCACGTGTAAAAGGGACACCAAAGCTGCGACATTTTAAAAACTGCTGTTGAAATGCATTGTTTGGTTCTCAAGTCAAATACTACCATGTGCACATATGTGTATGAAAAATTGCCCTTTATTATGTTAAAGCATGTTAATACTGCTTAATAATTGCACCATATAATAAAAAGAGAAATACAAAGATAATTGGGTTCACTGGCAAATCCAAATCTATCACCATTAATTACATGTCCCACTTGATAAGTGTGAAATCATAACAAAGATTGCATGCTTGGAAATTTTCAATTTTGGGCCATTTACTAGGTTTCACGTGTAAATAAGACACCAAATGGTGTCCCCAATACGCAATCACGCACCAAATTTTTATTTTTAGTCTAATCAAGTTATTTTCACAATAAACCTTGATGTTTTATCCTGGGTAAGACAAAAAATACATTTTAAAATAAACGCGCCACATTGAGCATGAGTTATCACAAAAATAGCAGTGAAACCGTGAATAGGTTTTGACATGATATTTTGTCATTTCTGGAGTACCGGTAAATGTCTGATTTTGGGAAAAATTAATGAGGAATGTCAATATCTTTAAGTTATACTGAAAATTATTAATAAATCCCCCGTCAATCAATTTTTACATTTTTGGTCAAAATGTCACAAGTTGGCACCCTAATTTATGGAATAACCCGTGTACATGTAATGTATTTGTACATGTATGTTTGCACAAGATGCACATGTGGATGCTTGCACTATCCAAGATTTAGAATGCCATGTGTATTCAACTGATGCTGTGATTGGCTAATGCTTAAATGTACAGAGATAGGTCAATTTTATGGGAACCATCTCGAATCTTAAACATTGTACAAGTGGCACATTGTTTAAGCTCAAGCCTACAGTGTATTGTTTTATTATTTATTTTTATGTCCAAGAGATGCATTAAATTGAGGTTTTTATGGGTTTAGTTTTGTTTTGTTTTTGGAGTGTTGGCAAATTGGGGAATTATATCCCCATGTAAATTAATGGTGCCAAGACTACAGTCCTGAATACATCAACAAATATATGTACAACAAAATGTGGTGTTGGATTTTTTGGCGGATTTGGAAGGTTGGGGTTTTAATTAATGGAAAGCTGACCAACCATCCTTTGTGATGCAACCATACTGAAAGTGTTCAAGTTGGTAATTAACCCATTATTTTTCAGATTCCCTTTTTTGGGATGCATGTACATGTACATACATATGCATTGTATGGATGTCCACATATTACGCATAATTTTATTCATGTCAGTGAGCGTGCTGTACAGTGCACCTGTCGGGAACAGGCTGGTATGGACACACCCTGTGTTTGTTGAAGTATGCATGTTTATTTACAGTGTACATACATGTATGTACATGTACATGTACATGTAGCTTTAATAGCTCCATGCTCTAATTCCATGCATAACATGCACGTACATGTATGTAAAATTTACCAAATGCAAGCTGACAGATGAATACCCTTTGTGGTGTTTCACAGGATAATACGTCCCGTACATGTACATGACATCTGAAAAATTTGGCTTCTACATGTACATAAATGTGTATATGTACCGATCCAATGTATCATCCAATGTTCATGCATGACTCATATTATATTATGTTATGGTGCACTAAGATTTGAAGCATTTCAATGTAGTGTACATGATTGGTCATTGCTGCAGTTTTCAGAAATGGGCAGATTTGGGGGTTAGTATTTTATAGGAAATATCGTTTCACTGACCTGTTCAAAGTTTTGCTTTCTTGTTTGGATGGCAAAAAAACAAACGAGAAAAACGGCGTTCATTTTCAACCATCGGGCAGATTTGTTATATAGCACCCTCTTGTAAAATAAGCCCGATTTTTGTAAACGGGATCGTTTTAAATTGGTCACATAACTACGCGAGCCGACTGGTTACAACCCGTCGCTTCGGTACACTACGCAACACACACTTGTCCTATAATTGCAACCTTGTGACCGTTTTCGGATTGTTAACCCATTTTAGACCCAAGGCGGACTAACTACATTAATTAAATATAGGGCAGTATTAACCCCTTGCGTACGTGGTTTTGGAGGATTGAGGAGGATTGGTGATTGAAGCACCGGAGGATTTTGGAGGATTGAGGAGGAATGGTGATTGAAGCACAGAGGATTTTGGAGGATTGAGGAGGAATGGTGATTGAAGCACTGAGGATTTTGGAGGATTGAGGAGGAATGGTGATTGAAGCGCAGGATGATTTTGGAGGATTGAGGAGGAATGGTGATTGAATGGTGATTGAAGCAAAGGATTTTCGAGGATTGAGGATGAATGGTGATTGAAGCACAGAAGGAATTTGGAGGATTGAGGATGGTTCCTAGCAATAAGGGCCTAGGGGGTTAGGGTTATTAAGGGATGTTTTTGAAACAATTTGGTTTACAAATTTTGAAAGGGACACATTGCCTTAGAGGCAGCCCAATTGGGTTACAAAAAGCGTTTGTCCTAAAATAGCTATGGTTGGAAAGATCATTCAAAAGTAGAATATAATAATTTACATGACCATGACCATCGCTTGGAAATGCCCCGTTTGTCTGGAAATTATTTACGCAAAATAATGGTTTTGAAAAGTCGGACCTTTGGAATTCAGAGTGGTGCCCATGGTGCTTTGGTTTTGTACAGGTACATATTGTATGTGTGGTGCCAGTGTGAATGTTCATGTACTACATGTACATGTACATGTATGTCAATGCTTTGTTTCCCCCCCCCCCCTCATTTCTTTGTACATGTATTATCTATTGTGGTAGAATGTTTACATTCAGTTTTGGACCGAGGAGAACCCCAGAGAATAGTTCTGGAGAAAAGTCCACAGAATCAGGCAGGGACTGTTGGGCTTAGAAGTGTGGGGGTGGGGGTGTCACAGCGCTGGAAGCCAAAGAAATGCCACACCAACCCTGATTTTAGTTTTTTTGTTTGGTTCCCAAATCCGACTTTTTTCCAGTAGAGGAGAAGAAAAGAAAAAGCTGTGAAAATTGGGACTGTACGATGGGTCGATGTGACGTGAGTCATAGCATGCCCAACCAGTGCGGTAAGCCCTGACTGCAGGCTAGTATGGGGGTCAAGGCTAGTGTGGATTGTCTGAACTCCAGGAACAACCTTCCTTCCTGTCATTCATGTGGTGGAAGTAGACAACCTACAATTGTACACTTGGCTTAGAAAACTCCAACAATTTTGTAGTTGAAACGGTCCAGGAATTGCAATTCAGAATCAAGTTTATGTACTGTGAAATTTGTGCATCATCCAAGCCGTTACACTTACAGCTCAATGGGCTCGTGCATGTAGGCCAAGGTGGCGTAGCCTTTGACTCTATTGGTTTGATTCATGGACGGAAAAAGCTGGTTTGCAAAGTGCCACTTGTGGACTTCTCCGAGAATCTGCAGTTTTTCAGAATTATTTAGCGGAGCCTGGAATTGTCTGCAAGGAAGTGGGATTTGAGTACTTATAATTAACCCCTTGTGTACGGATGACACCATAGGTGTCGCCAGGCCGGATGACGCCACTGGCCGCCGTGTGTGCAGTTTCAATCCATTGTTGGATTATTGTTTATGTCATGCTTGACTGCACAAACACATTGTAGTGGTTCGATTTGGCTGCCAGAACCGCTGCAACAGCCCGAAGTCTCCCGTAAAATACCGTGCTCAAGGGGTTAAGGGAGTCGACTCCTAAAGAAGTATGCGCTATACACATACACGTACACGGACATGTATAGTTAAATACAGTTAAATGTATGTAGTCGGCCTACATGTTATGTAAATAGAGAAGTGTCCATAGGAGAAAAAAAATGCATCGGTTATTACAAAGATATTTGTTGATATTATATAAAGTCACATCCTCATTGAGTGATCCCAACATTGCCATTTCCTATGGTGTCGCACAAAGTTATGCCATAATGCTTGGCTGTACAGCATTATGGATAGACGGCCCCTTTAGAAACAAAGATTTTGACAAATTGAGAGACCACACACCATACATACATGTACATGTAGGGTAAGATGTAGCTCATAAGTGGTGGAATGTGAGTGCAGTTATCTGGACATTGCAGGTTCAAGCCCAGGTCTTCAACTTTGCCCTGCTAAATCCAACAATTTTATGATTTTGCATGCACCAAAGGGGGTTAGGGTTTTAAATTGCAATATTTTCAAAATATTTAAGCCTACTAATTGCTGTCAACAGTGAAAAGTAGGAAAAAATACACATATATGTAAATGAAACTGAAAAATTTAAATACATGAAAAGTGAAACAGCCAGGTGTTCTCAATCAGAAGTTTCCAGGAACTTGAGAGTTGAAAAGTTCAGTGTGTATTTTGGGCCCTCGGCCTGCTCCTGCCTGGTCACTGGAAGTCATGGCCGATCTCTCATTAGTGGCACAGCGTCTGATGATCAAGTGGAGGACATTTTTGGAATGGCTTGTTGATAGATCTTCAAGGATTTTAAGGGGATGTGTTGGTTTGGAGCCTGTGTGCTTGAAAGTTATTGTGCCTTGGTTCCACTTGTACCTTGGTCAAACTTGTCCTCAAACTGGCACTGATAGTTTGATTTTATAGGTTCACAGTAATCAGAAGAGGGAATTTTTTTTATAAATGGTTCTGAAAGAGTGATGAGTACAGTACACTTTGCTATTATGAACACCGCTATACCCGAACATTTGGCTACATGTATAACGAATATATCCTCTTTGGCTCTCCAATTGATGTATTAAATACACCATTATTCACTACAACGAGCGACCACTATACATGTACATGTACATACAGTAGTGAACATTTTTTGTGGATCTCATGATTTTTTTGTTTACATGTAGTGGCTTTGTACTGTATGTAAAAGATGAATATTGATTTTGATGTATTTTTGATGTACATAATACTAACGTGTACATTCTTGGACTTGTCCACCAATAGCAGGCATGCAACTTTACCTCAGATCAGCAGATTTCCCTCGTTTTTCACTTCACACTAATGCCATTGAAAATTGAAAAACACTGTACAAAGTCTGGTAAAGATTGGAATTTCCTCATTTTTTGTTAATTCCAAGTTGCATGCCTGCAATAGAAAGTGAAATATAAACGTACATGTAGTACATGTAATGTTTTATGTACATGTATTTTTGTATCGCTATACACGTGAGGACATTCCTTTGTTTCCCTTTGATATAACCCATCCCCATAGACTAAGCACTAGTTTGCCTATCCTCACATTTTCCCGAAAAAAAAAAGAAAAAAAAGGGCAGTTTTGTTCCCTTTGTTATACCCTCTTTTCTGTCCTCACTTTTAATGCGATACCAAAAATGTTTGGGTAAAAATATCACACTCGGGGGTTTCAAAATAAGCCGGCGAATTTGACCGGCTATTTGAACTTTTGAACCGGCTATTTGAACTTTTTTTTCAATCATGAAAAAAAGCACCCCTCCCTGAGCTACCGCTTTGGGGGAATAGATCCTTGTTTTTAGTAGAAATTATATTTTGTTTGTTCACCCAAAAAACGAAGTCTTGAACGGACCGTGCTAGTGCAGGGCCCAATTTCATGGCGCTGCTTACCGTTAGTGAAAAATCCCCGCTTACTGTAGCAGAAAATTCTGTGCTTACGGCAAGCATATTTCATGCGTTAGCGGGAAATTTTGGCTCCTGAGCATGCGTACATCCCGTAACTAAGGATTCTGTGCTTACAGGTTTAGCGCAGATTGTTTTCCGTTAGCGCAAAATGTTGATTGTAAGTGCGGAAAGCTGTGGTTAGCAGAGCCATGAAATTGGGCCCTGATCTATACATCCACGTTCATGCGATAATTATGCATGTGAAGCTTAGTGCGGCATGAATCGTGCTTGTTGTGTCAATGTCCAGCCGGGAGTATCCACATGCGGCAAATATGGACTATCGTATGGAAAAACCATCCTGTGCGTGCGTATTGCAAAATTGTGCAGAGCGAGTCCATTGTTTGGGAGACTTTAAATCATGCAACACCGAAATGTATAGTCAGGTCCCACCATCGTTGTCCATGCGGCAAGTCTAGTAGCTAGACACGTACATGTATGCTTACATGCAATTTCAAAACGATTTTGGAACCGTACTCGACAAGATCATGGAGGAAGGAACATGACAAGATTAACAGAATCAACCAAATCCCGTCGATAACCAACAAACAGTTGTGTTATTTCTCCATCAGTCAACAAGGATAGTCATTTATTTCAATCAAAACTTTCGACAAGACTAGCGGTTGAGTGTGCGATAAATGAAGGTGTGGATAATTCCACGTGTGGCCAACGTGTTACAGTATCTTATTCCTCCATATGCACCGTGCATACTCGGCTAGTCGGCCGAGCATTCCAGCGCGTTGTACGGCATGGAGTACCGCGGCACAGTGACTCTGCGTGCAGTTTGACAGTGATCGCAAAAACGTCAGTATCATTTTTGGGGTGTTTAGTTGATTGTCAATCAAGAATCCTTGATATTGACATGAAACTGTCATTTGTAGTGTCTGTATAAAGGATGATTTTAGAGAGAAAAAAATCAACAGAAATGTCTTGTACTGTACAGTAGGACCTTTGAAACCCTAGTCTCAGATGCCAGGACATTCCTAGATTGCACCAGAGAGCATCTACAATCCCAAAACTTCGGACCCCATGTCATTTGGGGCTAGGACTCACTGCCGCCTACTTTCATCCATCTGCCTGCTACTCTAAAACATTTTGAAACCCCTGCACACTTTTGGACCCCAAATTTATGGAATGACCCATGTATTGTACAGGTGCAGTGCACTTGTAGGCATGTACATGCCTTAGGCTTCTTGCTACAATGTAGGCCTATTTGTTTAAATTGCTGTCTGTCTGTCTGTCACCAGTGTGTTTGCAAGGTGTAGCAGTGCATAAACATTTAGCAATGTAACTCTGGGGTTTACTGTAGTTCTGTATTTCTCATGTGCCATGATTGGCAGTTCCAGTGAACGTGAAATAACTTAAGGCAAGTTGAAAAGCCCTTAATCCCTTGAGTACGGTATTTTACAGGAGCCGTCAGGGTGCCTCAGCGGTTATGGCAGCCAACTGAACCGCTACAATGTGTTTGTGCATTCAAGCGTAACCTATACACAATAATCCAACAATGGATTGAAACTGCACAATCAGCGGCCAATGGTGTCATCCGGCCTGGTGGCACTGTTTAATCCAACAATGGATTGAAACTGCACAAACGGCGGACAATTGCGTCATCTGGCCTGGTGGCACTGTTTTTTTGGCGCACATTTGCGGCATCCGTACGCAAGGGGCTAACAGTGATTTTGAAATATTGGCAATTATCCGTGCAGATAATACATGTAGAATCGAGTTTTCAGATAATTTCTTTTCTTATGTTGTTTAATACATTCCCTCGTTATAATGTATGTGTAACTACATTGTACACATTTTTCGTTATTTGTATTAATTTGTGTAGTTTTAAGATTTCTTTTAGTATACACGTTTAAGTCAGTTGATGTGGAGATACATGTAGTCTTACTTCATTTCTATCCTTTTGTGCATGTTCATTTGTTTACTGTTATGTTCACTACATGTATGTGTATGTATACTTTGTTCTTGAAAAGTGAAATATAAATATGGATCATACCTTTTACCGTTAACCCTAACCCCTTGGGTAACTTTACTAGAAAGTATCCTGAATCCGCCAAAATCCACCTATTTTGTCATGCACAGAAAGTTGGTTTAGGTGACTGCTCAATATGGAGGTATCCTGACTCCATCAAAATCCTGCAGTACCACTAGGCTTACAATCCTCAATCCATCAAAATTCCCCCCCCAGAGGTATTTTGAATCCGCCGAAATCCTCCAAAACAGGGGTATGGATTTTGATGGATTCAGGTAGGTGAGGGTTAACGGATGACGGAATATGGCGCCAAAAAAAACAGTGCCACCAGGCCGGATGACGCAATTGGCCGCTATTTGTGCATGACAGTTTCAATCCATTGTTGGATTATTGTGTATAGGTTATGCTTGACTGCACAAACACATTGTAGCGGTTCGCTTGGCTGGCAGAGCTGCCGCGGCACCCCGACGTCTCCCGTAAAATACCGCACTCAAGGGGTTAATCCAGTAAAGTTTCAAAAAATTAGCTGGCCTGACGTTTCGAACTTAAGCAAGTTCTTTCTCAAAGGTGAATGACAGAGTACAAGAAACAAACATGTAGGGAACACACATGCATGAGGGGGTGGGTGGAGAAACACAAAAGAGGGATACAAAGGAGCATGGCAGATAGGCAGTGGGTAAACATCAAAGGGAGAGGAAAGGACAGCCAGGAAGACAGGAACAAAGAGGTGTGATTAGGGTAAGGATGGAGGAGGGGAGGGATTAAGATGAAGGTTGAAGCTGGGGAAATGGACAAAGGAGTGTGGTTGGGGGGGGGGGGGGTTTGAATTGAAGGTGGTAATAGGGCAAGAAAAGGAACAAAGAGAAGTGGCAAGGATAAACAGGAAATGGAAAGACAACACCATTTGGCCAAGAGACCCCAAGAGGGTTATGCCAGGAGGATAATCTGTAAACAAATGACAATGGGGGAAAAATTTTTTAAGTTAATCATTTCCTTCCTGGATGTTGAGACCATGTGGTTGAATAGTCCGAAGACGTTTCATCCAAACTTTCTCTCGGCTGAGGCGAACTGAGTCCTTGCGGTGGCGAAGTGATTCTATGCCCTGTAGAATCATATCAGAAATGGAATGGTTAGGCAAGTTGAAGTGATGACCAACAGGGGTGTCCATTTTCTTGGTGTTCACAGTCGACCGATGGCCATAGAAACGCTTTTTGAGCGTGTTCTTGGTCTCCCCGACATACTGGATACCACAAACCCTGCAAGAAATGAGATATATGACATTAGAGGTGTTGCAAGTGATGTTGCCATTGGTTCTGTGAGTAGTTCCAGATGAATGGCCAGAAAAGGAGTCAGACTCCAGCATGTGAGTCTGGCAAACAACACACCTGGAATCGCACTTAAAAGTACCATGCTGTATGGGAGGGGATGCAGCCAAGGTGGGGACCTCGGCTCGAACAATCAGGTCTCGTAGATTGCGGGGGCGCCTATAAGCCAATACTGGGTTGTCAGGGGCGGCACGGGCAAGGCGATCTGAAGTATGAAGGATATGATGGTTGTCGTTAGTTATTTTACGAAGGGGAGGGAGACTGGGATGAAAGGTGGTGACCAAGGGAATCTTGGGGTCGGCATTAGTGCTTAGGCGTCTTTTCCTTGAGAGCCAAATCTCTGGTGATAGATTTGGCTCTGGTGATAGCACGTTGAACTTGGCGGGAGCTGTGGCCCCTGGCAACCAAGTTATTCTTCAGTACCTGTACATGATGGGAAAAGTCAGAATTATTGGAACAAATCCTTCTGAGTCTGAGTGCCTGGCTGAATGCTATGCCTGTCTTGCAATGCCTGGGATGCCAGTAAAGTTTCCTTAAAATACCAGTGCAAACACAGCGTTAGAAAGAGGTTTTTTTATTAAAAATTCAGGATGATTTGATATGCACCCAACACTTGTGATGGTGGAGGCAATTTGTACCTGTATAGTTGCCATGCATGCACACAATCTTGTGTGAAAAAAAATTCTGTTTTGTATTGGTCTGTTGTACAGCATTGTCTGTGCCACACAATATGTTGTGACAATAACAGCCTCAGCACATTTGCTTGAGTCAGTTGCTGTGACCTTGCCAGTTATTTGTGTACACTGAATCAGTCATTCAGGTCAGTCATTGGCTAGTAGAACTGATGACTAAAGGAAGGTACCAAAACAGTGCATTGTTATAATGAGCGGTTTGCAGGAAACCGGTGACAGAAGTCAGTCCCAGACACAGAAGAGTGAAGTCACACAAGACCACAATTATAATTCAAGGACCTCTTGGGCATAGAGACTTTTATTAAGTGTAGGCAAACATGTTGACGTGTTCAAAATTATGAGAAATGCTGACATTTAAATGTAGTTTTTCTTTCGATGATTCATGCATGGTGCCCTGACAATCAAAAACAAACCCAGAATACAGTGAAATCTCGATAAGTCTAAACCAGTTAACTGAAAAACACGGTTAACTTGAAGTAAGAATTTATTCCCGTGAAAAGAATAGCAAATCATGCATAAACATGCCCACACTAACTCGAGATTTTGGACCGGTAGCTCCGGATAAGTCCAACTCAATCTGAGATTCTTGTACATTTAAGATTATTTGGAAACTTGTAAAGTCACCAGTCCCATTGATCTATATGTACAATGTATACATGTAGTTTGGACAAGGTTTGGAGATTTGGCATCTTTTTGACACATGTAGAAAGGACACAAATGCCTAATTAATTACTGGACTCGGTCCATCGGTATACTGCAAATTTTGAGTCCAATAAAAAATGTATGTGTACTACATGTCTTTTTTGGCCATGCATTAAACTTGTCAAATTGTGAATACAAACAAATTTTGAATTTTGATTACCATTTTGCAGATGAAGGTACATGTACGTGTGTACATTGTATCTTGTATGGGGGAGATGCATGTATACATGTTATAACACTATGAAAATCTTTGCCGTGAAAATGCCCTGAAAATCCGTCTTTTGCCGTGAAATAAAAATTCACGGCGTTTATTTCCAGCAAATATTGGCAATTATGTTCACGGCGAATTCACGGCAAATTCACGGCGAACCCGGCAGGCTGCATTCCTTTGTTATGCATAACGGTAAACCATTCTTCAACTGACAAAAGAACAGATTAGATTTACTGCGGGTGCAAACATAACAGCCCGGCATAACAGGGAACTCTCCTAATTTTATGTGTTTGTGGTTGCGAGTACAGTGGTCTGATCCGCATTTATAAGACGATCGACTCATGGCTCATGCGAATATGTTATGCACGAACATCAATCTCGCAGGTATAAAACGGACAGGTGGTCACGGTTTGTTGGGAGCGGGTTGTGATACACGCAGTGTGTACTTTTCCTCGCGGATCCGTAGGGTCCCGATGTGTTGTTAAAACTGTTGTTGTTGTGCTTGCTGGTGGTTTTTTGGTTTTTCTATTTGCGTTTCTGCAACGATTTTAATAAAACAGGGGACATTAGGCCTATCGCGCGTAGAATAGATTTAGCCTAACTACTCCTCGTAAATCGATGGAGGAAGGAATGATCTACATTAATGCCACAAAAAACTACTAATTTGAAGGCCAACGGCCGGCTTCACGGAGCAGTCCATTTTTGTTCTTTCTTAAAATGTTAGCGTTTCTTTCATTGCATTTGTAAAATGTAATTTATTTCTCACCATTTCCTGATTTGTATACAAAAACCAATGACTTCTTAGGCCGCGTCCGAAATGGGCGTCTTGCTACTAGCTACGCGTAGTTGTAATGGACGAACACCTCGAGCACGTTGAAAGTTACATGCATGCAGTCGTGAATGATCGGACTGACCAATCATGAACTCCGTAATGCGCAACGATCGGCTCCACCTCTGCGCTGAGTGCTTTGATTGGTCGAAACTATTTTCCCTAGTCATGCTAAACCAATCACATCACTCAGCGATGAGTTTGGCTGGATTGTCTGGGTGGTGTCTCTGCTCGCTCCCGGCGCGGCCCAGCCGCGAATTAATTCAGAGCTGCCAACCAGTACGGATTTTCCGTATTTCGTACTGAAATTCATGAGAAATAAGGAATACGGAAGTAAGGATTTGGGTTTTAAAACACGGATTTTGTGAAATCCGACTATAATAATCAGGCATGTGAATTTTTCGCTGTTTTCCGTGCTTTTCGTTTTCCTGGTATGTTTTTGTTATAAGACTCCGCGTTTGTTTTGTCCGCACATGTAGGCCCACATTTTGTTCCGAATTCATTGGCTCGCGCTACCCAGACGAGTGGCGCGCCCCGGACATGCTGGCATTCGGGACGCATCACGCGTCCAGGTAGCTACGCGCGCCTTGACTAAGGTTAAAAACAGGCCCCGTTTTTCTCTCGTTTATTTTTGCCATCCAACAACGCAAAACACAAAAAATAAAATTATCTGGAAACCATAGAGGTACCGGTACATTTATGATTGAAATTGAAACATAAAATCAAGAATAAACCCACGTATGCTTTCAATAGACAAAGTCTTTTGGGAAAATTACCGTACATCATTATAGACCTTACAACGTTAAGGGCGTCCCTGTTTTAAATTCTATGGTTCTCATTTCCGACCCACCCTATTTTTGGCTCCCGACCGATTTTTTTATTTTTTTTATCCCGCCGACCCTGTCTGGAATTTCCTATGAATAAAAAAAATTGAAAAAATGATTATCTTAAGAATTTCCCGCATCGAATTCCGGAGAAAAACAAGTCCATGGTAATTTTACGTAGGCCTACCTAGTAATTTTGGCTGTGCGAAGCGCCCGGTTTTGTCTTTTTTCAAGATGAATTTCTCTGCGCATTAGCTGCATGTGCGTGCATTGTACACTGGGAATAAGACGATGGCATTCAGTGCGGCTGCTTGCTCTTGACCAAGGCTAGCAACAAAGCATCGCGCACGCGCAGATGCGCTTTAGGGGGTACCCTTATTGAACAATTGCTGTAACCCCCTCAGTTCTTAGTAGCCTTTTTTTAAGGCGGAGTTCGGAATCGTTAGCTGCGTGTACATACATTGTACATTGGGAATAATACGGTAGCATTCAGTGCGGTTGTTTGCACTTGACCAAGACTACACCAACGATGGAATCCCGTATGCATGCACGCACGTGCGTGGTGCGGACTCTACTCCGGAGATATGACGGATAAGTTATGTCGGGGTTTAGAAAACGATCAAAGAAACGACACATTTAATGTATTATTTATTCCTCCATGGTACATCATACGTTATGTATTATTCTGTCGTCAACTTTATTTGAAATAGCTGGAACTTCGGGTAAGGTAATCTAGACTAACCCACACTTATATGCACCATGCTTAGGCCTATAGTTAGAGAAATCTTAAACTCTGCAAAAAGCAACATATCGTGATATTCTTCGGTATATATCAAATTCCCCAATACAATATTTATTACGGGTTTGTTAGTATTTTTACGAGGGGGCCCTTGACTAGTTACGAAGGCATCGATGGTAAACTGGACGTCGAACGCTTGGCCGCCATACCTAGCCTGCCGTCATGTTTAACTGTCAATAAACCACGCAACTTCTGCCAGCTTCGACAGTTACATTACAATTTATTGATGGTTGATAATCACACGATACAAAAGAGTGAACAATAGAGCAAGTTAATGAGCTGGGCAGAAACTGCCCGCAAAAAATTCACGGCGTTTTCACAGCGTTTTCTTGGCGATAAAATCCCGAGAGTATTTCACGGCGTTTTCATGGTGTTCTCTCGCCGTGAAATTGCCGTGAAATTTTATTTCACGGCAAAACGGATTTTCACGGCAAAGATTTTCATAGTGTAAACAATTTTAACTCTTGAACATGTACATGGTGTAAACACGTACTGCCTATCTATTATGTACAAGTTTACATGTATGTACACATGTATGTAGAGAAAAGATGCATGAGATTAATACATTAAGCCAAAAAGATTTCTAAGAGGGGCAGACACTTCAAATTCTAAAGTCAAATTGTGCATGGGACTGGAGCATTTGAAGGGGCACCAAGTCAAAAATGAGGAAAGGGGGGGGGGGAAGAAGGGGTTTGCCTCCATTTCTTTCTCACTCCAAACTCAGCTCAGAAACCTGAACTGGATTCGCTGTGAAAAACTTAGCTTTTTGTATTACATGTACTTTTGTACATATGTACAAACATGTACATACATGTACATTTATGTGCATCTACATGTAAACACTTTTTACATGTGCGCACTGGGGCTTCTGTGTACATAAAAATGCATGTACATTTGTACTACAGTTGAACATAATAATTTTGCACCAAATGTTAAAGGTAAATGTATACATGTGACAACATACATGTACATGTAAATTTGCAGGCAGTGTATATACTTTGTGGAATTCAACATACACATATACACATACGGTACATGCGTTGTTCTCCCAAACAAACGTGGACGTATATAACAAAGGGAAAAATATCGTCCATGATTCCTAGAATACGTCCGCGATTGAGATCGTGTACAAAACCTTTGGGAGTCTTCAGAAAAAGTTAAAGTACAAACAAAAGAGGGAACAATAGGACGTCCACGTTTGGAGGGCGATACTTGTGACTACATGTAGGTACACACAAGTATACCGGCAATGGCGGACCTCCTATTGTCCCTCTTTTGTTAAATACTTCAACTTTTTCGGAAGGCCTCCCATATGTTTTGTACACTATTTTCAATCGTGGACGTTCGGTCAATCGTGGACCTTTTGTCCCGGTATTTACACACGCACGTGTATGTGCAAGATTTTGCAAACCTGTGCAAGTTTGTTTTACAAAACCATTTTGTATTTATGTACACGTATACATGTACATGTACATGTACATGTACGTGTGCACATTTATATGGGTTTATTTTGATTGTTTAAATGGAAATAGGTCTACAGATATACAATTTTCTCAGATGACAGCATTTCAGACTATTTTCAGGATTGGTACTGGCACCATCTTTATAAACAGTAAAATTAGACTGAAATTAGTACATTTTATTTTTGTTCGTTACCAAAGCTACAATGTACATGTATACATGTATCATATCATTCATGTACATGTACCTTTACATGTAGTGTTTTCTAAAATACAGTTGATGTACATGTATACATACATGTACTGTACACATTGCAAGTTTGTATTTTACATGTGCTGCTAATTACCGGCACATGTGTCATGCCTACGTGTACATTTGTTTGAACTCTAACCCCCTAGGCATGTTTACTAGGAAGTGTCCTCAACCTGTCAACATCCAACACTGTGCACTACCACACAGGACTCAGACAAATGTACATGTACATGTACATGTACAATGTAGCTCTATGTAAAGTCAAGGCGCTTCAGTCCCACACAACCTGCTGTTGGAGTTTGTAAGGCTTGGGGTAGTTAGGGTTTTAAATGTGCATTTGACATTTGAAATCGCCATGACGTGTTGTTTTGAAGAGCTGTCCTTCAACACAAATATCCACGTTCTCTTTGCATTATATAGTGGCCATTACCGGTAGTTTAATTCTAATCTTTCTCATCACCAAGAAGGTGTCAAGTAAGTAATCTCTGTCAGCCACTCTTGTTGCTAGCACCATCTTGCGTGTGATGATATGAGCTAGAATACCTGCAGCTTCTACAGATGAACTGCAGTTGATAGAATTACGGGTTGTCATGGTGACCGGGTGAATTATTATTATTATTTTTTTTTTACTGGAAATTGCCCATCACAAGGCCCAAGGGCCACTCATCAAAGGTGTGGGCTATGGAAGAAAGAAGAAAGAAAGAGAAATGGGTTATAAAAGGTCTGATGACATTATAAGCTTGTGTTATTTGTAACAAGGGACCCTTTGAACGGTTGACTGGGTGTGAACTGGAAGGATTTGTACAAGTGCAGTCCATGTACATGTACTTTGTACTTTTTTGTTGTCTGCACTATGCGTCACATGTTTGTCATTTGATGTGATTGAACAGAGCTAAACAGAGAGTATTGTGAATGTGTGACGTCAGCTGATGTCTACTGCAGTTGGACAGCTTGTGTCTGTTATCAATTCTCTAGAATTGCACAAAGTGCTTAGGAAATTTCCTAACTTGCAAAGTTGCAAATGGATCAGTGATTGTTCGTTGATTCCAATGCCCCGCAAACCATATACCTCATGCATGTATCACAGTGAAGGAATGAGTAATGGAATATCATTACGCTATGTTGCACAATTGATGTTGTGTTTTACTCATCTCCAACCTTGTTAATACGGAAAATTCATAGGGGCCTACATGTACATGTACTAGTGTAGATGACTTCAAGCCTCACTGTTGCGCAGTACACAGTACATTGCATTTGAAAGTTAACCTGGGAATTGGAATTTCTCTTTTAACACGATTTCTCTTCCAAGGGAATTCATTTTCATTTCACAAAATGTGAAGAAAAAACATTCCCACAGTGCGAAAACATTTTCACGCCTTTCGCACAGGTGGGAAAATATTTTCATGCCTTTTGGCACAAGTAAGAAAACATTTTCATGCCTTTTTCTCAGAAGTGGGAAAATAATTTCCCACTTGAATTGGCAGGGGGTAAAAGTTGTGTGGGAAATGTGAAATGGGAATCCTTTTCACCAAATTTCCCATTCCCATTCACAGTGTTAACTTTCAATTGCAGTGTACTGTGCATTACATTGTAGCGCCGGTGCCGGCCGGCCGGCAGAGGGCGCCAGCACGGACTAACGGTGAGCCGTTGCAGTCGGCCAAGGAGACCCATTGCCGGAGGGCGCCTGCGCAGTAGAGTGTTGCTGTGGTAACAAGCAGTGTGCTTTTCCCCGGGCAAAATGTAGAGTTGTTGTCATGATTTTGGTGCAAGAAATAAAGGCTAAGTGCCATGAAATACCCAGAGAAACTGTGCCACTTTCCTTTTGTTAGGTGTGGAGACTTCCTACGCATGGTCGACGTTGCAACATGTATGTCTGCGTTCGTTCTCCCAAACAAACGTGGACGTATAACAAAGGGAACAATATCGTCCGCGATTCCCAAAATATGTCCACGATTGAGATCGTGTACAAAACCTATGGGAGTACAAACAAAAGAGGGAACAATAGGACGTCCGCGTTTGGAGGTCGTAACCCGTTTAACTGTTACATGTACCTTCAAAACAAGCTTTTGGCACACACGTGTGTATACAAATGCACCTGTAAAGACTGGTTCTTACACATGTACTTCATGCAAATTTGAAAGCAAAGCAATTTTGTTTCACTACTTACATGTAATATTAAGGAGACTGTTTCGTTCTGGATTTGATGGGGTTGTTTTAAGGAAATGTTGTAAATTAATCCTCTATAAGATACGGAACGTACATGTATACCGTACAGAGCCTTCTTAGTTGAATTGTTTTCTCATTGTCAACAACTTTGGATTTGTGTAGAACAGGTGTAATGCACATAAATGTATACCCATTATAAGCTGCAGAAGTTTTAAGTTCTCAGTTGTAACAACTTTTACAGATTTACAAGATAATGTCTTTGAAACTTTTTGAAGTGAGGGTACTGGTGTGTACCAGTATTAATAAGGGCTCTTACATACATGTGTACATTGTGTTTGTGGAATACTGAGTATGTGGAATACTGACTGTTGAGTTTGTGTCTGGTTCGTCTATCACAATTTCTATTCTCGTAATGTAACTGCAAACCACTTCAGACTCCAGTTTATGAACATGTACACAAAGTCGTACTTCCCCAATACGTCCGAGGACAATGCTTTGTGTTTCCTATTGTTCCTTTAATATAACCAACACCCATAGACTAAGCACGTATCCTTACGTTCGAGGACCGATTTTAACAAAAGACTCTACGTTCGAGGACTGAAAGGTTTCTTTGTGTTTCCTTTCTTCTCTTGTCCTCGGAGATATATACAGTGCACGTACACGTACTGTATCTGATATTTCTAAGATCACTCCCGAAAATGAACATCAGTGTTTCTCGCAGCACGAACGATTTGTTCCCCGTCATTCCAAATAAAATATTGATTTGAAATGTGGCTCACCCCCCACAAGCTGAAAAGCAATCACGGGTCATGTCCCTTAAGCCCAATGACAACAGTCCAGCAGCACGGCCCCATATTAGTGTTTGTTTACTGTATAACCATAATTGCAAATTGCAGTAATTAAACCACATCAGCAAACACATTTCTCATGCGTGAGCACGCATTGGAAGGCTTGACATCGCTGGAGCCCCTGTTGGGGGGGGGGGGGGGGGGGTGTACATGTAATCCCTGAGATGTATAAGCCAGTTCGGTATTTCAACTATGCATGTGCACAATGACATTTTATCCCAAATGACAAGCGTGACCTAACGCAAAAGGTGGTCGCACAACATACACGTGTTAAGTTCAATCAGAATGGGCGTTCGCGCAACATGGCGTGATATTACGTCAGCAATTTTATCCTTTTTATAACCTTTGACCTTTGAGATACCGAACTGGCTAGTTCTGAAAAACCCCGGTGCAGTGTGTGATTTACGTACGTGTTTCTCAGTTACAGATATGACTTTTTAAACCTGTGAAAGTTTTAGCTGAATGGAATGGATGTATCCCACTTTCCTTTAAAAAAAAACTGAAATAGTCTTCTATTACTGTCGGACTGCAGATTTTGGGACATTGTTTCTACATGTAGCTCTAAAAAAAAGTTTGAGTCTGAGAACTTTGTACACGTACACGTACACGTACACGTGTACATGTACATGTATTATGATTTCTTTCTTTCGGTCTTTGTGTTGTGGACGTGAAGCATGCAGCATTAAAGCTCCTGTATGTGGCATCCATGCTCCAACTAAACAAATTATGGAAGAAAACTATTTTGAAATAATACAAAAAGTACATACTGTACTTTACTGTAGGACTACATTGTATATTTGGTATTTCTAAATTTGTGTTACATACATACATACATGCATTGTATACATACATGTGCTGTATGTGAAAATACAATGTACATGTAGATATGGGTCTTTCTATAAATTTAGGGTCCAAAAGTGTGACATTTTTGGTGTCCCTGTTACATACATGTACATGTAGTACGTACATGTATATGATTTTGCAATACATATTCTTTAATGCCTTTTCCATTGTACATGTATCTCCAAGAGTGATTATGTAAAGCAAAGTACCTGCCAAACAAGTAAAAAATGAGTGTGATGAAGTCAATGTATAATGATACTTGATGGGAAATTACACAGGTCAGGTGTAACAGACACCAACAAATGTCACACTTTTGGACCCCAAATTTATGGAATACAATTCATAATGTACATGTGGGAATAAGGAGTACCCCACTGCAAAATAAAAATTTAAAACTGATAAAATCTGTTGCTTATCGTCACTTGATTTTTAATTTATTTTTTGTGGTAGAATGTCCCATTGGAACGCTCTTAACGTATCAAATGCTAATACAAATTAGCAAATTAATTTGGAAATTTATTTTGCGGGGTGAGTCATCCCATAAGCAGGGATGCACAGCTTTAAATTTATTCACCAATCGCTATCAGATTTTCTCAAATTGTACCCCTTTCTGTCCATGGCGTCATTAGTATGAACATGCTTACCTTGCCCCCGATATCTTGCGCCATCTTTAGAACCCAATGTGTACACTTTATTTCGAAGACATTTAGTGGCTTTTAAAAAAAAGAATTTGAAGACATCTCAAGTTGAGATGAGTTTGTTGCATTTGGATGCAGGCCTTCTTGAACTGTTGCACCTATTTCTTGGCCTGTACGTTCCTTTGAAAATGAATGCGCTGTATTTATACAAGTAAAGTCATTAACCATTACTCTCTAGGTGGTATGGAAAATCGTATTGAAATTGGAGGATTCAGGACTGTTAGGGTTAAGATAGTAATTACACAGCTAGCCACAGGAGTCCGGACATTTGAATTCCCCATCAACGAAAAGAGAAAAAAATGGGAAGCAATCCCTGACCCTTTAAAATGTGATTTAGCGGGAGATGACGCTCTCTTCCTGGACGCGTCAGCGTAACTGATCTCTCACTGTATCCCATTATACTCGCTACACCTCGCACAGGAGGGACGGAACTGCATTTCTGACACTCCCAGATCAGTTCGCTACGCTTTAATGCCTGCCCCCTGGGTTTGTATCCAAAGCCGTGTCGATCTTGGCTCAGAATTTCGGAAATCAATTTTCCTCTCCTTTTTTTTTTCTCAGCAAAGGTCTAAGTGGCAGACGAAACAAGATGCTCGGGGTGATAGTGTTTGTTGACTGACTAAAACAGGCTTCAATTACATGTTGTTTTTTTGAAGAGTGATTTTTTACTCCTAATTTTTTTTTCGTAGCTGGTAGTGCCAGTGATCCCCTGGACCACTGTACATGTATATTACAATTTAGCTGGTCATCATGTCAAGCTGCTCAGGTAATATACTACAGTAACATGTACATTTTCAAACATCAAAAAAGAACTACTGAATTATGAAATACCCAATTTTTGTATCAGTTTTCAACAACTGACCATCATTGCACAAAACTGACTTTTTTTTCAAATACTACCCCAATTTACCAACTTTAGTTAGTCCACATTTTGTTTGGCAGTTGGTTACACATCCGTGAATGGGTGCAAGCCAGCTAGTTCTCTGACCTGATAATTCTCTAACGTCTATAAAGTGCTGCGTTTGGTCTGAAGTCGGGTCAGGGAACCAGACTACAAGAACAGCATTTTTTTCTCTTTGTTTTCCCAGCATCTGTACACAACAAAACTTAAAACAGGAGAGTGTTACATTATTTGCTATAAAATACTAACCCCCAAATCCATTCATTTCTGAAAATTGCAGCAAAAGCAAATATTGTAGTCTATCTCATAGTAGCTTGAAAATTCCAGCTCTAGGGCCTAGTTATAGGCTCATGACATGTGAGATTCGCCGTTTAGAGCTGGAAGTACTCCTATAGGGTTTTGAGCGGTCTGTTTTTTTTATTGCTGATATCTTCCGTTTCCCTGAATATATCAACCAAACACTCACCTTACCGGCAGAGTAGTAATTCATGCAGCTTGTGATGATCCCCTCAAAATGAGAATATGCTCAAGTTAAACCCGAAAAATACTGAAATACTGACATCGATCAGCAAACAGCCATTCTATATCAAGCCCCGAGGCGTGCGCAGTGCCGCTGGCCGGAAATCGATCGGAAAAACATCGTTCATGTTCAAAAATCCGCTCCATTACTTTGTACACAGCTGGTTTGTGCATGCACCGAGTTGCACGAAAAATTCACAAGCTGCACGAAGCTGCATGAATTACTACTCAACCGGTAATGTGAGTGTTTGGTTGATATATTCAGGGAAACGGAAGATATCGGTAATAAAAAAACAGACCGCTCAAAACCCTATAGGAGTACTTCAGCTCTAAAGGGCGAATCTGACGTCATGAGCCTAGCTAGAGCTGGAATTTTCAAGCTAATCGCATGCATAGCACCCTCTACTTCGCCTCGGGTGCCATGCGTCCCTCGGGTGTTAAAAACGTCATATCCCACATCACAGCAGTCAACAATTGTTAAATAGTACATGTACAAACACATTGAACATGACTCCTGATGTGTTCGTGCATTAGGGACCATTAGATTTGATACGCGTGCATGTACATGATACGTATGCGGCTTGGAAAATGTCAACTATTAAATCACCACTTTGCATTGTTATTTCATCTGGTACACTATCGGAAATTTACTTCTCATATCAAAATGTTAAAATGCATAATGTAAGACTGATGAAATTGTAACTCAATATGGGGGTTTAAAAGGCGACTTTTTCCGAGTTCTGCATGTGCATCGCGCATGCGTATCAAATCTAATGGTCCCTATTATGCATGATACACGGGTCATAATTTTGCATCAAGCAAAGAAGATAACAGAACCAAAATCTGAAAGTAAAATTCCATGGCGGATTGTCCTACATGTACAGTACACTACCTAGGATTTTTGTTTATGCAGAGTAATTTTAAATTAGTTTACAATTATACATTCATGACCCAAATCCCTTTTTACATGTACATGTTAGTTGTGCACCCGTTTTGCAATTCAGGTTTTGTTTGGGCAATTGACGATGGTACGCGTACATGCATGTACATGTACAGTAGCATCCTTGATTACCCTGAGTTGCATTTTGAGAATGCCTAATTGCAGATGACCTTTGACACGTGCTAGGAAGGGTTGGGCTGTAAAGGTAGTTTACAACATTTGCAAACATCAACAAACAAAACTACTGAATTATTATGAAAAATACTAGACTGTAGTCTCAAGCATCCTGTGAAATCATGGCACCTGGGGTGCTGTCCAACGATTTTCGGCCAACAATCGTTGGAAATAGTCTAGTTCCCTGACCTGATAATTCCCCGACTCTATAAATTGCTCCGATTTGTCTGAAGTAGGGTCAGGGAACCAGACTACTGGAACAAATTTGTTCTCTCTTTTTTCCCAGCATCTATGCACACAAAACTTTAAACAGGTCAGTGTTACAGTATTTGCTAGCACGCTATAAAATACTAACCCCCAAATCCATTTATTTCTGAAAATTACAGCAAAAGCAAATGTTGTATACGCGTACTACATGTATTACCTCTTGTATTGCGCATGTACATATGTACATGTACATGTAGCTTGCAATTCAGCCATCCTATCCTGCTTGGTTCATCAGGCTGGCTAATTTAATCATCTCGCACTGATTAGCTCGTGCAAATGAATTTTTCTTCCCGTTCTAAAGTACAGCGTATATATGTACAGTGATGTGGTGCATAATTTTCAGGGAACTACACGTAGACTACATGTGTATGTCCAACGATTGTTGGCTGACATTCATCGGAAAATGATATAAATTTCCACTTTTCTTGGTGCCATGATTTCACAGGATGCTTGAGACTGCTACATTGTGTATTTACTTTGTCTAGTACGCTATTTCGTAATAATTCAGTAGTTTTGTTTTTTGATGTTTGCAAATATTGTATTACTACAATGTACCTTTAACCCCGGACTGTAATCCAGGGGTGAAAGTTCAGATTTGTTTCATTTTTCAGTCGGAAACAGTCATCGCTGATTGGTTTACTGTCAACATGCGACATCAAGGCGCAATGCAAGGACTTCCCCGGGAAGTCAAAATAAGTCTACATGCACTGCATTTCCTCATTATTTGTAGAGTATGTTTCCTTGAACATTTTCTGCAGATGGCAGGGTCTGGATGGGTTTCTACTGTGGATGTCTTTTAAATGAACGTACAATGTACATGTACCAGATTTGATTGTGTTCGGTGACCCTCGCATGTACTTTTTTCAGCTCTGTCATTTGAGATGAAATTTGTACTCCGTTGAGGTTTGGTGTTTCAGAAGTACTTGTACATGTACACATATGGAGGAACCATGTCGCTTTGCCAAATAGCTTTGCCAAGTGGAGGAAGGAATTATTGAGAAAAAAAACATGTTACATGTACAGCCTCCACATTGTTCCCAAAAAATACATGTGCAAAAACACTTTCATCAAAAGAGCAAAACAAAATGATATAATGTAGTTTGCAGACTGGTATAGACTAATCCACTGAATAAAACATGCTGGATTGCAACGGCTGGTGTCTAGGCATTTTGTTTCCCCGTCATGCTAATTTTTCCATGTACTTCACAAGCCCTATACATGTATCTTCCAATGGTGTCAAGGTTGAGATCGGATTAAAATTAAAACTCGGAAACTCTACTAAAGAGTCAGAGACGCATCAGAGGCATTTATTTCATTTGTATGGCATTGCTGAAAAATGCACCAAAAGATATGGTTCCGAATTGCCAAAAAAAGGTTTATTAGAAATTAAAAGAAGACTGTTTTTTAGGTTGCAGAGGTCTTTTTGAAATTATAAAACAATTTAAGGGTCAAACAAACCTGGGAGACATCTGAAATCAGGAAAAATCTAAGGAAATCTCACCCCTGGGTGTGTTTCTGGCAGCTTGGTAAAATGACCACTCTGCCTCTAATGATGCACATGTTTACAAGAATACCTGCAACACACAGGCATGACTGACAACCCCTTGACATATGTACATTTGTACCTTTAAAAATGGCGGTCACTACAAGTAGATGGTGGAGGGAATCCTCTATTCAATTAACCTTTGAGATGAAAGACATACATTGTATGTATAGGAGTTATCCATTTGGTTTGGTTTCAGTGAATTGGCAAATTCCAAAAGGTTTACCTCCTATTGTGTCCTCCATTTCTCAAAATGCCTAATGGTACACGTACGTACAACACTAAACCCGAAAATGAGCACACAGTCATGTTTTCCTATACTACTGAGTACAATGCTTTGTGTTTCCTATTGTTCCTTCAATATAACACAACACCATAGACTAAGCACATATTTTTACCTCCGAGGACTGATTTTTAACAATTCTTTCTCCTCTTGTCCTCGAACGTATGTACAGTACATGTACATGTGTACAATGTTAGTTATGGCAGGAGGAATCGACCTCGTAGTGGGGAAAATTTTATTTGTTGGGCAAATTAGGACCGAGTTATGGGGACATTTTTCTGTCAACGTAACGATTTTTGTCCCTACGACGTCTATCACACGACCAGTGTACATGTTGCATGTCCCCACAATTACGGTGCTACAATTGTAGACAGTGTGTATACGTTCAAGGACAAGAGGAGAAAAAAAATACAAAGGAACCTTTCTCTCTCCTCGCAAGTCGGTCTTTTGTTGAAATCGGTCCTCGGATGTAAAAATACAATGTACATGTACATACATGTACGTGATTAGTCTATGGGGTTGGGTTATATTATAAAGGAACAATGAGGAAACACAAAGCATTGTCCTCAGAAGTATTGGGAAAGTACGACGGTGTGTGCACACACAGTCAAACTTTCCCAATACTTCTGAGGACAATGCTTTGTGTTTCCTATTGTTCCTTTAACCTGGAGAATTGTCTGAAGGTCGTCGTTAACCCTGAGATTGGTGGGTTAACCCTGAGATTGGTGGGTTAACCCACCTCACAAGCAGGGTTAGAAATTACCCGGGTTAAGTGGGGTTTTGAGGCAGTTAACCCTTATAATTTCTAACCCCGAGAAGTGTAGTGTGAACACGCCATTTTACCCGGGTTATCTCGGGGTTAAATATTTTGTTAATCCCGCAATTTCTCGGGTACTAGAGTAACCTTCAGTCTTAATTCAAGTCTCAAGCTATTCAAATTCCTTGTCATTGTTTATGCCTGTTACTTGTATGTACATGTAGCTGGTAACCATATAATGCTTGGCAAAGGGCATATATATATATATACACAAAAAATCAGCTACAGTGACATAATTGGCCTTGGCTGTGTTGACATTAGATTCAGGCAATTGATTATTAACCTGGAGTCAAGCAGCCAGCCATGTACATCTTATACCAGGATTGGCTCCAGTACATGTATTTCATCAGTGACCCTTTAAAGGTACTGTCTGCACGTACTGGTGCTTATAGTGCACTGAATGTAGGAGCCCTGTTAACTGATTAAAGTTGCCAAAAGGAAATTCCAGCTCCACTAGCATCCATGTACATTGTACATGAATGATGAACTTCTGTAAAGCCTGTACATGTACACTTATGTGGAATACGAATGCAACTGTCTTTATGGAGGACTTCCCATTGTTTGTACTCTAGCGGAGGACAGGATGACAGTCAAGGACCTTTTGTCCTCCGCTTACATGTATACATTTTGTTTTTTTATTCCCTGCCCTACAATGTATGCACATCTTTGACATGCAGAAGGGGTTCAGCACATGTAATTGTGCAGACCAAAAAATGTACTTGTACAGACATGTACACAAATGAACATGTACAATGTACTTGTGTCTATGTCACCATAGAACATGTACATGATGGAGGAACCAGCTGCACATACATTGTACGTGTGTGCCATTACCTCGGCATGTACAATGTACATGCACATTGACAGGTTTTTACAAGTTAGCACAAACAAGGCTAAAAGCCACTCGAGGTACGGAGCTTAATTCTACATGTACAAAATAATGAAGAAAAGAAAGATACAAGTAGGTAGGAATAAATATTTTTCTTGAAGCAGGAAAGATCATGATGAAGAGAAATGTGCACCAGGCAAAGAATTCCGTGGAGATACAGAACGAGGGAAAAAGCTATTGGAATACATGTTGCTTTGTGTTCTACATTTAGGTATAGGTGGAGTACATGTATATTGGTGGGAACAAGTGGAAAGCCGAGTTTCACTCTCAAACGCCCTAACTGGAGGAACCAAGCTGGACAAGCCGGTGGAACATTTACCATGAAAATATCTATAGAACAGACTAAAGTAGCAACAGATCTCCGGTGAGAGAGATTGATTGTAAGGATGGGCCCAACTCTTCTCCAACCAAGTTTGATTGTAAGATGTGTACAGAATGGTGATTTGTGTACTTGTACATTTGTGTACAAGATCCGTACATACATAGTTCTGGGACATCACGTTGAGCTGAACCCTGCTAAATCCAACAAGATACAACATTTTTCTGTTGGATTTTGTTAGATCTAGCATGGTCATTGCAAATAACCACAGCAGGGTTATAGGGTTAATGTACACAGTGCATATAATGTGCATGTTGATTGCTGTAATGCATGTACATGTATACATGTATCAAGAAATCATTCAGTCAACATTTACATGTTAATAGTTCAATTATTTACCGAAGATTACTTTTTCACTGCTTGATACTCCATCTATATATTCCAGTCAACTATGACATTTCCCAGTGTGTCGGCACTGTGGATGGAAACATCCCAAATCACGCCACTCTGCTTTTTACCACTTTCAATCACTCCAGTACATGTATGTGCATCTCTGTTGACCCAGTCTAAATACAGCTCTCTCGGTTTCTTTGTTTCAGATCGGCAAATACTTCAGGCAGAATTGCAGTGACATGTCTACACGGGACTCCCAATGAAGCCACGCACTGTATTGAGTAACTGGGAAGCAACGCAGCCACGGGACTGAGGGTGTGGATCGGTATTTTTCCCCCCCGCAGCAGTTTGGGACGGCATCCCCCTCTTGTGTTACAGCAGCTTGAGATTGAATCTCCCCTGTCGAGAGGACGATATCTGAAAGTTTGGTTGTCGGACTGCTTCAGTTACAATGAAGCGGTTAAAGAGAAGACTCTCCAGCACTTTTCGTGCAAACTCGGTGATTGAGGACTCGCTATCGGAACTCACGGAGAGCATGAGTATAGAGGAAAATGGGAACGGTACACGAGAAGGTGGGTACAGGAACAAAATTTAATCCCTAAACTTGATGGGATTTAATGATTGAAAAATTGATTTATTAATATTGAAAAGTGGACTTGCTATTAAAACTGATAAGATTGCGGAGGGCTGGATTTTCCTTACCTTAAAAAATGATTATCCTTTGAAAAAGATCTGCTGTGATTGAAATGTCAAAATCCAGAGCAAAATATTTTTTTCTAAGGCTAAACCTTTGTGAATTTTTCTACTGGGAGCGAAGCATCATGCCTATCTAAATTTTATTGGCAATGTGTATATTTCAAGTTTTCAGCAGTCTGGTATTTAAATTCTCTTATAAACCTGTTCAAAATGGCTACCTTATTGTGAGTGCAAGAAGGGGGGCCACAATAGGCAGATAGCCGCAGTGAACTAGTAGCTGTTGTAGAGACATGGCTTCTATTGACAGGTGGCAACTATAGGCAAGTAGCCACTATGGATGGTTGCCAGTCTGGACAGGTGGCCGCCATAGATAGGTGGCCACTGTAGGCATGTAGTTTCTATGGGCAGGCAGCCACATTGGACAGCTATCCACTTTGGACAAGTGACCAGTTTTAATGGTGGCCAATGTGGACTTGCAGCCACATCTGTAAATGACAGGTTATCCCTATGGGTAGGGGCAGTGGCCACTTTAAAAATAGATAAGTTGGGTAGGGTTAGGTGGCCCCTGTGGGAAAGTGGCTATTACTGTACATGTAGCTACATTACAGCCCGTTTCACATGACCGTTGGAAACGCGGGTGCCGAGCGATGACATGTACGTAGTGAGATTTGTGTAAGAGAGCAGTAGGTTCTCTGTAAAAAAACAACACTTCGTTAGTGTTGCTGTATATTTACAGCAGATTTTGACAAAATGGTCTTATTTAGATCCTCTTTGTATAATTGACGTTAAAACACGAAAACTACGGACACATGATATTTTTAGGTCACAGTACCATGAGTTTACGTCCAAAATCCTTTAAAATTATAATACGGTGATTGTTTGTTTTTACAAGGGGAAAAACTGTTATTTTACGGAATTTTTAACAGTGCGGGAAAATCACCGGTACCCTATTAATTTCATCGTTCATAGAATATCGCAGCACCAGCATTACACATGCAAACATTGCAAAATGAGGGACGTTCACAACCGGACTGTGTTGTATTGTGTGAAAGCCTGCGATGAAATCGCAGGCATCCTTGGCGTCAGACACCCGGCGCGATTCATCGCAGATGTGCGTTTCCAGCACTTGTGTGAAACGGGCTTATGACAGGTGGCCACTATGGGCCGATGGCCAATATGGTGGCCCGTTTGGACTGGTGGCCACATCTAGCCACATTGTAGATATATGTACACAAGACAGGTGGCCACAAGTGAAAGGTGGCTGTATGCTGTGGAGAAGTGACCACTGGCCACATTGTACCAGTTGCCACAACCAATCAACACAGTTGCCTGCTGGCCAAAATGGACACTTCCCTCGGCCACATTTGGCAGACGTCCTTTACTCCCAGGTCAGCCACAACAGTGAAACCACTTGATATAGAAGTGCCTTCAAATTGCCTTGACCCCTGATCTCCGTTTCAGAAATAGTACAACAGAATGGAACGAGAGGCTCTGACGGGGAAAGTGACCAGACGTCGGGGGCGTCGGACGAGGCATATACACCGGTACGACTAAGGCAGAGACCGCACAATAGGCTACAACGGCGATTCAGTGAAGTAAGTACAGTACATGTAGGCTGTGGAAGAGAGAAATCAATCAATTTTGTTTTGGCCTGTGTTTTCAGCCCAGGTATTACAGTACTTTTGAAACTTTCTAACGCCTGGCCGCATTGTCGATTTGTCTTGTATTGTGCTACATGTACAGTCTGATGCCAATTTCTGATTACTGATCTCACGGTACAATCTCCCCATACCTACCCCTGCTTTAAAGTTTTACAGAAATCAAAGTAGAAAAAATGCTATGAATTGTTATGAAACAATAAGAAATAAAGACTTTGTAATTTTGGGGCTTAACCAACCCACAAAAATTCTCCTATGTTGTCATTGGTGGTAAAAATATTATTTGCCACACCCCCGATGTCCAGTTGTTGGGTCTTTCCGTTCATTTGTTTCGTGCCCACTTTAAAAAAATAATGTATTTTTCCAACCGTCAAATAGACATGTTGAAGAGCAGAATAAGAAAATGTACAATGACATGCTCAGTTTTTTGTTTCTAGACTAATTTGGGGATTACTGTCTTGACGTCGTTAAGGCATTCAGCCCCAAACTTCTATTCATGATTTCTTTTTCTTGTTCAGGAAAAAACAAATAGATCTTAATGAGTTTCTTGTGGCACTTCTGGAAAGTTTACAAAGCTACCTCTATTTCAAATTGCAAAGCTATTTCTGAAGCTATGTGTTACAAAGGCTTTTAGTTTATTCCCCAGGGTTAGAAGAATTCCCTTCATGACGTCCGTCGGCTGCAAGTTAATTTCATCTGACATTTACTTAGCATCCCAGCAATTTGTTTCCATCCACTTGTTTTTTTTCCCGCAACCACACAGGGACTGCAGTTGAATGACTTTAACCCCTTGAATACAGTGACGGTTATAGTCACGGTTTGAAAAAAAAACCTAGTTGGTTGACGTCTATAGGTGCATTCCTTTGCATACTCAATCTATTGTTTGCCTATTGTTTGCGTTAACCCCTTGCGTACGGATGACGCAAATATGCGCAAAAAAAATAGTGCCACCAGGCCGGATGACGCAATTGGCCGCCGTTTGTGCAGTTTCAATCCATTGTTGGATTATTGTGTATAGGTTACGCTTGACTGCACAAACACATTGTAGCGGTTCGCTTGGTTGCCAGAGCCGCTGCGGCACCCCAACGTCTCCCGTAAAATACCGTACTCAAGGGGTTAAGCTTGACTGCACAGGCTCCTTCTTGTCTTACAAGCACCCTATCAATAACAGCTGAAAGGAAAGGGTTAACCCCCAAAAATCTGTTGTGCAGCGTCTTCAACAAGAACAAATAAAGTCCATGTATCCCCCAGTGTCCTTTTCTCCTTGTAGTTCAGGGAATTCATTTAGACCCTATATGAATCGGGACAGAGTTTAGGAGACATATGTGACCTGGCAGCACAATATGAGCTGAGAGTCACACTACATGTATGGCTTTCTGAGTTATAAGCAGAAACAACAATTTTTCACGGAAAAGTCAATTTGGAGATTTTAACAACTGTCTATTTGAAGAAAAAAAACACCTATCCTATCATATCACAAAGTTTTTATTTAAACTGAATTCATTCTGAAAATATTTTTGGGATGATTAAATTTGTTTAAACTCTGGTTAAAGTGTGCACAAATCCCAAACTTTGCACTTCATTTTTGTGTCGCGTAAACAAATGTTTTAGGGGGACACTTACCAGTCCTAAATTCTGTATGACCGTAGCTCCGTATCCCCGTATTTATGTAAAAGTTTTAGGTTAAGTTTTTGGGAGAAAGTTTATAACATTCTACATGCTTTCATGGATTTTGATGAAACGTATATGCCAAGACTCTAACAACTCCAAAAGGTTGTATCAGGGGCTAGGAATGAGGTACCCCAACACACAATATATCAAAATAAAGCTTTAAACATGTACTTTCAAGAAATACTTTCAGGAAATACCGTAATCTTGATATTCAAATTTTTCTACTTTCCACCATTTCGTGGGAACAGGTCACATTTCTCAAAACGTACCCTTGTTCTGTTACATGTAGCTACTCGACTAATGCTCAAACTTCAAAGTTTGCCTTAACTTCTTACTCTGAGGAAAGAGCTCTGGGTAATATGTATAATGTACATGTACATGTAGAACACTTCAAACCTTTCAGATATTCTTGTGTGAAGTTCAATATTGGGTTTTGCCCTTCACCGACGTATTTTATAAACACAGTATATAACTCAGTGTTGTCCCGAGGAATTATTTGGAAAAAATCACTCGGGTGGGACTCGAACCCACAACCTCCTGAGTACACAGTGTTTATAAAATACGTTGGTGAAGGGCAAAACCCAATATTGAATTTACATCGCCCCAACGCAAACATTCCATCTTTATGAATAGTTTGGTTGCAGTACCCGCCAACCAACCAACCAGCCAGCCGACCCCGACAAGCTCGGTGGTCGAGTGGTGAGACGTCTGCACTAGAAAGCAGGAAGTCGTGTTACCGCATTCACCATGTAGCCTGGTTTTCATTTTGGAAATGTCCCCATAAGTGATATTCACAAACTTTCTTTTTCATTGTCTGAGAAATTGCCAAGTAATAATTATGTTGTTTCGCTTACGGATACTCGATTCTATAATCTGGAACCGGTTCCCGACATTAGCAGTCGGGTACTCGGTTCAGCTGCACAACTCTACCCACTGCCTTCCCTTACTTTCCCCGCCGACTCCCCTCACTGCCGTTTCCGAACCAAAAGTATACCTCATCCAATAGGCAGCGTGTAAATGTTTTATTGACAGCATGATCCACAGCTGTTGTGCATCTCTGGCGTGATGCAGATCATGATTTTGTTGTCCATCCATCCCTTTGCCAAACAATGTACATGTACTTGCAGTTTGTATTCCCAAGGCCCCCTATCCTAATGCTTCAAATGTCACATCTTTATTTGGCCAATGGATTTGCTGTGGAAGCTCTGTGTTGGGTAGGATTATCAACAGCCCCCGGGAGTCTGTGTAAGTCCCAACTTCGGCCTGTGGTTTCCATTTTTATTTTCTTATTTTCTTATTTGCAGCGTTTTTAAAATTGTTTTTTCGAAGTCTGTCACTGGGAAGGCCGAGGAAAAGGTTCTGCATTTTAGTTGATTTCCATAGCTCATTTGGAGTAAATTTCTATTGAACACTTCTTCAAAATGATTTTTGCACCGTTTGATGCTCGAATGAAAAATACTTTGTCGATGAAATTTCAGTTAGAAACCGAAATTTCATCGACAAAGTATTTTTTTAAACACTTTTAGAGAGGCATGTAATTTCACAAAATGATGCATTGTTCGAGATTTTGCTTGGAAATGAATTTTGCTTTGAAAATCAACTATAGACCAGTTTCTTTGCTCCTGCATGCCCGTTGCTAAGGTAACATTGTTGACCCACTTGTTTTGTCTTGTTTAAACTCAAACCTTAAAGGGCTATTTTTAAAACTTTAAAGGGCTATGTCTCAGTTTCGATGTTTTGGACAGTCTTATTTCAAATCCTAATAACTTCGCTTAATAGGAATATCCAATTTGAAAAAAAGAAAGCAGGCATTGTAAAGTGCAAGGTCTATATTTTACTAATATACCAATAACTCAAAATTGACATCTTGCCCACTTGTGCTTGGTTTTGACATTCCGTATCACATATGACTGACATGGAAAGATTATACATGAATTGAAGACTACCACTTTCTCTTTACTTCAAATGAAAACAGGCCTTTAGTCCAGCATGTGCTGTTGTAAGACAGTTATAATGCAGTTCTGTGTGTGAAAACAAGTTGAAGCGGATATTTATGTGTTGTGCAATGTTACTTCAATCTAGCATTTGTCAATTTGGCAAGCCGGACAACCGTAGTTTGAGTTGGTGGTTGCCTCGGGGTATCTGAGCCACTTTCTTAAAGGTACATTATACATGTAGTGTACATGATTAAGGGGATAAAAGTGTGATGACCCGGTCTTTACCACGTCAATAATAACCGAGGAGGGGCGTTACCGCTGTTAATGGACCGAGCCGAAGGCGAGGTCCATTAACAGCGGTCACGACCCTTCGAGGTTATTATTGACTGGTAAAGACCGGGTCATCACATTTTTATCCCCATTCATAAATGCCTTCTTACGAAAAATGCAAAAACCTCCCGTAAAAAGGACAAAATGCGAAGCTTTTTCACCCCACTTTTATGAATTTTTAGGCATTTATGAATGGTCATTGTTACAATTTTCAGAAATGGACGGATTTGGGGGTTAGTATTTTATAGAAAATATCGTTCCACTGACCTGTTTAAAGTTTTCCAATCTTGGATGGCGAAAAAACGAGAGAAAAACGGCGTTTGTTTTCAACCGTGGGGCGGTAAGCTCACTGGATTTGTTATAGCGCCCTCTTGTAAAATAAGCCCATATATCTGTAAATGGAATCATTTTCAATTGGTCACATAACATGTACATAGTCCGAGCTGTACGTGCGTCGTGCGGCAAACGTGTTGCTTCGATACACTACGCGTACAACACATACACACACACGTACTATAATTGCAACCTTGCGCCCATTTTCGGATTGTTAACCCATTTTAGACACAACGCGTCAATAGAGCGCAATATCCGTTATTTTTTCCAATGATTAAACAATCTTTGGAAAATTATATAAATTTCAACTTTACTTGAAAACGACAGCACACCAGGTGCCATCAATTCACAGGATGATTGATACTGCTATTAACTTACAGGCTAGTCAGGTGCATTCACCTTGAAAGGTGTTTTTCCGTCTTGTGTGGTTGGATTATTTTTAAGCTTGGGACTTGTGCAAAACAGGCATTGATTTTGTTTTCATCAAGGCCCGATATACAGCTACTGTACAACAGCAGAAGCTAATCACAGTTTGACGTTGCACTGGATTTTTGAGTCTGAGCCACAAATTAATTTTCCAGAATTTGTTTTCGAAGGAAACCACGACACTCCACTCAAGTTGTAATTAATGAGATATATCAGGCAGAAGGCTCTTGTAATGGCGACCTTTCAGTCGTGTGCCCGTCACCAGCATAAACGACTCGTATTGTCATCAGCTCGGTTCTTTTTTTTTGTTTTTTGTTTGTTTACAAGAACCACATCGGCATCTGCAGTCTTCTCTCAGTCTTCTTGCGCCGATGGGCCACATAGTCTTTCTTGCGATGGACTTTGTTTCTCCCTGGAGGAAGTGTCCCTGAGATTGGTCCTAACGCCTGTAGATGATAATGTATTATGGATAGATCCATTGCAACGGACTGGCTGACTGACATACTATTTAAAGGCTGTGTTCGTACTGACCATATGGTGTGACCTTTTATACCAGGACGATGGTAAAATCTGCAGTGGTTAAATCTTACCGTTGTTTGCACTTGGATTTTTAAACTGGGAGGTGGTGGGGGGAGGATTCTTGTTCACCGTTGGCAAATGTCAGCTGAAAAAATGGACTGATACAAAGTACACTAAAAATGTCAAATTTCAATGATATCAACCATGGCTGTTATTTAAAAAAAAAGAACACAAAAAAGGAAGATGGTGTACGAAGAAACAACAAACTGGGGAGGAGTGGGAGGCATCGAAACACACCCCTACCCCCACCCCTTGTCATTTTGATCTGTTTGTTTGTTTGGTTTTTTCTTCTTTTTTTGTATGCCTGCACATTTGCACACAGAAACCTACATGTAGAAACCCTGTATGGTTCATATTTTGCGTGTACAGGTGAGAACAAAACCAGGGGGTTAAATGTCGCCAAATGGTACCCACTACCCCTTCCCCTGCATGTAACATTTTGTTTGCAGGTGAAAACTGTATGCAAAAAATTCCATCCCCCCCCCCACCCCAACTTTGCCTGAGTTGTGTTAGTACTGTATGCATATTAAACAACAATTACTGTAATTTTGTAAACATATCCCTTTAATGTTCAGCAGAATATGTTTAAAGCTTAGGAAAGAATGCGCTTCCCCAGGCACTGACTGTGGACACTTTTTGGGGCGGCATTCCGGAAATCAAATTGCACAGTTCAATGTCCCCCCCCCCCCCCCTTAGAAATACCAAGGACCGCCGTTAGAGAAAGTGCACTTGCCAGCATGACATGATTTATGAACATGCCAGAGCAGGGCAAACAACTCTCTGGCTTTCAAGCACTCGCCAGTCTGTATTTGTCAGGAGCGACGGGCTTGGAATTTTGCAAGCCCTGACGGAAGCTGGCTTGTTTTTCGGTCAGAACGTGGGGCCATTGCTGTCACAAATGTAGTAAATGGGTAGGTCTTGAGAAGTTTAAAGTCTAGATTAGGGTGGGGGGGGAGGGGGAGGGGGGAAAGAAAGAACAAATTATCATTGACTGGCTAAGCTGTAGCTTGGTGAAACCGAAAGTGTAGATGGTCGGTGGGTAGAAAATTAAGGTGGGGAGGAGGGGGAGGGGTGGTTTGTCCAGTTGTCGGTTTATATTCATGTGTCTGATGTTGGACTTGCTTGGCCTGTTGTTCAGTGGTGTTTAACCACGCCCCTTAAACCGTGTGCACACCAGACTTGTTATTTTTGGTGGAATTTTACTGTGATGATGGTAAAACTTCTAATGGTTACATTTTACCAGGGGGGGGGGGGGGGGAAACGAGGAACGAGGAACGAACGATGTATACTACATGTATATGCAGTGTCATCAGACCGACCGCCTTGCTTATGGGAGTCATGCAATCAGATATTCAGGCCTTGAAATACAACTTGCCCGATGTACAAATTCTAGTGACAATCACTCCAGGCTACCCAAACCTGCTTCCTTGGTTACCCAGTGGGCTAGTGAAAACTTCACTGACCTACCTGTTAAAATTTTGATCAAAATAGTGCTTTTGATAACAGGATCGCTATAAACTGAGCCATTATGTTGTTTTATTTATGGCCGGCCCTGATATTAAATTTTTGTGGATACGAGCTCAAACCCGGCGGGCCCGATCCCGGTGGCCCCTATCTCGGTGGCCCCGATCTCGGTGGCCCGGATCTCACAATGCCGTGGTGACTTCCATTATGTTTTTTTTTTTTATTCCTCCATTCTTCTGGTAAGGAAAAAGTGACGTCATCACGATATTATCGAATATTGAAATTATTTTTGCCGATATTTCGGTATCAAAATAAATGGGTATCGAACAGCCTCAGTCAGGGCAGGTTTTCGCACTGCAAATTTTCAAATGTTAAAGACATTTACCTTGTGCTAATATTTGCCGCAAGGGTTACATGACGACGACGTCGTCAAATTTGCTTCGCATTCGCGTGAAGTATGAACCGGCCTTTATTCGAACAAAAACTTCACTTTGTTCTATTTTGGCCATCTGCAACCCTCCCCAAAATGCTTGCATTCTTTGTTGTTTTTGTGCCTCTAATTCACAAAAAGATTGGGAATATAGGCCTACACTTATTGTTGGGCCGCAAGTAATTTCACATTTGTAAAGTAATTAATTGATTATTACTGGACTTGGGCAGATTTGTAAAATTTGTCTCATTCAAAACTGAATAACTTTACATTGCTAGAAAAATAAGAATTTGAAAACAAAATTGCTCAAGGAGCATGACAAGATATCTTTAAATCTGGCTCGTCTGCAATCCTCAATCCCGCGCCTGGACTTCTCATCCATCACCCCGTGGTATTTTCACGGCAGCGCTAATGTTCATCCGGGCAGACCTGAATGAACCACCTCCCTGAGGTATTACAAATGTGCGAATGGCCAGCTAGAATACAGGATGATGGGCTGCCGGAAAAAAAGAGGTTTCGCACAGGACTGTCGATGTGGTAATGCTAGCAACCACTAAATGCAGATACATTGCACGTACATGTACCTTGCACATACCACGCCATTGCAAATTCGTTTTTACATGTATGCATGTACTGAAATGCATATTCAATACGCGTTGAAGTACATGTGTACGTGTATGTATACTATACATGTAGTGTACATTCTACATGCAGAAGTTAATTAAATGTTGCCACACCGTTGCTATGCATAAAGAATGGATGATGTGGGTAAATTGTCATCTTTGGCATCTCAGTATTTTTGGACTAATGCATGTGGGTCATTCTATAAATTTGGGGTCCAAAAGTGTCCCTGTTACACCTAACCTGTGTAATTTTCCATCAAGTATCATTAAAATAAACTTCACATTATTTTTTACTTGTTCGGCAGGTACTTTGCTTTACATAATCACTCTTGCAGATAGAAGACATTAAAGAATGTGTCCGGAATTGCAAAATCTTATACAGGTCACTGTGTAACAGGGACACCAAAAATGTCACACTTTTGGACCCCAAATTTCTGGAATGACCCATGTACATGATGTTCATGTACTTAGTACAGTGTTTTATAAATCCTACTGCAGTATTTTTCATCTGCATGGTTTTACCGAACACACACCTGAATGGTTTTGAAAGCAATGCAACCGTGCGAGCACTCAATTTAAAGTGCCTTAATTGAAAACCTTTTCTGCCTTCTTTTTTTTATGAAGGAAAACAAATTACAGGAGCATACATCTAATGTTAGAAAATGTAATTTTATAACAGCCCGACAGTAATTGTTCACGCTTTTAATCACAATTAGAGGCACGGGCAGTTGTAATCACACATGTGTACTGGTCATAAATACACTTGTGCATGCATCGTCACCAGGGCGATGGTTCTCACTGCTGAATGGACCGCACGCATCGCTCGGCATACAGGAAGTGACAGGGATGCGTATTGTGTGCATTATTGATTCCTCAATGTCTTCGTTGGTTTTGGGCTCTCCAACGGCTTCAGATAAAATATCGGTATACATGTAGTTTGAATGCACTGGATGCACGCGGATAAAGAGGAACTTCAGGATGGCTGGCGTTTGTTTCCAGGGCTGCGATGGACTGTTAAATTCATAGAAATTTGTGGAAAAAAGTAAGGAAATATCCAGGCATTCCTGAGACAGCTCGGGAAAAAATCTGGGAAAACTGCTGTGTTTGTACACTTGAAAATCTGAATAAAAATCGGGGAAATTTGCAAAGCTGTATATGTTGGTTTTTTTGTTTTTTTTATGTACATTGTAAGTTGCCCTAAACAAGGTAAAGTGAGTGCTACAACAGAGGTGGTGGGGTTGGTCACATTTTAGGTTGCCAGCCCCACTACCCTTACAGTTTTCCTGGGTCCAGATCTAAATAGAGGATAAATCTTTGATAGATAGCAAAGAAATTATCCCAGTTTTCAGACCTGTAGACCTGAAATCTATACTGGCCATTCTTGAAAATGTTTAGACAATTTTGGGAAAACTGCTGTACAGCATTGTACATTATATTGTAAATCTGAATAAAAATCAAGGACATCTGTCCTCAATCTGTCAAAATCCAACACTGTGCAGTATACCTACATGTACATGTACATGTACATGTACATGTACATGTACATGTACATGTACATGTACATGTACATGTACATGTACATGTACATGTACATGTACATGTACATGTACATGTACATGTACATGTACATGTACATGTACATGTACATGTACATGTACATGTACATGTACATGTACATGTACATGTACATGTACATGTACATGTACATGTACATGTACATGTACAGGTATGGCACATTCTTTGGACTTGGACAAATTGGGGCATCATAGCTCCATGTAAAGTAATGGTGCCAAGGCGCTGCAGTCCTGGACCCATTTAAAACTAGACAAAACCTGCCGTAGGAGTTTGTAAGGCTTGGGGTAGTTAGGTTTAATACATACATGTACATGTAGCATACAGTACATGTAAATATTACAGGAATATTTGAGGAAAAATCTGTTGTGCAGTAATGAAAATACAAGAGACACCGATAGTTGTGGAATGAAAAGGTTATAGTATGACTACAGTATGGGCCTGGAAATGTTGTGCGGGGGGGGGGGGGGGGGGGGGGGGGGGAATCAAGGAAAACTTGCAGATTATGGAAAGGCCAGGAAGATTGGAAAATGGCCGTATATGCAGTCCTGGAAATCCAGGAAAAGACAACGGAAAGGTTGAAAATGTAGGAAATCTGGAGAGATTTCATGTACTTTAGTTCTTGATATCCGCTGATATTCTTCCAAAGTGTGCCTTAGTCTTTTTTTTGGTCAAAATTAAATGTACAAGCTAGTTCTGATAGATCATCACATTTTTGCACTGGGGGCACCGGCTTTCCATTAATCTGTCACACTTTCACCACATTGTCAATAACAGATCTATAGATCATTAGTTGGAATTGCGGACAGCCAGCTAGGTTTCCCTCCAACAGCTTGGACCATCCCCCCCCCCCCCCCCTCAATGTAGGTTGATTTGTGTCGCAAGCCGCAGGAGGCCTTACCTGTGACGTCATCGCAGTCATGTTTAGTCGTTTGTAACATCTCAACTTGTAATGTTGCATTCCTTCTGTGGAGCAGACCCAGTGAATCCCGGAGGGGGAAATATTCATCTCTGTCATTGTAGCACCATCTGTTACTCATTTTTTTGTCTGACCCACCCTGTGTGGGGATAGCATTCTGTAAAGGCTGGTTGTCTGTTTGTTGGTCTTTTTTGGTAGTGTTTCTTTTGCTGTAGTGATTCCTTGTTTTTTTTGCAACAGCAGAAATTCAATATTTAATCTTGAAGGCTGTGTTTGTTTGTATGTTTGATTGTCCCATATTGTCTTGAAACCTACATTAACTTTTTGTTTCCTAGACGTTTATCCTCAGTCACACTGATTTCACACTTTTTTTTTTTTATTAACCCTAACATCCTAAGCATTCATTTGGGGTAAAGTACAATATACTACAAATTACTACAAAATGTATTTGTATGCAGTACACAATACTAAATAATACTATAATGTGCCAGAGTAGTAAGAGTACTGAATAGGTGAGGTAAGGTACACATTGTACTTATTTGTTTCAATCTAAACACTTATTAGATGATACTAGTGCCAGTCCTCAGAAGAAATATTTCTGACTTCCAAAATTGCTGTTTCCTATTTCGATTTTAACAGTTGAAATAAGCCCCTATGAACGTGTACAAAATCACTGTTAAAACAGAACGGCTTTTTGCTATTTTTCCCTAAAACAGGTTTGTGCTTTCATGTACGTTGTACAGTGTATAAGTTGAATCACACAAAATATGAACACAGCCTGCCACTGTGTCGTCCGCTCTTCCAATGCTATATCCTACCTTTAAAAAAACATAAAGGTTTCCTGTGATATTTATTCCATTAGCGGAATTGCCGGGCTAACCTTTAAACATGAACTCAATGGAATGCCACCTTCCCCCTCAAATGTAAGCTGGCGTATCCTCGGCAAAAAATGCATTTTAGTTCATCCAGAAAATACCACAACATTATTTGAAAATTGGATGGAAAGGAAGCAGGATTGAATCTGTCTAGATTGGGCTGAAGTGCTTTGTTTAGGAAAGTACTTGTAGTTACTCAAATTGTTCTTTTTCCTTGCTGTTTTTTCTAGGACATTTCTAAGCGGTTATCGTTGCCAGCAGACATGAGGCTGTCCGACCAGTTTCTGGAGAAGTACAGCCTTAGTCCGCCCTTCGAGAAGATGAGCAGACGGTCGAGACGAACCTCTCTGGTATGTTGGTCTGCATGTATGTTTGTCTGTTTGAAAGAGCAACTTGTCTCGACTGACCAGTGTAGACGGAAATGTTTTATTCTGATTGGTCGTGAGGGTGAGTGGGTGGTAACTGGCATAGGAACATTTTGGACAAAAAGTTAGCTGTCACCTTGTAAGTGCTTGAAGGTCACAGTTTCAAATCATCCTGAGAAAATTTTTATCAATGGTTCCGAAACAAGGGTGAATACATCAGAAGTCAAGATTTTGATGTTGTTTGGTGTTTAAATAATTATGGATCTCTGCTATCCATAAGAGGGTTTTGCAGTTCCTGGTTGTTTCTTTCTGAAATTACATCATGTCAGTTGGAATAACAGCCCAGGATATTTGATTCCATGATTATTTTGAAAACAGCATTTTTAAAATAGCATCAGAGTCGTATCTGATACAGTTTTGAAATGTTTGGTACTTCAAATTCACTTACTCATATGGTGACCCTCCAAAATATTTCAGTGAATTGAAGGATTGTGGAGCCTTCAATTCACTCCAAAAGGATTTGTTGTGAAAGAGGGAAGACTGGAGGGATCTTCCAGTAGAATTTGTTTGCTCGTGATTTGTTTTTTGTCATTTCCCTCATCCCACCACACATACTCCACCCAGCAACACCTCAAAGCCCTTCAACATGCGAATATCTGAAGGGTTTTGAAGTGTCATACATATTACACAGAATTTTGTCCCCAGAGTAGGAGGTTTTTAATGAAACAAAAAAATCAGAAACTGACAAATCTGGAAGCACCCTACACGTAAGATCCGAACAGAGTGCTCCCTCATTTTCTAACTTTTATCAAGTATAAGATTAATACCTTAATTAATGATCTTTGGTATTTTTTTTGATAATCACAAATGGTATAATCTTAACCCCTTGCGTCCAGCTGTTATTGATGAGAGCTGGTATACCAAGAACGGGCTGTGCAGCTAAGCCTAAACACATTAATAGGCACCACACTGAATAGAGTGGGCTTATTCATTGCACTTCCCCCCCCCCCCCACTTCCGTTTGAATGAAAGCTTTGTTTGAAAAAGCTCCATCTATTTACACTTCCATTCAAGAACAATATAGACTTTGAAACATGAATGGGGGGGAGCCTTCATTTAATTTGCGCAGGAATGCACATATAGACAACCGGCCAGGTGGTCTTTTTCAAACCGCCACTGTTCGTATTCAAGAGGTTAAATATTTGAATGTTGAATAAAAAGTTAGATGGTATCATGCTCAAAATGCGGTGAAATGTGCGCGCGTCTGTCTGCACCACATGATGCAATAAAAACCAACGTTACCCGTGCGTCAAGCTGACACCATATATCTGCTCTCTACTTACATTTTAACAAGTCCCATTTTCCTGCCTCATCCCTTCTACTTCAAACCGGCTGTGTGGGGGGATTGCGTTTCCTTTTAGAAAAGCTGTTAAGAGGAATGTTTTCGGGAAGAAATTGGAGCCAGCTGACATTTGGGAAGGCCCGGCTTATCCTGTTGCAAGTCGGCTGTGTTTGCCGAGGAAGAAAAAACAGCTGTATCTGTGTCACTAGCAGTGGAGATTGGCGTTTTATTTAGATAATCGGATGGTAGACTGATACTTTTTAGATCTTTGACTGATTCGGGGTGTTGGTTTTGCAGATTGTTATAAGTGAAGCAGAGTTTTCTCAGGTTTTGTTTTTCTGTTCTCCAAGGATTTAAGATCAATCCAGAGAATGAATTGCATACAGTACTATAATCATGTGTATGTACGACAGCCATAGCTGCGTTTTTTTTTAAAGATCTGGCCGGTTGTCGTATATATGCACATTCCTGCGCATACTCGATCTATTCATGTTTTATAATGTCGCTCTTAAATGGAAGTGTAATGAATAGATGGAGCTTTTTCAAATAAAGCATTCATTCATACGAAGGGGTGGGGGGTGGGGGGTGGGGGTGCGGGCTGCGCTCCAAGTGGGATGAATAGGACTAACACTCTATTCAGTGTGATGCCTATTGTTTGTGGGAATTTTTTTGAAATTATCAGAAAATTCCAAACATTTTTAAAAGGTTTTCGAAAATTGATTACCTTCGAGTAAATGAGTTTTTAGATGCCAGTTTTGATCTAGAGAAAGGTTGGGAGGAGTTGAACGTACATGTATCCAACTGTGAATTTTCAGGACTCGATTTGTGCAGTGGGCCAGTGTACAAACATTTGTAAAACAAGTTGCTGCGGGCTGCATGTAGTAAAGCCTACTGTAGTTTTTAAGTTTTGCTGATGATATACATATGTACATGTACTGGTTACTGAAATTTCTTGTGGCCTGGTGAAAGTTGCAGTGAAACTAATGTAGTGCACTATTTTTAGTGCAAGTCCCGTAGTTTGCCAACTCTGCCATTTTGAGGGTACAATGTAATTTGCTACATTCTTGCATTTCATGTGCCTCTAAAAACAAATCTACGTGTACCACAATTTTACTTCCACATGTTGGGACCTACAGTGAATTGCATTTGACAGTTAACCCAGGAATGGAATTTCTCTTCACACATTTTTTATCTTCCCAGGAAATTCATTTCATAAAATGTGAAAAAAGACAAATTCCACAGCGGGGAAATATTTTCATGCCTTTTCGGGCAAGTGGGAAACATTTCCATGCATTTTCACACAATGGGAAAGCATTTTCACTCCTTTTCACACAAGTGGGAAAATATTTTCAAACCTTTTCTCAAAAGTGGGAAAACAATTTCTCACTTGAATTTAGGGGGGGGGGGGGGGAATGGGAATTCTTTTCACAGAATTTCCCATTTCAATTCTCAGTGTTAACTTTCAATTGCATTGTACTGTACTATATGGAGTCCAGTTTATTATACCCAGCACGATATGAGGCAGAGGGAATACCCTATACACTCTCCGGACTATTGTTACCTAACACATCCCCCCTAGTCCTCTGAAAAGAATTCCTGAGATTCCGGGAACACAATGACCAACACAAAAGGGGGGGGGGGGGGGGGGTTCCCTCTGCCCCATATCGTGCATCATATGCAGTTTATCTGGCTTTTAGTAGCCTAGCTGGTACCAAGACTCCTCTCTCGTGCCCTGCCCATCCTTAAAGTGACTTTGTCTTTCTCCCATGTGAATGTCACCAGTCTGAAATCGGTTTTGGCAAGATGGAGACTTATACCAAGCTGGACAAGCTGGGGGAGGGAACGTATGCAACAGTATTTAAGGGGCGGAGTCGGCTGACGGACAACCTAGTGGCTCTGAAGGAAATCAGGCTAGAACATGAGGAGGGAGCGCCGTGTACCGCAATAAGAGAAGGTAGGGAAAAAAGAAAAGATGGTGGAAGTTTGTAATGCATTTTCAAAGTGAACAAAGAAACTGGCAGGAGCGGGATTCGAACCTGCGACCTCTGGGATACTGTACCGGCGCTCTACCAACTGAGCTGTCTTGCCCTATGTTGGCGGTCTCCCAAATTGTCAGTATCTTTGTTCGGGTGGGCGCTAGTCAGAAGTCATAAACCCAGAATGCCGTATAGCCAGGGATCACACCCAATTTTACGATACAACCTGGGAAGCGACATTGTGGGGATAACTCAATGAGGATTCGACTTTTTTTTTAACTTACAATGTCGCTTCCCAGGTTGTATCGTAAAATTGGGTGTGATCCCTGGCTATACGGCATTCTGGGTTTATGACTTCTGACTAGCGCCCACCTGAACAAAGATACTGACAATTTGGGAGACCGCCAACATAGGGCAAGATAGCTCAGTTGGTAGAGCGCTGGTACGGTATTCCGGAGGTCGCAGGTTCGAATCCCGCTGCTGCCAGTTTCTTTGTTCACTTTGAAAATGTATTCAAATTTACCTAGTCAGTTTCCCTTAATTGGATTGTTTGACGAAGTTTGTAATGCATTTTCAAAGTGAACAAAGAAACTGGCAGGAGCGGGATTCAAACCTGCGACTTTGAAAATGTATTCAAAATTTACCTAGGCAGTTTCCCTTGTGGATTGTTTAACGAAGTTTGTAATAGTTAGATATACATTAACCCTAACCTACCTGAATCCATCAAAATCCATACCCCTGTTTTGGAGGATTTTGGGGGATTCAGGATACCTCCATATTGAAACCTGGGGGATTTTGATGGATTGAGGATTGTAAGCCCAGCGTTACTGCAGGATTTTGGCGGATTCAGGATACTTTCTAGTAAAGTTACCCAAGGGGTTAGGGTTAAAGGTACATGTATGATACAGGTTTGGTAATGATCTAAAAAATAGAATAATTACTTTCAATCTGAAAGCTTTGTACCAGTACTATTCCTCCCGAGAATATTTCCGTTGGAAATGCTGTCATCTTTGCCAACTGAAGACCTCCAAAAATGGCTTAGTTTGATTTCAACAATAGAAATAAGTACATCTGAACCTGCATAAAATCACTTTGAAAGTGCTCACAACATACGCTGTAAGGGTGGCAGGGTTGTCAACTCAAAATGTGGCCAACCCGACCGCCTCCTTCGTAGTCCTTTACCTAGAGTGGCTTATAGCCTTGTATTGGATGACTTCCATAAAAACAAAAGATTTTCATTATTTTCCTGTCACTCGGTAGACGGTTTCAGCTTAAATTTTCACAGGTTTATTTTATGTACAAGTGTACATGTTGAATCTCACAAAGTACATGTACATGTATGTACACTGCCTGCACAAATTGTGTAATCGGATCTACCAGTGCTTATATTATACATTTAAAAGGTCATGGTAATTGACTTTGTTGAAATTGAGTCAACAATATGCCCTCATGTTAAAAGTTGTCTCCTTCGGTAGGATTCGAACCCACGACCAGGGTCCTGATTTCATGGAGCTGCTTAGCGCAAAAATATTGCTTTAACCCTAACGCCCTAGGTGGTGTGATAAAATCGTATTGAAATTGGAGGATTCAGGACTGTCAGGGGTAACAGAGTTTCCTGCTTAGCAAATATCAACCAGTAACCTGTCATGGGCACTATGTAGTGCAGTCAGGTTTTGGCTGTTAATTCATTTTTACTAAGCGAAACATTTCTTGGCTAAGCAGCTCTTCCTACTCACTAGTGTATTCTTGCTCGACGAAACTAGGAGGAATGAAAAACAAGCCTGCATAATAGGCTCGAACAATTGCAACATTTTTGGAGTTGACTCTAACTCTGAATAGAAATGGCAATTTTGTTTGGAATTGACCCCCATATATAATGCACTAAACACGCTCTGTGAAGTTCCGCATCAGGCGCGTAAGCCATGGTTTTATTTGCCTTTTGTAAAGTAGACTTTTTTGGTAATTTAACTAGGCCTACATGTACATTTAACCCATTTTCGCCATCCAAGTTTTGCTTCTGTCGGTATCCCGATTTTGCTTTTAGAATCTCCATCCCGTTGCAGTCTACAACTTTGCACCCCCCACCCCCACTATGCCGCTGTACCACATGCAGTCTTTTTACTTAGTGAATCAACAATCTTTTTAATCCTTTTTGGGGATTCAGTGACTTTTAGAGTAGTTTTGGCGGTGCCTAGAATCAACTTCACTGAAGTAGGAAATGGCTCCTTCGCGGAAGTCAAATGGAATCGTGATTGTGATTCCGATGATGGAGTTGCCCAAGCTTATGGTATAAAACCACGAATGACATGTCACTTCTCGGCTGTTGTTAAGCATGTATTGCTGCCATGATTGGTTCACGCTGTAAGCGACAGCTGGGAAAACCCGTTAAAACATTGCAGACATTATTTTGGTGTGGGAAAGTGTTGATCAAATCGTTGCCCATGGACAATCTCATTTTAAAATTATTGATGAACCGTGGCATGCCTGAAAAACGATCAGCATCCTATAGATACCCTGTAATATTAATATTTATCTCTCCGTGTCACAAATCAAGCGTTTAACTTCTGCACCGCCGCCGCTCACTTAGGAGAGTGGATAATATATGGGCAGTGTGTTGCTACTTGTGGATTAGACTGTGTGCATGTATCTCCATGGGCTCGAGCGGCTAGTACCATGAGAGATCGCGAGTATAGATATCAGCTTGATTGTGTTTTTCTAGGTCAGCGTCGGCAGAATTAAATCTGTAGATGAGTGTGTTTGTACATGTCCTGGGAAGGCTTTTCCTGATGTGTTACTCATCCCATAGAGTCAAATTACATTTCTACTGTTGTGGTGGTCTTGTTGAGTCACTAAGTTCTGTTTGTGTTTCTGCTGGGGTACTGGAGTGGGACAGTGCCAGGCACAATTCTACAAATAAGCAACCTCCTCTCCCCATTTTTTTTCTTTTTTCTTGTTGGAAAGGCTGCATCTCTTTTCGAAACCTTAAAAAATCAAAAGAATACAATTCAAATTTTATTTATTTATTATTATTATTATTTTTTTTTTTGGGGGGGGGGTGGTATTCCAGACTACAGTGTAAATGTTCCCAAAAAAGTTACCCTAAAAAAATTCCATTTCAAAAAAAAATAAGGGAGGGGGTGCTACATTGGGGTGCCATTTCGCTGGTACGTAGACCTTTTTTCCTGTAACTTCACACTAGACCGCATTTTAAACGCGAAGTGTTATTATAGAAAGACTCTTTAAATATTTGTTTTGATCTGACCAAGATGTCTGGAAACTGTATTGTACCTCCAGGGACTTCCCCTGTAAACTCATCAGGGGAAGTTGTCATGTTTTCACTGTCAGCTGTCTTGGGTTGTGACTCAACTAGACCTATTTCAATATCCGCTCCTCACAATACGTACATAATAAGCTAGGGGGAGGGATTAGGGGTAGGGGGTGTATGGCAAAGGTTTATTTGACAGAAAGAAGGGAGGTAACATGGGGAGAAAAAAACCAATGATCAAAAAAATAAGTGATCTGAAAAAAAGGAATGCATGTACACATGTACATGTGTCAGACAAAATATTCTCAAAAATATTCATACAAAATGACTGATTTGGATGAAAAAACTCAGTCCTGTTTAAAAAAAACAACAGTCTAGCAATTGACACTACAAATGGTATAATGCAGGTTTTAGGAAAAGCCAAAACAAATTAAAACGTCAGTCCCTAGGTACATGTATTACCTAGGAGTAAAGGGGTTGTCCAGATTTGAAATAATTGAAAAGTCGGGCGTCTATATACAAAACAGGGTATGATTTGCTCAGTAAATTTGTTGAGTGCAGGGAAATAATACATAATCAAATTTATGCAAGTCTGCATGGTGATGCAGAAATTTAAAGTAAATCAAATCTCCAAACTTGGTGGGATAATTGTTTTTTCTGTAGATTTCACAAAACTAATCTCATCTTAATTGTGAAAGGCTTGCACAAACACCATAGTGATTTGTATTGTTAGATGTATGTCACTCGTTGCTTAAAGGTAGTGTACACGATTGGTAATTTGTTTTTTTACTGAATTATTACGAAATACCTTACTATACTGTAAGTTAATAGTAGTCTCAATCATCCTGTGAAATGATGGCACCAGCTGTGCTGTCGTTTTTAATAAAAGTGGAAATGTATATCGTTTTCCAACGATTTCCAGCTGGAAATCGTTGGAAAACTGCCCTGTAGCCATTAGTCAAGGCGAGCGTGGCTACCCGGCCAGACGAGTGGTGCGCCCCGGACATGATGGCGCCATGGCATATCTATGGGGCATCACGCGCCCATAGCCACGCGCGCCTTGACTAAAGGCTATCATCCGCCCGACGGTTGAAAACGAGCGCTGTTTTTCTCTCGTTTTTTCGCCATCCAACAACGCAAAACTTTGAACAGGTCAGTGGAACGATATTTCCTATAAACTACTAACCCCAAAGCCGTCCATTTCTGAAAATTGCAACAATGCCCAATCATGTACACTGCCTTTAACAAGCACCAATGGCACACATGTACATGTACACTCTTCCTAAAGGTAATTGCTTTTGCTGTAATTTTCAGAAATGAATGGATTTGGGGCTTAGTGTTTTAGATGCTGGGAAAAAATGCTGTTCTTATAGTCTGGTTCCGTGAGCCTGCTTGAGACAAAACAGCAATTTATAGACGTCAGGGAATTATCAGGTCGGGGAACTAGACTACAATGTATTTCCAACAATTGTCGGCCGACAATTGCTGGAAATTGACACAGAAATTCCAAATTTCGTGAAAATGACAGCACACTGGGTGCCATGATTTCATAGGATGCTTGGGACTATTATTTACTTACAGTCAAGTAAGGTATTTCAAAATAATACAGTAGTTTGGCTTTTTGATGTTTGCAAATGTTGTATTACCTTTAATACACATCTTAGCACTTTCTGAAATTGGCTGGTGCTCACAGGCTCTCTGACAGCACTGAGTGTAGAGTGTGGAAAAAATATCTGGCCTAAACGGATTTCTTTATTCTGTTCTTTTTCTATCAGTTTCTCTGCTGAAGGGTCTGAAGCATGCAAACATCGTCACCCTGCACGACATAGTCCATACAGAAAAATCCCTCACGCTAGTCTTTGAATACTTGGTGAGTACTGAACTTAAGGCACAGTGGCCAACCTTGGGCTGCGTAGTACACAAATTAGCTCAGCATAGACAAATTCTGCTAAGCATAAAACAGGTTACCGGCCAAAATTGTATGTGATGTATACTTGAGACTGGTTCTCATCCGTTTTTTTGGTATTAAAGCAGAAAAATTAGCTTAATAGCATTTTTCCCTAAAGCAGCTCCATAAACATAAAATCAGGCCCGTTTCTGCCCGTGGCTGAACTGTAATTTTTACAAAAAAATTTGCTGGTGCAAAATATTGCCAAGCAATTTTTCCTGTTAAGCAAAAATGAGTTAATAACCAGTCACAAGTAGTACTCAGCACATGAAACTTTTGGCTGGTAACCTGTTATTGCGAAACAAAATGTATCTGTGCTAAGCAGTTTTGTGAGCTGAACAGCACCGTGGAATTAGCCAGGTACATGTATATGCATACACTGAATGTCAGACCCATTCCTTGAACAGTCTAAATGGGGCCGTCCATAAAGTACGTACTCATGAACGGAGGGGAGGGGGTTGTTGACATTGTGTACACCATGCGTACAGGGGGGAGGGGGGTCCGAGTCAATGCGTACCGTTCGCAAACCGAAAATTTGCTTTTAATGAATTGTCATGAAATCAATGTACTATCTCATATAAATAACTACCAGGACCAGCTTTTGTGCATCGAAACCAGTTATAACACAATAACCCTTCACCCCAACCAAAAGTAAATTTATCTTCCCAGTGCCACCGCTAGCCAACTCCGGCCTATTTTTAGACCGCAACAAAGACTGCTTTATAAACTGGCAGTGTACACCGGAAACGTATAGGTGTATATGTATCAATTTCACCCGCGTGCTGTCCAAAATCGCTCATGTACTGGAGGTAAACAAAAGAACACAAAAAAGATATATGTCTTGTAATCATTTGCCTCTTGTTCACTATCTCTATTGAATAAACCACTCATGAAACGTCAAGAGCAAACTATGCCAAAAATAGTGTATCAGGATATTTTTTTTCCTTTTTTGGTTCATATCATTGACTGCTGTTTTGGTAAAAAATATATCACTCTGTTTAATCATTTCCAGGTCCGTTAATAAAAATGTTTGCAAATTGTTTTTTCTGTCAACATTTTGTGATATATTTCAGTCTTCGGATGCCGACATGCGAATCATACTACTACATCAGGTGTACTGTGACGTTTAATGATGCTAGAATAGGGTAGTCTGAGAAGTCAAAAAGAGATGTGGAATGCGTATGCGTACAGGGGGAGGGGGGTTGGAGGGTTGGAGCCACTGCGTATGCCATGCGTACAGGGGGAGGTAAAAAAAGTCGGCATTTCGTGCGTACGTACTTTATGGACGGCCCCTAAAGACATACTTCAACAAATAATCCACACTATCATATGACCGGGCACCATAATGGAAAGTAGCCAAATTCGAAAATTGAGATTCTAGTATTTCTTAAAGTCGGGATTGTAAGCTTCAATTTCTTGTATTGTTTTGCTGAAGCTCCTTCTACCCATTTGAAGTTGTTAGAATCACGACTGCCTGTTTTGAGAAAAATAGAGCTCAAAATCTGTAAACTGTGAATTATGTACTCTTGGTACCAAAAATAAGGTCTCAAAACTATTTGAAGATTGAATATTGGTTATAAAACTTTGGGATACAATAGAAAAGGATTTTTCAGATGTAAAAAAAAAAAAAAATTTGTTGCTGCTTGTAACTCAAAATGCCACAGTGCCACTTTCTTCTCATTTTTTGGTGCCATGTCACAGATGTCATTTAAAAAAATATTTTGGGGGGTTTGTGTATTTTTTTATGAATTTGTTTTTAAAGTAGTATGTCCTCAAGATTATTCCTTGAAAGCCACTCCGAATCCTGCATAGTTTATTCCAAGCTCGTATCAGTGAAAGCACTCTGCAACGGTAGTGAATTTCCACAAGAGAAAATAAACATAGGGATTATATTGAATTTTCCGGGGTTTGCATTTTGTGCCTTAATGAGATTTGAAGGGTCTGTAGAGATGAAAGCAGTCTATTGAAATGCTGTCGCTGGTTGATCGGCTAATGGGCCTAAAGTCCAGGATCGGGCCCCATCCGCAAGTGTCATTGGGGTTTCCACGGTAACTTGATATGCAAAAGTCGGAAGAGGCTTTTCAGAATGTCTGGGAGGTGATGGCTTGGCGAAGACTGGCATCTGGGTGCTAGAAAAGGTTCACGGACTTTCAGTAGAACAAAATATGGATATGCGGAGGGTTTTTGTAATTGATTTCTATGTTTCCACCGGCTGTCAGTGGCAGAATGCAGTTAATGTTACTTGACACGATCGGGCATCCCCCCCCCCCCCCCCCATGTGCTGAAACATTTATTTTTCTTGATAAATGTCACCTGTAGTAGCCTGGTTATTGACCGAACAGAGGGAATACTGGTGGGTGAAGGGCTGTGCTTGAAATAGCAATGCAAAAAGCCACTAGTCCTCTGGGTCTATGATCAATGATTTTACTTCAAAGAATGTTTCCATTGTCTGCCTGTTTTGGCAGAAAAAAGCAAGCCACTCAGATATTGACTATTTTTAACATATCTGTACGACATTGTTTTACAGTATACATAAATATAGCACAAACTAGTAAAATATTCAAATGATTATGCACAATTGCACATTACTAATGGATAAAGAAAACTGAAAAGTCTAAGACTAGACTAGGCAAACAAATAAAAAAATAGTTCTGCTTCCGATTACTTGGCATCCGATTACTTGTGCTGATCACGTGTGGGTGTCTACATATTACGTGAAGGTAGTATTTACAGAATTTATGTTTTTTTTTGTTGTTTTTTACTTTTTTTCCAGAAAAAAAAAATGGTCCTGGCCATTAAAATAGGGTAGGTATGGTAACCAGAAGCAGAACTATTATTTTTGTTGGCCTTAGTCAGTGTTTGGTTTCGAGACGTTTACATCAAAAGTGATTGGAAAGGCGAGAGATATACACAATGTACACCTTCCATACCATAAAAAAGGCATCACTTTGTACCACCAAAAAAAAAACCGCTTAAAGCTTAAGGTTACTGGATTTCCCCAGAATACCAATGAATTATTAAAGAGGTCTATTTTTGAAGGAAAAAAGCACGTGGTACCCTGGGCACTCCATTTGGTCTTCTTGAAATGCATTGCTTTATAATTCTGCTGCGCTCGATGATTGCTGTATTATTAATACTGTAAGATTTATGAGCAACCCCACACCTAGATCAGAATTTGGAAATTTATTTTTCAGGGAGAAACACGGGACATAGCAAGAAATGTGAAAAGTGAACCCAACATGAATAAAGAATGCATGTACAGTGTAGTTAACCCCATTGAATATATGATAACGGCCACAGCCGCGGTTTGAAAAAGACCATCTGGCCGGTTGTCGTCTGTATGTGCATCCCTGCACGTATTCAATACGTTGTTTGATTTGTTGTGTGCATTACGTTTGGCTGCACAAGCCCTGCATTGGCATACCAGCACCCCCTGTTGATAACAGCCAGATAGAATGGGCTAAACCTGTACCATGAAGTGTGGAGAGTTGTGAGTACTATTGAGTACGGTGTAGTTTGTGATTTTTCAAGCTAGGATTTTTTTATTAGCATCTATAACATTCTACATGCACTTGATTTGCAAGTTTTGCGGCCCAAGACCATACATGTACAGGTATACTCGCGCTGTGTTATACACTTGAGTGGGCTTGATGTGCAAGCGAGACCTTTTACAATGTATGTCCCAGGTGACTTGCACCGTCAAGTGTCATGAGAGGTCCTACCGCAAGGTGTTTTGTATCCAAGGCTCGGTCACCTTGGCATTGAGAGTGATTGGATATTTATAGACCATCTTAAAGAGGCCGCCTTGTTATTTTTTAAGTGGGAGGAAAACCTCCGAATATTTGGGGAAAACCCACGCTGTATCGTACAAGATACCAGGGCTGTAGTCGAGTCCATCACAAGTCCATCACAAGTCCATCACAAGTCCATCACAAGTCCATCACAAGTCCATCACAAGTCCATCACAAGTCCATCACAAGTCCATCACAAGTCCATCACAAGTCCATCACAAGTCCATCACAAGTCCATCACAAGTCCATCACAAACCCTCTAGTCCTAATTCCAATCACAAGCTATTGAAATGAGTTTTGACAAAGGCATTCCTTTGTCATTGTTCATCCAGTTACTTGTGACTAGCTTTATGAAAGGACTTCTGACTGGACTTGTACACTGGACTCGACAACAACCCTGCAAGGTACTTGTCTGTACCTTTAAGGGGATTTATGGGAGACATCTGGGTTATACATGCATGTAGCACACACTTTGTAGGGAATCCGCGTTTTGAGGTTTTTGAGCTATTGGTCACAAATTTGATATCAATGGAAAGGGAATTGCAAGACAATGTGAATGGTATGAAAATTAGCTCGATACATGTAGGTACATGTACTTGCATTTCAGAGTTACGGCACTTTAAAGGTGTAATTTCTGGGTGCCGGTGTCTGTAAAAGTGGTGACCATGTGCGCCTAACGTGCTGACATTATTATCGACAGCATTTTTTTAACAAAGGTCTAATCTGTCTACACATGAATGCGTTTTTGTTGAGGCATTTTCTTTGGTGCCGATTTTATTGTGAAAAATGTTGCGATATTATTTCCAAAATTATAGTATCTCATAACAATGGCAACTTATGAAGTAACTTTCTCGCCTCCAAGTTTGTGGAATTAAGTAGATAAATAATAAGATAAACCTCTTGTCCGTATAATACTTTACTTGTTTGTGTTTTGGACCGCTCAAAATACTAATTATCATTGTTTGAAGACCCCTAATTTTGCGTGGGTTCAGATTTACGGTCCAAAACGCTGGAATCCCTACACTTTGTTTAGCATGGTCTGATTGGATTGTTGGTGTGGGTGCATATGTACATGGGTCATTCCACCAGGTTGGGACACAGTGTGTATATGACCATATCATTAAAACCATCATTACATTTAATTCAGTTATTTCATGTGACATCCGTCTTTGGGTGTGAGATTATTTGAGAAAGTTTTAATCATGTAAGTTATATTTTTACAAAAATATGATAAAAAGTGTGTTTTTTTGTATGTAAAATAGACGTAACATGGACACCGTGTCCAACATTTAAATTTGTGTGGTTTTTTAACACTTTAATAAATAAATATGTAAAATTTATTATGTACAATAATTAAAAGACACACTATGCAACAATGAAACACCTTTTTACGGCAGTCAGTGTCCAAACATAGCACAAATAGCAAGAATTTGAAGAATCGGTGCAGACGTAACATGGACACCATGTTAGACCATGACCATACATATATTTCTGCTGTTGTGCTGCATTTGGATATTGAATATCATAACAAATGTTTTTTGTGTTGCAGTTTGTGTTTTGTAATTAGTATACAGAGTGAGTTTGCATAATTATTTATATAAATGTTGAAAATGTTACAAAATGGAAAAGTCCATTTTCATGTCACACCATGTTAGTACTAAATGTTACGTCCAGACTGCCTTAATTTTTCGTCATTAAATAAATAATAATGCAACTTACTATATGTACTAACTAAAAGACACCCAATGCTACCAGAAAACACTTTTTGTTATGGTTGCCAGTGTCCAAATAGCTCAGAAACAGCAAGAACAATAAAAACATGCATGTGTGGACGTAACAGTGGACACAGTGTCCATGTTACGTCCACTCTCACGTCTGTTTTTGCTGTCTCTGCTATATTTGGACACTGACTACCATAAAGAAAGTGTTCTTGTGTTGCATAGTATATCTTTCAATTAGTACACATGGTGAATTTCCCATATGTATATTTAAAGTGTTGAAAAAAGACAAAAATAGAAATATGGACGTGTCCTGTTACGTCAAACTGGTTATGTCAAACTGAAGCATGTTTTTAATCATATTTTTGGTAAAATATAATTTACATGATTTAAAACTTTCAAAAATATTTCCCACCCAAAGACTGATGTTACATGAAATAACTGAATCAAATGTAATAGTACTTTTAAAGATATGGATAAATGTCACACACTGTGTCCCAACCTGGTGGAATGACCCACATGTAGTTGGCTGGTTGTGGGTTTTTATACACGAAACTCAGTGAAAATGACAGCAAATGTTTGTGGCTGAGTCACTTCAGTTTTCACATTAGTTGAAGTACCGGCGTGAACCAGCATGCATAATTTAACAGCACTCCAATATTTACAGGGCTGCCAACATTGAGTGAGAGTTCAGAGTGAGATTTTGACACTATCTATTAAGCGGAGCGCGACCATCGGTTGGCACGTAGAGTGCCAAGAAAAGTTTTGCCAAAAATGCCTCTCTGATTGCCGGAAATGGCACTTCCCAGGCACACGCGCTAGCGACAGCAATACACTGGTTCCCTGTCACATGCGCACGTCACGGCCTATTGTACAGCTGGGAGACAGTGTAACGACAACGCTGACATGACCGTAGATTGGTTCAAGAACCTTCCGATGCGCGCATCCTCGATATCTTAATCGCTCGCGGTTTTACCGGCAACCCGCTGACGTACCATACAGAAAAAAAGTAAATAACACTGTTGGTCTGTAGTGGCCATTGGATTGCTCTTAAATATTGGAGTGCTGTTAAATTGCACCCCACTTTTACCATGCTTTTAGAAATGGGTCGAGGATATCAACTCCAGCGATTCATCTGAGAAATAATTGTTAACCAATTTGGGAAACCGGAAGCTGAAGGTTGTTTTTTAAAAAGCAATATGTGGAAACTCAATATGAGGTAGCCATTTGCTAGACTGGTTCCCGACTCATGAGTCCCTCCTTTCTCACCCCGACTATGGGCTGGTAGCGTAGCGGGTAATGCTAATTACACTGTACATGTAGCATAAACCTAGCAGAATTTCCGATGGGTTTCTGCTCATTAGGGTTTTTAGATACTATATTCCAGAAATAAATTGTGCTGTTCTTAACCTCTGTAAAAACCTTACCTAAACACATTTACATGTACGTTCCACAAAATAGTTTGTTACATGATTCATATCTATTAACCTCTTGAAAATGGATGACCGTCTGCCTGGTTAACATCTACATGCACATTCCTCTGCGTACTTAGTCCATTCATGTTTCAACTACATTTTTCTTGAATGGGAGTGTAATGAATAGATGGAGCTTTTTCAAACAAAGCTTTCATTCACACACAAGGCCTGGGGGCTTCCAAGTGCGATGAATAGGACCACTCTATTCAGTGTGGTGCCTATTGTTTGCATTTACGCTTGGCTGCACAGCCTGTTATTGGCATACCGGCCTTTCATCAATAAAAGTCTATTATGCAAGAAGGGGAAGAGCATATACAAATGTAACTCTTTAAAAATGTAAAATTATTACTGAGAAATTATTACTGCACACGACGGCCAATTAAGTTACGGAGCTTAGCAGTGTCAAATGCCACATTTTTGTCGAAGGTAACTTTTTTGTGGCCAGAGGTTTTTTGTTCACGTCCATAAAACCCTTGACACTTGAACAAAAAATATTCATGCAAAAACGCAGGCTGGAGTTTGGTTTATCAGAGCATGGCTTGCAGCTGACACGTGAAAAACTTGATCAGCTAGTATCGAATATTCGGTCAAATCCAGTTTTGAATAATCGAATACTGAATTATAAAAAAATTAACAGCCCTATTTCCAACACTTCACAATTAGTCTCTTCATGTCTTCAACCTCCAGGCAATGAACAAACAAATATTTGTTTCAAGTGCCAAAAGACTTGTCAAGAATGGCCTTTGGATAAACAGACTTCATTTTTTTGTGTTTGGAAATTTCAAAAGCACTGCTTGTAGAAATCAGAAATTTAGTCTGTTCTTTTTTGTCTTTGAAAAATTGAAATTGTGAAAGTCAACGTGTCTCTTATAGCTCATACAACAGAGTGTTTATTTTGTTGTGCCGTAATTGCCGTGTTGCTATGCTGCTGATGAGATGCCTAGCGATCCAAACACAATATCTGATTATTGCGATGGTTGTTGGGGAGTTAAAAAAATTTCCAATTTCCGCAATAGCAATGAATATGTTGGGCCCAAAAAAAAGTCACCGGTTGGGAAATAACCAAATCAGATTAGAAGATTTATGAAGGCTTTTAAGAAATAATTGTGCTTCCCAGAAAATGATGCTGCCAAATATATTACTGCCAGAGTGTGATTTGACATTTATTGGGCAGTGATTTCACCGTTTTTTAAATGCACTAAATTATTTTTTTTATTCTAGCAGTTCTTTGCACTTCAGAAATTTACAGTTCGTGGTAAAACGATAATTTCCTAATGCATTTGTTGATATTATCTAACAAACCACAAGGGAAACTGGCCAGGTAATTTTGGTTTAGTTCCAGAGTGAAAAAAGAAAACTGGCAGGAGTGGGATCTGAACCTGCGACCTCTGGATTATTATACAGGCGCCCAACCAATTGGCACCTATTTTGGCAGTCTTCAAATTTTGTCAGGATCTTTGTTGTGCTGGCCCACAGAGGGCGCTGCTTATACACGGCTGTGCATAGACTTGTATCAAATGCTATCTTAAGTGACTCCATGTAACGCACAATACAGCTGTAGCCAGTTAAGGTTGGAAAGGTTGCTAAACGATGTGAACGAGAATGGTGTACACATGTGCGGTACCTCGCCGTGAGCTCTCTACTGTGCTAAGTTTACGACAGCCCACCAGTCTATTCTGTTTGTGCGTTCGTGGGTGTATCACGCACGTGCTGTCACGGCGAAAAAACGCAAATAAAACCACACAATGACTCAACTTATTGCGATCCTGTATTTATTAATATTCAGGCATGCAACTTTTCCTCGGATCACCTGATTTCCTCGTTTTTCAATTCACACTTACGCCATTGAAAATTGAAAAACACTGTACAAAGTCTTGTAAAGTTTGGAATTCCCTCGTTTTTTGTTAAATCCAAGTTGCCTGCCTGTAATATTGAAAGCATTATTTTGATATAAATTTTAACAGATTGAGGTCAGTGAATTTTTCACTAGCCCACCGGGCAACCAAGGAAGCAGGTTTGGGTAGCCTGGAGTGATTTTCACTAGAATTTGTACATCGGGCAAGTTCTATTTTGAGGCCTGTAGTTTCGTGACATTACGATCTCTTTTATGTGAATGACTTGGCACCAAACACTAACTATAGTTGACTATAGTTGTCTTTATGTTCACGATCTATCGATTTTAAATTCAGTCATCAATTTGGAATATTTCCAGTATGGTGTCAATTTTAATTTTCTGTTTTATTTACACCAAACCATTGAATTGCAGTTTTCTAGCCTAGCCTAGCCTAGCCTAGTCAGATTTTTCATAAATAGGACATCCACGCATTGAACATGTCCCATATTCTTGCAAAATTGCACATGCAGTGTTGGCTATTTGCTTGTGTTCTGCGATACGAAGTATAGACAGACACAAAATAAAAAAGAATCATTTTCCTATCTGTCCATTGGTGTCATTTAACTATACTCACTTGTTGTCAACTTGTTGAGATTCCTTTTTTTATGGAAGTCGCCCAATGCAAGGCTTAAAGCCACTCTAGGTAAAGGGCCCCCACCACCATTACGGTTTTCCTGGGTCCAGATCTAAAGAGAGGATAAATCTTCAATATATACCATAGATATGATCCCAATTTTTAGACCTATAGACCCAGGCGGGGTAACTTTCACTATTGGTGAGACCAATTCACCTCCCCCTTTACAGGCAGCAGGGGTGAGGTTTTTGATGAGTGGCCTTCCAGATTTCCGGCAGATTTGTTATCCTTTAATTGTTTTTATCATTCCAAGGTGCCCTCTAAAGTTAAATAGTCTTCTTTTAATTCAAATAGCACCATTTGTTTGCAATTTTGAACGGTATCTTTTGGCAGAAAATGCAGTTTTCGTGTCAATTTGTCTTTTCAGCAGTACAAATTAAATGTCTCCGAATCTTTCGTGGATTTTTCGTTTTCCTCAAATCTCGCCCCTGAGGCAGGAATTGTTTTGCATATATGCACATATATACATACCTGTATGCCTCCGCTCCTATATGCAGTTTACATGAGTGAGTCTTGAAGGCTTGTTTAAAATTCACAGGCATATGTGTACAGTGTTATGATGTACATGTACATGTATGCAAAATTAACATCGGCCTAATAAAGGGAAACTGTACCCTATCATGAACTCTGATGGACACTAAAATACTGTCTTAAAATCACTGTCTTAAAATCTAGGTTTTTTTTAGGTTGAACCAAAAGGATGCTATTGACAAAATTAGTTTGACACAGAATAAGGGAAAAGAAATGAAGTAAAATCTACCAGTTAATATGACTGCCAGAATTTTTGTTTCCTTTTTATTTTAAAGTACTAAATAGTTTGAATGTGTGACCCACTCTGCAAAAAGGGCAGTTATGTTGCAAAATTTGAAAATAGTGTTTTATAGCTTGAAAGGCCATTTTATAAGCTTTCATTTTATAAGCTTTCATTTTATAAGCTATATGTCTGAGGCCTGTAGCATTTTGCATTCATGAGATATGTGGAAATTTGCATGTTTGTTTTCAGGAATTTCTTAAAAAGGAGAAACAAGCTACTTAAAATAACAAAAAGCAAAGCAATAGATTGAAGCACTTGACACAAACACATTCTTTTTCCAACTTTATTTACTGAAATCAAAGGTTTTGGTTATGAACTAGAATAATACAGGTATCAAAGATGCAAAAAGTTCCCTTCCTTAAAAATCACTTGTTTGACAAATTTTTTCACCCTCTTCACATAGAACGGCCCATTACGCGTAAAAGCATACAGCGACTTATGTGCCCTTTTTGCAGAGCGGGTCACATAAAGGCAGGTCACACTTTTAAAAAATTATGACTCAAAATAAAGAGCTTGCTGAAAGAAACACAAAACTGAAAGAATTTTTGAAATCAGACATTCCATTCCAAACGGGAAAACCAACAATTGCGAAAAAAATTCTAGCTCATGTAAATACTTTGGAGTAACAGCAATAAATGGAGCAAGCAATACTGTTTACCAAAATCCGGATACTGCAATCCGATTGGTCGATCCATTGATACTTGGGTCACGTGACCCAAACACGGGCTGTTAGGGCTGCGGTGTTACCTCCCCGTATTACAAGTAAAACAGATTACTACGAACTCTGCTCAAGTTTAAGCTGATCATTTGAGGCGATTTTAAATTATTTTAACACTTTTGGCACAAGTTACACATCAAAGATTTAGTAAATGATGAAAAAAAAACAGACACTCTCTCCACATGGATCATGGATCTCGCCGGCAACTTCCGATACTGAAGTGAACACCGAATTTGGTCAACTTCAGCGCTTATTTTCAGTATTATCCTGATCGTCATTTCGAGTCTACAGATGTTAATAATGTTTGAAATTGCATCGAAATTACAATTTTCGTGTTATTTCAGGAAGCATTTGGTGAAGTTTACCTATCCGTCATTCGCCGCTTCTGGTTGCCATTTTGAATTTGGGTTAAAGGCATAGTTTGTTGCTGTGGCTTTCCCCTAACCTTAAAATAGCTTGCCAGGGCCACATGTTACTGGAAACATACCGGAATCATCTGTTATTTGGCGGGCATAGGGAGTAGCACGTGCTAAATTAACAGCTCAGAAAGAACGCTGCTTTGCGCGTAAAATGACAAACAAGGCATTTGTAAATCATTATTTTTCGACCAATTTCAAAAAATGAAACGTTATTTTTACGGAGAAAAGTTCAAACTTTTTATTGATGTACATGTAGTTTATCTACTCATTTCAACCACCCCTTTTTTGCAGGAACGAGTTTAAACTGCACCCTCTTTTTGTGTGAGTCATGAAATGGTCCAAGTTGTTCGTGTGAGTGCACGGTCGGCTGATAATAATTGCGCATGAGTGACCTGCTATATATATATATCTTATAAAAATCAACTAATTAAAAAAGAAAAAAAAAATTTGTTCAAAGTTTGGTTTTGGAATCTTTAGCAGGAAATCTTTAAACGTGATGATTTTTGGTTTAATTACGAGGTATTGTCATGTACACCAGTTGCCAAAGATCATTGTAGACTTCAAGTAGTAAAAAATTGAATGCGTTAAGCAGTGGTACTCTAAAATTTGATTTGTTGTTCCAGATCTTGGCAAGGGGAAAGGGCGAGTGAAAAAAAAAAACCACCGACCCCTATTTATTACAGATTTCTAACAATTGGAAAACATCCAGATTTTTTTTTTCCTGACAAACTTCCCTCATAAAAAAATGTATTGCTACACTACTGCCATTAGCAGTGCAAACCCCTGTGACGTCTATATGATTTGTACCATTCACATTAGATTGCGCAAGATTTGACGAACATTCTGGAAAATTGATGTGGTTTCTTTAGAAAATCTGCGAGCTTCATTGGAAAAGCCACAGAGCGGCACACCTCGGCATTCCTCGTGCATACTGCCATCCAGCAGTGTGTTCCTGACATGTGTGTTGGGAGCTCATGCATGACCGCACAGGGAATAAACACAGTGGACTGGCTTTTTACGCTGGCTGACCCCATATGCTGGAGCGCAGCAGGGAAAATCCAGCCGATTATTAACAGTTGTTTATTTGAGATTAGCCTCCCTGCATAATAATGTGTAGTCTTTCTGTGGAGCTGTTTGCGTGCTTCGATACAAACGTCTGATATATGGGTCATTCCGTAAATTTGGGGTCTAAAAGTGTGACTTTTTTGGAGTCCCTGTTACACCTGACCTGTGTAATTTCTGTCAAGTCTCATTAAAATTGACTTCTCATTATTGCTTACTCTATTGCAGATACATGTAGAAGGCATTAAAGAATGTGTCCGGAATTGCAAAATCTTATACATGTCACTATGTAGCAGGGACATCAAAAATTTCACACTTTTGGACCGCCAATTTATGGAGTGACCCATATGCGTCCTTTTTTTTGGCATAATTGTGATGAAAGCTGCTGATTGGTCAATAGCTTACCCAGCCGATTGGCATCCACGAAACGAACGTCTGTGAAAAGTTCTGGCCTGGAAATTCTCAACTCACTTAACCCTTTGCGTACGGATGACGTCTGTGGACGCAAACAAATAAAGTGCCACCAGGCCGAATGACGCCATTGGCCGCCGTTTGTGCAGTTTCAATCCATCGATTTAGCTGCCAGAACCGCCGTTACACCCCGACGTCTCCCTTAAAATACCGTGCCCAAGGGGTTAAGACAATATGTGGGGGAAAAAAACAATTACCAGATGCCGAGTCCAACCCAGCTATTTGCATGCCACATGTTTTCCTGTTTCTGGCCAACGATAGTAGCAGGGGCGGATCCGGAATTGTTTGCAGGGGGGGGGGGGGGAGGGTTCTGAATTTGCCAAAAAAGTTCACTCCCCAAATGTTTCGCCTGCAAACAAAATTTTACAAGGGAGGGGTGGGGGGTAGACAACACCAAAATGAACATACATGTACACCACAAATGAAGAAAGGGCTTACAATACTCAGTTGTTAAAATGGGATAAGATTTTTGTCGGAAATCAGACTTTTTGCATCTCAAGAGAAAGACATCATTAGTATAGAAAGATATGCATCGTTCAGACATGGCATCAATTTTCAGACTTTTTCTTAATTGACAATCGCATCGCTGGTTAATGTCAATGTTTTGTCTTTTTGATGTTTGCAGGAAAGAGATCTTAAACAGTACATGGATGACTGCGGGAGCATCATGAGCATGAACAATGTTAAGGTAATGGGGTAGTAATAATAATAATAATGTAGATTTGTAAACTGCACATATCCACCATGATCACAGTGCTCAAGGCACTACATTAGTACCCCTGCTCATCAGGCCTATTAATCATTCCTGAAACCTCAGCTCCCTGGGGATTATACAGCCCCGGCTGCAAGTTAAGCGCACATGGGCCAATCAAACACATAATCACCACTGCCCCCACAGGTACCCATTTACTCATAACTTTGAAACGGGTCAGTAAATCAAAGATTCGTGGACAGGTATTTTAAACTCGCCAGAATTTCACTTTCTGTGCAATTTGGGGTGAATCTATTACTCGGGCAAGTTTCCAGAAGGAAAAAACTCAAACGTGCACCACGTTAGACGACGTGCCATGCTACCCGCTATGTAGCTATCAATGCTATGTACATAGCACGATTTTTTGTAGGTTAAGTGTAAGCCTATCCTTTGATAAATAACTGAATCTGTAATGCAAGCCGTATAGACGAAACTGATCAAACTTTTATGGGCAGGAGTACAGCCATTATAGGGGGCCATCCACGCTTGTATGGGTAAGCTATGCACTGTACGACTGCCAACATTGATAAGAAGAAGCATAGTATGTGGAAGCCCCCAAGCAATGGCCACCCGTGTTGGACTAGTACAGGCCAATACTATAAAAGGTCGGACTTGTCATGTCATTCTTCATGTATAGAGTTAATGCTATCTCTGGTTTTGTAGCTGGGGGTGCTCAGTGCACATATTAATGTGATTAGGAATGTGATCCGGCCAAATTGACTAAACATGAATAATTCCATCACCCCTCCACCCCCCTGGCTAGTGATTATTACAACTGAGAGAGCTCCATTCATTTTGTGTTTCTATAAATTCCTGCCACACATGTACATGTGTACACTACATACTAAAGAAATGAAGAAAACAGACCTGAATGGTTTATAAGTATTAAGCTTACATACTTGTTCTAATGTTATATTCTAGTGGAGCTTGAACCAGGTCTATTTCTCCCAGGTCACAAGTCAGACTTTCCCAAGTCCAGTCTAGTCACAAGACATTTCTTCTCAAGTCAAGCCAGGTCACGACTTACTTTTTCCCCAAGTCGAGTCTAGTCACAAGCTTTTTTTTTCTCAAGAGAAGTCTCGTCACAAGACATTTTTTCTCAAGTCCAGCCAGGTCATGAGTTAACATCTTCCCAGTCAAAGTCAAGTCATAATTTTCTCTGACTCTTATTCTTAACAATCAAATTATTATTGTGCACCTTTTTAACCCTAATGTACATAAATCCATCAAAATCCTTCCCCTGTTTTGGAGGATTTCGGCGGATTCAGGATACCTCCATATTGAAACCTGGGGGATTTTGATGGATTGAGGATTGTAAGCCTAGCGGTACTGCAGGATTTGGATGGATTCAGGATACCTCCATATTGAGCAGTCACCAAAACCAACTTTTTGTGCATGACAAAATAGGTGGATTTTGACGGATTCAGGATACTTTGTAGTAAAGTTACCCAAGGGGTTAGGGTTAATAGACCAGAAATTGCTCCATGCATACATCCTGTGGATACACTCGGTCTATTTTATGACAGTAAATGTTCACCTCTTCTCTTTTCAGTAACACACAAACGTTCATACATGCCAATGATGCTGGCTAGATTGAAAGGTTTTCGTTATATTTTTTATTTTTTTATTTCTTTTTTCATTCAAAATTATCCTCGTCAAGTCAGAAATCATTTTTCCCCACAGTTCAGTCACAAGTCAGTTGTTTCCCAAATCAAGTCATGATTAAACAAAAAGTGATTTCAGCCAGACTCGAGTCCGAGTAACTGACATCAAGCCAGCATCTTCGGTATTGTGGTCGGAGGTTTGTTTAATTTTGCCGCGCAAATTTTACATGTTTGAGAAATCAGCAGTTTCCTTTTCTAACTACATTTGAGTTCAAATATTGGTTTGCTTTGATGGATCTTGTGAATTGTAAGATGCTTTATTTACTCTTTATAACACTTCCTATTTTTGCGTCAAACAATCCACAAGGGAAACTGACTAGGTAAATTTGAATACATTTTTAAAGTGGCAGGATCGGAGCGGGATTCGAACCTGCGACCTCCGGAATACCGTACCGGCGCTCTACCAACTGAGCTATCTTGCCCTATGTTGGCGGTCTCCCAAATTGTCCGTATCTTTGTTCGTGTAGGCACTAGTTAGAAGTCATAATCCAAGAATGCCGTATATAGCCAGGGATCACACCCAATTTTACGATACAACCTGGGAAGCGACATTGTGAGGATCACTCAAATCTTCTTAAATCTTCCTCCGCATTTTGGCACCTTTTCAGCAAAGCTGACTCTCATCTGTAATTCATGGAGCACCGTGTTCCGAGAGTAGACTCACTGTTTGCCACAGCTAAGGGAGAGACTTGGAATGCATTGCAAATGATGTGCAACAGTTTAAATTCTTCCATAAAAAGAAATTCCCCCAGTGGGTTGTACACATTTCCTTTGCTGCAGCAAAGAAAAAAACACTCCCAAGTTTGGTTTCCATCGAAATCTCCCCTCCGAAATATGTCGCCCAATTACAACTGCCAGACCCACCGAGTTAATCCTACATTTTATGACATTTGAGAATTCTTTGTGTTTTATTTTCTCCCCCCCCCCTCCCCCCCTGCCTTTGACAGTTATTTTTATTTCAACTCCATCGGGGACTCCAATACTGTCACAAGCGCCTGGTGCTACACCGAGATCTCAAACCCCAGAACCTACTCATCAACGACAACGGCGAGCTCAAACTAGCAGATTTTGGTAAGAACCCTCATCATGTCAATGCTGTAATAGGGTCATTCAGTGTCAAATCAGCAAAAAAAAGAAATTAAATGGAAATTTAAACCCGACCCCCTTCAAATTGGCTCAAATGTGGTGTATGGGGTAATTGAGGCTGAAAAAGCAAACATTTCAAGTTTTAGCCCCATCGGACCAATGGTTTTCGTGCTATGACATCCTTTTTTGGCGAACTTGCCAGCCCCGGCCCGATTCGCGATCTTGGTGGCCGGCCCAGATATTAAATTTTAGCGGATCTTGGTTCAATCCCGGCTGGGCCCGAACCCGGTGGCCCCGATTTCACGATGCTGTGGTGACTTCCATCATGTATTTTCTTTTTATTCCTCCATTCTTCCGGTAAGGAAAAAGTGACGTCATCATGATAATATCGAATATCGCGATATTTTTTGCCAATATTTCGGTATCAAAATAAATGCATATCGTACAGCCTTAATGAGGGATTAAAAACAAGAATTAAGGTTCACAATTCATGTTTTGACTTAACGTTCAAGCCTTGGAGCTGAAAATAAAACAAATGTGTCACATAAATGCCTGCATGTATTTGTATGACACAAATGCAGGCACATATTACGCATGTACATGTACATGTACTTTAGAATAGAAAGGAGAGAAAGTATTCTTTATCTTTATTCAAACATGTACATACATGTATATGTACGTATTATCACTAAAGAGTTATTGTACTGAAACATGTAAGGGAAAATGTAGTACTCCTGCATGTAAGGGAAAATAAAAAAAAACTAGAGTAAATAAACACAAATGTACTTCTGTATCGATGCATTAATGCATTGAATCTGTAGATCACCCCCCCCCCCTCCTGAAAAACTGACAAGTGGTATGAAACTTGGAAAGAAAATTCTTGACACATGGTAAGAAACTTGAGAAGAAAATTCTACTCGTATTAAACAAGCCATGTCAGTACATGGTTTGCATTGGTAAACTCACATTATCACTTTGTTAAAATCATATACTTTTCAAAGAGAACAATTAACCAAATACTTGCCCAGCATAGTTATTTTAGTAATTAATTACAATAACGTCTTTTGATTCAATTGATGATGACTCCTTCAAAATTTGTTTTCAAATCAGCCGTTCAAATTCAATTTTTCCTCTTCAGACTCGGTCCCTCGTTCATGTCAGTATTAAATATGAAAGCAAAATCCAACAAATCACCATGATCCTTTAAATTTAGTATACGACATTTGCAAACATAAAAAACAAAACTACTGAATTATTATGAAATACCGTACTAGACTGTAAGTAAATAGCAGTCTCAAGCATCCTGTGACATCATGGCACCTGGCGTGCTGTCGTTTTTAAGAAAAGTGGACATTTCTGTCGTTTTCCAACGATTGTCGGCCGACAATCGTTGGAAATAGTCTAGTTCCCCGACCTGATAATTCCTTGACGTCTATAAATTGCTCCGTTTTGTCTAAAGTATGGTCAGGGAACCAGACTACTAGAACATAATTTTTTCTCTGTTTTTCCAGCATCTATGCACACAAAATTTTAAACAGGTCAGTGTTACAATACAGTATTTGCTAGCATGCTATAAAATACTAACCCCCAAATCCATTTATTTCTGAAAATTACAACAAAAGCAAATCGTGTACACTACCTTTAATCACTAGAAAAAAATTGCCTCCCCTTGATTTACGATACTCCTGAATCGTCCCGTGTGCTGCCGTGAACCAGTCAAAATAGCTTGCCTTCCCAAAGAGTAGGAAAAGGTCACCGGTATTTATCACGTGCTGTCAAATTAGGCTGGTGATGCCGACACAGATGGGATGCAGATAGCCTGCCCCTGTCATTATGGCAATGTGCAATTATACAACCTTACCATTTTCTGTTTTCTTCTTTTTTTTTTGCATCCCACTTCCTCTCTTGATAATTTGGTTCGGGTTGCCTTTGAATAAATTTCCCCCGGCAGTAATCACGGAAAGTTAATTGAAGAGATATATTTTGTTTTCGGCGGAGGATAATTTGACTTGGTTGAAATTGTCAGTGATTCATGTCTTTATTCGATGCGGACGTCCATATTTTCCTCATGCCGAAAGGTTTCTGCAGATTTAATGGCCCCGGCATTGGCCACTTAAAGGAAACACACAATGGATACATCTATTACCTAATTCAACCTGTTTTCGTGCATAGTTCCATTTATTTCAAAACTACGTGTACAAACGTGATCTGAATGCTCGTCTTCACTGGAAGTGAAAAAGAGTGCCGTTTTTCAATTCTAAGAAAATCCTTTCATGGGTTCATGCAAAAGGGTGCTATTTATTTTGGCAATATGTGTAGGCATATGTAGTCATAAAGTATTGTAGTATACATCATTTGCCTTTTGCTGCAATTTTCAGAAATAAATGGATTTGGGGGTTAGTATTTTATAGGGTGCTAGCAAATACTGTAACACTGACCTTTTCAAAGTTTTGTGTGCATAGGTGCTGGGAAAACAGAAGAAAAAAATGTGTTCTAGTAGTCTGGTTCCCCGACCATACTTTAGAAAAAAACGGAGCAAATTATAGACGTTAATTAAGGAATTATCAGGTCGGGAACTAGACTATTTCCAATGATTGTTGGGTGACAATCATTTGAAAACGATATAAATGTCCACTTCTCTTGAAAACGACAGCACACCAGGTGCCATGATATTACAGACTGCTATTTACTTAGTCTAGTACGGTATTTCGTAATAATTCAGAATTTGTTTTTGTTTTAATGTTTGCAAATGCTGTAAACTTTTGACTGCTACTGTACATGTATGTACACCTTGTATAAACCAAATTTCTTTAACCAGTCAAATTTCTTGATGAAGTGAATTCATGTTCAGTTCAATGCAAGTTCATGTGGGGCAGGTCCCTATCTTGAAAGCTTCTTTGGCTGTTACGATCTCAAAAATAAGACGTTTCAAATTAACTGATTTCTTGCTGTCTATAGTCTGTTTACAAAGTCACACATTAACTTGTGAATTAGAACAGTCTTTTTTTTTTCATTGAATTCGGTCCCTATTTGAAGCATTTTTTTCTAGGCCTTCAACACACGGAACAAAGGAACACCTGCCATCTCGTCCTTACCCCCACGGGGAAGAAACTGATTCTTGACAACTCCGAAGAATCCCGGCATAATTTCATGTTGGCTTCATCTCTCGGCGCTTGTTTTTTCTCTGGGAGGCAAACCTTGGTAGTGAACTGTAATTGATAGGCATGTGCATTTTTGGGTAGTGTGGGAATCGGGTACCTGATTAAAAACAAGCACGGGTACCAGGGTTACCCGTTAAAGAAAGCCAATCCCAATATTAAATCTCGGAAATTGCTGTTCATATTGTTTGTAAAGGTCATTGGTTGCATACAGCAAGATGCAAGTGTGTACAGTGAGTCCAGCTTTACCGTGTAAATTGCATTTTCGCAAGCGTCAAAGACGTTAATCTGTTTTTGTGTGTCCAAGTTCCCTGGTTTTCGTTTTGAAAATCCCCCATAAAATGACATTTAAAAGTGTTCTTTTTCATTGTCTGTTAATTCGGTTTATCGGTACTCAATTCCATAATCTGGAACTGCTTTCTGACAAGGGCGGTAAAATACTCGGGCAACGGATTCGGATGCACTGCCCTAGGGATTGACTTAGAAATATTTTACGAATTGTTTTTACAGGAGGACTGTTATTGAAAGGGAAGAAGAAATAATTGGCAATCTACATGTACCCATTTTTTGCTAACTTAAGCCTGGTTTACGTGTAGTTGCATACCTGCACCTAAGATATAAAGTCAACAGACTATTATAAAAAATAGGGAGGGGGAAATGGTGTGCGAACTGTGGAAAATATTGAAGTAGTTTTTACTCATGCCGTCATATTCCTAAAGGTTGAATGTCACATTTAAACCCTATAACCTTTGACTCTGCAGGGTTGGCCCGAGCGAAGTCCGTCCCCAGCAAGACGTTTTCCAATGAGGTGGTTACCCTCTGGTACAGGCCCCCGGACGTTCTCTTAGGAAGCACCGAGTATTCCACATCCATTGATATGTGGTGAGTGGGTGAAGAGTAAGACTAGACTTGTTCCCAGTCCCTCTATTATCGTTCTGACTTAGAAAATAGAAAATTCCTCTGGGTTTATGCTAATGAGGGTGTCTGTGTTGCTATACCCACAGTGCATTGTAGTGTTGCCAACCACTTTGAAAACTCGCTGAACACACGTGCATTTAACCAAACAAATTTCTCCATTATCCAAACCCACTAACGAGAATGAAAACGGCATGCATTCAAAATAATGGGAAATTATTACACCGTCTGCGTGCCCTGGGGCCAGTCAAAAGCACCGTATTAGTACTAGCTAGTATTTACCAGCCCCCAGGACATGGAAGCAGAAACCAGTCTATCCCCCATATGACCCTCCCAACTATTAGACACGGGGAATGCAGACTACACTACTGACGTTATTCACAACAACTATGACAGAGAGGCTGGCCAAAGCTAATGCGGTCCATCTTTGTTTCTCTGAAGTTTTCTGCCAAAATCTTAAATTGTTTGAACACACCTTCTGAAACATTGTCCAATCTGATCACTTGTTAAATCAAGTGAGAACTTGCAAAATTGGAGACAACAAAAGTTATACTGCACAAAATTGCATAGGTGGGGGGGGGGGGGGGTGGTTAACTTACAAACAGTGATAGGTCAATAGAAAGCACTACAGTCCGATAAATGTCCAATATGTGTGGTGCTCGGTTGTGATTTTTCAATGCATTTAGGATAATCTAGCTGTACCTAGATGTAGAACAAAAAGCTATGCCAATAGCTTTTTCCCTCGTTCTGTATCTCTATTTGATTCATTGCCTGGTGCATGATTCCCTTATCATACAATCTTTCCTGTTCCAAGAGGAATATTAGTTCCTACTTCTTGTGTATTTAAAAACAAAATTTAGCTCCGTAACTTTAACCCTAACCCTAGGGTGCATGTAAAATCATATTAAAATTGTTGGATTTAGCAGGATTAGGCTTTTTGGCCTTGTTCGGTGTGAATGTGTATTTTAAAAAATGCATCAAGGGATGGTGATTAACCCGAACTCCCAAGGGTTTGTGGGAAAATCCTATTAAAATTGGAGGATTCAGGACTGTTTTAGGGTTATGGATCAGTCTGTTAGAGTTGCCCAGAACTGCCGCTGCAGAAATACAACAGTAAAATTCATAATATTGACTTAATTTCCCGTCATGTTTGTTGCAAGAAAAAGTCAAAGTTGAGCCCTATATAAAAATGTATTTTAAGAACCTTCCTGAATATTTAAAAGTGCCCAATTGAATTGAAAACGAGAGATTGGATGGGTGAACTTGCAAAGAAATGTGATGCAAATAGTCAAGAAAACCGACTTCGATCAACCTATATTTGGCAGGAATTGCCCTTCGGGAAAGCATCAGGAATATACTTTATGGTTTTTCATCTCATTTCCGTAACATAACAGTAACATTTCGCCATCTGTGTGGTGCATTTTACTATCTTGTATTGACATTTATGGTGGATCATGTTACCTTATCTAGCCTGTCTAGTCACCTTAATCTGAAATGTTACACCTGACATTCATCTCAAATTGCAGAAAGTGCACTGAAGGGGTAAATGAATGCATTGTCGATTCCTGGAAGTCCGATTAAGAGATGGTGTACATGTCGCTGTTTTTTGCCCAAATGGCAAAAGGGTCTTTCCACAGTATCTGTTACAAAAGTGTGACATTTAGAGGGAACCAGGGACAGGAGTCGATACATGAAGTAATTTGCCATGTTTTCCCTCTTTCTACATCCAATATTCTAGTAAGAACATTGCTCACCAAAACATTTGAGAAATTTCTCAGGTTTCGAGGAATTACAGAGGATTATCCTCAAGATTTAATGTTCATAACATGGACTGACATTTCATTTTAAAGTGTTGGGAAGTAGTAGTGAAATACATGAATTATCCCAAATTTTGTTCCTAATGCAAAGCTCTCCATTGAGGGGATTGCCACCGGCCAATCTTAGGTTAAACCTCTAGGTATTTTTTTAACTAAACGGTGTACATCTTCAAGACTTCATGTTCATAACAGGGACAGACGTTTGTCACAAAATTTCTGTCTGTTAGTGTTATGAACATTGATCAAGTCTCATCCTAATTTCATAAATACTATTAAAATAGGTTGCTTTAATGTTGAGTGATAACAATTCTACAGTGAACAAGTAATATAAATAGAACAAGGGCTGGATTAATTATAACAAGAATATACCTGTATGATTCAAGAATGTCTGTCCATGTTATGAACATTATTCTTCATTTCATCTTAAAGTTAGTGTACATGATTGGTCATTGTTGCAATTTTCAGAAATGGTCGGATTTGGGGGTTAGTATTTTATAGGAAATATCGTTCCACTGACCAGTTCAAAGTTTTGCATTGTTGGATGGCGAGAAAACGAGAGAAAAACGGCGTTCGTTTTCAACCGTCGGGTGGATGATAGCCTTTTATAGTCAAGGTGTGTGTGGCTACCTGGACGCGTGACGTGCCCCGAATGCCAGCATGTCCGGGGCGCGCCACTCGTCCGGGCCAAGCGCGCCTTGACTAAAGGCTACAGGGCAGTTTTCCCAACGATTTCCAGCTGGAAATCGTTAGAAAACGATATATATTTCCACTTTTCTTGACAACGACAGCACACCTAGTGCCATCATTTCACAGGATGATTGAGACTACTATTAACTTACGGTCTAGTAAGGTATTTCGTAATAATTCAGTAAAAAACAAATTGGAGGATTACCAATCGTGTACACTACCTTTAAAGATGGCCTAGTAATTTCCTACATATCCAGTGAATCAGCCTATTTATTTATCAGTGCAATCACGAATGGATGCAGGAATGTCTAGAAAACAAAAATTAGCAAAAAACCTGATTTGAAATCCACCTCCCATGTCTCTCACCCACAAAGTTATCAGTTGTAACTGTTAGTGTGGACAGACCCAAAAACAAATGTATCAAGAAACTCATCAGCAGACTTTAAAGTACTAGTGGGGGATATGTTAGGCATGCCGCTAGACACTTTGTACTTTAACCCCTTGCGTACGGATGACCCAAATATGCGCAAAAAAACCAGTGCCACCAGGCCGGATGACGCAATTTGCCACCGTTTGTGCAGTTTCAATCCATTGTTGGATTATTGTGTATAGGTTTACGCTTGACTGCACAAACACATTGTAGCGGTTCGCTTGGCTGCCAGAGCCGCCGTGGCACTCCGACGTCTCCCGTAAAATACCGTACTCAAGGGGTTAACTAGATTTACTCAAGTACATGGAATTGTCTGATTTTGGGGGGTTGGTAAAAACACTCTAAATGATTAAATGCTAATTGACTGTCTGAATTAGTGGGAACTTGTAGAAGATGACATTTTCACATGTATGAATGTAGAAGTAAGCAAAATTTAACGAGAAACAGCAAGGGATCATTTCACATTTTCTGAAAGCGGTATCAATTGCGGTAAGGCTGTTCTTTTTTCTGTGATACCAGCATTAACGCCCAGCTGGCTGAGATAATGAGTTCGTTTTATATATGCAAGTCAATGCATACAGGCAGTTTTGTCACAGCAATACTCATGAGGAATGTGTGGTCTGCAGACTGCCAGTGCTTTACAAAGAATCCAATTGTGGATCACTGATCCCTCAGTTTTCTTACTAATCCCCTTGGCTTTCTTACTAATACATCTCCTGGAAAATCGGATGATTATAGTGTTTCAAGGGAGTTGTTAATGATATACATTCATTTCAGCGATATTAGTTCCTCACTACTGCAAATTGACAAACTACTTCCCTCAGCTTCACCTCAGGGAATAGTTTGTCAACTTGCAGAAGCTTGTGAAGCTAATATCGACCACCCACCCTCAATATTTGCATAATATGTGTGCAATCTTCTTCCCTTCAGGGGCGTGGGCTGCATCTTCTACGAGATGGTCTCGGGCCGCCCCCTCTTCCCTGGCTCCACGGTCGAGGATGAGCTGCACCTGATCTGGAAGGTCATTGGGACGCCGACAGACGAGACCTGGCCGGACATCAGCTCCAACGAGGAGTTCCTGTCCTACAACTTCCACAGGTACCGGCGGGAGCCGCTGGTCAACCACGCCCCTCGGCTGGACGCCGACGGCCAGAACCTGTTAACCAAACTCTTACAGGTGGGTTTGCTGGGGTTGTTGGCCTGGTGTGGTCAAGGAGTTATTGCTGTCAGTGTGTGGAAGAGGTCGTGTTAGTTTGACAACAAACTGGCTGCCAGCTGGAAGGTTTGAATTTGTATTGGAGAATGTTTTGGTTTGTTGTTGGGAATGGTGTTGTTGAAATAATCCGGTCAAATTCATTACATTCAAGCTGGAATAAATCAGGGGTGAGATTTGTCAGGATTTTTCCTGATTTCAGAATTTTGTGTCAAGATTTCAGAATTTTTAAAGAATCTCTTTTTGCGATCTGGAATTCCTGAGGTGTTATCCTAAAGGTGTTTTTACCTGTAAAAGTGGATATAGACCACTAAAATCGGATATTTGCCTTCAGGCAAATACAAACTATTTGTTGATCTGGGGTCCTTGTGGATTTTTCGTGGATTTTTTGTGTGGATTTCGTGGATTTTTCATTTTTGGCCAATCTCACCCCTGATAGATTTTAGTTATTTTTTTCAATGCATTTTTAAATTCATTTCAGTTTGACATTTATTTCCACAATACCGAAATAGGCTGCAAAGAAATGAAAGAATATTTAACATAAAATTGTACATAAAAACAGTAATGATAATGTAATTTACAAATATAAACGCCCAACAGATTAAGAAAGCACGGGGGCACTCTCCATAAGCTAGAACTTGCAGAAGTACCTTGGAAAAGGTAGAGAAGCTGTGTCACATATAGAAGATGAAGTGTCGTTCAGACGGAGGGCTAACTCTTGAGATAGCCACGAAGCTGGCTAGCTCCACCTAATAGAGTTGTCGTTGGAACGCAACTTAGCTCCCTTTTTTTAGCCAGCTCTGGAGCTAGCCCCAACAATTTGTGGCGCTACAATCCCGGCCAAATCTTGTTCGGCCCCCGACCCTCCTGCCCCCGGTCAATGTTGGCTCTCATTGCGCGGAATGCGCTCCGGCTTGATATTACAACATTGAGCGGGGGGGGGGAGCGGCTGGAGCGGGGGAGAGTATGTTTATCATCCCGTGGCCCAAGCATTTTGGCCGGGATTGTAGCTCTGCTTTCAGCTCAGCAGGACTTATTTTTACGACCTAGCTTCACCGTAATTTGTCATTTGGACGCAACTGACCTAGCCCACACTGAGGGAAGTACATGTAACATCACCCCATGAACACATATTACGTAAACACATAAAACAAACAGTAATACTAAATAGAACAGCACCTGAGCGCAGGAATCAGACCGCCGGAGTTTATATTAATGAGGGTTGACTGTAGTTATAGTTAGTTGGGATGGCAGATGGAGTTGCTCTGCACACAGTTTTGATATTAAAGCAGAGAAAAGATTTTCTGGAAAAAAAACTAATTTTCAGCCAAAATGTTTACTTAGCATGTAAATTTGGTCAGCATTATTTTAGGCTTGGAGACCTTTTAGCTCCACTGCAACTCTAGCTCCGGAGCTAACCATCATTGTATGAACGTGAGCACATTTTAGATTTTATCACTAGCTCTACAGAACCCTCCGTTGAGTTCATTAATTGGAAAAGGGCTAGCTCAAAAGCTGCCCTCCATCTGAACCCTAAAGCCCTGTCCGCACTGGACTTTTTTTGCTACACAGGGACACCACGCATGCGCTTTGCATTGTTTCACCGCGGTGCTGATGTGGCAAGTTTCTAAATTCCCGGTGCGTTGTTCCTCTTTTGGTCGCAATCATGGCAGATATTATTATTGATACAGTCGGAAGTTTGATTAGTGCTACCAGTGCATCATTCCCAGATGATAATGAAAGACATCAACGTCGTGTCTTACGACAAAAGAAAGTACGACAACAGATGTAGAAAGGTCACACAAAGCGCCCTCATGAGTCGTTATACTGACAGCTCGGTTACTTCCACCACGGTCTCGGTAAAAAATTTCCGTGTCGAAAGTCCAAGTGCAGACAGTGGTCACATTTGACCATTTTACATTTTACCATCGTCTCGGTAAAACCTTCCAAAAAAAATTCCAGTGCAGACACGGCTTAAGACCCTTTTAAATTGACCAACAAACAATTAGGCTCAGAATAGCTTCCTAAAGTATTGATCAGGAAAGCACTGCACATACTTCTAATAGGTTGTGCATGGCCATGTCCATCCACCCTAGTGCATGGTTTCTTGTGATATCTATATTTGAACTTTTTTGTTTGTTTTGGTTCTGTCACCAGTACCAAGGCAAGAATAGAATATCAGCCCATGATGCCATGCGACATCCTTTCTTCAACTGCTTCGGACCTCTTATCGCAGACCTCCGTGATGGTGAGTAGTATGTCTTGCAGATCCAAACCCAGTGTCATTTTCAGATCATTTCACAAATCACTTTTTTTTTCTCTCCAAGCAAGTCTTTTTGTTGTTGGTAGTATTACAAGTCCACTTTAGCTCCTGTCAAATTCAGAAAATTGCTTACGGATATTTCCACAAAAATTACTTGAAATTACTCAAATCATTAAAAACAAATGCAGAAGAATTTGCTCACAGGGAAATATGTCCTTTCCCGATATAGTGTATTAAGCACTGTATGCTCAGTGCTTTCAAAGAGCCTGTGGGGAAACAATTCACAGGCTTACTTGGCAGGAATCGAATCCACAAAACCTCCTGCTTACTGGTGCAGACCTAGACTTAAAGATGTGTTAACATACTCAAACTTACTCAAATCCCGCCCGAGTAAGACTGCGAAGTTATTCACACAGGCTCTCAGAAAGCACTGAGCATGCAGTGCTTCATATATTACGTCGGGACAGGGCAAAAGGGAAAATCTCTGTTCTAATTTACATACTCAAACTTCTTGGGAATTTGAGTTTAGCAAAACTAATTTATATTTCCATGGAAAATGACTTGTGGGCAACTTAGCTTTGAGAAAATATTTTGTAAAATCACTCAAAACCGACTCGCAAATGATTAGATTACAACACTCTTATGGGCCCAAACTGAGAGAGAACGGTAATTGGTAAATACATGTATAAAATCCGCGAAATATAGAATTACATGTGGTGTCTAACCTCATAATATGAGGTCCTACGGACCCATACTTTGTATAATCTGGGATCTTGTCCCTTCATTGTGTATACATGTGACGTCTGGATAGGCCCCAGACATAATGTATATTCCACGCACATCATGTTTGATTGTTCTAATAAAACAAACAGTAATACTAAATAGAACAGCACCTGAGCGCAGGAATCAGACCGCCGGAGTTTATATTAATGAGGGTTGACTGTAGTTATAGTTAGTTGGGATGGCAGATGGAGTTGCTCTGCACACAGTTTTGATATTAAAGCAGAGAAAAGATTTTCTGGAAAAAAAACTAATTTTCAGCCAAAATGTTTACTTAGCAATGTAAATTTGGTCAGCATTATTTTAGGCTTGGAAGCTCAATGAAATTGTTTCAGATTTTTAAACTTGCTATATTAATTATTCCATTTTCTTTATCAAAATCTTTGCCATTTATAGAGCAATCAATATTTGAACTACCCGAATGTAAATTGGAGAAAGACCCAGGAATCCGATCCTCAGTGGTATCAGGGCAAGGTAAGTTGGTTCCCACGGTCAGTATCTAATGGCCCAGTGGTACCTAATTAGTACCCAATTATTACCCAACTGGACGCCAGCATGTACACAGCTGGTACCCATTTGTACCCAGTTGATACCCAGCCGGCACCTAGCTGATTTTTACAAGTACCCAGTTTGTATCTAGCTTGCGATACAATTTTATCCCCAGTATGTTTGTTCTAAATGTCCAGTGACCCTCGATCTTTTCCTATTTTTGTCTTCAAAATTTGAAAATCCACTAACGTTAGAAATAGTTGTAATGAAAACGTAACTGTGAATAGTGAGAGCATGAATGCATCTTGTTGTTCTGTCTTTTTGTTTATGTTGTGATGTTATCATGCAAAGCTGCTTTTTTCTGAAATTCAGAGATTAATTCTGATTTCGTTTATGCAGAAAAGTCCCCTTCTTTAAACTTATTCAATAACAGACATACGGTGTTCTGATTACCAAGGCCCATTGCCATACGCGCAATGAATGAAACTGCTAACTGACTGGATTGACCTGAAATAAAGCAACAAAATTAGCAAGTTCTTCTCTCAAACACTTTAGGGTGTGTGCAGTTTTAATATTTAAATGTTATACACACAACTCTTCCTAACAAATAGTCCAGATTCTGTCTGTAAAAGTTACGTTAGCTCAAACTGTAAGGGGTTAATATGCATTCTCAGGAAGAGCACATAACAGCGACACCAAGGGACATCGTAGTCAGCATAAAAATAATTTTCCACAAAATCATGTGGGATCGAAAAAAGCGAAAAACAAATTCAGATCAGCAAGAGCTCTGCTTGCTGAAAAATCCATTAACCCTAACTACCCCAAGCCTTACAAACTCCAACAGCAGGTTTTGTCTCATTTTGATGGGTTCAGGACTGTAACGCCTTGGCACCATTACTTTACATGGAGCTATGATGCCCCAACTTGTCTAAGTGCAAAGAATGTGCCGTACCTATACTGCAGAGTGTTGGATTTTGACAGGTTGAGGACATTCCTAGTAAAAATGCCGAGGGGGTTTAGGTTAATCAAAGTCTTTAATAGGGAACACGGGTCAGAAAGGATTTCCGAAATGCGGTTTTATTTGTAACGAGGTAGCAACAAAAGATGAGCCAACATTAGGTTGAAAAACTAAAGCTAGTACTACGAGTAGAGACTGCAAATGAATAATTTAGCAGAAAATGATTCTACTGCATCAAAAATTGCTGTCACGGTTTTCTCTTTTGTTTCTGCACATGCTGTGTGATTTTTGTTTGTGTGTTGCTTTGAACAATGCTTCTTTGAATGAGATTTACATCTTGGCAAGCACAAAAGTTAACTCCTCCCGTCTGGCTGGTATTGATGGGAGGCTGGTATGCCAAGAACGGGCTGTGTAGCTAAAGCATAAAGGCAAACAATAGGCACCACACTATTAAATAGAGTGGTCCTATTCATCGCACTTGGAGGCCACCTTGGAGGCTCCATTTATTCATTGCTCTCCCATTCATTCATTGCTCTCCCATTCAAGAACAATATAGTTGAAACATAAATGGACTGAGTAGGTGCAGGAATGCGTGTATAGATGATAACCGGCCAGGTGCTCTTTTTCAAACCCGCAGCTGTGGCCTTCATCCGTATTCAAGAGGGTAATGTTGCAAGATTTTTGGGGAATGTAATATTTACCACACATACATACTCTGCACCCTTTCAGTACCATGTATACATGTACACATTGTACATGTATTTTACATGTACCTTGCATTGGTCTTAAGGCCTAACATACTTTGCGTAGATTCTGATCAATCTTTCCTTTTCCACTCTTGACAATGACATTACCTGTGAAGCCTTCACAAAACGTGATGAGTAAATTCAGAAGTTTCACCTGGAGGAATGTTGTTTTCGTACGTTTACACCCAGTGGCCTTTCATCATTAGTTCCCCCGTCCAAACTTGCAGGCACTCGAATCGCCCGGCTATCGTATCGCATCCTTTCACTGTTCCGGTTCCAAAGGCTAGTACTGTGAGGTACACTTCAAACTTTTTTTCCCTTGTACTACCTTTCACGTTATTTGCTACACTAGTGCAGTTCCCGTTCAAAATGTGGCTGTTCGACAAATTGCTTGGCTTTCGTTAAAAAAAGCCATGGGTGTATGTTTCCATCCCACACGTGTATCACAGCTTTGGAAGTCAGTTTCTTGGGAAGAACTGATGCGCATGCATCTAATTTGCATATTAGATCACGGCCCATTGCATGCTTGGCGGTCTATACCCGTGGCGGTATGCAGTGCAGTGTAGTGCCCATTCAAAATGTGCAGCAGTGCGTGGCGGTATATACTGCCACGTTTGCAGGTCTAGGCCTCCGGTATTGATGCTTTTTTGCAGCTTTTTTGAGAACCGCTCATCCAAACAACTTCAAACTTAACACTGCACATTCTTGGGTCCTGAGCAATACACCTGCCGATTTTCAATTTCATACAGTGCCCGGTTCTGGAGATAATCGAGTTATGGACAGACACACATAAATACATACACACAGACAGATATTCCTGGAATTATAGTAAGATGTACATGCACATGCATTAAAGGTAAAAAAGATTGACTAATTAGGAAAAGGATAGTTTCATACATGTGGCTTTGTTCGTAATTCAAGATTTGCTGCTTCTTGCCATCATATCTCACTGTCATTTATTTGTACAACTATTCCATTCGGACAAGTAAAAAAAAAATACCAGTTGATTGTCCATTTTTTTTCTTCAAAAAGAGGAGGATGCGGGCCTTTTTATTGGTTATTTTATTCCAAGATGGCCGTCAAGCATTTAAATTCAAAATGATCGCCAAATTTTCAGTTAAAAATGACTGCCGGCCTTTTTATTAGCTATTCTACTGGTAAGTCGAGTCAAATTATGCATGTTAAACAGTGTTCTATGAATTTTATGAAAGTACCCAATTGTTTATGCATGTTCTTTTCAAAACGAAATACATGGAAAATCTAGCTTTTTTGGAGGAAACAGAAAAATAACAACACAAAAAATGGATGCGGCTTCAAAAAAGGATGCAGACAGGGACGATCAACTGGTATGTTTTTTACTTGGCCTTATACAGTGCAAGAACTGTCAAAACATCCCACTCATTACTCGTAATTCTTTGGTAAGATTTGAGCTTACACTGGCAATGTATTATATTACTATTATTATTATTATAATTAATAATAATAATATCATCTGTTGCTGATGAATGACCAGCCCAATTTTATGATTTGTGACAAAGCTGCCTGTGAGATGTACGGTACCATACTTACCGGTAATGGAATTTTGGCATTTGGCATTTTTCTTAACCCTAACCCTCCAGGGTATTTTGGCTAGAAACCCTGCCAGACCCAGTAGATTGCTTACTTTTTTGTCACATTGACTTGTGTGCAGAGTTCAGCAAGGTCAAGCTGTCACCACAGATGCACTGTGCTGCATCTGGCAGGGTTAGGGTTTTAATGGTTTTTCATCGTGACCGTCGTGACTTTTTTTCTGGTTGGAATACAGAATAATTTCAGTAGTGACGTCATTGACAACTGCATTGAGGAGATTCTGTTTGAGTTCTGATATGGGTTATCAAAGGAGTGGTATAGGATTTGTGTATGGTGTACAGTGTATATTAAGGACAGGGGACAAAAGAATATTATACATAGGCCAGCTGTCCTTGAAAATCATGTACAAACAAGTTTTTAAAATGGACAAAAAAGCATCAGGACAATGGGAAGTCCTAATTGTACAGTATAAACAAACCTTAGTATGTGTGGATGAGTATTGGAAACAACAAAGCTTGTAATCATGCTTGTTGAAAATTTTGAACGCTGCGTTCAGAGTTGCACATGGACATTTTCCGATTCCGAATTTTCGTTTCTTTCCTTTTTTAAGATTTTTGTTTTAAAGAGATCATTATTCAGTTGATACATCTTTTGTTCTGCTTTTTCTTCTTCTGATTTATGTATTTTGCTTTTATTTAATTAAGCAAAATTTCATTCTGTTCATCTCCCCCACTTTTTGATTTAGGCATGGGAACTTCCCCCCTATTTCACAAACCTAAAACTGATTTAACTTTGTCGCAAAGGGAAAACATTTCCGAGGTTTTAAAGTCTGTAGAAACAGTCATTTGTGCCTGTTCCCTTGTTCAGTGGTTTTGTTCAGCATCTTGATGAAAATGCCTTGTGATTCTAAGTATTTTAAAAAGATTTACCTGTTAATAACATTGCACGATGTGTAAGAAACATCTGTTGACTTTGTGGATAACCACCTTTGTCTTCCCATGGTTATGATACTCCCTGAAGTAGCCTGTCTTTGCATGACCCATTGAGGGCGCCACAGCCCTTATCCCGACGGGACTAATAGCTACGGTAGGTTTCGCGGTGAATAGAATTCGGTGAACTATATTTTTGAATGAGGAGTGTATGAATAGATGGGGCTTTTCCAGAGTTGTAGTTGAGTCCCTGCAAGTCCTTTCACAAGTCCTTTCACAAGTCCCTTCGCAAGCCCAGTCAGAAGTCCTTTCATAAAGCTGGTCACAAGTAACTGGATGAACAATGACAAAGGAATGCCTTTGTTAAAGCTCAATAAAATAGCTTGTGATTGGAATTAGGATTGGAGGGCTTGTGATGGACTTGCAGGGACTTGCAGGGACTTGTGATGGACTCGACTACATCCCTGGGCTTTTCATTCATACTCCCTGTCAAAATCCCCGCATCCCAGCACTTTATCCGCGACCTGCGTGCCCACTCTCTTTTCCAGCGCTCGGCACCACCCTCTATCGGTAATACCGGCCAGGAGTAACAGTTACGCTGAGATTAGTTTTGTGAAATTTACGGCAGTTGGGTTAGGTTTGGAATAAGAGAACACTTTGTAGGTTAATGATTTTGCACGTGTGGAGCAGGTCAAGATGCCAGACTGTTTGCTCGAGGAACATCTGTCTGTGTTCATTGGACTTGTTTGAAATAGAGACGAAAAAAAACACCAAGATGGCCATACTGTAAAAGTCTGGTGATGCAGCCTAGTTATTCAGAACTCAGTGCCTTGACCTGATCAAATTTGTTTGAGAGAGTTTGGAGAGCCCTACGGTTTTATATATGATGACTGAATATTTTGGATGAAATAAATTAATACAAAATGCCCTGTTCAAGCTTTGCAGTGGGGACTGGAGAGGGAATTTGTTTGGCTTTTGTCATTGGTGTCTATGATGTGACTGAGTGCATTTCTGATGCTAATGTCTAGAGATGATACCTCAACTTCCATTCCTTTCCGCATTCTCGCTTTATTTCTCCCCCTGTCCGTCCTCTCTACTGTTGACTGTTTGTCAAGCTGGCCAAATCCAATTTCATTTCTGAATCCCATGGGGAGACGGAAAAATAAACAAGAGATATGAGAGAGATTAGGCAAGAGGAAATTGGACTTGGAGACCGTGCGATGTGATTATATTAGGGCATGATTCTTGACATCGCAAACCTTGATTATTTGCCGATTATCTGAGAAGGTTTAGTCTACGCAGAGTCTAGGTAAATATATGCGGGGATGATGGCCTTGGGCTGAGAGTGAAATTTGTTGTCCAGATGAGATTGTTGATGCTGTTTTAAAACCCCCATGGCATTGTGCATTCATACAAATTACGTTTCTGGTTAAAATAACACCATCGGAATAAGGGGAGTTCATTTCTTCATGGCCTTACCCTTAGATCCCTAATAGAATTGTACTGTTAGTGGGGGTGTAGGTGTTGGTTTTTATGTGCCGTTCCAAGAAAGATTTGCTGGCTTCTTATGGGATTTGAAAATGATGTTCATTAACGGGCCCATAGCAGGTTTTTTTAATTTATTTGTTTATAGTTTTTTTTGGGTGGGGGGGGGGGGGGGGGTGGTTGCATATCAAAATATTCCACATTTTTTTCATAATAAAATGTACCCCAAAAATATTTACGGGATGGGAGGTGGGGGAGGGAGGGGAGAGAGAACATCCACTTGTTCAATGTCGGTGTTTTGGGAGTCCCTTCCAAATATGATACATCCCCCCCCCCCCCCCAATGCAGCTGTGAATGCTGATATCAAGAGTTTGCGCTGGTAACGTACATGTGCATGTTATAATATAGGAAATATTTAGACTTTTTTGGGGGGTGGGATAATCATGTTGACCATCAACCCCAGCCAAAAAGTAGCTCGTCCCCACACCCCGGCATTTATGCAAATGTCCTGAAGTGTTCTGTTGTTAACCAATTTGCGTCGGAGGACGTGTTCACACGATCTGGCTGTTTTTATACACGGGCACCTCCAGGTGACGTCTCAACACGCTAATCCCTCATTTGTTTTGTACACACACACAAAGTCTAAGAAGTCTGTGGAGGGGGACCGTGTGTTGAACTTGATCTTGGCCGCTGTGCACGGCCTGTTGTTAAGCTCCGTTGTTACGCTCCGGCCTGTTGTAATGTTACAATTTACGCTCCGGTTGGCGCACCCGGAGTATTGAAATATGAGGTTTCAGCAAGAAATATTCTACAAATACTGTTGAAATGACTCTTGCAAATCAGTATCTGTGGCGATTGGCTGTATATCAGAAGTTGGCTGCTATATTTTGCCTTTTTGGAAAATAAAGATTTTCGGCAAAAATAATCCCGGCACGAACTGGTTAAGGGTCTGATAAGCTGTCATTTAGGTGCATGTGACGGTATGTTTAGAATCGTTTAACTGACTTACATCTGCTCGCGAAGCCTTGCTCCTTGAGAGATATATTTGTTTTGAGACTATCCCCCCCCCCTTTTTTTTGTACACCCTCTCCCCTGATTCCTGCATGCCAACCGTGAATGTTCATGCATCGTGCTTGTTAATGTTAATGTTACGTTACATTTTTCTCGTTAACTTAATTTGCTGTTGTTTCTCTCTTTTCTCCTTGATTTCTCTGTCATCTCCCTCCCCGCTCATTGCCCTGCTCATCACAAACACGTAATTTTACCTCTTTCCACCACCCCCCCCCCCCCCCCTCTAATTTTACCTATGAACCTCCTCTCTCCCTCCTTTCACCCTCTGCTGTCTGTCTGTCTGTTGGTTTGTATGTCCAATTATGTATCTGTCTCTTCCTTTTCTCCCATATCTTCATTGTTTCATTGTGTTTGTTTGTCTGTATCGTTACTTCTGGATGTTTGTCTGTCCATTTATATATCACCATGTGTCTTCCTGTGCCTTCACACCACTGCCGCCCCATTCTTCTTGTTCTTCACCACACCCCTCATTCTGAACTCGTCCTTCCTCTTCCCCCACCCCATCTTTCCCCACCCCTTCCCCATCTTCCCCCCACCCCTCCTCATCTTTCCCATGATTTACTCTGCACAGATAATTTGAAGGATTCTACCGCAAAGCATGCATATCCAAACTGCGGCAGGTATACTCAGTCTTCACATCATCTTTTTAAGACCATCTGTACCTTAGTTTTTAAAGAACCCATCGTTCTCCTTGTCATTATAACCGTTTAACTTGAAATAGCCATGGTAGGAGGATTTTAGTGCAAAATCAGGGGGAGGACGTAAGACATATTTTCTGTCCTGATACCATTAATAAATAACAAATAATTGTAGTTATATCCCATGCCATCATAGTTCATTTGACCTTAAATGCTGCTATCATAGTTTTAAGTTGAGCTTAGCTGCTGCTGTCGCCCTTGAGTTTAGCTCAGTGTAGTAATGCTGCTGCAGCTTTGTGGCTAGTCTAGGTTAGACTTGCAAACAGTCACCACGTTTCCTTCCTCACATGTAGCTTCTCAGCAAAGGTTTACAACACTGATCTCTATATAAGCTGGATAGCTCATTGGCCATTGCGCGCTGTACAAGCAACTGAAGCCAGCACCCGCCATATTACCACTCCCAATTTACCACTGTTCGCTATGTAAGGAGAACAAGGATGAAAGGAAACCCTGGGGACAAGGTTGGAAAACCTGTTGTATTGGGAGTGATAACATGGCGGACGGTGGCCTCATCAACTCGAACAGCCAATGCGCTATCCAGTTTACATAGAGATCAGTGGTTTACAAGCTGATTTTGTTTAGTATCCATCATTTAGTTGGGTTTTTTTTCGCATGAAAATCAATTCAAACATGGGACCTTCTCCAAGAAAATGTACACAACGGTATGGAGATATGCTGTTGTGCTTTGGATGACATCACGCCTTGGCTCGTGAAAATCAAAATGTTGATATTTTTCCCCAAGCTTTCCTGCAAAGGAGGTGGAGAGTCATAGCAGCATGACAAGAAAGCTGTCATGAACGTATTTAAGTCACAGAAATCCGATTGCATGATTTCTTTAAGCTATTAATTTACACAATCAAAATTATAATACTGATAATTTTCATAATCATGACAAAGCATTTCTTTGGTCCATAGAAATCGTCACCACTATAAGTATTATTTCTTCGTAATTTTTTGTCACATCTTTTACACATTTGATGGCATATATGCCTTCTATCCTGTGTCTTATTGTTGGTGTGTAAACAAAGTTGTTTCTTATGTTATTACTTGCTGTTGAGAGTTGCTAACACCAGTGTGTTGTGCATGTTCATGTACATACTCATGCAGAACATGGTTACCAGACTTTGCTTGTGGGAGATCTTAGAAAATATTGCATAAATTTGGCCAGCCAAAGCAATAGGCATTTCCATCTCTTTTTGGTTGGTTGACCACATTGCCCCTCATTTTCCTCTGCTGGTATTTATCTTTGCTATATTTTGCAGTCAAGCAGCCCAGTGCTAATAGATTGAGCCATTAAGCCCTGCCCTTTAATCTATTAAGCCCCACTCATCAGTGACCCATGTAAACAGTCACAGCTGTGATTATGCATTAAAAAGTCTGACAAAATCTGGCAGGTGTGTGCATATATATGGTGCTCCTAGATGTAATTGTGCAGTATGTACATGTAAAGGGCTGGATTTAATGGATTGGTCTAAAAAAAAACTAAAACCTAAAACTGTCTTCTTCTTTTTCTGGCTACAGATGTAGTAGCAAAAACCAAAGCCATTCAGAAACGGATTGAGAAAGGATCCTGTCGCTTAAAGTAGAGCAAACCAACCTGATTAACATGGGGGACAAGACTTTTTACCTGAAACTGAATGTAAATGTTTGAATTCTTGTCCCCCTCTACCCACCTCTAGGTCCCATTCGTGGCAGACGGCAAAGCATGGTGTACTGAGCACATGACGTTGACCTCCGACCCCGACAACCTCGTCTGGCAAGAAACGTCGGTGAACTCAGTGATTGGACATGCAAAGGATGCTAGTTTCCTGAAGCTAGCCCCACTCCTGCAACACGTCCCTCCTTGTTTGATACAAACGGGTGTTGGTCCTTTAAAACCCCGCCTTAATGAAACCCCCCTCCCTTAGTGAAGTGTAAGCCGTTATTTTTTGGCAAACCACAGCCCTGATGTATTGAGAAACCAAAGAGGGTGCCCTTCATATCTGATAGCGACTGAACACATAATTATCATCTGCGGTTCTTCAGCATAAGTCAGCCCTTGGTTAACATGTTAGAGCATCATTAATGTCCTTGAGCTGCACAATTTGTCTACTCTTCATTTAATGCTTATTTATTTGTTTGTTTGATGTCTATGAATTACATGCTGCTGTGGCTGTATATGCCTAAGCCTAGCAATATGCCGGTTCGGTATCTCGATGAAGTAGACCAGGTCAAAGGTTGTTCGGGATAAAATTGCTGACGTAATGTTACGCGACGTGACGCAACCGCCCATTCTGATTTAATTTAACCCATGCGCATTGTGCGACCACTTTACGCGTTCATACGCGTGCGTTACTTATCCTAAATGACCTGTGACCTATGTCATTGTGCACATGCACAGTTGAAATACCAAACTGGCTTATTACGGTCAACCTGTGTCAAGTAGATAAAGCCATGAGCAAAGTTTGACCCAAAAACCGTTGGTTGACCAGTAGTTGATTCGTGACCAACCTTACAATGTATATCCACAATGAACATCCACACGTGAACAACAACTAGTCAAACTATTCGCTGGTCCTCTCCTTAAGAGGTAATGCAGAATTAAAGAAGCGGTATCTCGAAGTTGGACCCTGTGGTGACATGGGGTTTTACAGGGTACATGTAACTCCTGGTTCATGGCACTCCAAACCTGAAAAACCTCAAGGTCAACCTCGAGTTACCACTTCTGTAATTTTGCATTTCTCCCTTGTCAGTTTAGCATGACATACGTTGCAACTGATAACCAGCCTGACCATACCCTGTAGGCTGGTTCCGGACAGTTGACTAGACGTGGTTGACTATAAACCAAGGTGCGGACAAGGTTGGTCCATTTGCTGTCAACATAGTCCTTGGTTAAACCTGCTCCGAATTTGCACTGTTTGAAGAAGTTGTACTCAAACATGATCATGCTAGTGATGGGTGAGGTATACCATTTGGAATAAGCAGTAAGGGTCAAGGGTTGGCAGTTACAACAGGCATGGTCATATATGAACTTGCCATATAGTGGAGCCTCTTACACAAACAGTTCAGTGTCTGCGTCAAACTGCTGGGTACATTGTGCACTGGTCACACACCCACTGCTTGTTAGTCGTAGCCTTGTTGCCATTTTGTGTTTGGCTAGCGAGATTCTGTGTACTTGGCTATGGGAGCTGCAAGACTGGTTCTGACTTTTTCCTAAAAATTCCTCCAAACCACAAATTAGAAAAAGAGCAGTCTTTGAAGTTTACTGTGAACTGTTTTTTTACAGAAAATTGGTCAAAAATAGAAAGAAAGAAAGAAAACCAATAAATAGTCAGATTGAGAATTGTACTTGGTGTGTGTCATCCAAACTCGGACACTTTACCAATAAACCACCTGGGCAGCTAGCTCGACCAGTTCCAAACCGGATTATCTTGTGTTATTCCACGCTTACCGGTACATGACACACTAGAGGAACTATATATACACGAGCATGTAGTCCTGTTTTCCTATACTACTGAGGACAATGCTTTGTGTTTCCTATTGTTCCTTTAAACACAACCCCATAGACTATGCACATATTTTTACGTCCGAGGACCGATTTTAACAAAAGACCGACTCCCGAGGACAAGAAAGATTCCTTTGTATTTTCTTTCTCTTGTGCTCGAATGTATATACAGTACATGTACAAATATTAGCCAATCACAAGATAGCAACAAGGTTAGTCCACACCCCATTGGTCCATGGCAGAAACTGGCACACACGGAGTGCCCCACACTGGTGATCTCTTTTTTTGCATTCTCAACACCAGAGGGCTGGTGACTTTTTGGAGGCAGCCATTTTGTTCTGCTTGACTTGTCTATGTGAATCTAACCATGTTATTCATGCACCCTAGGCCACTACAGTCTATGCAGCCAAGCATTGTTGAAGCTGTTGTTAAAAAAGAGATGCTGACAATTTGGGAGACCGCCAACATAGGGCAAGATAGCTCAGTTAGTAGAGCGCCGGTACGGTAACCCGGAGGTCGCAGGTTCGAATCTCGCTCCTGCCAGTTTCTTTGTTCACTTTGAAAATGTTAACAATAATTGGCATACTGTTTATATAGAGCCGACACTTAGCATTGGGTGCAATCAACTATGTGGTTGGATTCATGTATAGATTTTGTTCAACAAAATTTTAAGTATTTTGTTGTTGTTGTGGTTTTGTGTTTTAAATTTCTCTGTTTTGACTTTTGTTTCAGAGTTTAGTGATGTGCTGCTCCCTCATGGAATACTTTTTTTTAGTACACGTAGGCAAAGTTTTAGTGTTTTTAAGTTGTTTGGCAGAGGTAAAATATACTTAATGGATTATGCTTGATTATATTTCCCATGCGATATGAAGTGACTCTGTTGTTCGTATCTCGGCTGAATGGAAAATGTCCTAACGCTCTTGTTGATTGGTTTGGTAAAATGATTTTACCCACACACATTTGGTAATGGTTATTAGTTGTGTTGCACACAAGATTGTGTAAGAACCTCCCCCCCCCCCCCCCCCCAAATAAAAAAAGAAACAAAAAGTGGATTACCACCATCTTCATACTGCAGAAATCTATGAAATAGATTTTTTTGTCCTAAAGCTTGCAAATTCCCTGTTTTCCCTTAGTTTGCAAAATATTGACCCATCTGCTGTTTCATGTCATCATCCTGCGCAATCCCCTACCAGTGTGTAAAAACATCCTAAAACGTCCAAATATATCCATTTTATATATGCAATATATGCAGCTATATTGCAACATTTATAGAATCATGGCACTGCCAAATGTACTCGGTAAGTTAACCTCCCACCTTTTTCCCACACAGCTTCACAGAGACATAAAGCCTAGGTAACCCCAATCTTTTGATATAGATTCATTTGAAGATTATTTAATGATTAGAATTTCATCATTGATTCATTGAGGTATCTCTCGATTAAAACAATAACCATTTCATATTCTCGGAATTTCCGAAAGTAAAAATAGCAATCCCTATATTTTTGAAAGCATGAAAACTCCCACAAATCATTTTTGAAATTGGCCTGGATTTTACCCTGAACCCTCTATTTATTACCACAGTGTATATGCACAGTTTAGTATCAGTAGAATCACTTAATGAAATCGTTAACCCTAACTCCCTAGGGAGTATGGAAATAGAGGATTTCGGACTTTTAGGGTGACTCAACCACTGATCTCTATGTAAACTGGATAGCGCATCGGCTGGTCGCCTTGAGGCCACCGTCCGCCATGTTATCACTCCCAATACAATAGGTTTGCAAACCTTGTCCCCAGGGTCTCCTTTCATCCTCGTTCTCCTTACGTACCTATCAGTGGTAAATTGGGAGTGGTAATATGGTGGGTGCTGGCTTCAGTTGCTTGTACAGCGCGCAATGGCCAATGAGCTATCTAGTTAATATAGAGATCAGTGGACTCAACCCAAGAAGATGATTCAGAAGTCTTCAGGGCTTGCTTTTTGAGTAACGGGCCCTACACCACTACTTAGACTTGCAGCACCTTGATAGCATTTGCCCTGTTTTGGTTTCTGCAAACCTTCACAGATAGTCAGTGTTCGGTCATTTCTTGGACAAAATAAGTGCTGGGGTCGCAGTGGTGATGTGATACTTGGCAACAACCCAGTATAGAGCATGCCTCCTTCTTTTCTTGTATTAACTAACCGTTGATGCCTTCCTACCATGTAACATTTAAAACTTAACCGTTGTTATTATAATGTACATAACGTAATTATTGTATTGATACGTATTTAAATGTAAACAAAAAACAAAGTGCTGGAGTTGTCTGTTTATGTAAGGACAGGAGATGTGTAGGGTAATGCAGAATTTTGAAATTGAAAAATGAGGTTGCAATTTGGTAGTAGTTGGATCTTTTCAGAGTGGCATGTATATGTAATCTCAGCTGGCATTGCTGCGCTAACAAAGTCAACATATGTAAATGATTGTGAGCACATCCAATCATAAACGGTTTCAGACCACACTTTGGAGGGCTTCAGCAATGTTGTATGGAGGCGGGGTGGCAGGGGCAAAGCAGTTATGGGGAAAATATAGGATCACCCCCCTTTCAGAATAGACTGATCCCATTGAGCACCACCCCCGTATTGACCAATCGCCTGCTACTATACGGCGTCACAAAAAGTGATGGATGTGTACCATGTGGCTGTGATTGGTTAATATGTCAGTGGGAGGAGCTTAATGGATTAGTCTAAAGTGTACATGTTTCAACCATGCTGGGGAGTAGGTGTAGCTCAAGACTGAAAATTTTGGGCGGGATTAAAATTGTTTTGTTTTGTTTATGAACTAGTTTCTGAGAACCCGATTTTTTTTTTCTTCTAATTTTAGGAATTTGTTACCCGCAGACTAGTTTGCCTTCTATTTCTAGACCATTTCTGTGAAGTGGAAGGCGAATTTTAACTTGTCAAACGGGAGTGGGGGGGCTTAACTAACTTTATTGAATGTCAACCATCCCTCAGAATGCCCAAGGCCACTCCCCTTGAGGAGAGGTGTAAGTGTTAAATTAACTCGTGATACGCATGCCAACCACAATGTAATACACTGTCAATTTATATGCAAGAATTTCATCTTTAACGGTATCTATAATAAGCATGTACGATATTCACTCAACTGTATGTGCACAAGTTTTGTGAGGACAAATAGCGTTACTGTGTGGTGAGCAGTGAGCACCTCCCGCATATGCAATTTCAGGTTTTGTAAACCAGAGAGGTGTGATCGTTGTTCGTATCATTTCTGTTCACCCGCTGTCACCAGGTATTAAATTCGTACAGAACTACTGAAGCATGGTGTGAACACTTCACTCTCGCAGCTCTGTTATAGAAATGAGTATTTAAAAGCGGTCAGATATCTGCAACTAGAGCGACTTCTGTGTGAAAGTTTTGGAGTATTTTTCATATGAAGTGTAGGTTCCTCTGTTGGTTTGAAGAAGACAGGATCTTAAGACGGGCAAACAAAAAAATATTTCAAAAACCAACATGTTTTTGAAGCACCTTTTGCATAAAACAGTGAAGCTATTTGTATGTTCAACCTGCATGAATTGGAAGGTAATTGCCATTTTTGTATGGTAAAAGGGGCAATCTTTCAACATCAGTTTTGCTGATAAAATTGAAATTTGCAAAATGCAAACTCGTTGATAATGTATACATCGAGATTGTGGCTTGACGAACAGTACACCAACTACATAAATGTACCATCAAGTTTTGTGCCAACCAATTTCGTGGTTGATACGGGCCAAGACGAGCCAGTTTCCATTGAGACTTGATTATAAGTCTACACATACATGTACATATGCTGGCAACGTTTTGGTCTTGCATATGCATTAGACTCATTTCAGTCACAAGCACTGACGATACCAGATCAGAATGCACAAACACATGTTGGGATGGCCATTTGCCAACAGAGGGCGCTAGATCAAATCTCACAGTAGGCTCTGGCTTAAGTTTTTTCTTTCAGTTCTCACTGAAGACATTGTATTTAAATGACTTAATATGGAAATTAATGAAAATCATTAATCTGGTAATTATTGTAAATAAGGCAAATAAGTTTTCAGACTTGTTTAAATTAAATAGGAATCATGAAAAGATAATAAAGAAAGCACAAATGAAAATAATGCAACTTGACTTGTCAGTGTTGATTGTGATTTTTTTGTTTCATTGCGAATCAAATCTCGCTGTGTTCATTAATTTTAGCAGTGAGAGAAATTGGAGATTTCAAAATCTGGTTATCCTATTTTTTATTAAAACCGAATAACGGTTGTCTGATTTCAACGAAAGTTCCCATCTAGGTCATAGTCATGCCAACAAAAAGTGGCAAGTAAGGTGCCACATTAAAAGCTCTCCCAATGACTGAATATGGTTGGCAGGATTCAGTGACCACTGGGCCTTTAGAAAAACACTCCAGAGCTGTCATCTTGAAAATCAGGCTATTCATATACCAAGAAGACCACCAGCGAGTGAAGTTACAATCAGAGACCATAGAGCAAATTAGAGAATGTTACAGTTTTGTTTTGTCATAAAATGGAAGGCTTATTTTTTATTTTTTTAAGGTTGCTTTTGAATATCCGGTTTCCAAAATCAAAACCGAATATTAAAAATAAATCTGGATTTATATCCCACCAATAATTCATTTTTATATACAAATTTGCTTTGTGTTCTGCAGAAAGCATATTTGTCCTAAAGTTCAGTACACTATGGAAGTGATGTCCCCGTTCAGTTTCAGCAAGATGTTTGCATGACTGGTAATCAAAGGAACAGTTCTGGAAAGAATTTATGACAGTGCTTGTCACTCAACTGCCTTTTATACAGGTTCCTAGAACCGGTTGCCATGCCAACTGACGTCACACTTGGAACTCTGCCACAGCAGTTTGAAGAAGTGAATATACAAATGTACAACATTGAATGATGATGAGAGAGGTCTGCATCATTTTGTAGTTTTATGTAGATTGCAGTCTTGTTGACTTTACTTGCTGACTCGGACTCGAGTCAGACTCGAGCCGCAATTTTTTTTACTTGAGAACTTGACTTGACTTTGAAAAAAATTACTTGGGACTTGACTTGACTTGAAAAACATGACTTGTGACTCGACTTGACTTGAATAAATTTGACTTGCTGACATCAACACTTGTTAAAACAAACACAAACTTTTGGGCCTATGCACATACCTACCAGTTGAAAAAAAATGCCAAGCCTGCAGTGCATAACGAGCTGGGTGTCCAGTACGTATGCAGGGCTGCAGCACTGGACGACTGCATGGAGAATCGTCAAGACACTGGGCACGCAAGGTTGATTTTGTACAGTGCATACGTGCCAGCCAAAAGTCTTTTGTCATTGGAATTTGAATTTTATACTATGTGCAACAATTGACTTGAGACTTGGTACTTGACTTGAAAACAAATTGACTCGGGACTTGACTTGACTTGGAAAAATTGACTTGGGACTTGACTTGACCTGAGAAAAAATGACTTGGTTACAACACTGGTAGATTGCGTATTGTAAAATGAAACATTATTTCTGCCATGAAATAACAAAAATTTTACTTTTGACAGCCTGCTGGTGCCATTTGTCTAAAAGTCGTCATAACACAAACTCCCCTTTTGTGCAAAGTGCTGGACGACTTTTAGACAAATAGCACCAGCAGGTTAGAGGGGACCTGATCAAAAAAATAGCTCTCAAAAGTCATTTTTTTGTTATTTCATGGCAGAAAAAATTGGCGTTTTATTTTACAATACACAATCTACATGAAACTACAAAATGACTCAAACGTCTCTCATCAGCAATCAACATAATCTTGAAGGTATCACCTTTTCATTTGAATGCATGTAAATTGAATATTTATTGTTCATCCAAATAATATATAATATATAATATATAATAATAATAATGCGGTGCTTATATAGCGCTTTATACAAATGTCTCAAAGCGCTTTACAATTATTACCCCTGGTCATCAGGCCTTGAGATCAGTTCTATGCAGCAGTTCGAGATCAGCGCAATCTGTTCTCTACCCTCACAGGTACCCATTTATACTCCTGGGTGGAGAGAGGCAATTGTGGTAAAGTGTCTTGCCCAAGCACACAAGCACCACAATCCCCTGGCAGGGTTCGAACCCACACACCATCGCCCGTGAGTCAGACACACTATAAACCATTGGACCACGGTCATACAAACTATTTTTTTAATACCAAAAAGAAATGGAGCAACCATTATTAATTCTCCAACAATAGACAGTAAAACAAATGATATTTTTGTCTAGTGGATTTTGTAACTGCCCAAAAAAATTCAGTTGAGGCACTCGGTCAGCTATAATAAAGTCGCACTAAATAGTAATTGGGGGTGGGGCAACTGGCATCTATGTACCGTTTGATTTTTATATTGAAAGCACACTGCTTCACGACTGGTGGGTACTTAAACCCCCAGCCTCACCCCTAGCCCTCGGCCTTTAAATTTATTTACAGGCGAAAAAATTAGGCCATCTGTAAAAAAGAATTAGGCTGCAAAAACAAATTTGGGGTCGTCTTTTGGAGAAAATAAAGGTGTACTTTTGTTCTCTTGTGGACCCCAAATCTGGATACGCCACTGTTCTATCGCTGTTTACGAGTTAACCACGCCCTTTAGACAACCCTATGGGAATTTTGTGTGGTCATTTTTGTTTGCCTCAGATTTTGCGCGTTCCACATGGAATTATAATTGATGTGATTGGACAATAATTTACAATTAAGCTGCGTTGGCGCGATTCGACCGCGATAGGTCAATTATATTACAAGGGGAAGTCCATTTGAAAGTTGGAATTTTCAATCACAAACCACGGGCATAGCAACTGTAATATTAGCATAACTAAAATATTAAAATATGCTATTGTTTTCTATGCTTAACAAAAAATGGGTGTGGGGGGGGGGGATAATCCTTTGAACCGTTCCACAGTCAAGTTATTTCACAACTCAGCAAGTCCATTATCAGCTACCGTAGCTGACAACCACAAAGTTCTTACCCATCATGCCTTGTTCCGGAAGATGCTGAATTTCTGTTCGCCATTTTCAACGTGAGTGTGACTGTGAGTTCGCCGCTAAAAACTGCCGCTTTCAGAGCGGAAAGTGCGCGGGTACATGCGAGAAAACCCCCGCAGTTCGAAACTTTCGTGCAACTAAACCGACACCTCAACCATCAGACAAAATGAGTGGTGGTTTACCGAGGAGAATTGTTAAGGTAAAAAGAATAGGAAAACACACCCTTTTTCAAGTTTTTGTATTTTTGCCGTGTTACGTTAGTCGGCGTGGTAGGCCCTATTTGTTTTGATTTTTTAAAGATCCTATTTCCAGGAATCAACGCTTTCGAGTCAACTCGTACCTTGGACAACTCGTACCCTGGCCAACTCGTACCTTGGACAACTCGTACGTTGTCGTTGGCATCATCAACATGGGCGGCCAACTGGCGATTGTGTAGTTTAACGTTAGGGCTCCTCTTTAGTTTTGATCAAATTAGAGTAAAAGGGTATTTTTTCTCATTCCAAAATGACTTTTTGGCAAGAGTTTCCGTATACGGACATCACAGAATCGCTACCAAACATAACAAATTTCACCTCACCTTGATTTGTGTCTTCATTGAAGATAAACCCATTTAGCCGGGGGAAAACTGAAATCCTCTCGGGAGAAAGTGGTTTTTAGGCGATATTTTCAGTGCACATATTGTTCGTACATTCAATCATGCCGGCAGCCATATTGAAGCATCAGGAAATGCACGACATGCGCATGACATGCATTCACCAATAAGCAATGTGATTTTACGCTATGAATAAACAATACTATGGGTTTCTACCATTTATTTAATGGAGGGAGCACATGTAGTGTGAGGGACAATCTAAGAGGGACGTTTTTCCCACATTGCCCCGCGGAATGGGGAATGTGCCTTATTTTGAATGGCAATAGTTTAGCCATGTGCGTTCTTGCTCCGCGTGTTAATATGCTTGCATGCTTTAAAAGTGCAAACGGGCCTTATTTGGAATGGCAATTAGGTTAGCCACGTGCATTTTTGCCCGGGTTTGTACGCCTGCGTTAAAAGCGTTCAATGAGGGGTGGGGTATATAATATATCTCGTGTTTTGTTGTGTCTTTGAGATATTTTACGAAAAGGACATTGATTGTTTGCACAATGTACATGTCCAAGTGACAGACTCTTTAAAAAAAATTAAAAAACAACCGAAAGGGGTGGGGGGGAGGGGGTAGGGGAGAAAGGTGTCATATAGCCTGCCTTATTGGGTGGCTTTGTTGCCGAAGAAATAAGCCAGGGTGAGCAAGAACTTTGGATGCTCTCAAATCCTCATGGGCGGTTTGTACAACCGCACGATATCGTGGAGGATTTGTTCAAACGGGTCATGCCCCGTATTTTTCTTGCGCCACATGTACTTTGCCAAGTAAAAGCCGAAACTTTCACTTGACCGGGTATGAGTACTGGGCAGGCTTCTCTTTACCTGCCACCACTGACACTCGATGTTTTGAGTGTGGGCGCCAGTGTCGGGATCCACAAAATGGAGGGAGTGGTTCACCGTGAGATGTTGGAATCCTTCTTTATCGAGGCAGTCATAAGACTTCCAACAAGTCCGTCATGACTGTTGAGCCTGCAGCCACATATTCCTTAATTAAAGGAATAAGTGTTGCAGACTCTCTATTTTCTACCTCGATGAAGAAGGTTTCCTTTGTCTCACGGCAAATCCCTCCGAGGATCCACTTGCCCTCTCTGATTCGGCCTTTGTTGTATTTTCGCTGGCCGAATTTCGACTCATCTATCTCGACAGTCTTATTAGGGCCACCAATTTGCTTGGTGCCATCTTGCTGGACCACGTGGAGACAAACTTCACGGCAATACGAGAACCAGTCCACAACAGTTTCACGACTTGTGCCACCTTTGTAACTGCATTCCCGCATTGCGGCTTCGTTCGACATCCGTGTGGCCCAGCAGTAGGTCAGCACCAATATCTTCTCCAGAGACATGTTGCTGTTTGCAAACCAACTCCCATGTCGGATACTGCAGTTCTGGGAGTATTTGCTGTAGGATCTTCTGCCGCACCGCCATGAAAAACTGTCGACCAAGTCCACTCTCACGGACCAGGTCGACGGTTTCCGACATTCCCCGCAAACTGGGGCGGCAGCAATCACTCCATGCTCCTTGCAGAATTCAACAGTGGTGTGTTGGTTTACCAACACCTCTCTGCACAAACGAACTAGGCCCCAAGTTTCTTGCTCAGTCATTTTGGTAGGAATGATTTCTTACCTTCGAAAGGACCCTTATAAAGCATTCCAAGCATTCCTTTCATTGTATACCGGACAACCAATTATTCAAGACCTGATCTACCCTTGTGATTTTGAAATATTCCAAAGTCTCTACGTCATAAATTAATATTCCTTATTTAAATAATTCAGAAGTTAGATTGCGACATACACTGTAAGTATGATGAAAATGCTTCCAGGAGCAACAACTGCTCGTAGTCGAGTGGATAAGCATACCATGTATTAACCCACATTCTCTTACAGGCTTGATTTCGATGGAGATTCGAACCTTGGCGAGGGGAAATGGAGAAAGGAACACGGAGTGATAGAGATGTGTGGGGGTGGAACGGAAGAGAGGAGTACGGGAGAGATGAAGGAGGAAGATGTAAAGGGAAGAGGTTTCCAGCTTATTATAAAATAAAAAAATTAGAAAAAAAAAGAAAAACATTTTTATTTACTTTTCTTTGCTAAAATCCCCCTACAAATAAAAGGCACCCCTTTTTCAACTTGTTGGAGTTTATAAAACCTGAAAATAGTGATGTCCGTATACGGAACTCTTTCCGACATTTTCAACCTAAAGCAGACTTTTCTTAATTCTATTGACATCGTTTTTTGTAATTTTGAACAGTTTATTGCCGTAGAAAATGCAATTTTCTTACGCACTTTACGGCAGTTGCCATTCGAATCAATGCGGTTTTGCGTGTTTACTGTACGTCGCGGTGATCGACATCTTTGTTTTCGCGTTGCGTTTTGTTGTCTTCATCGTCGCTTTACCCAAAAACTTCCCTCAAAAACTAAAACCCTGCCTTTTATCTAGACTACGACATACCTGTTGGTTTGTAATGTCGCTAACTAGTTTGGCAATTCCAATAACCTAAAAGTGGATTTTTGTTCCCTTAGCGATTGTGTACCGTGTGTACTGTAGTGTAGGGCCTTGTTCCCTATAACTTATAAGGGATGAGGACGACAAAACGCGACGCTAAAATAAAGATAAAAAGTGTTCTCCACGAGGGGTTTTAGCAGGGCGGGCCGCCCTGCCAAAATTGTATGCCGCCCTGCTAAAGTTTTACCGCCCCGCTAAATTTTCACCGCCCTGCAATTTTTTTTCGGTTGGATTTTCCCCCATTCTCCACCGTCTTCACAGTTTATCTAAGTACGAAGAAGTTTACCGCACTCTGTGGAACGAACATGAAGAGTTTGCCAGCATTAACATTCAGCAGTATTGCAGTAGCGTTTATAGTATAGTAATCGAACAGATCTGGACGCAACGTACGCAACATATTATGCATTCACATCATAAAACTGGTAATATCATTTTCACTTTGTCGCGTCGAGAACCAATTTACCTAAATTTCAATGTTCCGTAACACTTAAGGGCATCTTTTTCTCTCGGAAAATACCTTATCCACGCGCGCTGTGCCCACGTGCATGTTTAGCTCACCAGCCGGCCGGCTTAACCCCCTAAAAATCTTGCCTTAAGTTGTAAACACGAGCAAATTTGATTCAAAGAGTCAGAAGAAAGTTGCCAGGAAATACCTCAGATTGCACCACAGAGCATCTAGAATCCGGACCCCACGCCGTAAGGGCTTCGCGCTCCGCGCTCGCATTGTCTGCCGCCCTGCTAAAATTTTAGGCCGTGGAGAACACTGATAGCGATCACCGCCACGTACAGTAAACATGCAAAACCGCATTGATTCGTATGGCAACTGCCGTAAAGCACGTAAGAAAATTGTACTTTCTACCGCAATAAACTGTTACAAATTACAAAAAAGGCTGCAAGTGTCCGGTTTAAAATTATCCGTGTAACCTTATGTTTTGCAGTTATGGTTAACCATAACCAATGTTCTTTTGCATAAACAAAGAAAAACAAAAGTCTGCGGAAGTCTGTTCATTACCTGATTTTGTTACCACGTGATCAGCAGAAATCGATCAGATGCTAATTAAGATGGTAATCTCAACCAATTAATGGTACATCAAGAATAGGTGAAAAAATTCCCCTGCCCCCATAACGCCGACAATGAAGCTAAATGAATTCACTCCTGAAGTACATTACAGACGAGCACGTGAGAAGTATTGTTAACGGTGATTACCTACGCCCCTGCCCGATTGGCCCTCAGCCAACATCGTAGACGGCCCGTGCCCAAATCCAACCAATCATGATGCACAGGTCACTGCACAGCTAGCAAGCATGTGGAAAACATTCTTCATTATTATTCCGTCCGCCCAAACCCCATTGGCCCTCGCCGAACATCGTGGTCATCCCGTGCCCAAATCTAACCAATCATGATGCATCGAGACGGTTCATTTGGCGCACACAGATTCCGTGTGCCCAAGATCAAGGCCTGATTGGCCCTTGTATATTATATAGTGCACGTGCATGCATTGCATCGTTGGTGTAGTCTTGGTCAAGTGCAAACAACCTCACTGAATGAAACCGTCACAGTTTTCACAGAGACAAATTTAGTGTACTGAGGAAATAGGGAATTTGTCTCTTCGTGAAAACTGTGATGGTATGTACACACAGCTAACGCATAGCAAACTTCGTCTTGAGAAAAGACTAAAACCTGGTGTTAAAGCAATTGTTGGTGTAGCCTTGGTCGAATGCAAGCAACCGCACTGAATGCAACCGTCCTTTTCCCATTATACAATGCACGTACATGCAGCTAACACGTAGCGAACTTCGTCCTGGCCAACCCCTAAAGCGCGCGTGCGTTGCATGCATTAACCCTAACGTACATAAATCCATCAAAATCCTCTTCCTGTTTTGGAGGATTTCGGCGGATTCAGGATACCTCCGTATTGAAACCTGGGGATTTTGATGGATTGAGGATTGTAAGCCTAGCACTACTGCAGGATTTTGATGGATTCAGGATACCTCCATATTGAGCAGTCACCAAAACCAACTTTTTGTGCATGACAAAATACATGTACATGTAGGTGGATTTTGGCGGATTCAGGATACTTTCTAGTAAAGTTACCCAAGGGGTTAGGGTTAACCCTAACGTCACCGAATACTACAAAATATTACTTGTCGTAAAATGTAATATGCAGTACTCTCACCTACTTGTGTGCAATGCCTGTAGTAATTTTTAGTATTTGGTACTTCACCCCAAATAGTGTACGTACATGTAGTAATATGTAGTACTACGGTTGCTGGGTTTAAAGGAAAAATGTTTATCATCTAAGGCGGAAACAGTATAAATTACTGGTTTTCAGAGATGATACATTTTTTTAAATTTGGGTTGGTACCTGTAATACTACAATGTACATCCTATTAATAAATGGTAGTAGTCAGTAACTTACCTGTATTACCACTATTACATACAAGTAGTATTTTGTAGTTGCCAGTATCTAGACTGCTGTCATTACACACCCATTCATCAGTCACAGAGAGACTCAGTGCTACAAAATACTAAGTAGTATTCTGTAGTACTCAGTTCTTTATACGAAAGTAATACCTAGGACGTTACGGTTAATGTCTGTCTTGTGTACACAAGACATACAAGACTATCATTTTTTGACAGCTCACGTGTGATCGTTCATGGTAGTAATTATCAACTGTTACTAATCAACAATGCTAAAATAGAAACAAACGCTCGTCTTTCTGGAGTGCCGTAAAGAAGCCAACTGAAGGTAAATGTCATAGTACTCCCAACTACTCCGATTGAAGCCTTGTAATCCCGGCCCCGATCCTGCAGCCCTGATCTTGCCGGCCCTGATTAACTATCTCGGTGGGTGGATTCAAGCTCAATCCCGGCGGGCCCGATCCCGGTGGCCCCGATCTCACTATGTCATTGTGACTTTCATTCATGTTCTGTGTTGAATCTTCAAAAGATTTTTTGTTTTTGTGCTTGCCCGCAACTTGATTTGTTCTTCTTCACATACTCTGTGCTCCAAAAAGGAAAGGTCGATTTAAAACAATTGGATTGTGGTTAACCAAAATGGAAAAATGCAACCGTGTAACCGTTAAAATGGTTGGTTAACCATGTAAACGTTTCCAAACTGCAGCCTTAAGGCTTACTTAGAATCACATTATATACTAACAAGTGTATTTTCCTCTATAGAGTTCAAATTTGAATGCCAATGGATAACTTTTTCTTTAAAAATGTAAATATAACATGAAAAACTTACCTTTGACTTGATGACATTTGATTTCAGGAGACACAGCGTTTGATGGCCGAACCTGTCTCAGGAATAGAAGCTATTCCAGACGAAAGTAATGCAAGATACTTTCATGTTAAGGTCGCCGGACCATCTGAGGTAATGATTACTTGACTCAATGGGAACATCCTTTATGAGAACCCACACGGCCACACATGCTAGGATATTTTGGATCATCAAAGTTTGTTCTTTTCATCTTCTATTCGAAAATGGGAAAAAGCTTTCGAAGTACATGAGTCCTAACACCATGGATTTTTTGCCAGAAACATACTTGATTCCTCCAAAATCCAGCACTGTGCAGAACCAATGGCACATCTTTGTTCTTATCTCTTTGTTCTTATCTCTAACCATGCTGAGTAGTTTGCCAGGACCATGCTGTTTAAACGTGAAGCCTGCTGAAGCCAATAGGATCCAACCGTCAGAACAGTTCATTGTTTTGTTCACGGAGCAGTTCAAGAAAATCCCAAGGAAAAATGTTGTTGTTGCACCGTAGTGCACTCGGGAGGGTTGTTTAACTTTCAAGGGACGTCAAGTCCCGTGTAAAGTAAACATAGACGGGCTTTACTCTTTTCTATTCAGCAAAAATCTCTCAAACCAGGTGGTAAATTTTTGCAGGATTCATCCCACCAAAAATCCTGAATCTGTCCCTGTCTCACAAGCCAGAATGATTGGCTGTTCCAATCGGGAATACACCCTGTGTTTCCTGGGAACAGCTTGGGAACACAATACAATCGCATATGGAAATGGTGATCTACGTGTGTACTTGGGAACGGCCTGTTCCTACTAGGATTACACTAGGAAACACCAGGAAGTGTTCTTGGATAGCAGTGTGCATTTACGGGTAGTACAGGAATCGGGTACCCAATTGAAAAAAAGCATGAGTGCCTGTTAAAGAAAGCCAATCCAAAAAACAAAATCTTGGAAAATGCTGTTCATATTGTTCGTAAAGGTCCGCACATTAATACTACCACATCGGTGCATCAATACAGCAAGCATCAGGGGTCGAATTTTAGGTACAAATCTACAGCTAGGCTAGTAGCACAAACATTTTACTAGACCAGAAGGTATTTCACAAGACCAATGGTAAAAATAAGAACACAGTGTTTTGAATGAGTGTGCTGTTTTGATTTTATTCCCCTTTGCTGACCTTGTTGGGGAGGGGTTAGAAATGCTGTTTTAATTGAAACTCCCTGCTTCAAAACTAAAAATGGCCATTCCAGAAATTATGAGGCTTTTTCAGTTCACCAGATTTAGAAAAAAAAATGGACTTTAGTGGTAACATTTCACGCAGTTCATGAAAAAAATTTGTAGACCACCGGACTAGTTCGGTCAATAATTCACTAGACTAACGCTCAAATCACTGGACTCGGTCCAGCGGTCCAGTGGATATTTCGATCCCTGGATGCATGTGTGTAAACAGTGAGCTCTATGATTTACGGGTTAAATTGCATTTTCGCAAGCATCATAGACGTTAATCTGTTTTGTTTTTCAATGTACCCAGGTTTTTTTGAGAATTCCCCACAAATGACATTCAAAATATTCCTTTTTCATTATCTGAGAAAATACTAAGTAATATGTTAATTTGATTTACGGGTACTCGTTTCCATTATTTGGAACCGGTTCCTGACATTAGTGGTCAGGTACCTGGGTACCCGGTCCAGATGCACAGCCCTATTCTTGAAATGTCCTAACTTTTTTGACACTTGTTTTTGGCCATAACACTTGAACAGTAATCTTTCACTCTTTTTTTAACAGTCGCCGTTTCAGGGAGGCAGTTTCAGGCTAGAATTATTTCTACCAGAGGAATATCCCATGTCAGCACCCAAAGTACGCTTCATGACCAAAATATATCACCCAAATATCGACAAGTTGGGTCGTATTTGCCTCGATATTCTCAAAGGTAGGCTACAGATGTATTGATTAACAGGTCTATTTCATCAAACAATGCACAACGGGCACACACTGTAATTTTTTCATAGTGAGCAAAGAAAACTAGCAGATGGGTATTTGAACTTGTGACCTATGGATTTGCATATCGGCACTCTACTATCTATCTTGTTATCTATGTTCAGGGTTGCTTGTCAGAAGTCCATAAACCCGTAATGTTGTATAGCCAGGAATTATAGCCCAACTTTACCATTCAAGCAGACAAAGATATCAATTTCCAACCTATATTGGTACACAAATGAGTGCATTGTCGAAAGCACCCAGGCCACTTCGTTTCCGTCGTTAACAATGTGGTCATTATTTTAACGGGACACGTTACCTTGGAGACGCTTAATTGGGCTACAAAAAGTGATTGCCCTAATACTGCTAAGGTAGGAAAGATTAATGTACACTACTATCTCAAATTGCTGATTGGTTGGAAACCATTGACGAAAAACCTTCCTGAAAGAAGGTTTGGTTCTGAGAAGTTTGGGCTCTGAAGTTTGGTTCTGAAGAAGGTTTGGTTCTGAATAAATGTGTACCGTTTGTCAATTTTTTAACAGGTTTGTCAAAACATTCAACTTAAAAAAAAAGAAAAAAGTTTTGTATTGTTATATAAACAATTACCCGGTAGATTAGAAATCTTGGATGTGAAAGCGATGTTAAATATTCTCCCCTCCCCAAAGAAACATTTGATTAAAGATGGCTAAATAGGGTCAGATTGCAGCGAAGGGTATCACTAAGCGGATTTCAAAGCAATTGCAACATTTGTTTGTTGTTGAGAGCCGGCAAACACAAATATTTTGCGAAGCACGAAGAATTTGCTCAGCAAAAACCGGTTACTAGCAATGTTGCCAAAGTTGCTTTGTGGATGGTTCAAAGCTGCTACTTGCCTAACATGTAGAAATTTACTCATAAAATATGGCCCTGTGTTTCAGTCAGAGACTGTGGTTCACTCAACAAAATTCCAGATCTCATTTTATACTCATTCATATTCAGTCCAATACCTTGGATGCGTGCAACTTTTTACCGGCGCAGCATGCAGTTGCAGCTGACTTGTGCAAAACTTGATAGGCAAGTTTTGAATATTCGGTCAAACCCAGTTTCAAATCATCGAATACTAAATTATTCGAAAATGAACAGCCCTATACAGTGTTGCAACTGGCCACTTGGCAGGATTCTTGGGGTAAGACATTCACAACGTTAATATTGAATTATAACTCATAAGTATAGAAGATACTTTTTTGTACGGCATTTGTGTGGAGTAATCAGCTCTGCTGATAGTATTGAAAGTTATTGAATTTCCTTCTGCGATTGGTTCGGCAGATAAATGGAGTCCGGCACTGCAGATTCGGACGGTGTTATTATCCATTCAAGCCCTCCTCAGTGCCCCTAATCCAGATGACCCGCTAGCAAACGATGTAGCTGAACTGTGGAAAGTAAACGAAGCAAAAGCTATAGATACAGGTCAGTATTAAGGTGATAACTTCCCTCCCTTACCCCATCTCCCACCCTCATCTCCATCCTATCCCACCCCACCCCCAGCCACCCACACACCCAAGTGTGTAAACGGGTGCAATCGGGTACCTCCTATTGTCCCTCTTTTGTTTGTACTTTAACTTTTTCGGAAGGCCTCCCATTGGTTTTGTACACAATTTTCAAATGGGGACCTTTCTCAATCGGGGACCCTATTGTCCTCTTTTGTTAAAGGTCCCCTATTGAATGCAAAAACAAACTCACACACATCCTCACATACGTACCCATACGGGGTACTTCTATTGTGGACTTTACTTTCCTTCCTTTATTCTCCCTTTGTCCCCATTGAAATCTCAAAAGCCATAGCGTTAACTCTCTGGGGTAGGTCGATTTCTAAAGACACCCTCGTGGGGTAGCATTGTCCCCATTGTTGCCCTTTGTTATACCTACCCCACAACCATACCTATACGTGTACAAGTGTGCAAACACCTTCAACCGGGGACCTCTTTTTGTCCTATTGTTCATACTTTAACTTTTGGCAAGGACCCTCATTGGTTTTGCACACGGTTTTCAAATGGGGACCTTTCTCAACCGGGGACCCTGTTGTCCTCTATTGTTAAAGGTCCCCATTGAATGTAAAAACAAACCCATACCCCCACCTTCTCCCACTCCCATCCCTATCCCCACCCACCCAGCTGCCTACATTCCCCCAGTACTAGGGAGTTACTGCAACCAGTGACCTCCCTGAGATAATGCTAGAATTCTGTGAGCATTGCATTTTGAGTAGACCTCCGTGTGTTATATTACACTAGGCAATCTAATGCAGGCCAGTGTGGAGTCACAGAAAATGGTCTATTCGTCCATTAGCTAACCCTTATACTATGGCAGGTCAAATTCAGTCAACCGGTTTTGACTCTTTCCATTTGTCACAGCTAGTTGCTGAAACAGTCATCACAGGTCAAAAATGAAGTTCTATGCATAGAATTCCAACTGGTCACAACAATCACTTGACTGATTTTGACCCATACAACAACATGGCTCAGAATGCATGTTTGCATAGGAGGGATTATTAGAGGGTTGATATAGGCTTTTGCGGTGTTCAGTAATAATGTCCATTGTTTGTCATAAAAGTTGAAGAAAAATGTGATTGTTCTGTCTTGGTTCTTTTCCTTCCCTCCCTCCCCACCACCAACACACCCACAGCGAGGGAATGGACGAGACTGTACGCCATGAATCAGGGGCCATGACACCGCTACGTCCTTGGGTTTTTGTTTCTTTTACATCGACTCGGTTTTCCTCCCCTCCTACCATCTTCTACGGTGGCCAAGACAGGACATCACACCCGTTGCCCACAGAACATGGGGGCCCCCATAGTAGCTGGTGTATATAACTTGGTTATACAGCAAAAACATGTTAAGATAAAAGTGTGATTGGACTGGCCTGGGGGAGAGGGGAGAGAGTTTGAAAGTTGACTCACATTTTTATTTTAGTGATCATGAGTTTGACAATAAGGGAATTAAGAGTTTTGTTTTGTTTTTTAACTAAATCTAATTTCGATTTAGTCATTGATGAACCCCAGGCAAGTGATTGGATTTGTAAAAAAGTTGACAGGCCTTTAAAAAAAATGGTGTGATTACTGTGTAAAGGATGCGGGGCACCAGACTGCTACAGAACTGCTTGGGAGTCGTGCATTATCTGCAGTTGGGTACTGTTTCCAATTGGGGTTTGTTTGCAGTTGGCAGGAGGGAGTTTTCACAGTATGAGCTAGTCTTGGTTTAAGACGACAGTGATCGATAATGGATCGTGTGGCATCGCGTTTATTCGTTCCATGCAGTGCGCCCTCTGACGGTACGACTCATGGGCTCGCACTATCGTCTTGGGAATCCTGCAAAATGTGGGCGCGGCTGTAATATGCAAATGAGTTTGTTTGTGTTAATATTCATAACCTTCGAACCCCATGACATACATACGATAGTGTCTGATTTGTGGGAGGAAACCGAAGATCGTATACGCGTAGCGCCGCGTATATCTAGTACAGTTATACTAGCCTAGGATATTTGGAACAAATAACATGCAAAACATATATCTCTGTTAAATAAACGTGAAATTTATGGTTTTTATTGGGGATATCGTTGGGATTATACTTCTCCAGTGCATCACGTTACATGTGTGATTCATGTCACAAGTAATACTCACAGCACTGTCGAGAATCACGGACGCATTTTTTAAGTGAAATTCGTACTCTGAAATTCAATATGAATTGCCACACAGGCTGGCCTGGGGGTAAGGGTATACAAGTCAGTATTTATGATGGTTTTAAATATCCCTATTTCCATTCATATTTGCCTCAACACCTCTTTCCTATTTGCCCCAACCACTCTAGCTGGATGTGAGATTTGCCATGAGCCTAGAGGTGGAATTTTCAAGCTAAATTTAAACCATATAAACCGCATAATCGTACTCCGATTGTAGACAGACTCCGACTGCAGGAATTCCCATCCTCGATCGACTGCTAAAAAGGGCCTCGACCGGGGAGCGTCCTTCAGTTCTTCAGCACCTCGTCGGTCGGGCTTTATTCAAAGCCAACTTGAGAGGTTTTGTACAATATGATACTACTAGGCTCGGCTGTGCATGCGACGACTGATTTGGAAATTGGAGGCAAAGTTGTTCTTGAAATCAAAACAGACTGAGGCACAGGTTGAAAAATTAAGTGTTTACCGAACCCAGTCGGCAAACACACCATGAAGGAAGGAGCACAAACCCTTCCCCTATGAACACACGAAACGGTCAGTCACAGTTGCTTGTAATTATTGTGTGATAAATCGCCGGTATCGCATATCGCGCTCGGTGACGTGACAGTACGGCGAGCTGGGCCATGCATGTTTACATTAGCCCAAGATCCCCACCGTTAATATATTCAGGTCATCACATAATTCATATGCATGTGCATTTTGCGATTGCTGATTGGCTCCCTAGGAAAGCCTAGGGAGAAATAAATAAAAAGTTAAATCGCTGGTGCAGGACTCCCAAGACGATAGTGCGAGCCCATGAGTTGGTCTAATCGTACCGTCAGAGGGCGCACTGCATGGAACGAATAAACGCGACGCCACACGATCCATTATCGATCACTGTCGTCTTGAACCAAGACTAAGTATGAGCCAGATTTATGCCCTGTAAAGTGAACCATTTTAGTGTTGATATTTGATTAATATGGAAGTTTTGTTTGGCTTATTTAGCTCCCAGAATGTAGGGATCGTTGTAAAAAAAACTGCAATTGAAGTTTCTGGTATTAAATTTCTCATTTATGTTCTGGTAGATTTTTTTTTTTTTTTTTTATTTATTTATTTTTTTATTTAATTCTCTATGAATAATGTTCATAATCCTAGGCATTTGTTGGTTAACCCAAGTCCCAGTTGTCTTAAAAGCCAATGTGTTCTTTGCAGTCAGCCAAACAAAATAATATCATACTGCCATATGAAGTTGCAGTTTCATTTCAAGAGTAATAAGTGCAACAGCAAACGGTGATTTGTTTCACTGTGCTAACATCTCGGAGCTGCCAGTCACAACTATCATAACTTTCACTAAACCTCGGTAGACTGGTGCGTCCTGAAAGAATACAAAGCAACTGCACAAGGCAGTGGGCCACGCCCATTTTACAAATATGTATCGTAAGATTTACATCCAATTGTACAATGCAATGATAATTCCAAAATGAAGCACCCACTATGTACATGTACGCCTACGCCCAGTATCCCCTTGCAGAAAAAAAAAGTCTAATTGTAAATATAACTTGTACCTCAGTTCCGATTTACTGTCAGTGACTTGAGAACAGAAGATGGAATGTGTGTCTGGAATGAAGTCAATTTAAACAGTTTTTTGCCTTCACAAGCCAAGATGCCTGCACTAGTAAGCCAGTGGATCATGGGTTAGAGTCTCGCCCCCAAGTTGGAGTTCTCGTACCTGTGAAGATTTTATCACAGGCTCTATAGTACCGAGCATACTGTTCTATGTGATTATAATAGAGGAATTTCACATTGACGAAAATAGCACCGATCTGCACACTTCTGGGTTTGAAAGCGAGGGTCCATGCTAAGTAAACAACCTATCTTTTGTTGTGTGCAATTTATAACACAGTAAATTCTTCTGAATTTTGAAAAGTCGGTGATCGATTCGTCCAAAAACAATCTGATGCAGTTAAGTTTATTTGAGAATCATTGTTCTGTGAAATAGTTGAACATCGTGTCGATTTAAGAATGATTTTGGACGATTATTGTCGTGATGAACGGGTACCGCTCGACCATGCTGACCATGCACTATGCTGTCATTGGCCGTGATTTATGAATGGATATGTTGAATAGCATTGTTTGTTTAGCATCGAGAGCCTCGCCTTCAACCCAAATGTGCACAGAGGGGGCTTATGTGAAATTCATCTATACAGGGTGATTTAAATAAAGTATACTGGAATGGAACACCAAATGTACATGTATCCCAAATCTTACTGATGCCTGGTACGTTTCCCTTCTTACAATCTTTCTGCTTTAAGAGTAATCTTAATTGTTTCTCCTCGTAACTCTGTACCAAAGTGGCTTTTAGCGTGTATAACAAAAACATTACATCATTTATGAAGGCCTAAGATCTTCTCTTTTGAAATGGTAGGTCATTCACCAAGATCAGGTCACGGATTACTGAGCATGAAATGTTTACGCAAAACCAGTAAAAACATGTCCATGTTCAAGTTTGTGTAGGATTGAGTGATGTTGGCTACGTTTAGACATCGTTTTAGTTCAAACAGTAAAAGTTAAAACGGTTATTCACCACGGGTGGTGATTCGTAAAATTAAAACGTACCGAGCGTTTAGACACCGTTTTAAGTATAGCGAGTTCAACTCGAAGGGGTTTATCTCCATTCTGGGGTCACATAGAAACTTCCGCCCATTTACATAAAGCGCGCGCGCTAGTTCTTGTGTACATCATAAAATTGTGTATATGGGATACATCATGTATATTGTGCGTGCATAGCTTTCAACTGGTTGCCGGCGTACATGCTTCGTAACCATTGATCTCCATTGCATTCATCGCTAGGATTGCGCGCACCACCATTACATGCATTACTGTCAACATGGAGCTGTCACAAGACTTTCTTGTTCAAATAATTATGAAGTCGAAGCAGTGGCCATGATGCAATGGTGAACAGTTTTGAAAAAAGTTCAACAGCTGCTTCAAAACATTTCGGAACAATGAATTAAATGTAAAGGCAAGAGCAGAAAGACGGACGTGAAGGCTTCACACTGTATTTAGCAAAGACGGCGACTGATGGACCACGATAGCGCATGCGTGCTGTGTATAAAGTACCGAAGTCTGACGTCAGTTGCCACGGCAATGGTTCCAAACACATGCAGTTTAGAATGTATTCTGGTTCCAAACATTGCATTGATTGACGTCATCACTTCGGTACTCTATAGGACATGCACTGACGTGCAACCACGATTGTTTACACAACAAAAGGCGCGCCACAAAAGGGGTTACATAACACCGGCTCAACTGTGCTGGCTAAAACAGGAAGCGTTTTAGCTAAAACCGTTCAGACATCGTTTTAAAAGATAAAACTGTTCTGGTTTTAGCTAAACTCTCCCTCCGAGGTGTTTTAAATCACCGTTTTAGCGGCGAGATAAAACAGATTCGGTGCAACTTTTAAACCGCTCAGACACTGATTCAAGTTCAACTAGTGTTTTAAGGGAATTTAAAACGGTGTCTGAACATAGCCCCCCGACTGGTAATCAGTGTTGGTGAACACATGCCTCCATGCACACACCGGTCGACAGGACTCGATCCTGCACTGCCCTCAACATGGATATTTTTTTGACCAGTTCTGCATAGACACCTCATGCTTGGTAATCTGTGACCAGGGCCCAATTTCATAGCGCTACTTAACACACGATTTTCTGCTAACGGAACCCTCGCCCATTTCATAGAGACTGTAAGCACAGCGAAGAGCCCGCTAACTTTGGAAGCAGGATTTGCTTAAATTAGTGACGCAACAATATAAATCTCCATGCACACGCAAGCGTTAGCACGACTTGGCCATGAAATACGCTAATGCTTAAGCAAATTTTCCTGCTATAGTTAGCACAACTTTTCTGCTTACCGGTAAGCAGCGCTATGAAATTGGGCCCTGATCTGAGTGAGTGACATCATGTTTATAAAGAGAAGATCTTAGGCTACATGTACATAGTGGTATGAATTCAGTGACATCGGTTCAATTAATATGTAATATATTTGGGATTTAATTCCTGTATACTATGTTTTGACTTATCCTGTATGGCAGAAAGGATAGAACTTTGTTTAAATGACATTGACTCGACTGTTCTGAAATTGTACTTGAACAATTAATATTCGTGGGTAACGAATCTGTGAAACCGATTTTAATTATTTTCAAAGTTTTTGATTGTAAACACTGCTTTTTGGCAAGAACGGACGCATAGGATGTGCACTTGCAAACACATGGGAAGAAAGGTAGTGGTTTGTAATTCCTTGTGGCACAAGCTGTATTTAAAACATGGCGTAAATTCAGTCAAACTGAAAATGTTTACAAATTTGGTCTTGAACCAAAGACCGCTGGGTTGCTACTCCAGTGTTTTACCAACTGACTGACACCCATACTGGCATTCTACATATACAGTCGAACACCTTTATAACAAGGTCCTTGGGACTTTACAATTTACCTTGTTATAACAGGTGCCTTGTATTATCAGTAATGGGAAACAAAGAAAAACAAAGACTCGGGACGTATTTTTTTCCTTGTTATAAGCAGGATGTTGTATTAACAGTGCTCTTATTATCAGGGTTCGACTGTATTGTACAGTAGAATGCCATTATAACGAACATCATGGGATCCAGCAAAAAATGTTCACTACGGTGGTCATTCATTATAGTGAATAATGGTATGTATTGAGTATAACAATATGGGAGTCAAAGATGTCCGTTATAGCCAAATGTTTGGTATAGCGGTGTCCATTATAGTGAAGTTCTACTGTGCTCTGATATAGAGCTAAGTGGCTGAGTTGGCAGAGCATTGGAACATGTTTCCAGACGTCTTGGGTCCATGTCATGTATTGGCCAAAATGTCTTTGTCCATCCCCTTTTTATTGCAAAATTTACTGTCAACATGATACTCTTTTGCACAGAAATCAAAAGCTTTAGGTACACGTTTCTTTTTGTGGAAGGTTTACAATGACACTTTGATGCTTTAATACTCAGTTAACATGGTGAAAGTTTTAATTTTTAAGGTTTCAGAAGGGGGAAAAGACTTTGGCAAAGAGTGATGTTTCAAAAAACATTAGTCTGGTTAAATACGAAAGAGAAATTTTAAACCCCAAGTGTTCCCAAACCGTCAAATTCCAATCCTTGCTTTTGATAGACTGGTAGATTGAGTGCTGATGACTCTATTTTTTTCCAGTGTTGATGACAGCTATGTATGAGGATATCTATTGACCCATTTCAGCAAACTCCAACAGCACATTGGCTGTCCGAATTTGATGGCTTCTGATGGAGTTTAATGGGTTCTGGTGGGTTTTGATGGAATGTGGTGGGTTCTGGTGGAATTTCGTGGACTTCTACTTAAATCACTACTGATGGGTTTAGTACTGTTTCAGCATTGCGGTTGATTACTCCCGCAAGAGGCTATGTACACATTCCATTAAATTCCCAATGGCAACTATGGATTTGGTGGTGCATTGTTGGAATTTGATTGGTTTAGTTAAGTATCACTGCAGTTATTGGAATATGATGGACTGTGGCAGCACTGTGAGAAGAGTGAATATTGGGATATTTACTTTATTTCTTAAGGTTTTGCAGCAAACCTACATCTATGTATACGTTACATTGTAGTTCTTAACCCACAAATAGCTTTAGACCTTACGTTGTAAACTTGTACAAAGGAATTTTTAGTTCATTAGTTTTCAATCTGCTGTCTGTACTAAAATAAACATCTAATCATTTGTAATTTGCAGCAATCGGTCAATAAAAGGAAATTTCCAAATAGATGTACACTTTCCAGTTTTCCCCTCAGTTCTACATCAAGATTTTTGATATACATGTACGTGTATTCGATTTTTTATCCCCCCCCCCCCCTCTTTAGCTACGCCACGGTGAGGTGGGGGCCAGTCTAAACATCAGATGAAAGAATGGACATTATTTCTTAACATTATTTCAAGGCACAGTTTATCATGCAGCTCTTGGCTAGTCAAGGCCAGTAGAGGGGGGAGGGGGAGTCTTACAATGAACATAGTGTCGACAACTGGCCTGAACAGGACTGACAAGACTCGTTTTAAGTTGGTTTTAAGATGTGCATGAGCTGCAAGACATTGGTAGTTTCAGCATTTAAAAAGGGGGAACTACTGCCCAAAGCAGTACAGTTGGCAACTTGCTAACTTGTTAGCTACCCAAAAATCCCTTAACCAAAGTCACATACCTCAGCCTGATTTTGCGGTGGTGGCAAACGATATGATAAAGCAGAAACCCAAACCCGAGTTTGAGAACCGGCCATTAATTTCTCCTTCATGTTGTGTTGTGCATGTTATACTTTACGACTTGGAACAAAGGGTAACATAAGAGAACAATACAACTCAGGACCTGAGCCCAAGTCCTTGGTGGTTTTCATGTACATAATACGTGTACAAACATTATGGGACTTGTCAAGAAAAAGTTTGTCTGAACAATATGGAAGAAAACAGCAAAATGCTATACTGTGTGTGCATTTGTCACAAGGTCACACATGAAAATCCTTTTTCTTGTAATTTCGATTTTAACTCCCACAGTACTTGCTTTATGTGTTATCAACTCCTTTACTACATGTATTAGGGCGTTACAAAATCTTACAGCTAGGATTGCTGGATTCTGATGGATGCAATTTTTTATCACAGTGGATGTGCTACGGTGTTTAATATATCAAACTGACCCCCATGCCAAGGTATGGCTACTGAGCCTGACAAAACCATTCACGCTTGGTGGGTTTTAATGGATTCGGTACTGCACCACAATATGCACTGGTGGATTTTGATGGATTGGTATTGCAGCATTTCCTGCCCTACAAAAACTGTTGATTTATGTTGATTTATTTGGGAATGTTCCTAGCCACACTGCCAAAAGGTTAACCCCTTGCGTACAGATGACGCCATATGGCGCAAAAAAACAGTGCCACCAGGCCGGATGACGCCATTGCCACTGTTTGTTCAGTTTCAATCCATTGTTGGATTATTGTGTATAGGTTACGCTTGACTGCACAAACACATTGTAGCAGTTCGCTTGGCTGCCAGAGCCGCAGCGGCACCCCGACTTCTCCCGTAAAATACCGTACTCATGGGGTTAAAGGTGAAGTTAACAAATATGAAAAATAAATATGTAAACTACACAAAAACATTGGGTAGAAAGCTACACTCATGCATGTGAGGGCATTACAACTAATACCAAGTAATAAATGAATTTGTTAACAAAACAAGAAAAGCTTGGTCAAAGTTGAGAAAGAAAATAATTGGGTGTTAATTTTACTGGCTAAATGATAAAGTAACTCCTCAAAAAAAGTTCGGAAATTTTTTCACTTTTTAATATCTCGGTTATTTGAGACCCGTTTGTATTGTGTTGCATATCAGTGAAAGGTTCATCATTCCCCTTCACAACAACACTACCACATTTGTAACAATCACTTGCTTCACGGCTGAGTACCTCTCCTGTGAATACAGGTGGGTCGCAAACAGAATGTGCCAAATTTGCCATTATCTGTGCTTAGCATATTGATTCGGTTGTTTTGAGTTGTTTCGGGGATTGGATTTGTTTTGAATGGGAAAGTGCCAGGACAGGATTAGCAGTTTTACAGGTGGTTGAACATGGATGAATGCACAGTGAGTCTTTGGTGATGGTCATTTTTCAAAGTGGTCATTTGGTGTATAATCCAAGCATCATCATGCCAAGATTATCCAACGTGGAGAAGGCTCGTGCTATAGGGCAGCTTTAATTAAGCTGGTGTTCCCCAGAACCAAGCCCTATAGTACCATCTCCAAATTGGTGATGTCAAGGACAGACCAAGAAGTGGGCATCCCAAGAAGACAACACCCCAAGAAGACTGGTGAGCAGCATGAGGAGGAGGTGCCAGGCTGTTGTGGCTGCGTATGGTTCTTCCACCCGCTATTGATGTTAGTGACTGTTGTTTGTGTAATGAATACTGTGTAAAATTGCCAATATGTCTTCTTTATTCCTGGTTACTGACACAGTTGGTTGTTCTGTTGAGCACAGATATTGGCAAATTTGGCACATTCTGTTTGAGACCCTCCTGTATTCACAGGAGAGGTACTCAGCCGTGAAGCAAGTGATTGTTACAAATGTGGTAGTGTTGTTGTGAAGGGGAATGATGAACCTTTCACTGATATGCAACACGATACAAACGGGTCTCAAATAACCGAGATATAAATAAGTGAAAACAATTTCCGAACTTTTTTTGAGGAGTTTAGTTGAGATCAGTTTTGTCTGTTGGTTATAAAAGTATGTTTCATCTTTATCTGACAATATATATGTTAATATGCTCCTTTTTATCATAAATATCACTGGTTTTTAGTTACAACTGTGAAGAGATGTTTTAATATCTCAAAGATTACAAGTACAAAATGTACATGTATACAAATATCAAAATTTGTAACTAATAATTTCAGGGGAAATGTAAAGTTCTTGAAAAAGACATCATTGCTTAAGAAATTTTGGTCAATATAAAACCGGAAAGTTGACTACTTTAATCATTTTTTTTCATTCTTCGGTTTTCTTTATTCACCCCGAAAAAACTTCCTGAGTCATTACTTTTTATTTGTGCACTTTTTTCGGGGAAGTAAATAAAGGAACAACACAACAAACATCATTAGATGAACGGTACACTCGTACCAAAGAGCTGGAAAATGGCCGAAAATTTTTTGAATAAATTGAAACTTGTCCAAATCTGCAATGAAGATTCTAGGTCACATTTTATTTTCCTTAAGCACATTTAAATTTGTTATTCCTCTTGATCTACACGAAAACTACAATCGCATTTATTTCTAGTCAACCCAACCAGGCATTATTAATTACATTTAAAATTGATTCCATACTTCTGTGTAAATAAGCAGCCAAACCACATAGACACATCCCAATTCAAATATAATCACATCTACAATGAACTACCATGGAGTATTTTCATTGCATAAATCTAGATACACCATAACCCATCTACATGTATTTACAATTTCTTTTTACAGAAATGTTTCATTTTTTCCCCCTAAACTTTCAAATAAATATAAATTCATAATTAAGCATGAACACTCTTTCGATGTCACATTTCACAACTTTCTTTGAAATCTTTACAATCCTATGAATGTTTCTAATGTATAATTAGATAAATGACAAAAAACAAATGCATTTTCAAAAGGAAAGTTTAATTATAGTTTTAATTGTAAAGGAGACTAAACACAGAAAACACAATCTCTGAAGGAACTTTAATACTTTAAACACTCATTACTTTTAAAGCAACAATTGCACAGACCACTCAGATGTTGGAATTCAGGTCTAAAAGCTGCTATGTCAGTACGTCTGGGTTGCATCGCCCATAAAAATAAATGTTCAAACTGAATGGACATTTTGTTAGCATTGAATAAGTGCCGAGCTTTTCAATGAGACATTCCACACACAAATAAAATGACTGGCAATAAGTAAGAGATTAAACAAGTTTTACATTTTGATTAGAAGCAGGACTAGCCCAGGTTCTCTTTCTCTGATAGTGTACATAGACGAAGTCCAGATATATGCTAGAGCAGCAACACTCGTCATTCCTACAAGTATTAACCCCAACTCCCTAGGGTGTGTGGAAAATCGTATTGAAATTGGAGGATTCAGGACTGTCAGGGTTAAATGTATATCACTCTTCACGAGTGATGCATGATAAAACAATTTTAGGAAGACCATTGTACACAGTATAGTGAGGGCTTTAGTGTTCTTTCGTTCGTAATTCATTAGTAGGGAAATCCCTTAAATTCACATTTTCAGTCGTAACACGGACATAGCGGCTTAAATGATGACCTCAAATAAAAGTAATGTGAATTCATAGGGTCAAAGTTCATGTTTTAGGTCCTAAAGGGTCTAAATAGTGATGTACATGTGTCTGGAAATCTAGTTAATGATTGATGGAATAACTACGCCAAACCTTATCTAGTCAACGATGGTTGGGCTAGTCTAGTCATCTATTTGTAACCAGCCTGTTGGCCACATCGCCGGTTATCGGTAAAGTGCGAGTGTCACAACGTACAGCAGAGACCTTGTGGTTTCATGCTGATATTTGACAAGAGTTCAAGTTGAGATTGTTCCCAATTTAATGACAGAAAAGTTGTAAAGTACGTCACAATTCAACCTCTGGTTAACCAACTGTTATTGATCGCACTTGCTCTGCAGTGATCTTTAGTAGACAAAGGTCAGAGTTCAGATAAATTAATAAAATAAATTAATAAAACAACTCAGGGGTCAGAAAATGTGGCCGGCTCTGGCAAAACCCGACGCTTCTTAGCATTTCCCATTACGCGGTATCAGCCCGCAACGTTAAATAAAAAAATGCCATCAGTGATACCAAAACCCCAATATTGAAATTTGCTAGAGCTGGTCACAAATTTCAATATTGGTGGTTTTGGTATCACTGATGCCATTGTTTAACGTTGCAGGCCCATACCTCATAATGGGAAATGCCGTAATCGGGTTTTGCCAGAGCTGGTTACAAATAGTTAAATGACTGCTATATTTGCAAAATCTTTTAAGTGTGTATAAATTAGGTGGGTTTGAGAACTTGATCACGGCAAACTTTCACTGTTGTGCATGTGTTAGGACACTCATTTTTAGCCAATACAAAAGAAAATTTGCATACAAACTACACCAATGTACAAGAAAGGTATTTTATATCCGAAAAAATGTTGAAGTACAAATGTTTTATACATCTCTCTCTCTCTTTTTATTAATATATATACAGAAAAGTGTCATTATAGCAAGTAGAGCTGTATGACTGGTAAGCCGTTTCATAACAGGGCACCAGCTAAACAATATCCATAGGTTTCGGAGTTAGGCCCTGTCCGAATTACTTGGCTGCGGCTTGAAATTACACACGAGTCTATGGGAAGTGGCTGCAGCCGCTACCATAGACATGTGTGTAACATCCAGCCGTAGCCAAGTAATTCGGACAGGGCCTAAGATACCAACTTACTATGCTGGTAACCCATGGATGAATGTGAGGTCAGGGGTAAATTTCACTGGTGCCCACCACTGCAGCCCATGCACTCGCATTTGACATTTGTATGTACTGTCTGCTAAAATTTGCCTACACTACAAAGTACATTAGAAAAAACATTGTGTATGTATGAAAATACTGCTGCCCGCTTTGAATATTTAACAGTAAAATTAGATGCAACATCTGATTATTAAGAGTCTACCATTGACCAATTTGCCAAGGTGTTTGTAGCAATTGTCAAGACTTCAACAGCAAATGAGCTGCAACTGAGGGATGAGTTTTAATGGCCTTGCCATAAATGACACAATGCCATGCAAAATCACTTGTGTATTAAAATGCATGCTATGCCCATTGCTTGCTTGAACATCAAAATCAATGGAAACACACTTGGCAGAAACTGGTACGTGGGACAAACGCTATTGCCAAGTGTCAATCTCACAAGATTTAAATTGGCATACAAACCTAAAGATTTGACCTGCTCATGCAAATGAGTCACACAAAACTTCCTTGATTTGGAGAGAGTATGAAATAAGCTTGGATTGGTATATGTTTGGCTTTTGGAACTTCTGTGAGTATCTGAAACTTTCAAGTTTAAAAAACTTATTGCAGAAAATAAGCTTTTAAAGGAAATAAACAATGCACGTAAGAGAACCAAAGTATGGTTGTCCAATAGAAATCTCACTTTTACAAGAAAAAAACGGTAGTCCAAATTAAATATCAACATCAAATGCACCAGGTGACTTCAGGATTCAATTTCACAGCCGAGCCCAATGCTGTGGCTGTTTTAAGTAAGCACGAAAGTGCCCCTTACTATAGCAGAAAAGCTTGTGCTTACTGCAAATGTATTTTACATGTAATTTAGGCTTGTGTGTACTCCATGATTGAAGAGTCTGTATTATACAGGGTTTGCACAGAATTCCAGGTTAGCACAATAAGCACAGAATGGTGATCATTAAGCAGAATTCCATGGTTAACAGAACTATAAAATGTGCCCATATTCCAAACTTGTGATAATAAATGACGAAAAGTTGCTTAATTATTTTTTGATATTTTGTTACAGAAGACAACGAAAAAATAAGCCAGTTCGGTATCTCGAAGGTCAAAGGTTATTCGAGATAAAATTGCTGACATAATGTCACGCGATGTTACGCGAACACCCATTCTGATTGAATTAAACAGGTGCGCGTTGTGCGACCATCTTGCACGTTGTGCGACCACCTTGCGCGTTCATATGCTCGCGTTAGGTCACGGGTCATTCGGGATAACTATGTCATTGTGCATAAGCGCAGTTGAAATACCGAACTGGCTTATTGTAACTATGGAATTGGGATGATAATTTTACAGAAAAATGTAAAATCCGAAATCAAACATATTTATTAAACAAAACAAAATACAAAAAAATTATATACATGTTTACAATTTTTTTCTTGACAGCTCTCTTGCCATTCCAATACTAATTTCCGAGTGTCAAATGCTAGACATTGCCTTGGGTTAAGCGGTAGGATTTAGCACTCCATCACAATCCCTCCACGAAGGCCAGTTCATACTTTGCGCGAATGCGAACATGATTTTTATGACGCCGACAATGCTTGCTTCATTGTAACATTCGCCGTTACCCTAACAAATTCCCTTCACTCTCAAATTGGCGTCGAGTATGAACCGGGCTTTACACTGATTTTTCTCCTGTTCTACTTCCTTTGACAATCTTTAAAATGGCACAGGCTCACCAGACGTGCGTCTCACGAATCTCGCTGATAATATGACTAGCTTTCTGAAGGGCCTGTGGGCGAAATAGAAAAGGAGGAAAACTTGGATACATGTATATTTTCTGTGAATCCGGACATTACAGTGCAGCGCGTGCTTTATCAAAACAAAATATCTCATTAAAACAGAGCTTGATTTAGACTTGCAAAGTTAGGGATCTTTTCACATTGTCTGATAGCGGTATCAATTGCAGTAATGCTGTATTTTTGCAGTAGCAGCATTAATGCCTAGCTGACCAAGATAATGAGCTCCTCTGTACAGGTGACCAATATTCATGAGGAGTGTGTGGTCCTCTGTCCACCAGTGCTTTAAAAAGAATCCAGTTGTGGATCACTTATCCCTCAGCTCTCAGGCTAGTCTGTCCTGGTGGACAGTGAGAGAGTAATGTATTCCAAACCAGAGCTGTTAATATTAAACAGTCATTGCAACAATGTAAGACCTCCACTAATGAGGTTCTTTATCCATTGTCTGTCCATGCCTATTCAGCTTCTAATGACCCCTGCAAACTGGAAATCTTTAACAAACTGACTGTACTTTAACCCTAACCCCCTAGGCATTTATGGACTTAGACAAATTGGTGCATCATAGCTCCATGTAAAGTAATGGTGCCAAGGCCCTGCAGTACTGAACCCATCAAAATTAGACAAAACCTGCTTTTGGAGTTTGCAAGGCTTGGGGTAGTTAGGGTTAATGAGCTCCAAGCTCCAGTTTTGATCTCATAATTATTCATTTATTGAAGCCACCTGGCTTTACATTCATCAGGCAAGGTTTGTGGTACAGCAATTCTGTAATCAATACCGCACATGGACGATATGAAATGTTCCCTTAAAATCATGCCAAATGTCAAACATCTCATACCACAATCATATTTATAAGCATGCTACTGTTTTCCTCATAGAAGAGGTCCAAAGTCGAGACCAGCAAAATAGTCGAGACCAGCAAAAATAGCCAGAACTCAAATGACAAAGACCGGGGTACAATGACCGAGACCAAAACCCAAACCAATCCCTGTCTTGATATCTACAACCCTGACTGTATGACCCACCTGTAACATCTCCTGAGCATCTTTCCTCCTCTGTGACATGTGTTCCGACTCTTTAAGCAATGTCTCGATGGCTTCCTGTTTGTATAACTTGCCTACCAGCTCACTCTGCAGGTTGTCCTGGACATGGTTGACTAGGAAGTGCATGATGGCCTTGGGTACGCTGTCCTGAATGTTCTTACGTACGATCAGGAAATAGCTCTGGATCAGCCGCTCTGTTGGGCAGGAAAAATAATCACGTGCAATTTGGATTTTCACTGAGAATTTGAGTTTTAAACTTCTTGCCTTGTCAGAGTGGTAATCATTTCATAATAATATATACATATAAGGTGTACATCTATCATCAATCATTGCATTCAAGGCGCTACATTATTACCCCTGCTCATCAGGCCTATTAATAATTTCTAATACCTCAGCTCTCTGGGGAGTATACAGCCCCGGGTGCAAGTTGAGCACACATGGGCTAATTAAACACATAATCACCACTGCCCTCACAGGTACCCATTTTACTCCTGGGTGGAGAGTTATGACAAAGTGTCTTGCTCAAGGACACAAGCACCATGATCCCTTTACCCACAATCTGTAGCATCACCCAGATCGCGAGTCAAATGTACGAGACCATGAAGACACTGTAATCCACAATCTTGTGAACATTAACCCTAACTAACCCAAGCCTTGCGAACTCCAACAGCAGGTCCTTGACACCATTACTTTACATGGAGCTATGATGCCCCAATTTGTTTAAGTCCAAAGAATGTGCCACAGGTATACTGCACAGTGTTGGATTTTGACAGGTTGAGGAAGCTTCCTAGTAAAAAATGCCTAGGGGGTTAGGGTTAATGATTAATGGTTCACATATATAAGTTTAAATTTTAAAATTGGAAACAAGGATATTTGCATACAAAAATGTACAGACAATAAAGATGATTACTTACTAATTACATCCACATCTCTCTGTTCCCTCGATGACAGCTTTCTATTTAGTGGAACATCGGGCTGCAAGAAAGTTCAACTGAGTAAGTTACAGTACGCAGATAATAATTTTCAGATATTTAGGTATTCTTGGTTAATAACAAAACCCAATGTAACTAGTACTATGCTGGAATGGTTAAATGCTTCAAAGGTCTTTACAACACCGTCTTGGCTAAGCATGAACTGGGTACCCGACTGCTAATGTCAGGAACCGGTTCCAGATTATGGAATCGAGTACCCATAACCGAATTAACATATTACTTAAATTTCTCAGACAATGCAAACAAGTTTTGAATGTCATTTGTGGGGAATTTTCAAAATGAAAACCAGGGTACATGTACATGGAAAAACAAAACAGATTAACGTTTGTGACGCTTTCCAAAATGCAATTTACACCGTAAAACCACAGAGCTCACTGTACACACTTGCACCTTGCTGCATTGATGCACCGATGTGGTAGTTTTAAAATGCAGACATTTACGGACAATACAAACAGCAATTTCCGAGATTGTATTTTTGGTATGGGCTTTCTTTAACGGGTACCCAGGTACCCGTGTTTTTTTTTTCAGTCCGGTACACAATTCCCCATAGTACCCGTACTACCCGTAAATGCACACCCCTACACTGCCAGGTTACATGCACAGCAAATGTTTATGAGAGGCAATTGGAGGATTTTGAAGGATTCTAGCAAAAAGCATCTGGAGGGGAGGGGGGAGGGGGGGGGGGGGGGTAGGGTAAAAAAAAGAAAGAAATTACTTACTACATCAGGAAGAAGGTTCAGAGCATGTGTCTTCTTGTCCACTTTGGGGCTCTGCATCTGTGGGGGCGTGGCTGGTACTTCCCCCGCCCCCTCTCCAGTCACACCCTTGGATTGCCCTGTCGAACCTCTTACCCAGCTGGGTACCCATGAGCCGACGGTGCTCGAGCTACCAGACGATTCACGCAGGTCTTTGGCTGCAGTAATGCCGTCTGTCGTCGCTACCTGGGATACGGCCTAGGGTGAACGATTGGCAACTTTAAATAAGCCATGTTTTTTTAAAGGTCCGTCACAATGCCATTTAGGTGGTAAAAATCAAAATGATTTTGACTGTTATTGAAGAAAAAGTAAATACATGAAATTTTTCACAGAAGTAAACTTATATACATAGTAAGCTTACTTCAACTGAAAAATTTGTTTTACTTTGTGATATTTTCACTGAATAAGGTTATTAAATATAAAAATTTACTTCAATAGACAAATCCCAAATTGAAAAAAATAGCACCGATCTGCGCATGTCTGGGTTTGTAAGCGAGGCTCTCGGTGCTAAGTAAACAACTTATTGTGCTGAACGTGTGCTGCGCTGCCATTTATGGCGTGATTCATTCATGCATGAATGAATTTGTTGAATACCACTGTGTTTGTTTAGCAATGAGGTCCTCGCTTTCAACCCAGGAGTGTGCAGACAGATCTAATATGAAATCCATCATTAAATGTAATCACAAGTCCCTGCAAGTCCCTGCAAGTCCCTGTAAGTCCATCACAAGCCCTCCAGTCCTAATTCCAATCACAAGCTATTCAAATAAGCTTTGACAAAGGCATTCCTTTGTCATTGTTCATCCAGTTACTTGTGACCGGCTTTATGAAAGGACTTCTGACTGGGCTTGCAAAAGTACTTATGAAAGGACTTGCAGGGACTCGACTCAAACTCTGGTTTGTACCCCAGAAAATTGCATCATTAGAGACACCGCAATAGCAGGGGTGAGATTTCAGGAAAATGAACAATTCACGAAACATTCAAAGTCATTTGATCTGTATGGCGTTGCTGAAAAATGTACAAGAAAATTGCATTTTCTACCAACAGATATGGTTCGAAATTTCAAACAATAGGGTCATTAGAACTAAAAGAATACTGTTTCAGGGTGAAGAGCTCATTTTGGAATGATAAAAAACAATTTAAGGACCAAAAAATCTTCTGAAAATCTGAAAGACGTCTTACCAAATATTCTGAAATCAGGAAAAATCTGGAGAAATCTCAGCCCTGCCATAGGTTCCAAAGTATGACCTATTCAATGAGGGAAAATAACAACTTCAAATAACTTTCACTTTACCTTCGTTACTTTATCCACTTTGCTAGTGTGTTGATCAGTAGCAGACACAGAGGCCGGAACCAGCTCATTCTTCTTCTTTCTCTGTTCCCTCTCTTGGTAATCAACTAGAGCGTTGACCAGACTAGCTTCGGCAAAGTCCGGATGCTTGGTGTTGATGTATGCTAGCTCGATACCAACCAGATTCTCAACCTGGGAATGTGAAATATTGGCAGCATTTAAAACCTTTGGAAATGTACTGTTACTGGAGTTATTTCCCATCAAATCCTCTCGGCACTTTTGCTAGGAAGTAACTAAATTGCACATTGTACTTACAGAATCGAGGGGCACCAAGCCCAAGTTAACTCTGCGGTGTGCCATGGTGCTGTTTTGTTAAGTAGGTCACCATGGTGTAACAGTGCGTGTATATTGTCATGGCACACCGCAGGGTTAAGTGATAGCGGCTGGGTTCCACTTTCTTAAATCCTGCAAAATCCACTGAAACCCTGTGGTGGATTTTGGAGGGTTAGGGGTTACCACACTACTCTGAATTATGTAGGTTCTGATACCCAGCACGATATGGGGCATAGGGGTACCCCCCTTTGTCCCTATACCCTAAATACACTCCAGGCTATTGTTACCTAACACATCCCCCCTAGATTTCTGAAAAGAATTCCTGAGATTCCGGGAACACAATGACCAACACAAAAGAGGGGGGTTCCCCTTTGCCCCATATCGTGCTTCATATGCAGGTTCTGCAGTGCAAAGCATGTCCAGCAGTGGGCTTTTTGTTCGAGTTTTGTTCAATCCAGTCCACCAAAATGAGGAAAAATATGTTGGTATTTGTAATACTAAGATTGCTTTTTATTTCAGTATGGAAAAATCAATGAAAAAAAAAATTACTTTTCCAGACCTATTTGGTAAAAAATAATATTCCATTTCAATAACCAAGTTCTTTTTCAAGTGGCTGATTTTGCGAATTCCGTCTATTTTTTGCTATACGGCATTATGAGTTTATGACTTCTGACTAGCGTCCCTTGAACCAACACACTGACAATTTGGGAGACCGCCAACATAGGGCAAGATAGCTCAGTTCGTAGAGCACTGGTACGATATTCCAGGTTGAAATCCCGCTCCTACCAGTTTTCTTGGTTCACGTTGAAAATAATGGGTTTTTTGCACTCACAGAAAATGACCAGACTTACATCGCTAAAACATGGGCTAGAATCTTGACCAATTCTAGATCCTGAAAAGAGGACAGATAAAGTGAGACAAGTCTGGCCTGTTGTCCCTGAGACTCACCATCGTGTTTGTCGTGGGTAAGCGTTTCCTGAGCAGTGCCGTCACCACGTCCACGACGTGATCGTTTAACTTAGGGAAGCGTAGCATCTCCTGCGTGCCGCAATGCTGAATGATGCGCTGCATTTCTTCATGGACGAGCTCCACGCAGCGTAGGCTGGGTTCCTCCAAGCGACGGATCTGTCGCTTGACAAGAAGCTCAAAGGAGACCTCGGGGATGAAGAGGGCTGGACGGGGACCCTAGAGAGGTAGGATATCATTTCCAGTCTTTCATTTCAAAGTCACTGTGACTGATAGCTTGCCATCTAACAGGGAGAGGTGAGTTGGTCTCATCAATGGTGGAAGTTACCCCACCTGGGTCTATAGGTCTGAAAATTGGGATAATTTCTCTAGAATCTGTTGAAGAATTATCCTCTATTTAGACATGGGCCCATGAAAACTGTAGTGTTGGCAATTCAAAATCTCACCAACCCTACCACCTCTGATTGTAACCCTTTACCTAGAGTGGCTTTTAGCCTTGTACTGGGTGAAACAAAGTGCACCTCCACATGAGACTTTGATTTTTCTATAGCACCTTGCCAGAGTAATACCTCTAAGTGAAATTCTAGGAAGTTTAAAATACCCCTGTTCACCAATCTCAAGTTTACTCTCCTGTTTCAACATTAGAGAAAAGCAATACAAACCAATAGTTTTCAGTCATCCTGAAATCTTAAGTTTTGACATTCATGCTATAAATACAGGTTTTCTGGAAAGCTGTTACACTCATCAAACTAATATATTATAGACGGTTTTGTAACTTATTGCGAGTCAGACAGCAAAACATAAGGACGTTTATTTCAGACAGTTGAAAATCAATTTTGGCACCAAAAAATGCAGTTTATTGTTTCGCAAATCATTAGGTCACTTGATGACTCATTTACCTTTAAACGAAAGTATTTACAGTCCGTCATTTGACAACAAATTTATTCTTGTGGTACATGTATTTCAGCAAAACATAAGGACGTTTATTTCGGACAGTTGAAAATCAATTTTGGCACCAAAAAATGCAGTTTATTGTTTCGCAAATCATTAGGTCACTTGATGACTCATTTACCTTTAAACGGAAGTATTTACAGTCCGTCATTTGACAACAAATTTATTCTTGTGGTACATGTATTTCACCTGACGTTGGTATAAATTTACAAATTTGTCATTTTGAGCCATGTCCACTTGATCAAGGAATTGCAATTTTAGTTATTAATTTATTTTATTTTATTTAAATTCTTTCTGGTATTAAATGAAACCGGTGATTCCTCAAAGGGTATTAAGCACTACATATCAAGCCCAAAGCGAGACGCAAAAAAAAAAAAGTAATCGGTTTTAGACGTGGGAGAGAAACCCCTGAAACAATATGTCAGAGAATAAGACAGGTACTGGAAACACAGTCAGGGTTTCTACACTCATGGATAATCCTGGAAAATTCAAGGAAGTATCAAGGAAAATCAATGATAAGGGGGCTTACTGTAGCGTTTCTGATAGCCGTCAAGATATCTATTGTCCTCAGTCCGCCTAGTGGGTCAATACCATCTAACGTTCGGCCAAATGTTTCATGAAAGATGTAGCAAATGCGAGCACCTCCGCACCTAAAAATAAACAAAAGGATTCATTATTTTTTTATTTTCAAATTCAGTAATTTCAGTACTGGTGTGGGTTAACAGACTTGAATAAATGCCATGGCATTTGGGAATTTGGCCTATTGCTTATGTCAAGCAGCATTTGATCCCTTCAAATGAAGAGCACAGAGCATATGATTTTTAAACTGGTAATAGTTTACACCCAATGCAGAAAGCACTACATCATACTCCGATTATTAATTGTTTTTCCTCAGCGGAAAAAAGTCACAAGCAGTAGATCTCACATGTATTTTTTTGTAGCCGGTAACCGTTTTTTGGCAAATGAGCATTTTCAGTGCAAAGCAAAGTTTTGTTACATGCACTGCACAATTTTGCATTATAATACTGTAGAATTTACCACACAGCTAATTTGGCAACATGCAATAGCATAATAGTACGTTATATAGACGACCTTATGTGCAGTGGTCATCCAAAAAGGGTTTTGTCATTCAAATTTTGTAACAATGTAAACAGAAAAGGTCTAGCCATGTTTGTCCAAGGGTAACAAAGACATTATCCTCTGAAACCTAAAACCAAAAACAAAACAAAAAAACAAAAAAACAATTAAAAAAATAATAATTTATAAATAAATAAATAAATAAATAATAAACAAAAAAAAAACAACAAAAAAACCCTCCAAAAAACAAATCAATAAACAACCCCCCCAGAAAATTTTTTAAAAAATTTAAACAAATAAAATTAAATTAAATAAAAAATAAATATAAAATAAATAAAAAAATACTTTTCTTGTACAAAATTTCCCGAAGATAGGATGATAAACAACTTCGTAGGTTCCACAAAATTTACACTCACAATTCTGACGTCTGAATATTTCTAGCCGTTCCTTCAATGGTGGCACAGTACCCTGCAGCAAACTTTGTGATAATCTGTAACAATGTTTGACTCTTGTCATCCACCGGCTCACCAAACGATGCCAGGAGTTGCTGGAACTGGGAACTCATGACGTTAACTCTGGTCTTCAGCTCTGGTAGACAGTCTCGGATGTGGTGCATCAGTAACTGATAAATACACCAAAAATGTTTATATGTGAAATGCTTTGCTCCCGTGGTAAAAGCGCAATATAAATCAATTTTACAGGACTTAATTCTGATGCCTCATAATTGCAAACTTGATACTTCCCTTCCATAATTTCATTAATAACAAAGCCAGCTGCAATTGACCTATTGCCGTTTGTGAGTTAGCTACGCCCCTTAGACAACTTTACACAAGTGCAGCACGTGGATGCGATGCGCGAAACGCGCAGTAGCGTATTATGGTGAATCATTGCATACACGCTCTCTCTGACCGGATGCAGGAGTTGTCTCAGATTTCTGAGACAACTTTGCCCACGTGTGCATGCAGACTTTCGTGCGACCACTTATTGCAAAAAGTGGGAAAATAGCTTTTCCCAATTTTTAGCTGCTCGTTATAATGCGTATCTGAATAATGCAGACTCCCCGGACTCCACTCACATAATTTTCACCATCCGAGAATCGAAAAAACTTCAGAAATATAAACAAAACAAACTACGCTAAACGGGCTTGGCCAATGTGCTGCGAACAAAATTAGTATAATGAAAACGTGATAGGCCAGTTGAGCGTTTGCATTAAATTTGACGTGTATTCGCGTACTGCGTTTCAAGAAACAGGGCCCACATGCAGCTAAATAATGCGCGTATTTGGAATGTTTTTTGTTTGTCCAAGATTTGGAATATCATGTGATGTTCAACAGACACTACGATTAAATAATGGTCATGAACGGCGATAGGTCAATTATTACAGTCGTCGCATACTGACATAATGCAGTGAGCTCCCAAATGCACTGTGCTGCAGCATCAGCAGAATAACATTGTTTTGAATGCATTTTATCCAACAATATGACGGGCAGAACGGTCGAAGCTTCCTCACCCTGTTGAGTGTCTTAGCGAGGTAATGTGTTCCATTACGATTGGCCAGGGCAGGGTACTTGCGTTGTAGGTAACCTGCCTCGTCCCGTATTGCATCTTTTATTTGCTGAAATGGAAAACCAAAAAGAATTTTATTTATTAACCCTTTGTAGCCAGACGGTGGCCATAGCAGTGGTGTGAGGCAAGACACTTGGGACAGTTGACGTAAAAAGCCGCATTCCTGCTCATACACAATCCATTCATGTTTCAACTATATTGTTCTTGAATGGGAGTGTAATGAATAGATGGAGCTTTTTCAAACAAAGCTTTCATTCACATGGAAGGGGGCTCCAAGTGTGGTGCCCTTTCAGTGAGAGCCTGGTACCCTGGCATTTGATCAATAACATCCGTATGCAAAGGGTTAACAGAGTGTAAGGCCGTGTCCGAATTACTTGGCTGCGGCTTGAAATTACACACGAGTCTATGGGAAGTGGCTGCAGCCACTACCATAGACATGTGTGTAACATCCAGGGCCTAAATACAGAATATTAAAGTTTCAAGTGTCTAGTTTCTTGCCTCCATACCAAGACAACACTGGTTGCAGAAAAGCTGCTCCAAGATGGTGTCCCTTCACTGTGATTCGTAAACAAAGTGACAACCGTGGTCAGACTACATGAAAAATTGTTCACTCAGATTTTCTGCTAACGTATTTGGACGGGATATGTTTCAAACATGGTAAACACACAGGTCACAAACTCCGATGTGATGATGCGGGTATCAAATTAGATACAAACTACGAGGAAAGGAGATGTTTTTAAACCAAAATCTTCTTACCTTTTTCTGGTTAATGTCCATCTGGCTTCTGTTGACTACACCTATGATACCCAGCTTGACTGGAATAACTGGAAACAAGATCAAAATAAGGGCAAGGATTTACTTTTCAAAAAGTCCATCTGTCTACATGTTTCATGTCTGTCTGCTTGTTTGCATATGAAGAGATTATCTGTACATCAACTTCCCATCACTTTGGTTTGTCATTCTGAAGGCATCGATGACCGTTTAAAGGAACCATGCTTCTCAAATTTGCCGGATAGCATTTTATTTCATAAATACATTCATTTATATGTATTAAATGTGAATTAAAAGCCAAACTGGTTCAAGTGAAGTTTTAGTGTGATTATTTGCCGCCCAAAAATTGCCCCCCCCTTTTTGGAATTTGTTGAGACTCAAATTGAGGGCGCTGTTCGTGACGTAGATCGAGGCACCAAAATTCATGAATGGACTCGATAGTCTGGACCCGGCCCGTATACACACACACTAGGTCTACACGTGCAATTTCGTACATTGTAAGTTGCAACAACTACACATTGAACTTACCCTGATTTTCTCCCTTTTAGCGACAGCTCCTCGGGGAATGGGCCGTTTAACTGCTTTCGCCTGTACCTTACCCACATCTGGGAAGATGTTGGGATGGCAGTGGACTTGAGCATATTTTTAATGGCCATCCCAAAGGAGTTGAAAATACCAGTATCAAAACACGACGGCCCAAAGTGGTCGCTACATAACGCTGAGAAGCTGCTGGGACCGGACCACTTCGGACCACTATCGATCTTTCGCCGTCCAAATTCTCCGATATTTCGCATCAGTTGAAATAAATGAAGGCTTACTCCATCCTTCGTTGTTTTGCTGCATCCAGCAGCCACACACCTTGTCGGCATGGCCGAAAAACGCTATATTTTGCTTAGATTTTGGACGAAGAATGTACACTCAATTTACGCGTGATGAATGGTGCTGGCTCGAGCAGAATATGTAATGTTCCTCGATCTACGTCACTCACTTATGTTAATGAGGGTCCCACTCAGGGGGCGGAGTAGCTTGGACAAACATTTTCAAAAAATGTTTTTTCATATTTAATCTGGGAAATAATTGACTCTGGTAACAAAATATCATTGTCAAGATAATACTTTATTGTTTTAAGCAGGAATAATGCAATGTAAATCCTATATCATGGTTCCTTTAAGCAATCTCTTGGACTTTATGCTAATTAAATTTACAGTACCGGAGTGATGTCACACATGATAGCTGATTTGTATGTAAAAGTAGATTTTTTGTTTACTTTTCCAGGGTTCAATTTTAGTGCTAAGTAGCCTGTAAGTAATCAAATTTTGACTTTTCTTTTGTACTGTAATTGTGCCATAAAACAGTACAGTGCAGACCTTGATTGACATCACAGCAACAGCGCCCTCACATGTTAGCAATTAGCTTCACATTTTGAATAGTGATTAAGAACACTTAATCCTTATTTCAAGTCTAAAAATGTGTTTTCAATATTGCTTACTCAGTTCAGAAGCATTGATGTTTGTGCAAAATATCTTTTAGAACAATTTTCATTTCACCGGGCCTTTAAGGGTAGTGTACATGATTGGTAATCCCCCAATTTTGTTTTACTGAATTACTACGAAATACCTTACTCAGGCCTCGATCTTAAGCTTTTTTTTAACTAGTCCACCGGGCAAGTTAACTGGGATTTTTACTAGCCCGCAGAAATTTTTACTAGCCCACATTTAATGGACATTGTAAATATCCCATTAACGATAAACTCCCTACGGTGTCCGAAATATCGTATTAAAATTCAGGAGGATTCAGTAGAGTTGTAACTAATAAGAGATTTTTCAAACTATAAAATAGAAAAGAAATTACTGAATGATAAGGTAATATGTTTCCTTCCACTCCCTCCGGTCAGTTTCATTTCGCGGCAAACACGGCAAAACATCGTATTTCCATCGTAGCTAAGCCAGCCAAAGTCCCGCTCCCAGTCTTGTCTGTAGACACGTTGTCTTTTATTTTTGCTCTAGTTTGCATCGTATTCTCTTTTGCTTCCTTTTTTGGACAGATTGGATACATTTAGATATCGCCACATGACGGAAAATGTTAAGACCCAAGTGAATAAAACTTCTCACCAACCACGTACACCGGCCCGGTACAGGCCACACGCCGCACAAATCTTCGCACGCGCGCCCCGTACCTTTCATGCCTTCTTTCATCATGCACTGCATGCATGGCTCATGGAATCGCTGAGGTCAAGTGCCGATGCGCATGCTCAGTATGCACGTGGAATTCCCCGGTTGGGCCCATTAATCAAAGCTGGCTTCAGTTCGACGTACCAAAGATTGTATAGCGCCGCGTACGGCGTACGGTTCGCTGCGTCTTATAGACATTCATGACATTATTCCGCCAATATTAGTTGGCGTTTTCCTTCAAATTTACATGGGCCAAAAATGTAACGGTCCTTAATCATTTTTTTCAAACACTGATGATGTACAAAATAAAAATGTTTCAGTGTCAGCCGTATCGAAGCCGAGCATTGAGAAAAGATCCATAGTCTTTTTTGTGTGCACTTTCACTGTACTTTTCTTCCCACACCCAACCAGTCCCATGCGTACAGCATTTGGCAAAAAAAAGTGCACAACACACTCTGGACTTGATATGAGACTACCAACCTTGTACAAGTCATGTGCGCTTGTGGCATCACGCGCGCAATGAATGGCATACATGTACGCACGTACACATGTTGCCATCGGGACACAAGCTAGCTGCTGTGAGACAGCGAGCGGCATGCATAGCGCTAGCGCTAGCGCGGCGGCTCGGCATAGTATTGACTGTGCGGGACGACGCCGTAGCGCTGTACTCGGTCATTAAATGAAACAAGAAGATTCAATCAAACTTACCAAGAACGTTTGTTTGATTCACATCAAGCAACAGTGACAATTTTAAGCAGGTAGGTATGCTTTTTTAACTAGCCCGCCGGGCAAGTTCAAGAGTGCTTTTCACTAGCCCGGAGCAGTTTTTACTAGACATTGTACGCCGGGCTAGTGCTAAGGTCGAGCCCTGCCTTACTAGACTGTAAGTTAAAGGTAGTGTACATGATTGGTCATTGTTGCAATTTTCAGAAACAGGCAGATTTGGGGGTTAATATTTTATAGAAAATATCGTTCCACTGACCTGTTCAAAGTTTTGCGTTTTAGTCAAGGCGCGAGTGGCTACCCGGATGAGTGGTGCGCCCCGGACATGCTTGCATATCCGGGGCGCGTCACGCGCCCAGATAGGCACGCGCGCCTTGACTAAAGGCTATTATCCGCCCGACGGTTGAAAACGAATACCGTTTTTCTCTCGTTTTTTTCGCCATCCAACAACACAAAACTTTGAACAGGTCAGTGGAACGATATTTCCAATAAAATACTGACCCCCCAAATCTGCCCATTTCTGAAAATTGCAACAATGACCAATCATGTGCACTACGTTTAAATTAAGCTATTTCACTGAAGAGACTTTAGAATCTCTACATATTTCAAGTAACAATTTTCAGTTCATACCCCTTCCGCATAGTATATCAACTGCATCCGTGCCAGCATCCATCAGGTCAAGTTTAGTAATAACTGCAAGGGTTCTTCTTCCTATATGAATGAAATGTCAAGAAAATTAAGCTTTTTACCAAGAATCTATCTAGACATTTGCACACTCAGTGCTTTCCAGGTTTTGAAGAGAAATAAAAATGGTTTATGTCAGCAGGACCTCAAGAAATGACTGAATAATTAATACTCTGAAGTTTTTAAAAGTCTCTCAGTGAGCAAACAGAAGTCTATAAAGCAGGAATATCTCTCAATGTTTTTTGCTCCCACAGGATATACACAATGTGGCATTTGTCAAAATTATACTGCGTATGCAATGGCAGTGAGTTTTATATGCAGATAGATGTATAAAAACAAAATGAAAACCCCTAGAATACCACACTGATACCCTACCAATTAAGCTATCTTGCTTTATGTTTTTCATCAAACAAACCAGGAGAAAAACTGACCAGGTACAAATAATTTAATCAATATTCAGAGTGAACAAAGACAACTGACAAGAGTGGGATTTCAACCTGCGACCTCCAGATGACCTTACCTAATACCATGGCTACAATGGTACTCTGGAGGTCGTAGGATCAAATCCCGCTCATCAGTTTTCTTTGTTCACTCTGAAAATTGTCCTATTTGTTGGCTATCTCCCAATTTTGTCTCTGCTTAGGGGGTGATAGTCAGAAATCATAAACCAAATGCATATTATTATACAAATAATGAATGTTTATGAGTGTGATGGTAAGAATAATTTCATGAGGTGACAGATGGCATGTGGCGAAGCCGAGTGGAATGGGACATTCCATCTGTCACCTCATGAAATTATTCTTACCATTGCACGAATGTGAAACATTCATTATTTGTTTGTTTTATACAACGCCTGAATAAATCCGACAGATTGCATGCATGGATTTCTTTGTGTAACGTTACAACGTGCCGTTTACCTTCTCAGTCCCGCATAAAACCGTCGAGTTCCGAATCAGTTAAAGCTTCAATTGTTGTTCCTGCGTGTCTTGCAAATTCATCTAATCGTTTCACTGAATAGGCCTATTTGATTTGTCTCTTTGTATTTGGAGCGTCAGCATCGCCTACGAGATCCAATATTTCGTCGTCTGTTAGGAGAACTAACCGCGGCAGTTCGGGAAACTCGGCCACCATGTTGTAGCGCTACTAATAGTGACCGTGAAATTAGGGAAGTTCTTTTGGTTCTATCAATGCGCGCGCACCGTTTGATAGAACCATGTGATAGAATGTTTTGGGCGGTGTGGGTTCGCGTTGTGTGATGGGTCGAATAATTCAATGCACGTGATCGACGATCCACCAATCGGATGGCGGGGATTTATTCAGGTGTTGTATAAAACCAGGTATCACGCCCCAACTTTACGATACAACATGGGAAGCAGCAACGTGGGGATTTATTTGATGAAAATAAGACTGTTACTGAACAGAAATGCTAAGATATGTAAACAGTTTCAATGCAACCTTGCCATTCCCTTACCATCTGGATCGACCTCCTTAGCTAACTTGAGTGCCTCCGACGTGGCCATATCCGTGTTAGCGGCAGTGACGGCAAGAATGATTGAGTTGGGGTTGCTGATGTACTGAAGGATCATGTCGCGGATCTGCAACTCTATGTCCTCTGGCTGGTCGCCGACGGCAACCTATTGATAAAGATGCCAAATGTCAAACTTAAGAAATTGGAATACTTGGTCATTTACTTGTGACGTCAACATTGGAGTCAGCATGCATGCTTTAAAGTATTGCTATTAAACTAAAAAGTCAATTTTGGGATTTTAATATTTTGACCTTTTAAAAGCCTTATTCTGTCACATCCCACAGTTTTAGAAGTCAATTCAGTCTCAAAAATATTTGGAGGGTAATTTCTTTGTATTTAGCTAACAGTGTCCACAGATTACAAACTTTGAGCTTTATTGTCTCAAAACAAGGGGTCATCAAGACTCCAACAATTTCAACAGGTTGTATAGCAGGACCTAGGAATGACCTACAGCAACACACAATACATCAGATTGAAGCTTACTGCGTGTACTTTCGTGAAATGCCACAATCTGAATTTTCAACTTTTGCTCCTTTCCACCATTTTTCTTGGTGCAGTGCCACATAGAGGGTAACAATTCCTCAATCACCTTTGTTAATCCTGGTAAATCGACCAGCGTCAGGTTCAATACTTTGGTTGAGAAGATCTTGAGGTTGATGGCATCTTGACAAATACCCTGCAAGGGAAAGAATAAAAATGAGTCAATTTTTGGTGCTGCTAGCGACCAATCAAACGAACATGTGTTGTACCACATCCACGCTGGGGCAATTCCACAGCAATAGGGAGAAAACTGGAGAAAAAAATTCAAAAACTTTGATATGCATTTTTTAATGTTTGGATTGCATTCTGCATATGTTGTGCACAACAAATCTCTCTGTTTTACTAAATTAGCTCTCAATATTTTGTAAAAAAATATTTTTGAACACAGGACTTTTAGCGTGATTTCTCCAACATTAGTGATGTAACATAAGTGACGTCAACCAGTACCGATTTGATGCAAGTACTGCACAGATTGCTAATTGATTTGAATTAATGTTAAATTTAAATGTTCAGCTCTGACCCCTGTTTAAAAAGACATACATGTACTTTTGAAGTGATTTTTAATCAGTTAAGAAGACAATCAATGTTAAAAGTACCCTTAAATAAATGTCCTTTTTTGGTAACGTTAGTGACGACCAACAAAATGAATGTTCAGAAAACAGCAACCAATGTTTTGAGTTGTTCTTTGTGTCTCTTGCTAGGCCTCACCACCATTTTGTGTGGTGGAAGTTTTGCCTTAGATTGGTTAATAGGCTTTGAAGCTGTGAGGGATGAAAGTGACATGACAGTCTATAAGTGTAACGTTAGTGATGGTGAAATTGCCCACCTGCATGTCCTACCACCCGACAATATCATACCTATCTCTCCTACTCCGAGATCTTAAGAGAGCCATTTGTTTAATTTGTCAAACCCATGTTGAATTGACAAAAAATGTGTAAGACTTTTAAAGTGTACAAAGAAAAATCTCTGTATCACTGTACCGACCAGACAATTCAAACACAAATAATGTGTTTGTACCTTGTTGATGCCAGCCATCCTGTCCGTTTCCTTCTGAATCTCCTCTCGGATCTCGTCAAAGTCCGTGTAGACTTTGTTCTTGGTGTGAAGGAACTTGCCCCACTCATCTGCCTGGATCTCATCTGGAAAATGTAATATCCTCATCATCAGCTCATTGGAGTGGTTTGACTCATAGGCACTAGTTTTGAATATTTATAAGTAACACAAAAATGTACTCAAGTTCAGTTATGAGAATGAGTACGAGTTGGAGTAAGTACAACACTGGTATTCAATTGGAAAATTACTAAAAATGTTGAACCCTAAGATTTTACTTGAGTTCACCCTTTTCAATTTCAGTTCGGTCGATTTCAATTTGGCTGACATCAGTTATAAAAACTAGAGGGCACACATATAACGACACAAGCCATTTGGAAACTGGGCAAAAATGTGTTACTGAATGGTAACATATTATGCACACAGGATAGTATGTGCGCCCGCAACTTTTTAGAATATAACTCTATGGGTGATGTTTGACCAATATCCAATTTCTACAGTATGAATTATGCATCTTATCAATATAACAACTTTTGTCGAGAGATATTTTTTTTAACTCCCAAACTTTGTGGCCAAAGCTAAATTTAATTTAAAATAATCAAACCAAATATGGAGATTTTAAGTAAGTGTTATTACTGTTTACTGCACTCAAACTAAATCAAAACTGAAATATTCAGCACAACATACAAACATTTCAACAATAATATCCCAAAGTTAATTCTTTTAACTAAAACTTGAAATTGTTGGAACATGCAAAAATAAATTGCATTTCAAAACGTGCACACTGTCAACATGGTAACGTAATATTTTTTTCTAAAAAATCCTGACAATGCATAAGACAATATCAACTGCGAGCACTTCGATACCAATTTGGAATTTCAATCAGTATTATACTATTAGCACTGGAACCAAACACGACAATCAAAAAAATCATAAAAATCATAGAATTCAAAAATTCTATACTCGCTGTACAATATTCAAACTCTAATTTCCAACATGCACCAACCCTAAAAAAAAACCAAAACTCTACATGACAGTCATTCACTGAACTGAACTTGAAAAACTAAAAGAAAATCATAATTAAAAAAAAAACTTCAAACAAACGAATTGAGCAACCGTACATGTAGCTTTTGACCGTCTCACACGGTCCTTGTCGGATTGTCACATGACCGTGCTGGTCACATGACTGTGCTGGTCATGTCACTATTTTGGGAACTGAACCTGTTGACATTTGATGCAAAGTCAAGGAGGTTCGTTAACATCAGAAACCACCGGCCTGCCTTCAATCATAACACGGGCCTAGAGCTCCCTACGATCTACGACCACTTGTTGCCACGAGACGGTCATTTGACAACAGAACCTGTCTTCTGACCCGACAGGAAAGTCAGTCCAATGACAATTACTGTGTGACAGAGCTGTATTCGAGTCCCTGCAAGTCCTATCACAAGTTCTTTCGCAGGTCCAGTCATAAGTCCTTTCATAAAGCTGGTCACAAGTAACTGGATGAACAATGACAAAGGAATGCCTTTGTCAAAGCTCATTTGAATAGCTTGTGATTGGAATTAGGACTGGAGTGCTTGTGATGGACTTGCAGGGACTTGTGATGGACTTGGGATGGACTCGACTACATCCATGCTGTGTGAGGCAGTGAAAAGCTACAGTTGCTGAATAGACGGATCCATTAAGCCCCACCCCTTACACACTGATCAATCACAGATGCGATCAATGCTCCGACATCTGTGAGTGACGAGTAGCGTGTGCGGCGCATGCGGCTGTGATTGGTCAATACATCAATTGGTGGCGCTTAATTGATCGGTCTATTTGTAAGTCCCTGTGTTTAAGGTTTTTCACTGCCAGGGAATTGCCAGGGGCAGGATCAAATATTCTTGAATTGAAGGAAGATGTTTCTACATGTATGTTACTGTGATACTCACCAGGAGAACCTGTTCCAAACTGAACACCTAGAGAAAGTAACCACAAGTTGTGGTGTGCAGGAATTTAACCAAAAATAAAACACCTATATGAACAACTCTTACAAATAGTCTTCACTGTGTGATGAAAGACAGATCAGTACAGTGGTTCTTTCCTTGCCTTCCACTGCTGATGGCCCTGGTTCGAATCCTACCCTACTCACAGCATGGATTATGCTTTCAGTCTCTAGTAGAATGTAGTTTAACCACAGGCCAACTGAGGAGTCAGGTTGGCCTTGTGGTACTTTCCTTGCCTTCCACCGCTGTGACCCGGGTTTGAATCCTACCAGGGCCGACATGTGGATTGGGTTTACTGTCCCGGCCTGATTCCATGGGTTTCCACAGAATATTACTCTTGATTTTCCTTCTCTAAAACTGAATATTTCTTTGTCCTCTCTTTACAGGTTTCTTCAGGCTTGTGAGCTACAGTACGATATGCATTTTTAAGAAATCCATGGTTCAAGTACCAGAAATAAATAAAGAATAATAATAATAATAATAAAAATAATAATGTTCTAAATGATTCTCCTTCCTACTCATTAAAGTCATACATTTCAGTCTCTTTTGGGAATTCTGAGTTTAAAAACTTAAAATCATTGTGATTCTAGTGTTCCGATGTGAATTTGAACACTCACTTAAAACCCTAACCCTCCAGGGCATGTTTGCTGGAACCCTGCTATCCAGACATCAGATTGCATACTTTGTCACATTGACTTGTGTGGAGAGTCCAGCGAAGTGGAGCTGTCAGCACAGATGCACTGTGCTGCGTCTGGCAGGGTTAGGGTTAACACCCACTGTTAACATCACATTCCTTAACCCCATTTTGTTGATAATGCACATCATGTAGACAGTTAGTTTGAGTTTGACGAGAAAAATAACTTACTTAACGTGTACATTGGGAAACTATTTTTAACTGATTATATAGCTTGAATGACTGGGAGACTTTTGCTCTGATATAATACCTTCTCCATCAGCTCCAATGGCCTTGTTGTCATTAGCATCGATATGGATCATCTGAAGGACTAGAGGTCTCCTGGTAACTATCCCACTACCTGTAGATAAGATGGAGGCAATGAGATTACATAGACAACTACATTGTATCTTCTTGTACCCTCCTATGGACTCCATGAACACTGTGGCCACCCTGCTGTGGCAATGTGAACATTTTTAAAAGTACCAATACACTTTATCTCTGTGAAGTTTCAGAGTAGGGGAAAAACACAATATTGTCTATGGACACTGCATAAGACTGTGCAGTAAAATGGTGTAAGTTTGTACATAATACAGATTTTCCATGCACATTCTCATCCTCATACCTGTACATGTACAAATGTATATAATGCAACGGTGAAGTATATCAAAATGTGACAGAAATGAAGATAATAATAATGTAGATTTGTGAGGCTCGCATACATGTATCCATGATGAACATAGTGCTCAAGGCACTACATTATTACCCCTGCTCATCAGGCCTATTAATCATTACTGAAACCTTCTCGGCTTCTGGGGAGTATACAGCCCCCCCCCCCCCTCCAAGGGACATTAAAGCAAACCTGACTACTGTTGAAATGTACACTAGAAAGAGAATGTGTGCAAAAAAGTACATGGCGTAAATGTACATGTACAACATGTATGTGTACATGTTCACATTAATGTACATGTACAGGAGAACATTTGTACATAATATGCAATACACATTCGTGTACATGTACATGGATATTTTGGCAGTTGGTAACTACATGTAAGTTGTCACCAGAACAACCTTCATATGAGCATGACACATTGATGGGAAAGCCACAAGGGGAAATGCGTGGGTGTTAGTATAGTAACCAAGGCTACATGAACTACGTGTACACAGTGAAATGTACATGTAGCAACTAAGCCTGTGACTTTACGTTTAATTTACTATCCGTTTAAACGAAACTTTTCTAAACGGTTAAACGTTTAAACGGTTGTCGGCGGCAGGTAAATTTTGTTTTTGTTTAATACAATCAATGTTTATTTAAGGCTTAATGTATCAGGGAGTCCCAACATGTTTTGACTACATTGTATTACTTACTACAATGAATTAATATTGTCAGTTTTCTCCACGGCCTGAAATTTTAGCAGGGCGGCAGACACAATGCGAGCGCTACGCGCATTTCCAATGAATGTTTGAAATGATAGCGCGACGCCCTAATTACGGCCCGCTTATTTTGGATTCTAGATGCATGTACTTGAGGAAATGCCTCAGATTGCTTTCCAAAGTGGCCACCCAAAGGTCTGAAATTCTAACGTACGGCAAATACTTCTACAAATCATAGAACGTCACGTCTACAAATCATAGAACGTCACACAACTTTGCACCCAACAAGAACATTGAGATCACTTAATACAATTTTACCCGAACGTCGTATATATACCACATTGAAATCACTTGCTTACAAATCACGGTGTTGCCCACTAACCCGGCTTTGAAACTATAACTACGCATGCGCGTCTTTTTGACTAGCCTTTTCTCAAGACGCAGGTTTATTTCCTGTACCGCGCTCCAGCTACGTGTACATGTACATACACGAGTTGGTTGTTGGCCCATTGCCAGACCCTAGCTGTTACTAGCACGTGAACACGTGCTGCAGAAAAAAAATATTTCAGCCCACGTGCTGTGTACATGAACGATCCCGGATGACCAATCACAAGTCATACATACATGTAATGCAACAAAATGAATATGTATAAGCCGACCGATCCCTAGCCCTGCGTATTGAAATGACTTGTGGTCAGCCACTTACACCCTTATGGCCCATACAAAATCGGCAGCTTTGAGAATTACCCTTTGCGTGTGTCAGTAACAGCTGGCCGCAACCATGTGAAGCCTTAATCTTCATTGGTGGTTGCGTGATGAGAAGATGTCATAAAGCGAGGTGTACATTGAACCGGACGCCGATTGGTCATCCCACGTAACAGAGTGCAGACAAAAAAAGTAGCGAGAGAGGAGCATTTCCAATGAATGTTTGAAATGATACGCCCACTATTTTGCATAAATTTAAATATACAATGTGCTTAGTGTAAAAAAAACACCTTTTTGAGAAGTTTTCAGGGTCAACTTTATGACAATTACACCGGGGGTAACCAAAAGGGTAACAACAGTGGTTTAAGTTTTGAAAACAACTTCTTTGCAATACAATCGGAATAATTTGGTCAAATTTTTGTGAAAAAAATCATTTTCAAGCTGACTACCATGGATAGGAAATACACCATTTTTGTAGACTATAAATAGATCGCCTGTCCAATGTCATTTAGTGATGTTCACTGCAAAGTTAAGGGCAGAGTGCCGGCGCTGCCCGCCATGTTTGGGGTTCATGGCTTAATACGTCCCCCGCAGTACGAAGCACCCAACTTGTCAGTCTTTTGAACATTGAACCGGACGCCGATTGGTCGGACGCCGATTGGTCAGCCCACGTAACAGGTTTTTAAGCACTATCTCCAACCATACAAAAACAAGTCATGCGTATTCATTATTCAAAACAACGGAAGTGTTTGGATTGGAGGAACAAGTCGTCACGAAAGGGAAAGGAACTTCAGCCCATACATAATAAAGAGAAAACGGAACGCAGACGGAATAAAAGATCGAGGCTCATGCGACCGCTGAACACAGAAGTGTGACTGAGCCAAGTGTTTCAGAGACAAACAACACCCCTCCTTATCCATTAAAAAAAGCTTTGAGTCTTGTAAGATTTTTTATTGTGACCTAAGGAAGAGATTTTAAAAAGCAGGCTGATCATCTTTGGCATCTCTAAATGAGCGGTATTGTTTGTGATCCTATCTCACGTCCATTGTCAGGGTTCGCTAAAGCTCTGGAAGCATACAGCTGGAAACTTGTCGGCAAATTGAAAACCACAGACAAGTAATTGTTATAGTCTTTGGGTTTTTTTTCGCAGGAAATAAAAAAGTATCGGCGACTCTCTAAAGGAGCGGTATTGTTTGTGATCCTGTCTCACGTCCATTGTCAGGGTTCGCTGAGCGCGTGTGCCAATCACGCGCACCCACAATAAAGCTCTGGAAGCATACAGCTGGAAACTTGTCGGCAAATTGAAAACCACAGACAAGTAATTGTTATAGTCTTTGGGTTTTTTTTCGCAGGAAATAAAAAAGTATCGGCGACTCTCTAAAGGAGCGGTATTGTTTGTGATCCTGTCTCACGTCCATTGTCAGGGTTCGCTGAGCGCGTGTGCCAATCACGCGCACCCACAATAAAGCTCTGGAAGCATACAGCTGGAAACTTGTCGGCAAATTGAAAACCACAGAAAGGAATTGTTATAGTCTTTGGGTTTTTTTTTTCGCAGGAAATAAAAAAGTATCGGCGACTTGGTAATAGTTGTCGAGCTACATGTAGTCAACAATACTTTATTGTATTACACAGACAAATAAAGTAACAAATGCAACAAAAACGCAAGGCACATTTTGTATTTATTTTTTTCGTTTAAACGGTTACTAAAGTACTAAACGGATAGTGCTTTTGTAAACGTTTAAACGTTTAAACGTTTAAACGTTTAACCGTCACAGGCTTAGTAGCAACGAACTACATGTGCAGAGTGAGATGTAATCAAGCTAAGGCATATATGCACATGTACTTGGACAAGTAGATGTACAGTACATGCAAGTCAGAAAACTCTTTCTTGTCAGGGAGTACCTCATCATTAATTAATACACATAGTCACAGCACTGATACCATGATCTGACAAATACAGGTGTGCACAGTCATCATCATGTGTACGCCCTTTTTTGGGTGTTCTGGTATAAACAGCTATACATGAATCAGTTATCCAGCTCAATGTCAACTATGAATAAAAAGTGCTTTAAGTTTGTCAAACATGAAATCGTTATTCCACATTGTAACGTTGTTCGTAATGGTGTCTCAATGACAAAACGTGGGAGTTGGGTTGGCCTAGTCATAGTGGGGCTTTCCTCATTATTAACTGCTTTGACCTATGTCGGAACCCCACCCAGCTGACATCTAGATTGAGATTTCAGTCGCTGCCGATTCCGTGGGTTTCCCAGAATATCATTCTGGGTTTTTTCACTCCCACCTCTAAACCCGATGAACATTTCTTAACTTCTTCATCTTCTCTGTCCGGGTTACTTCAGTCTTACGAGCAACAGTGCCTTAAATGTGGTTTTGAAGAATCCTTGGTTTCAGTAACAGAAATAACATAAATAAATACTTTTTTATTGCTATTTATGATTGTGGCTGTGAACAGGTACATGTACACACATAACACGGGGGAATTTTTCATGTACGTTAAGTGCCACTGATTCATAGATATTTAAAAACTGATTATTGTAATGAATACATCCATATCACAGTGTTAGAAAAATAGAATATGACTTTTGACCATGATATCTTTTCATGGAATTCATAGAACAAAGGTGCTAGTATAGATTGCACTTGAAACCTTTTGACATGATCAGTGTATTTTATCATTCACCTCAATGAAAACTGTAGTATTAATAACTTTATCGATAAACAGATGAAGTCAGACTGTGAGGCAGCCACACAGTATGATGTCAGCATACTAACCTGACCATGACTCTATCTGGTAAAATCCCGTTGGGAAATAAACAGGAGTCATGACATCATATCCCACATGTTGGTAATGGATGTTACACTGTTGCACAGGTCAAGGTACAGGAACAAATATGCTGCTCAATTCAATGATTAATGTCAATTTCAAAATCATATCTGTGTACTGTTGTATTGTAGCTTAAAAAGCATTTTAAGAGAGTAACTGGGAACAAAAACTATTTCTTGCAACAGAATTAGTTAAGGTAAAGCCAGTAGATGTTGTGTCTACCCCAAACATGTCATATGGATGTCGCTCACACATTTCAAGGATCCTGTAATTCATACATTAAAATTCATTTAAAAAAAGTTACATCACAATTTCATGTTTCTTTTGACATTATTTTAAATGCTATAAATATGTGAAAGCAGAAATCCATATTCTGGCAAAACAGCCATCCAAATGTCAATTTTTCCAGTCTTCGATTTATTTCACTCCAGTGCCACAGCAAAAATTGAGGAAAATTATAAGGGATTGAAATTTTTGTTGAAAAATCTGCATTTTTCCTGGAGTCTCTTAACTTTTTGCTTCAAATTTGAGTATCTTTCTCTTTATGATGTGATGTTGGCTATTTACAGAAACATGAGAATTGAGTTTTTGGCCGAGACTGAAAAATGGGATTTCTTTGGTATCTATTGAAGATTTATCCCCTATTTAGATCTGAGTCCAGAAAAACTAAGGGTGGTCGGGCTGGCAACCTAAAATGTAGCCAACCCCACCACCTCTGTTGTAGCCCTTTGCCTAGAGTGGCTTTTAGCCTGGTATTGGGCGCCTTCCATAAAAGAAGAGAACATTTACGTTAGGGCCTACATCTTAACAAGCTCACCTCTAGGCAAGAAGTCCCTTCCAACCAAGTTTTCAAGCACAGAACTCTTTCCACTACTCTGTATGAAAGGGAAAAAAATAAAATACTTATCACTTACAATTGACCTACAATCTACATGTATCACAGCAGAATTCCATGAATCCAGCTTGTGAAATATCAAATATTAAGAAATTGTGAAATATCAGTACTTGTAGTGTAGCGGACATAAACCCTGTGGCTACATAAGGCGGAAAAACAACAACATGTTTCGCGTCCCCTCCCGCTTCCTTTCTGGAGGCCGCCTGAATTTTTTTTTTTGCTGATATGGTGCTACAAACATACTAAAAAGCACTAAATATGTTCAGTTCTCTTGTCCAACATGTCTCTTTCATTTTTAATGTGTCTTTGAACAGGAAAACATTAACGGTTGCCAGATTTTTTTTAAATGACGGCCATCTTGAAAATAAAAAATTTAAAAAACGGATGTTTTTTTCCTGGCCTAAGTAATAGTTGTTGGGTTCCTCACTGTCTGCAGCCATTAATTAATTAATTAATTCAAATTAAAACAAAGCCAAAGTGACAAGTGTGAGTTGAATTTTGGTATATTTTGGGAGGGCAAGGGTTACAGAACATGAGCAAAGCCCAAGATCAGACCTGGGGGATAATGATTAGTAAGTGGGCATAATTATGAGGTTTACAGATCGGTAGAAAGTAGTTGACGAAAATTAAAAAGACTCTTTTCAAGGCTTCAAAAATATTGAAATGATGAATCGAAATAAACATCAAACACCACAGAACAGCTGTGAACATGTGAAATGTATTATGTAAATGCCACGTTTTTCCAGTATTACTTTGATATTCTACTCAGTTTATTTGACTTATTCAACAACTGCTAATTCATCGGTAGATCATTTATATTTTCATTAACCCTAACTGCTAACTCCCTCAATAATTGTTCCTCCAAGTAACCTAAATCCTCCAACATCCTCTGATTTCAAAGTGTTAAAGCTGCATGTAACCTGAATCCTCCAAAATCCTCTTATAGGGACCATTGCATGAATCTTCCAAAATCCTCTTATATAGGGACCATTGCATGAATCCTCCAAAATCCTCCAGGTTTTTTTTATAAACACCAAACCTCAATCCTCCAAAATCAACCAGCATCAGATAAGGCCTGATGACCAGGATCCTCCATTTTCCTCCAGAGGCAAACATCCTCTAGTCTTATGCCTTAATCCTACAAAATCTTCCGATGCTTTAACTTCCAAGGAACCTCAATCCTCCAAATTCCTTCTTTCTGGCAAAGAGGATTTGGGAAGGCTAGGGTTAACTGTTAGGCCTAATCAAAATTTGTGACCAAAAATCAATTCACACATTTTTGAATTTTGTCTTATTCTTAAAAAATAAGGCCCTTTGAAATTATTTATAATACATGGCCAGATAAGTGCACAGAAAAGCAGCAGCTTTACTGCATTACTTCAAATACTTTTACTTCCCTCCCCTTGACATGCTTGACTCCTTCCCCTTGACTCCTCCCGCCAACCGCCAACTGCCAACCCCCACCCCGATTATTACAATATTGTTGGCGATTGTGTAGTGTAGGGCCCTGTTCCCTATAAGGGAACAAAAATCCACTTTTAGGTTATTGGAATTACCAAACTAGTTAGCGACATTACAAATCAATGCCGTAGGCGTAGATAAAGGGCAGGGTTTTAGTTTTGAGGGAAATTTTGGGTAAAGCGGCGATGAGGACGACAAAACGCAACGCGAAAATCAAGATGGCGATCAACGCGACGCACAGTAAACACGCAAAACCGCGTTCATCATTCGCATAGCAACTGCCGTAAAGCGCGTAAGAAAATTGAATTTTCTACCGAAATAAACTGTTCAAAATTACAAAAAAACGATGTCAATACTCCAATAGAATTAAGAGAATTCTGCTTTAGGTTGAAAAAGTCATTTTGGAATGAGAAAAAATACCCTTGACTCTAATTTCATCAAAACTAAAGAGGGGCCCTACACTACACAATCGCCATATCAGGGTTTCCCCTTAACTTCTTTTTTCACTAGCCGGTCGGACCAGTAATGTTGACTTTTTACTAGCCCGCCAGCATTTTCACTGGTCCGCATGTTTTTTCACCTTTTAGGCTACTTTTTTTGTAAGTAACCTGACCAAGTACACTGTATTTACAAACATTTATTACAAGCTGAGAGTAAGCCTGTTCGATATTTTTTTCATATCGAAAATCGTATCGGCCCCTTAAAAAAAACCCGGAATATCGGGGAATTCGATATACCGAAGAATATCGCGATATATGTTCCTTTTGGCCGCATTACGTGTGGATTTGTCCAGTTTACTTTGCTCGAAATTCCAGTAACTCCACGGCCTGAAATTTTAGCAGGGCGGCAGACACAATGCGAGCGCGTAGCGCGACGCCCTTACGGGTTACGGCGTGGAGTCCGGGGCCCGCTTAAGGTCCCCGGGAAATTTTGGATTCTAGATGCTCATGGTGCAACAATCTGAGGCATTTCCTGGCCACTTTCTTATGAGTCTGAAATTCTAGCGTACGGCAAATACTTCTACAAATCATAGAACGTCACACAACTTTGCACCCGACAATAACATTGAGATCACTTATTTCAATTTTTCACGAACGTCGTATATATACCACATTGAAATCACTTGCTTACAAATCACGGTGTCACCCACTAACCCGGCTTTGAAACTATAGCTACGCATGCGCGTCTTTTTGACTAGCCTTTTCTCAAGACGCAGGTTTGCACAGTGATCGTTATACACGTGCGCTTATTGCTGCAATACATCCTTTCAGGCTTTAACAGAGGCTACGTACATGTGCTAAAACAGTTGAATGCCGCTGTATGCATGTTGTATCGTTACGTTAAATCATTCAATCGAATTTAACGATGTTAATTTTCCCAAAAATAAATGATAAATAAATTAGCAGTTACTTGTATTTACATGCTTTTTCCCCTTTAAATTGTAAATGTTTTCACACAAATTTATTGAGTACTACCCGGTCCCAAATGTTACGGAACATTGTAATTTAGGTAAACTGGTTCTCGACGCGACAAAGTGAAAATGATATTACCAGGGAGATTGGAACCAGTCCAGTTTTATGATGTGAATGCATTGGCTTTTCCGACACTCCGTCGGAAAAGGCCTTGTTCTTTCTATGTTGCGCACGTTGCGTCCAGATATCTGTTCGATTACTACAAACGCTACTGCAATACTGCTGAATGTTAATGCTGGCAAACTCTTCATGTTCGTTTCACAGAGTGCGGTAAACTTCTTCGTACTTTAGATAAACTGTGAAGACGGTGGAGAATGGGGGAAAATCCAATGGAAAAAAATAGCAGGGCGGTGAAAATTTTAGAGGGGCGGTAAAACTTTAGCGGGGCAGCATACAGTCTTGGCATTTTTTTTCACTAGACCGCCGGACTACTTAGAAAAGGGTTTTGACTAGACCGCCGCTGTTTTGACTAGAATTTGTCTAGCGGACCAGCGTTAAGGTCGAACCCTGCATATGTTTGGCTCATCTGCCGGTGGTGTCTAGTCAATAGGCCTAGCTAGGCGAGGCCTACATAGCGATACTAACGTTAGTGTCACTGGGGTTGCAGTAGCCAGTTGTAGCAAAAAGATTTAAATTTGTATACCTGTGTTCCGACAACTACGATCTGTGGTAACTGTATAACATCAGACCCCACAGTGTTAAAGACATCTTGGAGTTTATTTATGACCGGTATTAGAGCCTCCATCGTGGTAAATTAAGCGCAAAACTGAGTCCGAAAGCTGCGGGAAGTTTCCCGTCTCACACCCTTCGCGATATGGCAAAAAGTGGGAAATTTTCATTTTCATGAAATAGTCTGTCATTACCAGACAGCGCTTTTCGAAGTAAAGGAGTTTGGAAACCAGATCAAAAACTGGCGGCAAATCAAACAAATGGTGGCGCCCTTCATGTCAGAAAACAAAAATAATGGGGGAAAATGTCATGAATGTGGTGAGTGAACTAGTAAAACTGTGGACTATTTAAAATGCAAACTTTATTGATGTTTTTTTTACTCGGTTTTGATTTGGAAATTTCATAAGGAATGGCTCCCAGAATTTCAGAAGGGGTAGAAATTACCTGAATGAATTAATGCCTTAAATTAATGAATTAAATTTAAATGTAATGTAATGTAAGACTTGAAAATGAATAAAACTGCTGCAAACTGCTGACTGACTGAATGGACCTGAAATATACAAATCAAAAAATTAGCTGGCCTGACGTCAGGCCAGCTAATTTTTTGTAATGTAAGACTATTATAGTATTAAGAATTTTCTAAATTATTCATAACGTTAGACCATCGCAAATACCGCCTGGTCGAGACGTCACAATGGTCACAAGGGATTGTGGGAAAGAAATGGGATCGATTTTTGTGCGCGTTTCTTTCCAAAATCCCTAGTAACCGTTGTGACGTCTCATCCAGGCGGTATTTGCGATAAGGTCTATTTCATGAGATTGATGAAAGACACAAACAATTGTTGAGCCGTTTCATGGATTCTCGCGGTCGGTATGACATCACATCTTTCCCTTCGTTCTATTAATTTTCTTGGCGCCCGATGTGTTTGTTTTCATCTTCGCGCTGCATAGCAACCCATTGATCTCTGTACAACTTTCAAGCGAAGTTCCCTGATGTCCGACCCCGAGAAGGGTACTGCCATCTAAGCGCTTGATACTGCCATCTGTAGACTGTATCTGTATGGGTGCAATCGGTCGATCGTGCTGCGCTATCGGTCGATCGTGCTGCGCTATCGGTCGATCGTGCTGCGCTATCGGTCGATCGTGCTGCGCTATCTGTCGATCGTGCTGCGCTATCGGTCGATCGTGCTGCGCTATCGGTCGATCGTGCTGCGCTATCGGTCGATCGTGCTGCGCTATCGGTCGATCGTGCTGCGCTATCGGTCGGTCGATCGTGATGCTTGCCTATGCCATGGGCCGATCCCGCTGCCACCAGTCAAACACATTTTCTTTCTAATTCACGGCTCTGGAGGATTTTTTTTTTAAGTAGCCTAAGTCCAAGATATCCGCCAAAATCGACCGATAGCACAACACGATCGACCGATCGTGCCCAGTATCTGTATGCTTCTGTACAAACGCGTGGTGTGGCTATCCCGTACAGTTAGCGCAGTACAAGAAGTCGGTTCAGACTAATTTTTCAGCTGCTGGCTATGATCAGATACACATTTATACATGTAGACTAGTAATTACATCCTCGATTTTTAGAAGTTGGTTCTTGAAACTTTGTAGTGTTGGGGCACAACGAGCCACATCAGGTAGCATGTTCCAGACAGGAAGTATTTTGGGATACAAGGAAAATCAGTTGAGGGAGGCTAATAAATTTTTCAAATAAATTTTCTACACTTACTTTTGGTGTAGTTTTGTAGAGAAAGTCAGAAGGAACAATTTGATTCAAGTTTGGACTCCATCGGAAAAAATTGATGTAAAGCAGGTGCAGAGTAAAGCGAGATTATTTTGCGCACAAATCGGAGTGCAGATTATGACTGAAATGTTTTTGTCCAAATCTTTGTCTTTATTCATGCCTTATTTCAATGAATAAAAGGCAGATGGCAATCATGATTTCAAAAATTCTGATATTTGAATTTAAATAAAACTGTAAGAATGTGCCCCAAAAAATAAAAAATTTAATCACAATTTCCTATTAAGAAAATAAGTCATCAAATAAACTGCGCGTCACACATTTATTAATTTAGTAAAAGAAAAACGAAAGATTGCTGGGATTAACATGTCGGGCCCTCATCAATTTTATTTAAGTTTGCAAGCCGTTTGTGGCAATATATTCTATCATTTTCATGTTTGCTGTATATTATCTTTCTTGTCATAGATGACTTGAACCTGATGACTATCCAAAGAAGAAAGTTCTCCAGTCCAAGAGGGTCAGCAAGACGGCAGTCATGTCGTACCTAATTGACATCTGCCTGGACGAAATAGCACTGGAAGGACTAGATGGTGAAGATTAAAATATATTTTTTGGCCCCGAGACCGTATGAAATTTGCTGAACACAAACAGAAGTTTGCTTTAGCAAAAATAGGTCACTGGCTAAAACAACATGCAATCTTAAATGCTCTTGACTGGTTCTCGGATGAATTTGGCTTAACAGGTTAATTTGCTAATCACCTGTAAAATTTCTTGTAGGTTTTTGTATTAACCCTAACCCCACTGGCACTTTTACTGGAAAGTGTCCTGAATCTGTCAAAATGCAACACTGTGCAGTAAACCTATGGCACATTCTTTGTACATGTACTCAGACTTTGGGGCATCATAGCCCCAGTTCTGAACCCATCAAAATACAACAAAAAATAGTGTTGGATTTTGGCAGACTTGGGACAGTTAGGGTTAACCCTTTCAGCCCTGCATTGTTTATTGGCATGCAGCCTGTGGTGACCACATTGTTCACACACTAAGCACTTAACGGTCGACTTTAGTCACCATTGGGTCTGAAGGGGGTATAGTGCACGGGCGACTATAGTCGCCATTGGGGCTGAAAGGGTTAAAGATAAGAAGAACAGTATACATATACTAGAAAGACAGTGATGAAGCTTTCACTTGTCAGTTATGTGATGTTTTCTTTTATTCCTTATGCAATAGGCCAACCATACATACAATGTACATGTAATACATACATTTACAATGTAGATGAGTATATTAAGCTTTTAAAACCTCCTGGACATTTTGCCAAAAATCTTCCTGAATCCTCCAAGACCACCACTGTACTAGAATCCAATGGCACATTCTTTGTACTTTGGGACATAAAGTCCCATGTAAAGTAATAGTGACTAGGCTTTACTGTCCTTATAATTACCCCTAACAGTCCTGATGAGTCCTCCAATTTCTATACGATTTTTCACATCACCTAGGGAGTTAGGATTAATCCTGAAAAATCCTCTGACATCTGGTGGATTTTGAATGGTTTGGGTTAATAATGCATTTCAGGTCTACCTATTTTTATTGTAAAGTTGAGTTTGATCAGATGCACAAAATCAAAGGTATTTAAATAAAAAATGATGTGAAAATGGTCCAAAATTACTTCTGTTACTTTCAAATTAAGAACAGTGCTATGCAATGCTTATTTATGATGTTTGTTACTGTGAAAACACACTCATTTGTTTGCAAGATTGAGTTTTCTTTCCAAAACGTGAGAAAATTATTTCATTTTTTAAAACATCAAACCACAAGGAAACTGACCAGGTAATTTAATTGAAGGAAACTGGCAGGAGTAGGATTTGAACCTGCTACCTCTGGAACACCGTACCGGTGCCCTACCGTACCGGTGCCCTACCGTACCGGTGCCCTACCGTACCGGTGCCCTACCGTACCGGTGCCCTACCGTACCGGTGCCCTACCGTACCGGTGCCCTACCGTACCGGTGCCCTACCGTACCGGTGCCCTACCGTACCGGTGCCCTACCGTACCGGTGCCCTACCGTACCGGTGCCCTACCGTACCGGTGCCCTACCGTACCGGTGCCCTACCGTACCGGTGCCCTACCGTACCGGTGCCCTACCGTACCGGTGCCCTACCGTACCGGTGCCCTACCGTACCGGTGCCCTACCGTACCGGTGCCCTACCGTACCGGTGCCCTACCGTACCGGTGCCCTACCGTACCGGTGCCCTACCGTACCGGTGCCCTACCATACTGGTGCTCTACCGAGTGAGCTATTTTTACCAACAATTTTGATGCTTGATATCATCCTAGGAATCACTCTAGCCTGTCTGTGGTGTCGGCTGGACCAGCGCCTACCCAAGTTCCCCTTAGCTCTGGACCCCAAGTCCAAGACGTTCCTCTGGGGCGGAATCACTGCCATTAGCGACGTAGCATTCTACCGCCTCCCAGAGCCCAGGGCCCTGCCCACCTTCCCCAACCAGTACAGGACGCCGGACGAAGCCAAGGGTATCATCATTCTTCATGATGAGGTGATTGTGAACGTGGATTGAGAACCCCAGACACAAGTCGTAGTGCCTGTGTCCTTGAGCAAGACACTTTGCTGTGTTTGCCTTTCTCCGTCCAGGAAAAGATGAGAATCTGTGATAGCAGAGTTGGGTGCAGGGTTGCCTGGGGTTTGTGTACATTTTTCTGGGGATGAAGAAGATTTTAGAATTGCTTCAGCTTCAGTTTTTAACTGAAAAGAAACCTTTGCCAAGGGCAACAAGTACATAATAGTAATAAGCCTTTTTAGTATTAATACTACGCATGTTTAGTTTTTGTACTTCTCTTCTCAGTTCTCACTGTACTGAAAATTTTCCCTTCAGGTCGACAAAAAAGAGTACCCAGGATGCATTATCAATAGCACCGAGAATGATGGGATACAAGGGTCATGCTCTGTCCTTAAGGAGAGAGTTGATGTCAGCGAGGAGGTCAGAGGTCATGACAGAGGCAAGGTCATGCCCTTCGAGGAAGTTCAGGAGAGGTGAGAGGCTTTAACTTTAGGTTGCCTGACCCTGATGGCCTGTTTGTTTCACACGAATCCGGATCTCGATCAGTGATCCAGTTCCTTGGTTCACGCACCAAATTCTGCCTAATGGATGGAGCGAACCAGCGGCTGGATCACTGATCGAGATCCTGATCTGTGTGAAACAAACAAGCCCTAAATGAGTACACTCCCTGGGGAGTTGATCCAGGAATTACTATAAGCTCATCGATCAGGGGTATTTTAAAAAAATAAAAATTTTATGCAAGTCGCCTATTACAAGGCCAAGGGCCACTCGAGGTGTGGGCTACAGAGGAAAGTGTAGAAGAAACAGGCCCTCACACTGAAACAAGACAAGATAATCTGATCTCTTTACAGTATGAATAGGGTCGGGATGGGTAACTAGTCCACTGCAAGGCATTAATACCTCCACCCATATTAAGCGTAGGACTGGGCTCGAACCCACAACTTGCAGAATTACCCACAGACCACGAATTCAATGCTCCTAACCACTAGGCCACGGCACTTTCACGGTATTGATGCATGAAGTGCTATGATCCTCAAGCTGTTCAAAGCTCACACTAAATGAAAGATATTTTGTGCAAATATCAATAATTCCCTTGTTGGACTTGAAATGAGGTTTAAGGTTTAAGAGTTATTCAAAATGTTCAATCTATTTCCTGTTATGTGAGGGCATCGTTGTTATGTCAGTCAAGGTACTCACTTTACAATTTAGACACTCACAGTACAAAAAGAGGTCAACATTTTACTTACTATCCCAGTTTAAACATTAAGTTTGCTTTACTGACTGATAACTTAACACTTATCTACATGTACAGGGGAAACACAGACGTTTAGAAAACTAACCCCAGAATTTTTGGTTTATTAATCCTAACCTCACCAAAAGCTACAAAATACTACTACAGTGAAATCTCGATAAACCGAACCTCAGGGAAATGGGCTCCAATTTCGAGTTAAGCGGAGTTTCGAGTTACCCAAGGTCCCCTTTTTTGCTAAAGATTACATACGTGAATACCAAGTGAATATCCAATGTAACGGCCGTGAACTAATGCACAAAATCATGGCATTTTTAGGAGATCTTTGATTCGCTTTCTGCCGTTGCAGGTCTCCCCCTTTAGTGAGGGAATGGTCCAACAAGAGACCATAAAACAGGCCCGTTTCATCGGCGTTAAAGATGTCTCTTTCGCCAAAACCTTGGGCAGTCCATTGCGTAGCCATTCGTCTGTCATCTCCATTGATCTCCATTATATAATGGAGATCAATGGTCATCTCTGTAGTCACGACACAGCGCCCTCTCTAGAGATGGCATGCGTCCTCTCTCAAGAAAACAATCCCGTGCGGCGTGGTGCGGCGTGCCTTGATTCAGCCACCCGTCATACGTCACTGCAGCAAGCACGTGCGACTGTGTGATTGGTCAGCAGTTCACTTGAATCATTGCCAATTGCATCGTGGTTGCGTGGGCGCTTCTTCAAAGGATTGCAGTGACAATTAAGGCCGCTTTGCGTCTTTGGCCTTCCTGGGCGGGTCACCAGCATTTCCCTTTGATCGTTGTAAGTTGCTCCGGAGCGAATAGGCAGCTGCTCTAATGATACTATGGACGCTAATAGCCTCTTTGTTGCTTATCTATACCCGAGTTTACGTTTATTGATTGCGGTCCTGGGAGATTCCTTAACCTAACAAAAGGATTCCACCTTCTTCTGTGGCCTAATTATGCAAGTTTATTTCTGCACCTGGCAATTTTGAGTTCGACTTATCCGGAGCTACCGGTCCAAAATTTCGAGTTAGTGTGGGCATGTTTATACATGATTTGCTATTCTTTTCCCGGGAATTAATTCTTACTTCGAGTTAACCTGGTTTTCGAGTTAACCGGTTTTGACTTATTTTGACTGTAGTAGTTAACTGTAGTAGTATATATGCAGTACTGCACTGGCATATGAGAAATTGTGTAGTATTTTGTAGTACAGTTTTTTTTACCCCAAATGAATGCCTAGGACGTTAGGGTTAAAAGACCCTAAATTTGTATGCACAAATCAGCTTTACTGAAGGTTTCTCTTGTGTGACAACACCCGTGTGTGCTGATGCATATGTAAAATCACATTAGCATTGAATATACAAGAGACTGCTCAAAGTTGAAAGTGATGGTAAACTGAATATACAGGTGCATGGTGTAGGTTTACATATATGTGGCATGGTAGTCTAGATTGTTGTCACCCTGTAATCACCATGGCAATTTGTTGTGTAGCTTGAATCAAAGTCTCTTCCATTAGGTGGGGTGATTCTCTGGTCATCGTGGCGAGCCAAGAGCTACGCCTTGCCGCCCTTGTTGGTCCGCACGGCGACCCGTCCATCGAGCTCGTTGACCTCAAGTATTGTTTGTTGGAGTATATCGGCAGGCAGCGCCACCACGGCATCAACCAAATGGACTTTGCCAAGGTCTTCAAGCTGACTGCTGCATCACTGCACAATTACCGCAAAGACCTGACCGCTTATCACCTCATTGACAAGAAGGTGAGTGTGATCTTGGCTGAGGTTATACAGGATTTCACTGACCACATCTATTAACCCTAACCCTCCAGGGTATTTTGGCTAGAAACCCTGCCAGACGCATCAGATTGCATACTTTGTCACATTGACTTGTGTGCAGAGTGCAGCAAGGTCAAGCTGTCACCACAGATGCACTGTGCTGTGTCTGGCAGGGTTAGGGTTAAGTGTGGTGACTATTGTTTGCATTTACGCTTGGCTGCACAGTCTGTTCTTGGCATACCAGCCCCCCATCAATGACAGCCAGACGCAAGGGATTCAAACTCACCATGTCCCTGCTTCTTTGCAGATATGCTTTTGCGAGAGCTCCAAGAAGGCCAAGAACATCATCATGCTGACACTGCGACGGTTCAGCCCGATGGCCAAGCACGGCCACGTGAAACGTTTCACCGTCCTCAGCACCCACATTATGCAATTCCTTGCCGAGCAGCCCAAGAAGACGGCCAAGTTCAAAGTCGTCATCAGGGAGCTGGCCAAAAAACTTCCCTATCTGGTTCGTTTCTTGTGTCTTTTCTCTTTCGAGCTCCCAGAATCCATCAGAGACACCAGGGGCCAATTTCATTAGAGCTGTTAAGCACACAAATTTGCTTAGCATGAAAATTTCTTGCTTAGTAAAAACAGGTTACCAGCCAAAAGTCCATGTAATTTTCATGCTAAGCAAACAACAGCTGAATACCAGTCAAAAGCAATATTTAACACATGGAAATCTGGTTGGTAATCCAGTTTTTATCAAGGAAGCATTTGCATGCTAAGCAAATTTTTGTGCTTAACAGCTTTATGATTTGATTTGATTTGATTTGATTTCTTCACAATTTCCACATATAGAAATGATATAAATTAGTTAATTATCTAAAACTATAAATTAAACAGAGAGTCCCCCATACTGTGGAAAAAGCAGGGATAACGCAAAAAAGTAAAAAAAAAAACTTATTTCCATTGTGGTCCCAGGTCATTGCATACATTCAGGACACTCTGAAAGCTTACCTGTTTCAGGAGGCGTACCATCAATAATTATTCTTTGATTTTGGCGCTACAGAAATGTCCATAAGATGGAATTTTTGCATCGGGATGATGTAAATTCAATATTGGGTTTTACCCTTCACCAACGTATTTTTATAAACACTGTGTTGTCCCAAGAAATTATTTGTAAAAAAAATCACTCGGGTGGGACTCGAACCAACGACCTCCTGCTTTCTAGTGCAGATGTCTTCACCATTCGACCACCAATCGAGCTTACCGGAGTCGGCTGGCTAGTCAGAAGTCATAAACCCAGAATGCCATATAGCCAGGGATCACGCCCCAATTTTACGTACAACCTGGAAAGCGACATTATGGGATAACTCAATGAGGATACGACTTTTTAACTTATAATTCGTCAAACAGACCACAAGGGAAACTGACTAGGTAAATTTGAATACATTTTCAATGTGAACAAAGAAAACTGGCAGGAGCGGGATTCGAACCTGCGAAATTCGGAATACCGTATCGAATCTCTACCAACTGAGCTATCTTGCCTTATGTTGGCGGGTTGTATCGAAAAATTGGGCGTGATCCCTGGCTATACAGCTTTCTGGGTTTATGACATCTGACTAGCGCCCACTCGAACAAAGATACTGACAATGTGGGAGACCGCCAACATAGGGCAAGATAGCTCAGTCAGTTTCCCTGGTGGTTTGTTTGACAAATTAAAATTAAAATGATGACATAAGCTTTCGTAGCTACAGCTACTTCATCCACGAAAGGTACGAAAGCTTATGCCATAATTTTAATTTTATTTAGTCTTTAACCCTAACGTCCTAGGCATTACTTTGGTATAAAGAACTGAGTACTACAGAATACTACTTAGTATTTTGTAGCACTGAGTCTCTCTGTGACTGATGAATGGGTGTGTAATGACAGCAGTCTAGATACTGGCAACTACAAAATACTACTTGTATGTAATAGTGGTAATACAGGTAAGTTACTGACTACTACCATTTACTAATAGGATGTACATTGTAGTATTACAGGTACCAACCCAAATGAAACAAAATGTATCATCTCTGAAAACCAGTAATTCATACTGTTTCCGCCTGAGATGATAAACATTTTCCTAAAAAAAAAACCAGCAACCGTAGTACTACATATTACTACATGTACGTACACTATTTAGGGTGAAGTACCAAATACTAAAAATTACTACAGGCATTGCACACAAGTAGGTGAGAGTACTGCATACTACATTTGACTACTAGTAGTATTTTGTAGTATTCGGTGACGTTAGGGTTAAAGTCCTACCTTCAATATTTATCTGTATCTAGCTGACTAACACGGCTGTAAACGACTTTATTAAAATGAAGTGACGGTTTAACATTTGTTAGATTTGACTGTTTGACAAACTTCTGTCCTTTTATTTTTCAGGCCAGTAGGAAGGATTGGAAGACCTCTGTGAAGAAGACGTACTTATTACTGCGGCAAATGAACGCTCTCCAAGTGTCGCATTATCACGGCAAGTTTCACTTTCGGGTGAGTCTGAAGTAAGCTGAGCTTCCAAAACGGCACTTTCATGTTCTGGTGAAGTTTTGTTTTTAACATCCCGAGTGCCGTTGTTCATTTTTAGCTTCATTTTTGTTTCTTAACCCTAACCCCTTGGGTAACTTTACTAAAAAGTATCCTGAATCCGCCAAAATCCACCTATTTTGTCATGCACAAAAAGTTGGTTTTGGTGACTGCTCAATATGGAGGTATCCTGAATCCATCAAAATCCTGCAGCACTACTAGGCTTACAATCCTCAATCCATCCAAATCCCCCAGTTTTCAATATGGAGGTATCCTGAATCCGCCGAAATCCTCCGAAACAGGGGTATGGATTTTGATGGATTCAGGTAGGTTAGGGTTAAAGGTATGATATAGCATCGGTAGAGCTAACAACATGCTTGCAGACAGTGTTTATACTTTGTGTGATTCAACATATACATGAAACAACAAACATGTGAATTTTTGAGACCAATTGGTCATCTGAGTTACAAGAAAATAGTCAAAACCGTTCTACAGTGTGGTTATAAAAAAACCTAAACACTTTTTTAATGGAAAATATCTCAGAATTGGGATAATCATGGTCAAATTGTTTTAACATGTTCGTCAACTGCAACGTCTTTGTTGTGTATGGTGCAAATTGTTTTAAGAAAAACGCTCAAATAAAGAAATGTCGTTGATATTTTGAAAAATGGTCAAAAACCAGTTTGTCTACACGCAAGTCAATGGAATTGGGTAAACAAATACATTTTAGCACCGCGTGCACAAACTCAAACTCCAATAAATGTAATTAGGCCTACATTGATCACAGTCATCCCCCTCTGTCAATGAAAAAAATAAGTGTTTACAGTGAATAGCATTTGACACAATAGAACAGTTGAATTGTTTGTTATGTTGTTCTTTTGTTACTTCCCAGGTTAGTGAATACTTATTACTTCCATCCTGGGTGGACCTATGAGTATTGATCTTTGTAGCATGCATGACTCCTTTGGACTTTTGTGTGGACAATCTGTCTTTTTGCCATTTTCTTTAAACCCATTCTATTTATTTGATTTAAGTTTTCTTTTTAACGCAATTTTCACCATATACCACCAAAATGGTGTAGTTAATAAATAAGTTAAAACAATTTGCCAATATTTCCCCAATTCCGAGATATTTTCCTATGAAAAAGTTTTTGTTTGTTTAACCACACTGTATTTTGTCAGTGATTTTAGGCATGCTCATTGTGTGCTTATTTTGATTGTTGAAATTGAAATAAAAAATGGCATTTGGGAGGTCTTCAGAAACAATTTTCTCAAAGATGACGGCATTTCAGATGGAAATATTTCTCAGGAGGATTGGTACTGGTATCATCTTCATAAACAGTAAGCTATGTCAAGTAATAGTGGCTCAGCTCTGGTCTCCTCAACCCTACAGAATCCTCCAAAACCCTACAAAATCCTCCAAACCCTACAAAATCCCCCAAAAATCCTCCAAAACCGACTGGTGGATTTTTAAATATCTAAGAAGATTAGAATTAATATAAAGTCATCTCTAATATGCATAACAGAGCTGAAAAATCACCAATTCGGACTCCCTGGAACTATTCATTTTCTTTCTCAAGGTGGACTCTTTGAAACTCCTGCAGAATCTGAATGACGAGAAAGATGATGTTGCAGAAGAAGACACCATCAGTAACTGTGAGAATTTCTGAACCAACTGTTGCTTAAATCAAATACTCCTTTTCTGGCTGCCCAGATAATGAAGAACTTTTCCAAGAAGGAATTTTGTTTCTTCAGGAATTATGTAAACTAGAGATGTTTGCCCTTCTTGATGTAGTGTTAAGCACTGTATGCTTTGTGCTTTCCAAGAGCCTATGAGAAAAAGAATCACAAGCTTACTCTGGCGGGACTCGAACCCATGAACTTCTGCTTACTACCAGAGACGTCTTAACCACTCGACCACCAAGCTAACCGATCTGAATCCAATACAGCAGTGGGTACCACACAATCAATGTGAAAATGGAATTTTCAGATAGACGTTTCTTGGTGTTAAGCACTTTATGATCACTGAGGAGATAGTGCTTAACATTTTGTCAAAGGGCAAAAATCTCTTCTCAAAGAACTTTTTTTCCTGAAAAAGAACTTTTTTTTATTAAAAGACTCATGAATTTGATTTGAGGCTTTGCAAGGTAGAAAGTAAAAAGAATGGTTTGTGTAGACACCATATGCAGTAACTCACTCCAAACTGAGAAGTATGGTTCTGAGAAGAATCAGTGGTATTGACTCATTGAATATATACTGTCCATGCCGAGAGACCATGCAGTAACTCACTTCAAACTGAGAAGTATGGTTCTGAGAAGAATCAGTGGTATTGACTCATTGAATATATACTGTCCATGCCGAGAGACCATGCAGTAACTCACTTCAAACTGAGATGTATGGTTCTGAGAAGAATCAGCGTTATTAACTCATTAAAGATGTACTGTCCATGCTGAGATACCATGCAAAACTCGCTCCAAACTGAGAAGTATGGTTCTGAGAAGAATCAGCAGTATTAATTCATTAAACATATACTGTCCATGCTTAAAAAACACATGATTTTTGGCTTCTCAATATTTTGTTGTAATATATTTTGTGTTAATGACAAACCACACTATTCCCTTTTTGGTGTCTGCAAGCCTCAAAAAAAGGCTTTTGCTCTTGGTTACTTTCATGCATCTAATCGAAACAAAGATACATCCTAATTATTGTCTGGCTGCAAATAATTAGATATTTGTTAAGTAATTATTCAATAACCAAATGTGGGTAGGTTTTTTTTGTTCGATATCTCTTTCAAAAATGAGCAGCTTTTGTACTGTTTAGAAAAATTGCAGTTTAAAAAAGCAAATTATTTTTTGTCGTGAAACTCAACAAAAAAAACACAGAGAGTGCAACTTGAAATCCCCAACCATGCTACATCCAATGATATCCAGTAGTGGTCAGGTTCTGTTTTTTTATTAAAAAATCACTATTTTTTGTTCATTTTTTTGGGCTAGATGATCCGACCGCTCCCGGTCTTGTAGCTGAGCTACCCATTCAGTTCCAAATGTACAACTTGATCGACAAAATGCAGCATACTCCAGAAGGCATTACCTACAGTGTAAGTTTTAAATGTTGTGCTTATATTTGGAAAAGTTTAGTGAATTGTGTAGAATTTGTCATTGTTTGAAAAAATAAGACTCCAGTTATGGCAGGTGAAATGGTCACAACTTCTCTGTCGCAAGGAATATTTAGGGAGCATCTCAAAAGCCAGAATGCATGGAACGAGAACATTGCCTGTTTTTATCAAGAATACCACGTGATCCCGTGTGGGAACTGTGTGCATGCAGGCTTACTCGGGAACGGTCTGTTGTAGTTGGGAGTGCACCAGGAACACAGCGCGTTCCCAACGGGAACACCGTCTGATCTCCTGTGAGAACCGAGTGCGTACAGGCTTACTTGTTAACAGAGATGTAGTCGAGTCCATCAGAAGTCCCTGCAAGTCCATCACAAGCCCTCCAGTCTTAATCCCAATCACAAGCTATTCAAATGCTGAGCTTTTACAAAGGCATTCCTTTGTCATTGTTCATCCAGTTACTTGTGACCGGCTTTATGAAAGGACTTCTGACTGGGGGTGCGAAAGTACTTGTGAAAGGACTTGCAGGGACTCGACTCCAACTCTGCTTGGTAACTGTCTGTTCTAGTTGGGAATGCACTGAGCGCTGAACACATTCCCAGCATGAACAGCCGGGAACATGGCGCGTTCTCAACGGGAACACCACGTAATCTTCTGTGAGAACTTGGTAACTGTCTCTTCCAGTTGGGAATGCACCGGGAACACAGCACGTTTTCAATGGGAATACACACTATACCTGAAAGTAGCATTCCAAAGGGAAAAGGAACGTTCCGACTTTTGAGACGCTCACTGAGAAGATATTGTTAACACTGGTAATTAAAAAGTCACCCAGAAACCTTTTCCAGTTCTTACTGTGCTAAGTTTTTGGACTCCCATACACTAGGTATTGGGAGTCCTGTAGGCACGGGAGTCCTGTAGGCACGGGAGCCCTGTAGGCACGGGAGCCCTGTAGGCACGGGAGCCCTGTAGGCACGGGAGCCCTGTAGGCACGGGAGCCCTGTAGGCACGGGAGTTCTGTAGGCACGGGAGTTCTGTAGGCACGGGAGCCCTGTAGGCACGGGAGTTCTGTAGGCACGGGAGCCATGTAGGCACGGGAGTTCTGTAGGCACGGGAGCCCTGTAGGCACGGGAGTCCTGTAGGCACGGGAGTCCTGTAGGCACGGGAGCCCTGTAGGCACGGGAGTTCTGTAGGCACGGGAGCCCTGTAGGCACGGGAGCCCTGTAGGCACGGGAGTTCTGTAGGCACGGGAGCCCTGTAGGCACGGGAGTCCTGTAGACACGGGAGTCCTGTAGACATGGGAGTCCATAATAAAACCCCTCATGTGCTCCTCTTTCTTTTTAAGGACATTGAAAGGATTTTTCAGCTGAATGGCCGCTTTGTCCGACTCATCATGGACAAGAACCTCCTGCGCACAAAGCTGGTCAAATTCAAGGTGTGCGACAAAGGCAGACAGAGGGTCCGGAAGTAGGTATTTGGTGGCAGAAGTGGGATTCGGCACTTGCCTGTGTTTTGCGTGTTTGATTTATTTCAGTTCAATCTTGTAGTGAAACCAAGAATTACTCAGCTTGTAGCAGTATGTTTATTTCATTTGAGTGGCAGCAATTGAAATATTTGACCACAGAGTTTTAAGGCAACAGAAATAAGCAGTTTCCAAAATGAGTATGAAGGTTGTTAAGTTTAATTAAGAAGACTCTCCCATTTATGTCCCTCACCCATCTTGGCAAACCTTCATCAGAGGCATAATGTCTGATCTGAGTGAATCTGCATGCTCTCCTTCTCCTCCTAGATTTCAAACTGCCGTTGTTGCCATCAAACAAACTCCGAAGCAAGATGGTGAGGCTGAGGTGGAACCCAAGGCCTCCACATCAGGATCAACAGGTTGGTGTTTCATATTCTCGCAAATTGACAGATATTTAATGACTGTATTTTATGGGTTGCAAGTCGTATACATTTTTCAAAGTTGTCTGGGGAGACATGATGACATTATATATATTATTATTATTATTATTCCTGTTTATTTACTTACATATTGTGTCCTGAAGACCAATTTGCAGGTGATTTACAATTTAAACAGAATATGGAAATGGTTTAAAAACATCTGCAATCATATACAGTGGAACGCCGCTATAATGAAAACCGCTATACCAAACATTCGGCTATAACGAACGCCATCCTTGGCTTCCAAATTTTGTGTACTAAACTTACCGAACAATGGAAGGCCGCAGCTTTATGTTGAAGATTGACAGGTGGCTATTATTTCCCCAAGAAATAGAAGGGAAAAGCCAACTGTTGCTTTAGAATTCGGTAAGCTTAAAAAGTATGAACATGTAATTACATGAATCAATGGGCGGCACATGTTCAAAGTCGTCCTAAAGCAACCGCCAGGACGTGCAGGGTGACGTGCTACCAAGATGAATGGAGAGTAGTTTCATACACTGACAATGGTCGAAAGAGGGCGCACTTCAAATACGACGCAAGAGGGTGCAATTTAAAAGAACAGACGCCATGTTGAAATATAGGCATTTGGCACTATAACGAACGATCGCTATAACGAACAAAATCTGCGGATCCCGCGATGTTCGTTATAGCGGCGTTCCACTGTATAAAAATTATACCAGAGGGAACTTTTTTAAGCCAACTAAAAAATCTCATAAACGCACTACCAAAAAATTGAAAGTAAGATTTTATAAATAAATCAAACCATGTGAACAATATGAGTTAAAAAAGGCCACTTGTGACTACAGAAATGAAATGAAAAACACAAAAAGAAAACCTTTAAAAATGCTACACACTACTTCTGTGCAAACTGGGACACAATCTCTCCCGCTCACATTTTGATTATTTGTTTAAAGGATTACTAAAGTATGACAAGGGGCTGTTCTGGAATTATTAGCACTTCTTAATAAGGTTCACGTCATGACACTTGAGGAATTTGGAGGGATGCAAAATGTTAGTGTTTTGTATACGATAGGACCGGTGTATTCATCAGTGATCGCTTCAGCGACATCACCCCTGTCTCGTGTTTGGTTCTGAGGAAGAACCCCTTTTAACTTAGTACCAACCTCTTGATTCAGCAGAGATTTCATTCCAGTTTTACCTTTTGTCCATATTATTGTGAAAGATTTTGATAGACATATCACAAATCAAGAAATATAGCTGGACAAATTGATAGTCGGGCCTCCCATGACGCGATGAGACGTGTCATTAGGCCAGGCCATCAGCTCTATGCCATACCAGTCATTTAAACTGTATACAGAATAAACTTAATTTCTGTCTATTTTGTATCCCTTTGACATAAATTACATGTAAGGTACATGTACAATTTAACCTTAATGAAATCTTGCCATTTATATATTTAAATAAGAAGTTAATAAAGGAAAGATGACAGAATTGAGAGAGGGCCAACAAGACAGGATAGCTCAGTTGGTAGAGGTATGGTTGGTCAGTATAGTAGTTGCAGGTTCAAGCCCTGCTCTTTTACTTACATGTACTCTATTGATGTCCTGCAGGATGTACATGTAGGTCCCCCTGTACATAGCAGAGAAATGTCTAAAAAATCTACCCCAAAACAGCCTATATATGTACGCTTAATTTCTTTGGCAGAGATCTTTACCTACATGCTAACTAAACACCAACACAGGAAAATTTACTTTGCATTTATGTACATGTATGACAAGACCTTGATCCACAGAAGATCATTTGTTTTGTTGTACATATTTGACCAGTTCATAGACAATGATTGTAGTAGTAACAATGTGAATTTGATTGGTTGATTTTCGTCATTCCCACAGAGCTGCCCTTCAAGCAGACCTCCTTGAGGTACATGAAACGTCGGCAGCGGATGCTGGAGTTAATACGGAAGCACAGGGTACAAGAGGGCTGCTTTGGAATGCTGAAGGTAGGTACATGCCCTGTACTTATTCTGTAAATATTGAAAGTACAGTGGAACACCGCTATAACGAACATTCGGCTATACCGAACACCATCCTTGGCTGCCAAATTTTGTGTGCAAAACTTACCGAACATCGTTGTTGAGAAAAAGGCAACGGATTAAAAAAATGTACCGGGTTTTTGGGCTGTTTGTAATTCCCAAACGGCCGCAGCTTTGAGATAGGAAAAGCCAACTGTTGCTTTAGAATTCGGTAAGCTTAGAAAGTGTGAACATGTAATTACATGATATAATGGCAGGCACATGTTTAATTACAATCAAAAGAGGGCGCACTTCAAATACGATGCAAGAGGGCGCTATTTAAAAGAACGGATGCATGCATGTTGGCGGACCGGCATCTGAAAATCGCTAATATAATATGTGACCCACTCTGCAAGAAGGGCAATTTAATGTTGCAAAATTTGAAAATAGTGTTTTATATATAGCTGGAAAGGCCATTTTATAAGCTTCTATATGGTATATGTCTGAGGCCTGTAGCATTTTGCATTCACAAGATATTTGGAAATTTGCATGTTTGTTTTCAGGAATTTCTTGAAATGACTTAAGGAGAAACAAGCCATTTAAAAAAATGAAAAGCAAAGCAATAGATTGAAGCACTCGACACAAACACATTCTTTTTCCAACTTTATTCACTGAAATCAAAGATTTTGGTTATGAACTAGAATACTATAGGTATCAAAGATGCAAAAAATTCCCTCCCTTAAAAATCACTTGAATTGTTTGAAGAATTTTTCACCCTCTTCTCATAGAACGGCCCATTACGCGTAAAAGCATACAGCGACTTATGTGCCCTTTTTGCAGAGCGGGTCTATAGAGAAAGCTCTATCCAAACTTTCCCTGTACAGTTGTGTGTATGGAGACCCATTTGTCCATGTAACGTACAAGTTTCCTGTTTGATAAAGTAGCCAGAAGACAAAGAAGGCCATGACTTTGCTATTTTAGCAGTTGTGACTTTTATTTTGACAACATATGAAAAAGGAATTTTCATGGAACAAACTTTACAGTCTAGAGAAGGTGATATCTTTGGTTGAAAATACAACCATTCAGCAAGCAGTCAGGTGGTTTTTCTGCTTGACTGCTTTTATGCTTGACTGAACAAAGAATGTAATACTGGAGGAAGATAAGCCAATAGACAATGTGGTACTGAAAGGGTTAACTTATTGTACACCGCAGTGCATGTTCATGCTTGGTTATGCACCATTGTGAGATGATGCAGTTTGTACTGTAAGTCATGTGTTTCAGAGTCCAGTTGACTCGATGGGTCAACAAATGTTGATCAATAAAGTGTGATCCTTAAATTTTTTTGACTAATATATTTACTTCCTATTCTTACAGGAGATACGAACAGAGGAAATAAATGAGGGGCGAACCGTTAAGTGTGACAGAAGGTCAATTTTGAGGTAGGCCCGGAGAATATTGTTGGACTTTAGAGGCCGGTTCATACTTCATACTTCATGTGAATGCAAAAGTGAAGTGAATTTTGTGACGTCATCAACTGTAGTTTCATTGTAGCATTCGCCATTACCCTGACAAATTTGCTTTGCTCTCTAATTCCTGTGACATATGAATACCTTTAGCCCATTTCACACGAGCGCTGGAAGCACACATCTGCGATGATTGGCGCCAGGTGTCTGACGCCCAAGGATGCCTGCGATTTCATCGCAGGCTTTCACGCGATACAACACAGTCCGTCAGCGAACGTCCCAGTGTTTGCATGCGTGGCTACACGTGTATCGCTGGTACTACAAAATTCTATGAATGATGAAATTTATAGGGTACCAGTGATTTTCCCGCACTGTAAAAAAAAAACGTAAAGTAACAAGCTTTCCCCTTTTAAAAACAAACAACGTATTTTAGTTTTAACGGATTTTGGACGTAAAATTACGGTACTGTGTGTCCCTACCGGTAGTTTTCATATTTTATAACGTCAATTTATACAAAGGATGTCAATTTACATGCACTTTGTAAAAATAATTATGACATATTTGCTGTAAATATACAGCAACACCAATGAAATGCTGTTTATTTACAGAGAATCTGCTGTTCTAAAAAAATCTCATTAGGCAGCAAGCAACTGACCAATCAAAACTGAATTTGTGTTTACGAAAGCCATGTTAAATTGCAGCGTTTCCTTCCTACTTGTGTACAGCAACAGCAAACTGCACATGCGTAAAGGCGATTTCACTGCACAGTATCCCTGCGAAAATCGCATCGACACATTCACACGACCAATCTGGGTGATCGTCGCACGGATGTCGCATCGATGCAAAATTTTGGAGGAGGTCTCAATCCCTGTCACAAACCGCACGGGACCCGTGCTATTTGGTGACAGGGATACACTTTCACACGGCACGGAATCCGTGCGTTGGTGACATTGATGCGATTTCATCGCACGGGACCCGTGTTTCCAGCGCTCGTGTGAAATGGGCTTTTATGACGTATGATCTTAGGCTACATAATGTTACTGATTTGGTGACTTCAGTTTGATTAATACAGGATATATCTGGTCTTCAATTTTAATGTACCGGGTACTTCTTTTTAACTACCCTGTGTATGTCCATTATTCTCCAGCAAACTTCTTTCTACTTCTTGTTTTTCACTTGGTACAACAGGATCGTTGAGCGACTGGAAAAGGAGGGGCTCTGTCAAACATTCTCCACTGTAGTCATGTCCGACGACGGGAAACTGTCCAGAACGGTAAAGGCTTATTTGCTTTGACGAGTTGTCAAGTTGGTTTCCTGTAGGACCTTGTTCATTGTTCAGTGGTGTATAGCCGCCCTGCCTCTTAGACAGCTTGAGGCAATATTGTGGATATCGTTTTATAAGCATGATGGATCTATTAGCCATTAAAGTTGAAGAGAGTGTGAATTTTTAATTTTGGTGTTATCTTGCTTTTATGTCAAATATTTTTGAAATTAAACAAAATTGAAGACCAACAATAATTGACCTATTACCGTTAATAAGGATTAGCCAATCATAGCGTCTGTTAAAGCATCACATAATTAGCATGTATGAGTGGCTGCATGTGCGCCGTGTTCATTGAAATGCCAGATGCAAACGTAAGTCAAACACAAGCTTCAGCTATGACACATGTGGTCTGTAGATTCATTTCCTCAACAAAATCTAAGACAAGTCCGGTCAGAGATAGGGGCAGCAAACGCTTTACAAGTGCTTGTGTTTGCATTGCACCGTCAGACGCTATTCGCCTGCACCACGTTGGCAAAGTTGTCCAAGAACTTACAAACGACAATTGGTCAATTGTAACAGACTAAAAAACAAACTGTGGTTGGAAAATTATGTTGAGTTTTATGTTTGCAGTTTCGTTCTTAACCCATTCTGTCCGGCTGTACATGAGGTGCTGGTATGCCATACGGGCTTGTGCAGCCAAATGTAACACACACAATAGGTAAACAATGGATTGAATACATGCAGGAATGCGCATATAGACGACAACCGGCCAGGTGGTCTTTTTCAAACTGCGGCTGTGGCCGTCGTCCGTATTCAATGGGTTAAAAGCTCATTTCTTTTCTGCAACAAGGCCCACCAAACTTTCAAACCGCAAGAACTAGAAGTCTTGCCTAGAAGTCCCTCAAGCTAAACTTCGGGGAATGTTTTCGTCTTCAGGTGAAATTTGTCATGGATGTCAACGTGAAGAAGGATGACCTTCGGGTTTTTCACATCATTCAGCAAGTCAAGTTCCGGATGATTAACTTCAAGATTCACCACCCGATAACCAACCAGATACGTGCTGCAAAAAGGACCAAAGCGGTCAGTGTCTACTCATGCCAGGGTATTTAGGATGTATTTCTGAGGTCGGGGGGGGGGGGGGGGGGGGGGGGGGGGGGGGGGGGGAGGCGGAGGTGAGTTGGTCTCACCAATGGTGGAAGTTATCCCACCTGGGTCTATAGGTCTGAAAATCGGGATAAGGGTCATTCTATAAATTAGGAGTCCAATTTTGGTGTTCCTGTTACATCTGACATGTATAGGATTTTGCAATTCAGGACACTCTCCAATAGTGATTATGTAAAGCAAAGTACCTGCCAAACAAGTAAAAAATAGTGTGAAGTCAATTTTAATGATACTTGATGGAAATTACACAGGTCAGGTGTAACAGGGACACCAAAAAAAGTCACACTTTTGGACCCCTAATTTATAGAATGACACATAATAGTATCTATTGAAGATTTATCCAGGGTGTGGTAGGGCTGGCAACCTAAAATGTGGCCAACCTCACCAGCTCTGTTGTAACCCTTTACCTAGAGGCAGTGGCTTTTAGCCTTGTCTTGGGCACTTCTGGCGGCAGCAGCGGCCTTTCCTGAAACTGGGTTTGAAATGCTAGGCCAGCCTTTGATTAAAACTTGATCATTCTAACTTTGACACTCACTGTTGATCGTCCTCAAATCTTCCTTGCCGGTTTCAGTGTAAATACGGCAAGAAAGGCCAGATTTCTTTTTTAACGGACAATAATGACACGGTTCCATTTCGGGTGCTCTATTTTTACAGAAAATCACCGGCACTGCCGTGGTTAGGATGATAAAATCCAAGCGGCCCAAGAGAGATGCCAGGAAGCGAATCACAAGGTACGAGACTATCACACGCCCCGGGGAGACGAAGATCAAAGGAAGGCAGATACTACGCAGCCCTGCCCACGATGCATTGGTGGATAGGAAGGGAAAGGAGGGCAGGACTACTAGAAAAGAAGACGACGATAGCGATATGGCAGAGGTATGTGAAATATAGAGTGCACAAAATAACCTGGCAGGGACCGCCTTGTGGGGAAGTTTTTAGAACTGAGTTGTATAGACATTTCTGTGTCCCCACAGTCTTTTTTGTTCCCATAACATCTATCGTACAACCAGTGTAATGTCTCCACAACTACGAAACAAGAATGTGTGCTCTTGTTACGTTCGAGGACACACAAAAAGAATCTTTCTTGTCCTCGAGAGACGGTCTTTTGTTAAAATCGGTCCTCGAACGCAAGGATACGTGCTTAGTCTATGGGGTTGGGTTATATTAAAGGAAGAATAGGAAACACAAAGCATTGTCCTCGCGAGTATAGCAAAACACGACTGTGTGTACAAGTGTATACAATCCTCTTCGGAAGTAAAAGTGTAATACACTCGCATTGATGTCATGCATATTCATTCTCTTATACCCATTGAAAATGTCGTACTACTACCTAGGAACCCATGCATGTTGTAGTACCGGTTTTGTTTGCTTTGTGAAAATGACACATGCTGTAACAGACGGACATGTCAATCTTCTCAGATGCTCAGCAATGCAGAACAAATTGCTTCTTTATGAAAAAGTCACGGTGGTACACTTGTTTCATGAATCGATCCTGTTATTTGTGATTGAATTACTTGGATGTCAGTGGATTCTTCAATTTAAAGAAATGTGTACAAATTCTGATGTTTCTTAAATGATTTTGATTACCAAACATTTTAAAATGTGCGAATAAGCAATACCAATCAATGAAAGCAAAACGTTGGATCGACTGCCTGTAAGGACTGAGTTGCTCCATCATTACATCAATGGGCCAGTTTAGTCTTTGTTAAGGATGTGACGTTTACACGTTAAACGTTTAAATGAAAATTTCTAAAATTGGACCTTGTATTTGTGCAATCTGCCCTCCAGTTTTATTTACAAAGAATCTACAATGTTTGTAAATCTATTTACTTCACAAAGCCTTAGAAATGCCTTTAGTACTTGATCACATTCCAAGAAGTTTATTTGATACATCTCTCAATGACCAGCATCTATCTATTGTTTCAATGATATTTGTGTATACACAATGACACATGTATACAATTAAATGTGTTTGATGTTTTCAATAAGTCGCTGGGCCAAGATCAATGCTCGGCGCAGAAATGTTGACTAAACGTTTAAACGCTACGGGAAAGATTTGCTAAACTTTTATCAAATTAAATGTAGATTCCTTAGTCTTTTGTTATTTTTTGAAATTTTACTCTACAGAAGCAGTATATCTGGAAGAAGAATGCCTATGGTTACTTGCAAAAAATGGAGAGAGTCAGGGTTATGCACAGATTTTTGTGGTATCTTGTCTATGGGATGGATAAGGATCAGTCGCCAAAGGCCCCTCAGTCAGGTAAAAAATGAAATGAATTGAAAAAAACGGACTGAATTGACCTGAAATATACAAATCCACAAAATTTGCTGCTAAAAAAGAAATTGCTTATAGTGCAAAATGTAAGGCCAAAATTAATAACAAACAGATCAGTTAACATTGAGCAAAGTTTGTGCATTTAGACTTATGAATTCAGCCCAACTCGGATCTTTTTTACAGAAGAATTACTGTGCAATCCATTTGTATTGCGTGAACCGTGTGACTCTGTGCGTAGTTTTTGTCTGCGTTATTTTTTAAATCAGTTTAGAAAATGAATATATGAAGATACCAATCAAATTAATTTTTTTATTTTTCTGTTTTAGTGGGGGAAAAAATGCAAAAAAAATATCCCGGTCTGCTTTAAATGATTTGTAGTTGCTTTATTGTTATTTCTGTGCAAATTTTCTGGAAAAATGACTTCGGCACAAAATTGTTCCATGTTCATTCATGTGTGGGCTGCTTCAAATGTGCAGTACGGTCATATTTCTAATTCCAATTGGCTTAAAAAGCAAATGCAACCTGGCTCCAAAAGTGTTGGTTTATTTTGACTGCAGTACCCCCCCCCCTCCCCCATACCAAGTCCAATCAGCTAACACGTTTTATTGTCGGCAAGAATGTAGACATTTTATTAGTCATTCCTCCGCATTGTCTAAAAACTGTTTCAGGAAATCAAATCCCAACCATCAAGCAAGAATTTGACGAAAACAAGCAAACTGCATCTCCCACGATGACTGACGAGGTCCTACTGGAATCTTTTGCTGCCGTTCAACCACATGATTCCATCTATTTGATTGGCCAATCCCCTGACCAGTCGGAGATGTCTGTGCCTGCTGCTGACCAATCAGAGAACCCGTCTTCTGAAATCCAGAATCAATCTGATCTCATGATTGGTGGAGAAGAAAGAACTGGAACGGCGGGAGAAACAACAGATGAGTTCCCGACTCAACAAAGAATCCAGTTTGGCTCCATGATGATACAAAGCAACATCCAATCAGAAGTGGACGAGGCAGAAACTCTCAAATCGGCTGTTAATCTTTTAGAATCGATCGAGTCCGGAATCCTGCCTGACAAACCAAGTACATCCCAGGCAGCTGATTTGACACCAAGCTCAGACATTACTGCAGGTGTCACCGATATCAAACTTAAACATTCTGAATCCACACCATTAACCAGTACAAACAGTGTACTGTTGACCAACGCCAAGGTTTACCTGGACGTGATGGATTGGCGTAGGTTCGTCCAGCCGTTACCCCAGTACAAAGACATCCTTAAGGGCTGGTGCTTACTGGGGGATCTCATACTGTCCATACCACTTGTAACATTCTGCGAAGTCGTCCCGGCAAGATATGTAGTAAGTGTCAACCTTTTGAAGTTCTGATTAAACTCGGACTGAAAATTTCAAATATACGCAAATCTGTGAGTATTTCCATTTACTCGATAAAGTCGTGTGATGTGACATGCATTGATTTGTACAAAATATTATATTTATAAAAATTTCCATGGGAGAGGTGAGTTGGTCTCACCAATGTTGGAAGTTCCCCCGGCTGGGTCTATAGGCCTGAAAATTTGAATAATATCCATTTAGATCTGGACCCAGGAAAACTGTAAGGGTGGTAGGGCTGGCAGCCTAAAATGTGGCCAACCTCACCACCTCTGTTTAGCCCTTTTACCTGGAGTGGCTTTTAGCCTTGTATTGGGAAACTTCCATAAAAAGAATGCAACACCGTCACAGAACAAAGTCGCGTATGTGTAAATTAGCCTTCACTTAGGTGGCACTCAAATTCACAACCTCCTAGTGTATAAATCTTTTACCACGCGACCTCTGAGTTTGCAGGGGTCAGCTGGACAAGGTAAATCTAATGTAGCAGCAGATATCGCACAATGCCAGAAGATTGAACTTACGTAAACACGGCCTGATGTTCCTCCTAGATTGAGGGTCTGGAGGGCTACCTGAAGGATCCTATGCTGAGACTGTTGCTGATCAAGGACATGCCCCGTAACCTCCGCAGGAAACTGGTGCAGGACAGACGCTATCTCTTCTATCTGGAGGAGGCCATCAACAAGGTGTGCTCCCTGGGCCTCGGCGTGTACACCCCACATCACATGGAGGGCAAAGAGATGGTGAGTACAGGTGGGGTGGGGTTTGGTTGTGGGTGGGGACGTCCCACCCTACATGATGGGCACAGCCATCGTTGGTTGGATATGTGTTGTGTGCGTGATTGTAGAACAATTTCAATAATCTGAAACATCACTATGTGGCCATCTCCCCTCCACCTGGAACTGACAATCAAATGACACTGCTTTATTTTTATAATTAGGTTTAACCTACTTTTCCTACTTTTAATACCTTGCTCCTACTTTTCCTATTTGTTTTCTTACCTTGCTCCTACTTTTCCTATTTTTTTGTCTTACCCTGCTTCTACTTTTCCTATTTTTTTCTTGAAATTCTTATGTTTTCCTACTTTTTTGTCCCACACCTCTGAAATCTCCTTGAATATTTTTCATAATACAGTGATACACACTGTCATATGAAAATCACACAATGAAGGGCTTGGATGCAGGAGTACTGCAACTTTACTTCCCAAGAGCTTAGTTGAGGATGGAGCACAAGTGTTTTGAGTACAGAACATGTCAAATGAAGACGTGGGTGAGTATCAATGAAAACTACTCCTGAAAGCCCGCAAAAGTCCTACATTTATCCTGATTTTGTCCTGCAAAGTCCTGCTGGAAATTGATGTAAATCAGTAAATATTAATATCGTAAACCATATTTCATTTTCCTCATTCATTTCTACCTACAGTTGAGCACGTACATCTGCCGCAACGTGACCTTTGTAGACACCACCTCGAGCAAGCCCAGTCCCTTCTTCGTGTCCGATCAGTCCTACCCGAGCCACAAACACTACCTGGGAACGCTGGACGACCTGGACAAATTCTGGTTTGATCTCCACGTCATATGCTTGGATACCCCACTTGGTATGCGAGTTGTGTGCGAAATTTGAGCTTACTTCTAATGACTGGGGCCAATTTTATAGAACTGCTAAGCACAAAAATTTGCTTAGCGTGAAAGGTTTTTCGTGGTGGTAAAAACTGAATTACCAAGCAAATTTTCATGTGATGTGTATGCTTCTTGTGACTGGTATTCGGCTGTTTTTTGGCTTGCGTGAAAATCACCTGTTACTGAGCAAACTTTTGTGCTAAGCAGCTCTGTGCAATTAGTCTCAGGTTCTCATATAGCCAGCGTGTTTGCTGATGACATTAAGTAAGGCCGGTTCATACTCGCTGCGTATCCACTGCGTACGCACTTCGCTGGTCCATTTTTAGCGTTCTTCAGTGCGCAAAAGAACACGCAGTGTGTAAACAAAGTTTGAAAATGTACGCGCACTTTTGAAAAGATTTTGAATGTGCGTATACACAGTCGTTCTTTCCCAATACTTCCGAGGAGTGAGACAATGCTTTGTGTTTCCTATTGTTCCTTTAATATAACCCAACCCCATAGATTAAAGCACGTATTTCTACTTGCGAGGACCGATTTCAACAAAAGACTTGACTTGCGAGGACTGAAAGGTTTCTTTGTATTTCCTTTCCCCTCTTGTCCTCGGAAGTATATACAGAACCTGTACACACTGATCGTATGCGTATGCGCAAACGCATGAAATCGAGTTCATACTTTGGCCAAGTATGAACGCTCCATCGGACAATCGAATGTGTGGATGCACACACGCAGTCGCAACGAGTATGAACCGGCCTTTACTGACCAATCACAGCCACACGCTTCAGTCACTTTAGCAAGCTTTTGTCAGACTGTTCAATACATCAAGGAGCCTTGCTTAATTCTCTATAGACCTTTTTAACGTGTTGTCATGAACTGCGTAGTGTAGTGAAGCTAAAGAAGTGCTTATTCAAGTAAACCATGTTTACCCGTCCCATACATGTATGATGGTCACTCTAGGGTAGTCCACGCGTGGTGATTGTGTTTACTTTGACTCCGAGCAGGAATTGTGATTCGTTTTGGAATCGACATCCATACTTCATGCACAAAATGGGCTTCAGCTGCGCATTCTTAAATTCTACACACGCACGAAACAGGCTGCTTTTGTTGAGCCGCTTGTGGCCGGGTTTCATGTCCTACATAGGATTACGCAAATTTTTTTTTTAGGCCGGCTGGTCATCCGATTCGCGAGGCATTGGCTTGGGTTTTACTCCAGGACATCTGAAATGTATACAAACATGTACGTGAAAAGCAACGTACCTGAAAAGCAAAAATACTCGGTGTAGCATCGTGATTGATTTCATTGACGAAACAGCTGGCTTTGTGAAGTGCCGTCAGGAAGTGGCAATGATTATATATTTAATTTGTTTTGAGTCAGCGAGGTTCAGAATCATTGGCCAGTGCCTGGAATCGGCTACTTGAAGGAGTCGACTCCTCACAAAAATGGAATCACGATTCAGATTCTAATGTTGGAGTCAAATAGAGTCTACTCCTGCGTGGCAGTTGCCAAAGTCTACATGGTAACCTCTCGTTTAATTTCCTGAACACAGGTACAATACGGGGCAATTCCTCTGACAGCGGTTTCAAGCAGATTATAAAAGGCAGGATGACCACGTTTGCAAGGAAAGCCCAGAGTTGGTTCGACCCGGTAGTAGATGATGGCCAAATACCAGGAGACGGCAGGGGCGCTGGCGGTTTGGATTCCAGCCTATATTCGTAAGTCCGTGTCTCTGTAAGGAGTGTCTCAAACGTCATAACATGATCTGCAGAGTTATAAACTTGGTTATAATCTGGAGCCGGATGGGAATTTCCCCTTGTTTTTTCACCCAAAGGGTTTTTTCACAGGTATTTTTGCCCATAACATAAATCAGCATTAGGCTTCTACTGGAGAGTTAAAAATTTAACCGTAAATAGATTTATTGGGTAGATATTCTTGTATTTGTGTAAATATTTTTGTTTGTGCGTAAATATTCTTTTTAAATAGAAAAAATGTATCCAGGGCCCCAATGGAAACACATTTTAAACTGTTTGGGCACATCCTGGGTAAAGAAATGTAATCAAACATTTAAAGAAAAACATTGCCTGCTGCAATCGGGAACACCCACTTTTACCACCAGGAACATCTGTGGAACGCTGCACAATCCCATAAGGGAATGTTGGACTATGGTGTATACTTGAGAATGGCCTGTTCCATTTGGGAATGCAGCGCAGTGGCAGTACACAGTGTTGCCAAAGAGGGCGTTGCAAATAGAGCAGGAATGATTTTGAGGCGCTCTTTCTAATAGTCAGCATTGCACTCTTTAGGGTTAACTCTACGGTCCTGAATCCTCCAATTTTAATATGAATTTCCACACACCCTAGGGAGTTAGGGTTAATCCATTAAATTGAAATTTGCATTCAGAGCAGGGACATAGCAGCTTTAATATCCTCCGGATACAAAAATCAATTCCTCAAAAAAGAGAACTAGCACAATATACAAGATGACTTCCCAAAATAACCACACCCAACCCGTTCCCCCGTATGTTGTGAAGCAAACTTGTTGTTGGCGAATGATTGACTTTAAGACAGTGTTTTTAAGACTTTAAGACTTTGTCCAGCTGTGCCAGTTATAATGTTGTATAATGAAATGAAGGTTTGCGGAAACACCACGTGGAAGTATTTCTCAAATGAGAGAATGGTTCTGAAAAGAACCGGAGGTGAAACTTGATCTTCCTTTCATTGGTATCTCCGCCATGCAAAGCCTCAAATCTTACTTATAATGTTGTATTTTTTTATTGCAACAAGCTGTAGGCTTTGCTTCCAAAACCAAATTCTCTTTCAAAAGAAAACTTTCATAAATTCCATAATTTCTCCGTTTGAGTGGAAAATCATTTACCTTAGACTCAGTATGGATGATGACGACATATTCTAAGGCTCAGACCCTTTGAAGACTCAACTGTGGGTCAACATCTGAAGTAAAAAAGTTACTTCATCTCTTTTTCAGTCACATGCGGAGAAACTGGATGAGCGAAACGTTCAACGCTAACCAAATGAGCTCGCAGAGGTTTCAGAATCGATTCGAAGACAGTCAGCGGAAAACAGTAGGGAGGCTGAGGAATCCACTCAAACGCAAGTCGGTGGCTTTGACCTCCAAGACAGGTAATGAGGCCTCCACATACAGCTGCAGTTTTTACAGTCCCGAGCAAAATGAGTTGACCACCTCCTATTCCCTACATACAATGATGATTAGGGGCTTTGGCCGGTGCATAACCTCCCCCAAATTCAGAGCACTCAACATTGAACGGAGGGAAAGTGGGATTGTGCAATTCAGTGTGCAAATGTTTCAACGATTTTGTTACTGATGGTGGGTTTGCAATTATTGAGACACCAACTCGCAAAACCAGAGCTTGAATTTTATACAAATATCCACTAGACCGTCGCGCTAATAGTTACAAGTAGTTTGATCCACTCCACCAGAGTAACTTTTGTCAAGACCAGTGTCTATCAAAAATCACTCTGAATATTCTTTGAAGGTGTGCTGTTAACTGTATTTAGCTCTTGGAGTTCTGATTTCTAAATAATTGCAAAATTGTCAAGTGAATGAAAAATACAAAAAGGCATACTTCATGTCATTAAACTGTGAAATCTGAGATTCGTGGGAAAAGTTAGATTATTTTATAGAAAAATGTAACACCCACTGGTCTAGTTTGGTCTTGGAGTCTGTCAGACCAATGCCTAAATTAATGGACTTGGTCCACCAGTTCACCGCAAGTAGGGTTTACAAGTCTCGCGACTTCACAATAGTTTTGTTATCACTTTTTATCTGAACGTCTTGGCACCAAACACTTGATAGTCCAGTCCAGTCTTTTCTCTGTAGCAGTTGATGTGATAAATTAATCGGAAGTCAAATTCTTCATCAATTTGCAATATTTTGAGAAATTTTAGAGGCCATATTATTATAGTTTCTAGCTCAGCCCAGTCAGAAATCAAAAATAATTCCATAAAATATTTTCAGACTTTTAACAGATTGACCAAGTGTGACATCATCTGATTTTTGTATAGGCAAGTTAGTACTTTCTGTTTATATACATACCCTTAAGGTGCAAAAGAGAACGTCCCTGTGGAGACAAGATTGGTCAACGTTAATGAGCACAAGGCAGAGACGACTGGCGGGAAGGGCCTGAAGAGAAAGAGGGTTTCTAGCCCTCGGAAGGTGTCAGAGGCAAGGATTGCCAGAGAGAAAAGGAGAGAGGAGAAGAAAAAAGCCAAGGAGGAACGGAAGTTACAACGTCGGGAGAAGAGAGCTGTCGGCATCATAACACGCAAGGTCTTCAATTGGACTCCAGTAGAGGATACTTTGGTAAGGGTGGGTTGGGGTGGGTGGGTCGGTTTGGGATGGGTTGAGCTGGGTTGGGTTTGGCTTTATAGCTGGGTTGGGCTGTGATATGACTAGTTAGAATGGGATGGGTTGGGTTGGGTTGGGTTTGGCTGGGCTGCGTTTGGTTGGTTTAGGCTGGGTTGGTTTGGTTTGTTTTGGCTGTGCTTGGCCAAGTTGGGCTTGGCTGGGCTTGGCTTGGCTGGGTTTGGCTTGGCTGGGTTTGGCTTGGCTGGGTTTGGCTTGGCTTGAATTGGCTTGGGTTTGGCTGGGTTTGGTTTGGTTGGTTTAGGCTGGGTTGGTTTGGTTTGTTTTGGCTGTGCTTGGCCAAGTTGGGTGGGCTTGGCTTGGCTGGGTTTGGCTTGGCTGGGTTTGGCTTGGCTGGGTTTGGCTTGGCTTGAATTGGCTTGGGTTTGGCTGGGTTTGGCTTGGCTGGGTTTGGCTTGGCTGGGTTTGGCTTGGCTTGAATTGGCTTGGGTTTGGCTGGGTTTGGTTTGGTTGGTTTAGGCTGGGTTGGTTTGGTTTATTTGGGCTGGGCTTGGCCAAGTTGGGTGGGCTTGGCTTGGCTTGGCTGGGTTGGGCTGGGTTTGGTTGGTTTAAGCTTGGCTTGGCTTGGCTTGGCTTGGGCTGTGTAATTTGGTTTAATGCGATGCATATCAGTCCTTTTCCATTGTTCTCACCAGTCGTGCACATGCGTAGAACTACGCACTCATGCTCAGGACTAGCAAAGAGGACCAGTATGTCTGCTGGCACCATCGTCGCAATAGTCTCCTATTGGGTTGGTCTAGGTTGGGTCGGTTTTGGGTTTGGATTGGGAAGTGATATATATTGCTGATTTTAGCTTGGTTGGATCAAGCTTGTCGCAGCTTGCCCAGGTTGTTTGTTGATACATACTGAATTTTTGTTGTTTGTGTTCTCCACAAACGTTGTTGACTAAGTTGTTGACTACTTCGTTGACAGCTTCTCCTATCCAAAGTGGCATCCTCTCTCCTAAACCGCAACTTGACCTTTAACACCCTCATCACCTGGGAGACGGTTCAGCAGACCTTTGTCAAGAAAGTCCCTGTGAGTATTCATTCCTTAAGTCCGGAAACTTGAATCTCTTTTAAATATAAAACATATGTTTCAAATAATCAGGAGTATAGACCATGTGCACTTTGTTTACATCTATATTCAAGTGTGCCCGGCGGAATGCCCCCACATGGTGTTTTGCATAAATTTTGTTAAGAAGTGACATCAAAGGTCGCATAATTATAAAGCGATCTGACCTGCGACATCACTCCTAAACCAAATTTTATGCAAAACATGAAGCATGTGCATACTGCTGGACACATTTCATGTGATGTCAGAGGGCACATCATCTCTATTAAACACAGGAGTGTCCGTCTATCTGTGCCTGTGATGCCATAGGGTACCCACTAGGCACATTTGTCAGAAGCATAAAGGCTGGTTTATAGTCGGTCGCCGTGACTAAAAATTGACGCGCGATTCTCTCACGCAGGGTTTATACTTGACGCGGAAGCACCAGCGACTAGTCGCTGAAAGACGCTGGCGACGTCGCTACAGAGTTCAATCAATTGAACTTTGACATGGTCGCTGACCTCACTATTTTCAATGGGGCAATAGAATTGCCTGATCGGTAAGAAATGATGAATATGTATATATGGCACACGGCATAAAAAATAAATATCACTATCAATAAGCATCGAAAACGTCCTATATTTTATTTATGCATTTTAATATTTATTGTTATTCAAACAGCTGGGACAGACATTAATCGCACGTCCAAAAAAAGCTGCTAACTCTGATATTAAAGTAACAATTATCGCAGCTAAAATAATTTTACGTTCAGCAGTGGCGATGCGTGATCGTCACACGTCGCATTCGAATTCCAGACGCGCTGCGCGTATGCTGCGCGTGTGTTTACTAATGTCGCGTGATGACTATAAACTGTACAAAAAAGGCGTAGCGACCATCAGTGTTGGGCGATTTTCATCGCGCGACCGACTATAAACCGGCCTTAAAGCAAAGGGCAGTGGGTTTTAGGGAACTAAGCAATGTCATTTCTGCGCAGGTTCCTTTTTTTGTTTGTATCACAACCATTCCTTCAAGATTGAACTCGTGCACAAAGTGTTTTGCTGTGAAATTCCATATTTTTAGCCGCGTCGCATCACAGACGGGGCTCTATAAGCTCTTAACGTTTTGTTGTTCTTCTACTTGTTGTTGTGCCAAATTTGTTTAGTCACGTGACAGTTTTCCTTGACGAAACTCTCACACACACAAAGTCTATGAGACCGCAGGCTGTACTGTGCATGTGTCTATGACGAAACTGTCACACACGCAAGTCACCAACGACGTGGCTCCTGCACGAATTCGTGCTTGTTACCATAGCTTTACAAGCTTGAGAATTTTTACAAGTTCCTTAAAACACATATTTTTAAGAATGAATTGTTTTTTAATTCTAGAGACATCTGTGTTTCTATTTACTGCAGTGTGTCTGACTGGACTGTTTTTAGTTGATCAGTGTATTGTGCCTCGTTGGTGTTTTTAAGTAGAGTTTGTGTTTTCATCTTGTTCATGTACAAGGTTTTAGGCTTTCTTAGAATTGTTGATCAGAACTTTTATTGTAATCCTTGTTTGTTTTCGTTATCGTTCATAATTTTTTTTATCCTTATTGTTACGCCTTTGAGCATTTTATTAATGATTAAGGTGCGTTATAAATTTTCTATTATTTCATTATTATTATCATCATTATTATTATTATTATTATTAAGCTTTACATCTAAAAGTATGTGAACAGCTTGTAAGGATAATAGAGAGTCTTAAATGAAATATAATCTAAGAAAATACCCATAGGCAGGGTCTGTCATGATGCAACATACACTGTCATTCAGTTTTATGGTAAAAGTCTTTTCTTCAAACTCCACCTCTTCTCCATCCTCTCCCCACCGCCCTACAGAGTGACATCAATCTGGAGATGAAAGATGCGATGGCCATCTCCAAGCGCTCGACCCGTCTCATGAGGGACCCAGATTACAGGATGAACTACGCAGTATGCCTCGGTGAAGTCCAGGAAGATAAGGTCAGGCAAACAGAATCAGGCTTTCAAGTATTCCTACTTTTCCCTAGTTTTTTGTTACTTTTCCCTAATTTTGTATTACTTTTCCCTAATTTTGTATTACTTTTCCCTAATTTTGTATTACTTTTTCCTAATTTTTTCCCCACAACTCGTAACAAATTTCCATAACAGTGTTACGCACTTTCATTTGAAAATCACAAAAAAAAAATGGAGGGCTTGGGTGCAGGAGTACTGCAACTTTACTTCTGAGTGCTTAGTTGCGAATGGAGCACAAGTGTTGTGAGAACAGAACATGCCAAATGAGGCTTGTGATGCTGTGGACATGGGTGAGTATCAATACAACCTACTCCTGAAAGCCTGCAAAAGTCCTACTTTCATCCTGCTTTTGCCCTTTTGTCCTTTTCTATTTTGATCCTATTATTCTACTTTTTCCCCTGGGTCTGCTTGAAAGTCTGCAGAATGATTCTCCAGCCAGCATTGTACAAGGCAGAGCTGCCAACCAGTACGGATCTTCCATATTTCGTATGGAAATTCATGAAAAATACAGAATTTTGAATTTTTAAAATACGGATTTTCTGAAATCCGACAAATGCCATACATATTATGCTATTATACTGCATGTGTACTGGCTCATTATTGCAATCCCAACTTTAACTTTGAAAATAACAAAATAAGGAGACAGTCCGTCCAGCACATCCATCCATCATAGCACGACCCTAACAAAATTAATGTTTAAATTTAATGAAAAATACGGATTTTCTGAGCAAAATACTGATTTTTTACTGTCTAAATACTGAAATGAGTTTGAAAGGGTTTGCAGCTCTGACAAGGAAAAAAAATGGTGGGGAGAAAGTTAACGATAAAAGATTGGGAAAGGGGGCTCGTTGCTTACTAAAAAAGTTGTGTAACCTGTAAATTTTTCACCGGAAGATGTGGGAAGAGCATTTTAAAAGGAAATTTAAATTTCCAGACAGGGGTCTAAATTTTGTGACATTCTACCCATTTTGTAGTACACAGTCAAAAGTATTCAAGCCACTGCTTGTAAGTACTTCCATAACATTGATTACAAGAATTTCTTATTTAGTGTTGGAAAAGTTATATACATAAAGTGACTAACTAGGGTTAACTTTTTATATTAAAGCTTTCATGGCAACAACTTTCATCAGATGAAATAGTTGTTGCTATGAAAGCAAAATTTTACCCTAGTTAGTCACTAAAGTACTACATGTATATAACTTTTACATTTATTATTGCTTGACTAACATGGCTACGCACCACTTAATTCATTATTCAGTCTTGATAATAGAAGGGGTACATTGTGCACAGATTTCATTGTTTCTTGTCCTTTCACTTAATTTGTATTTTCAAATTACTTGAATGGATTTGTTTGTTGCTTTTGTTTTCTAATAATTTCAAATTTCTAATGATACCAAGGCAACACTACATCAGGTAGAGCGAATCAAACTTCTTTTTATTATTTTCTAATTCGTTGGAAAATTTGAATAGTTTGTGAACAAATACTTTCTTTATGAAACCGCAGGCCATTATGGAAAGCATCAAACCACTGTCTGACAAGCACTCAGCGGAAGCCATTGCCAAACAGTATGAAGATCTCATCGATGGACTTCAAGCAAAGTTCAGGTAATCACCATTTTGTCCGTCCGTTTCCATTATTGGCAACAAGATTTTATAAATCGGGCCTCCAAGTTTCGTATCGAGAAGCAGACATTGTTGCATTCACATCGTCACATCGAAATGTGGAATCTGGATTCCTTAGAAATGCCAGAAAATTATACCATTGTCTTTAATCACTTACGATAATCTTTTGAATCCGGATGGCCGGTTGGCGTCTGAAAGTGCAGTCCTGCACATACCCAATCCATTCATGTTTCAACTATATCGTTCCTGAATGGGAGTGTTATGAATAGATGGAGCTTTTTCAAACAAAGTTTTCATTCACATGAAATGAATAGGATCAGTGTGGTGCCTAATTGTTTGCATTATGCTGGGATGGCTCCGATCCCGGCATACCAGCACCCCATCAATAACAGCTGGATGCAAGGGGTTACAAATAACATTGGAACATTTCAAGATATCCCATAGGCTCAGAGATAAACACACACATGATTTTGATTCATTCCTGTCCAATCAGGTTTGCCACTGCATTCAGCACCACTCTACCCGATGACCTCACCGATCTCCGTAGCAACTACGATGTGGTGCCCATCGCCCAAATGGACACCACAAATGAAATATTCTTCAAAGACGAGAATGCTACGGACTTGAGGAGGCTGACATTGCACACCATTGTGCTGGTGAGAGTCGAGCATCTTAAGTTTTCTGATCAAAATCTAACTGTTTCAGTCACCCGGCCAACCTCCGTTTAAAGTTGTTCAGAAATCAAAACATGTAGAAAGTTATAAATGGTTCTTAAGCGATGACTTAATGAGAAACAAAGATTTTAATGTATTTTTGTGTTGGTAGTAAATTATCAAGACGTATGAATATATTTTATTATGTTTGATTTCTTATATATCCTGGGGTAACCTTCTAGTGTAAACAGTGATTTTCAAAGGTGCTCTGTGACATACAATAACAAAACCATAGCAATTCCACAAATAAATGTCAAACGAAACACACGTTGCCCTTATATCCGTGTCCAACTCTACTTACGCCACAATTTATTGCATAAGTTGTGCAACATTTGTGACATTTTTAACCCCTTGCGTACGGATGACGGAATATGGCGCAAAAAAAAGTGCCACCAGGCCAGATGACGTCATTGGCCGCTGTTTGTGCAGTTTTAATCCATTGTTGGATTATTGTGTATAGGTTACGCTTGACTGCACAAACACATTGTGGCCGTTTCGCTTGGCTGCCAGACCCGCCGCGGCACCCTGACGTCTCCAGTACGCACTGGTGTTGCACGGTCATTGGACAGTGCAGTGATGCGTGGTGCATGACGTCTGATTGCACGGATCCATGAGTCCAATAAAACACAATATAAAAAAACACATACCCAAAGCAACAGCAAAATAAAAAGATCTCGGGTAGAATAAATGATGTGGCATACCCCGCCCATAAAAGAGATAAGTATTTCACACCACAAAGACTTGACTGATTTATATGCAGCATTCATGTTTTTTTCTTCAGAGCACTTTATCCTCCCAGACTGCCAGTGACTACAATTCGAGACTCGTCTTTAAGCTGTATGAGCAGTATGACCAGAGGTTACTGCATGATGTCTTCCTCTTCTGCAGGTCAAAGGGCATTGTCAGCCGCTGTGCGGTGAGTCCACAGATCTCTAATGGTTGGACTAACCTTGTTTGAATTGTTTCAAACCTGTCTAAACAAATAACACATCTTGATGTCTTACAGGGTTGGATTGCCATGTACTGGGGGTTGCCCTTAAAAACTTGACGGTACCCAAGGTTGAACCTGAATTACCCCTTCTTTAATTCTGCATTCCCCCGTACAGTCATCATTGAAGACTTTGAGAAGGGTCGTGTAAATGTTTAATAAGCCAGTTCGGTTTTTCCAACTGCCCATGTGCACAATGGCATGGGTCACGGGTCATTCGGGATAGTGGTCGCACAACGCACACGCATAAAATTCAATCAGAATGGGTGTTCACGTAACATCTTATGACATTACGTCAGCAATTTTATCCCGATTAACCTTTGACCTGGACTACTTCATCGAGATACCGAACTGGTTTTATATAGCTCTGGGCCCAATTTCATGACTACTTACTGTAAGCGCTTAATTGCTGCTGTAACAGTTAGCAAGGAATTCCGTCTTGTGCACTTGTATACACCCCTTACTGAAGGTTTTTGAGCTTAGTGCTAATTCAGTTAGCACGGAACTGCGGGCTGTTTGCACAGAATGTAGCATTCTAGATTCCATGATACAGTGGAACGCCGCTATACCGAACACCGCTATACCGAACATTCGGCTAGACTGGACACCATCCTTGGCTCCCAAATTTTGTGTATAAAACTTACCAAACATTGTTGTTGAAAAAAAGGCAACAGATTTTTAAAAATGTACCGGGTATTTGGGCTGTTTGTAATTCCCAAACAGCTTTATGTTTAAGAGTGATAGGTGGCTATTATTTTCCCAAAGAAATAGAAGGGAAAAGCCAACTGTTGCTTTAGAATTCGGTAAGCTTAGAAACTATGAACATGTAATTACATAATTCAATGGCCAGCGCATGTTTAAAGTCGTCCTTAAGTAACCGGCGGCTGAAAATCGCTATACCGAACGATCGCTATACCGAACAAAATCTGTGGATCCCGCGATGTTTGTTATAGCGGCGTTCCACTGTACTGGGCCCTGCATATTCTTGGTGAAAGTACATGTAGAAAGCTATCAAGCCTCAAGGCACTGATTGGATTCTTACGGATTTGCTCTTTAGAAAAAACAGAACCGGAGGATTGTGCCCAGTGTGCCCATGTCCTACCAGCTGTCCCAGACCTACATCAAGCTCTTTGAAAGCAAGATGCCTCACGAGTTGCCAGATGAGGCCGTCGCCTGCTACAAGACATTCCTCCAATCAGGTAAGGTTTTTTTGCCTGGTCCACTGGAAGGGAATTGGTTTTATGGAGGAAAACTTGGAGTAATAGACTATATGTGACCCGCTCTGCAAAAAGGGCACATAAGTCGCTGTATGCTTTTACGAGTTATGGGCCGTTCAATGTGAAGAGGGTGAACAATTCTTCAAACAAGTGATTTTGAAGGGAGGGAATTGTTTGCATCTTTGATACCTATATTATTCTATTTCATAACAAAAATCTTTGATTTCAGTAAATAAAGTTGGAAAAAGAATGTGTTTTTGTCGAGTGCTTTCATCTATTGCTTTGCTTTTTGTTTTTTTAAATGGCTTGTTTCTCCTTAAGTCATTTCAAGAAATTCCTGAAAACAAACATGCAAATTTCCAAATATCTCGTGATTGCAAAATGCTAGAGACCTCAGACATATACCATATGAAAGCTTATAAAATGGCCTTTCCAGCTATATATAAAACACTATTTTCAAATTTTGCAACATAAGTGCCCTTTTTGCAGAGCGGGTCACATATGTGACCCAGCATCCCAAATGGGCAGAAAGTAGCAAAAGTTGAACATTGGAATCATTGTATTTCCTGAAAATACATGCAATAAACTTGAATTTGATGTATTGTTTGTTGTTGTAGCTCATTCCTGGGCCCTGCTATAACATTTTGAAGTTGTTGAAGTCTTGACCCCCCTTGTTTTGAGAAAATGAAGCTCAAAGTTTGTCAACTGTGCAGAGTATAACATGGTTCAAAAAGAAATCACTCCCCAGAAAAATATTTCGAGATTGAATTTTAGTTTTTAAAAATTGGGATATGACATTTCAAATGCAAAAATGTTAAAATCCCAAAATTGACTTTTCAGTGAAAAATTGTTGTTTCTGCTTGAAACCCCAGGAAGCCAAAGTGCGACTTTGTGCTCATTTCGTGCTGCCAGGTCACATATATAATATTCCTGACTTGGTAGTTAGCACTGGTGATTGTCAAGTCGTCTCAACGGTCGAGTTGTCTCAAGTTGAGTTGTCTGACATCAGTTTTTGTTAACCGGTGCTGTGTCTTGCACAGAAGTTATGTCTTGCACAGAAGTTATGTCTTGCACAGAAGTTGAAAGCTGAAGTGATGTAATCTTATATTTGACAGTCGACTCCCAATTTGTTTTTCAGCCCCAGATGAAGGTGTGACCTTCCCCCAGGTCACCTGCGGGTCATGCTCATGTCAACTTTTCCTGCTTTTGGCAGACCAGGTAAAAGCAATTTTTTTTCTGTGAACAGCGTATCCCATTCAAAACTCTTTCAAATACCATTTTTTGCACTGAGTAGAACATAAGGGTGTGCATTTACGGGTAGTACAGGAATCGGGTACCCAATTGAATAAAGCACGGGTACCCGTTATTAAAGAAAGCCAATCCCAAAAATTAATGTTGGCAATTGCTGTTCATATTGTTCGTAAAGGTCCGCACGTTACAACTACCACAACAGTGCATCAAAGCAGCAAGATGCAAGTGTGTACAGTGAGTTCTATAGCTTCACACGTAAATTGCATTTTCGCAAGCCTGATAAACATCAGTCTGTTTTGTTCATCCATGTACACTGGTTTTCATTTTGAACATTTCCAACAAATGACATTCAGAAACTTGAGTAAAATGTTAATTTGGTTACCGGTACTCGATTCCATAATCTGGAACTGGTTCCTGACATTAGCGATCAGGTACTTGGGTACCCGGTTCAGATGCACAGCCCTATGCTAATAGAACACAAATCAAATTTTTTTCCATGGATTTTATAGTTTAAAAGAAGAGATGATGCGATGTGGATTTTTTTCCCTAACACAGATAAGCTGCAAAATCATTGTGCCAAAGCAAGTGATCATTTTGGACAGTAACTTGATTGATCAGGAGTTCCTGAAGGAGAGTGGACTGGTGAAGAAAGACCGTGATTCCTCGGACTCTGACAGTGACTCTGAAGATGATTCAGAGGAGGAGGGAGAAGATGGGGGCGGAGATGAGGACAGAGGCCGGGGGATGAACACAACCGAGTTTATGAATAGCACCGTCCAGGGGATAGGAGCAGGAGAACGTGTTCATCATGGTGGAGTAGAGGTCATCTTTGAGGAGGAAGGTGATGAGATTGAGAAGGTTAAGACGGGAGCTGAGATCTCGAGTTCTGAACCGGTCTCAGTATCTTCAGGAGACTTAGTGAAAGAGAATGCGAGCGAGAGAAATGTCATGGAGACACTCGATGCGCTTGCCGACGAAATATTGCATGTGGATTCGCAATCCCTGAATGTGTCAGATCATCAGATGGCATCAGTCGTGTCTGCAACAGACCTAGATCATAGTTACTCACAAAGCAGGCCAAGCCTGCCGGATGAGAACAAACAGGTCTTTGCTGGATCAGGAGATGGGGAAGATGTTGAAGAGGACAGGCCATCGCCATCCTCACGTATCCAGTTGGCATCGGGAGATGCTCCCAGATACACCGGCCAGGACGGACTCACTGCAGTCTCGCAACCGACTCTTAGAGAATTCCAACAACAGGAGGCAAATGCTGCCGTGGCACCCCACCTCAAACCCCGGCCCCGGAACGCCACCATGAAGTGCCTGGAAGCTTCTCAGAGCTCCTTCACCAAGTGGATGATCCTCCAGGGCCTGTATGCGCCAGGGGTGTGTAGCGGAAGCATCTCCAACCTCCAGGAGAACATTGCCTTCAACGCTTTCACCATCCAGCTTTCACAGAAGGAAGCCTCTGCAGAAACCCACGGTCATCTGAAACGAGACTTCCATCCTTGCAAGAGTCTCCTAGAATACCTTGTGAGGCCTTGTCAGAAATTTGTACCGATGGAAGCTCTTTGTAAGCCGTCAGATCTTTGCCAAGAGGCTGCCTATCTTGAGGAGGTTTTCAAAGAAACAACCATCAAACGTGAAGGGGACAGCATACAGGCTCTCACAGAAAGGTAACCGCAAATTGATCAATGTTTGCCTACATAATTCACAGTCTAAGTTACAGTGCTTTAAAACTAGCTAGCAATAATAAATGTGACCTTGCACCTAGGGCCGTCCCGAATATACCGAATATTCGAATACCATTTTGCCGGTTCGAATATTTGAAAACATATATACATGTATGTACAGATACGACTCTGATGCTATTTTAATCAAAAAGTTACGGTCCTAATTAGCAGTATCAATTGCCGCATTTTTGTTGACAGAGATTTATTGTTCCCATCAGTAAAAGCCTTGACACTGATAAAAATAATTTCTGCAAAAACACGGGCTGGAGTTTGGTTTCTTGTTATCAGAACGTTACACCTGTAATGATCTTAATACAACATGTGCATGCATAAAAGTGTCAATTGGGCGGTCCATAATAATGACCGGCGCGGCATGCAGTTGCGGCTGACAAATAAAAAAACTTGATTGGCGATTATCGAATATTCTAATATTCGGATATTCGGTCAAGCCCAGTTTCGAATAATCGAATACTAAATTATTCGAAAATGAACAAGCCCTACTTGCACCATGCACCATGCTGCCCCTTTAGTATTTTTTGCGATAGTGTCTTGTGCTTTTTTTCCGTCCTGAGCCTTTCTGACTTTTTGGCATATCGTCTTGGGTCTATTTTTTCACCAAATATGTAAACAATTGGAGGGGAGTACCATTCTCATGCAGTGGAATTTTTTTTCGATGGTGGGTAAAAACTGCCGTGAACTTGTACAAAGAAACCATGCATCTACAGAACATGATCCGGCGTGTATAATGTATCATAAATACAACCTTTAACCCCTTGCGTACGGATGACGCCATATGGCGTCCAAAACAAAGTGCCACCAGGCCGGATGACGCCGTATGCCGCCTTTGTGCAGTTTCAATCCATTGTTGGATTATTGTTTGTGTTACGGTTGACTGCACAAACACATTGTAGCGGTTCACTTGGCTGCCAGAACTGCCGCGACACCCCGATGTCTCCCGTAAAAACCGTACTCAAGGGGTTAATATGAATGAAATTTTGCACAGGTAATTATCATACAGATCCTCATTTACATACTTATTTTCAAAAAACATATGTTACTGTTTGGCTGGGATCGGAGGATCTGAAGTGCACTATTACACACTACATTGTGCACATGTGCAAAGTTGTCCAGGAACTCGCAAACGCCGATAGGTGACTTTGACTGCAAAGGTTGAGTGTCTGCTTTCATTGGGTAATGTGTCATTTTTTCATTGAAAGGCTTTCCAAGGAAGGCGTAGATACTGCAACAGCCACCTCGGTTATCCAAATCTATGAACAGATTGAAGAAGCTGGACTTCTAGGCGTGACCTTGGCTCAGGTGAAGAGCATTGTGGGAAGGGTGAATGCTGTTAGCGATGTTAAGACGCCTGTGGAGACATACATCAACATGTTACTTCAACAGCGAATGGTATGATAGTATACAAATATTGACTGCATTGAGTGGTGTAAATAAAACTAGCCTCACGAGGTGATCCATGCAGCATTCTATTTCCCGAGGCAAAGCCTCGGGTTCACCAAGGGAGGCTAGTTTTACTACATCACGAGATAAAGCAGTCAATATTTGATTTATAACACCTCTCCCACAAATTCTGCTTGATTTAAACGCTAACTGAATAATTTAATTAAAATACAATTAAATGCGCATCTATTTAAATTCGAAATTTGAATCAAATTTGCTCGTGTTTACAACTTGAAATGAGGGCAAGATTTTTAGGGGGTTAAGCCGGCCGGCCGGTGAGCTAAACATGCACGCATGGATAAGGTATTTTCCGAGAGAAAAAAACGCCCTCAAGTGTTACGGAACATTGTAATTTAGGTAAACTGGTTCTCGATGCGACAAAGTGAAAATGATATTACAAGGGAGATTGGAACCAGTCCAGAATATTATTACGTGTATAGTTTTATGATGTGAATGCATAATATGTTGCGTACGTTGCGTCCAGATCTGTTCGATTACTATAAACGCTACTGCAATACTGCTGAATGTTAATGCTGGCAAACTCTTCATGTTCGTTCCACAGAGTGCGGTAAACTTCTTCGTACTTAGATAAACTGTGAAGACGGTGGAGAATGGGGGAAAATCCAATGGAAAAAAAATAGCAGGGCGGTGAAAATTTTAGCGGGGCGGTAAAACTTTAGCGGGGCGGCATACAATTTTGGCAGCGCGACCCGCCCTGCTAAAACCCCTTGTGGAGAACACTGAAATGTCATGTGACTCGCTCTCGGCCAATCGAGACACAGAATCTGTGGGTGAAGTGTTATAAAAAAAATAATATGCTTCTGAGATAAAGGCTGTCAATATTGTGTTAAGATGTTAAGCCCTTAACCCTAACCCTGCCAGACGCAGCACAGTGCATCTGTGGTGACCTTGCTGCACTCTGCACACAAGTCAATGTGACAAAGTATGCAATCTGATGCGTCTGGCAGGGTTTCTAGCCAAAATACCTTGGAGGGTTAGGGTTAAACAAGTCACCCTAAATTGTGAGTTTTGCTGAGTTAAGTCATTTAGGGCAGTAACACAAGTTAAATCGAGTCACTTACTCAACGATATTGAATCAAGTCATTGATTGTGGGTAGTCGGCTCGAGCCGAGTTACGTTCTCTCTTCTCGTTCGCTTCACACCTGATGATTCTGTTCCACACAATATTGTCCATTTAGCCTCTCATAAGGTCATCTTTATCAAATAGCAGTTTTAAAATTTGACTTGAGTTGTGTTGAGTCTCTTTAGCACTCTGACTTGAGTCAAGTCATCCATTTACTTCAGTCAAGTCAACAAAAATGGCAACTTGAGTCTTACTCCGAATCATTATGATACTGATAGTACAAACGAAAGGGAATACTGTAGGTCGTTAAAGACTCTTTTCACTCTCCTTTAAGGGTGTCATCTTTAGTGACTCACAGCACTCTCTGCCCTCCAAAGACGTCTTTCTCTGATTATTTGAGGAATTCATGCGTATGTCCTTGTGATGTCCTTAGAGGAGGAGCGAGGGCAGTGAGCCATTAGACACATTACCCTCGAGAGAAAATGTGAGGAGTCTTGATTGTGTATGACTGTGCTCTCTCTTTGTTGTACCTGAGGATTTTCTCTCTTTTGTCTGACGATGTCATGCTCTGAGGATATAATCAGTATCTTCACAGCATCCTCAGAGTAGAGAGAGAGAGAGGACAGCTAGTCATTAACTGTGATACCCTCAAATGAGATTGTGCTAGAAACCTTGAATTAATGTATTCCCCCTTCTTTTGCGAAATTGTGGTCCTTGATGATTTTATGTGTCTATTCCTTTTGAGAGGAAATTATTCTAAATGAGTCTGTGCTTTCTCTTTCAGGTATTGGAAGTTGGTGCCAATGACCTCCGCCTGGTCGCAACGAAACACGCCACCCTGTGGACCATCCAGTCACAGAGACTAGTAAGCCCTGCCCAGTCCTCTGATTCTAACTCTCTCATCAAGAGACCTTGCCTAGACAGGCCATTGGGTGTTCACCAGGCAACTGCCGCTGTGAGCGAATTTTTGGAAGGAGAGAGCAAAAGTCCTGAGACTGTTGATCTAACAGAGGAGACTGCAGGGAGCATCTTCAAGTCTGATCCAGGTCAGAGGTTGAGTCCTGTGTTTGATTCAAAACCAGTGGTAGAGGTCACTCCAGGAGATGACGACCTAGCTCAGAAGTCAGAAGGCAAAGGTCAACAAGAGGTCATTGTCATTGGATCTGATGAAGATGCACCGGCAGAAGTTGCAGAGGTTGGGGAATCGGTGCCAGCAAAAAAGGAATCAAGTGATAATATTGAAGCAGCTTTGGCTAGTGGAAGCACATCAACTGAGTCTGGCCATAGTAGACCAGCCAAGAGGAAGTTTGCTAAAGTCTTTGAAGGGTAAGAAGAAATTCCCAAAATGACTGAGATGTGATCTTGATGGTAAAAAATATTGCTGTTTGTAGTTGGGAAGGGGAGGTTATGGTGTAACCATAAGAGACGTAATTAATCAGTTAATTGGCCTTTCTGTTTTAATCTAAGAACTGGACTGAACCAGATCAGAACAGACCAGGCCGGACTGAATCATATGGATTGATCAATAAAACATGGTTTTGTGTATTCTAGTCCCTTTTTCAACCTGTTTATTCTCAATTATACAGAACATTGCTTTTTTTATCGGAAAAGAACTTTTTATACTCTTTAACAGGTTTTACTTTGTTTATGCCCATTGTAAATTGAAAGCAAATTCTCTGAAAAATTATTTTTTCTTGGAAAAACAAACATTTACATTTTACGGATTTCAACACGAGGCTGGTTGCATGTCAGAGTTCGTCTCTCTCTTCAAATGAGTTTATTAGGCCTTTTCCAACACTTCGGGTGAGATTGGGTCACACGACCACTGTTCCGTTGGATTAAATTATGACCCTAGCCAAACTTCAGAGCAGCTCTACACCTCGTCATATCGTTTTGCTTTCTTTCTCCCTCGCAGTGTCTATGAACCTGTTGAGTTCCTCCCGTATCCCTGGCGTAAAGCAAACGGCAAGGTGAACCGCCCAGAGCTGTTCCGGATTATGAGGGGCCTCGTTCTCCTCGTCCTGGCCGAGCCGGGCATCAAAGAGTCTCAGATACTCCATCACCTCAAGGATCTCTTCAGGAAGGTGGACTCACTCAAGCTCCTTCAGGTTTGTCTGTCTTCTTGTTAGGTTGTTTTGAAGTGGTTGTTTCTACTTTCCCGAGTTAAGCCCCTCGCCGCCAGGGATGTGAAGTGTCTAGTGTCTAGTGTTGCAGACATAGGGATTGGTAAAGGGTAGCCCCTGATCCTACCAGCACAACATAACCCCCAAGCCAAGGCCACCCCCACCCCCCTCGATTGCACCCATTTTAGACAGAAGTTGCTCAGAAAAAAAGTTAATCCCATTCAGTTGTCTGTCTTAAGGGCCCACTAGAAAATTTGGTGCTTCCTAAGTGTCCCCCGTGCCCCCGACTCAAATTGAAAGCTTTTATATCAGGAGTCAAAATTCAGAAATATCTACAATGGTAGAGTGCAGAGTGTAAACTCTCCATTGCACGTTTACGGGGCCACAATTCTGGCTTTCAGGCAAATTTTGAACATGTTTATCGGGTTTCAGATATTAAATTTGTTAAGGATAGTCTTACGAATTATGAATTATTATCTTTGTTTTTTGTAGATCCCAGTGTCTCGTAATTTTAATGAATTCTAACTTTCAGCAAGAATACTAAAAAGTCAATACTGCTAGTGCATTCCCAAATATGGACAGGTGAAAGGGGCCTGATTCTAAGACTGAAGTTTCTAAAAAGAGGATTTTTATTTTGACAAAGTTGTTGCAAAGAGTTTGGATTAGTTGTGGATTATTTCCATCTGAAAACTATCAGTATAGTGCAATTTTACTTTTTGGGGTAAACTTTTCTTTTGTATTCTTCTTTTGTTTATCTTGTAGATGATGTCAGATCTTGGCCTGATCACAAGACACAATGTCACCCTTCCGAAGCCCAGCCTGTTTGGCAGTGTGAAGTCAAGGCATCAACCCTCAGTCTACTACTACCAGCCCAGCATCAACTGCTTGACCAAAATGGGAACACTTTTTGAAGATTGAGTGAAACAAAGCAAAAGGCGTGGGGGTGTAATTTAAAAGGCCTTAACAGCTGAAAAAGAAACACACCAAGAATTCTTTTCAGCAGATTGTTTTGCCCAACTTCCATTTCAGCTTAGCGAAAGCCTTTTTAAGTTTAAGTTTACGTGTAAACAGGGAATGTAAACAAATGGCTAGCTTAGGAACATGGGCAGCCATATAGACGTATCAAATATGACGTCGTGGCAGCCGTATTGTGGGACAATAATACCTGCCAATTTTATCGTATGCCTGTTTCATTATCATGGTGGTCTATTGTTGCTATGGCAACGTGGCTATTTGATACGGTCTATAAAGCTAGTGGGCTTAGATTTTTGCAAATACAACATTTTAGGAATTGGGAGGTGGGGAGTGTCTGAGCAACCTGGATCTGTCTGTGATCACAACTGAAATTGAGTTTGTTTGGCCAAGTAAAAACATGTAACTTGTCCTGTCGTTTCTAAGAAGTAGAATTTACATCACATATGTGATGCGATCAAGCAAAATCAGTCGGAACTGGGCAATCCTTGTTTTGAGATATGGACCAAAATATGTTCGTAGTGGAAAAATTAAAATTGACTTTTTTTTTACAAAAACAGAAGGGAAAAACATTATTCTTTCACATGAAAATATGACATGTATTATCAATGACTCGATTAAAGTACTGTAACTTTAAACTTGATTTTCTCAGTTTCTTTGTTTTTAATGTGCCGGTGTTCAAACATTTGTAAATTTTTTAACCCAAGGTCATATTCACATGGGGTTTTTACTAATATGGAGCTTGAAGTACGCTACAAATGAATATGTAAAAATCCCAAAATTGACCGGGGCCTAATTCAGACTGATTCTGCTTGATCGCATCACATATATCCCTTTTTCTTTTGTAATTACAGTCTCGCTCATTTTTCAAGATAGCCACTGACCCATTGTTTAGAGCTAAGCTATGTAACTTTTGTACCACAAAAATTGTTGTTTTCCTGAATTAACCGTTTACGGTGGTTTTTCCCCTTCCAGACATCCAGAGAATTTTTAAAAAATGGAAAAAACATCGCCGTTGTCACAAAGTAGTGACAAAATCGCATATACAAAATTAGCACATGCAATTCATCACTTCGTAAAAACTGTGATAAAAATTGAAGGGAAGTAAAGTGGATTTTACTTTACATTTCTTCTTTGCGTATTTGTGGTATTTCACAGTGTGAGATATTGTTTGCACATCTGATTATTTTGATTGAATTAATAACTGTTTTGGGAACAAAATAGTAGTTGATGGAATTTCTAAATCGATAAGAAATGTAAACAATAAAACAAATAATATTCATTGTCAAAGAAAAGTGCAGTTGGTATTCCAGCATATTTATTCCAGAAAAATCATATATTTTTTCCAGTTATTTTCTCATTTAACTGCTGTTGTTATTTGTATGTTTATATATATATATATATATATATTTTTATTTTATTTTTTTTTTTTTTTGAGGGGGAAACAATCTGGCAACATATATTTTAAGGTAGGAGTATCTTGCTTCTGTAATAGTATCTTGTGTTAAAGAAATGAATGTGAAGTACGTTTGCAAATCCCGGTCCTGATCCATCCCCTCCCCCATGTGATTATTCCATTTTGGAGCTTTTCAAGTTCAAAACAGAGTTGTTTAATGTACAGAGTATTTGTGGTTGTGTTGTTTATTTTTGGAGGGGGTGTTCTTTTTAAATCCGTTTGCCTTTAAAGAACATTGTCCAACTTTTCTAAAAAGATGATACTACATTGTATTTTCCTTGTCGTTTGTTTGTTTGTTTTGGGGTTGCTTGTTTGTCGGTTTGTTGTTCAAAACTTGATTTTCCCTGGCCTATTTCACAGTTTTCCCACAGTGTCTAATAGGCCCAATATAGATGGAGCCTAAATTGACAAAATATCACCGAGCTGCGCTTTCCGGGTTTGACAGCGAGATCTGATAGTGCTATTTAAAGTGATTTTTTTATACTGAAACATGCGCTGTGCTGCCGTATTATGTGCTGCCGTTTATGGTATGAATCTGTTGGATGGCACTGTTTAGCACTAAGAGCCTCGCTTTCAACCCTGGACACTATGAACATCTAACAAAAGAAATCACCTTTATTGTTACCTGGCACTAAATCTATTGTTATACTTGTTCACAGGGGCCGGGGGAGCTGGAGGGGGACGACAGACTTTCTCAACGTTGGTGGCGCCATTTAACCTCAGTTTGGTTCTTTACCCGTACACGCAAAAATAAGGTTTTGCTTTTCTGGTTTGCTACTTTAGGCGTGGACTCTTACAACCTCCTCCCCCCCCCCCCCCCCCCCCCCCCCGATTTGTTGTACACGTTTTTACGTTTCCGAGGTAAATTATCGCGGAATAAGGGAAATAATGGAAGTGAGAAAGATATCTTAGCCTGAGATATAACAATTCCATGATTATAGTTACCAAATTGATTACATTGATTACATTGGATATACTTGCTGATCATGCCCAGAAAAAGCCAGAGTGTGCCGCGCAAACTTCATGAATTCCCGGGTGTTAAACATCAGGGAGGGGCAGGGGGTAACACGGCCCCCCCCCCCGACAGCATTTGAGGCGTCATAAAAAAAGGAAATAGTGTTTTTGGGACGGTTTTAAGACTGTTCAGACATTGTTTGCCCTCCCTGACACAAAAAGTAGGCTATACTTCCCCCTCCCCTCACTTTTGACCAGGGGGTGGGCCATTGGATAATCCCCCCAGATTTGTGTGGTGAGAAACTTAATGCTGATTTCGATCTTGTAACTTTCCAACAGTCAAAATGTATTAAAAGCGGAAAACAAACAGTAGGCTACAAAAACTTTCAATGCACCATTGTCAGGCATAGGGACATAAGTGTACTTGCGTACGTATTTGCATCATAGAGTTATATATAGAAATACTTTAGATGTACACAGATGTAGGGTATAACCAGACCTTTAAGTTTATATCGTGAACAGTACCCCTGGTGTCATATACAGTACCCCCTCCCGGTTTTCGAATTTCTTTGGCCAGCCGGGATTTTGGTCATCCTCCACCCCACCCCCCCCCCCCCCCCCCCACCCCCACTGGCCACCCCATTCGCCGAGACGGATTTACGCCACTGCATGGCCCTATTAGCCTCGTTTCATCTCTAAACTTTTCTCGCCATTTAGGCATTTTCTTCTTGTTTTTTTCCAAAATGCATGCTTTTGTTTTTAAGGTTTTTTTTTTTTTGGGGGGGGGGGCATTTTGTCTTTTTTTTCTAAGGCATCCCGAAAAAATCCCGTCCGCAAAATGAATTTGATAAGCGGGAAGGCGGGAGGACTATTGATGGCGCGATTTATGTCAGTGGCTGCATTACGGCACCCTTGAAGGGAAAGTAGCTAGGCCTAGTCTATGAGCAAACTAGGTTGATTCCTCATCCGCGCAATATTTTTTTGCGGCCACTTAGCACATGAAATCTTTCTTTTTCCACTCATGAAAAGCTTTGAGTTAGAGCTAGCACAAATATATTTAAGTCCGTCCCCGTGTGATCAACTTGCTTAGTGTTACAAGTAATGTCACAAGTGTATGGACTCTTAATTCATTGCAAAAACTTCAATATTTCTATGGAAATAATTTTTAACATATTTTGTATACACATTTCTTGACAAACAAGTTTCGTTTAATGTAGGTGAAAACCCATAAACAACATTTCAAAAGAGGCATCGCATTGTCGCATTACATCAAAACCGGCCCCAGGTACGCCGCAAAAAAAAATTAATTTGATGACAACGATAGACCCCCGACGATCAAGCACGCATCCGTCACTTTTCGCTAAAAGGTACAGTGGCGTTTATATCGCCGGGTAATTTCGCCCCTTGTACGCGTGACTCAACGTTGGGCCGGCTGTCAACAATGGCTATATCCAAGGTTGACCAAAGGCTATGGCGGCTACGTTCGTTAAAGGGAACATTTGTTACAGAGTCCTGCAATAAAAGAAACTTCTGCAGAAACCCCACTGTATTAAATTGTTGAATAATGTGCAGTTCGAATATCTCTCTTATGTGTAAATAATTATCCCCCACCCACGGGCTCTAGATCCACCCAGCCAGTAACCCAGCTTCCCCAGGGTTGGGGTGCATTAGGTCAAAGATTCACGGGGGCACATGCATAGGATTTTGTTAATAAAAACCAGACGCGCGCAACAGTCAATAGGCGGTGCAAGTGTGGACTCCCTAGCTGCTGTCAATTAACGAATGAACGCCTCAGCCCACTTATAGTTTGTTAACGTTTTAAAGACCGGAATTGCGTTTCTGGTGCACATTTTGTTTTATTTTGTGGTAAATAAATGTACAATTTACAAGTATTGTTTCTATTCTTACAGACCGTTAATGGAAAAGATGTTTGTGAGCAAAAATTAGTGCAGTTAAATATTAATTAATATGAAATATACGAACGTGCCTGTGGAATGGTGCATTGTGGTACATTTCACCCCGTGCATTACCAACTAGGGTAAAATTTCTCTCGCCTTAGCGTGGCAATTTGTCTTCGATTTTTCCTAAAAAATCACCGTTGAAATCAAACAAATTGCCACGGTGCAAACATCACCGGGCGAGCAAACTTTCTGGAATCGCCGCTCCAATAAATCTTGTCAAAGAAATCCGGAAAACTCATGGGTTCCCGGCGTTCGCCATTCGACCCGGTCGCACACGGGTTGGACAAAGATTTCCAGCTCACAAGCTTCGCCGATATGAAAGATTGTGGAGCAAAACTAGCCCAAGATGACCTACTCAAACTCCTCGAATCGGTCAAGGAGCCGGAAGGAGAGAAGACTGCAGAAGAGATAATGATGCAACAACCCGAACTCGGTGAGTTATCGGTGAATTTGGCAAGGGAGTTGGGTCATGTATGAAAATTGTTAAAAGTTTATTTAATTTTTTTGTAGGGTCTTTTGCAATTTTTTTTTACGGCCATTAGGCATTAATTGTCTGCAGCTGGGGAGTCACGTCCTACCAAGGTAGTCGTGTGTGTTGTGCGCGCTTGTACATGTACTTGTACTTTGTAGGTTGTTAATTCTGGACATCGACCGTGGAATTTTCAGTGATATTGAAAAGTCGAGAAAGTGTTTGAACTTCTACTCAAGTAATTTTTCTTTTTAAAGTTCATCATGTTCAGGGTTAGTAATTTTTTTTGTAATGTGAGGTTCAGCTTAACGTTTGGCCTAAATAAAAATGTTATCTTTTGAGTTTTGTTGACATTCATTATTTACATGTCTGCATGTTCCATTTTTGAAACACCTGACCAAGCCTGAAAAGTTTGAAAATAATTTGCATACATGTAATTGACAAATGGGAAAGATTTTACTTAATACCCACATCAACTCCTAGCCAAAATCGACCAGGAACAGCAAAATGTTGGGAAATAACCATCCATTTATATTCAGAATTGTATTTGTACTTTGCAAAACCTTTAATTTTGAGACTATAGTCAAGACATTTTTCTTGGCACAGTGTAAAGTCACTCATAGTGTTCACATCCATGTTGATTTCTGCCTAATTTTTTAACCCTAACTCCCTAGGGTGTGTGTGGAAAATCATATTAAAATTGAAGGATTCAGGACTGTTAGGGTTAAAGGAATTTTGAAGACAAAACATTTGAAATAATAATGGCGATTGTAAAGTTTAGACTTTAGGACACCCCCAGTTTTTATTCTTAAAAATAGTTTGGTGCTGCAAAGTTTGGAACCTCGGACAATGTTCTTTTAAAATAAATGATACTCAACAGCAAAATCTTGGAAAATAACCATGTTCATAATTGTATAAACACTTGGCACAACCTTTAATTTTGAGAATTTTGTTGGGATATTTTAGTGCAATATAGGGGAAGAAAGTTTGTGTTTTCTGTGTTAGAAGTTCTTGGCACCACGTCCTATAGTCGCTCTCACATACATGTTGATTTCTTCCTAATTTTTTACAGATTTTGCTGACATAAATCTTGAAATAATAGGTTGTGCCACATGCTTAGACAGTTGTTATCAAGGAGGGTTGGTTATTTTCCAAGATTTTGCTGTTCTTGACCGATTTTGGTGGGGGTATTAAAGTAAAATCTTTCCGTTTTTCCCCCAAATTTTTAAGAGTATTTTGGGAGAAAACAGGACTTTCTTACCTGGTTTTCCAGTGGCGAGGGTGTGAATAGACACTCACACTGCCGTACGATATACTTCCCCTCGCTATTCAGGACCAATCAGAGAGTGGGTTCTAAATAAAACTTTTGATCAACCAATCAGCAACGGTCTACCAAACCAAACTTGATATCTAGGTAGGCCAGCAGGTGTTATAGATAAAAATTTAAGTGACGTCATGATGACATCACCCTATGATTTTATATTAATTTCTGAGCTTTTTGAGCCTTGAAGCCATATCTTATCAACAGAACTGCTAAATTCAAAATTCTTTTTCTATTAGATTTGTTGGCTCATACATTATTTCATATTATAATATGAACAATTTGTGACGTCATGATGATGTCATCAAAATGTGCTATTTTGAAACAAAGGGGTAGGGTCCGATCATCATGAAAATTGGTGAATAGGTAGATAGTGCCACAAGCATGCAAAAACCGAGGTAACATCATCATGTCATCTCTATTTAAAAAAAATTATTTAACAAAATTATATTTTCTTATAATTCCAAAATCTTGTTTAAAACAACATGTTGAATTTACTTTTACAAAGCAGATTTTGGTGAGAATTGGAAACCCGCGGAAAAGCCATGTGTTCTGTTTTGTGACAGACACTATCTCTAGTTCTTTTTATTATTCTAATTGATTTTGCAGGAGTTGGTTATGACTGTAGTGTCACCCCACTGCCACATGGAGGATTTTTCCTGGTCGAGACCACTGACTTCTCCTATCCCGTCGTGGATGATCCATACGTTATGGTAAGGAAGCCTCTCACTGGGGATTATGCCTGAAAAAATTATCCTGAAAGTTATACCACTGTATACTGTCCGTGCTTTTAACAAAAGATTGATTTCTTGTTCCTTTTAAACATTTTCCTGTAACATATTTCATGTCAACTGACGAAAACCACCTTATTTTATTGTTGGTGTCTGCAACCCAAAATATATATCTTTAAAACCCTAACCCTCCAGGGTATTTTGGCTAGAAACCCTGCCAGACGCATCAGATTGCATACTTTGTCACATTGACTTGTGTGCAGAGTGCAGCAAAGTGAAGCTTTCACCACAGATGCACTGTGCTGCGTCTGGCAGGGTTAGGGTTAATCAGTACTTCTATAAAACCTATGAGGCACTCTGTTGAATCTAACAGAATCCAATAACTAGGACGAAAGATCAATTGTTCATTGCTCAGATGGGCAAGATCTAACAGAAATTTCTGGCTGGTGGTGTTGCTGGATTCAGCATGGTTATGGCAACTGCAGAAAAGCAACTTTGTTTTGTGTTTTGTTCTTCAGGGCCAAATAGCCTGTGCAGACGTTCTGAGCGACCTGTACGCTATGGGCATCATGGAGTGTGACAACATGCTAATGCTGCTGGGTGTACCGCAGACATTCAGCGATAAACAGCGAGAGGTCATCATCCCACTCATGATGCGTGGCTTCAGGGTATGTCATTGAATAACTTGGTCAGGATGGTTCTAGACCCCGGATCTTTTGGGGGGGGGGGGGGGGGGGGGGGGGGGTTCGTGTATTGCATTTCAACGAATAAGATGCACATGCGGACACTTGCACGTGTTTGGAAGTTTTCTGTTTGTCTAAGAGTTAGAATGTCATGTGACATTCGACAGACGCTATGATTGGCTAATGCTTATGAATGGCGATAGGTCAATTAGATCCACGTACTTAATTAAGTGATTTATGTCAACTCTTTTAGTTTCCACTTTTACAGCTGCAGTTGGGAATCAAAAATATTAGTCCAATTGTAATGTCACTGACAGTGGTATATGGTGCTGTTGAATTGCCCATAATATCTCGGCCAAAATTAGATATCTGAGATTACCAAATATTGCAAGTATGTGTCAGTCAGTTGTGGCTAATTCCAACTTTCCCATTACAGGATGATTCCTTGAACATTAAGTAAGCCCCATTTGTAAGAACCTCTGCATGACTTGTGTTTTGCTTACAGGACATTGCAACCGTGGCTGGGACCAAGATTAGGGGAGGACAGACGGTTCTCAACCCCTGGTGTACGATTGGGGGAACAGCGTCCAGTGTGTGCACGGCAGACAGAATCATCTCGTGAGTGGCACTTCCAACCTCAGTACTCCCCCTCTTTCCAAGTGAAGATCTTCACAGCAGGGATGTAGTCAAGTCCATCACAAGTCCCTGCAAGTCCCTGCAAGTCCCTGCAAGTCCCTGCAAGTCCCTGCAAGTCCCTGCAAGTCCCTGCAAGTCCCTGCAAGTCTCTGCAAATCCCTGCAAGTCCATCACAAGCCCCCCCCCCCCCCAGTCCTAATTCCAATCACAAGCTATTCAAATAAGCTTTGACAAAGGCATTCCTTTGTCATTGTTCATCGAGTTACTTGTGACTAGCTTTATGAAAGGACTTGCGAAAGGACTTGCGAAAGGACTTGCGAAAGGACTTGCGAAAGGACTTGCGAAAGGACTTGCGAAAGGACTTGCGAAAGGACTTGCGAAAGGACTTGCGAAAGGACTTGCGAAAGGACTTGCGAAAGGACTTGACTACAACTCTGCTTCACAGATGCATACTGAATGATCTGTCCAGACTTACTTGAAGTATCTGGGGACTGATTTCGTTCAGCTGCAGTTAGTACAGAGATTTGCACAGTTTTCCATAGCAGCTGTACTGTGTGAAAAATCCTGAATTGAGAAAGCTTGTACGTGTACACACATCCTAGAAACAATGCTAGAAAAAAAAGAGATACATTTAATAGAAATGTCATAAGTTGCTTTACTGTAGAATGGAGTACTTTCAAAATCTTGCCTCAGAGCAGTATTAAACAAGAATTCAACAGCTCTAAGACCATTTTCAGGGGTCAGGTTTGTCAGGATTTTTCCTGATTTCAGGATTTTTTTGTCGGGATTTTTACCGATTTCAGAATTTTTAAAGAATCTCTTTTGAAATCTAGAATATCTGAGGTGTTACCCTAAAGGTGTTTTTATCTGTAAAAGTGCACATAGACCAGTAGAAACGGGTATTTTAAGGGGTGCCTTTAGGCAAATATAAACCCCCGACACTGCAGATTTTGTGGATTTTTCATTTTTCATCTCAACCCTGCTTTATAGCACAGTGCCAACAATATGTAAAATGATGATAACTAATGAACAGCAATTATGACGACGCCCCACCCTACTACAAAAGTTTGCATATGTAAGGAAGAGCATGTTTAGCTGTCCATTTTGACACGTTTTAGTCAGTTTTACATCCTTTAGAGCAGGGGGTGTTTCCAATGGAACATTCTAAACTTTCCAACATTTCAGACGCTTCCTCACTCAAACTGTAGTTTTCACTCGTTCTGTAAAGTTGGCACAAAATGGTAGTAGATAAAGAAGCTTTCTCTTTCCCTTTCCCCTACCAGCCCTGACAATGCCGTTCCCGGGGATGTCCTCGTCCTAACCAAGCCCCTCGGTACCCACATAGCATTGACGGCAAGGAAGTGGCTGACCATACCGGAAAAGAAGAAGAAGCTGAACGCGCTCCTCACGGCTGAGGAATTAGAGCGGGGCTACCAGGAGGCTGTGTACAATATGTGCAGACTTAACAGTGACGGTAAGTAGGGCTGTGACGATTAACTCCTTGTGTCTGGCTGTCATTGATGGGGGTCAAGTGTAAACGCAAACAATTGGCACCACACTTGGAGCCTCCTCCTCCCTTTCGTGTGAATAAAAGCTTTGTTTGAAAAAGCTCCATCTATTCATTACACTCCCATTCAAGAACAATATAGTTGAAACATGAATGGATTGCGTACACTAAGGAATGCGCATATAGATGACAACCAGTCAGGTGGTCTTTTTCAAATCGTTGCTGTGGCCGTTGTCCGTATTCAAGAGGTTTAATCGATAGATAATCGTGATATTGAAAAGCTGTGATGTACACAAATGTGTGTCGTGATACTCAAGATTACTAAATCTGCTACAAAAGTTGAAAAAATAAATTTGATTTTACTGACGCGCGTAGATGGCATGGTTTCTGGACGGCCAGACTCCAAAGAACTATATGCTACGCCAAAAACACCAGGCTCCTGTTGGGTACTCACAGCGAGTGATTCATTGAGCACCAAAATTGTTATTTCTTAACCCAAACCCTCCAGGGCATTTTTGCTAGAACCCTGCCAGACGTATCAGATTGCATACTTTGTCACATTGACTTGTGTGCAGAGTCGAGCAAATAAAGTGGCTGTCAGCACATGTGCACTGTACTGCGTCTGGCAGGGTTAGGGTTAAGGGTGCAACCATGCCCTGTAGGCTGGTTCCAGATGGTTAACTAGACACAGTTGACTTGATAGGGCTTGATTAAGGTTAATCCAGTAATTGTTAATATTAGTTAACTATAGTTCTCACCTGAACTCCCCCCCCCCCCCCCCCCACCCCACCCACTCACTCACACAGTCATGTAAACGGGTGCAATCGTGGACCTCCCATTGTTCCTCTTTTGTTTATACTCTAACTTTTTCGGAAGGCCTCCCATTGGTTTTGTACACGATTTTCAATCGTGGACATTAGGTCAAACGTGGACCCCTTTGTCTACGCTCGAATTCTTTTGTCCTAGGTCCACGATTGCCGGCATATACAAACTCACATATACCCAGATATACCCATACTATTATTTTATTGATTTTAGGCATTTGGGACATGTCCTATCCATAGCCCAGGACTTTTCCTACCCTGGTCCCTGAACTTACCCTGCCCTGTTTGCAGTACTCCTAGGAATTGTCCAATCATATGTCCAGGACCTATTCTTTGCCCCAGGACTTGTCCCATTCTTTGCCCCAAGACTTGACCTATCGTGGTCCTAGGACTTGTCCTACCATAGGCGCTGTGCAACCTTAAAACTGGCACACAGCAAGTATTACAGGCTTTTAGCTGATTGTTTCCTTACCAAATGTCAGGTGGCTGTTTTTCATACAGATGCTGATCTGCCTTGTGTTTTCTTTATTTTTCTCTGTGCAAAATGACACAATTCTGATAACAGTGCTGTAGTCTAGTCCCAGTCTGAGTCCAATATCAATACAGGAATAAAGTAGGCTTTAAACCCACTAGTCCAAAACTGAAAAACGAGCTCCAACCTTGACTTAACTAGAGCCCTCGCTCAAACTTACACTTGAGACTTGGAACCATGCCTGGACTAAGTGAGTCCAGACTTGGCTTGAGTGTCCAGACATGCATCCGAAACTATTAAGACATTAACCCTAACTCCCTAGGGTGTGTGGAAAACCATATTAAAATTGGAGGATTCAGGACTGTTAGGGTGGCTTGTGCGTAAAGCGCTCGCCTCTCACCAATGTGGCCTGGGTTTGATTCCCGGCATGGACCATATGTGAGTAGAGTTGTGCGTTGGTTCTCTCCTGTGCCACGAGGGTTTTTCTCCGGGTCCTCCGGCTTTCCTCCCTCCGGAAAAATCAAACACTTTCGATCGCTGGCTGTGCTCCGTGGTCATATATGGGTCGATGTGGCCCGCTGCCAGAGGCGCCTTTACGTGCCAGCGACTCGACCACGTTGTAGTCGCGTCCTTTGCAATTCAGCATCCCAGCTGCGAGTAAGGATTATTAGCCTCCCAAATTATATTAATGAATTATCCTGGAGTCCAGGGTCAAGTCTTGGCTGAAACCAGGGCTCAAGTCAAATCTGGACTTTAAACACTATCTGTACCTAGATGTAAAACCAACAGCTTTTTCCCTCGTTCTGTATCTCTATTGAATTCTTTGCCTGGTGCAAGTTTCCTTCATCTTACGATCTTTCCTGCTTCAAGAGGAATCTTAATTCCTACCTCTTGTATCTTTGATTCTTTTTCTTTTTGTAGCTCTGTACCTGGAGTGGCTTTTAGCCTTGTTTGGGGTGAACTTGTATTAACAAAAGATTGTTTTCCATTTTGGACCCAAGTGGACTGATATTTCCTCAGCCAGTAAATTCACTATAATGCCAAAAAATTTTTTCTGCTTAAAAAGCTCCATGAAGTTGTCACACAGACCCTTACTTTTTAGTTGTATTTACCATGCAGCCGCAAGCTTGATGGCCACCTACAATGCCCACGGTGCCACGGACGTCTCCGGCTATGGCATTCTGGGCCACGCCGAAGCCTTGGCAAAGTGCCAGAAGGAGGAGGTCCGATTTGCCATCCACAACCTGCCCATCATCGCCAAGATGCATTATGTTGCGAAAGGGTTCGTTGACTTCAAACTGCTCCAAGGCCGCTCCCCGGAAATATCAGGTAACTCCCTAAACATCAGTCAATGCCAGTGTTGTATTTTGTTCATAGGCGGTTACAGTAGTTTGTCTGTCTGTCTGTCTGTCTGTCTGTCTGTGTGTGTAGGGGAGGGGTGTCAGGCCCCCGCCAAATTTTCTTTTATCCTTAAAACATCCCTCTCCCCCCCCCCCCCCAAAATGAAATCTGAGAGCAACAGGAGGGGATTTCAACCCCCCCAAACCACCCCACCAAGATCCACCCCTGATTTTGTTATGAGAATGAGAGGGAGTATATTAAGTACTTTGTGTCAAGTAAACATACATTGAATATATACATTCTGATATAAACGCCCCTAAGTATTTAGTGGCTTTTTTTATGAAGGAAGGAAGCCCTTTCTTGTTTATCGCTGATAGGCTTATTTTCCAAAAGGGCTACTATACTGACCTTTTTGTCCCCAGAAAATAGCTACCGTCTTCCCACTAAAAAAAATGGCTGCCGGCCGTTGTACCAATTTTCAAATTTCCATGCATTTGTTTTTTCTTGTGTAGTATTTTTAGCACTATATTTTCTGTGCCTTTTGAAAGCATGTGAGAAAAGAAAAACTTGACAGGCTTACTCGGCGAAACTTGAACCCCTGACTAGTGAAGATGTCTTAACCACTCAACCAAGCTTGCCAATGTCCGGTCAGCTGATTAAAATCGGATATCTGAGTCCAATTAAGATATCTTTACTGATTAACAGTACATCATGGGTTTAATCCTGGCTAAGTTATCTCGTAAAGTTTGTTTCCCTCACAGACTCTTGAAATCCGCTGAGCATACAGTCTAACAGTACTTTATGGAGAGGATGAAAAACCTTACTTAATACAACACCTTACCACAACTCCAGTGTTCAAAGAACTTTCTAACTTTTTGGTACCTAGGGGGACTTTTGATAGCCTTCCCGAGGGAACAGGCAGCGAGTTACTGCAAGGAGATGGACAAACAAGGCGGCAGTGCTTGGATCATTGGTATCGTGGAGAAGGGTAACCGCACAGCCCACGTCATCGACAAACCCCGAGTCATCGAGGTCACCACGAAAATCACTTAACTCTCCGCCAACCATTCCTCTCATGTCCTTTGGATCTAGCCTTCAGATTTTCATCTCCGTTAAAATTGGAAGATACAAAAAAAGGTTGGGATAATCGGAAAGAAATATGTAATATGTCCATTCTGGGGGTCTGTTAAAAAGCGAACACAAATGCAATTTTATCCCGAATAACCTTTGACCTTTGAGGTACCGAATTGGCTTATTACAAATCAGCTGAGTACAGTCACAAGCAGTAGGCATCACTTATAACATTGGCTGGTAACCTGTTTTTAATGAGCAAAACTTTTGTGCTCAGCACATTTTTGTGCTTACCAGGCCCATGAAATTGGGCTCGGGCATATATTCATTTAAGCCCAGAAGCAGAAAATATCGCTTAGCAGATTTACTCATTTAGCAACATGGAAACCAGTCACAAACAGTGTAAATTACATGAAGTTTGACTCATCTGTTTCTGCTATTTACCGGTAAGCAAGATTACTTCTGTGTTTTGGTAGCTCTGTGATTTTTTGGTCCAGGTTTTACTTGTGCTTGACAGGTTTTGCCATAACCATACAAAAACCATGTATAGAGTTTTACACAGGAACTTGTGGCATGAATGCTATTCAACTTGCAGTCGGAAAACGCTACTTTAAGACTTGCAAACGTGAAGACATTTTAAAGGTATACAGTCTTTAGAAAGTAAAAGATATTTGCTTTCTTCATATTGTCTCAAATTGAGCAAAGCTTTTAAGCAGTTGACGCATTCCATCTGGAGACTACTTCCTTGGGGCTAATTACGGTGACACGCCATTGTCTTAAAAGCTGGGTTCATACTTCACACAAATGGGACAGGTAAAAGTCATCAATTGTTTCATTGTGATGCTCGCCGTTACCCTAACAAATTCGCTTCGCTCTCAGATTCACAGTGAAGTATGAACCAGGCTTAACTATGAGTAGAATCAGGAGTCAAAGAAACAGGAGTAAGCTGGGACGATTCCTTGCAGCAGTCGACTTTACCTGACTCCAACAATGGAATAGGAATCGCGATACCATTTTTATGTCGAGGAGTGGATTTCTTGGAGTAACCAATTTCTGCTTCCTTGGATCTACATTTCAGGCAACCGCCTGACGATTCTGAAACTCGTCAAACATTCCACAAGAGAAACTGGCTCGTTAAATTTGAATCAATTTTCAAAGTGAACAAAGAAAACTGGCAGGAGAGGGATTCGAACCTGCGACCTTCCGGAAGGTCGCAGGTTCAAATCCCGCTCCTGCCAGTTTTCTTTGTTCACTTTGAAAATTTATTCTAAAACTCGTTAACTACAAATACAAAAAAGATTTAAAGACCAGGTGCAACACTTGACAGAGCCAGCTGTGTCGCCCATGAAATCAATCACGACACCGCACAGATTCATAGGATGCACTGCTGCCGCCCGTTTCATGCATTAGATTCTGAATGGAATTGCGGTTTCTCCTCGGAATTGAATTTGACTCCAAAAATGTTGGAGTCGCCCAAGCATAAACAGGAATCTCGTTCAATGCATTCTTTTTTCCCAATAGGATGCACACGTAGTGGCAATAAGCCTTTTCCGTATTGAAACTACGCATGTGCTGCTTGATGCAGACGACCGGATCTGCAGGATCTGTAGTTCACAAGGGAATTGGCAGTGGTCAAGACATGGTTCACTGGTTATACTGAATCAAGGTGGGGGGGTTATTTGGGGCAAAACAAGAAGTCCGTTGTCTAAAGCATATAACACAAGTGTTGTGGCAGTGAACTTTATGCAAATTTGTGTCTTCATTACCATGTAAGTTCCTAATAATTTGTATCACCTTATCCCAGATTAAGCTCAGATTAAAAAAATCCAACTGAATGTAGCACGCATCCGCTGTTGGATTAAGCGTGGTTGGTTATGACTTTACCGTCAGGATTACGTTCAGTTACCCTCGTAACAATTTAGGGACCAAAATGACGTGAGTATTGGCTAGCCGTAAATTAACTTCCAGTCCTGATAAGGGTTTTTTCATCAGTGGTCACTGTGAAATATATTTGACGGCTATTTAATCTGATTCTCTCAACTGTACTTTCCATCACCTCTTTAATATGCAAATAATTTTTTTGATTCATTTATGTAGACCTTTTTTAGTTGTCATCATGGGTCATGCAGTGTAGTGATGCTAAAAAAAATGCTTATTAAAGGAAACCAGTCAAGCGTGCCGCGTGTGCACGTCATTTAATCTGCTCCATCTGGGGCCAATTTCATAGAGCTTAAAACCCTAACCCTCCAGGGTTTTTAGGCTAGAAACCCTGCCAGACACATCAGATTGCATACTTTGTCACATTGACTTGTGTGCAGAGTGCAGCAAGGTCAAGCTGTCACCACAGATGCACTGTGCTGCGTCTGGCAGGGTTAGGGTTAAGCAAAAAATTTGCTTAAGCACACAAAAAAACAGTTGCTTAGTAAAATCAGGTTAGCAGCCAAAGCTTCATGTGACTGTCAAGATAAGCAAACAACAGCTAAATACCGGCCACAAGCAATGAACACCACGTGGAGTTTTGGCTGGGTAAGCTGGTTTTACTAAGCAATATTTTGTTGTGCTTAAACAAGTTTTTGTACCTAAGCAGCTCTATGAAATTGGCCCCCAGATACATATATGATGACCAATCCAAGGCTGTCCACACAGGGTGGTTCCTGGAGCTGCTAAGCACCCAGTTTTATTAAGCACACAAGAATTTTGCTTAGCAAGTTACCAGTTACCAGCCAAAAATCGCATGTAATATATACAGCTCGTGAGTGGTTCTCGGCTGACTTTTGCTAAGCAAGAAAATTTGCTAAACAATATTTAGCAGTTAAGCAGCTCCATGAAACTGGGTCCAGCTGGTTAGGTTTCCTTTATGACATCGCTGTCTTGTTACAACAGAACCATCATTCTGTGCATTATTTTTGTGTCTTCAGTGGGGTTTATATCAATTATGGTTGGACAAGTCAAACTTATCAATAGAATTTCAATGCTACTTACATGTGGTGGGCTAATATTGAACCGTGGGGGTTATCAAGGTCACTGTTACAACTGAGAGAGTCTTTAAAGGGGCACTCTATATGGAGGAATTTTGTGTTCACCTTTTTATCACCTTTTTTAAAGAGACAGTCTCAGTGCTGATTGCTGGAAGTGTAAATACATTTGTACACAGCAAGTCATTTTTGATGATCTTTATGCTGGTTTCGTAGAAGAGGGATGTTTTCATTTATGCAAATAAGCAAGGACTTTTAAATCATGTATATATGGCCCTAGTCACGTTTCCATTTATCCTTGCCGAAATTTGTGACACAAGAAAATCCTTGTCTTTGTTAAAAACAAACCAATATTGGTCAGAGTTCCATTTTTCAAATCTGGTTTTGTATCGGTTAAAAATTAGTTCAATATTTCCATGATGTGTACAGACTTAAATGACAAAACAAAATACAAAAACAGATTATTGATAAATTGATAATGTGACACTAATGGTTGCGTCGAAGCGCTTTCACAAACTTTGATCTTAACAAACTCCTATGATCTTTCATGTTCCAGTAACTGATCAGTCATTTTCTCTTTATTTTGTTGTCAGTTTCCATAACCATATATGCATTAGTTTTCCCAAATCTTGCTGTCTATTGCATGTCTTTATATTGTAGAATTATATTTTTTCTATACATATAAACTTCTGTTTCCTCTTCCATGTTACGTTCTGATTATTCATTGTTAAATTTACCACCATGAAACAAGTTGAAAAGGGGAAAATAGCGAACTTTATCACTTTGAATGTTTATTTTAGAATTTGCTTTTGGGATGAAATTTAGTGACTACTTTTTGTGGTTTTATATTTTTGTTTTCGTCTCTGGTGAGCATGTATCATTTTTCCAGACTGAATAACAACCATGGCACTCTCTTTCAAAAATTAGTTGTTGAACTGTTTGTGTTCTTTGATAGGGCCCGAATATTCTGAACAAATGATAAAACTGGGCAGTACTTTCTTTTCTGCATGGTTTAAGGATTCACTCCTCCCTGAACACCCCCAACCTCAGTAGTGCCACTCCCTCACACCCACCATTGCTCAGTAAGACGTAGTGGGTGTGGTTTAGAGAACATTTGCAGGGAAGCTAAAACATAATTTTGGAAAGGTGACAACATTTTGAAAACCTGAATTTTAAATTTGTTGGGTACAATTGTTGGACGTTTTTTAAGACTTCAATATTGATTAAAGATGTACTTCCATGCTGTCTTCGAGTTTTGCCCCCCCCCCCCCCCCAAAAAAAAATTCTGTATTGCTACTTTTTCTAGCAATACAAGTTTACTCACTTTTAAATAGGACATCAAAAGCAAAAACACCCACCCACGTTCAGTTATTGAATTATTACTGAAATGTCGAAATTTTTGCAGCCAGAAAATAATGTGGGCATATCTTTGTGTATGAATGTAACCAAGAATAAAAGAGTTTTGCAGACGCCCAAAATATAAACAATTTTTTTTTTCCATAAAAAAAACGTAAGAAGAAAACAAGTTAAACCATGGAGACTAAAGTTGGTCAGACACTAAAGTTGTTGATGAGCCTATAGCATGGACAGTATTTCTAACTCCCTTTCCACTGGGCCTCCACCCCATAGTGTTTTTTTTTTCACATTTGGGAGTTGGGGAGGTCCCCTGAGCCCCACTGAAAAAAAAATATGAATTTATACTATATAGACTATTAATCCTTGCTCTATGATCCGACCATTCCTCCTCCATGATCCGACCAAGCTTTTATTTGACAGGATGAATATAGCCATGGCGCGACGCGGGGCCGCCCCCGCTCCTGCAGTTAGTTATTAGGGCCGGTTCATACTTCAAGCGAATTTGAGGGCGAAGCGAATTCGTCTACAGGTGTAAAATGCTTTTTGTGTGTGACCGCAAATTTCCCGTATGCAACCTAAAATGTCATTTAAAAATAAACAAGAAATATTTCGTAATAAAATTAATATCAATTTAACTCTAATTTTGCCTACATGGTGAAAAATTTAGCACGTGGAACTCTTTAGATATCCATTTGCGTGAAAGAGCCAAGTAAGAAAATGCATTGTGGGAAATTGTAGCAGACAATTTTAAAAACTGCACTTATAGTCGTCTGAAGTGTCCGAACTTCTCTAAAGTTTATCCATTTTCGTTTCAATTGTTTAAGTGCAACTTTAGACAAATAAGACGGTCTAGGTGGCATGGCGAATTTTCGGTTGCCGTTCGACCCGGTCGCGCACGGACTGGACAAAGATTTTCGTCTAACGAAATTTACGCAGCTGAAAGGGTGAGGTTGCAAAGTGCCCCAGAAGGAACTGCTCAAACTTCTGGAGGTACTGAGGGAGACGGAGGAGGGAAAGACGGCGGGAGTAGACGGGGAGGGGCTGGGGGCTGGGGAGGGGCTGGGGGCTGGGGAGGGCCCGCAAGCTGAACAGCTGCTTGTGCCGCAGCCTGAGGCTGCTGCACTGCCGGAGTTTGGTGAGTTTCTGTTGTCGCAGTTTGAAAGTGCTGATTTCATGCAGTGCCAGTGGTTTACGGTTTGGGGGGGGGGGGGGGGGTAGATGGGATTGGAAGACTAAAGCCGTGTTTCCATTGGACTTATTTTTGTCAATCTACCGTGACTTTTCTTTAGAATAACAAAATTAATGGGAACACGTGGTAAGCTTACGGCGACCTTGATGTAAAAAGCGGTCGCAGAAGATATCTGCGCGGGCGCGGAAAGTCATCAGGTTCAGGGATGATAAAACGTCTAATAGAAACACCTCCGCACTGTAGAACTACCGCAACCACATGGAAAACCACTGTATAAAAAATGCAACTTCCTGTATTACGTCAACTGCACAGTGATATCGCTAGCGTGTGCGCGAAAATAGTGGTATGTTTTCTGGGCACAATTGCAGAATACCCCGCCACTCGTATCTCCACCTAGTATCCGGATACGCGGATATGGGGTCACTGTTCATTGCCCTCAATAAACTATTCACATACCTTCCTCCATGGGTTTTTTTTAAAGGGAAAATGGCGCTCTCTATCGCCCCGCCACACTTCCTCCCATACCCACCGCGTATCCGCGTATCCGCGTATCCGCGTATCCGCGTATCCGCGTATCCGCGTATCCGCGTATCCGCGTATCCGCGTATCCGCGTATCCGCGTATCCGCGTATCCGCGTATCCGCGTATCCGCGTATCCGCGTATCCGCGTATCCGCGTATCCGCGTATCCGCGTATCCGCGTATCCGCGTATCCGCGTATCCGCGTATCCGCGTATCCACCTCCGGGGACATACATTGGACTTAGACTTTTGACCGAGCTTCCTATTCGAATTACGCACGCAAGTCAGATTCCAGCCCCCTCGGAGGATTTTTTTAAAGGGAAAATGGCGCCCTCTATCGCCCCGCCAGACCCCCTCCCACCTCGTATCCGCGTATCCGCGTATCCACCTCCGGGGACATACATTGGACTTAGACTTTTGACCGAGCTTCCCATTCGAATTACGCACGCAAGTCAGATTCCAGCCCCCTCGGAGGATTTTTTTAAAGGGAAAATTGCGCCCTGTATCGCCCCGCCACACTCCATCCCACCCCGTATCCCCGTATCCGCGTATCCACCTCCCGGTAGGTGGATTGGACTTAGACTTTTTTCAGAGCTTCCCATTGCAACTCCCTCCCACCCCGTATCCGCGTATCCACGTATCCACCTCCGGGGACATACATTAGACTTATAAATTGCCCCCTCTATCGCCTGGTCAGACTCCATCCCACCCCGTATCCGCGTATCCGCGTTTTTTTAGGGGGTTCTTTCGGGTGGCGGGGTATTCTGCAATTACTCCGTTTTCTGTCTCTTTGTGTATAGTATACCCCCATGTGATTACATGAAGTTGCGCTAGCGATTTGCAGCAGACGACCCTATACGTGCATACAACAACTACGTTTTTCGTCCGTTTGCTGTTGATGAAACATGGCAGATTTGATAGATTTTTGGTGCGCGAAAAATTACGCTAGGTTACTGCGTCTATCCCATTTAGGTCAAAAGTGCTTGTGCACGTGCGATGTTCTGGCAGCCTTGCAGGGCGAGTAAATGATCTGTCGCTGTTATAAAAGTCTAAATGTGAACGCACGGTAGAATTACGTGAAAGTATGCCGTGGTAAGTTTTTGCGAGGCCATGTAAGAAAAAGTCCGATGGAAACACTGATTGCACACGGCAGAGTTCGCAAAATGACCAATCGTGCAGGGGAACTTGCACGATCGGTAGACATGGTACATGTAGATTGTGAATCCATTCCTGCTTGATTTACCGATCATGCAAGTTCTGCCCTGTGTGATTGATAGATTGATCCTTCGTGATCAACCGATCTCACCAGCTTGTTCATGCACAGTCTACCGACCATGCAAGTTCTGCCCTGCGTGATTGGAATTGTGAAATTCTGTTCAGCAAATCTACCCTGCACAGTCAGTAGATGGTGCAAACTCTGGCCTGTGATGAGTTCGGCTGATGCTTGAACAATCAACCCATGTTTGCATGAATAATGGATCTTGTCCAGTACCATCCACTGATTGAATCAAAAATGTACACCACGAGCATGACCATCAGTTAGTGGCAGGACATCGTCATTCCAATTTATAGCAAGATCTTCATTAATTCACAGTGGCTAATTTACTTATTGTTTACTTGCAAATACTGATTGTAACATTGACTGACATGTTTGTGAAACCATTTTTATACATGTATCCTATATGTATAGGATGTCAGTGTGGTAAATAATTCTGTCCAGCGGACTTGAATTGAATTGAAGTTTTCATTCCAATTCTATACTTGAATTGAACAATGCACAGTATAAACCCATAAGCCACTATAATTGTAATTTATCTCCAGGTATTGGAAATGATTGCTGCATCGTTCCACTCCAGAATGGAGCACTGTACCTGGTTGAAACCACTGATTTCTTTTACCCCCTGGTGGATGACCCCTATGTGATGGTAAGAAGTAAGAATATGGAAGAGAACAGTGTGGACTTGATGAAGGAGGAAGTTTCAGTGTATAGACTTGTACACGTGTATGTTTTTGCCAGAGGTGTAACCAAGTCACCTTTTCCTGCAAGTTATTTTTGTCCCAGAAGTCACTAGTTATATTTTAAAGTTAAATCGTTAAAATTTCCTTTCCCCCACCTGGCCTTTTTTAGAGGATTCATCCTGCCAAAATCCAAAAGTATCGTAAACCAACTTGGGCAGATTTTTTGTACTTAATCAAAATTGGGACATCAAAGCCCTGTGTTAAGTCATGGTGCCAAGACTACAGTCCTGAATGTACATGTATGATAGTGGATTTTGGCAAATTATGGAGGGTTAGGATATCCCAATATGTCCTACAGGTTTGGCTGTTGTTCATGACCAGATTATCCACTTTTAAAACAAAACTTAATGTAAGTTGAAATTTAAAGGGTATTTATGATCAGATACTAATATTGTCTCATTGTAATCTTATCCCTGGCCTTTGTTGTGTATGAGTAAAATAATTTGATGGCTGAAGAGGTCTGTGTCACATGCTCATTAAAACTGCACATTCAACAGATTTAAGTAGCGTTCCCAAATAAAAGGGGAAAACAAGGTAACAAAAAGCAAATCTTACTTAACCTTAACCCTAACCCTCCAGGGTATTTTGGCTAGAAACCCTGCCAGACGCATCAGATTGCATACTTTGTCACATTGACTTGTGTGCAGAGTGCAGCAAGGTCAAGCTGTCACCACAGATGCACTGTGCTGCGTCTGGCAGGATTAGGGTTAAAGAAATTAATAATTTTGAAAATGTATCATTGACTTTGAATGTCCTTTTTTTCTGTATCTTAGGGTCAGATAGCCTGTGCCAATGTCCTGAGTGACCTATATGCAGCAGGGGTCACTCATTGCGACAACATGCTGATGCTGCTGGGTGTACCGCAGAAGTTCACCGACAAGGAACGCGAAACCATCATTCCCCTTATGATGATGGGATTTAGAGTACGTTAAGATTCAGAAACCTTCCCGAGTCCCCCAATATCCACCGCTGTGCAGTAACCCAGTGTACATGTACATATTTTATAATTAAACCTTCCTGGGACATCAAGTCCCATGTAAAGTAATAGCTTCTGGTCTCTCAACCTTCCTCAATCCTTGAAAAATCCACCAAAATCTTTCAAACCCCTCAAAAATCTTCCAAAATCCTTCAAAACCCTGTACTTGATTTTAAAGGATCTGGGAGGGTTAGGGTTAAAATTTGGGTGTGGACAAAATTTAACCTAACATGGGAACGTTATAAAGTAGTGCTTCCAGGAAAGTTTGCTTGCAATGATATACGGAAATACAGAAACTGTGTTTTTGGCCACGTGTGCTCCAGTCGACTAAATAAGTATTATTTCAAAGTGATGTTATACTTTGGGAATATTAAGCCTGAAGGAAACTTGTGGAGAGGGGACGATGAAGAATTGTTCAGTTTTGGGGTTGGGGGGAGGATCAAAGATTTATATTCTAGGGGAAACCCACAGATCACACACAGGCTGAAGTGAAAACTCAGTCCACATGTGTGTCTGGGTTGGAATCGAACCTTGGTCTGTGGGTCAAAGAGTAGGATGTCTAGGAGTGGGAAAGTAAAATTCCGCAAACTATTCCCAAGGCCAAAAGTTGACAGAATTGTGATTTGAGGTACAGACCCTCCGGTTACGGTATAATTTGTAGATAATCACTAGGTTCAGAGATTGTTAGGGTCAACTTTCATACCAGCTTGTGTTTGTTACCAAAGTGTAGTTTTGTTTTCCTCCAAATTTCAGGATAATGCTAAAAAGGCCGGTACAAAGGTCAGAGGAGGTCAAACAGTCATCAACCCGTGGTTAACGATTGGAGGCGTCGGCACAAGCATCTGTTCACCAGATAGCATCATTTAGTAAGTCAGATCCCTGTGTTGATTTGACGTGTTACTTTCCTAACTCAACACCATGTTGACGTCAACACCTAATCAGATGGACCCTTTTCATGTGACGTCACCATTGGACTGCCTAGCATGCAAACTCTTGTATAATATCAGGGGTGAGATCTGTCAGGATTTTCCTGATTTCAACATTTTTAAAGAATCTCATTTGAAATCTGGATTTCCTGAGGTTTTACTCTAAAGGTGTTTTTACCTGTAAAAGTGGATATATACACATAGACCAAAAGGGGTGCCTTTAGGCAAGGTGACCCCTAAACACTGCAGATTTTGTGGATTTTTCATTTTTGGCCAATCTCACCCCTGATAATATGCAGAGGTCTAATTAGAAAGCAATGTTCAGATTTCCTGCATAAGGGAGAGGTCACAGGATTGGTTGTAGAGCAAGCTGGATGCCTCGTACATTTCCAGTGATTATCTGAATTCAGAATCCTGTAAATGATTACTTCCCCTACCCATCCTAGCACAAAATATTCACGGTAGGCATGGGGCCCCTTTGATTTCATATTTTGCTTGGTGAAATAGGACATGGAGTCTGTCAAAAACTTGCAGATATATGAGTGCTGAAGGCTGATAATAGAAGGCCCTGAACATTTCCCAAAATAATGCATTTGGAATTAAATATCGATCCGATATCTTCAGTGCATTTAATGTCAACAAATAATTTAGAGGTGTGCATTTGCGGGTAGTACGGAGTTGGGTACCCGATTGAGAAAAAACATGGGTACCCGTTAAAGAAAGCCAATCCCAAAAATTTAATCTCGACATTGCTGTTCATATTGTTCATAAAAGTCTACAAGTTAATACTACCATTTTGATGCAAGTGAGCTTTATAGCTTTACGGTGTAAATTGCATTTTCGCAATTTTCTTTTTTTTCACGTACCCTGGTTTTCATTTTGAAAATTCCCCACAAATGACATTCAAGAACTTTCTTCTTCATTGTCTGAAAAGTGACTAAGTAATATCTTACAGGTACTCGATTACATAATCTGGAACTGGTTGTTCCTGACATTAGCGGTCGGGTACCCGGTTCGGATGCACATCCCTAAAATACTTGTCTCTCTCATCACCATGCAGATGTTGAACTTGGAGAGTCGGAAATGTTTGTTTGAATTGCATATGGTTACTCCAAGGCAGTCCTAACACATGGTGACATTGTATACATTGACTGTGTTGTGCTGTGTGGGAAAAAAGGGGTCAGTATCTTATACTGCAAATTATTTTGAACTGAATGAGATATTTTCTGATTGTTCACAATTCCCTCCATAGCCCTAACACCGCTGTCGTAGGCGATGTCCTGGTTCTGACCAAGCCCCTAGGCACCCAGGTTGCGGTCAATGCTTACCAGTGGCTGTCTAGTCCGGAGAATTGGAAGAAGATCAGTGCCATGGTAACCAAGGAGGATGTGGAGAAAGCCTATCAGGAGGCCATGTACCACATGTCTGAACTCAACCGAGACGGTAAGAGACTAAACGCTGGGGTCAGGGGCTAAGCACCAACATTTGCTGAGCATGAAATGTTGTCCTCAGAATTACCAACCCAATTCTCATGTGATGTATATTGCTTGTGACTGATATTCAGCAGTTGTTTACTTAACATGAAAATGAGGTGAAGTTTTGAATGGTATTCTGTTTTTGGTAAGCAAGACTTTTTTGTGCTTTGCAATTTTTTGTCCTGAGCAGCTCCGTGACATTGGCCCCAGGGCCGAATTTTATGGAACTGTTAAGCGGAAAATATTGGCTTAGTCAGCTGAGGACCAGTTACAAGTAACAAACATCACGTAACATTTTGGCTGGTATGCCATTTTTGCTAAGCAAATCTTTTTGTGCTTAGCGAAGTTGCATGCCCACTAGCTCCAAGAAGTTGGCCGAGAGCTGGCCATCTCCACTGAAAAAAAAATGCTGTCGCATATTACCAATTCACTTTCTAAATCTGGCAGAAGAATTCTGGAGTAGGTTTTTAGCCAGTTTATCTCTGTGACAAAGCAACATTTCCCTTGTGGTTTGTTTGATGATATGCAGAAAAATTGCACACATGTGACACCCCATGCCAAAACCAGACACTTCCTGCCAAAAATCAAAATTTGATTTGATTTGATTTGATTTGATTTGATTGATTGATTGATTGATTGATTGATTGATTGATTGATTGATTGATTGATTGATTGATTGATTGATTGATTGATTGATTGATTGATTGATTGATTGATTGATTGATTGATTGATTGATTGATTGATTGATTGATTGATTGATTGATTGATTGATTGATTGATTGATTGATTGATTGATTGATTGATTGATTGATTGATTGATTGATTGATTGATTGATTGATCCAACTACCCTAAATAAACCTATCAAGTGACAGGTTGAAACACACAAAAGCTGTGAGAGTTGGTGGGTAGATTTTTTGATAGACTGATAGTTATACTTATAGGAGGGTTAAATGCGGAAACGGCCTGGTTTTGGTGTGGGACGTCACATACTATTATGTTCTTTTTGCTTTACTTTTTAATTATGTAGTTTACACCCAAGGTCTTGGTCTCGGTCTTGGTTTCGCTCTCAGTTTTAAACCTCAGTCTTGATCGTGCTCTTGGTCAGAGACTGTCAGTCCCAACTACAACACATGTCACTTGCCAAAAACATGCATTGAGTACAAATTCTAAGTTTGCATTCTCCGCTGTCATCTTAATCAGCTGCGGCACTCATGGGCAAATTCAATGCCCACGGCGCCACCGACGTGACAGGCTTCGGCATCCTGGGCCACGCTGAGAACCTCGCCCAGATCCAACAGGAGGAAGTCAAGTTTGTCATCCACAACCTGCCCATCATCCCCAAGATGCAGTACGTGGCCAAGGGCTGCGGAGGCATGTTCAAGCTACTGCAGGGGTACTCGGCAGAAACCTCAGGTATGTAGATTTTTGTTTTAAGGAAACATGCAATAGATAGCCAGTTCAGGTTGTTTTCACATTATGTGACCTGGCATCACAAAACAGATGGAAAGTAGCAACATTTTGGAAATTAAGTTGATGGTATTACTTGAAAGTACAAACTTTGATGTTTGGTTTGTCGCTGGGGCTTAATTATTCCTCGTCCACACTGTAACCTTTTGAAATATTAGAGTTAAATAAGACCATTCGTTGATTTGTTGTTGTTGTTGTTGTTGAAAATGACAGAGTTGTAATCAAGTCATTCACAAGTCACCACAAGTCACTTCACAATTCTGGTCCCAAGCCATGTAACAAGCTATTCAAACACACACTATATATCAAAAGCATTCCTTTCTCATTGTTCATCCTATGTAGCTTGTGAGCTGACTTGTGATTGACTTGTGATCTGCCTTTTGATCTAACTTGATTACCACTCTGGAAAATGAAGCTCAAAGTCAGTGAACTGTGCGAATTATACTAAAAATGTTAAAATCCCAAATTCGACTTCCCTGGGAAAAAAAATGACTGTTTCTGTCTGTAACCCAGAATGCCAAAAGGTGACTTTGTACTCATTCTGCCATGTCACATATACATTGTACCACCATGTCTTACCATAATACGAGCATAATCATAATGTTTGTAGATGTGGTTATAGGGGTGTGCATTTATGAGTAGTGAAAGAACCGGGTACCCGTTAAAGAAACCAAACACAAAACTTCCAATCCCAGAAGTTGTAATGTTTTTCTCTGAGATTTAAAAAGGCTGATTTCAGACAAAAGTCTGAAAAATTTCATGCCTGTCTAGTAAACATGATCACTTCTCCGCCTTTGCGTGTGCCGTCACGTGCATGCGCCGGCATATCACAAAAGACGGTTGTCTGGAAGCGTTATACAGTTGTATTTATTGTGGATTGAGGCATGCTATTTATGTCTCGTCGAAGCTCTTATCCATACCCAGACTACAAAAACCTTGACCTCTGTGCTGATTTCCCATGTAATCTGGTTTTAATTTTGAAAATTCTCGACAAATAACCTCCAAAACCCTTCCTTTTTCATTGTCTGGGAAGTTACTATGCGATAATATAAAGTTGTACGGGTACTTGATTCCATAATCTGGAACAGGTTCCTGACACGAACGTTCGGGTACCTGGTTCCGATGCACACCCCTAGATGGTTTTTTTTCTTCAATTCTTTAAAAATCTTCACAGTTTACTCATGTAAGAGTGCGCTGTTTTTGTGTGTTAACCCTAACCCTGCTAAATGCAACAGAATGCACCAGTGGTAAAGAGTTGTTGCAAGTTGTTGCATTTAGCAGTCAACACAATTCTCTTCATCTGATGCATTCTGTTGCATTTAGCAGGGTAGGCTTTTGGTATACCACTACATGTACATGTAGTTGACTACACAGTGCAACAGAATCCACCCTGCATTCTGTTGCAATTAGCAGGGTAGGTACTTGGTACCAAGACTAGTGCATTTGAGTTCCCTGCACAATGCAACAGAACGCACTGCTGCATACTGTTGCATTTAGCAGGGTTCATATTTCCGGTGTGTGCCTTCTGTTGCATCTGGCAGGGTGCCTAGAGAATACCCCTTGGGGGGGGGGGGGGGGGGGGTTAGGGTTAATAAAGGGAACTCCCTGTCAAAAGAGCAAACATTCTTCCATAAACCCACTAGCCATATTTCCAAAAAAATGTTGGTTACAAATAGGTTACATAAGAGCTTTTATGTTGAAATGAACAAAAACATGGAATCTTCTCCAAGAGAACTTAGAAAATGTACGCCTTGGAGGCCCCACTATTGTGTCTTTGATGACATCATGCTTGGCTCATGAATATGACAATTTGATTTAACTTTAAAAAGACACCTAAACTTTTTCAGTTACTCTGTAGAATTGCTACATAAGTCATTGAAATTCATGAAAATAAACCCTGTTTTATTAAAGCCTAAAAATCCTATTGCATGGTACCGTTAACTATCCTGGTGTACGAAAACTAGTAAAATTTGCTGCAGGCTAATACACAATTATTGACGGTTTATAAGTATTACAGTAAAACTAGCTTCCCACTGTGATTCCTGAAATGCTCTATTTTCCCGAGTTACAGCCGAGGGAAAATAGAACGCACTGGGAATCATCAAGGTTTTTTCATGTTGGCCGGAAAAGCAGGTTTTTACTATACATGTTGTTGATTTATTACATTTTATTACATTTGAGGACATTTTTATTACATTTAATTACATTTCAGGTGGACTCCTGATTGCATTCCCCAGAGAGCAAGCAGCCAGCTACTGCCGTGAGCTTGAGAAGCTAGGCAAGATGGCTTGGATCATAGGCGTGGTAGAGAATGGACCTCGCACCGCTCGCATCATCGAAAAACCCCGCGTGATTGAGGTCACAACCAAAGTCACATAGTTCCATCATAATCTCTCTCTATTCCTTGGTTGATATTGCACATTTGTGAAATGAGCGGAAAGTCGCACTTGGCATTCAGAGTCACAAGCAAAAACAATTGAGTGAAACCAAACACAATTATTCTTTTCAAATTCGGAAAGTACAATTTTTCAAGGTCCTTGCATTCCTTACAGTCCTTACAAATGTTTCAGCCCAAGAACTCGTCTGTAAGAGTACAATTCCCAACTTAGTCCAACTCCCGGCGGATTTCAGGTGAACAAAGTATCATTTTTGCAGATCTACGTCTCCATCATTGAATCCCACCTTTCAAAATACATGCTTAATGGTATGAATTTATGAAATTTGATTTAAGCAAACAAATGTTGTCGTAAGAGGAAAAAACAATTGTGCATTGACACAAATTGATGAAATGATGACCGTAGCAATGCAGTTTTTTTGAAATTTGATGTAATTTTTACCAGTGGCAGTTGACAATGCCCAGTCTTGTATGTATCGCGATTAAAATGTGCAAAACAAATTTGTAACCAGTATTACAGGGACATTGCCTTGGGGACGCCCAATTGGGCTGTAAAAAAACATTCATCCTAAAAATGCTGTGGTTCAGGGCTGTTCATTTTCGAATAATTTCATATTTGATTATTCGAAACTGGGTTTGACCGAATATTCTAATATTTGATACTCGCCGATCACATTTTTCACGCGTCGGCTGCAACTGCATGCCGTGGCGGTAAAACGTTGCACGCAAAACACGCCGGTGTTTTACGTGCGACGATCGATTATGGACCGCTCGATGGACATTTTTGTTGCATGCGCCTAGCCCGTTGTATCAAGATCATTACGGGTACGTATAACGTTCTGATAACAAGAAACCAGCCTGCGTTTTTTTTCCAAGTGTTTAACGGACGGGAACAATAAACCTCCGCCCACAAAAAAGTACCGTCAACAACAAAAATGTGACATTTGACACTGCTAAGCGCCGTACATTTTTCTATTACATGCATATATTTTTTTTGTAAATTCGAACTGACAAAAAGGTATTTGAATATTCGGCTGACAATCGAATATTCTAATATTCGGGACAGCCCTACTAGGGTTGAAAAGATCTTTAAAGAGTAGTATATAATAATGTACACAACCATCCCTTGAAAATGCACCGTTTGTCTGGTAACCAAAATACATTCCGGGACAAAGGTTTGGTTTAAAAAGTCGGACGATTCGAAGCCAGACAAACTGCATTTTCAATAGGTGGTCATGTACATGATTATATTTTACCTTTAAATGATCTTTCCAACCACAGCAATTTTAGGATGCTTTTTCTACCTCCAAAGCAATGTGTTCCTTTAATTCCACAAGTGTACATGTTAATTCCAAATGTGTCTAATTTTTTTTATAGTAAAAAGCACAGTTTTTAAGGATAAGCAGAAATAATGAAAGTGATTGAGAGGTTTAAAGTCTAAAAGTTGATGTGTATCTCACAATGCCTGAAGATGAATACAGCATGTGGCTATGGAGATGGTAATCCACAGCAAATTTTTTAGATATGCTGTCCGTGCTCTTCAAGAAATGTGCTTCTTTTTCTTTTAAATAGTTTTTTCTTCCAAATACTCTCTTTTAAAATAGCATGTTTTATTTTAACATAAAAAGTACATATTTTTTTTCTTCTATTTTGGGCTTCTCCATCCCTCCGAAAAAAGTATTTTATTCGCGGTTGCTCTTGCGCATCAAATGCACAACGGATATGTCTGAATTATTGTCGGGCCGCAACTTATGCAACATTATTGAAGTAATTATTCAATAACTAAACATGGGTAGGTTTGTTTTTTCGGTCAATGTTCCATTCAAAAGTGAATTACATCTGTATTGTTAAAAAAAAAAAATAGCAATTTAAAAATACAAAATATTTTTCGGACTGAAACTTGAAAAGACCATGGGCAGTATATCTCGAACACTTTGAATTACAATCTCCACAGTTACACTGCATGATTTTGTAAAATGATTGATTTGTGGAATCGATGCAACAAAACGTTTACAGAATGCTTACACGTACAGTAATTGCTTTACAGTTTTTGCATACACTGTGTACGTCTGCATGTACATTGCAATTCTCTTGGCATTGCTACTTTGAACAATAATTGGTCAGTTGTTTCAACGACTAGGCAGCTATATCTATAGAAATATGCAATATTTTTAATCACCACTTTTCAAATTGAGTTTTGCCATTCTTTAAAATCAGAATGCTATAAATCTAGCAAACGCATTAATTGCAGCAGTAAAAAGACATCCTGATGAAAACATTCATCCCGGTCCAACTGGCCGGGAGCAATTTCCTCCAGAAGGTTTGAGCAGCTTCTGGCAGGCAATTGCACCCCAGGAACCCAGTTGGATACCCGTTTGGAACCCAGTTACCCCCCTCCTCTGTGGGTGTTCTATATGAAACGCAGTCAGGAACCCACAGCTCAGTGCTCTGGTCTGGCTGGGTGGATAAACTTTTTGAAAGTTGAGCACTCGGAGAGTTTTGGTGCTGTAGTTCCAATTTGGAATACATTTTTTGTATCAGGGTGTCTTTTGTTTCATGTTGATTTATTGATATGAGTTTTTGTTTGTAAAATAAAGCATTTGCTGGACATGAAGAGAAAAAGAACAAAGGCTTCTGTTGCTGTCACATTAGGTACTTTTCCCATATTAATCAAACTGATGTCACCAAATTAAACACATCACAAAAAGTAAGTTCCCCCCTAAATAACTCCTCATAATTTCTAAAGTAACAATTTCTTACAGATTACACCTAGCATAGAATATACCTATGGTTATCAGGAAAATGTTGTGTGAAGATTGGAGGCATCCATGACTTTATGGTTGACTGAGCGCAAATTGAAGACAAAATCACTCAAAGTCAAAGTTCATAAGAGTGTAAGAAGCTTGATTATCAAATGTGTTTACAAGGAACAGTTTAACTCCAATTGTGTGAAAAGCATGTTATGTTACCTGTTGATGTTCTTCGTCTTAGTGTTCGGTTGATAAGTCGATCCTCTGCGGCAGTCGTCACTTTGGGTCGTCCACTACGAGGTCTATCCATCACTTGACCAGTCTCCATGAACTTTTGCCGCAATTTTCTGATGTGCATTTGGGCTAACACCCATCTTTCGGGCTACCTGTTTAACAGGGGTCCCAGCCTCTAAAAGCCCAATTGCAATGGCTCTGTCTTGGTCAGATAATCTGGGCATGATTTGAAGTACAGAACTTCAGCATGTTTTTGATTCCCAATGTTCTTGGTGTATGACTAGTGAATGAGGCTGGTCAGACAACTTACTGGACTAACATGTGAACTTTGACTTTGGGTCAATTTGTGCTCGGTCAACTATAAAGTCATGGATGCCTCCAATCTTCACACAACATTTTCCTGATAACCATAGGTATATTCTATGCTAGGTGTAATCTGTAAGAAATTGTTGCTTTAGAAATTATGAGGAGTTATTTAGGGGGGAACTTACTTTTTGTGCTGTGTTTATTATCATTATACAGCAAAAGATCTTCTCTCTAATGATAGGTCACTCACCCAGAACAGCAACCAATTTCATAAAGTTGCTTAACCACTTACGTACAGATGACGCCATATGGCGCAAAAAAAACAGTGCCACCAGGCCGGATGACGCCATTGGCCGCTGTTTGTGCAGTTTCAATCCATTGTTGGATTATTGTGTATGTCATGCTTGACTACACAAACACATTGTAGTGGTTCGATTTGGCTTCAAGAACCGCTGCAACACCCCGACGTCTCCCGTAAAATACCGTGCTTAAGGGGGTTAAGCATGAAAAACTCCTTAAGCACAAAAAAAATAACAAAAAAATGATTTGGAACCCAGTTGTTGCAACTCTATATTTAAAGGTATGATATAGCTTTGGTAATGATTATAAAAGAAACAATAAAAACAATTATTTTCAGTCTCACGGCTTACTGTTTGTAAAGATGATACCAGTACCAATCCTGAGAAAAATCTCTCTAAAATGCTGTCATCTTTGAGAAAATGGTATCTGAAGACTTACAAAAACACCCATGGCTTAGTTTGGTTTCAGCAATTAATATAGAAACATAATGAACATGACAAATCACTGTTAACTATTTTCTTGTGAGTCTGTAACAGATAGAGCTCAAACTTTCACAGTTTTGTTATTTCACGCATATGTTAAATCACACAAAGTATGAACACTGAATGCAACTGTTTTTCCCCCCAGCTCTACCAATGCTATATCATACATTAAGGATCTAGGGATAATTTCATAGAGCTGCATAAACTTACTTGAGCACAAAAAACATTGCTTAATAAAACTAGCTCACCAGCCAAAATTCCATGTGGTGTAGGCTGTTTGATTTGCTTGATAGCCACATGGAGTTTTAGCTGGTAACCCAATTTTACTAAGCAAGTTTATTTTTTGCTTAAGCAATTTTTGTGTGCTTAAGCGGCTTTATGAAACTGGCCCCTGGTTATAGTTCTCGTGGATTTAATTACCCCCTTATCTCCCTAAACCTAGGTTAGGAGAACATCCTTATTAAACAGGTGGAATTAATGGTACGTCTGTTTTTTAAGGTATTGGATCCTGCTAGGTGATTCTGATAATGACCTCATTCTTGACCTGTGACTTCAGACAGGCTGTTTTGCCAGAAAATAATTTATCGAGGAAGGGTTAATGAGTTCTCTATTAAATTTTTGATTTCAGGTTAATTCTAGTGTTCAGAAAGTTGTAGTTTCTGCTAAAAAATATGATGCAAAGTACTGAATGCTGTACCTCATCAAAAACAGCGGTACTGCTGTTGAATAAGGATGGCCCCCTTGCTCTCCTAGTTACGCCTGTTACCCTGTTCTGTTATCCTAGTTCCCCTGCACCCAGTACCCCTTTGTTATTCCACACTAGTTGGTCTGCATGAATTTTTCATTAGACATTTTGACCCCTAGGTCCCCCCTCCCCAACCGAGCAAACCTTTACATAATCCATTCACCTTTCACCATCTATGTGTACCTAGTCTACCTTATTGCACCTAGTCGACTCCACAGTCCAACTTGTACACATGATGCTGCATACTTGTTTTCACATTTCCACTCGTAGGCAGCAGTATCCTTTCTAAACTTTATATCGGTGTCAACAGCTTGCATATTACTATAAAGAATCTCAGTACAGTCTACAAGTACATTTTACCTACTGTTGAAAACTCAAGTAATAAGTACATGCACAAACACATGCTGAACTCATTTTGTTTTTGTATTTATTCGTTTACTTGTTTTGTTCAAAATTAATTACAACCAAAATGTAAAGCAAACTATTTTGTAGATTATGAAGCATAACCATTGATAAACCGATAGCGCTGAAAAAGGTTTGGACAAATTAAGATGAGAATTCCAGAGAGGACTAAGGATATCAAAGCGACAAACAATAATCTACACATATTAACATTATGAAAAACAAATAATTCTGAATTCAATTCAGATATTCTAACCGTTTGTGTGGCCTAATCGCTTCAGCAGCAACAAGATCAAGAGGTAGTTTTGGTGACGTTTAGTTTAATTCAGCATGGCCATTCTGAATTTCATCATTTTGATTTAAAGGCACCAAACAAATTTGAGACCGAGGTACAATGTTGCAAATCTTTTTTTCAAATGGGTGTCACCCAGCACAAGTCCAAAAGGCCACTCAAGGTGTGGGCTATAAAAGACAAGAAAAGACAGAAATCACAGCGATAGAAGGTTCACGTGTATCTATTCACATTTTGTTTGAATTTTGAAAGATTATAGGTTAAAGGGAAGCAGGTTACAGGTAAGGAGTTCCACAGAGAGGCAGTAAACGGGGGAAAAATTCGGAGTATCCCATAGTACTGGGGAGCCAGGCGAATTTACAAGAATGTGCTCTCAATGTAAGAACAGTACTTAAAAATCAATCCTTTGCATAACTCACCAACAAAGTTTGGTTTCTAATATTGGCTCCTAATGGAGTCCAATTGAGCTGTGTAACATGAAAATCAAATGGAATAACTATGGAGCCTACTCTTAGAAAATGTAGCAATATTTGACATATTTGTACACAAGGCCATTAGGCATGCTGTTGTGCCTTTGATGACATCAGGATTTGGTCTTGAATATGGAAATCTTTACTGAAATAAAAAAAGATCGAAATTTAAAATACTCCCTAGAATTGCTACATAGGATGTTGCAATTCACAGCGACAAGGGAAAGAAAGATGTATTATATACAGGGTGGTTCAAAAAAAGTTAACCCAAGTTTAAGGTGACTGTTCACCTACCTCCTACAATTCCAGAGAATTTGTGTTGACCTAGTGTTGACGAGTAGGGTGTTTAGAAATAATCCTGAAAAAAACTGGCTTGTCCATGGGAGCTTCTTACCTTTAGCTTCCGTCTTGTACATGCCATCTGTAATGGGCCATATCTTGAGATCCAATTAAGCTAGACCTAGCATTTTTTTCAGGATTATTTCTAAACACCCTACTCATCAAAAACAATGTAAACACAAACTCTCTGGAATTGTGGTGGGTGAACAATCACCTTAAACTTTGGTCAACTTCTTTTTGAACCACCCTAGTATATTCAAATCATAACAACCCTACTGCCGGACCCTTTAAGAATAAAAACCAAGGTTATCACATTTTGATTCCTTTTAAATCATACCGTCTTTATTGACAACTGAAAAAAGCAATTGTGTTGCAAGTGCTCATTTTACAGACAGATAAATAAACCCCAAACCAAGTTTTTTTAAATTTTAAATAAGTACCTGTTATTGTGCAGATCTTTATGCTTTAAAAAAATGATGGAAATATAGCTGCAATTTAATGTAAGCAACTTGCGTAAAAACCAAAAAAATCAAATTGCTCATTCTTACGCTGGTTATATACATTGTATAATTTACACTATATGTATGCTTACCTTCAAATTATTCAAAATCACTTACAAAAAGTGAACAATCACACGTGGTGGCGGAACAGCTACAAATGATCATTACCTATTTTGACATTTAGCAAAATGTTTCAACAAATTTCCAAATTTAATTTTATGTTACTATTCTCTTAAAGTTGCCTGAAGAAGGCTAAAAGCCACTCTAGGTAAAGGACTGCAAACAGATGTGGTAGGAATGGTCACATTTTGGTTTGCCAATTGACCCCACCACCTTACGGTTTTCCTATCACTCAATTACTTAACAAGTTGTTCATTGGGTTCACATTAATTTTGACATAGGAGCTATGTTAACAACTAAGCAATGATTTCCATGTAAAAATCTGGATAGTGCACTGGCAGTTGAAGCCGCCATCTGCCATGTTACCACTCCCAAGACAGTATGTAATTGCCAACCTTGCCCCAAGGGCTACTTTCATCCTGGTATGATTTTGAAATTTTCAAAAGTTTGAAGTTCATTATTGCCAAATCTGTGGCATATTTTAAAAAAACAAAGACATATACTAGTTTGACAATGTTCATGTATTATACATATTTGTGTGGAATATTAATCTCAGACCACCTCCACAGTTGACAATACACACTGTACACATTCAATAATTACCATTTTCATCTTGTTTACTGATATGTTGACAAACAAACAAGTGGAAATTACACTGTGGTAAAAACAGTGACATCTTGTGAGCAAATAGCTAATCAGTGTTGATACAAACATGTCAACATATGATGGGAGTGGTAATATGGCCGCTGCTGGCTACAGATGTACAGCATAGCTAATACATTTTTACAACGCAAAGCCTCAACAACCCATAATAGATTAACACTACAAGCATGTTTACCAGATAGCACCACCACTCTACAGCCATTAAAGGGGCTGTGTCGTCGCGCCATCTCGCGTTAACGAATCAAATATTGGAGTGCGCCCCCTTGCGCTTCATTTCGGTTATGTGCTATTTTTAACCTCCATCCGTTTGTTATGGCTGTTCTGAGAATTGGCTTTTGGAAACTACACCCCCTGGAACACGCACGCATGTCCAGCGTCTGCGTACTGAAATACACATACGTGTACACACATACTTATAAACAAGTAGCACACATCGTGGCACTCAGTTCTCTAAGAGTAAGATTATTAGAAAAAACGTTCAAATTTCATCTGTTTATTTCATAAAATTGCCATGGAATATTTGTCTGAAAGTTTTTACTTATTTACTTATTTTCGTTTGGTTCTGTCATGGTACATTTTGGCGTTTGGCCGGCGGGTGGGGTGTCACGGACTATGTTCGACTGTAGGCCTATCATATATATTTTGGTGGCACAAACACATACAGAATACTTGTACATGCAGTATGTATCATAACTACAGGATCATGCATGCAGCAGTCATTGCAATTGTAATCCGATCTGGCGCGCGCGCCCTGTGGGTCAGCGCGCGGTCGTGGGGTATTATTTGCAGTTACTGGGTTCATCTGCGTTCATCGGTTCGGGATTCAGTGTACAGCCGCAAGCCTGCTATGATCGTGACGACACAGCCCCTTTAAATAGCTCTGTACATTTGTCCTGTACTATTTTGTTAATAGTGTAACATTTTACATGTAATATCCTTGTCTTAACCCTCGGAGCTACCAACGGACTGTAACAACATGACAAATAATTTATTTTTTTTAATTACTAAAAATGTGTTCGGCCAATAAGAGTGACACTCCATGTATTCCTCAATCAATGCTTCTAGTTTGAGGTTCTCTGGTCACCTTTAACCTGGGGATTCCCCATTGAGAGCAATAAATCTGAGAAGTACTGGCAGTGTGACTAAGCCACATAGAATTGTGTACAAATTTGATCCCTTTGTGTACAGGGACTCTTGCCACTGGCTATCAAGGTTGGCAATCAATCACCGTTACTTTGACAGTTCCTTGGGTAAACCACAGCTGTTTCCAACCAATTAATGACCTGTAATGGCCTCAGGGGTTGCTGGTTGGCTGGCTATAGCCGTCTGGCTGTATGGCAGTTATACATGGTTTGGGGCCATGGATTTGGACCGTTACTTGAATTAGTATAAAAAAAAAAAGGGTGAACCAACATGTACATTTCCAGTGGGCTTGAATTAGTAATATGTGGGCCCAGAGACCTCCATTTGACCTTTTCAAAGTATTAGACTTGTATCTGTCCCCCAAACGAGGGTATATATGCGTAATACAAACGGACTGTTCACAACAGTCCACAGGAACAACTGCGTGATTTGTTTGACCTGGTGGCTCCGAAGGGTTAATTAATCGTGCCAACTGAGAAACTCTCAAAGATAATTTCTGTACATTGTAACTACTCCAGAAAGAGAGCCGAGAGAAAAAAGAAAGGACAGGGTATAAACTGAACACACATGGAAACACTGTCCCCTGTCATGTTTCATAAACATGACTTTCTCAAAATAGTTGCCCAAATTTCCACCTCATTTCACAGTACATTAGGGTTCAATACATGACATTTGTTTTATATTAAACAGAAACTTAACCAAGTTCAGGAACTGACATTCAAATATATAAAGTCTGTATTAAAATCACCATGGCCTACACAATTTGTACGAGAATATAAAGCATGCCTATAATTATAACATCTCTTTATGGAAAAACGACAACTGTAACTAATATGACCTCTACTATCTGTAACTTGCAGAATAATTTAACTGAAGGACCATGTTAATATCGATGCCTGCAGCATTAAAAATACAATAAGCAACTTCTACAACTTCTACATTAACTATGCATGTTATGAAGGATGAAAACTCCTCGTTACTGCATGTATTCAGCATTATGCAAATATTCTCATTTGCATATAACACAACCAGTGCCAACCACTTTTATTGTCAATAGTCCTTTTTCACATGTTGTCATGGACCACATAATGTAGTGATGCTAATGAAGTGCTTATTTAAGTAAACTAGTCTGGCGTACAGTGAACGCACATGGTTTAACTTGATCCATACGATACATGCAATACGATCACTCCGAGTAGTAGTTTTGTTTACATTTCACGCTATTTGGTCACACGAGTCAAAAAGGTCTATAGACTGTGTAATCACTTTCTATGTGAAAGTCTTGGTACCAAACACTGACTAGTGTATGCACGGACTCCTCAGTTTGTCTTTACTCAACAGAAGTGTGGATGACAGACTGATCGAGAGTTCAGGTCACATTTTTCAATATTATTTGGTCATCAATTTCCAATCTTTTCAACATGTTTTACATCAAAATGCCTGTTTTTCTGCCACAAAAGCACAGTGGTATTTATCAGCTCAGCCCAGACAGAGAAAACCCCCAGTTACACAAAATAGGTCAGTGCACATGCTATAAGGCCATACACAGTGTGCCTGTATGTACCATATTCTTGCAAAATTGTAATTCGTACTTGAACTGCACAGAGGCTGAAACAGAACTGATAACAGGTCACTTTAAACTGCCACTTAAACTGCTTACTTCTATAATTCTTTAAAAAGCTGTGACTTCTCCATCTTTCAGGCTGCCGGATAAAATACAGGGGTGAGATTTGAGGAAAATATCCATGAAAAATTTGAGCCATTTGATTTGTACGGCATTGCTGAAAAACGCATAAGAAAACTGCTTTTCTACCAAAAGATACGCTTCAACATTCTAAAAATAGGGTCATCACAATTAAAAGAAGACCGTTTCAGGTTGCAGATGTCATTTTGGAATGATTAAAAACAATTTCCGGACCACAAATATTGCGGAAATCTGGAAAACATATTACCAAAAAATCCTGAAATCAGGAAAAATCCGGAGAAATCTCACCCCTGAAAATGTGACGAGACATATGGCCATTAAAATAAATGGAAAGGAGCAAAAATAATAACTTTTTTTAGCTGGGAAGTCGCTTTTGGGATTTAAACATTCTCTACGTCATTTTCTACGTCCCAAAGATTCATAACTCAGTTTAATCTTAAGCTAATATTATTGGGTTATTTTTTTTTGCACAGAGTGTATCGCACATAGTTGAGTGACTTGAGCTTATTTTTCTCAAAACAACAAGTCCCGAATCTAACAACTTCGAAAGGTTGTAGCGTGGCTAGGAATGACACACAATACATCAAATTAAAGCTTACATAACATACACTTTCAGGAAATACCACAAACTCAATATTCAAGTTTTGCATGGGCGTCGGGTCATACAAGTATATATACATTAATATCTACCATTTATCTTCTTGAAATTAATAGGCCCATCCCAAAGCAAGAACAGGGTCCCCACAGAAATCTTGAATTGAAATTCCATGACTTTTCCATGATTTTCCATGACCAATTCTTACGCTGTTTTTGTTTACATCTTATGAGTCTTCTTATAATACACTGACAAGTCATCACACTGAAAATACAGGTCTATGTACAGCGTGCATTATCATCATCAAGATGGCCTCCACCTCTCTGTACAGCCATCATAGGGGCCAATTTCACGGCGATGCCAAGCACAAAAATTTGCTTAGCATGAAAAGTTTTCATTGTTAAATACAGGATTACTAACCAAATTTTGATGTGAAGTGTATTTGCTTCCGGTTAACATTTAGCTGTTGCAATTTGCTTAGCATAAAAATCCCATGGCCTTTTGGCTGGTAACCTGTTTTGAACTAAACAAGACTTGTTGGTGCTAAGTAAATGTTTGTGCTTAACAGCTCCGTGAAACTGGCTCCTGATCCCCCCACTTTATTATACATGTCACCAAACACAAGGGGGGGCAGGGAAAAACTCAAATAAGTTACGTGTATTGAGGCTAACAGTTTATGCTTTTTCACGCTTTCTGGAAGACTGCCATAGCTAAATATTACGTGTGGGTTGTGCAAGAATTCATGACTTTTTTTTCTTGAATATCAATTTTCCAGGTCTTTTCCTTAACTTTCCATGATAGCTTTAACTTCCAGGATTTTCCCATGCCAGTGGGAACCCTGAAGAACCATAGTAGGACCCACCATACTACACCCTTCAATACACCTGGCCAATACAAACATGCTCTGCAAAGCAAAGATTACAATTATTGGTTTGCCAGAATCACATACGGGAGTCTGATACCATTCAGAGGACTTATTGCCTCCTTTAATGTCTTCCCCTTCCCTTAACCCTTGCCACACTTATACCATCTCCTATAGAGTACCGAAGTGATGACATCAATCAATGCAATGTTTGGAACCAGAAAGAAAAAAAAAAAAAAAAAGATTACAAATTAAAATTGTATTGTCTTATGACTACTAATGTTCCTTGTAATGTTGCGCGTTGTATGCGTATGCATTACAAAGGGCAGCTTTGATTTGAAAAACCAGTCAACTGTTGAACTATATTACGAAAAGCATGCAATATTGATTTTATCAAATTAAAAAAACAATTAAGAAAATTGAATGGGTAAGTTAATTAATATGTACAATGAACAGAAAATTTACATACAAGAGGCATCTGAACTTCTGACCTCTAGATTACCAGCACTCTACCAACTGAATGATGTTGTCCTCTATTGGTTGGTTTCCACTGTCAATATCTTATAGTCAGGGACGCTAGACAGGAGTACTATAATGCTGTACAGCAAGGGATCCCGCCATAAGTTTAGTAGCAGTGTGGGGGTCACTCGATGGACGTGAACATTTTTATCACTGTAATATCATGACGGACAGGTTGGCCTAGTAGTACTTTGCTCGCTTTTCACTGCTGTGACCTGGGTTCGAATCCTACCAGGGCCGACATGATTCCGTGGGTCCCCAGAATATGGGGTTTTCCTCCCGCCTCTAGAACTGAACATTTCTTTGTCTTCTATTCACAGGTTTCTTCAAGGCCTACGAGCGACGGTGCAATGCGATTTTAAAAAATCCATGGTCTCAGTACCAGAATTATTTTTTTTACTATTTTTCAAAATAAAACGACAAGGGAAATTTACTAGGTATATGTGATTTTAATCATTTTTTTTAGGGCGAGCAGCCAATTAAAAAGAGTGGGATTTGATCCTGTGACCTCGATTATTGATTCTTCTGTTAGGAAATTGTCACATTTGCTTCAAGGTTAACAAACTTGTTATCCCACATGCGCTCACGGTACGATGACAAGTGAAGCGCATCTATTTCCCGATTACCTCTCGCTATTCAGCCTCCTTACATACATGTACTTGGTAGAGGAGCTCGTGCACGCGGGATAACTTGTAGTATTTAACCCCTTGCGTACGGATGATGGAATATGGCGCCAAAAAAACAGTGCCACCAGGCCGGATGACGCAATTGGCCGCGGTTTGTGCAGTTTCAATCCATTGTTGGATTATTGTGTACATGTCATGCTTGACTGCACAAACACATTGTAGCAGTTCGCTTGGCTGCCAGAGCCGCCGCAGCACCCCGACGTCACATTCATTAAAATATCAACACTCATTTCCCATCAATTGGTAACATTAACCCCTTGCAGTGCGGCTGTTATTGATGGGGTGCTGGTATGCCAGGATCAGGGCTGTGCAGCCAAGCGTAATGCAAACAGTAGGCACCACACTAAATCGAGTGGTCCTATTCATCGCACTCGGAACCCCCCCCCCCCACCCCCTCCCCCCCTTTCATGTGAATGAAAGTTTTGTTTGAAAAAGTTGTATCTATTCATTACACTCCCATTCAGGAATAATATAACATGAAAGGATTGAGAACACGCAGAAATGCGCATATAGATGACAACCAGCCAGGTGGTCTGTTTCAAACTGTGGCTATGGCTGTCATATGTATTCAAGAGGTCACATTCATTTCATATTGATTGGTAATATTAAAAGTAATAACGTTACTAGAGCGCTGACCCTGCATTCGAATCACACAGACATTGTGAAGTCCTCCTTGATTCGACCAAAACTGGTGGGTGTGAATGTGATGTGTGTGACTCAAGAACAATTTGAAAACATTTTGCATCTTCCAAAGAATCCGTGCACATGAGTAAACATTGAGAACTTTCACCCAGACAGCATTGCTTTATTGGGCCAAAAAGACATGGTTCTGCTTCCGATTACATGCCTTTCAAAAATAGGGTAGGTAGGTCGGAATTTTTTATTTTTGTGGCCAATTGTTTTTGTGCTATTTGAATGGAGTATTTAATTATATGCGAATTTCAGTCTGAACTACATGTATTTCCATTTATGCTACGAAAGCTACACAAAAATGGCCACAAAAAGTGATAAAAACTTGCCTTAATTAATGTCACAAATATTTATGGTCGATAATTCCTTTTTAAAAATGGAGAATTTAGGTCGTGCACACCACACTATGCACAACGCTAGCCACAATGGGAAACTGGCCAACACCGTCCGTTTGTCGTGCGGTAAGCGTGCGTGATGCACTGTGTGTGGCGGGCGACGAACCTCGTGTTGTGGCAGGAAATGTCGGGGAAACACGCTGCGCTATCACTTCAAGTACAAGCGGTAAAACCTCAAAATCAATTTATGAACACGGAAAATACATACACGGACAAGAGAGATAAAGTTCTGTGAATTAACTTCTTTCTCCATCGATGTTTACTTGGCATTTTTACGATGTCAGATCCGACCTGGAACTGCAGTGCCCAGCATGCAGTGTTACACTGTGTTGGTCGGCCATATGTAATAGACTGGTTGCCGCATTTCCGTCATGCCTTCTTTGGCACTTTTAGTGGGTGGCGCGGCGGGAACTAGTACAGCATTGCTGCATTGAGCATTACACACGTGTTTTCATCACGGTGATAGGAAATCACGCACCAAAGGGAACTTGTAATCGCGAAGGGAACTTGTAAAATAGGTTGTTGAGAGGCGTTTTGTGAAGTCAGGTTTTTTTTTTTTTTTTACTTGCCGATAAAAATGTTATGGTCAGGGCCGTAATATTTGGGTAGGTCGGGTAACCGGAAGCAGAACTATTTTGTTTTTGCCTTGGCAGAGTTTGTGAATATAGTAATTTAACATATCTCTATGGCAATAATGTACAACGTATGTAAAGCATCAGAAAACTGCACTCTGTCATGTTTTCCGGTAATGTGCTTTCATACATGCGGACAGACTCTGATTTCCACCAACCAGGCACTGGTTAACCAAGTTAACATGGCAATGGTACTCCGAACATGGCATGCTTACTTCCGTTACGACTCCGAAGTCTCCCTGATCCCGTTCATATCCACCAGGGTGCTGTCTCTACTGATGCTGTTTCCGCTGTCCTTCCCCGGATCTTTTGTGTCTGCGCCTGGCAACGAGTGGACTGACGAGTCGTCGGGTGTGGAGGCTTGTTCCTCCATGTTAGGCCAGGCCGTCTGTTCCTCCACCGCGTTCAGTCGCTCATTTAGCGCTTTCAGGGCAATTTGCCTGTTCGAGAAAACGCACGGATAAAATAGATGTTGGGCATGGATTGGTGGAATTCCGAGATCGGGAGATTGGTGATTTATTGTTTTCGCAAGCATCAGCTGATTGTGCAGACACTGGGCATTTCTGCAGGGCAGAAAGTGCACCATCTACCGATCGCGTTGGTAGTTTGTCGGGGGGAACTTGGCAGTGTACCAGTCATTCATGGCAGATCTTTGTTTGCATAATCGGTTGATTATGAACGAATGGGTTGATCATGAAGGAATAGTTACGCGATAATGCAAGGCAGAACTTGATGCGGGAATGGTTCATGATCTACCAATTTTGCAAGTTCCCCTGTGGGCTTGCATTAGCCATTGCTTGACCAGTGCTCAACCCTAACCCAGATCCTTCAACATCCATCAGGAGGTTACAAGAGGTTAGAACTGAGCCACTATCACATCTCATTCGGCTTGATGTCCCTAGATTCTTTAACACTAACTTTTCCAAATCCTCAAAAATCCTCTGTCAAATGGAGGAATTAGGAGGATAGAGGGTCTTTGGAAGTTGAAGCATCAGAGGATTTTGCAGGATTGCGGGCATAAGAGGATTTTTCTTGCCTCTGGAGGAAAATGAAGGATCCAGGTCAATGGGGCCAATCTGGTGCTGGATGGTTTAAGAGGATTGAGGTTTGGGGTGTTTATCCAAAACCCACTGGAGGATTTTGCAGGATTCAGGCAGTGGTCCCCAGAAACAAACATTGGAGGATTTTGGAATCGGAGGACATTAGAGGATTCAGGTTAAATGTAGGAAAAATGATGCAGGGAGTTAAGGTCAAGTGCAAAGGAAGAAAGTAACCCTACTGGGTTACTGCAGTGATGAATTCTGAAGCATTCAAGAAGGTTACTAACAATTAGTTACTAGGAGTCAGGGTTATGGCCTAATGGGATTCTAACCTTCTTCTCTCTGCATCAGCTGGATCACTGCCCGGTAGGTTGATGTTGATCGGAGACGGTGCTCCCACGTCGTATTTCCGAATCTGCTTCTTGCACACTTTGATTCGGACAAGGAAGCTGTACACTAAAAAATGAAAGGAATTTAACATTTTGAAAATTTCCAATGAAATACAATAATCACTATGATGTTTCTCTCGGGCACTTGATGTACCAATGACACACCAAAGTTTGAGTCTCGACTGTTTTTCGGTCACCATTTTCTACAAACTGATGGTAAATAAAATAAACAATTCAAAGGCTAACTGCCATGACTAAATGACATCAGCGTTGACAACAAAATCAACTGCAGATTTATCACACAAAATAATCATGATTTTCTTTTTAGCGGACCTGTGTTGGACACAACCGCAACTGGTGGTTGCATGACCTCTGGGAAGAAGGTTGCGAAGCTGAAGGTGTCAGACATGTCTCCTCTACCGTTGCTCTGTCGCTGGAAGAACCTCAGGTAGGCCCAGCTGACCAGCAAGCCTGTACAATACATCAACCCGGAAAACGGCCTCAAGTTAGAGCATTTTGAAACGCACATCATTATATACACATATTACCAGACAAAACGATGAAATACAAATTTATGAAGAGCATGTGGCCAGTAAGGCTGATGAAAGTTGATGTTAACTTAATTTACCAATCTGTGAATATTGAGTAAATATTTTCATATTTTTGTTTACTATTATTAAAAGTGTCTTTTTCATACGTGTAAAATTCCATTTTTATTTTAAGGACTTAAATGTGACTTCATAGTACTGTAGAGGCATAGATGTTGTCAAATTCCATCAGCTCAAATGACTGAAGATGAAATGTACTACTTTGATCTACATGTTGGAGTCATTTTTGCTTCAGTTTTATGCGAACATTTTTGGAAAATAATGTCAGGTCAGGGTTGGGGGCAGGGGGGGGGGGGTCAGGTCAGGTCGGGGGTATCAATTGATAGGCGCATTACATGCATTGAGTTATTTAAACCTATAGAGGAATACTGTATCATAAATGCAGGTAGTACATTACACACACAATGTACAATGTACTTCAGAATCATATGCATTGTACACAAGATAAATGTAGTACACTGTTTCAGGAAACTGGCCTTATACATCCCTTTAGAGTGAGTATAAGCGATTTAAAGTTAATGACGGTCAGGTCTGAATAGCAGAAATTGTTTTTACATTTAAAAAATAACAAATTTTAAAAAAATCAAAACGTGTTTTTTTTTTTTCAAGTGATTTAAATCATGATTTAAATCAATGATTTAAATCGAGTGATTTCAATCAAACAACCCTGGAAAATTTACAAATCTAGTTGCCGGGCAGGTAATATTTTGTTGTAGGCGGCAAAATGGAGGTATGTATAACATTTGTGCAACCTTTCGATCTGGATTACCTAAATCGGCAATTCGCGATGCTCGTCAATATATTAGTCTTGATTCAAAACGAGGCTATAACCGACGAGAAAACTTAACTTTATGCATCCTGTGTTCTACCTAGACCAGCTGCACAGTGGCAAATTCATTTTGTCAGCGCCCCGTGGATTTTTTTTTTTTTTTTACTAAAACTTATCAAAAGAATGGCAACAGCTTCGATTTGTTCTCACAATTTATTCTGCAAACAGAAGAGATGAAAACATCAAGGTTTAAATCGTCTCTGGCGAAGCGAATTGTTAGTGAGGTATTTTATTTACATTATTGAACATTAACACAACGATATTTACAGATAATCCAGCCATATACAGAAAAACAAACAAAATGGCATGTCGAACGCAGTAATGGCCTCGCTCGTTTGCTTGCCCGACCGGAGGCAGCCAACCTCCACCCTTCTCACGCTCCCCCCAGAGAAGGCCTGGCTGGTGGAATTAATGGATACCAGGATACTTTTCCTCCCAAGTAACTATGTAACCATGATTGCACACTGAAAAAACATAGGCTGATTTGCTAGATATGTAGGAAATTACTGGTTCGCCTTTAAGATGAAATGAATGGTAATGTTCATTAACCCTAACCCTGCCAGACGCAGCACAGTGCATCTGTGCTGACAGCTCCACTTTGCTGGAATCGGCACACAAGTCAATGCGACAAAGTATGCAATCTGATGCATCTGGCAGGGTTCTAGCAAACATGCCCTGGAGGGTTAGGGTAAATTAACATGAACAGACATTCTTGTATCGTACTGGTATTCTTGTTATAATTAATCCAGAATCTTGAAGTTGATCCTCTGTAATTACTTGAATACTACGGAATTTATCAAACTTTTTGGTGGGCAATGTTCTGACATGGATATGGGATGCAGAGAAAACATGGCAAATTACTTAATGTATCAGCTCCTGTCCTTGGTTCCCTCTGATTGTCACTCTTTTGTATTAACTAATAATGTGGAAAAACCCATTTTAGATAAATTTAAGGAGAAACAATTTGCCAATACTCTATTCATCCTAACGTCACCGAATACTACAAAATACTAATTGAGTAAACTGTAGTATGCAGTACTTTTACTACACTGGCCTATGGGAATTGAGTAGTATTTTGTAGTACAGTGTACTGGACCCCAAGTGAATGCCTAGGACATTAGGGTTATAGCCAAAAAAGTAAAAAGTCAAAATCTATCATTCATATCAGGGAACAGTCCACCCCATTCCACTAGATACATGTACACTATGCAGTAGTAAACTTGTTAGCTACACAGGTAGGCCTAAACACAATACTGTCATGGTAATATTCGCCATCTTGTTCATGGGGCAAAAGGAACACAGACTGCTAGACGCGAGCGCATTTTGGAATGAACGCATGATGACTTGGAAGCGCCAAAGTTTTTGATTGATGATGCGTACACATGCGTACACGTGCAAATTTACAGGGTAAAAGCAAGATGGCGCATAGAAATGCTTAATTATTACACAGTGGCTATTGTTACGGCAGCCCTCATTACGGAACTGCCTAGTTCCCCAACGTAATGGTATTTAACGTCACGATGTTTGCTGTTGGAACCAGACTATCAAACAAATGGTTCTCGGACTTTATTTTCCTTTTAAAAAACAATTCTTCAAAACCACTGAAATCAAAGGGAAGAAAATTCAATCCACTTAAATAAAAATAACCATTTAATTAAAAACCTAAAACTTAAAAAAATCTTTTCGAAAATTTCTTTAAAAAAAAAATCGGACAGCGCGGGAAGGATTTGATCCAGGGTCCCCAGCCATCAAAATCAGATGCCTTACCAATTGAGCTACCAGAGCAATCTGGAAGGATGGGCAGTTTTAAATCTGATATATGTTCGCATTGTATACCGTAGGAATGTAGGAATGTGTGTAGGAATGTAAATATTTCCAGTGCATGTAGATGGCGAGCTCTGCGTAATAAAGTTCAACGTGAAATTCAAGCTGCAAAAAGCACATTTTATAAGGTATCTATACAAGGGCTAAAGAATTGCCAACCGAGTAAATGGCATTTTCATATCCAGAAACTTTGTCACTTAAAACCGGCAAACTCTTGTACTAGTATTCCAGGTGCAGCGTTTGACCTTAAGTCTACAGTTGAAGCTATTAATAACCATTTTGTTCAAATTTGTTCTCAGTTACCTGCTCTAAACCCTCATAACTTGCCTTCATATTTGCCGGCGGAATCACCACCCCCTGAAATTTTTCGAACTCAAGTTTTGAAACTATTGAGCAATCTTAGTTTATTAAAGGCTGGGCACCCCTCTGATATGCCGACTAAACTCATCAAAGAATTTGCTCCTGAACTTGCAGGTCCTTTGACCATTATTTTCAACTCTTGTTTAAGAGATGGTATTTTTCCGGATGTATGGAGACAAGCTACAGTTGTACCAGTACCTAAAGAAAATAACATTACCTCCTATGACCAATTGAGACCCATTTCACTCACACCCATTTTTGGCCGCATTTTTGAAACTTTTTTGGCCAAATGGATAATTCAAGATATTTCTACTAAGTTTGATCCCCAGCAATATGGTAACATTAGGGGATGTTCAACGGCACACTATTTGATTGATTTGTTAAATTATATTTTTGAGGGTTTAGATAAACCAGGCTATTATGCACAATTTTGTACTGTAGACTTTACAAAAGCGTTTGACCGGGTTAACCATGGGATTGTTATTAACAAACTAATTAATCTTGGGGTCAGGAAGTCCATTGTCCCTACACTCTGCAGCTTTCTCATGCACCGTACCCAGTGTACGAAACTGAATGGGCTCATCTCATCCTCTCAGCAAATATCATGTGGTGTCCCACAGGGAACTAAATTAGGCCCTATTCTTTTTTTAGTTTTGGTAAATGACGCCTCTATTGATTGCTGCAGAAGGTGGAAATATGTGGACGACCTGACCCTTGGTGAAATAGTTGGATGTGGGAAACAATCAAGATTACAAAATTACTTAGATAATCTCACAAACTGGTGTAAACGCAATGATGTTCTGCCTAAACCAGCTAAATGTCAGATCATGACAATTTCTTTCCTCAAACGACAACTTAATTTACCAGATTTTGTTATTAATACTGCCCAGTTGAATCAAGTTCCACAAATTAAGTTGCTTGGTGTTATTATCCAGAATGATTTGAAATGGAACTCTCATATTGAAAGTATTGTTTCTAAGGCTTCACGTAGGTTATATTCCCTGTGTATATTGAAAAGAGCTAATATTCCTATTGAGGACATTGTGACTGTGTTCACTGTCTATGTGAGACCTATTTTAGAATATGCATGCCAGGTCTGGCACACATCTATCACCCAACAGCAATGCCTGGCAATTGAGAGAATTCAAAAACGGGCATGTCGTATTGCTCTTGCTTCTCAATATACAACATATGTCGAGGCTCTGGAATTTTTGCATTTATCAACTCTTCAACATCGACGACACATATTACTATGTAAGTTTGGGGAAAGAATGTTCAGATCGGAAAGACATCGAAATATGCTCCCGCCAGTTAAAACTTATAATCAAAACCTTAGATTAGACAGTAGGTCTTGCTTAGTTCAACCACGGTGCAATACTGAAAGATACAAACGATCAGCTATACCACAGATAACACAAATATTGAATGGAATTATATAAATGGCTGTTCTATCTACTATGATGCTTACGAAATTTAAATTGTGAGTTTGTTAATTGTCTTAATGGTTTTTTTATTTAATGTTGTATAGGAGGTTTAATATAAATGTTTTATGATATAAATAGTTAACCATTTTTATTCGAAATTGTATATGACTGTCACTGTATATTGAAACCTTTTTGGCCTTTGGGCCACTAGTTTCAATTTTTAATGTGAAATAAACCAGAAATAATAATAAAAATAGCATTTGAAAGTCGTGTTACGGCTGCAATAAAAATAGCCACTGCGTATTCATTAACTTCTCATGATCATTACTAGTCAGAGTAACTTGGACCCTTGATCGCATTTTTTTACATTTGGACATGATCTGGCGATAGTAGGGTCGAAGTAAGTCTGCAGTGGTCGTGCAGTGATTCCGAAAATATGTCTGAAGTCCCAACAAAAACATCCGATTTCACCCTTAAAACGACCACCAGAATACTAGATATGCCACCTGCGGAACAAGTGGAGTTCCATGATTAGATGGAGGTACTAAGGTTCACTTACCATCCGGATAAAAAGTGAAATTTACCGTTCAATTCACAGAGACCTGTAAGACATGTCTTTTTGCTGTCGTGGAGTTCAAATCGTGACCCCTCGACCTTAGGACATCACCCCTGCGCGGGCATACTGCTACGGCATACTGCTTGTCGCGCACGCGACAAGCAGTATGCTGGCGACTGTTTCATGTTCATTGTACCATTCATAAAACAGTCGTCCGAATAGGGGTTGTCGCACAGGGGTGATGTCATAAGGTCAAGGGGTCACGATTTGAACTCCACGACAGCAAAAAGACATGTCTTACGGGTGTTTCTGTGAATTGAACGGTAAATTTCACTTTTTATCTGGATGGTAAGTGAACCTTAGACTGGAACTCCACTTGTTCCGTATCTAGTATTTTGGTGGTAGTTTTAAGGGTGAAATCGGATGTTTTTGTTGGGACTTCAGACATATTTCGGAATCACCGCATGACCACTGCAGACTTACTTGGACCCTACTATCGCCAGATCATGTTTAGATGTTAAAAAAGGCGATCGAGGATCCAAGTTACTCAGACTAGATCATTACCTGATGCATACATACAAAGTGTAGTCCCAGGAATTAGTCTAAGAACCCTCAACACACCAGAGACCAACAGGATCAACAGCGGCAGATCTTTAACCTTAAACCTCAGCATCCCCTTGCCAATCAAATCCTGGTCCCCCATCGTCTGCTTCAACGCGACGGCCACCCCAGACACATAACCAGCCAGGCCGTGCAAGTGCGAACCGAACAACAATGACGTCTTGAACACAGTCAAGTACACAAGCAGATAGATGACAGAGGACAAAAGGGCCGCTCCTGTGTTCACCACGAAGAAGAATATCAGCATTTCGAGGGCCCCAAACAATGGTTCAATTAGCTTACCGGCCACCAATACTACGACAATGTCAACAACAACAAACCACAGGTGGACTTCAATGAAAGCGTGCGTGAAGAGAGTCCATATCCGAAAACTCGGGGGGAAAATCAGGGCTGGGGTGACGGACAGGACTTCCAGATATGCCGTTGTGCTGACCAGGAGGGAGAGGAGATACAGGACGCACACCAGGATGCAGACAGTTTTGACCACCACGCTGCTTTTCGAGAAAATCGTGGGGATTTGTCGAAGGCCGCTCAACGGCAGTTCGGTGGTGGAAGTCGCCATGTTGGAACTGAAGTTGGCGATCGCGAAAGTAATAGCGCCCTCTTTCAACTTGACGCGTATTCTTTTATGCAAATTGCCATTTAAACTGAGCATTTTAAGCAAAATAATCGTGAGTTCAGGCATGGAGGAAGGAAAGTGAGTGTAATATAGATTTATATATCGCTACTTAGCCATGGAACAAAATAAAAATATTTACTGTTGAGAAAACGATGCGTTCTCAAGGCAGCTCAACATTTTGACACAAGAGGCATTTTTTAAAATCTAAATAAACTAACTTAAATTCATGATCCCATCATTTTGCAAGGCCGCTTTGAAAACAACAAAATTATTTTGAGGAATGGAGGAGGGGTGGCCCTATATTGTCAACGATCGCCGAACTGGCTCTTACACCCAGGGTAAATTCAGGGACAATAAGTTGAAAAGAAACCGACACGCCTACAGCCTTTCCAGCGGGGTGAGAACGGGCTTGGGAATCGTGATGGTGGGGGGGGGGGGGGGGGGGGGGGGGGGGGGTATAGGCATACAACACACCTGGGATCTGCCCCAATGGTGTTTATTGATTTTTGGTTTTGTTTTTGCTTTTTTGTTTTCAGTGTTTTTTGTATGTGTGTGTGTGTGTCTGTGCGTTTTGTAAATACCGGCAATCGTGGACTAGGGACAAAAGGGTTAGGGCGTATAGACAAAGGGTATATGATTAACCGAACGTCCACGATTGAAAATCGTGAGGACAATAGGAGGTCCGCGATTGCCGGTATTAATTTACACACTTTGGTGTGTGTGTGGGGGGGGGGGGGGGGGGGCGTGGTGGCGGGAAGGCGCGGTTCTACGGGGGCTTTTGTCTAGACCCCAAAAATAAAATGCGATTTATATTTGTTGTTTTTTGTTTTTAAGATACATGCTGGAAAATACTAGATCTATATTTATCATATTAAAAATTCAAATGAATAGTGCATGATCATTTGTCCGGTCTTGTCACTTATTGATGTATGTTTTGGCCAAGATGCTCATGGGCGGCGATCCCGGGGGGGGGGGGGGGGGAGACACGTCCCCCCATATTTGTGGGTGAGGGGACGGCAATGCATGGCAGTATTCCTCCTTGTCATTATACATGTTGTGGGTCATTGCCTTTCACATGCACCAGTATGCACCAAAATACACAAAGATCAACATACATTTTCAATAATTGCTGTTGGCTGTGTGCTTCCCCCACCCTCAAACCTAGAATACACAGAGCGGGATAGATCAGAAAAGATGCGAGGTGGACGGAGCAGCGTATAATTATTAGGCCCCTAATAAAAATCAGGAGGGAGGGTCGGTCGGCCGGTCGATTTGTTACCATGAAAACATGGGCGGCGATCCGGGGTTGGGGGACACGCCCACATATTTTGGGTGGAGGCAGTGGCGTAGCTAGGGGGAGGGGGGCGGGAGAAAGGGGGGGGCAACTGCCCCCCCCCCCCCCCTGTGGGAACTCTTGCCCCCCTCTTGCCCCCCCCCCCCTGGAAAATTGGGATATGCGTTACTATAGCGAATTTCCCCCTTGAAAATAGCCATGCCCCCCGTTTTCCCCCTCTAGGAAGAGCCTGGCTACGCCACTGGGTGGAGGGGACGGCTATTAGCCTTTTTAGAGGTATGGCGGACACAATAGGAGGGCGCTATTTGATTTGGGTAAACCTTTTGTATGGTACAAAAGGTATACCCAAATCAAATAGCGCCCTCCTAGCTATTGTGTCCGCCATACCTCTAAAAGGCTAATTGCAGTCCCCCAATAATTTCTCCCTTGTCATGGGTCCCGGTCCCCTCAGTCCTACCTCCAACCTTCATAAGAAATCGCCGCTGCAGATGCTTCTGTTGCGACCCAATGAATATTTCACGTTGGAATTGAGGCAGTTCGGTAAATAGAAATACAAAGTTCTTCAAACCAAGACATCGATTAACAAGTATACAAAAATGTAAATTAGAACAGAGATATTTTCTTTTTTGCCCTATCCCGACGTAATTATGAAGCACTGTATACTCAGTGCTTTCCGAGAGCCTGTGTGAAAAAATTCACAGGCTTACTCGGGCAGGATTCGAACCCACGACTTCCTGCTTGACTAGTGCAGACGTCGATCCTAACCATGCACTCGACCACCGAGCTTGCCGGGGTCGGCGAAAATGCTTAGCGGACAAGCGCGGTGGTTAGATTTTGCCGTTTCCATCGGCGCTTCCGCTTTGTTTTATTTTGTATCACATCCCATTTAATCTGAAATACATCTCAATTTAGAAATGTGGCCGTGTATTCACAGTACCAGACAAAATGGCTACACCAAGAGAACAGACGAAGTTGGACTTTTTTCTTAACCCCTTGCGTACTGATGACGCCATATATAATTATGGCGTCAAAAAAAGTGCCACCAGGCCGGATGCATGAAGCCATTGGCCGCCGTTTGTGCAGTTTCAATCCATTGTTGGATTATTGTTTATGTCATGCTTGACTGCACAAACACATTGTAGCGGTTCGATTTAGCTGCCAGAACCGCTGCAACACCCCGACGTCTCCCGTAAAATACCATGCTCAAGGGGTTTTAAGAAGAACATCATAATACAAAGCAATCGAACGCGACATGACACATAAATAACAGGAACTGCATGCTCCAACATCCCGACAAAGTTGTAGATGAGTTTGCCAGAAAAGGAGGCCGCATTACATTAATGAAGTAGACAGTATATAGTACCGGTATAGGAGCTTTTTCGGACATTGTAGTTATATGCCTAGCCCATAATATTCTTAATCAAAGTCACCACCATTGCAATGACGTCACATAAAACAAGTTTTTGCTCTGTCTGCCGTTTTTAGTTGGAGTCACAATTTCAACACAACTGTATAATATGGAATTCTATACTATAGTATCATGTATTGTATCGGCCTAGGGGGGCCTATACATGTAATATTAAAACGTCACTTGTTGCGCGCGAAATACTTGAAAAACGCTACCAATTGGAATCGGGGCACCTATATAGGGTGGCAGCGGCGGCGATTTCTCGTCAAGGTTGGGGCCGGGGGACGGAGGAAAAGTACAAAACAACAGTAATTGTTAAGTGCTAAGCTTTGTAGTCGGTGTCTCTTGTGTATATATCCTGGTAAATTTTAGTGCATACTGTTGCATGTAAAAACCAATGACCCATAAAATGTATATGGCAAGGGGATTTACACTACCCTAGCCATCCCCTCCCAAAAATATGGGGGGGGGGGGGGGACGTGTCCCCCCGTGATCGCCACCCACGGGGACGGGTAATTGACAATAATCCATTGCTCTAAACCTGACTGCCCAAAATTGAAGTCCGACGATGCAAACTGTACGCAGCGCCTTCAAATTGTTCAATGTTTTAAAATTATAATACAAATTTATTTATTTATGTTTGACCCACCTACCCACCCACCCCAATTTTCGATCCTAAAATATTGATTTTCCATTCAAAAAATAAACAAATAATACAATGCCCATTTTCATGACAGCGTGGTGCAGCTGTGGGTCTCCCCGCTTGAACATGTGCCCTGATGAATTCTTGCATTCATAATCAGCTTCTGACCTAGCGCTGGCGATACTGATTTTTTTCGTAGTCGATATTTTCCCCCTATATCGCCGATATGGCGATAAAATCGTCTACAAATTACAGCATGATAAAAATGTTGCGTAAGGTTAGCGATCTTAAAATCCTAATGTACAAACGCACAGGCCTAAACAACTTTCACCGCCAAAGCTCTCTGTCACAATATCGCCACTCTGATCGTCCATACGTAACAACGTCTTGAACCAAGACTACCACCCATATGGAGGAATGGTCCACTATTATATGGCGGCCAGTGTTACAGCCAACCTTTTTACCACGTTATTTATTTTCAATTCAAGTCACAAGTACATTTTTTCAACAACTTCTAATATTCTTGGAGTTGAAGCCACACAATACCCTTTTTGAAGTTGACATTCGTGTAAAAATCACGCTTGTACACTTATCGTTTTTCCCAGGGCTTCGCATGCGCGGGCCTGCTCTGTTGCTGCGGTAGGCCTATTTTATTGATATGATAGCAGTACTAGAGACGGGGATTTACAGGGCGTACTCGATTGGGTATATTTTTGGGGAGAATTCAAATAGGTCTATAGAATTTTACTCTCTCGATCTCAGACATCCTTATTTACATTTCAAATACTCTAAAGATGTATTGTGATATACTAACTTTATTTCATCATTTTAAATGTTTGAAGGACATTACATAAAGAATTCGGCAAGCGTTTTTGGCAAAAAAGAGGAATTCTTGCTACGCTTTAATTGTGCATTTATAGCAAAGACGATGTATGACAGTCGTTGTAAGATGATGTTTCTTCCTCCATGCTTTTATATAATGTGCAGCCCGCGGTACGGCAGTACTGTGCCAAATGCCGAAAAGCCATAAGAACAGTCTATGAAGTATAGAATAACTGTTGAACAACGGATGATACAACGTCTAAGATTACGCATAGGCCGTACGGGTATAGGGTTGAAAAAACCATGGAGAAATAAGACACAAAAACAAACGAATGGAAATGCGGGAGTGGAATTGGCAAGTCAAAAGAGCATTTCTTTTAATTTCCTATATGTTTTTTTATTAAAAAGTAAATTTCGATTTTCAATAATTTCCTTCCACCCACCCACATTTTCAATATTTTTATTTTGTTTAAACATTGAACATTTTGAATGGCCCCATAGGCCCTTATGATTTAGTTACGTTGATGATAGCCTCTGAGGCCCGTTAATACAGTCCATAGAACACTCAATGTACGCGCTGTACGCGCGCGCTGCCCATAACTCTGTGTCCATCTAGTCTTTTTAACAGTCAGCCATCGGCGCGTAGTATCCCCATAACTTTCACCAAGAAAGAAGAGCTCGCACGCGCGCTGCATGCACAGGCCGTTTTATACCAAGTGGCCTAGCCCATGGAGAAATCCATGCCTAGCCTAATATATCTTTGCCTGGTTGTTTGCTTAGTTCGCCCATATGTTGTTCGCCCTCCCCACCGAAAGGTTTTGCAGACTCGCCAGCACCACAGGAAAGAATCTTCTAATTTGGGATTTTTCTCCAGTTCTCCTACTCCTAGAAATAACTTTGCCGTCAGAAATTCAGTAGGCTGTACTCGTCTTGTTTCGTGTTCTGGGTTTTGGGTAAGTACAGGCAAGCTTGTCAACGTTAACGCCAATTAAGCTTGCAAGCTAGCAAGATTGTATGGTCCTTCAAAATCTGCAATGCGTGCACATGTGGTCGTAGCTAGCATGTGCGTTGTACATGGCTCTATGCATTGGGGAATTACCTCTTTGGTTTGCTCTCAAGTTCCCTATCTGCCATGCCAGTGCAAGATGTGTGGTCACTTCATCCATGGAGAAATGCTTCATCCAAGTATACGGGGAAAGATTTTACTTTAATATACCCATGGAGGTACCTCCATATGATATACCCCACCAAAATCGGCCAGGAACAGCAAATCTTGGAAACTAACCATCCATATCGTGATATGTGTTCAGAATTGTATCAACACTTGGCACAACCTATACATTTGAGAATTTAGTTGGGAAATGTTCGTGCAATATATAGGGGAAGAAAGTTTGTGTTTTCTGTGTTAGATGTTCTTGTTACACTTACAGTGTATGGTCACTCAAAGTGTTCACATACATGTTAATTTCTGCCTCATTTTTACAGATTCTGCTGACATAAATCTGCTGACATAAATCTTGAAATAACAGGTAAGGAACGGTAAGGAACAGACCGATTTTGGTGGGGTATTAAAGTAAAATCTTTCTTTTTGTTGTTTAATTGTTTTTTTTGGTATTTTTTCCCGAAAACAAATTAGGATTCGGGCCATTAAACTACCGGAAGTAGAACTATTTTTTGGCCTTACCTTTCCAAAGACGCCAATATCAACAGATTTGGCACACTGGTATTACAGAGATTATGGTAATTTAATATTGTATGTGCCCATTTTGGCCCAAATCGCTAAAAAAAAAGGGTGTCATGGTCGGAGCGCAAAAACTGTTGGTCCCATCGGACTAAAACTTGAAATTTAAGTTTTTTAGCCTCAATTACCCCATACACCAAATTTGAGCCAGTTTAAAGGGGGTCGGGTTTAAATGTCCATTATTTTTATGGGTGATTTGACGCAATGACCCATTGACCCCTTCTAAGTTCTATCCAGCTGTTATTAATGGGGTGCTGGTATGCCAATACGGGCTTGTGCAGCCAAGCGTAACGCAAACTACAGTGTAAGTAACAAAAAAATTGGCCATAGTTTTATTCTGTAGCAATATAGATAGGATATTTTCATATGTACTTTAATATTAGAGTAACTCTTCCTGCTTCTTTTGGTGACATTTTTACTGGATTAGTTTTCCTGCATTTTCCTGCAACAGTAAGACGAATCATCTCCCTGGCCACCATCTCGTTCAATGCACAGCTGGGCTCGGCGCATCATTCCTGCAACAGTAAGGCGAATCATCTCCCTGTCTTGTCTGAGAATGTCAATTTCGCGAGTTATCCTTTCCTGGAGGTCATCCAGATTTGCTGGAGGAGTGGTGAAAACTCGAGCTTTCAGATATCCCCATAAAAAGTAGTCAAGAGGGGTCAGATCAGGAGATCTTAGGGGCCACTCCACCGGTTGATTCAAGGCAATGACCAGTTGGCGCAACTCAGATTTCACCCGACCCCCTTAATTGTCTCCTGTGCAGTCATGCAGGAAAACTAATCCAGTAAAAATGTCACCAAAAGAAGCAGGAAGAGTTACTCTAAAAGTACATATGAAAATATATTATCTATATTGCTACCAGAATAAAACTATGGCCAATTTTAAAAGTGTATATTTTTTTTGACTTGCACTGTATAGGCAAACAGTGGATTGAGTACGTGCAGGAATGCATGAATAGACAACCAGCCAGGTGGTCTTTTTTAAACCAAGGCCATGGCTGTCGACCACATTCATGAGGTTAACATAATAATATTCCCCATAATGGTAAGGAGGTTTCTGCGTATTCTTGTTTAACCCTAACCCTCCAGGGTATTTTGGCTAGAAACCCTGCCAGACGCATCAGATTGCATACTTTGTCACATTGACTTGTGTGCAGAGTGCAGCAAGGTCAAGCTGTCACCACAGATGCACTGTGCTGCGTCTGGCAGGGTTAGGGTTAAAGTACATGGATGTAAAAGCCCAGTTGGTAAATTTTACTATATTGTTTTCTTCCCTTCTAACAGTTTCTCAAAGATGGCTTATTTCAGGGAAGCGACACAACACATGCCCACATATTTCTCCAAGCACGAGTCGGATCTTTATGACCTTGAAGATGCAGAGCAAATAATCGGTGAGCACTCTGAAGTGCTTGAGGTTGGGGATAAATGGGCCGTGGTTAGCATGGCGGATTACAGCAGGGCCATCGTCTTCAAGGGAAAGATTCGTCGCGGCATCCTAGGCCCGATCCACAAGATGAGTGACTACTTACGGCCGGGATTCAGTGTCGTCATCAATGTCCGACGCCTCAAGGGAGGCGACGCAGAGGCCCGTAGACACGTGTGCGGCTGGGTGGTGACCAAGATGGACCGCGAAGAAGTCATGGTCTCGCTGGACTACTACCGGGATCCTGCCAACTTATTTGATTTCATGGGCAGAGGCGGCAAGCGGGGCCGCTTGGCATCGGCAAGACCAAGAGAAGTCGACCAGCTGGGAGGATGGACGGGAGAGGCAGTGCAGATAATTCGCAGTTGCCTCAACAACTGGAATGGCATCTCGCTCCGTGGCATTATGGACAACCTCCAAGATGTGCACCCTGCCATACAGGATGGCCTGGACTGCGTCGAAGCCCTTAGCGACTTCGTGGAGAGCCAGCCGCGATTTTTCACTGTGACGTCACAGGGTTTTGTGTACCCCAACGGGGGCCACGAGGTGGACAGCGTGCAGAAGGAGATCAAGAGCAGGCTGCCTAGACTTGATGTGGGCATCTTTGGTGATAGTTCTGTCATCATGCGCAAGCCATCGCACGTAGCGAATGTGATCAAGCCAATCATACGAGATGAAGATATCCGAGTAGTAGCATTGGATACTGAAAGAGCATCCAATGGTAACCCCCTACATCAGTTTTCCTCCAAGTAACCTGAATCTTCCAACATGCTCTGATTTCAAAGTGTTCATGCTGCATGTAACCTGAATCCTCCAAAATCCTCTAGGGGTTTTCGTAAACAACCTACATGTAGTAACCTCAATCCTCCGAAATCATCCAGCATCAGATTGGGCCCGATGACCTGGATCCTCCGTTTTCCTCCGAACCAAAATCCTCTTGAATGCCCTCAATCCTGCAAAATCCTCCGATGCTTCAACTTCCAAAGACCCTCAATCCTCCAAATTCCTCCATTTGGCAAAGAGGATTTTGGAGGATTTATGCAATGGTCCCCATAAGAGGATTTTGGAGGATTCAGGTTACATGCAGCTTGAACACTTTGAAATCAGAGGATGTTGGAGGATTCAGGTTACTTGGAGGAAAACTGATGTAGGGAGTTAAGGGTTAATGAGTTTAATATTGCTCATACAGTGACCTTGTAAACTATAGCAACTCATATAAATCTTCTTGCATGATATTGTTAGTCAAAATTGAATGGGCTATACACTTGAAAGGGGAATTGACCATACTACACCCCCTCCCCCAATTAAAATTACCATTTGAATTACAGCTCTGGAGAAATTGGACCAATTTTATATAAACATCGTTAAAAATTATTCTAAAAGACCTTGATTTTGTACATAAGTAGTTCACCATTTTCAACCAATACTGAGACATGCGTGAAACGAATTACTAGTCTATCATAGACACCTACATTGTACATAGAGAGTGACTATACAAAGCAGGGTTGATAAAAATCATGATTTAAAAAAAGAAATCAAAAAAATCTGATTTTTTAAATATTTAAATCTGATTTTTAAAATTCAAATCTTTTTTTTTTTTTTTTTACCATCGTACCATTGGCATAAAACATTTGTTATAAATAAGTCAATTTAAATGACCATCATTGAAAGTCAAGTATAACCACACACAATTGTTCTTGAAATCAGTACTGAAATCCCTTTCATTGATCATATTCTTTTCTAGAATACAAAGTTTGTCTTAAAATCTCTGTTACAGCATCACCATCATACTGCACATTTCTCATCCAAGTTGATAACAGGAACCCCCTCCTCTCTACACACAACCATGGTGGAATAAAACTATTTAATGCAGCCACCATATTTTTTTAACGCACTGTCCTTATTTTGATCCTGTAAAAGTTTATACGATTTTTGCGGTGGAAATACTGTCCTTCGGCGTCATTTTGCATTTGCAGCTGTAGAATGGGAACCAGACAATGGAACTTTCAATGGACAGAGCACCATTGAAGATTTAGGCCTATATTTAAATATATACGGTTTAGCAGAGACGATGAGGCAAAATTTACAATTTTGGAAAACGTAAATATTTAATAGAAATCATTAAAAGTCCCAACACAACATTTTCTAATTGTCATTTTTATACAACTCAGCAGAAAGTCCGATAAACTGGATAAAAATCACCAGTCGGGGCGGGGGGAGGGGGTCAGGTCAGGTCGGGGGGGGTATCAATTGATGGGCGCATTACAACATGCATGAGTTATTTAAACCTATATGTACATGTAAGAGAGGAATACTGTATCATACAATGTACATGCAGGTAGTACATTACACACACACAATGTACTTCAGAATCATATGCAATGTACACAAGATAAATGTAGTACACTGTTTCAGGAAACTGGCCTTATACATCCCTTTAGAGTGAGTATAAGCGATTTAAAGTTAATGACAGTCGGGTTTGAATAACAGAAATTGTTTTTAAATAACAGAAAAATAACAAATAAAAAAGAAAATCAAAACTAGTGATTTTTTTGATTTTTTTCCAGTGATTTAAATCATGATTTAAATCAATGATTTAAATCGAGTGATTTAAATCAAACAACCCTGATACAAAGTGATAAAAATGTTCGTAAAGAATTTTTTTTTGCAGAGCTGTCAATTTGCATATACATGTACTCCAACAAACCAGCCAGGTGAATAATTACGCCGTTAAAACCAGCTGGGTCATTAATTTTGCCATAGTCATTTAATGTATTTTTGGCATTAATAAAGAGGCATTAAATATGCCCGCACTGTTGAGTGGGTGGGGATTGATGCCTGAAATTTAATGGCTTAAAATGGGAAGGGGGGGGGGGGGGGGGGAGGGAGGCGGGATACCCTTTCCTGTAGTTGTACAGTATTCCTCTATGAGATAGCTGCTAATGTCAGTGGACAACAAAGTTGATTATAATCATAAGTAATTAACCCTAACCCCCTAGGGTGCATGCAAAATCATACTGAAATTGGAGGATTTGAGACTGTTAGGGTTAATAATGTGTTTTGTTGGCATTGGAATTTTGAGTTGAATTTCTAATTGGTGTGGTCAGGTTGGCATAGTGGTTCTGTCCTTACCTTCCACCTCGGATGACCCTGGTTCGATTCCCATCCACGTGCACTATGGTTTTCAGTCCCTATGTTTTTGTGTGGGTTTCCTCCAGGTGTAATTGTCCTCATAAGCCGAGTCCAAGGCCATATGTATCAGAGATCTTGAGTCTTTTAACCCTAACTTCAATGTTTTTCAAATGGCCCTGCAAAATCCAACAATTTTCAACATGAGAAGAGATTTTGAACAAACGAGAAGCCTGCTAAATACAACAAAACACAACAGCACATTTTGTCGGATTCTGCAGTGTACCACCTGCACACCAGCCTTTGCATTGTGCAGCTACCCTGCTGAAGCCAATGTATTTGTTTGTATGAGCCCTTACAAATCCAATGAAATCCAACAAAGTTTACTAGGAGTCTGCTTCCACCCTGCTAAATATGAAAAAATCCAACATATGTCTTTAGCTTGCACCCTGCTTTTTGTTTTCTTTTATTTTTTATGCAAGTTCATTCTTTTCTTTTATGCAAGTTCATCCCGAACAAGGCTGAAAGCCACTCAAAGTACAGAGCTACAAAAACAAGAAAGAATTAAAGATAAAAAGATATAAGGAGTAGGACTTAATATTCCTCTTGAAGCAGGAAATATCGTTTGATGAAGGGAAACATGCACATGTAGTTTGTGTTGACTGCTAAATCCAACAAATTACAACAGCTTTTTACCATTGTTGGATTTTGTTGGATTAAGCAGGGTTACGCTGGCAACTTGTAGTCTTTTTTTTCTTTGTTAAAACACAGGTGATTGTGAATACCTATCCACTGTCCAGATTGCTATTATCGATGCAGTCAATCCCATGGCTTTCATATTTGATGTTCTGCACTGGTCCAACCACAATTTCAAGACTAGCAAACTCAAACATCTGTTGGAGAGTGAGCACGTTTTGAAGGTGGGTCAAATCTTTTAAATTATTTTATGAGGAAATGACCAAATACCATTCCTTCCACAGCTTATTTTATGGTTGGCCTTTTGTGTGATTATGGCTAGTGTAATTAACATACACGGGTTGCCCCACTGAAATTTTAATTTGTAATTTGTTTCCCATCTGGCAGGTTGTGCATGACTGCCGAGGTGACAGTGCAGTGCTCGAGACCTACGACATTGAACTGAATAACGTTTTTGACACCGCTGTAAGTGAATCATATCCTCCAAGGCATTTGGCAGGGCTGTAGTCGAGTCCATCACAAGTCCCTGCAAGTCCATCACAAGCCCTCCAGTCCTAATTCCAATCACAAGCTATTCAAATGAGCTTTGACAAAGGCATTCCTTTGTCATTGTTCATCCAGTCACTTGTGACTGGCTTTATGAAAGGACTTGCGAAAGGACTTGTGAAAGGACTTGCAGGGACTCAACTACAGCCCTGGCATTTGGCTTGGAACCGGTTCCTGACATTAGCAGCCGAGTACTCGGGTACCCGGTTCAGATTCAGAACCTTTGTTACTATTTTCCCCACTATTTTGGAAGGAGATATTGACATTTTATTTACCAAAAAGATGATGTACAAAAAGCGGGCTTGTACATTTTCTATTATACAACGGCAGAATAAATCCCTGCAATTTGATTGGTGGATTGTCGATCACGTGCATTGAATTATTCGTACCAACGCACGGCGCGGCACAGCCGCACCGCAAAAATAGAAGTTCTGTTCAACGGTACACGGTGAATAGAACAGTTTCCATTCCACGGTCACACTATTGGTGGCGCTACACCATGGCTATCAATCACAGATTGGTGGATGATGTTCGCGAATCACCGTTTGTTCTCCGAACAGACGAATGAGACGATGAAATATCGTAACTCGTAGGTGATGCTGATGCTGCTAACACAAAGAAACAAATTAAATACGATTAGATGAATTTGCAAGACATGCGGGAACAACAATTGAAGCTTTAGCCGATTCGGATCTGGACATTTTTTTGTCGCGTTAAAAAAATTTTTATTCCGGCGTTGTATAAAACAAATAATGAATTTTTCTCGTTTGTACAATGGAAAAAGTAATTTCATCCGGTGACAGATGGAATGTTAGATACGATTTGAAGCTTTGCATGGTTGGGTGCAATATGAGAGAGACTGGGATTGCGGGTAACACCATGTGAAATAAATCTCTTCTAGGAAGAAGTGTGGTTCTGAAAAGAACCGGGGTGAGTGTGTAACTCGACGTTTCGGACAGTGTGCTCTGTCCGTCCTCAGGAGTGTGAGGTGGAGTGTAAGGTGAGATGGAATGTTCCATTCCATGAGGTGAAACCATTGCACTCATAAACATTCATTATTTGTATACAAGCAAAAAATGCCTGTCTAAAATTCTTGTTGCATGAGCCTCTGGACAGGTAGACAGGTGGCTCAGTGAGGCACTGGTATAGTCTGACAGATGTTTACTACTTTTATAACTAGCAAGCACCCATGTGCCTGCTAGGTCGAGTTTATATTCACATGCAAAAACCTTTGAAAATATTGCTTTAGGGGTTACATGTAGATATGGATTTATCTTCAGTGCATTAATTTTGATAAAATTGTGACCTGCCACACGAAATGGGCAGAAAATAGAAAAAGTTGAAAATTGAGATCATCGTATTTCCTGAAAATACATGCGATAAACTTGAATTTGATGTATTGTGTGTTGCTGTTGCTCACTTCTGGGCCCTGCTATAACTTTGTGAAGTTGTTGAAATCCAGACCCCTTGTTTTGAGAAAATGAGCCTTTCAGTCCTCGCAAGTCAAGTCTTTTGTTGAAATCGGTCCTCACAAGTGAAAATACGTGCTGAAACACAAAGCATTGTCCTCGACTCCTCGGAAGTATTGGGAAAGTACGACTGTGAACTCTGCCGAGTATAACACATTTCATTAAGCAACCCCCCCCCCCAAAAAAAAGAAATATTTCTAAAGTTAGTTTTGGGATATGACAGAATAGGACTTTTCAAATGTAAAAATGTTAAAATCCCAAAATTGACTTTTTAGTGAAAATTTGTTTCTGCTTGAAACTTGGAAAGCCGAAGTGTGACTTTATGCTCATTTGGTGCTGCCAGGTCACATACGTGTATCTGTCCCTCTCATAGCCTTGCAGTTATTGAATGTTGGAGAAAGAGCCAGTTTCAGTCATTATTGAATCATATTATCATACTACTGCATTATTACTTGTATGGTCAGCTCCAAGATGGTCCACTATATGGTAGCATTGCTGCTTCTGGTCATGTGGCTGAAAAGGTTCTTTAACTTGTTCTTGGACTAAGGAAGTTTGCACTTTCTGTAGGTTGCCTACACAACCATCATGGAACAGTCCAATGTCGGCTACACCTCGCCTCCCAACTTCACCCAGCTCTGTGAGCTGTTTGGCCGCTTCACACCCCAGCGGAACTCCAAGGTGGTTTATCAGGGCAACCGCAACTTCTGGGCCCAGCGACCTTTGACCCCGAACATGATTGACCATGCTGCCAGCGACGTGATGGGGTTGGCCACCAATGTGTATGAGAACATGAGTAGGTGAGTTTGACCCAGACCCCAGTGACCTGACCCTTAGCCATGCCAGCAAGTGCCCAATAGTCCTAGCTTAGTTGCCATTTTGTGATTGGCTAATATTTGCTCGTGAATGTTTAAAGTTTCTCCAGTGTGTAGTGTAAGCGCTGGTTAAAACAAAATAAATCGATTTGGCCAAGCTGCTTGGCTTCGTGGTAAAGCGTCTGATTTTGGATCACGTGCATCGAGTTCGATTGTCAAATTGTTTTTATTTATTTTTCTTAAAATTTATTTTTTGGGGGAAAATTTTCTGTTAAAAACAGTTAAGAGTAAACTTAAAAGATTGGTTTTTTCTAATTCGTGGTTTTGAGGTTTTAAGGGAAAAAAATGACACAAGATGGCAGCAAGGCTACAACCAACAAGCAGTGTAACTTTTTTTTTTTTTTTGAGGGTGTGCTCCTCCAGTTGTGCACAAAAATTAAGCCTATTCTATTTTCTTTCCGAAGTTCTCCCTAAAACAATTGGTACACACCCCCTGAAAATTGGACCCTTGTTAAGGCGCTTCATACTTTTGAGAGTGAACCGAATTCGTCTCGACAACTGGAAACGTCCAGGTATTGATTTTCACATAAATATCCACTAGACCATTGGGCTATTGAGTACCGAAGTCTGACGTCAGTTGCCGCGGCAACTGGTTCCAAACACATGCAGTTTAGAATGTATTCTGGTTCCAAACATTGCATTGATTGACGTCATCACTTCGGTACTCTATAGTAAAAGTGATCACTAGACCAGTCATTTTTGAAGACCATGTATCAAAATTTACTGAGAACATTCTGTGCAGGTGTGCTGTTCACTATGCTTTGCAACTGGAGTTCCAAATTGTTAAGTGAAAATTTGCCAAGCGACCGAAAATAAACAAGGCAGACTTCATTCAGAGTATGTAATTTGGGGGTGTTCATTTTCGAATAATTTAGTATTTAATATATTCACATAAATTCGATATTAACCGAATATTTGAATAACTGAATATTCAAATATTCAGTCAAACTGTGTTTGACTGAATATTTAAATATTCGATATTCGCCGATCAAGTTTTTCATGCGTCAGCTGCAACTGCATGCCGTGCTGATAGAAAAGTTGCACGCAAAGCACGGTGGTGTTTTACGTGCGGCAATCAACTTTTGCCTGTGCCTTTTGTCTCAAGATCATTATGAGTACATTATAACGTTCTGATAACAAGAAACCAAACTAAAGCCTGCCTTTTTTGCAGTAATTATTTTATAATTGTCAAGGGTTTTACGGACGGGAACAATAAACCTCCCTCCACAAAAAGTTACCATCAACAAAAAGTGGCATTTGACACTGCTAAGCGCCGTAACTTTTCTATTAAAATGGCATCAGCGTCGTATCTGTATTTTTCGAATATTCAAACCGGTAAAGAGGTATTCGAATATTCGGTATATTCGGGACAGCTCTAATGTAATTTGAGATTCATTTTAACAAATGTAAGATCATTTAAAAGAGAAATCAGCAACCCAGTGGTCTAGTTTGGTCTTGGAGTCTGTCAGACCAATGCTTGGATTAAGTCCACTGTGAATTGTGAGCTTTGATGTTCAACTCTTGTTGACGTTACAAAGTTTGCTTCACACTCCCATTCGCATTCAGTCTGAACCGGTCTTTATTTAAACTGCAGAATTAGAAAACCACCCCTGGTCTTTTGTTGGGGGGAGGGTCCTCAAGAAAATGTGTATTGGATGTATTATTTGCTTTTTTGCAGCTTCATGAATCCAGCGTGGAAATCTCGGTTCGATGCATTGTGCGCCAAGAGCCTTGGTCATTAAGCAACACAAGAATGCCTCCTTCGGTGACCACTGCAGACTAATGAAAAGCTTGATATCTTGATTTCAACAAGATGGACAACCTGCTGGCCTCCACATAAACTTGACAAGTTGTTTTCCGTCCTGTGATACTTCCAAAATGTTACGCAAGACCATTAAAAATAACAACTTGGAAAAAAAAGCAAGAACTAGAAGGGAAACCATTAAAGCGTTTGCCTTGTCCAACTGTGGGTGTGCACGCAAGCAATTGGGTTGGGACACTATAACATGAGGACTTGACATCAATTTCCTGTTTCGTATGTGGGTTGGTCTTGGGGTCCTCTGGAACCCCATTGATTTTGGACTCCATAGGGCAAAGGTCAAAGCATATTATGCTTAAAAGAATAGAAATGGTTGCGAATGACTTGACATATCAACTTCATATTTGTTCAAAAAAAAATAAAATCGGTCTTTAGTTAAGTGTAATGTTGCTTCCCAGGTTGTATTGTAAAATTGGGTGTGATCTCTGGGTTTATGACTTCTGACTAGCGCCCACCCGAACAAAGATACTAACAATTTGGGAGACTGCCAACATAGGGCAAGATAGCTGTTGGTAGAGCAAAGGTATGGTATTCTGGAGGTCGCAGGTTCGAATCCCACTCCTGCCAGTTTTCTTTGTTCACTTTGAAAATGTATTCAAATTTACCTAGTCAGTTTCCCTTGTGGATTGCCGTTTGACGAATTATAAGTTAAAAAGTCGTATCCTCAGGGTGTGATCCCTGGCTATACGGCATTCTGGGTTTATGACTTCTGACTAGCGCCCACCCGAACAAAGATACTGACAATTTGGGAGACTGCCAACATAGGGCAAGATAGCTCAGTTGGTAGAGCAAAGGTACGGTATTCCGGAGGTCGCAGGTTCGAATCCCACTCCTGCTAGTTTTCTTTGTTCACTTTGAAAATGTAATTTAACTTGGCGGGACATTTGTGTTTGTCATTATTCTTGTTTATTGCCAGTTTTTACAGTAAAAGTAGTGGCTTCATTGCCTCGTAATCCAAGTTACTGAAAAGAAAATTATTAATTAAAATTGGGTTGAGTTGATATAAGGAGAACTGATTCAAAGAAACAAGTGGAAAGATTATTTTTGTTGAGATTACTTAGAAACATGTAATGGATAGAATCTGTTTGCAAAGAACATTTGTGACCCGCTCTGGAAAAAGGTATATTATGTCGCAAAATATGAAAAAGCCCGCATTTGGTACATGACAGAGCTCCAAAGCCCTTTCCGTTCTGGAGATATCGCATTTTTGCATATTAATTAGTTCTATGGAGTTCAAATGACACAACAGAGAAAACAGGCTTTGAAATAGCTAGTTCTAATACAATGCAATGGAACAATGCACTCTAAAAAGGTAATTTTTTCACTTTATTCACTGAAATCAACATGGTTGTGCACCAAACCTGAAACTTTAGATATTTAAGATGTCATTAAAGACAAAAACAAAAAATAAATTTGGACGACATTTTTTACCCTCTCAACATTGAAAGGGCCATTACACGTAAATGCATAGCGCGACTTATATCACCTTTTTCTGGAGCGGGTCACATTTGATACGAGTTGGTAATTTGTTCAAAACAAATTCTTTTTGAAAATGCAAGTTGTTTTTTTCAACCCCCAAAGTTAAGCAAATCCTTAACCCTAACCCCACAGGGTGTGTCTAGTTCCTTTAAAACGATAGTGTATTTGTAAATATTAGTTTTTCAACCAAGAAAGCTATGGTAAAACAAACTTTGGCTCATTAATCCTAACCTAAATTCAAAATTGGGTTTTGCCTTTCACCGACATTTTTATAAACACTGTATACTCAGTGTTGTCCCGAGAGATTATTTGGAAGAAAAATAATCACTCTGGTAGGACTCGAACCCATGACCTGCTTTCTAGTGCAGATGTCTCTTAACCCTAACCTTCCGAAAGGAGGAATTTGGATGATTGAGGGTCTTTGGAAGTTGAGGGCATAAGAGGATTTTGCCTCTGGAGGATCCAGGTCATCAGCCCCAATCTGATGCTTGTTGTTTTCGGAGGATTGAGGATGCAGGTTACATAAAGCTTTAACACTTTGAAATCAGAGGATTCAGGTTACTTGGAGGGAAAACGATGGAGTTGGGCTTAATGTCAGAAATCATATTGTTAATAATGGAGATCAATGTAGGATTCGATCCTCTTTCAGATTTGAAACGGGAAAGGAAACTAATAATAGTACAAAATGTTTTTAAAAAAACATCCACTTTATTCGTAAGATATACAGCAGCTGCAGTGCAAGGAGGGTTAAATTAAAAGGGAATTTCCCAAATATAGGCAGAAGCAAGAACATCTGTTCTGATTTTGATAAAAGTTTGGAGGGCCTTACGTTTGGTACCTAGCCAGAATCTTTTCCAAAGGCTAAATGAAACATTCAAGAAGGATTGAACCATTTTAGACTTAATTTGGCGAGTAGTTTGTAGTTTGTAGCATTTAAGGTCATTTGACTGTTCAGGGACCTCGTGCAAATATACTTTGAATTCAGATGGTTGGAACCAATTCCAACCTCCCTCATATAAGGGTTACATTTTGTAAATAGAGAGCGAGTCAAAATAAACAAAAAATAGACCATTTGCACCCCAAATATACCACACACTGATCAAATTTATGTCACAAAATTAGTATTCTGTAGCCCAAGCGCCAATTTCATAGAGCTGCTTATTAGCAAAAACATTGGGCTGAATAAATAAAAACTAGCAATTGCAATTTTTTGTAAGAAAGATGTGAGCTTTCACTAATGATCTGCAGCATTTGCTTGTAGTTTTGCAAGGTCCTCCATGAGGAGCTTGCGCTTTTGCTTGCACTGCTGTCATCATGGCCTCATTTATGAATGTAAGAACACATCCTAAGGTGTACCAGGATAAGATGAATCGTGATGAGACCAATCCCCCCACTTACCATCAACTCTTTCGGTTTGATAAGGAAAATGTGGAGTGGTTTGCACACACTTGGCTGCCAGAAAATTATGCGACTCGTGGTGGACGTTTGTCACTAATTCAACGCATGGAAACTACTTTGCAGTACTTAGTGGATCCGGGTTTTCAGATGTCAGTCGCAACTCGGCCTACAGCTTCTTCTATCATTGCAAATACTTTGGACTGCAATATCTGCTCAGCATGCAACCTTGATAAGATTCCCTGTATCAAAGACAGATGTGACCAATGCAAAGATGGGCTGCGAAGCTTGGGTTTCCTTACACCCTTGGGGTCAATTATAGACTGTACTCATTGTACACATAAACAAACCTGGAGGACAATTCGGGGATAATTTCATAAATGGAAAGAGCTCTCCTTCCTTCAACGTACAGGCAACATGTGATGCAAAATGGACCTTTACCTATTGTTATACTGCTAAGCATTTGCTAACCTGGGCTAGCAACAGGTGTTTAGTCTTAGCAAAAGGTCATTTATACATTTTTCAGCAATTACTAACTTATTTATTCGGCCCATTGCTTAGTAGAATTAAGCTAAGCAAACGGCTAAATACCATTCACAAGCAATATACATCACATGGAGTTTGGGCTTTTACAAGCAGCTGTATAAAATTGGCCCCAGGTCACAGATTAATTCTATGGAAATACACCTACAGGTAGCTTCCATGTACACGTTTCTGCAGGACTGAGTGATGTTGACTGGTCTGTGTACACTCACATTGATCGCCAGGCATCACTCAATCCTACACAAACACCATCATGCATATATCACTTTAAAGACATCTTAGGCTAAATATGATATTAATTTGGTGACATCTGGTCATCAATTTCAGTATACCTTTTTGCCTCGCACTGTATATTAATGTACAGATATGTTTTTGTTGGTTCTAAAAACAAAAGTGCTATTTTGGTACATTTTTCATAACTAGAAAGGTTCTTTAACTGCTTTAGAAATCTCCCGAAACCGTTTGGAAGAAAGTTGGAGAAATGTCAAATTTGAGGACAACCATAGGAAAGTTAAAAGCTTAACCCCAACCCCCGCCCCGCCAAATCCAACAATTGCCAATAAAACTAAATGAGAAGCCTGCTAAATACAACAAAATCCAACAGCAAATTTTGTTGGAATCCACTGTGTACCACCTGCACACCAGCCTTGGCAGCTGCCCTGCTGAATACAACAGGTACATGTATGCTCATGCTGCTACCATAGCCAACACCATGCACTAACAGTTGACTGCTAAATCTAACAGATGACAGCCTTTTTACCATTGTTGGAGCACGGACATGTGTAGCAGCTTTTAACTGCTTGGTCCTTGTCATTTCCCCCCCCCCCCCCCAAAAAAAAATAATAAATTGTGTTCAAATAACTCATACATGTAATGCTGTCCTCGGGTACGACAGCTTGTTTTGCACCAGCTGTGGACCAATATCATGTAATACAGTTATGGAAAAATAAAACACACCCCCCTACACACAAAACAAAAATAAAAATTCAAATTTACCTAGTTAGTTTCCCTTGTGGATTGTTTGACGAATTATAAGTTAAAAAGTCGTATCCTCATTGAGTGATCCCCACAATGTCGCTTTCCAGGTTGTATCTTAAAATTGGGCGTGACTAGCACCCACCCGAACAATGATACACCGCCAACATACATGTAGGGCAGGATGGCTCAGTTGGTTGAGCGCCGGTTCGAATCCCGCTCCTGCCAGTTTTCTTTGTTCACTTTGAAAATATAAAAAACAAAATAAAGTATAAAAAATATACCCGGGTGTCCTTCCCTTGACAGTTCGATGTTGACCTCTTCAGTAGGACGTTGACCTGAACAGGCTGGTAGGGTTGTCGGAATGCAAACCTTGGAGGAAGAGTACATAGTTTGGATCTGAAATGATAAATATATATAGTTAAGCTATCTGAGAAAAATGTTCAACAACCTAATTAAAGTCAGTTGGGTGGGTGACCTTCGTGTTAAATGTCTTCAAGTTTAGTTGGTGGACTAGAGGTAAGCAATCTTGTACATGTATTTACGTTGTGTAGTATCAGTACAAACAATGCTGTAAAGTTAAAGTTAAGATAGTTGTAGATATAAATGTAGTAACATTATCTAGATAAGGTAGATAAAAGTTTTTAAGTTCAAGCCAAGAATGTGCCTTTGAAAGTTTATCCGTTTTTCTAAGGCAACCTAAAAAAAATTACTTGTTTCTCATCACCGGCCGGGCGGATTTTTCGTGCCGGGTGGATATTTTTCTATATTTTATAATTATAAAAGTTAAAATATAAATGTACCGGACGCCCAGAAATTCCGAGCAGAAAATTATGTTTTTGTTTTTATATACGCTATAAAACACGCTGTTGTACACAATGACATGTAAACTCACGTTGGAGAGGTTTTTTAAAACACCGACAACCTGACCCAAAAGCCCGGGGCCGTGTGAACTCTACTATATGTAATGATAGTAAAGTTAGTGGCCATGTGGTAGAAGGCAGGAAAATCAATAAATCTAGGCTGGCATTAGGCGACGGATCGGACAGGAGCTAAGTCGAGTGCGAACGGTCGTCTGTGTGCTGCTTCCATTCGGAAATAGGGGTGCTCGAAATAGTGGGAAAATAAATATCCGTTTTAAAGTCTTAACTGTAATCAACGAAAACAATCTGTAATTTGGAAAAAGAATGCCGTGTCGCAACAAAATTTCTGTCAACCAGCGCTTTCGCTCGTGCCCACCGCCCATACTAGTACTGGGAGCTGGGAATTTCTGTGAAGGAAAACGCACGGCATTCTTAAGGTAGCGTACAATGACATTTCGAATTGCATGCCACGCAGCTAAGCGACGGAAGTGGTAACCCACGTTCATAAGTCACAAAAAATCTATCCAATCAGAGCTGAAAGCGCATCAGCAGCGTGGTGGGCACAAGCCAACCTCGTTACCATGGGTACGATCTTGCTGCGCCATGTTTCTTCCCACTATGGCTTGCGCGATCACACGCGCCCATGGAGTCGAGGCTGGGCACGCACGAGCGAAACCAGCGCTGTGAAGTTGCATAGTCGGATACCGGTTTCAAAGAATCAGCGATATTGTTGTTTGAACATCGGAACTACACCAGGGCAGTCTGATCTGTAGGTGCACTTCAAAGCGTTCCTCTTTTGAGGTCAGCTGTATGTCATGTGCATTCATATCATCTTGAAAATATTTTATTTTCAAAATCTTTTTATTAAATAAATTAAGTTTTAAAAAAATATGTAAAATATTTGTGTTCTAGCTGATGTGTAGTATGCCTACTAGTATACCGAGACCATGGAGATATTATCTTTGCATAAAATACTTCCATGCCGTGAAGAAATAATATACAAAAGGTCCTGACGTACATATTTTCTTGGGTATATGGACATTTTTATTCTATAAAATATAATATATAAATTGCCCGGACGGACCTTTTTCCCACATGGGTTCTGATGAGAAACAATTAATTTTTTTTTATGTTGCCTAAAGCCAATATTATTGTTTTTTATTAGTCTTGCCCAGTTACTTGCATGATTAGATGGCTATATTTATGTTCAGTTTATAGTTTAATATTTTAATGACAAACAGTATTCAGCCATTACTCACTGAAATGAACTTTGTCTATGCACAGAGGCTATTCAAATGTTGTCATGTAAACTACATGATCTGATGGAGTATAAATACAAATTGGACCACGTGTATGCAGACTTGTAACTATGCATGCTGGCTGTCTGTCTATCTAGCAGGGGTTTCAAAATGTTTTAGAGTAGCAGGCAGATAGATGAAAGTAGGCGGCAGTGAGTCCTTGCCCCAAATGGCGCGCGTGGGGTCCGGGGCCCGCCGAGGGCCCCTGAAGTTTTCGGATTGTAGATGCTCTCTGGTGCAATCTAGGCATTTCCTGGCATCTGAGACTAGGTTTTCAAAGATCCTACTGTACAGTACCGACTTTGCATTCATTTATGAAATAAAAAAAAATTGGCCAGGGGTTTCCCTGCGGGTGGTTAACCCATTTTTATCGGAAGGCTGAAAGAAAATTTATTTTCATAGAATTTGTTTTTTTTCTTTCAAAAAATTTTGACAAGAGGATTCCCAGTTGATTGTAAATGTACATGTAATTATTGTATATATTTAGCAAGAGTAATTCATATCTACCTAGTAATTCATATCTACCGAAAATGTGGGAAAAACAGCCCACCTCTCTGCCCGGCAGAAGGGCATAAGGACAAAACATGGGTCAAAAGGTCAGGTTTTGGGGGTAATCGAAAGAGTATTGGAATATCTTCATTTTGATATACATTTCGTATCAAGGGGCTACGTCATTCTGACGTAATTAACAAAATGAAAAGGACATAAGGGGATTTTGCATTTTTTGTTCCCGGCAAAAGGGCATTAGCGTGTAATACCAATGTAACAATACATGCTAAAAGTGCGTTCACCTCTGCACTTCAGTGGGGCGTAAGCGCGCTTAGAGCAAATTTTGTTCCCGGCAAAAGGGCATTAGCATTTCACATGCCGCTTAAGCGCACGTTTAAGCCAGAATGACTTCCTTCCCGGCAAAAGGGCATTAGCATAAAGATGTAAATAACTTTAAAATTAAGCAATATTTTTATTAAAAAATGCACAGCATTATTGGAAATATCAATAATTTTTATCCGACAAAAAAATTAACCTTTTGCGAGTTTTAATTTAGAAATGCCAACGCATAAACCTTAAAGTAAATTTTCCCGGAAAGTGTAATTACGCTTCAATGCGTTCTATATGCCCTTCTGCCGGGCACACCACGCTATTAATATTATTTTACAGTCATAGAAATGTAAGTTACACCGCATGCCTTTTTGTTCATGCGCACAAAACCCCTTGAATTCTGATTATTAAACAGAGTTAAATGATCTGAAATGCAACAAGAAGACGATGAAATATATCTGGAAAAAAAACCTGAGGTGTGCCCATGGATGTGCAAGTTATGGGCATAATGTACTTCGGTACTCTATAACCGGCGGCTCGGAGGTGCCCGGAAGGTCAATCGTGACCTTTATGCGCGAGACTTACACGGTCTATTGTGCTCAAACTCGGTCGCTGATTGCATAACCTCCATCATTATCACGTGATATTAATACTGCATAAAAACAGTTGTAGTTACCACAGTCTGGTCGTGTCCCCGAAATGCCAACTTATCCAAGACGTTACTACAGACAGATACAAAATCTTATCGCGCTGTCGGCCTATTATTGCAACTACCTAATCGCGCTGCCTGTGCATCGCAACTGCGAAAGTAGAAAAGTACAATAGTAACGTCTTGGAACCAAGACTAGCTGGAATAGAGAGGACAGTCTTTGCAAGGGCATGCAGTGATGGGTACATAGACTAGTAGACATGCGACAGGCTTCGCGTTGCGCGAGCACGCGTGAATAACAAACAGGTTGGTTCCCTCAACTTCACTGCCGGCCATTATGATTATCGCTTTAACGTTCACTCGTTCAGGTCCGAGTGGTGGATCAGGAACCAGTCTATAGCGGGCGTAGACTGATTATCTAACAAGATTAGATGCTACCTGAGTACGTGTAACGCAATAGTGGCAGTTCATGGGTCGAGTGAAGTGCTCGACCAGAAACTAGTCTATTAGCGGGAGTAGACTGGTTCTACAAGAAGATGACACATGTACATGTACGTACGTGAGTACGTGCAATCGGAGAGCTATCTATAGCTCCATTGTGCAATAATGCAAATACCAGTTCATTCATTCGTGCGTATCTACTTGAAACTTTATTTCGTTTCACGGAACCCACTGTGGCAGCTTCTCGAAAGTTTGATGAGGTAAAAAAATTAAAATTAATTGAAACAGAAAACGCATGTGAATTGGTGGGAAAATTGGTAAAAGTGGGCGGCCTCGAGCCGGCCTCGACCAGATTATCGAGTCCGGAAGGCTCCGAGGCCGAGGCCGAGCACTCCAAGGCCGAGGCCACAAAAATCGGCCTCGAGGCCGAGGCCAGTCTCGAGACCTCCAACACTGATCATATGTTACATACATACATGTATGTACTATTCTACCGTCAAATTTATTGGAAATAACTGGAATTTCGAGCAAGGTAATCTGGACTAATCCACACTAATACAAATCTTAGATAAATCTTGAACGTGCGAAAAGCAATATCGCGATATTGGGCCGCGTAACGTAGAGACATGTACGTTATGCGGTCCGGGTAGTGAGCCGTGTATACTTCACGCTGCATGCTATGCTAGCCCCCGTAAATTATGATCTATATGGACCAGGATGTATTTTTTGGTGAACAAACAAAATATAATTTCTACTAAAAACAAGGATCTATTCCCCCAAAGCGGTATGCTCAGGGAATTGTTTTCTTTTTTTCATGATTGAAAAAAAGTAGCCGGCGCAAAAGTTCAAATAGCCGGTCAAATTCGCCGGTTGCCGGCTTATTTTGAAACCCCTGATCTAGCCATTCAAATTTTATTCTGAAGGCATTAGATTATCATATTCTATTTTTGGACTACCTGGATTGTATAAAATAGGGAGAATCACTAGTATTGTATAAGCCCATCACAATAGGTTTTGTCTGCACTTGTTTCATCCCACACAGGCAATTGTACTAACCTCAGCTGTCTTCAGTAAGAGGATTTTTTGACTCATTGATTTGTTAAGACTTGTTCTTCCAATCCCCAGTAGTGGTACAGGCCTACAGGGGCATGTATGATTAAATCTACTACAAGGAGTTATCAATTATTTGCTCGTCTCACAATAGCTTTTTCTTTTGAAGTGTGTAGAAAGTATATATTTGTTGTTGGACATTCTGACACGACTTCCAAAATGTGTTTATACCACTGGTTCTTATTTGAACGCCTTTTCTCTTTTGGAGTTGCTTTATATACACAGTGTATCTACAACTTTCTCTCCACATGTAGTTCATTTTCATCAAAATGGCAATATAAACAAATTCACATTGTGTGTGGAATGCACATGTCTGTACCTAGGCCACCTTAATTAATTTACATAGTTTATGTATTTGAAAAGCATATACATGTACAGATTCTGTTTGTACCAACTCAACACTTTTTCAGTCATTACTATGTGACTAAAATACTAAAATATAAAAACCACAATTTTTTAACAAGAGTTCTTTCATTTGCTTAAATGTTTCTATTTTGTAATACATTTCCATGATTCCATCCCTTGTTATGAATAATAAATCTTACTTGAATAAATTCAAACTATTTTGGCATTGTGTACTGTGGACTTCAATGCGACTGTCAGAAAAATTTGGTCAAATGTATCTTGTGACAGGTATGTCAAAGTCATGCCCAAAACACTTGCAGTTCATTTTTCTGTGTGCAATTTTGGTTTACAATGTTTATTTCTGCCAAATCTGTACTTTTTTTTTATTACGGAAGTTAATTTCTTTGTAAAAAAGTGCAGAAATTCAACTTATCACCAACAAGATATAACACTTCGAGAAGAAGCCATTAGCCTTTTAGAGGTATGGCGGACACAATAGGAGAGGGCGCTATTTGATTTGGGTATACCTTTTGTGAAACCACAGGAAATTTCAAAGGTGAAGATTAGGCATGATCTATGGATTGTACTATGGATTGTACTTTAACTCAAAACAATATCTGATTCTGACTTTCACTGGAATTTGTGTTTTCACAAATTGTTTACCCAAATGAAATAGCGCCCTCCTATTGTGTCCGCCATACCTCTAAAAGGCTAATAAGGTTCGTCACTTTCTAAAAACCAGTTAATTTCCAAAGGCACATTCACATTTTTCTGTCAATTATACCAGCTGTGCTTTTTAACCCCTCGAGTACGGTTATTATAGTGAGGGGCCTGTGCAGCCAAGTGAAACGGACATTTGTGCAGCCAAGCGTAACATACACAATAATCCAACAATGGACTGAAAATGCCGTGTATAGACGTCATGCGGCATTTGCCGTCATCCGGCTTAAGTCTTCCCGGTGTATGAGTAATTAATAAAATTCTCATTAAAACAAGGCCATTGGAGTCTGGGTATATTCTATGAATGCCAGCTTTGTGTGGTGGGATTTGTCTTAACCACCTGCCATAGCTATTGGCCAGATTATACCATCTGAACTTGGGTTGGTCTTACTTGTAGACCCTTCATACAGCTAAGATTTTCTTATTCTGTGTGGACTTTTGTCAGTTTCACTCAGTTTCTGAATATATCGGAACCCATGTACTATAATTCAAGCTTCGTGAATTTGAGAGATACCAGGGCTTGAAATTGGCACTGGACCGTTAGACCAAGTACAGTAATGTAGGCATGACTCCAAGACCAAACTAAACCAGTGGGGTTTGATTTTTCTTTCCAAAAAATCTTACAATTAAAACACACACAATCTTGTTCCGTAGTTTTGGGGACATACACATGATAGGTGTTGTAGGGACCATGAAATGTCCCCAGATCTTGGTCCTTATTTGCCTAACAAAACAAAAAATGCCCACACAACGTGATGATCCCTGCCTGGGCACACACAAAAAAAAACCCCAAAACCCAAGTAATATTAGCTTTTACACTGAATGAATGAATGAAGCCTTTCTATTCATTTTCATCACTACAAAAAGAAACAATCAAAGATACAAGAGGTAGGAATTAATATTCCTCTTGAAGCAGAAAAGATCATAAGATGAAGGGAAACATGCACCGGGCAAAGAATTCCATAAAGATACAAAGTGAGGGAGAAAAAGTCATCGGCACAGCCTTTTGTTCTACATCTAGGTACAGCTACATTATTAAGGATGGGAATTTAACGTTTAATTTGATAAACGTTTAGCAAAACTTTCCCGTAGCGTTTAAACAACAATTGTTTAGTCAACAATTGCAAAAAGGCTGCTGCCAGTCCCGGTATTAGTGTAGGACGTAGGAGAGGTGCTGTCTGCATCGAGCATTGATCTTGTCCCAGCGGCGTATTGAAAACATTAAACACAAACAATTGTATACACTGTAGTACTAAAGGCCTTTGTATGTCTTTGTAAATTAAATAAATTTACAAAGATCCTAGATTCTTTGTAAATAGAACTGGAATGTAGATTGCGTAAATACAAGGTCCCATTTCTAAAATTTGAGTTCCGTTTAAACGTTGGGGATAATTTCTAAACGGATTTGAATTGTTTTCGTTTAAATGTTTTAACGTATAAACGTCCCATCCTTATACAGTATATTGGTGGGCAGAGTTGTATTCGAGTCCCTGCAAGTCCATCACAAGCCCTCCAGTCCTTATCCCAATCACCAGCTATTCAAATGATCTGTGACAAAGGCATTCCTTTGTCATTGTTCATCCAGTTACTTGTGACTGGCTTTATGAAAGGACTTCTGATTGGGCTTGCAGGGACTCGAATACAACTCTGTTGGTGGGAACAGGCAGAAAGCCAAGTTTCACGATCAAACTTGTCCAGCTTGGTTTCCCCAGTTAGGGTACTGGAGAAACCAAACTGGACAAGCTGGTGGAACATTTACCATGAAAATATCTGTAGAACAGACTAAGAGTAGCAACAGATCTCTAGTGAGAGAGTGATTGTAAGAAATGGAAAACTATACTCCAAACTATGGTTTACAATGCAGTGCACCAAGATGCTAAAACATATTTGGAATCAATTTGTATCCCTTTTTTCTTCACTAAAGCGATTTGAATCTAACCTGTATCTGGGGTGAGGTGCCCCCTGCGAATCAAGAAGTCCAACATAACCAGAGCGCAGTTCGGCTTGAATTCTTCACTGGCAATTTTTTCTTTGACCTGATAACAAATAAATTATAAAAAAAACAAGAATATTGTATATGAAATATAAATGCAGTTGGATAAACAAATAATGTCTGAAAACCATTTTTTTACGACAGCTACTTTGATCCGAAGTTTTGTAAAAAGGGCAGGGTTCTTTGCCATAGAGTGCATTAATTTTACACATACCCTGTTGTTTTTTAAAACAGGATTTATAATCTAACAGCTGTTTTCTGTAAAATTGCACCAATTCAGTCAGAATTATTTCTGAGAATTTTGTGTCCAGCTAAAATTGAAAACTAGTTTTCAGATTATATATTGTGTATTTAGAATTTCATTGAATTTATAAAAAGCATTTTGACAGAACTGAAATTCCTACCTTAGACTGTGCAAGTTTTTGTCATGATTAAAATCCAAAAGTGTTATATATTAGTGGATTTATTGTACCTCTTCGAGTGTCCACAAGTAGAACTCTGTTACTTCATCGTCATTGATTTTTGGCACAAAATCAGCGGGAAGCTCGAGATCATAGACAAACTGGGTTTCATCAAAAAGCCCACGCTCGTCCTCATAGAAATAACTGACAAATAATATTAAAACTCAAGATTAAAAAAAATAAAAAAATTGGGGGGGTAAATAATAAATGAACCATTACAAAATATGTTGTTTTGCTCATGTACAATGTAATATAATCTGGTTGCAATGGAATAACAAAGAAATATTAAGTTACAAAAAAATAACTGAGCTGCTCACAATGGCTTGGCTCGAAAGCCACCGTTTTTGGCATGTCACAGCAATGGATTTTAAGCAACTTAAAGCTACAGCCCAACTCACCTTATTGCACCGGCTGGCACAGCATTCTGTGCAATGCTTTCTGGGATTGATGCTTCTTCAGCACACTCTTTCACCAGGCAGTCTTTGATCAGCATTCCGGATGGCAGACCACCAGCTGCCTTGGATTAAAATGTATAGAAAATGTTTTTTTTTTCCCTTTCCCTTACGTAGGGGGAGCAGTATAATTTGGTCCAATTTGTAGGGGGGAACCTATGGGCACCAATTTCTCTTAGCTTTTTTGGTGGGAAACCCAGCGGGGACATGTCTCAGCTGGCGGTACAATACAACCCCCCCCCCAAAAAAACAAAAAAAACACAACTCTCCCCCCCCAAAAAAAAAAGAAAGAAAAAGAAACACACCCCAACAAAATAAAAAAATAAAAATAAATAAATAAAAAAATCCCCCCCCCCCCAAAAAAGAAACACGTATATCCTGGTCATATTACATGCAAATAAACCCACAGTGAGGCTGGGCCTATAAAATGACATCACAACCATGTTTACAATATTTGCCGAGTGGGGAAATGTTGAGTAAGATGACCACATTTCTCCAACAAAATGTACATTATCCCTAACCCTACCAGACGTATCAAATTGCATACTTTGTCACATTGACTTGTGTGGAGCGTGGAGGAAGGAATGGCGAGTGCAGCAAAGTGGAGCTGTCAGCACAGATGCACTGTGCTATGGTCTGGCAGGGTTTAGGGTTAAACCAAGCTGCCTATTTTGAGGATTAATTTTAATTAATATTAGGGACATAAAGGAGACCATTGCTGTTTCCCAATGAGTTTGAAAAATGTAGTCAGTAATTGATATGATCTCAACTTAAATGTACGGATGAAATGCATGCTGTGATACCACAGCGCGCTGTTCCGTCCATTGGAGAAAAAAAACACGGTGTAACATCATTTCTTTGTAGGTCCAATGTCAAAAAATAAAGTGAGTGTAATTTGATGAATTTAACTCACCACATTATCCAGCTTGTTGGGGAAGGTGGACTTTGTGGGTGATCTCCTGCCCACCCACAGGCACAGCCCCTTGGTGGGGTGGTTGCAATAGCCGTTAAGGTGAACACCGTACTGCTTGATCCCAAATAGACCTAAGTTCAGCACATCAACATTAGCATTTATGATTCTTCAGGAAAGGTTGTAAACGTTGATCCGCAGATCTAACCAGGCCTATCTATAGCTTAATCTAGCCAGATCTCAGTTCATTTCATTTCATTTAGTATTCAACATTTATTATATTAAAACCTCATAATTTTCAGAAAAGATGTTCAAATGTTCTTTCAAAAAATGTCTTTACAGTTTTCTGGAAAAATTGTGGTTGGCAATACTAGAACAATGGGTGCACTGAATATTGCACACCCACCATGGCACATGCAGAGCAAAACAGTTACACAATTGCATACTGTGTTGCATGTAAAAAGTTAGATATAAAAAAGTTCTATAAAAAAAGGACGCCCACATATTGCAGCTCCTATAGACCATATGACCTTTGTCTGTTTACAAAGTGCCCTATATAATCAAATGTGCCCCGTAGGACACGCATCATGCTTCTTTTTTTTATTCGGGTACCAAATTCCTCTACTACTCGTAAATACACATCTCTAACATCATCTATACAATGTGCCCTTAAGTACTGTATTGTTGCATATAGTCACTTTGGATTTATAGGTCAACTTGCACGCTCTTTTAGGTCTGCATGCCAAAAAAAAAAAAATGGCATGTTGGGTCAACCATTCTGCACAGAGAACAGGTACGGAACAAAAGAGGTACCATAATTCACCCCTTGTGGTTTTACCAAAAGCCAATCCTCTATGCAAGCCACTGTGCCTGGACAGAGTATCATCACCCACTTGTACACCCATTCAATTACCTTGGCTTTAAAGAACCTCTTTTACAACTATCTCGGCAACCAGTAAATCCATATATCGTTCGCCGGCCGTTTGCCTCATCACTTGGGGTAGGAGTGTGCATTTACAGGGTATATAGTACGGGAACCGGGTGTGATCGATCGGAAAACAAGCACGGGTACCCGGGTAGCCATTAAAGAAGGCCACAGTCCCAAAAATTTCATCTTGAAAATTGCTGTTCCATATTGTTTGTAAAGGTCCACATGTTAACACTACCACATCGGTGCATCGATTCATGAGCTATACATGCAAGTGTGTACAGTGAGCTCTATAGCTTTACGGTGTAAATTGCATTTTTCCATGTGCCATGGTTTTCATTTTGAAAATTCCTCACAATGATAATTAGAAACTTTCATTTTCATTGACTAAGAAAAGACCCAGCGATTTTATAACTTTAGATCCAGCCTGCTCAAAAAGGCATTACATATAATTGAGAATAAAGTAAAAAGTAAACAGATAAATCACCCAACAGCCGACTGTTTGCTGAATGCTTGTAAGTTTTCAATTGAACATTTCACTATCAAAATTCACTATTGATTTAAAAGGAAAATGTTGAGTTGATTCCTCTTTTATCATATGGTATACAAATAAAAGTCACATCTGCTAAAAGGTTTTTATTGTTTTTGTGTGACCTTTGACCTATTGGCAAAATCACAAACCTAATCTGTAGTTAATTGCGCTGACAAGATTTCCATTGTTCTAACAACTGTGGCCCTGACCTTTGACCTACCAGCCCCAAATGGAATAGATTTACTATTAAGAGCAATCCACAAGCCCAATTTGAAGTTTGTACATGTTAAGTCTTTCTCAAGTTATCGTTTCAGGACACACACATGCCAACCCACACAAGTGTGTAAATTACCTGCAATCGTGGAGCTCCTATTGTTCCTCTCTTGTTTATACTCGTGGACCCTTTGTCTACGCCCGAATTCTTTTGTCCTAGGTCCACGATTGCCAGTATGATATACATACTCACACATGGATGGACCAGGCAAAAAACAACTTGTCAGGGTCCCTTCACCGCACCATAGAGAAATAAAATGACCGCACTATGTCAGTGTGGCATAAAAAGCAGACAGATTGTCTACAAGCCGAAAAAATGCATATCTGCAATTATGTTTATCATAAACCAATTTGTATATAGTCCTTTCATCTGCAACAAGCAAACTTGAAACTGTCACCAACTGTTACTGGTTTGAATAATGGACGAAATGCCCTTGGCCATATGCAAGGCTTTGATGTAAACTCATGATAGCCTGATAAAAGGTTTTTTATATTTTTTTTATCAGGATTTGGGCTTGTGTTTGAGTTTTCTTTAATCTTACATGTTGCTGCTCGCTCCATGTTCATTAGCGTGTCATCATGGTATGAGGTACACACAGCATACATCTACACAGGAAATAAATAAATATTGAACTTTACATTGTTATATTGTGACCTTGCAGTCTGTGGTATGTGCAAGTTTGCAATCAATATTAATTTTTCTTCATAATCTGATTTTTCAATTACAGGCTCTATTGAAGCTCCTGAAGTAACTTTTCAGATTGAATTGCTGATTTTGTTACGTTACATATTAGTTATGAGCTTTCCAATGAGATATTGAACAGTTTTAATAAGTTCAATGTATATCAATCTTTGTGAATAGAACAAAATGAAACGATATATTTTAGGCAGTGTTTTTTCAAAAATAGTTTTCTTCCAAATTCATTGGTAGGGGAAATTTAAGTTACAAATTTCAGTCAGCACGGACATGGCAGCATGGAGGAAGGAACAAACTGTTCCTTCCTCCATGGTGGCAGCTTTAAAGTTAATGCTAAATACTTGTCATTTATGCACTACATGCAATTCAGTGTCAACAACATGTACAGAAAGTACACAGCGTTAACTCTGAAAAAATTAAACAAACAGTACAATTAAATGTGTGCAAACACAAACACTTGTCAACTCGACATATTTCACCAAATCAAGTGTAGCTCACATACGGGAAACACATCATGTAAATAGAGGCTATGAAATGAGATTACAAAATGTGCTGGGACTAAAGTACGGGCAATCAATCTTACAAAGCTGTTAGTGTTATCAGCTTTTCATCTGCGAATCACACAAACCACAGCCAAACAAATTTTGACTGAGCACATCCACTCGTGTTTTGGTCAAATACTGCAAATTCTCAGAAATTGTCTGTTGTTGGATTAGAATTTTGTCCTCCCCACAAGCAATACCAAGGGCACATAATGAAGTACACCACCTTTTTATCCCATGGAAAATCGAATGCGTGAGAATGCACCCAGAGCAAGTATGGATGGATATAAAAAATTTCCTTCACTTATCCTTCACAACCAAAGTCTAAAAATGGCCTCAGGAGTTAGGACCCTGTCCTTTCAGAGTAAAAAATACCATTTTATGTAATATGACTCGACTAGTATTAGATGGTTATGGTCTCCTGTGGAACATCAGCAGCATTTTCTTGTGGGGAAAGACGACAGCAGTTTGATTTTTGAGGGAAATTATGAGGGAAAATGACGGAAAAGATATACACAGCCAAAATGAATGCATTGCACTGTGCTGACCTGCAATCTTTTTTCGTCCCAAAAAATTATGTTACTTATAAAAACTAGACTTATCAGAATTGAAAGAAATTACTTTAGGTTGCAATTGCTAATAAAAAGCATTCAGGCACTAACAAAATATGCCAAGATACGTTTAGCTCAGCTTGTGGAGTGTTGGTATGCTTATTCGGAGGTTGTAGGTTCAAATCCCACTCCTGCCAATTTTATTAGTTCACTTTGAGAATTTATAAAAAATTAAAAATCACCCAGTGAGTTTTCCTTGTGGTTCGTTTTGATGAAAAAAAACATTGGTGTATGAGAGTTTTCCTAAAGCAGACTATCACACGGAAATAGTCAATCCAAATAATGTAGGCCTGATCTACATGTACATCTACCACGGACCAACACATGCAGACTTTACCTCATTCCGCCAACCCCTCAATGTCACAAACACGTCCAGCTTCTTCAGGTCTTCCAGAAGTTTGGCCATCATGGTGGTCCGCTGCTCGAACGTCGTCAGCGAGGGGGACAGAGACACCTTCTCCACGTCGTTGGTTCCTGGGTCTCGGGTAATGTGGATGATGTCTGGATGATCCAGGAGATACTGGAGAACTTTTGGGGTGATGTGGCCAACTTGGTGATTGGCGATGAAAAATGGTTTGCATTTTGCTCTGCTTGACTCTATCGGTAAGGTCACAATTAGGCAAAAATAAAACTAAATCATTGCTTGTCCAGTGTAAGCAAGATACAGAATGAGAAACGGAACTGAGAGACTGATTTTCAAGACAAAGAATTTTTAATGCAACTTTTATTTTTAAGTAGAGTCCTCAGTGATGAAACTAGTTTTGCAAAGTATTAAAGTTATGCACCCCACTTCTCCTCTCCCCAACCCTAGTCCGAGTAACTTGAACCCCACTTTTCGCCTTTTTAACATTCGTGGCATGATCTATTGATAGTAGGAATAGGTGCGCGAAAATCGCCAACACAGGAATACCAAGGTTCACTTTAAACAAAACAATCATAATGTCGAGCGCAATCTGGAGATTTGCGCAAGTTTATTGGGTTGTCGGTCACTTCGCCCAAACGCCACTTCGCCCAAACGCCACTTCGCCCAAACGCCACTTCGCCCAAACGCCACTTCGCCCAAACGCCACTTCGCCCAAACGCCACTTCGCCCAAACGCCACTTCGCCCAAACGCCACTTCGCCCAAACGCCACTTCGCCCAAACGCCACTTCGCCCAAACGCCACTTCGCCCAAACGCCACTTCGCCCAAACGCCACTTCGCCCAAACGCCACTTCGCCCAAACGCCACTTCGCCCAAACGCCACTTCGCCCAAACGCCACTTCGCCCAAACGCCACTTCGCCCAAACGCCACTTCGCCCAAACGCCACTTCGCCCAAACGCCACTTCGCCCAAACGCCACTTCGCCCAAACGCCACTTCGCCCAAACGCCACTTCGCCCAAACGCCACTTCGCCCAAACCCCACTTCGCCCAAACCCCACTTCGCCCAAACCCCACTTCGCCCAAACCCCACTTCGCCCAAACCCCACTTCGCCCAAACCCCACTTCGCCCAAACCCCACTTCGCCCAAACCCCACTTCGCCCAAACCCCACTTCGCCCAAACCCCACTTCGCCCAAACCCCACTTCGCCCAAACGCCACTTCGCCCATAAACCACTTCGCCCAAAAACCACTTACCAGTGTATTTATCAGTTCTAACTGAATGTTACTGAGACTTTTTGAGAAAAATGACACCACCACTGCCCTGGAAGAGTTTTAAGCCAAAAAAGGATAGGGCCTATCCGTGTTTTTCGAAAGTACAAAATGACTTTCGCGGTTTTTTTTTTCGCCCTTCCCGTACGGTAAAGCAGGAATCACGACAATACTGGAATAAGTTAAAACCTAAGTTATTGTATATATGCAGATTTAATTTATTTGTGTGGGTACTTGTATGCGTGTAAATATTAATGCCATGTAGTCGTGTTTGTAATATAGGTTTTCCTGGCGGGCAATTTGCCGTTTTCGTTTATTTGGTCATTCAAATTATGGTGCATTCAAGACTGTATTTGCGTTCTTAAATTAATTTTTGTGACATCCTTTTTGTGACCATGCTTTTCTTTTCTTATTAGTAATATGCCTTATATATGGGCAATTATTTTCATCAAGTAGTCATTCAAATTATTACGATTATTAAAATTGATATATTTTCCAAGAGGTTTTTATAAAAACTGCGTGAAATTTATAATGTAATTTTTTACAAACATTTATAATGTAACATCTTAAACTGATATGAGGGATTATGATGTATGTAACGAACTTATAAAATAAAAATAAGGCATACGGATCGGGCATGGGCGAAGTGGTTTTTGGGCGAAGTGGTTTTTGGGCGAAGTGGTTTTTGGGCGAAGTGGTTTTTGGGCGAAGTGGTAATTGGGCGAAGTGGTAATTGGGCAAAGTGGTAATTGGGCAAAGTAGTAATTGGGCGAAGTGGTTTTTGGGCGAAGGGGTAATTGGGCGAAGTGGGGTTTGGGCGAAGTGGTTGAGGGCGATGTGGTTTTTGGGCGAAGTGACTGTAAAGCGTTTATTGTACTCCCTTCTGAGCTAATTTCCCTTTGAATGAAATCAATTCATAGGAATATGAACTCAAGAGGGAGTACAATAAACTTGCGCAAAACTCCAGATTGCGCTCGACAATGATAATGTCAAATGTGGTTGTTTTGACAAATTAATTGGTTTGTTTGATGAATTAAAACAACATAAAGCCCAATTAAAGCATCAAAAAAAAAACTTCACTAAAATTGTTCTTTAAATTAAAGACAAACTCAAGGCCTACCTTTGGAGTAAAAAGAGTTACACCACCGGACAACTTGGAGCATTCTGTCTGACCACTGACCATGCTGACCCGCTGACGAAGACATCGTTGCAAAAGAATGAACAACAAACTTCTTTCTCACAGAGTACACAGCAGACGAATACTCGCGCACACTGTTGTTGTCACCGCATTGACTAAATACACGACTGAGACTTTTTTTGAGTAACTTGCAGCAACTGGCCGCTGTCACAGTTAGGTGACTGCCGGCACGCCCCCAAAGATTCACCCTCAACAAAACACACTGCATTAATCATAGTTATTGGCTGTCAACTTATCCCTTCAGTAAACACGGAATTAGACTGCTTCTCGGCAGTTTATATATATGCCGCGCGCCGGTCGACGTCGGTACGTGCATGCATGCTGCATACGACGTCGATACGCGTATACCAGCTATGTACAGAGACGGACGTATGAAGCTCAGTTCATACGTCCGTCTCCATATACGTATCTCCGTACGTACGTACGGAGATACGTATATGCGGTACGCGTAGTTTGGTCTGGAAGTGTACCTCTAGAGGGCTCACTGTCAAATTCGCTGCAAGTTCTCTCATGATGGGCGGGGCCGCGGGAAAGGGTGTTCGGGTGGACATTTCAATGACATAACTGACAAACAGTTTTCGCAACTTATGCCTGTCACATATCCACCGGCCCCGTACGAATTTTTCTACCTACGGCGAATTTCTAAGATTTTTAGAAATCGGGGGTATCGCAGGAATCTGCGACATCCGTGTGTAGCAGTCACATATTTTGCGGGGCCCGCGCGGTGCCCTTTGAAGTTTTCTCGACTCCAATATTTAATCGCGAGGTGCCCGTGTGCATGGAGGAAGGACTAGTTAGTCCTTCCTCCATGCCGTGTGTAAGCTGCGAGGGCGCCGCGCCAAGTTAGTCCGCGCGGCAGTCGGACGGGAGCCGTGAGATACCCGTACGATTTATATACATCGTACGGGGCTCGTACGGACATCGTAATATACTCGTTCGATAATTTTGGAAATAGTACGGGTGCCGTACGATTTGAGGGGCCCAAAATTCCGTCCCGAAATCGTACGGCATCCGTACGAATGCTGCGGGGGCCGTACTGGGCCCGTGCGATGCTGTCTTCGTCGCATCTACGGGCTTATTTACGGCCAGTAAAATTTTCTACGACACATCGGGGTGATCGAGTACATAAGGGGGGGGGGGGGGGGGGATAAACTTTGGCAAAATCAGATATACTAGTTCCAAGGAAAAAACTCTGAAGCCTGATTTTAAAGACAAGCACAATTGCAATTTTCTTTTAACTGAGGGAGTGGGCCCCCTAGTCTGTAACACCCTTTCACCTTGCTGTTTGAAGATTGCAGTTTTGCGGGAGAAATTAAACGCATTTTTTTTCTTTCTTTCAGAAATGTTAATTCCCGTGGGAAAATGGAATACCCATACCTGGATATAGAATTAAAGGGCCCTAGTTCACAAGCTGATAATTAAATAGATGGCCCACTAAAATACCCTGCAAAAACACACAAAACTAAAACACAAAAAAAAAAAAAAAAAAAAAATAAACTTACACGGTTGGTTCTTGATATCTGGATAGGAGGGGCAAAACTTGAGTGATTCTTCCTATAGCTAAACCCAGCTGCCTTTAACTAATAGTCCTCACACTTTCAATAATCAACACAGACTTCGGTTCTTTTCAGACGGCAAACTGGAACCATTTTATTACACCTGGTTTAACATCATCCCAGCTGAACAATCTTAGTTCACATCATATTTATCTCATCAGGTTTTCAATATAAGACATCTGAAAATAGGTTAAGAGCAAAACCTCTCACGCGCTGAAGAAAAATGGATACAAATCCGTTTTAAAATCTCCCCAAAAGCCTGATCACTTTTACTTTTAAGAGGTCATAGGGGTGGGGTGGGGTGGGGCCGGGGAGCTTTTCTAGTGTGCTTGTTACCAAACACGACTAAAATGTTATGCCGCAATGCTGGTCTTGTACATCACATGTAGTGCATATAAACAAGTGTACAAGCTTTCACTGTGAAACCGATAGACGGGGAAATTAGGACGATGACATTTCGACAATGGGCATCCAAAATTACCCTCCTGTCGCGCAGACCCTCTGGATTTTGGACCATCATTGTTAAAATCACATCCACCCATACAATCCTCCTGACCATTTTGAATAGAAAAATAACATCCAAGGGAATCACAGTGATTTCTGGTACTTTGTGCAACAGGCCTAATTTGGTTTACACTGTGTGGTTGTAATTAACGACAAAAACACCGACCTTTGCTCGCATCCTACAATGTACGCTAACACCCTAATGGCCACACTGCCAGGTAGACAAACCAATTACTGAACCACTGTTAGTATTTGTATGCAAGTCTAATGGTCAATGAAACATACTGTAATCAAACCTGTGTCAAGTGACAACCTGGCCTGATGGACCAAAGAAATGTGGCCACAATGACAGGTGGCCCCACTTTACAGGTTGTGTACTATTTGCAATGTATGTTTGGTACAACAGGCCAGCCACTATCAATGTGGCCTCTTTATTGAAGTGGTTACCAAGGTTTTATGGACATGCCTGAAGGCAGCCATGATTTGGGCCGTCCACATCTGAAAAGTAACATGCTTTGTATGACATACGGCAAGCAATGATCGTATTCAGTCCCGAACCTGGGGTTGACAAAGGGACAGTATGTGGAAGCACTCAAGCAATGGTCGTCTAGGTCTGACCAGTATCAGCCAATAAGAAAGGTCAGATTTGTCTGCCTATCATTGGTATGAAGCATTTCCACAAATAGGATAATGTACCAATTTCACATTACACACAGTGATCCCAACACCTCACAGTTGCAGTTCTGTGGGAGGGTCGAGTGTGGCCAGCAAGGCAGTGGCCATATTGTGTGGAAGTTATATTTTATTGTTAGGCCAATTAGAACCGAGTTGTGGGGCAATTCTTATAGCCCCCATATTTTTGGCCCCAAAACATCTATCATGGGATGGGTGTGTAAATTATCCTCACAACCACAAAACAAGAATGGTGTGGAGAGTGGGGGGGCTGGTGCTACCCCCCTCAATGTTTGTCAACACTACCCCCCTCAGTAAAAAAAAACAAAAAAAAACAATAAATAGGTGTTCGAAGTAGCTTTCCTTTTGTGAATATTTCTCAACTTCTAAAACTTAAAAAAAAAAAAAAATGTATATATATATTAAATTTCTTTCGAAAAATTTGGTCCCAAAAAGTGTTTAAAATTAATTGAAACAATCTCAGCACTGCCCCTGCCGATATCCGCCCCAGCCGAGTTGCATACTTGTAATGTATGCCCAACAATGGATAAAAGTAGACATGGCCTGGACTTTATAATGGTCAGCTGGTTGAGTTTGAAGCCAGCTTATTGGAGAACAATCAATATAACCCAACATTTTAGAAACGACCAACGCTGGCTTGTTTTAGTCCGTTTTACATCTATTCAGTTTCAGCACAAGCTTTGTCATTAAGAGGCCTTAAAGCCCAAAATGAAACACTCAAAATGGACCGAAGACATGCTCATGGAAAGCCAGCTTAAAAATGTGAAAACCAGTGCTAGGTTCCGACCAAAATCAATCCGCCTTTCAAAACATTTCAATACAAAGTATATTAGCTTCTTATCATTAATCTATCTACAATATTAAACATCGTTTCTCGACTCGCAACCAAACTCCGGATAATGACTGGATTTTTTGTGTATCTGTTTATTATGGGTAACACAAATACTACAAAAAAATTGAATGTCAAATAACAGCAGACTTGTCCAAATTCACAAATTGCATTTTAATAAAGACATGAAGATGGCTGTAAAAGGGTTTTATCCTTAAACCCAGTAATTATAACCCCCTTCCTATTCAACAGGGGTTTGTTCAAGAACATTTTAAATTTTTGTTTCACTAAAAGATTCTTTTTTTTTGCATTCTAATTTGAAAGAAAAAATATGTTATATTGAAATTAATCAATAATATTACTTATTTGCTTTATACAGCACTTCATAATTCTTTACTTTAGTAACAAGAAACTGAAATTTTGAATCAAATCTGTTCTTTTGAGCTTTTGCTGTTGTTCGCCAAAATGGAAATAGCAACAACTCAAATGAAAAAAATTCTGAATGTATGGACAGGCCTGCCGACTGATTTAAAAAAATGTGCACACGACAACCCAAGCAGTAGGAAGGTCATGGAAAGTAAATACAAAAATAACTGCAATCAAAAGTCCTGTTTTTGAAAAGTTCACAGCCTTTCTGCAGAGACCTTAGAGTAATGGCTCAAACTTTGCACCAGGACCGTAAATCCCACCGTTTCTAAGAACTATCCTGGATCTGCCAAAATCCAACGTGCTGCAAACCACTGGTGCTTTTTCTGCCCTTAACAAAACTGGGACATCAAGCCACATGTAAAGTAACGTTTCCATGGCTCTACAAGTCCCGAATCCATCAAAACCACGCCAAGCCAGGCTTTAGATTTTTTTTGCCATGGCATTACTGGATAACCCCAGTTATAGTCAAATTAGACATTTTGGTCGACTACTAGACATTTTTGGTATTCCCACTATATGCATGCAGATGTCTCGGGATACACAGCAAGGGTATCTGCTATTGAAAAGTCCTGAACCAAGAGCTTCTAATTAAGCTCAGCACGGTCGAGACCATTTTAAGATGGATCGTATTTTACATATATTTGTGAGTGTTTGAATGCGATTGTGACACATAACAGGTACATCTGTAACAAAATAAAATGCACCTGATGTCACATACTTGTACATTTTGTACATGCATGCTCCTACCAACTCCTTGTGGTCTCCAAAAAGGAATATTAACCCTTGTGTCCGACTGTTATTGAATGGAGGGCTGGATGCCAAGAACAGGCTGTGAATGCAAACAATAGGCACCACAGTGAATTGAGTGGCCCTATTCATCGCACTTGGAGCCCCTCTTCCCATTTTCGTTTGAATGAAAGCTTCGTTTCAAAAAGCTCCATCTATTCATTACACTCCCATTCAAGAACAATATAGTTGAAACATGAATGGACTGAGTGTGTGCAGGAATGCGCGAATAGACGACAAATGGTCAGGTGTGGTCATTTCAAATCGCAGCTATGGCCGTCATCCGTCTTCAAGAGGTTGAAAGACGAATATGGGTAAGTACCAGAGATATAGTCAAGTCCATCACAAGCCCCCCAGTCCTAGTTCCAATCACAAGCTATTCAAATGAGCTTTGACAAAGGCATTCCTTTGTCATTGTTCATCCAGTTACTTGTGACTGGCTTTATGAAAGGTCTTCTGACTGAACTTGCAAAGGACTTGTGAAAGGACTTGCAGGGACTCGACTACAACTCTGTACATGTATGATTGTAATGTAAAGGGTGTTATTTTCGTTTAACAGAAAACACTTGATGTCGCATCACACTCTCTTCCCTTTTGATTCTGGGGGAAATATACCTCTTGATTTACCCAGAAACCAAAATTAGCTGTGAATTTTCTATTTTCTATGTCTTTGCAATCACATGTACGTTAAAGTTGAATTAAAAGGAGCCACAAATTAAAACACAAATTTGCCCTTTCCATAACTTGCTGCACAATGCCCCATGGGTGAAAAAATAACTCATACTGGAAATGACTGTTTAGTTGAATCTCTGTGTAAATAGCCATGCTATGGGCTTACACGTAGAACATGATGTTGGATGGTAGGGTGAGTTAACACATGGAGGAATGATACGAAAGGAGTTCGAACAGTGTGACTTCAGAAGGACAATGTTCACTGCCGTTGACAATTTAACAAACAATGCAACAATTCAAATCACGCGCCCATCCTGTGGGCCCGGAATGTCGGGAATTTAGTTCCCACGCATATGAAAACGCACAAACATTTTTAGCCAAAATTGAACTTTTGGACACAAGACACACTAAGACATCTTCGATATGTTTGAATGAATAATTATGGTACATTCAAGCTCGTGTTTGGCCATCCGAGACTCTTGGAAAATGATTTATAACAATAAAACAAGACTCAATTTTTCAAGATGAAAGTGTTTGTTTTCATTGAACTGACCATAACTTTACTTTAAAAATAATTCACATTTTCATGCAAAACACAGCAATAACAATTAAACCTCATGAAGCATCGTACCGGGTTTTTTTCAACTGCCCTAAAAGCAACCGCGAATGAAGTAATAATACCTCTGCTGAGGATTTAGGTAATCCAGCGAGAAGCAGCAACTTTTATGAGGCAGTGGGTTATTATTACCAGCGATTTGGTGGCAGCTGACACTGTACACAAAGGCTAGCAGTGCCTGTATGTAATGTCGGTCGTTTGAATTCCTTTCGTAATTCCTCCATGGTTAAAAGCAAATTTAGTATCATTTCCATCAATTTCCTTTCCTCAATTTTCCAGGCAAAAAATGAAAGAAAACCCACAACACTTCCAATTAAAGCACTTATCTACACTAGAATTAGAACACCGACAAATAAATAAAAAGCAAATCATTTACACAAGATTAAAAAAAAAAAATTCTATTGAGAGACATGGCTTGACTAATTTCCACTGAAACAGAATGCTCTTTTATCTTTGTGCAACAATGGTGCAGCAGTATAAGTAACTGAAAAAAAAAAATTAAAACAGAATTTCCACCAAAAAAGAATTACGAAACTTTTGTGAGGAAAAGCATGTTGTTCCTACGATCCATCATGCATTCTGTGAGTTTTTCATGACCAACACCGAACAGAAGGACCAAAAATGAAATTTCCATGCAAAGTTTTCCTTTACAAAGCATGGAAATTCATTTTGCCAATGACCAATCTCGTATTGAGGTTTCCATGTTCAATCACAGAGATCATACACCAATCATAACCTTTTCCATGATACTTATTCCACAACCAGACAGGAAAATTTCATGAATAGCAGATTTCCTTGACTTAATATTGGAAATCCAGAATTTGTCTTTGTTCCACAGCATTCGATCTTTATAAGTTATTCCATTCTTCCATTACCTGTACACATTTTCAGAATTTTAGGTCAGCCAAGCCAGTCTCGACTATGATTTCTACACTCTAACCCTCTACTCCATTCGCACTTTTTTTTTTTTAAGAGTTAATTTTGATATATGTATATATATATTTTACAATAGTTTAAACTGGATTAATATTAATATACACAAAAATATTAACAATGGTAAATCTTGGAAGGAAGGGATTCCATTCAACGATAAATACTGTTTTTATGTTTGTATACAATTATATTACTTCTATGGACTGGGAGCAATTTCAACTGTGCAAGGAGTTTAAAGGAACCTCAATTCCATAAAAGGCAATATTCTCAGCCAAACTTTGTGCAATATTTGAATTGTGTTAAGCCAATCAGCAATAAGATTGCAAGTCCATGGGATTTAAGTTAGTCTGGCACCTGGCATTCGCAATAAGCAAGTTCGATATTTCAACTGCGCATGTGCACAATGACATTTTATCCCGAATGACCCGCGTGATCTAACGTGCGCGTGTGAATGCAAAAGGTGGTCGCACAACGTGCACGTGTTAAATTCAATCAGAATGGGTGTTCGCGTAACATGGCGTGACATTACGTCAGCAACTTTATCCTGAATAACCTTTGACCTTTGAGATACCGGACTGGCTTATTATGTGAAGTGTTTAAACCAGGATTAATCTCAAATTTAGAGTGTTGAACTCTGAATGGAGGAAAGGGGCTCGTGTCATCTTATTTCAACAATGTTGCTCGTGATTGTAGCCTACTGGTTCCCATATCTGGGGGCAGAACCAGTCTATCTCTCATGCCTCCTTCTCAATGACAGGAAAAATGTTTGGCTTACCTAAGTACCCATCAAGTTTGACAAACCTGGCATGAGAATATTCCCTACGATAAACTAATGATTTTCGGCATTTAGGAAAATGAAACGAATTGGTACAGATATTCTGTCCCAAGTTTCCAATGTTAAAACATCACCTTTTGTTCAGGAAATTGACCTATATCAATGTTCACAAACATAAGCCAATCATAGTGCCTGTTGAATATCACGTGCCATTCTAAGTCTTGGACAAACAAAAAACTTGCAAGTGACCGCATGTGCGTCTTATTCGTTGAAACGCAATACACGTCAAATGCAAATGTAAATAAACTACAGTTATGATGTGGTCCGTACGTTCATGCACATAAACACTATGAGAAAAGTTGTCTCCAAGACAACTCCAGTAGGTGATACATGTGCAAACACTTTACAAGCGCAAGTGGGTCATTCTATAAATATGGGGTCCAAAGGTGTGACTTTTTGGTGTCCCTGTTACATAGTGACATGTATAAGATTTTGCAATTCCGGACACATTCTTTAATGCCTTCTATCTCCAAGAGTGATTGTGTAAAGCAAAGTACCTGCCAAACAAGTTAAACAAATAGTGTGAAGTCAATTTGAATGATACTTGATGAAAATTACACAGATGAGGTGTAACAGGGACACCAAAAAAGTGTCACACTTTTGGACCCCAAATTTATGGAATGACCCATGTGTATGCATCACGCCGTTATAAGATGCATTGCGCGTGCTCAAAGTTGTCCAAGAACTCGCAAATAACGATAGGTTAATTTTTTTCAATTTCATGAACTTTTCCTGTCTAAGAAAACTTGCTCACAAGAATCCTTTTCCTTTGCAGTACCATTTTCTTCCAAATGTTAAAAAAAAAATAAAAAATATTACTGGCATTCCCTGCATAATTGAGTCCAAAACAAAAGTCATTTACACATAAATTAAGACAAATACTATGGGCACAAAACAGAAAGCAAACTTGAACCAGTTAACTGAGAGAACAATTTTGCCGTGTCATCTGAAGACAAACTGAAATTTCCTGAGCCTTACCTATTTCAGCCAGGGCCCAATTTCATTGATGTATCTATAGGAACTTACGGTCTGCAATTCCACGCTAGCTAAGAAATTCTGCGCTAACCACGTTAGCACATAATAATCCTTAAGGCAAAAGCGAAGCAATTTCATAACACCAACACCAAATATTTACGCTGCGAATACACAAAGTTGAACACATTTCAGCTTGTGCAAATCTTCGCCGCGCAAGTTTCATGACATCAAATTTGATTTGCGTTTGCATTCAAGTGAAGTATAAACTGGCCCTGAGGGGATCCTTACAGGATGTACGCAGCAGGCCAAAATTCCTTGCTAACTCATGAAATATGCCAACTGTTAGCGCACAATTTTCTGCTATAGTTACATGTAGTGGTGATTCCTCGCTTGCGGTTAACATATCCATGAAATTGGGCCCAGATTAATCCAGTTTGGTATGAAGCATGGAGCAAATTCGGGCGAGAAATACAACTTATCATTGTTGGACTAACTTTGCTCGCACCTTTGCAAGTCCACCATGTCTATCTGACCACAGGCCAATTTCCTGGAGCACAAAAATGTGATTTAATTATATATAATTATATTATAAATAGTTGAAAACTCTTCTTTGATAAAAATGGGATTACCAATCAGATTTCCATGTGTTGTATATTTTTTGTGACTGGTATTCAGCTGTTTTTTTTGCTTAGCATGAAAATTACATGGACTTTTGGCTGGTAACCTATTTTACTTAGCTTAGCAGCTCCGTGAAATTGGCCCAATGTCTAGTTGACCATCTGAAACCAGCGTACAGGGCAAGGTTTCACTGGTTCCCAAACGCAACATTCGTCGTGCTAAACTGACGAGGGGGGCCAGTGACACAGTAGTTTGATTAGAGTCGTTCATGTGCACTGGGGCCAATTTCATGGCGATGCTAAGCACAAAAATTTGCTTAGCATGAAAAGTCTTCCTTGGAAAAACAGGATTACCAACCGAATTTTGACGCTGATGGCTGGCATTCAGCTGTTGTTTGCTTAGCATGAAAATCCCATGGCCTTTTGGCTAGTAACCCATTTTAACTAAGCAAGACTTTTTGGTGCTAAGCAAATTTGTGTGCTTAGCAGCTCCGTGAAATTGGCCCTTTAGCAACCAACAATAAGTGCACCAATGGTCCTTGCCTAAACTCGCACTCATATGTGGAGTTGAAACATACACTACAATGTGTCCTGAAATAATATTTGTGGTATACTCTAAATGTAAATAAATATTTGATTTTATTTCACATTTCTCAAAATTTGTATCTACATGTACTTTCAATCAACTGCAATTTGACTTTTTGCTTTTCATAGATTAAAAAAACCAAAAACAAAAACCAAAAACGAAAACAAAAAAATCACTTTTCCTTTAATATAAGATAGAATTACGCATGGTTTCCTTTCAAATCTCAGAAAAGCTGCAGAAAATTCAACAGCATTCCTTTACGGCCCAAAATATGGCACAACTTACGTTTACCACTCCTTAAATTCAGACACTTACAAAACAAAAAGATTCACTTCAACACTCTGGAAATCTAATGGCAAACTTCAACTTCCCTGAAATATCACGGGCAACTTCTCACTCTGTTAACCCCTTGACCCCGGATTTCATATGAGGGTGCCGGGGCGCCATGCCGGCTTGGCTAAACGGAAACAAGAGGCTTGTGCAGCCAAGCATAATGTACACAATACCCCAATAATGGATTGAAAATGCAGAAATTGGCGTGCATAGACGTCAACCGGCCAGGTGGCAATTTTCAATCTGCACATATTTGTGTCAACCGTACGCAAGGGGTTAAGTGAGCGGTCTCAGAAACCACGCTATGGGATTCCCCTGGAACCAGTTTCATAAATAACTGCTTAGCACCAAATATTCCTTAGCAAATTTACTCACAGAGCAAACATTTGCAGGGAACCAGCCAGTAGCAGTATACCTCGAATGACATTTTAGCTGGTAACATCTTTGCTAAGCAATATTTTTCTGTGGTAAGTGAAAGTGCAGGTTTCACAGCTCCGTGAAATCTGCCTCAATCTTCACACCGGGGACCAATTTCATACAGGGTTGCTTAACGGTTAGCAGAAAAGTTGTGCTAACTATCACAGAAAAATCTTGCCCGTTTAAGCGTTATTTCACGGCAAGTCATGCTAATGCCAGTGCATGCATGAACATTTCTATTGTTGCATCATTATTTTATGCAAATTGTTCCTCTGAAGTTAATGAGCTCTTTCCCGTGCTTAAAGTTAACGGTCTCTATGAAATGGATGGAGCTTCCGTAAGCAGAAAATCATGTGCTTAGCAACCCTCTGAAATGTTGCTCTTGGCCGAATTTCCTGGAGTTGCTCAGCACAAAATACTGCTCTGCAATCCAGGCTTTCAAGCAGACCCAGGTGAAAAAGTAGGAGAATAGCTGGACCAAAATTTGTAGAAAAACATGACAAAAGTAGGACTTTGGAGGACAAAATCAGGATAAAATTAGGACTTTTGCGAGCTTTCAGGAGTAGTTTTCATTTACTCACCCATGTCCACAGCATCACAAGCCTCATTTTACATGGTCTGTACTCACAAGACTTGTGTTTCAACCTCGACTAAATAAGCTCTTGGAAGTCAAGTTGCAGTACTCCGGCACCAAGCCCTTCATTGTGTGATTTTCATATGACAGCACGTAACACTTATGAAAAACACTCTCAGATTTCATTTTTCGGAGTTGTGGGACACAGAGTTGGAGTCGAGTCCCTGCAAGTACTTTCACAAGTACTTTCGCAAGCCCAGTCAGAAGTCCTTTCATAAAGCCGGTCACAAGTAACTGGATGAACAATGACAAAGGAATGCCTTTGTCAAAGCTCATTTGAATAGCTTGTGATTGGGATTAGGACTGGAGGACTTGCAGGGACTTGTGATGGACTCGACTACATCTCTGGTGGGACAACAAAAGTAGGAAAAAGTAGGACAAAATAGGAATTTCAAGAAAAAAGTAGGAAAAGTAGGAGCAAGGTGAAAAAATTAGGAAAAAGTAGGAAAAGTAGGAATACTTGAAAGCCTGGCCAACCTTTCCTGCTAAGCAGATCTGCTGAGAACCAGCCACAAGTGTAATACACACAATACGCAATTTCGGTCGGTCACCTGCTTTTGCTCAACAAATCTCTTCTGTATTAAGCAAAACTAATGTGCTAAGCAGTGCTATGAAATTGGCAACAGGCCTTTCTTAGATGTGCATAGGTTAGTTATGACCAATTACAAAACAATTTTTTAGTAAGAGGGAGAACATTTGACATAAATAAGTTATTCAAATTAAGGGGCAGGCAGGGACACAACAGCATTTCTTTGCAAATGCCCATTTTGAAATACATTGAAAGAGCCTACCCTTCCTCCGTACAGTATAAAAAATGCTCCCACATAAATACACTATGTTTAAAAACATAAAAAAATACCGGGTGTACAGCGCATGCTATAGCTCCATGTCTTGCGTTTCGTCCTCTGAGAAGTCGCTCATGGAGCTTTCGCTGGACGACGACTGGGCATCTTGTTCTCGTAAAGCTTCCTCGGTTGCGTATTTCTGAACGAATTCTGATAGGAAAATGACCGGAGACAGTTGTCAGAACCAGGGCCAACAGCACGTGGACAGTTGTTGGTTAAATTATGCTGCTTGAAAAGCTAAGTACCTTGTGATCAAACTAAAGCCGTGTTCACATTGGATTTAAAAAAGTAAAACTCACTGAGATGACAGCCACTTTTCCCCTTTCAAGTCCAGTGCGAACAGCACAGGAAACTCTATTCTTTGTTATTTTTTGCCCAAGTTCAGTGGTTGCTCGTACTGGCTGAATTTTCCCCAGTTAAACTTAGAGAATCTGTTTTACCGAGACAAATGTTTTTTCCACATTTTTCCCATTTTGATTTCTGAACCAAATTCAACCTCCCACATGTTTCCACGGTTAAGCCTGGTTCATACTTCATGCGAAGCAAATTTATGACGTCAACGCCAAATATTCGCGCTGCGAATTCGCAAAAAATTGAACACATTTTAACTTGTGCGAAGCTTCGCTGCGAATGTTTCATGACGCCAAAATCGCTTCGCATTCACATGAAGTATGAACCGGGCTTTAGACTCTACAGCCTCAGCAAACCTTGCAGTGTGAAAAGTTTGTCGGTAAAGTGGCACAGGAAAGCCACGGCATGAAGGTTACATTGCACAAGCACATTACGCATGTGCTTGCTGTGTGTGGTCTCTTCTCTTCGGTATGATTGGTTTGTCATTTCTTTATGCACTGTACTTATTTTTGTGATAGTAATCATGGTGATATTACTGAAACCATTACAAATTGTTCATTCGTCTTTGTTGTAGCGCATCATGCACGGTTCGTAGCGAAGACTATTCCATATTTGTATGCTACAACAGACACAGAGAGGACGGCAGATGATTGCCAGCCCAGTTACAACCAGAGTTTCGGTAACATTTTTGCAAATCAAAAATCAGAGTGCAAACAATGGCAAGATTTAAACATTGGAAACTTTACCATCATCATAGTGGAATTTCAAACCTGAAATGTTTTGTGAAAACTTGGCTTTATTTCTGAGAGGGTCATGGGAAAATAACTAGGCCACAAAGGTTATAGATCCCAAAGAACTAGTACAGGGTTAGGTTAGTCGAGGTTCCATCATCATCCACTGGTCTTCACAGATCACTTTCTCTATCCAAAATAACGACCTATTAAATCTCCCACCCTTTTCTATTTTTTTTTTTTTAGAGTCTTTCCCTTATGAATGCAACTCACCCCTGATTTTTTTCTTGTACTCTTCTGGTTTGTGCAGATACATGGCAGCAGCATCACCGTTGAGGGGGTCGTTGGGGTTGGGGTATGCCAATAATTGGGGAAGGAATGACTCAAAAATATTGGATAGATCTGATGGGCGTGAACAAACGACAAGACAAAGACTATTATTAGATTGAGAATTGAAATTTGCAACATATCTGAATTAGAAGCGAGACTTTTGCCCTGTATATGAAGCAATGTATGCTCAGTGCTTTCCAAGAGACTGTGAAAAAATATTCACAGGCTTACTCATATCATACGGGACTCGAACCCGCCCACGACCTCCTGATTACTTTTGAAACCAATTATGATTCAAATCCAATGTAGATGCAGGTACCGCAGAATCAGTGTGAAGATGAAAGATTTTTGCCATTTCCTGACGTAGTGTACAAAGTCCATCTTCTCATATTACTTTCTTGACCTCTCAGAATAAAAAAGACAAAATTCCTAACAATTCAGGCGATTCACACTACAGTGCCCAACTGCGTATTAAATAGGCCAAATTACCTTGGTCATCTAATGGTATTGGATATTTCAGTTAAGCAGAATTTGGAAAGCATTCGGAAGACTTGCAAAACAAAAAAATAAATCCTTATCCGCATAAAATTTCCAACCACATATGTACAGTGTACTTTAAAGCTAGCACATCCACCAAATATAAACTACCGTAATTTTCGGAATATAGGCCGCGGCTTATACGTTGATTCTCACGCTGAAAAATGTCCCTGCGGCTTATACTCCGGGCAGCTTATACCGCATCGCTTTTTCCGCCAGCAGCGAGCGTACCGTGATTTCCCGAATGGCCCGTGCGGGGCGTACACGCAACGTGGCCGGTGAAGATGGCGGCAACGCACGGTGAAACCACTCATGCCGTCACGCGGCATGGCCGGCACAGGCCGTGTTTCCTTCATGACAATACAACTTACAATTAAGTTCAGGCAGTGATGGAAATAAGAAACAAAAATTATCATCAAAAACCGCGACAAACTTAATGTTATTATTAATATGAATAATTTTTTGTAAATATTGATTGATGGGTGTGCTGAAGATATTTAAAAGCAACGTATTGAACAGTGCTACGCATTCCTTACTCTTTAATTTCTAAGTGGGTAAAATAACAAATACGCAAGCCATAAGCACAGTTTTCATTGTTTCTTGGCACCTTCCACATGTCTGAAAATTTCGCGAACTGCCGTGAGAGACTAATTGTACAAATACACCAGTATGCAAGTAAGACCTTAATCTGGCCTTCGTGCCCATGTCAATTTTTGTCATTGGCCTTGGTGCCTTCATTAGTGGCCTTGGTGCCTTCATTAGTGGCCTTGGTGCCCCAGGAAATGTTGACGTCACAAAGGCCAAAATGGCCTTGGCCCCCAGATTACGAATTTCGAACCCTGGTTGCCGTTTACGTTCGCTCTACTCACGTGTTGGAAATAAAGGAAACCAGTCGACCGAATAGACTTGCAAATGTACCGTAAGTACCGTTCACATCTCACAAATCGTGTGGTGCGTCTGTTCATTTTTGTCTGTTTTATCGTTGTGTGTAATCCATGTTGTTTATTATTTCACTGGTCAATTGGTGACTGTTGAGCTCAGATTAGTGGTTAAAGTTGTCATTTTCTTTTTTATCCCCCCCCCCCCCACCCCGTCCAAAAAAACAAAACAAAAACAAGAAGAACTGCCGTGCGGCCCACCCAGCCAGGACACTCATCCAGCCCGTCAAAATTGGTACTTTCGAGGACTTTATATAAAAGTTTATTGGGCTCCGTACGCATCGAATGAGGGCGCTGTCCACATAGCAACCGCGCTTCAATGGACAGTACGTCGCTGGTATTACGCACTGCGCTCCTCGTTCATTTGATACTCGTATACCAGTGGGATTGCTTTGTCTGTTTGCCGGCTCTCGATTATTGCGTTTTCAATAAGAATATCATAGCGGGAACCAGACACTTAGGCAGTGTCCGAAATGGGCGTCTAGAGCTACAGCTACGGCTATGTCACGCGTAGTTGTAATGGATGAACACCTAGACAATAGCCCTAGACAAGCGATTCGGACGCAGCCTTAAATTGAAGTCAGGTAAGATGGCGTCGATATTGACCCCCCCTTCGCCGTTTCTTTCCGCCTTTTCTTTGCACGGAGCCCAATCTCGTTCGCGCGCTGCTTACACTTTAGGATTGTATGTGTAGGTGCATAGTGGAACCATTTACATACTAGCGCTATGCAGCACGATGACTTTTGTGGTTGGTCGTCAGCGCCGCGGTGCGGTTTATACGCCGGTGCGTCTAATACGCAAACTTTAAATCTTAATTTGCAGATTTTTGTGTGCTGCGGCTTATACTCCGCGCGGCCTATATTCCGAAAATTTTGGGGTACTAACTTTGTTGCTTAGTGCAAAAGGTTACATACTGTTCAAACGCACACTGACTTTTCCCACTTCTGTGTGGGTCATTCCATAAATTTGGGGTCCAAAAGTGACCCTCAAATTCTCTGCTGTTAGAGCATTTTGTGGGCCATGAACTTCAGGGTTTGTAACAGAGAAGGTTGGAAGCCGTGCACAGGACTGCCAGCTTGTATTACTGTGAAATTCGGATGAAATTGGGCCCTAAAAGTGCTCTTGTTTGCAAGGGAGAGCAGGCATCATCTTTCAAGCTGGCGATGGGCTACTTTTAGGAGCATCATCTTTGGATGGAAATTTCTCCCAAATTGAACAGAAACTGAAAAATGATGAAATAAGCTTTAACCCCATGCGTACGGATGACGCCAAATGCCGCCAAAAAAATATTGCCACCGGGCCGGATGACGTCTATAGACGCCATTTTCTGCATTTTAAATCTATTGTTGGATTATTGTGTTCGTTACACTTTGCTGCACAAGCCTCTTGTGTCCGTTTCGCTTGGCTGCAAAACCGACATGGAACCCTGGTGCCTCACTATAATAACCATACCCAAGGGGTTAACTGTATGAGACAAAAATAAACTCACCATATAATGGCGTCCATGTTTGATTGATTACGTCTAGACAAACTGTTCCTGAGCTGTGGAGAGAACATAGATGTAAAGCACTAAATGACAATGATAGGTGGGAGGGGGGGGGGGGGAGGGGAGAGATGGGTGGGGGAAATACTTTCATTAGTCTGAACATACATGTAAATGCATAAAGATAAACAAGAGCAAGACAACGGGCAGGAGTAGGATTTGAACCTGTGACCTCCGGAATACCGTACCGGTATGGTCATAAGATCTAAGCCAATTTGCAAGGTAACCTGTTGGTGCTAAGCGAAACTTTTCTGTGCTTAGCAGCTCCACGCCACTGGGCACTGGGAGTTCCTCAGGTCACATGGACAGTCATGTCAAATATTGTGCTCAATATGTGGCGTCCGCAACGGAAATCGGACATAAGTCGCATGACCTATTTTTCAGTAATTGCAATTTACATGAAAATCGTCAAAAAATCATGATTCCTGTTTTTGTCAAAATACTGTAGTTTAACCCTAACAGTCCCAAATCCTCCAATTTTAATATGATTTTGCATGCACCCTAGAGGGGGTCAGGGTTAAGGAATATTTAATTAGAAATACCTGGTTTGCCTTTGTGTTGAGACCATTAAATGTGTACAATTTGACTTTTTAGTTGTGTAAACTACATATTATTTTCCATTCTCAATGCTGAATTTACGGCTCTATTCAAAAACCAAAGTATCGTTATATTATATAATGTTCCAACTTATGTCTGATTTCGCTTGCTCAGGTGCCACATATACCTCCTACTTCAAGTATCTGTTGTTCAATCCACGACAGGCGGCTTGGCTTGGCTCACCTTCAACTCCGAATACATGTACGGCAGTGTATGGCTGACCAATCCCAATACAGTGGGCCTGATCATGTGGTCAGCGGCACAACCTTTGATTCCAGTGATTTGAATCACGGACACAAACGCTGGTTTGCGAAGTGCCATGTGTGGTCTTTTGGGAAAAATCTGCACTCTTAAAGGAGTCGGCAACTTTTAGAATTATTTATCGCGATTTCGATTCCAATGTTGGAGTTTAATCGAGTCACCCAAGCCGACGTCACAGAAAAGTGAAACAACTACCGTAAGTACTTACGCTTCGTCTATGTTTGGATGGTAGATTTTGTTCAGAAAACCTGTACATGAAAGGAAAAAAAAAAGGAATAAAACTTTCAAACTTTCAAACCACAATTCCCCCACCCCCCCAACAAAAAGAATTTTAAAAATCACAAATTGCGTCTGGCTGTTATTGATGGGGGCTGGTATGCCAAGAACGGGCTGTGCAGCCAAGCATAAACTCTGAGCCCCCCTTTCATGTGAATGAAAGCTTTGTTTGAAAAAAAACTCAATCTATTCATTATACATTGTACTCCCATTCAAGAACAATTGTTGAAAAATGAATGTATAGAGTATGTGCAGGAATGCGCATACAGATGTCAACCGGCCAGGTGGTCCTTTTTTAAACCGGGGCTATGGTCATTGTCTGGATTTAAGGTTAAAACAAACTGTTCAGCAAACAGCGTCTTACAACAGAGCAGATGTTGTCGGGAGAGATTGTTACAGATCTGCAATTTTTGGAAAATGCAACAGACTTTTGATGAGATTGTATCTAAAGTCTAGACCATAAGGTTGAGTTAAAAACAGGATGCAACTCTAGCAGGAAGTATAACAAAACCAAATAGAGACAGCTTGGATGGATTTTGGCAAACATTCTTACCAATTGAAGGAGATTTATATGGATACTTGTCTGGTACATCTACTCGTACTTTCCATACACCACCGTCATAGGGGGCTGTAAGCAAACAGATAAAAAAAAAAAACAATTTTATGAATACTAAACATTATTACTGTACAGTACTCAATTTAACGACTGATTTAATGCAGGCAATGGTTTACTCCCCCCCCCCCCCCCCCCAAACAAAACCCTAAGAAATAGTCATATACATAATAATCGTTGATGCCAGAAACGTGTGCATAACCTGGCAGCAATAAAATGGCACCACCATTTTTTCGGGTCGAACATTTTTTGGGGTGATTTCTTTTTTCTTATTTATTTAAACATTTGGGCTGGGTCTGTGTCATGTCCCCACCCCCTAAAAAAATTGCTCTGCATACGAGAGTTTCTCAGTCGCTGACTTTAAATGCACAGTCCAGAGACTTAACTTTTACAACCCCCCCCCCCCCCCCCCAAAAAAAAGATCAAATTTTTATAATCATATTTTGGTTTGCTTGGGGAACTGAAAGGCACTCATGAATTATTACTTATGATGTAGACAACCATGTAGACGTAAAAGCATATACACCGTTGTGTATGCACTACAATATGTGCAGCACGCCCCATTGGAAATTCACATTGTGTGCTACATGCCTGATTAAAATGCTGCCAAGCGACATATAAAGTGTTTTGCTAAAAGCAATTTGAAAAGGCTGCTGTATTCATTTTATGCGCCCACCAAGCTTGGATCTTCAAAAGCATGTACATGTACATGTTCTTTCTACCTGGGAAATAATTCTGCATTGTGCTTGTCTACATATACAGAAGAGAAAGCTTCATGTATACATCAAGGTTTAAGGAAGTTTAAGGAATACATACTGTACATGGAATACCATTACTGAACAGCTGATTTGAATTACGTGCATTTTACACAAGCATTAAATTATTGTGTGAATCACTGTGCGTGTACACGCGTAGGTGTATACCACAGGTGTATGTATAGTACCCATGTACAAAAAGAAAGCATAACGCTACAGTGTACAATGTACAGGCATACATGTGTAGCTAGCAATGAGCTTGGTATGTCAGTAATTATATAGGCTTTCTGATGATAAAAATGTGTGGAAATAGTCAAATTTTATCACTACTGCATGACTCAAGCAGATTTTTGTTGGCCTACGGCTAAACTGCATTACATGAAGACAGTCAAAACATTGGCAGATTTTTCTTTTATAAAGATCCTGTCTTAATTCCAATGGGACAGGTTGTAATAAAAGTCGGGTTTGTAAATCTAGGTCATGTCGTACAGCTCATCAAATCTCCATGACTAGATTCCTTGCTCACAAGCCCTGTGGGTATTTTGCCCATGCCACCTCATATGTGACATCACAGAATCGATGACACATTACTGAATGAACAGCCATACATGTTCAGTCATTCCTGGTGCATGTGTGTACTCGCAACTCCCACAACTAGGGGAACAACAAAGTGATCGCTCAAGCACTAAATTATTAGTACACACTTTAGCCTGCATTTACAAAGGCATACATGTACAATATTACATGTATATCCAATAGGTCTCTCTCAAAATGACGTCACTTCCTACAGATTGCCACGTGCATCGGCATTTTGGGCGTCAAATGTTCGTGACGCGCATCGGCTGCGCCGTATTTCAAAGCAATTTCGAGAAACATGCATGCGTGTTTAGAATATTTTGCACACTGCGCGCAGACGCACCTGATGGCGTTGAACACGCAGTTGTAATTTTCCTACGAAGATGGCGTCCTATGAGAGATCTCTATTCATTCATGTAAAGTAGCCATCTGTTCTGGCATAACTGGGGTGAAACTTCTGGGGAGGGGGGGGGGGGAACTACTTTTTTCAAGGGGTACTGAAAGTAAACAAACTCCAGCTTGTATAATTTTGTATTCATTTCAAGATTTAAAGTGGGGGGGCAAATTTAAAAAAAGGTTTTGAAACTAAATTTGAGCCATGTGGCTTGAGGTACAATTTGCATGACACAATTTGTTGACAAGAAAACTTTTATGCCAATTACTTGAAGTTCTTCTTGGTCATCATTTCAGAAAAAAATGCACCACAGTAGTTCACATTTCAGGATGTAACTCGAAAATTATTTATGGAAAAACAACCTTTCTATTTTTTTTTTGCCAGTCTGTGGACATTTTGTAACCAAACTGGCAATTGTTTCACATTTTCAGTATGCAACAAGGGAAACCTAAAGAACGCATTACCATGAGGAAATGAAAGCAAATTTGGCAAAAAATTGATGTGGTTTTAAAGATCATTAACCCTAACTCCTTCCTCCAAGTAACCTGAATCCTCCAACATCCTCTGATTTCAAAGTGTTCAAGCTGCATGTAACCTGAATCCTCCAAAATCCTCTAGGGTTTTTTGTAATCTATCTCCGAAATCATCCAGCATCAGATTGGGCCCGATGACCTGGACCCTCCATTTTCCTCCAGAGGCAAAATCCTCTTATGCCCTCAATCCTGCAAAATAATCTGATGCTTCAACTTCCAAAGACCCTCAATCCTCCAAATTCCTTCTTTTGGCAAAGAGGATTTTGGAGGATTTGGGAAGGTTAGGGTTAAATGTAGTGTACACGATTGGTAATCCTCCAATTTTTTTTTACTGAATTAATTACGAAATACCTTACTAGTAGACTGTAAGTTAATAGCAATCTCAATCATCCTGTGAAATGATAGCACCATGGTGTGCTGTCGTTTTCAAGAAAAGTTGAAATATATATCATTTTCCAACGATTGTTCCACGTAACAATCGCTGTAAAAAACGGATAAAAAAAAACTGCCCTCTATTGAACGAATGTAGTTAGTCCGTTTTGCTTTTAAATTAGGTTAACAATCCGAAAAAGGGCACAAGGTTGCAATTTTAGTACAAGTGTGTCACGTAGTACCGAAGCGACTGGCTGTAACCAGTCGGCTCGCGTAGTTATGTGACCAATTGAAAACGATCCCGTTTACAAAAATTGGGCTTATTTTACAAGAGGGTGCTATAACAAATACAGTTAAATGCCGCCCGACGGTTGAAAACAAACGCCGTTTTTCTCATTTTTTTCGCCATCCAAGAACGCAAAACTTTGAACAGGTCAGTGAACCGATATTCCCTATAAAATACTAACCCCCAAATCCACCCATTTCTAAAAATTGCAGCAATGACCAATCATGTACACTACGTTTAATACAGATCCAAAATATAGCACTGCAAAACATGTACATGTAATTACCCTTGTGTTAGCTACAGAGCATACTTTTATGTATGTACCGTTGGTCTATAATGGTTCACAGAAGGGCCATACATGTACCATTTCTTGCAATATCTGTGATGCATCTAGGTAGAGTGTCGTGTTTTATCCAATTACGTCTACTTGCTTGATTGCCTGTGCATTTGTTGATGTTAATTTTTTTTTTTTCATTCTGCTTTGATGAATTTTGGTTTCTGCTTTTAGTAAGTTGGTTCAGATCAGAGAGCTACAATTTGTAAATTAAATTACTACTTACTAGTGCTAACTTGACGTATGTAGTGATGTCTGCTGGGGGCATCAATGTTTGTGCACAAACTAGATGGAAACCTTAAAATTTAGCGCAGCTTTTGTATGGCTATTTGCATGTGTGTGTGTTTATACTGATTTTTATGCATTAACCCTGACATCACCTAAAAGTACAAAATACTACTAGTAGTCAAATGTAGTATGTAGTACTCTCACCTTCTTGTTTGCAATGCCTGTAGTAATTTTTAGTATTTGGTACTTCACCCCAAATACAATGTAGTGTACGTAGTATAATAGTAGTAACCCTTACTCCCTAGGGTGTGTAGAAAATTCCTATTAAAATTGGAGGATTCAGGACTGTCAGGGGTTTAAGGTTGCTCGGTTTTATAGAGGAAAAATGTTTATCATCTAAAGCGGAAACACAGTATGAATTACTAGTTTTCAGAGATACAAGTATACATTTTTTTTATCTTAGCCATCCAATTCATTGACACAATTATAATTCACCCAGTAACTTAACTGTATTACATAGAAGTAGTATTTTGTAGTTGCCAGTATCTAGACTGCTGTCATACCCATTCATCAGTCACACAGAGACTCAGTGCAATGCCTAGGACGTTAGGGTTAAAGATGATGTTGATTGCTGAGAGAAGTCTGTGTAATTTTATAGTTTTTATGTAGATTGCGTATTGTAAAATATAACGGCCAATTATTTCTGCTATAAAATAACAAAAAAGTGACTTTTAAGAGTTTTGTTTTAATCAAGTCCCCTCTAGCTCGCTGGTGCCATTTATCTAAAAGTCGTCGCTGCGGGCAGCAAATATATTTGACGTAATAACACGAACTCGCCTTTTGTTTCTAGCACTAGGCACAAAAGGGGAATTTTTGTTATGACGTCAGATTTGTTTGCTGCCCGCAGCGACGACTTTTAGACAAATGGCACCGGCGGGCTTTGCTGCGCTAGAGGGGACTTGATAATAATAGATCTCAAAAGTCATTTTATTTCATGGCAGAAATAATTGGCTGTTTTACTTTACAATACGCAATCTACAAAATGACGCAGACTTCTCTCAGCAATCAACATCCTCTTTAAAGAACACAGCATTGTTGATATCGATGTATTAAGCTGAGCAAGATAAACTATGTATATTTAGCTACTTTCCTTTACTGACGTAACATTCATTACTGTAATTATATTCTAATACAGTCCATACCCATTTCTCATGACATTACAAGTTTAAATAACATGTACTTCCTTTTTTTTTTTTTTTAACCCTAACAGTCCCAAATCCTCCAATTTTAATATTATTCTGAAAGCACTCTAGGGCCGGGCTAGGGTTAAAGAGCAACTAATTATAAAACGCTGATTACAATTTTGACTTTTTGGACTTTTCCCGACAGTTTAAATACTCTTTTAACTGATGGAGATTAGTTTGCAGACGAGAGAGATTTCTGTATTAAAAAAAAGGGTTGTTATTCTGAACCATTCATCCTGTTTCGTGAAAGCTCATTATGTATGTAAATGTAGGACGTGACCCCGTGGACGAACACGTGTAGAGTCGGTTGATGCTACAGCCAAACACTAGTGCATGTACGTACATGGAGTTGATGCTGCTGGAAGAGTTTTTGTCGACATAACTCCTCCGTTTCCCGTCTATTTTGTCTAATTTTGATATTATTTCAGTATGAGCATGGTTCTGAGATAATCATTATGCCTCGATCGTGTGTAGTTGGGAGTTGCACGAGGAACAGCGAAAAAAAACCCTGACCTACATGTAACCTTCCTGCGATTCCCAGTGCTGAATGGAGTTCAAAGGCGACAGTGCAGGGTCCGCTTTGTAGACAATATACAATATCTGATTTTTTGCTCATGTCGAAATGGTTGAAAATATGTGCAGAACATTTCGCCAAAGACTGTATTGATGATAGTGTTTGAAGGCACAATTCCGTTTGAAGGCTGGAGCCATTCCAACTCTAAAGGCACCGAGCATTACCGGACCCACGCGCCCCGGACCACGGAGATGTTCCCTGCGGTTGCCGCTCGAGCAGCCAGAGCCCCGGCCGTCTCCCTGTCCGCCACGCTCGCTTGACTCAACATGCATTGTACACGTACGGTACCGTAAACAGGCTGCATGCGATTGAGTCTGGTACCTTATAACAGAAATTGTGTGTATAGTTCTGAGAAGGTGCGGGTCCTTATGATGGCTGCATAAGCAAAGTCGCCAGACTAGAGTATAGTATCAGCTCACACACAACTCGCCGCGCAGGTCCCAATAAAAGCCGACTGCAAACAAAGGAAAGTATGACTCATAACTAACTTTTCAGCAAGAACAAGCCTACAACCCCAGTTCAAAATGTGTCTCACAAAATGTCAACACTTTAAAATATGTTTACCGTGGTGTTACACCTGAATCATGTGCAAAAAGCACAGCAAGTAATAATAGCCTTAGACAAAAAAATTGGTACAGACTCTACGTAAAACATTGTCGTATAATACAGTGATGTCATACGTATACATCATCACTCGCGCGATACGGCACGCAGTTGACCTCGGCCTTTTCTGAATCGAGTCAAAGTGGCTTAGAAGGAAAAGGCTCAAAAACAATTTTGTTTGTTTTTTCAGACTCAACTTGTTATATTAGTTTCGGGGAGGCATAAACTATCAGATAAGTCCAGAAAGTCAAAATTGTAATCAGCGTTTTAGTTGCTCTTTAAATAGAGTTAACAGGGATTTTTGTATGGCCCAATGTGAAAGATATGGACCTAATTTCATGGAATCATGATGCCGGATTTTGTGTGAATTACGGCCTGCAATTCTGTGCTAACCAAACTAAGAAATTCTACACTAACCCCGTGAGCACGGAATTCTTAGTTACAGTACATGTACGCATTTGTACCTGCCACAATTCCTTGCAATAACTTGTGAAATCTATAATTTTCTGCTATCTACGGATTCCAAGAAATTGGGGCCCGAGCTGCTTGGCATAGAATATTGCATAGCAAATTTTTCTGCTAAGCCAAAACCAGTCTGCCAAGCTGAGAACCAGTCACAAGCAATATGCCTCACATGACATTTTGGCTGGTAACCTGATTATGCTCAGCAAAGTTTTCGTGCTTAGCAAAGTTTTCGTGCTTAGCAAAGTTTTCGTGCTTAGCAAAGTTTTCATGCTTAGCAAAGTTTTCATGCTTAGCAAAGTTTTCATGCTTAGCAAAGTTTTCATGCTTAGCAAAGTTTTCGTGCTTAGCAGCTCCATGAAATAAGCCAATTCGGTATTTGTGCACAATGACATTTTATCATGAATGACCTGCGTGACCTAACGCACGCGTGTGAACGCGCAATTAAGGTGGTCGCACAACGCGCACATGTTCAATTCAATCAGAATGGGCGTTCGCATTTAACATGGCCTGACATTACCTCAGCAATTTTATCCTGAATAACCTTTGACCTTTGAGATACCGAACTGGCTTATTGCAACCCTAACTGTCAAACGATATCAACTCCACTATTGATCCTGTATCAAATTCACCCACTCATCTGTCCCCCTCGTGTTACAGAAGGAAACAAGGAAACTCTCCATCCCAGCTGTCAAAATCAGCCCCAGGGGTCAACTGCAGTAAAACAGCATCTTAGTGTACATTTCACACCAAGACCAAATTAATATCGCCCTGGGTTCTTTAGGAATGTGTTAATTTTAAAAGCTCATGTTCATACTAGGTAGTTCAGTCCTGCACCATCATCAAACTAATCACCCAGGTGGGTTTGGGTGGATCAATTTAGTCTATGAGGGGCATAAATACTAGTATACTCACTGTGCAGATGGTGTCACTCAGTTTAGCTTTGGCATTGTCCGCATGGACCATTTAATTCTTTCTGAACAATCTGCACTGTCCCACTTTTCTGAGACCAAAGTCTGAAAGAAGTTGAATTGCCCTCTACAGCTGTGTTCACATAGGATGTAATTCTGCAAAACTTCTTCAAAAATATGGCCTCACCGACATCGGAAAGTCCTAGCACCCCCAACTCGTTGTAAATAGTTACTGGAAAATGTGCTTTATGAAATAGTGCCACTGATATCAGAAAGAGTCCTAGTGTCGACCTCCTCACTCCCCATCGCTTTTTTCACTCTTAAAATATTTGATAAGGGAGGACATCATTATTAAGTAGGTGATATTGACAGCAGTACCATTGTTATCACTGCAATCAGTGCTTCACATCAGGCTTTTGAATGGAAGTTCCAATTCTCTGAAGAGCAGAATAAACATTACGTCAAAAATTAAGCGGAGAACTTCAACAACAGTGGTATGGCCAATAATACCACAGTGAAAAAGCCAGTTCGGTATCTCAAAGGTCAAAGGTTATTCGGGATAAAATTGCTGACGTAATGTCACACCATGTTACGCGAAGGCCCCTTCTGATTGAATTCAACACATGCGCGTTGTGCGACCACCTTTTGCGTTCACTCGCGCGCACGCTTTAGGTCACGCGGGTCACTCGGGATAAAATGTCATGGTGCACGTGCGCAGTTGAAATACCGAACTGGCTTATTAGAATTCTGTAGAGAAATAACTCAGAAGAGGTTATAAATATAAAGGTACGTAGCTGGAGCTGACTAATTATATTAACACCAGCTTATCACTTACCCATATTATTGTAGTGATTATTTTTTTTTCAAATTATATGCAATCTGAACTCCAACCACAAGACTGGCTTGAAGTGAATTGACAACATCAAAAAGCCATTTTATAGGTTTCCCTGGCCAATTTGCGAATTTTTCTGATCATTTTCTTTACTGGTCAGTCAAATTTGCGTGGTATTTACACATCTGAACAAATTAAGGTTTCTTTTATACTGTTTGGGCATTCAATTTCAATTTTTAAGCACCCAAGATTTGGTTCCTAAAATTTGTTTTCGTTTAGGGGCATTCTATTTCGTTTTGGTGCATTCAAGACTTCATTTGTTGCATTCTTACATTGAGTTTTGTGACGTTCTTTGACGGTCGAAGCATTCAAATTAGCGAACGGCGGTGTGCATGACATATGAACATGTTTTTCTTTTCTTATTCGTGTGTGGGCAATCATTTTAATCAAATGGTCATTCAAATTAATAAGATATTTATTTCTGAGGTTTTGGTAAACATTTTGTAAATTTTATAATGGAAAGTTTTGTAACATTTATAATGTAACACCTGAACATGCATGTACCCAAATTGAAAAACGAAATTAAAGTACAATTTCAAAAGATTTGGAAAAAAAATAAAAACATTTTGAGCAAGTACATGTACATTGTACACAGTTGCCGTCTGTACTATTTCAAGCAGCAGTTTATCATTTTTAAATGTTTAGTAACCCTGACAGTTCTGAATCCTCCAATTTCAATTCGATTTTTCACACCGCCTCGGGAGTTAGGGTTAAGTTACATTCATTTTAAATCATTTGATTTGATTAGCCAAAGCTACATTGTATTTTAAATGAGTCACCATTACAGGTGGACGAAAGAATTCAAAGTGGGCCAACCCTAAACTACCACACACTATGAAAATTTTACTCTGGAATCTGCCTATTAGTTGTGGATCCTCATTTTGCACACTGTACATGTATGTCTAGGCCACGTTAGTTTTTTATAACATTAAACAAATCTACATTTTGTACCTCTTTTTTTTACTTCTGGGTCATTCCATAAATGTGTGACATTTTTGGTGTCCCTGTAACATTAAGACATAAGATTTTGCAATTCAGGACACATGCCTTTTATCACGAAGAGTGATTATTGTAAAGCAAAGTACCTGCCAAATGGGTAAAAATTAGAGTCAAGTAAATTTTAATGATACTTGATGGGAAATTGTGCAAGTCAAGTGTAACAGGGACACCAAAAGATGTCACACTTTTGGACCCCAAATTTATGGAATGACCTTTCTATATGTTGCAAACTACGTTCACGTATGCATGCAGGTGCATGCACTTTACCTGCATTTCTATCAGAAAATGATTGACATGAGAACACTTGCATCGTTGATTGCATGAAATAAACTGCAGATTTATCAGAATGTGCACGTTTTGTACTGCATGTATCGTAACTACGGCTCCCTAGACAAAACAGTGGCAGTTATATGAATGAGTGAAAAGCTCCTTCAAACAATTCACATTTATCGCGTTTTCCTCTTTTATTACATGGAGAGGTAGAATTGTAAGGACATTGACAAAGGCAGTTTTTATGACGTACCGGAATCATATATCTCGAGTGTGATGCTGGATAACTTGAGTTCTTTCATTTTGGTTGAGAACGATCGTGGAATTGGTCAAGAAAAGATTATATGTACGCTGGGAAAACGGTGACAGCCACTGGCAAATTGCCAAATGAAGTTGTCACTGCTAAAGTGCTATGGGGACTTTGCCAGGTGGGAGTATTTGTAGAAACACAATGCTATCCTTCACATATATACATTTTTGTACAGTATTTACTCCAGGATGCTGTGGTTATTAAAAGAGAAGTTTTAATAACCAAATTGTTAAGGACGATTTACACTAGTTCTATAAAATAAATCAAATTATAGCAAGTTAATTATAATGCACTGACAACAAAGTTGAAATTTAACCCTAACCCTGCTGTGGGTACATATTGCCATGACCATGCTGGATCCAATGGAATCCAACAGCTTAAACATATATTTTTGGTCCACTGCTCTGAACAAAATCCAACAGAAAAATTGTTGTATTTACTGGATTCAGCAGGGCTATTAGGGTTAAACAAAGTTTTGGCTTCTGAGCACTAAAGACAAGGCTCGATTGATCTTCTGACCAGGCTCTAGAGAAAATTTAAACGAATTCCCCAAATTGTTTGCCTTTAAAAAACAAATCTGAAATTCCAAATAATTTGGATTGCTAATTTCTTTGCTTTTTGTTTTGCTTGTTTTGTTATTTTTGTTTTGTTTTGTTTTATAAGTGCAATATCTCTATGATGTCCAAGTTTTAGTAAACTGTCCAATTTGGGACACAGGAAAGTGCAGTAAATTGATTCTGTTACACAGGAAAAACAAAATACAAAGGTCCCTTGTAAATATTCATGAGCCACCTGTAACATAATTTACATGTAAATAGAGTAATTTGCCCTTGAGAGGCCTCAACAGCGGGAAGTTCAGCTTAATGAAAAATGATCCCAGCTAGTGGCTGTCGCTATAATGGAAATGTTTATTCCGTAAATCAAACCCGTTTATCAATATCATACTTACTTCCTTTTGGCCCGTAAAATTTTACCATCAGCTCGTTTATGCCCTTCAATATCGTAACTTCGTGTTTGCTTTCAATTCTGCAAAGGGAAAATTCTGAGTCAAGGAAATCACAGTATACAAATGCAAACAATAATACTGTAGACTAGTCAAGTGCACATATCCACCACGATCACAGAGCCCTTAGACACTACATTATTACCCCCAATCATCTAGAGACAGTGAAAATTCGTTCAAAAGTTTTGCATTTTTCCATTCTTGCAATTTTTTTTAATTCTGTTTTTTTCTCAGTTTTCTGGAATTTGAGCCTTTTGAATAGAATTACCTCCTCGATGAGTGAACTGTACATATTAAAAATTGGTCAAATTATTAACCCGAGCCTCTCTAATCATAAAAAAGCATCCCTCTAGGTCCCCATTACAGTACAGCATTATGGGAATGGCCTATGCCCAATTTCATAGCTCCGCTTATGGTTACTCGCAGCCAGTTGTCGCAGAAAATTTGTGCTAACGGTTAGAGTATTTCACAGATTAGCAAGGAATTCTGTGCTAATGGATTTTTTGTTTGCTAAGCATTTTGACTACGTCAGTTAGTACAGAATTCGGCATTACAGATTCCATTGGACCCAGTTCTGTTGTGAATGACTACAGGGAACATAGCGTATTCCTCAAAAGAGCGTTCCAAAGGCAACGAAAATGTTACGATTGTTGAGACGCTCCCTCATAGATCCTGCACCACTGATCAGGTAATGAATTCCTAAAGTAAACCAGTATTTGATTATCAAGTCCAAGGGCAGTTGATTGGAAAGATACATTACAACTGCAGATGCAATATAAACAAGCAATACAGTAGACATTTAAACACAAATTTAAGTACAAATTTCAAATATTGGTTTGCTATACATATGGAAGTCGTAACAGGTGTTAGTGGTGGGATATAAATCCAGATTTGTTAACATTCGATTTTTTAAACCAGATATTCGAAACTAACCTTAAAAAAAAAAGAATTAAGCCTTCGATTTTTTTGTGACACGGGCTAAAGAAAACAACTGGAACACCCTCCAATTTGCTCCATGGTCTCGGATTGTAACTGCATTCACTTGCTCGTGGTCTTCTTAGTATATGAAAAGCCCGGCCATCCATTTGTTTCTCAACATTACAGCTCTGGAGGTTTTTGTCAAAGGCCCAGTGGTCACTGACACTGAATCCTGCAAACTACATGTATATCCAGTCATTGGGAGGGCTTTTCATGCGGCACCTTACTCATCACTCTTTGTTGGAATGACTTTCACCTATATACATGTAGGAACTTCCGGTGAAATCAGATAACCGTTATTAGGTTAAAAAAAAATTACGATAACTGGATTTTGAAATTTCTAAATTTACTGCTAATACATATACATGTAGGTGTGCAGTTTATACTGTTGAGCTATTCTAGCAATAGCATTTTGGTATTCCACAACATGAAAGCGAAACATAAGTAATTTGTTTGATGTGTTTTTTAACCAGTTCGCGCCGGGATTATTTTTGCCGAAAATTTATATTTTCAAAAAAGGCAAAATACTGATTTGCAAGAGTCATTTCAACAGTATTTGTACAATATTTCTTGCCGAAACCTCATATATTTCAATATTCCGGGTGCGCCCACCAGAGCGTAAATTGTAGAACAGGCCGTGCACAGCGGCCAAGTTCAAGTTCAACACACGGTCCGCCTCCACAGACTTCTTGGACTTTGTGTGTGTGTGTGTGTGTGTGTGTGTGTGTGTGTGAGTTTGTATATGCCGGCAATCGTGGACCTAGGACAAAAGAATTTGAGCGTAGACAAAGGGGTCCACGTTTGACCTAACGTCCACGATTGAAAATCGTGTACAAAACCAATGGGAGGCCTTCCGAAAAAGTTAGAGTATAAACAAAAGAGGAACAATGGGAGGTCCACGATTGCACCCGTTTACATGACTGTGTTGGCGTGTGTGTACAAAACAAATGAGGGATTAGCATGTTGAGACGTCACCCAGAGGCGAGTCGAGGCAAGCTTGACGTTTTAACCCATCAGCCGTGCCCGTGCATAAAAACAGCCAGATCGTGTTAACACGTCCTCCGACGCGAACTGGTTAAGTTACAGCAACAGTATTTCTTATTCACATTATGCTTTCAGACCTCCCTAACAAATATGTCAACAGTCTATCTAAAAACAAATCCCCTTACAGATTAAATGACACAAGCAGTTATGAAATTCTCTGTTTTTATAGGCAGTATTAACCAGTTCGAGTCGGATGACGAGTTAACACGCAAAAGTGTTGCCGCACTCGGAACGGATGACTGATAAACACGCACTCGATGGGCACCGGTATCTATCTTTCAGCGACCCGCTGGCAGCGAGCGAGGCCGGAAATATGGTGTTCTGCCTGCAGATTACAGCCTGATTCTACCTGAACCGGTCTGGCATCTAGGCTCGGGAAAAATATTCCCGTGGCTGGGTCTGTTAATGTCAAAATAATCCCAACGTGAACTGGTTAACAGATGTTTAACTTAAAGTGGAAGTTCAGTGTTGAGAGAAGTCTGCGTCATTTTTTGTTTTTATGTAGATTGCATATTGTAAATTCAAACAGAAAAATATTTCTGCCCCGACGTCTCTCGTAAAATACCGTACTCAAGGGGGTTAAAGAGGGTGTGGATTGCTGAGAGAAGTCTGTCATTTTATAGTTTTATGTAGATTGTGTATTGTAAAATATAACGGCCATTTATTACTGCTATGAAATAACAGAAAAGTGACTTTTGAGAGCTATTTTTATCAAGTCCCCTCTCGCCCGCTGGTGCCATGTGTCTAAAAGTCGTCGCAGTGGGCAGCAAACAATTAGACGTCATAGGACAAACTCCTCTTTTGTGTCTAGGCAAAAAGGGAGTTCGTCCTATGACGTCAAATTGTTTGCTGCCCACTGCGACGACTTTTAGACACATGGCACCAGCGGGCTGTGTTGCGCTAGAGGGGACTTCATAAAAATACCTCTTAAAATTTTACAATACGAAACCTGCATAAAAATAAAAAATTATGCAGACTTCTCTCAGCAATCGACATCATCTTTAATATCAGTTAAACTGCCTAATAGAGAATTGAATTTGTCCATTTCATAAATGTGATCAGAGCCAGCAAAGAGGAATAACAATCTCCTAACTCTATGTACAATTTGAACATGCATCGCATCAACAACCAAAAAGGAGACAGCCTAAATACACGTCGTCTTGATAATCATAAGGAGATGGGATACATGCATGCATATATGGTGGAACACCATCATAATGAACATAAATGGGCAGTATAATGGTCGTTCATTAATATACTGAATAATGAAATGCACTACAACAATTTGGGTGCAAAGAGGATGTTTTTTCTTGCCAAATGTTTGATAAATATAGAGTTGTTCATTATAGAGCTATTCATTAGAGAAGTTCTACAGTGTAATGTCATGCCAATCTAGTATTAGTCAAGGATCTGCATGTACCCATGTACATGTATAATGTACCTGCAAGCCAGCAATGCTACAATGTCATAATAAGCTTCTTTAGTCTATTATGTCCTGTGGGCTTCATCAGTGGGAATATACAAAGTACAGGGTAGGGGTGGAGCAAGGCTTTTGATTTGATGACCTGGACACAATGATAAATCGGATAATGTACCAGGCCTGATATGATGTGCAAATGTAACAAGCATAATCAAGGAAGAGGCAGTGGCATTTATCTGTGTCTAAAAGTAGGGGGGATAACTGGAATTTTTTTTAAAATCGTCCCAAAATAAGTCAGCTGTGTAAAAATGTCCGTCTTCAAAATACGTTGGTAGGGTTAATATCAACATAGATGGTAGGGTTAAACCTACATGTATCAGCCAACAGTTTTCAGATCTAAATATAGAGGACCTTCTAAGCAAATTATCCACATTTTCAGACCAATATAGACCCAGGCAGGAAAATCCCAGACTTAGAGATACATGTATGTTAGTCCTGACACCACCTTCTTTTCTTTTGCTGTAACGGATTAACAAAAAGTTTTTTCACGCTTGGCTATCCCCCCTCCCTCCGGTATCCCCAACAAAAAACCTAGATCCACACCTGAACTGGGATAATTCATTCTTGACCATTTCTGGTAATTTAGGGTAAAGAACAGGGCACAATTTCATAGAGATAACATTGCACATAACATTGCTTACATGTACCAAACTTATTTATTACTACATGTATGCCAAATAGCTGAGAACCAGTCACAACTAATAGCACTTTGGCTGGTAACCTGTTCTTGCTAAGCAAATGTGCTTAGCGACTCTGTGAAACTGGCCCCAGATTTCAACCTCACGGCAACCCCCAAGAGAAAATGGAAATCTCCTTGAATCTGTGGTCAGATCTGCAATAAACGAAGTACATGTACAACAGATCACTGCCTTGAGGGTACATAGCTCCTTAACACCTCGCTTGGCTGCACATGTACTCATCATAGAGTACGATCCGACTAAATGCACAACTGTGCACTAACACATGGCAATTTACGGATGCCGATTGGGTAGAAATGCTTGTTGTTGTAAAGTACATTTTGATGAGCAAAGATTTACGCAAACATTGCTCCCTAATTATATAGTTAATTTACAAAACACAGAAAAATTTTAACCAGGGAGGGATGGCCAGGGCTGGGCACAGGCATTGACTGGTGGATGTGAACCCCCCTCCCCAATAAGCCAGTTCGGTATTTCAACTGCGCATGTGCAGAATGACATTTTGTGCAGAATGACATTTTGTGCAGAATGACATTTTGTGCAGAATGACATTTTATCCCGAATGACCCGCGTGACCTAATGCGCGCGTGTGAACGCAGAAGGTGGTTGCACAGCATGCACGTGTTAAATTCAATCAGAATGGGCGTTCGCGTAACATGGCGTGACATTACATCAGCAATTTTATCCCGAATAACCTTTGACCTTTGAGTTATCGAACTGGCCTATTATGCCACTTCCCTTTGCTGCAATGGCACTGTGCATATTGTGCACTTTTTTGGGTCTTACTAAAATACATTATTTATGTGCAATGTGCAAAGATTGATATACATTAAGAGTGTCATTTGCAGTCCAAAAAAAAAGTGCCACCTGGCCGGATGACATCTGTACACGCCATTCTCTGCATTTTCAATCCATTGTTTGATTATTGTGTATGTTATGTTTGGCGCTGCACAAGCCTCGTGTCCATTTCGCTTGGCTGCACAGGCCGCCCCTGGCACCTTATTATAAAATAACCGGTTTCAAGCCTAAATTTCAAACATTACATCTGTTACAGTAGAACGCCACTATAACGAACATCATGGGATCCACAGAAAATGTTAACTACACTGGTCGTTCATTATAGTGAATAATTAACAATTGTTGACTGCTGTGATGTGAGATATGATGTTTTCAACACCCGAGGGATGCATATCCCACATCACAGTAGTCAACAATTGTTTTGTTATATCGCCAAACGCAGTTTGTTTTAGTTCAACTTGCCTTGCTCGGTGGAAATTAACTCAAACAAATCACGCGGATCAAAACAGCTGATCGTCTGCTGCTCCCACTATAGTTTACTATCGTCAATAGTGTAGGTGAAAATTGCATGGGTACCAATGATACAGCTGAATAGCTGGCTGATGTGTGTGATATTATGCATGGAGTGTGGCAGTCGTTTTTATAGACCGGACACGTGATCGTTCTAGGCCAATCACAATACAGTATCCACGACGGAAATATAACAATGGTATTTATACATTGGGAGCCAAAGAGGATGTTTGTTACAGCCAAATGTTCGGTATAGTGGTGTTCCCTACAGAGTACCGAGGTGATGACGTCAATCAATGCAATCTTTGGAACCAGAATACATTCTAAACTGCATGTGTTGCCGCGGCAACTGACATCAGACTTCGTTACTCTATTGCGAAGTTGTAATGTATTACTGGTATTTTTATGGACTGTCGTATAATTTAGAAAGCCTTTAACTTATCTAATGCTAATAGCACTTGAAGCAGTGGTTTTATAATTTGAGAGCCTGGATACTACGTGTTCAAAAATGTCCTTGCTACATGTATGATCAGAGGAAGATTATCATATACAGCATGCCTCAGATTGTACGATTCTAATAATAATCAGGGACAATGTGCGATTATAGACCACACATAATAAGGCATACATGTACATGTACGTGCAGTCCTCAATCAATATAACAGCATATATGCCACGGTGTGCAATCCACGCATTGATGATACAAGTATCATATGGCACGGGTGTAATCAAGTCCCGATTTTGGTATGCTGTGCGTGCAAAGACTATATGTGGAGTCTGCAGCTCAAAAAAAAAAAATAATAATCATATCGGCCAACTCTTGCACGAGTCAAGCTGAAAAGATTTACCATAATACAGTGCAGATTCTGGGCCTTTGGCATTTAATGGCAAGCAACATGTGTATGAATGTACCGTATCCACTTTCATTTGGAGGTGGTGATATGGACACAGAGAGCCTGAAATTAGACACAAAAAGTGTTTGGCAATGATCCTTGTCATGGCATAGACATAACATATAGTTCTTGATGTAATCTGCGTCAATCTAAAGTAAAAGTTACAGATGCTGGATCAAATGCTTTCAAAGATCTGAATTGCGCAAAATTATCAGGAAGCACTGCAACCAGTCCAATGCATCCAGAGCTGCCAACCTCTTCAAACTCGTTTTAGTATTCAGGAGGCCAAAAAACAATATTTTGCTCAGAAAATACTATGTATTTAAATTTTACCCTAAATACTATGAATTTAAATTTTACCCTAAAATTAGGTTTGTTTTCTGAGCTCATGCTATGCGTGCACACTACGTGCCTGCTGAGTTTAACGAACCCACGCGCTTGGACTTCTTATTTTGTTTTTATTTCAAAGCTGAAATTGCATCCGTTCAGTTGGGATCGGAATAATGAGCCAGTTCATGCGCAGTACAATAGAATAATATGCACGACAAAACATTATTATGGTCAGATTTCACAAAATCCATATTTATATTTAAACAAAAATTCATACTTCCAAATTTTTTTGAATTTCCGAACGGAAAATCTGTACTGGTTGGCACCTCTTTGCACCCACATGTCACAACTAACATAAAACCCTCCATAACGCATAAACCCTCCATAACGTATTACAAATCTCATCAATGACAACATTGCAGATCTTATTTATTACCAATACACAAGTTTCCCAGGCACACTGTCCTGTCACCCGAAGCATGTGAAAAATTGGGTCTCCAAAACAGACTGTAAATGACTGACAGATGGGAGCATATTTCAATTTGGAGACGTGATTCATGCGTGAAACATTCATATTCAGATGTCTGGTGTACAAATTTAAAGGTCCCGACCAGTTCCAAATAATATTGATGGCAGCTAACCTGGCATGTCTGCTAACACATGTGACCTCTTCCCACGAAATGGGGATAAAGTAGCAACATTTGAAAATCAAGATTGTGGTATTTCCTAAAAGAACAGGTTAAAAGCTTTAATTTGATACATTGTGTGTTGTGGTATCTTGTTCCTAGCCCCTAATCCAACCTTTTAAAATTATCAGAGTCTTGACCCCTTGTTTTGAGGAAATGAAGCTCAAAGTTTGTGATCTGGGCACACTTTAACCAGAGTTCAAAAAAAGGAATTATCCCCCAAAATATTTCGGGATGAGATTCAGTTTAAAAACTTTGGGATATGATAGAATAGAGTTTTTCAAATATACAGTTGTTAAAATCCCAAAATTGACTTTTCAGTGAAAAATTGTTGTTTCTGATTGTAACTCAGAAAGCCATAGTGCGACTTTATTCGAATTTGGTGCCGTCGGGTCACATATAGTGCACTTTGAGTTGTTCCTTTTAGCACCTTGTATTGTGCAATTGTTTTACCCCAAATTGCATGGAAAGTGACATTCTAATGAGTTCAAAATATTGTCCATAAATCTTTAGTTTACTGATCTGACCGGTTTAAAAGTTATGATAAAATTTTTATTTTAACACAAATTCCCAATTTTATTTGAAGTACACGGCAAGCCCTTTCAAAATGTGCCAAACAAAACAACATGAAGTTGGGTAGGTGAACGGAGGTACGTGTACTGACGACTAATCATAATTTGTCAACTTAAAAAAAATAAATCTCAGGTTACATTTGGAAATGTAATTTGTTAAAGTGCGCCATGCTAGACGACCCTCGAACTAATATTTTTTTTAAACCAATTACTGGACATCTCCTGTTTGACTATTTTAGAGGCAAACAGTTTCAACAATATTAGTCTCAATATATTATTAGTCTCAATAATATTAGCTTCAGAAATATTATTAGTCTCATTACAAATTCACCAAATTAATATCCAGGACGACAACCCATCACAGCTTCTATCACCAGTCACTAAGCACCTAAGGGTGATTCACGCCTTTTGAAAGATGACACTGACGTGGAGAGATCAGCAATTAGTACATGTATGACCTCATCACCAACAGTGAGGTCATACATGTACATGGATTATGGAGGTTGTCACGTCATACAGTGCATGGAAGTACAATATATCAATCATGGCACACTGCTGTTGACATTTGTTAACCATTGTGACATGGTGTCAGGTATTCTTGCAATACAACAACATGTACATGTAGTAGTTTACAGACACCATGCAATAAATATCCGGTTTAACTTGTTTTGATTCCCGTCTTCCAACAATACAAGCATGTTCTGAATGCTCAGAAAAAAGGTGGTGCTTTCAATTTTTTTACCATAATCCAACAAAATCCAACATCCAATGCTCTGGATCACCTGTGCCTCCAATGACATGCTTTGGCGCATGTGAACAATTTTGCTTGCCTCAAATTGTAGGCATATATACACCTAAAAAACATGATATGATTAAGTCAATCATTTCACAAGCTTCATTCACACCATTCTACAGTGAAGGCAATTATGTCTCTGGTACCATGTCGTGGCACCAGCAAGCAAAATCAGACCCAAGTTGGGCATTTTGAAAATTGAGATTTCCATTCCATAATAAAATATATAATGTAAGCTTTGTAAATGGTGAACAAATTACTGTTATATGATATTTTGGTTTCCGCATATAGCCGTAAATTCAGCATTGAAAATGGAAGATAATACGTAGCTTACACGATTTTTTTTTTTTACGTACGCCAGACTAAAATGTCCAATTGTACACATTTAATGGTCTCAACACAAAAGCAAACCAGGTATTTTGAATTAAATATGCTTTAAACTACAGTATTTTGACAAAAACAGGAATCGTGATATTTTGACGATTTTCATAACAATTGCAATTACTTAAAAATAGGTCATGCGACTTATGTCAAATTTCCCTTGCGGACGCCATAAATAACTTGATCACTGACTCACGAACATGTACATATGAAGGGACAGAGTCTTGTCTGAGTGCTATTAGGCTACGAGGACTGTTTCTCTTAAAAAAACTAATAACTGAAAAGATCTCTCGGACATCAAAAATGTAAACATTTGAATCTTTACGACTGCAAACCAATGACAAATCGCCAAGGTTAAAATTATCATTTGTGAGCATCTCCTCCCGAAGTCCACCACCTGTGTGTGCATACTTAACACAGGTAGATGGTGCAGGAAGATCTTTCCCATGAGGTTTGGCATTCTCTCTACACTGTCTACACCATATGGGTACATACAGAAACATTGTGGGCACGTTTTGATTTTTGCACACAAACCCGAACATCCCGTTTTCTCATAATTATAACCCTAGCCCTATAAATTCAACAAAATTAAATATTTCAAAATTCAAATTTTTTGGATTAGCAGTCAACACAAACTACATGGTGTGTTGGATTCTGTATCATTTAGCAGTGTGAAAATAAGGTCAAGGTTTGTGGTAATAACACCATGTGAAATTGTATCTCTTTTGTGAGTTTGTGTGATTCTTTATTTCTACTGTCACAATGCAAACCTTCAAATCTTATCTAACAGTGTGAAAGCTAAATCACCTACTGGATTTTGTCATACTTTACATTACAGGGTGGAAATTTTGTCGTAGTTAGGAGGATGGAAGCAAACTTCTAGTAAAATTCCAGTTGGATTTTGTTGGATTTGGCATGGCTTGATCATACAAACAAATATATGTTGTATTTTGTTGGATTTAGCAGGGTAGCTTCAAAATAGCAAGGCTGGTTTATGTTGCACACTGAAGAATTGCTGTTGGATTTTGTTGCATTTAGCAGGCTTATATTTCAGTTTTGTTGGAAATTGTTGGATTAGGGCAAATTAGGGCCACAATGAAAACACTGAGGGGGTTACAGTTAATGCATTTAAGTGGTTTCAATGGAATTCCTTGATATTCACCCATCTGCATCTTTATAAATATCCAAAGAATTAGCATTGAATGAATAAAGCACGCATGGAATTCAATATGTACATTGTATGCATTAAACAATTTAAATGTGTGTACATTAATTCCACACTGACTGTAATACAGCACGAACTGCACGAACTGCAAACTGACCCTTTGGATTGGATGCCATGGATGGTACATGAACATCTGTGGCTTAGTAAAATGCTACATGTAGGTGTTCCGAGTGTGCTCCGGCCCCACTCAAATTGATATAAAAACAGCAGGTAAATAAATGAGTACCAGTAAATCCATGTACGATGGTTGCTAAATCTACTGTGTTTGGTGTTTAGCCTTTGGTAACTTGACTAGAAAGTATCCTGAATCCGCCAAAATCCACCTATTTTGTCATGCACAAAAAGTTAGTTTTGGTGACTGCTCAATATGGAGGTATCCTGAATCCATAAAAATCCTGCAGTTTTCAATATGGAGGTATCCTGAATCCGCAGAAATCCTCTAAAACAGGGGAAGGATTTTGATGGATTTATGAACATTAGGGTTAATCAAATCACTTTGCAGCAGAACGTTAGCATACGGAACACCACGGGATGCACAAAAAACGTTTCATGCAGGGGTTGTTCGGCTAAACAAATAATCGTACTTACTGAACACAACTATGTGGGAGCAATCAGGGCTCGAAATTCACACTGGACCGCTAGACCAAAGCTAGAAATTTAAGTGCTAGCCTAGTAGTTTCCATGACCAAGTCCAGTGGTCTAGTAATTTTAATCATTAAGAATTTGTGTACACTAATTTTAATTGCACTAAAGTTCACTAACCTCTAGGGCTGTTCATTTTCGAATAATTCAGTATTCGATTATTCAAAACTTTATTTGACCGAATATTCGAATATTCGAATATTCGAATATTCGATACTCGCCGATCAAGTTTTTAACGCGTCATCAGCTGCAACTGCATGCCACGCCATTACGCCGGTGTTTTACGTGTGCCGATCAATATTATGGACTGCTCAATCGACATTTTGGTGCATGCGCCCATTGTATCAAGATAGTTACGGGTACATAACGTTCTGATAAGAAACCAAACTCCAGCCTGCATTTTTGCAGTATTTTTTTTTTACAAGTGTCAAGGGTTTTACGGACGGGAACAAAAACTTCTGGCCACAAAAATGTTACCTTCGACAAAAATTGCATTTGAAACTGCTAAGCTCCGTAACGTTTCTACTAAAATAGCATCAGAGTCATATCTGTATGTGCATATATATTTTTTCGAATATTCGAACCGCCAAAAAGATATTCGAATATTCGGTTGACAATCAAATATTCGAATATTCGGTTGACAATCGAATATTCGGTATATTTGGGACAGCCCTACTAACCTCACAGAGAAAACAGCGCATAACATTAGAGTCCCACATCAATTTAGATTATGTATAAGTTTCTTCAAACCTGATCAGTGGATTACAGTTTTGCTCAATGCCAAAAGGTACTGGTTCTTCATCTTCACATTATTTTTTATATATTGTTCATCAATCCTGGACATTTCTTTCTGCTCTTGTAGATGTCTTGAGCAACATGTATTAGCCCTATAGCCTGACGTCTAGCAGATTTTCCCCCACATATTCGAGCCCTGGCCATAATGGATATTCGTTGTTATGTTCAATACAGTGGTGTTCATTAAAGTGAAGATCCACTGTTGAAGCCTTTGATAAATATTATCCTATCATCAAAATGTCAGGCCATCCAACATTTGTCATCGTTATATTGTAGGTGCATGTACATTTCAGTTGGTATTAAAGCTTGATCTTGTAGCTGGCCATTATTCCATTTGAGTAGGCAATGGGAGGCTCGGGGAACTTAAACTGTTATGTTTCTATACTTGTTTTTAAGATGATCTTAAAACTTAAAAAAAATATTTTAATAATTTTTCAAACTCACAAGAACTACATGTACATCTATGAATAATGTTGGAATGTTCTAGGCATTCTGACTTTAAAAATACTCCCTAAATTGCACCGAATCTTGTCTAGTTGACGATACATTGAAGTTGGACTAAGTCTAGTACATTGTCTAGTACATTGCTGGTTACCAATAGCTGCAAGTATCATAATGTGCATGTACAATAGAGTACCAAAGTGATGACGTCAATGCAATGTTTGGAACCAGAATACTTATTTTGTTATTTTGTGTCAATGTGTTTGCATGACTGGCTGTTAACAAAGGAACAGTCGAAATCTACATTTGTTTGGAGCCAGTTGTCGTGCCAACTGACGTCACACTTCCGTACTCTATAGGGAGCCACAACAGGGGGACCTGACTTTTTTCTGAAGGAAATTGATATGTTACCTTAAACAAATTTGAGCTCCCTATAATGGTCAAGAATGTACACCAGTACACTTGATTAAACTGCATTACATTTGTTATCCAGACACTGCATCTTCATTTAAGATTACTTCAAAGCACACAGCCAACAAAATGTGGCCTACTGCTACAAGTAGTTGCCTTTGATCATCCCATTAAAAAACAAACAAAACTTAGAAATTGTTTAACCCCTTGCGTACGGATGCCGCAAATATGCGCAAAAAAAACAGTGCCACCAGGCCGGATGACGCAATTGTCCGCCATTTGTGCAGTTTCAATCCATTGTTGGATTAAACAGTGCCACGACCAGGCCGGATTACACCATTGGCCGCTGTTTGTGCAGTTTCAATCCATTGTTGGATTATTGTGTATAGGTTACGCTTGACTGCACAAACATATTGTAGCGGTTCGCTTGGCTACGCTTGACTGCACAAACACATTGTAGCGGTTCGCTTGGCTGCCATAACCGCCGCGGCACCCCGACGTCTCCCGTAAAATACCGTACTCAAGGGGTTAAAGACATATACATGTACAGGTATGCACACGTCTTACTATTCAGTTTTGAACACTATGTTGGCACTACAAATATGCTGTTGTTTTTTAACCCATTTAAAAATGGACAATGGCCATAGCCAAGGTTTCAAAAGGACCACCTGGCCGGTTGTCTATAAGCGCATTCCTGTGCATATTCAATCCATTGTTTGCCTGTTGTGTGCATTACGTTTGGTTGCACAAGCCCATTATATTGCAGGGGTGAGATTTGAGGAAAATAAAAAAATCCACACAATTTTTTGGAGGCATTTGATTTGTATGGCATCGCTGAAAAATGCATAAGAAAACTGCATTTTCTACAAATTGCCAAAAATAGGGTCATAAGAATGAAAAGAACTTGACTGTTTCGTGTTGCAGAGGTCATTTTGGAATGATAAAAAGACAATTTCAGGACCAAAAAAAATCTTCCAGAAATTTGGAAGATGTCTCACAAAAAAACCTGAAATCAGGAAAAATCCTGAGAAACCTCACCCCTGATATTGGCATACCAGCACCCCATCGATAACGGCCAGTCTGAAGGGGTTAAGAAGCAGGCCAAGGCACACTTAGAAATACAGTGTATAAAGCTTCCGTTATAATGTTGCTTTAACCCCTTGCGTACGGATGACGCCATATGGCGTAAAAAAGAAGAAGTGCCACCAGGCCGGATGATGCCATTTGCCGCTGTTTGTGCAGTTCCAATCCATTGTTGGATTATTGTTTATGTTACGCTTGACTGCACAAACACATTGTAGCGGTTCGCTTAGCTGCCAGAACCGTCGCGACACCCCGACATCTCCCGTAAAAAAACGTACTCAAGGGGTTAAAGGTAGTATACATCATTTGTAAACATCAAAAAACAAAACTACTGAAATATTATGAAATATTAGACTATAAGTTAATAGCAGTCTCAAGCATCCTGTGAAATAATGGCATTGGTGTGCTGGCGTATTCAAGAAAAGTAGAAATATATATCATTTTCCAACGATTGTCGGCCGACAATCATTGGAAATAGTCTGGTTCCCCGACCTGATATTTCCCCGACTCTATCAACTGTTAGTTTTGTCTGAAGTATGGTAAGGAACCAGACTACTGGAACATGTTTTTGTTTAACTCTGTTTTCCTAGCAGCTATAAACACATAACTTGAACCAGGCCAGTGTTACGGTATTTGCTAGCATGCTATAAAATACTGACCCCCAAATCCATTTATTTTTGAAAATTACAGCAAAAGCAAATAGTGTATACTACCTATAAGTTTACATGCATGTGGGGTGAACAAACTGCAGATATTGTGTCACATTGACTGGATAGGTGCATTACATCAAGGTCCATCGAGTATGCAAATTTCTGCAGCTTGGGTTGTGGGTTTGAAAGGTCAAGTGACATGCCTTGCAGACACCATGATTGGCTGCTGTTCACAAATGACAACATGCAGTAATTGCTGGCTGGTCAATGCGTGGCCAGTGAGTGCTATCTGCACTTCCCAGCAATCCCTTTGGGGTCCACTTAACACAAATTTGACAGGACTGTACTACTGCTCAATGATCAAACCTATACTAATGCTTATTGGATGCTGCCACCTGCCCAACGCACTAGCCTGGACAGTACTACTGGCACATACGTACATGTATTACGGCCCTGACGCGTCAATCGCAGCTATACTTGGATAGAGTGGCCACTTGTTTTTGGCCATTACTAACTGAAAATTTGTTCTTAAAGATAAACTGTCCGTGATGTAAACAAAAATTAGGTTGTTTTTTTCTTTGACTCATTTTCCTCTAACATATTTTATGTGAGCGGAAAACCACCTTATTCTTGGTTGCTTTTCAGCAAAAGTGCTAATTAGCATAGAGGTCATTCCATAAATTAGGGGCTCGAAAGTGTGACTTTTTTGTTGTCCCTGTGTTACACCTAACCTGTGTAATTTCCCATCAAGTATCATTAAAATTGACTTCACACTATTTTGTACCTATTTGGTAAGTACTTTGCTTTACATAATCACTCTTGGAGATAGAAGGCATTAAAGAATCCGTCCTGAATTGCAAAATCTTATACGTCAGATGTTCAGGTACACCAAAATTTGAACCCTAATTTATTGAATGACCCATAAAACTTGCAGAATTCATACAGGTGTATGCTAATTAGGATTTGTATATCAGAAATGCACTGCACTGTTCTAACTGTAAGAACTTGCCGAAATACAGGTATTCTGTATGGAATTCCATTGCCGCCATTTACTCGTCGCATTTGTGGCAGTGTTACTTGGGTCCGCAGCCATTTGCGCTGTCAACATACCGTCGCGTCGCGTCACATAGTTGTGTCGTGCCGTCGCATAGTGCCGTCGGATAGTCGCGTCGTGCCGTCGGATAGTCGTGTTGTGCCGTCGCATAGTCGCATCGTGCCGTCGCGTCGCGCCGTCGCATTGTTGATTTTCAGGGTTTACAGCGTAAACGGCTAAGGACCCGAAATCAACAATGTGACTACTCGACGGCATGACGCGACTACTCAACGCGACTATGTGACGGCACGACGCGACTATGCGACGGCACGGCATGACGATGCGACGGCCCTATACAAACAGTACAAAACTATGCGACGGTACGACGCGACGGTATGGCACGACGCGACAACACGACGCGACTATGCGACGGCACGATGCGACTATGCGCCATTGACTGCGCAAACGGCTGCGGACCCAAGCAACACTGCCACACATGCGATGCGTAAATGGCAGCAATGGAATTCCATAATTCTGTACATTCAAAAAATTCTTGCATTGATTCAAACTAATTTATGATAGATAGCAACAGCACCCAATTTACAAAAAGTGGGAAATTATTACAATGCTTGTACACGGGGGCCAAGTAAAAGTGCAATGCCTGAAGTAGCTGGCAGTCCCAATATTTGGGGGCAGGAACCAGTCTAATAATTAATAACATGAATATCAAAATCGTGCAATTATTCTGTAGAATTGTGACAAAAAAACCCCCGAAAATTCATGGAATTAATGCTGTCCTACGTGTAGGTGCATTCACATCAATGTCATACATTTAAATATTCCTACATGCACATCAAGCAGGACTCTAATTCCTTCATTGAACACCTGCAATGAAAACTGACCACTTGATACAGGTGAGAAATGAAAATGCAATCTCTTTGGATGAAATATTCATAACAGCAGAAGAGGGCAGGTGTTGTATGTTAAGACCATAGGTAAAAGATACCATTGTTATGCATCTCATGCATGATTTTTTGACAGCTGCAATCGCAAACATAAAAGTGCCATGCTTTCAATTGATCACAGTAGAATTGTGTGAACATTTATACTTGTGAAAGCTTGTGAAATATTGTACAGTCACATGTACATGTATTTCAATGTGGAACATGCAAAATCTGTGGAACACACCAAAATTACTGAACAAATTTCCATAGGGTTGTCCATGGGCTACGGTTAAAGGAAAATACTACATTGGAGGTGGAAAAAGCATTTGTCCTAAAATTGATAAATTGGAAAGATAGTTATAAAAAGTAAAATATAATAATGTACGTGTACTGGTACATGACTATCCTTGTAAAATGTGCCATTTGTCTGAAAATCATCGATTAAAACTGTGCGCGTTATAGGGTTTCCAAAGGTCCGCTTTTCCAAACCAAACTTCATCGGTGAAAGTATTTTCAACTTTGTCGCCAATGACTTTGAAATAAATGGCACATTTTCAAGGGATATAGTCTTGTACATTATCATTCTACTATTTAATGATCATTCCACATGCAGTAATTTTAGGACGAATGTTTTACCTCAATTGGGTACCTAAGGCAATGTGTCCCTTGCCAACGGGCGATAATGAGGTCATTTGGTTTCCATACCCAGCTTGTGCCATGCAGATAAAATACTGGGCAGAAATCACCTACTTATATTTACATGAAGTTTTATACAAATGTTCATGAAATGCACAGAATCAATCAGCCCTTGAAAAATAAATACAAGTCATGATGCTATAGCATGTCAGTGTACACATATATCCAGCACAATTTAATTAGCCAGTGCCCACTAGGACGACGTCATTACAAGAGGGTTTATCTACGGAAAGGCGCACTTCAAGGCCATATTGAATAACCTTAAGACGTATAAACCTGTGTCGACTTTCCTCAAAATATGAAACTGCAATATTATGAAAAAATGCATGGGGACTTGCAAGGTGTCCACGCCAACATATTACATGCACAGAACACTATCAATACTATCCGTGACCTGTAATTCCACTTATGGCACCCTGGCCGCCTGCACCACAACCTTTTGGTATTAAACAAGGGACAAAATGTATAACAGACCTCTTTCACATGATGCCCTCATGGACTGCATAATGTATGGGGAATTAAGCTAATGAAGTGCTTAGAGTAAAGCATGCTGATGTGGCTTAAGTGGATTTTAACCTCAAATACAAATGGTTTGAAGAAAAAAAAGACCACCTGGTGGGTTGTCATCTATATGCGCATTCCTGCATGTACTCAATCCATTCATGTGTGAACTATATTACTCTTGAATGGGAGTGTAATGAAAAGATAGAGCTTTTCACACGAAAGGAGGGGGGGGGGGTGCTCCATACAAGTGCGATGAATAGGACCACTCTATTCAGTGTAGTGCCTATGGCGGTCCAGTCATGTGGTATGTGAAAAAGGTCTTAAACAGTTATGGGAAAAAATTACTTGACCACCAACAGTTATAACCATAAAATTACCCAAACACCATTAAGAAATTATTGTTAAACACCATGATTTTGTGGTTCACCACCATTTTCAACCAATGAGACATGCCTCGAACGAAATGTAGACACCTACATGTAGAGTACGTGGCATAACGTGATAAAAATCATGGTGATCCAATCATTTTTTTCCAGAGCTCTATACATTGTACATGTACATGTACATGTATGTTACAAGATAAAACTGTTTCGAACCTCATGCAAGTTATATCTGACATTCCGACCATTCTCGAGTCCTTTTAAAACTGCGACATACTACAGAAATAGATTTGGAATCCCGAATCTACATGTGCAGGTACTTTACACAATAGTCCAGCAATATTCCGCTTGGTCACCATACAACAATGAACTCACTGACCCATGAACCTAGACCAAACACACACACACACACATAGCCCACATGATGTTCATTGACTCCGCTGCATCCATTCATCTGACAACCAATAAAAGCAATATACCCACTGAAGGAAGTTTGGCATGACTGTCAGCATACAGGGAAATTATACATATGGGATATTCGGGGAGGTTGGCTAATAAAACAAAGCTTTGTTTGGTTTTTAGCTTCAAGGGGAAGGAATGAATCATAATATTTATGTACATGGTCTGGTAACTATAGCTAGCTGCCACACTACCATATTTGATCACACCGTGCCATAAATTATGATCAATTGCTGTTGCTTCTACAATTTTTTTTCCTGAGACAAATTCTCAGCTATTAAACCTAACCCCCTATAGCTGTTTAGGAACCATCCTTAAAGGTAGTGAACATGATTGGTCATTGTTGCAATTTTCAGAAATGGGCGGATTTGGGGGTTATAGTATCGTTCCACTGACCTGTTCAAAGTTTTGCGTTGTTGGATGGTGAAAAAAACCGAGAGAAAAACGGCGCCCATTTTTAACCGTCGGGCAGATGAAAGCCTTTAGTCAAGGCGCGCGTGGCTACCTGTATGCGCCCCGAATGCCAGAATGTCCGGGGCGTGCAACTCGTCCGGGTAGCCACGCACGCCTTGACTAAAGGGCAGTTTTCCAACGATTTACAGCTGGAAATCGTTGGAAAACAGTCTAGTAAGGTATTTCGTAATAATTCAGTAAAACAAAAATTGGAGGATTACCAATCCTGTACACTACGTTTAATGACAAAATCCAACACTATGCAGTAAATCAATTGCACAATTTTCGTACTTAAATTAAATTGGGACATATCACAACCCCATGTAAAGAAACATGTGCCAGGGTTCTACAGTCCTGAACCCATCAGCAAAACATGGTGTTGGTTTTTGGCAGGTTGGGGACTGTGCCAAGTGTGCTCTATGAAAAAAGAAAAAAGAAATGGATTCTTTCCTGCTAATAGGTCATCAAAGATACACATAGCTTGGGTATGGAGCGGTGTGCATGCAGCTAAGTATCACCTCTCACTAACAGCACAGTGTCCACATGTACAAAGCTAGACTACATCTACACAGTAAAAGAAATAATGATATTCACAACTTGTAATTAAATTCTTGGGTGGATTTTCCCATTCAATATCTCATCTGGATATTCTAATCATTTTTAACATCCTCCAAATTGGCCTGAACATCTGAAATGACCTACATGTGTAGCGTTGCTCAATAAGCATTAGCCAATCATAGCGTCTGTTGAATATCATATGACATTCTAAAATCTCAGGCAAAACAGAAACTTCCGAAAATATGTGCAGGTGCGCTTAGCTCATTGAAACGCTTAGCTCATTGAACGCACGTCAAATACAATGTGATGCATTTACAGGCAATTGCCAAATAAAAGTAATCGTGGTCCGTACATTCGTGTGCACACATAAACATGAGCAAAGTTGTCCCAGAAAAATCCAAGACAATTAACTCCAGTCAGAGATACCTGTACATCCCCGTATACGTACATAAGCAGCACTGCTTTATGAGAGCGTGTATAAGGTGCACTGTTGTTATACACTATTGCATGTGCTGCACATATTTTGTGCAATGTCAGTTTATATAGGAGAACGTCTTCACGATAACAAATATCACAGGATCCACAAAAAATAATCAGTGTAGTGTCTGTGCAGTATAAATGCAGTGATCAATGGAATGTAGAATACAGAACGGACCAAAAGAAGATGTTCCTTATTAGTTATTACACAAGCCAAATGGTTGGTACAGTATACAGTGGTGTTCGTTATTATATCAAAGCTCTACTGGAATTTTTTAAAGATAAAATTTGGACAGAGTTACTGCTGGATACAGTCCCACAACTACTCAAGGATGAGCTTACCTAGAAAGTAAAACAGTAATCTGAAGTTCGGAAAGCAGGAAGTACATGATTAAAATTGCACAGCTCAGTGTTCACACATTTAGCACGTGGTGAAAAACAGGACGCATTCCATTGTTCATTCCTATTCCTATTTGAAAAGGATGTACCATCATTCCCCCTTGCCAGCTTCACTACTTTGCAGTGGAAATCACCTTTGTAGTCACTTCAAATTGGTTTCTTTTGTCCTATACCATACTGTGTCTGTTCCCACAGTTTGTTTGTCTGTTGGTTTCTTCTTATTTTATTGATTGTCTTGATTTTAAACTGCAGTTTTGACTAATAATATTAATAATATCCCTAAAATATATTTCGTGTTGATTGTAGCTATGGATCCCAACTATCTAAATTTATTCATTCGTTATTTTTGGAAATTTAAATAATTACATTTATTCCTGCTTTTATTTATATAATCATTTGAATTGTAAAGCACTAGGGAACATTGTGATACGCGGATCATGCCTTTTTTTGGTCACTGCATCCAAGCTTCAACTTTTCAAATGAAAGAAATTTTACATTTGCAGCCTATTTTACCACTTGACCTGAAATCACCTTTGATATTAACACCATGCAACATTACATAAATGTTTGTAATTGGACTTGAACTGTTCACATGAGACTAATTTTACATTTTACGCCTATTTTGTAACTTGACCTAAAATGACCTTTTACCCCAGTATGTGACCTTTCACATCACCACCGTATGACGTTTAATCGTTAACATAATGCACCTATGACCTAAGTTCGATTGCAATTGGACTTCAACTTTTCGAATGAGACCAATTTTATATTTTCAGCCTTTAACGCTTGACCTCCAATGACCTTTGACCTTGATGTGACCTTCAACATCAACACCACATAAATGTTTTCATGTTGCACCTATGGCTCAAGTTTGATTGCAATTAGACTTAAACTTTTCAAATGAGACAAATTTTACAGTTTCAACATACATACGGAGCTAAGGTTACACAGAATTTCGGCCTGATAGGTGTCCCCCAACATTCGTTTAGGCGACACAAAAATGGACTTGGCACTATATGAATATCCAGTGTTATTACGATTATTATTACTACAGTACATGAAGCTCTGCCAACTATTGACTAATTTTTCTACGATTGGAGAGCTTTATTATAACAAATCATTTCTGAACATTTTCATGTTCTTTTTGGACATCTGGCAGTACATCTGGCAAATTATTAGTAAAAAGTATGTAAGTAATAAAGATATTCATAGTGTATAATTTGCACCCTACTGTCTGGTTTGTTCAGATATTTCCACAATGACTCACTGTATCTTTAGCACTATTAAAAGGTTCAACAATAAAAAAAGAACAGTGCTTATTAACCCTAACCTTCCCTAACCTGCCAAAATCAAACACCCCTTTGTGTTTAATTTTGTGTGATTGGGTACTGTAGAGCCTTGGCACCATCACTTTGCATGGGACTTGATGCCCTGATTTTGTCTAAGTACAAAGAATGTGCCATTGGTTTACTACACAGTGTTGGAGTTTGTGTAGTTAGGGAAGGATTCTAGTAAAAAGGCTTGGGCTGTTAGGGTTAAAGATCATAATAAAGTGCAAAAAAATGAATTTAACGCCAGCAACAATTCTTGTTTAAAGAAACTGATTACTGCAGGGGACAAATAATTATTCAGGACACAGTTATGTGTGATTCAGGGCCGACAATGACAGGGTAGTTCTGAAGGGTCAAACAATGGACAAATGTGTACACGAGACATATGTGAACAACAATGGGTGCTACATGTACATATAGTCATCTCAACTTTAGCAAACATCTTTGAGGGACCTTTGATATGTGAACAAATACGACGCCTCTTTTAACACTATTTTGGGAAATTATTAAACCTCGTACCAGGCAAATTATAAGCCATGGGGGGGGGGGAGTTACATACATGTATATGAATAATTAGGAAAATGTCGTGCCTGCTTATAACAGCTTACCATGCTGAATAACACATACATGTATGTCGCTTTATGAACATTCCACACACCAACAGTACACATCAGGTTGGCGCAGTGGTTACTGTCCCCACCTTTCACCGCTGTGGCCCGGGTTCAATTCCTTCCCTGGTCCACATGTGGATTGGGTTTTCAGTCCCTACCTGATTCCGTGGGTTTTCCCAAGAATATTCTTCTGGGGTTTTCCTCCCACCTCTAAAACTGTAACTTCTTCTCATTGTCTTCTCTCTACAGGTTTCTTCAGGCTTTCGAGCTACAGTGCCCAGGGCGCTTTTGAGGAATCCTTGGTTTCATTACCAGAAAGAATTAATAATAATAATAATAATAATAATAGTGTCAACAACATTTTAACAATGATCAAAAATACTCCCTTCACCCAGCAAATGAAATCATCGCTCAACATTATGCCACAGTGTTATGGCCACATACACGAAATACATGTAGAGGAAATATTTTAGTCCTTTAATATTCCTGAATAAAATGCTCTTTGAAAACGGATTTCATAAAAATGATTGATAAGTGTCACATATGAACTGTAACATTCTAAGCCTTGTATTAAGTAACATTCGTCCTTGAATTGTGTAAATTCTACATGTATGTAATCCAGTCTTAATGTTAAAGTCAAACATTCAGACTTGTTCAACAATGTCTCCGACACCTCTCAATATTAAATCAGAATACATGTTTTGTCTCCGTGGCAAAAAACCCGGTGAAGATTACACAGTTAATACATGTTTTTCAGTCAACAGTCTGTAAACTACATGTACATATGTAGGTAGTTATGAAGCCTGGTACATGTAGGCCTACATACATGTACGTACGTGCAGCACTATGTATGTATCATGTATCTGGTTGTAAATATCATGTCTAAGTTTAAACCAGCTTGCCATGCATAACATACTTCCATGTTACAAATCAAAATATTCATGTACGCAACACTTTTACATGTACATGTACATGCATGTATAAAATGTATGTCTCGGTTACTGTCTTTTAATAATGTGCATGTACATGTGCGTGTACATGTTGAATAAAATTACAGTTAAACATTAAACACAGTAATAAATCTATTGCGTTGTACACTTTGAGTCATAAATCTTCAACTGGAGAATCACGAATTTCTGAATTAAATCTGCAGACCAAACGTCAAATGCTAACAACTTATGTCAATTCTTGGTGAAATTAATTCTGGGTGACATCTACAACGTACATGTAGCTTGTAGCCTAGTTATGGTTTCAGCAATCCTAGACTGGTGCAAAAAGTTGTCAAATGACATATGTGCATTCAACAAAATGAATCTCTCCATGATTCAAAGTTTTCAGACCAAGTTTAAAGTGGCATCCAACTCTCAAAAATGGGAAATTATTACAGCGCATGCACACACGAGGGCTAATCAAATACACCCATATATATTTGGGGGCAGGAACCAGTCTACAGCAGCACCCCCCCCCCCCCCCCAACCCCAAAAAGGAAAGGTATCCGTGTCGGAATATAAATAAAGCAACAATTAATAGACATACTTCCTGGATGCTCAGGACTCAGGAAGTACGTATGTAAATGCACAGATATGCAATATCTCAACTGTACAGCAAGTGTGGAATGAGCATCAAGATTACGTCACAACACTAGAGCCATTGTGCAGACACTTTGAATCTAAAATTTTCAGTCAAAATACTTTTACTGAACAGAAAATACAACTGGGTGTCTAAATCAAAGGTGTCCATATAAGACAAACAGGCATCCCTCTGGGGAAAGATTTTACTTTTGACATTACATCCCCACCAAAATGGATATCAAAGTAACATGTCTCACCTCTGATTGTTTCACTGAGAATCTAGTACTCCATGAGTGGGATACAGATTATTGCGAAAAATCACATCCATGTCACAGGGCTACCCAATTCACGTTACCATTGACCTATTGCCATGCATAGGCAGAAGCCAATCACAACAGACTGCGCATGACGTACATGTGCAGCCGAGTCTCAACTGGTCAAGCCTGTTGCCTAGGGAGCGACGTCTCCAGTGGTATCGCGCCGTGCGAGTGACGTATCTTATAAATGCAAGAAACGCGCTCGACCAATTGAGACTTAACTGCATGTTACCAATGAATGTTCATCACATACCACCGACAGCTCATTACACATGTATACGTGTTGACTGTCGGTGTGGTCGTCGGTGCACAATTCCTTGATGATTCTACATGCCTTACTTGTCACATTTGACCCATCTTTTTCTCCCTAGATTTCTCACTTTTTGGAAAGCTTAAAACACACCCATAGTTTTTTACAGCGAATTAAGAAAAACATGTTAACCATCCTTGCTTGCTTTATTTTTGGGGGCCGCCTGGATTTTAAAAAATGTTACCAGTGGAAATGAGGTAAAAAAAATTGCAACCGCTCCATCGGAAAATAAGCTTAAACACGTTCAATTGTCTTGTTCAACATGTCTCTCATTTTTGTGTCTTTGATAACAGTTGAAAAACCTACGGTTGTCGGAGTAAAAAGGAATGGCAGCCATCTTGAGAATAAAAATAAAAATTAAAAGGGTCCTCCTCCTTCCATAAAAGAACAAAAACCTGGACGCTTAACATTGTTTTTTACTTGGCCTATCTTCTATGATCCTCACTACTTACATGTACTGTGGACCAGTTTTAATTCAGTGTTGCAACTGGCCGTTTTCTTAGTCCAAGTAAATTGGACTCTCGCTTTTTTTTTTAACATTTGGACATGATCTGGCGATAGTAAGGTCCAAGGCAGATGTGTGTCATTGAGTATCCATTAATAAAACTTTCGACCACCAAAACTTACGACCACCAAAATACTAGATACGCCACCTGAGATACAAGTCGAGTTCTAGGATTAAGATGGAGGTATTAGGGTTCATAAATTGACGATCCGATGAAAAGTGAAATTTCCCGTTCAATTCCGAGAGGCACCCGCAGAGCATGTCGTCTTGTCGCTGTAGAGTTCAAATATCGTGACCTCCGACCTCGCATATTACGGCACGACATCACTTCTGTGCACACATAATGCACAGCGTAGCTTCCATATGCTGGTGACTGTTTCCTCTATAGGGTTCGAACGTTCGTGGTACATGCACGCGAACGTTGTAACCCTTTACAGGAAGCAGTCGCTGGCATACGGGTGCCTCTCGGAATTGAATGGGAAATTTCACTTTTCGTCGGATCGTAAGTGAACCTTAGTACCTCCATCTCGGTCATGCTATTTAGCGTCAACAAGCGTCAACAAACCCGATCAGCGTCAACAAAGCGTCAACAAGCTTGAAATGCACATTTAAGCTTCACAAAAGCTATACTTTTATTAAACAAACTCTCGCATCTCGTATTATGCAAGAAATTGGGCGAATTCTCGTTCACAATCCCACATAAAAACGAAATTACGATGAATGGGCGCTGCCATCTTTGTTTTCTCTTTTGCGCATGCACGATTGCACCATGTCTCGGAAAAACAAGATGGCTGCCGGGAAAAAGCACCGTTGATGTCGTACTTTTTCGCTTAAAAATCACACATTTTAAGATACTTTTAAATACTAATGATACTTTTAAATAATCATAGGAGCCCACTAAATATTGTGAATAACATGTTTAAGCTTAACATTGCTTTTATAAGTTGTTGACGCTTTGACGACGCTTGTTGACGCTAATTAGCATGACCCCCTCCATCTTAATCCTGGAAGTCTACTTGTATCTCAGGTGGCGTATCTACAGTTAGTATTTTGGTGGTCATTGTAAGGGTGAAATCTGATGTTTTTGTTGGGTCTTCAGATTAATGCCATATGGATAATCAACAGAGCACATCTGCCTTGGACCCCTACTATCGTCAGATCATGTCCAAACGTAAAAAAATGCGATAAATTCATCCAAGTTACTCGAACTACCCTTTTCTGTGACTTTTGTTGTGAAAAGAATTTAGAGGTGAAAAGGTGGGGTCAGCCAACTTACTAGGCACGTTATGTACAGTACTTGGGTAAGATTTAAGGATTTGAGGATTTGAGTACAGTACTTGCTTGAAAACTAATACCAGCTCTGCCGGTAACTGATGTTTTACAAGCTGGTACACTGTGACATCAGAAGATAAGGCCGTGTCCGAATTACTTCAAGCCGCAGCCAAGTAATTCGGCCAGGGCCTATGCCCTATGTTATATTCAACAATAATCAAATTTGTAATTGATTTCTGAAGAAAAAAAACAGAACTGATGAACACTTTTAATTTAAGTTTTATAACTACAGTACAAAAATGAAAAAAAGAAACCATACTGCAGACGGTAAACTAAAACAAAACACGAGTAATATGCTAACATTTTCCAAACACTTTAATCTAATTTTATTAGATTATAGTGGTTTGAAAATAATACAAACAAAATTTAGCCCACCCTGTGAAACGGACGTAAACGTCAGCAGTTTCTACATCTAGCAACACAGAAACACGTATCGACAGCGATCAGGTGTAAAATTGGTCGCCCAAACCAGTAACATTTTTCTCCCCAAATTCATGAAATTGAACGTCGAAAAACAAAAGGATACAGCTTTACTACATCCGTGTCCATCCGTCGTTTATTCGGCGGTGGTGACGACATTTTGGAGGGCTAAAATCGGGTAAATATTTTCGGTGAAAAACAGCTGTTCCTGTGCAAAAAAGATACACCCAGCGATCTTGCGCGAAATATACCCATCACAAACCGAAGTTATCCGAACCGTACCAAAACAATAACTATGTAGGGCGATACCACTTTACACGGGTAAGTAAATTCCCATCCACACTTCTCTCAAGCGATCTTTTTCACAATTATATGAACCAGTATTTCCATATTTTGCTGAAAATAACCTGTTTAGGATGTACAGAATCATTCCTTACCGATTCGGTAAATACACCTTTGTTTTACACTTGTTAAATTGGTGAATGATCACATACCCAATAATCCGAACCCCTCAGTAGCCAGTTACGGAAGTTGATCACGTGATACTGACGTAATTCTCCAAGGTCACTAAAGCTGCGTGACCTCATCCATAAAAATGAAAACGAGGTCAACAGCTGACCGTACGTAAACAAATAACGTAATCACACACGTCATATCATCAGAGGGCGCGGCGAACCGAAAATCGTTTCTCTGAAAAAAATTGTTGTAGCATAATGGATCTACTTTCGGCTTTAAAACATTCTTTGGACATGAATCTGGATTATTCAACATTGAAAGTGACTTGAAAAATGTTCAAAAACAGGAAACTGTTCAACATGATAAAAAGCAATTTTCTTTTTTTATTCCTTATATCACAAAACAACATTTTATTCTAGCTGGGATATCATTTTGACATAAGGGTGTAGACAAATAAAAAAAAATTTTTTTTCGTTATGACTGACATTTATAATTTAAAACAATCATCATTTTATGTGCAAAATACTAAACCACACATAAAAACATAAAACAAGCACATCAAAGTCACATTTCAGCTAACAACAAGTTTAATTTTATTACGAAAATACAGGGGTTTTGTGATTAAAATTAAAATAGGTCAGGAACACAAAGGAAATGTAAATAAAATATGTAAATTGTTAAAACATTCCCCTAAAAAGCAGTTGTAAGCTTTCTCAAAATACACGTGTGCAGTTATGGAGTAAGGAATAAATCATGGGGTTGTCAACCAGGTTTCCACAAATATTGGCTCCGATTGTTTTAACTAGTTATGATGATTGAAACAAGCAAGACAGATATTCATCAACTTCACAAATAATGTTGTTGGATATCACTTCATCCCAAATAAACAGTTTATGTGCTGAAATTTTTTTTAAAACTATGCATGTTACAAATGTCATTCAATACACAGGTTTATAGTGTAGCTTCCTTTGGTGATTTCAGTTAAAAGTATGACATAACTTTGGTTCTGATTAAAAATAATGTTAATTACTTTCAACCTGAAAGCTACTGTTTGTAGAGATTATCAGGCTTTCAAGCAGACTCAGGTGAAAAAGTAGGAGAATAGTAGGATCAAAATTTTCCAAAAAAACAACAAAACTAAACAGGACAAAAGTAGGACTTTGGAGGGCAAAATCAGGTGAAAAGTAGGACTTTTGCGGGCTTTCAGTAGTTTTCGTTGATACTCAACCATGTCCGCAGCATCACAAGCCTCATTTCACTTGTGCTGCATCCTCAACTATTACAGCTCTTGGAAGTTGCAGTACCCCTGAACCCAAGCCCTTAATTTCTATATTTTTATATTAGAGTATGTAACAATGTTAAGAAAAATATTAAATGAGATTTCATTTTTCGGAGTTGTTGGACCAAAATTTAGAAAAAAGTTGGAAAAGTAGGAAAAAAATAAGAATTTCAAGAAAAAAGTAGGAAAAGTAGGAGCAAGGTAAAAAGAACAGGAAAAAATAGGAAAAGTAGGAATACTTGAAAGCCTGGATGATACCAGTACCAATCCTTCACCAGAAACGTCACCTCAGCGAAAAATATATCTGAAAACCTCCCAAAATGCTATGGTTTACAGTGTATTTCTGTTTCAACAATCAAAATAAGAAAAATATGAACGTGCAGAGAATCATTGTTAAAGCTGAATGTTTTTTTCTCACTATTTTCTTCTTATTTGACAATATTTTCTTGTGACCCGGATGATGGATTGAGCTCAAACTTTCACAGGTTTGTTATTTCATGCATATGTTGAATCACACAAATTATGAACGCTGAATGCAACTATGTTGTCAGCTCTACCAATGCTGTATAAAACCTTTTTAACAGCTGAAGGCAAGAAAATATATTGCTGGTTTCACATTGATTGTTAAAAATACACTTTTACTTGTAATAACGGAAAGTAACTGGGCAATCTTTATCGAATAAACAATGCCATGGACTACATTATTTATTCCAACACATGAAATACTTTATTCGTAATCAAATTGTCTGAATCTACCAAATTATAATTCCACGAACGCAAAGAAAAAAAACCCAATGTTTTATGGGATTTGGCTAAATGGATTTATTCATGACAGTAAAGTTGGTGTTGGTGGTGCTACACCTGTTAAAATGGTATGTGTCATTTCACAGAGCTATAATAAATTACTAGAGTGCTTACTCCTCATGTCCCCTCATGCAGATGCTTTGAAGCCGCCCTAGGTGCGGCCATGATTGGATGTTTTGTATTTGATGTACCTGACTGAAGAACAATTTAAAATATTTAAAAACATCACTGTGTGGCCATTCTGCATATGTCTTTTGTGTACATCCGAAAACATCCTGGACTTTAACTTGACAAATCTTTGTCATACAAAATTTCCAGATTTTCATAGGTTTGTGCGCAAACACGGACGCGCCCAGCATGCGTCACTCCAAACCGGCGAGTTAGCACTCTAATGTTTTAATATACACGTAGCTCTATGGTCATTTTTGCACTTGGTGTGAAATTCCGCATTTTTTGCATTCGGTGGACATGCAAGTTTTAAAACCGTTGGGAATTCTTTCTACTGCTTTGTTAAACTTGGATGTCCGTAGAAATATCCTCTGGACAAATGAGGTAATATAAATAATTTGTTGACAGTGAGGTTGGTAACAAGCCTATCGATATCAAAGTTAAGATTAACTCAACAGTCCTAAATCCTCCATTTTAATATGATTTTCTACACAGCCTAGGGAGTTTATAGGGTTATTGTACATTTCTTGTTAAAATAGAAAGACAGTGAGAGTTAAAAAAAAAAATCACTCCCGTTCCTCAATATCTACATGTTCACTATTTTTTAAGTCTAAAATGATAAAAACAGGATGAGGGAGTGTATTGTGGACTAGGTGGATTCATTGGGAAGATCTGTGGTCTGTGTTGGGGGAGGGGCCGTGGTCTGTGTTGGGGGAGGGGCCGTGGTCTGTGTTGGGGGAGGGGCTGTGGTCTGTGTTGGGGGAGGGGCTGTGGTCTGTGTTGGGGGAGGGGCTGTGGTCTGTGTTGGGGGAGGGGCTGTGGTCTGTGTTGGGGGAGGGGCCATGGTCTGTGTTGGGGGAGGGGCCGTGGTCTGTGTTGGGGGAGGGGCCGTGGTCTGTGTTGGGGGAGGGGCCGTGGTCTGTGTTGGGGGAGGGGCCGTGGTCTGTGTTGGGGGAGGGGATGTGGTCTGTTTTGGGGGAGGGGCCGTGGTCTGTGTTGGGGAAGGGGCTGTCTCCTTGCTCTGCCAGATGTTCAAGATTCTTCTGACTGCCTTCCAGGTCTGACTGGGCGGGGTCTGGAAAATGGAAACAAAATTGAATTTATGCACTGCCATTAAAATAAATTAATAAATTGATAAATAAATATCGCAAGTCAGGGAATTTAGACACACAGAAGCAAGGAATGGAAAAGATCAAACTTGGTTAATAATCCACAGGAATTTGACATTACATGTTGAGTGCATTTGAGGTTACTATAATGCATACATATTCATGGTAGAGCTAAACTCCAACTGGTCAATTCACCATCACATGCCAGTGGATATTTTTTGCTCAGTACCCGCACATACATGGGAATGTTGTACTTTGAGAAAAAGCATAATGTGCAGTAGACTAGCACACAGATAAACTGTGTCAGTCTACTGCGCATGCATACGAGGGCTGGGGACATGGAACTAGCACACAGGCTGGGCGGGTTGATACGCAAGCAGGGCGGTCGAGGCACATTATGTCCAGCACTTTATACCACGGGACACCTGATAAACTGAAATTTGTCTCGATGAAATTATACAAATTTTGGACCATAAAACAGACACCTGAATATGTATGAGATATAGTAAAACAAATATAACGCGGTTTATTTTGGATAGATAGTCGATATTAGCTCCCCCCAGTATTGAAAGTTAATACACTAGTTCCCTCGGCTTTGACTTAGAACTAGTTTGTCAACTTAGTTTTAGGTCCCCGTTTTCCTCAGTATGTACTGCAGCAGGCTTTCAAGTAGACCCAGGTGAAATACTAAAATAGTAAGATCAAAATTTTCAAAAAACAGGACAAAAGTAGGACTTTGGAGGACAAAATCAGGATAAAAGTCAGACTTTTGCAGGCTTTCAGGAGTAGTTTTCGTTGATACTCACCCATGTCCACAGCATCACAAGACTTATTTGGCATTTTCTGAGCTAACACTTGTGCTCCATCTTCAACTAAGCTATTGTAAGTAAAGTTGCAGTACTGCACTCAAGCCCTTTATTGTGTGATATTTATATGAGAGTGTGTAATACTGTTACGTAAAATATTCAATGAGATTTCTTTTTTCGCAGTTGTGGGACAAAAAAGTAGGAAAAAGTAGGAAAAATTAGGAAAAATTAGGAAAAATTAGGAATTTCAAGAAAAAAGTAGGAAAAGTAGGAATACTTGAAAGCCTGCTGCAGTTACCATGGATCTGCCTAACTACATCAAACCGAACTTCAAGCTACTGAGGATGTTAAGGAAAGCTCAAATAGAATAGATTTTTAACCTTCCCAGTGTGGATTTAAGAGCTGTATACTCGGTGTTTCTGAGAACCTGTTTACTGGGGGCGGAACTTGAATCCATGACAACCTGCTTATAGTGCAGATTTTTTAACCACTTGATCACCGAGCTTGCCGAGGTTGGCTGGCCGATTCAAATGCAATATAGCGGCAGCTACTGCAATACTCTCAAATATTTGGCAGGTACTTTCAATGTAAAAAAGCAAAAATCTCTTTAAAGTTACATAATCTACCATCCTGCAAAGACAGTCTTGTTGACTTGACTTGCTGACTCGGACTCGAGTCAGACTCGAGTCTCGATTTTTTTTACTTGAGACTTGACTTGACTTGGAAACAAAATTAACTTGGGACTTGACCCGACTTGAAAGAACATGACTTGCGACTTGACTCAACTTGAATCAATTTGACTTGCTGACATTACCACTTTTGTTAAAATAAACACAAAATTTTGGGCATACGCACATATCGGTTGAAAAAAATGTCGAGCCTACAGCGCATAGCAAGCTGAGTGTCCAGTACGTATGCGCGGCCAAAGCACTGGACGATTGCATGGAGAATCGTCAAGACAGCATGCCAGGTTGATTTTGTACAGTGCATGTGGGCCAGCCTATGCGTAGTCATTTGTCATTGGAATTTTAATTTACTATGTTCAACAATTGACTTGAGACTTGGTACTTTGCCTTGGGACTTGACTTGACAAAAAAAATTTGTTACAGCACTGTGCAAATTCCATCATTATAGATGGGACTCACTGTTTTCTTGTTGATGACTGGTGCCAGAGCTCCGTAGGTGTCTGATTCCGTCTTCTTCAGCAGAATCACCAGCAGCTGCTGCCAGCTGAGCTCTGCCACAGGTTGTTTGTCCGTGTTTGTCTGTTCGTTTGGAACTCTCTCAATTTTGACTGGCTGGACTGTAGATGGCTGAACCCAGGGGCACCACGAACGGTGCTCTGTGGCAGGATTGAATGCCGACTTCTCTATATCCTTGGAACAAAACCAAAACAAACGATCCAAATTGAAATACTTTAATCCAAACCATCCCACATCCACCAAAATCTAACACCATGTTGTGTTGAATTTTGATGGGTTCACGACTGTACAGCCTTGGCACCATTACTTTACATGGAGCTATGATGCCCTAATTCAAAAAATAAGCCATAGGGTTACTGCACAATGTTGGATTTTGAAAGGTTCAGGAGACTTCCCAGTAAAAGTGCCACAGGAGTTAGGGTTAATGGACAAGGATTTAAACCCTATTTGTACAGTACATGGGATTTCCTGTGGTCCTGCCACACATGTACAGATCAGGCATCCGAGATATCCCACACAGTGGCTGTGTGGATGTGTATTCACAGTGAGTGGGAGTTTGTGAGAGAATTGTGCGTTATTTTGTAGTTTGATGTAGATTCCGTATTGCCATGAGAGAAGTCTGCGTCATTTTGTAGTTTTATGTAGATTCCGTATTGCCATGTAATAACAAAAGAGTGACCTTTGAGAGCTATTTTTTTATCAAGTCCCCTCTAGCCCGCTGGTGCCATTTATCTAAAATCTGACATCCTAACACCTTGCACTTTTTTGTGCCTAGTGCTAGACAAACAAGGTGCAAGGTGTTATGACATCAGATATGTTTGCTGCCCACAGCGACAACTTTTAGACAAATGGCACCAGTGGGCTATGCCGCACTAGAGGAGACTTGATAAAAATAGCTCTCAAAAGTCACTTTTTTGTTATTTTATGGCAGAAATAGTTGCCTGTTTCATTTTCAATACGCAATCTACATAAAACTACTAAATGACGCAGACTTCACTCGGCAATCAACATCCTATTTTAATAAGAGCCTCGTCACACCAGGCAACTTTAATGAGCAACTTGGAGACAACAGCAAGGGAATGCCTGGGTAACACAAAGACATTTTTCTGACAGTATATTAACCCTAACCCCCTGGGCATTTTTACTTGGAAGTTTCCTCAAACTGTCAAAATCCAACACTGTGCAGTATACTTATCATGACATGGACATCATAGCTCCCTGTAAAGTAATGGTGCCAAGGCGCTACAGTTCTGAATCCATCAAAATTCAACACAACCTGCTGTTGGAGTTTGTAAGGCTTGGGATAGTTAAGGTTAACATTACTTAATAAAACTGTGTCGAAATTGAAATGTGAATGTTTGTTTTTGAGATTGTCCGGAACTGATTGCCTGTGAATTGCCTCATGCATCAAGGCCCTAAGGGTTAATTAACATCAATGTAAAAATCTCCTTATTAATCCTAACTACCCAATGTGTGCCAAAAATCAATTAAATGGCATTGCTGGATTCTAAAGGTGACAGTACTTTAGCAAAGTAGACTTGCTTCAGTGTCAACACAGGGAACTGATCCCCTGCCAAGGTCTGAGCACTGAGCCTGACAAAATCACTCGCACATGCTTTATGCAGTGGTACTGTCCCCGCTTTCCACCTCTGTGATCCAGGTTCGAATTCCACCCGAGCTAATACGTAGACAGGGTTTTGTTTGATCCTGCGGGTTTCCCCTGAATCTGCCCGGAGCGTCCCCCATCCTCTAAAACTGAACATTATCTTATCTAAAACAGGGGTGATTGGCCAAAAATGAAAAATCTACAAAATCCACAAAACATCCACGAACAATCCACGAGGACCCCAGATCACCATATAGTTTGCAATTGCCTAAAGGCACCCCCTTAAAATATCCGTTTTTATTGGTCTATATCCACTTTTACAGGTAAAAACACCTTTAGAACAACACCTCAGGAATTCCAAAATTCTGAAATCCCGACAAAAAATCCTGAAATCAGGCAAAATCCTCACAAATCTTACTCCTGCTTAAATTTTCTTCAAGCTTTCGACCTACAGTACCACTGGTCAACTTTGGAGGAATCATTCGCTTCATTTTCAGAAAGAGTTCAATAAAATGGTTATATGAAATTGCTGTCTGATAAGTAGTGAACAACAAAATCAACTTGCTTTGATTCTCTTAGCTGGTGGCTCCTCATCCGAGTCCACTGTACTCGGGTTGTTGATGACTACTGGACTGGCCTCAGACTCTTTCAAAGAATTGAAATTCCAGAGTCCTGCGTGACGCCGACAGTACTTGCATACCAACACAGGGCAACCGGTTTGCTCTGAGTGACTGCAGGGAACAGGGGTAATAAACATATATTATGTGATTATGAGGGTCGGGGTACAAGGGCAGTTGTAAATTCTGAACCCCCCCCCCCCAAAAAAAGAAAAACCAAGGATGGGGGAGAGATAAATAATATCAACTATTAACCACCCCTGTCCGGCTGTTATTAATGGGGGTGCTGGTATGCCAAAATGAGCTTGTGCAGCCAAGCGTAATGCAGACGATAGGCAAACAATGTCCGTATTCAATGGGTTTAATACAAATGACTTGCATGTCGCACGCCTGAACACCAAAACTCAATTTTGAAACGAGATTCATTTTTGAAGTGGCGCTCATTTATAGATTGTCTGGTCATCATATACTCCCTTATCTACTCAATTTCACACACAAAAACAGCCAAATTAATGAGGAAAAAAATATATCAAAATTTAAAAAATATACACAGAATGTAGCTTCATGGTGTGGGTGACAAAATCATTCTTGAAAAACATATAAACTGTGGTACATTTTGTAAAATAAGTACATGTAACCAGACCAAAGGCTCTCACCTTCTCTGCCATCCAAATACGGCCAGCAGACAGACGGCTACCCAAACAGGTTGCTCTTCCTCGTTCACAATAACTGCTGAATCACCTTGCTCTGTTACTGCCTTCAAGAGCACCGACTTAACTTCATCGATGTTAAATCCCTCCTGAAGCAACAGTAAAAAAAAAAATTATAATAAATAAGGTGAAAGCAGGCATTGTTCTAGACAGAAATTTTGCGAGAGCAGGGTTGATAAAAATCATGATTTTTTTTTTTTAAATAAAAAACAATCTGATTTTTAAAATTTAAATCGGATTTTTAAAATTGTTTTTACCATCGTACCATTGGCACAAAACATTTGTTTCAAATAAGTCAATTTAAATGACCATCATTGAAAGTCGAGTATAACCACACACAATTGTTCATGAAATCAGTACTAAAATCCCTTTCATTAATCATATTCTTTTCTAGAATACAAAGTTTGTCTTAAAATCTCTGTTACAGCATCACCATCATACTGCACATTTCTCTTCCAAGTTGATAACAGGAACCCCCCTCCTCTCTACACACAGCCATGGTGGAATAAAACTATTTAATGCAGTATTTAATTTAAAAAAATTAAGGCACTGTCCTTATTTTGATCCCGTAAAAGTTTTTACAATTTTTGCGGTGGAAATATTGTCCTTCGACATCATTTTGCATTTGCAGCTGTAGAATGGAAACCAGACAATGGAACTTTCAATGGACAGAGCACCATTGAAGATTTAGGCCCATGTTAAAATATAGACGGTTTAGCAGAGAAGATGAGGCAAAATTTGCAATTTAGGAAAATAAAATATTTATTAAAAAATCATTAAAAGTCCCAACACAACATTTTTTAATTGTCATTTTTATACAACTCAGCAGTCCTTAATGCCTGATGAACTGGATAAAAATCGCCACTCAGGGTGGGGGGAGTGGGAGTGGGGATGGTCGGGGCGGGGGGGGGGTCAGGTCAGGTCGGGGGTATCAATTGATAGGCGCATTACATGCATGAGTTATTTAAACCTACGGGTATGTACATGTACATACAAGAGAGGAATACTGTATCATACATACTGTATCGTACATTACACACACAATGTACTTCAGAATCATGTATGCATTGTACACAAGATAAATGTAGTACACTGTTTCAGGAAACTGGCCTTATACATCATTTAGAGTGAGTATAAGAGATTTAAAGTTAATGACAGTCAGGTTTGAATAACAGAAATTGTTTTTACATTAAACAAAATAACAGAAATTTAAAAAAATCAAAACGTGATTTTTATCAGTGATTTTTTGATTTTTATCCAGTGATTTAAATCATGATTTAAATCAATGATTTAAATCGAGTGATTTAAATCAAACAACCCTGTAACCAACTTTTAAGATTTTCTTAGAAATTTGCGGCAAGTTTTTGGCATTTTGTGCAGATTAAAAAAAAATTAAATATTAAGACATTCTCAAAAGTATTACAATTTTACAAAAATCAAGATTTGGCCAACTTGTTTGGTTGCCCTTTTTCCTGGAAGGGGGGGGATAGCGGGGGGGGGGGGGGGGGGGGGGGGGGCTTCAAAGTTTGGGGATATAGGCTTTGTTTATATCACTATGAAAGCAAAGCCAATTTAACCCTAACTACCCCAAACCTTACAAACTCCAACAGCAGATTTTGTCAAATTTTGATGGGTTCAGGACTGTAGTGCCTTACATGGAGCTATGATGCCCCAATTTGTCTAAGTGCAAAGAATGTGCCATAGGTACATGTATACTGCACAGTGTTGGATTTTGACAGGATGAGGACACTTCCTAGTAAATATGCCTAGGGGGTTAGGGTTAATCGACTAGACACAGTAAACTGTAAGCTGCCTCGTCATACTTCAAGGCTTGAAATAAACCTTTCTCACATTCTTAAAGCATCAAGGATGACAAACATCAATCATATTGGCTTTTGAAGAGCATGCACATCAAAATGAATGTGATTTGTTATATTGGTTGTCATGGGTTTTAAAATCCTATTCTGGTTGGCTAATAATATTGCATTATTAGCCGTTCCAATTCCAGAAGAGTTGCATCACCTGTAACTGGTACCCTGAGATTTGCTCTATTATTTCCTTATGATTACTGCCATTGATTTTTTGGTTATCATATTCCTTATGTTCCAAGCAAAGATATGTGAAAAGACCATCTCTCAACTCCAGACAGATATTTAGAATAAAAATCAATGAATGTTCGGACTGGTTCGCAGTGCCATAGGTTTGTGCATAAATTGCACAATTTGCCTGTCATCCATACCCATAAATGCATTGAGTGTCAAAAAGGTTTACTTGGCCCTGGATGCTGAACTTTGACTCCGCATATTTAGCACATATTTCTGGTTGGCATAAGCAGTTTCACAGATATAACTACCTAGGCTGAATTGTGTAGAGTTGCTTAAAAGTTAGCAGAAAACCTGTGCTAACTATAGCAGGAAAATGTTGCTAGCTTAATCGCTATGTCACAGCCAAGTCATGCTAACGCCAGAGCGTGCTTGGAAATTTCTATTGTTGCGTCACTATTTTAAGCAAATTCTGCATGTGAAGTTAGTAAGCCCTTTCCTGCCCTTAATAAATTTAAAGCTTACAGTCTATATGAAACGGAGAGAGATTCCGTGTGCTACACTATGTAATTGGGCGCAGGGGTGATACAATGGCAACAAAGCATTGTGGTACTACAAAACAGGTATTCAAAGTGTTATTACCTCTTTCTTAATTAAGCTGCAATCGACACTGGGTAAGCGAACACCTAAAGGATGCAAGGTGTCAACCCTGGAATAGAAGTCTTCAACAACAGATTTGATATCACCAAGAGGAATATGCAGAAAGGATTCTGTCAAAAATAACACAAACAAATTTCAAAGTGGTAAGATGGCAGATGGCAGATGACAGATGAACAAATGTAATACCTTCTGGTTCAAAGTAATATTCATAAGATAATTTTGAAATACATTTTATAATACAGAACTTTGCGAAGTATTTGATCAAAGGAGTCGGTAAACAGACAGGTGCTAAATGAACATACCATGTTGTAGTCGAGTACATTTCCATGAGTACAAGTAAGAGTACTTTTGCATGAGTACACGTATGAGTATGAGTACTTCACCCCGAGTACGAGTACATGGAATTTTTTTCATGCGAGTACGGGGATGAGTACGGGTACATTTTCATGAGTACGAGCACGAGTACATAACACTGGAACCAGTGTTGTAGTCGAGACCATTTCAAGACCAGGCACAAGACCAGGCACAAGACCATGCACAAGACCATTCACAAGACCAGCTTGTAACAGGCACAAGTAACAGGCATAAACCATGACAAAGGAATGCTTTTGTTACAGTTCATTTGAATAGCTTAAGACTTGGATTAAGACTGCTGGTCTTGTGCTGGTCTTGTGCTGGTCGTGCAGGGACTTGTGTGGTCCTGCAGAGTCTTGTGTGATCTTGTGATGGTCTTGACTACAACACTGACTGGAACATACACATAATCAGTGAGCTATGTTAAATTACTAGAGCACTAAAACTCCTCACTTCCTCAAAAGTTTAGATACAGCCAGAAATGCTTCTTCAATTTTTATATTTCTTGCAATTTTTCTATTTTAAATGTAATGTACATGTACTACTTCAATCGATTCCCCTTGTGTGTGAGTCTACTTGTTTTAAAACAAATTATTCAAATCTCACCAGGAAGTCAACCTCAAGTCACAAAAAACAGACCCCCTTGTTTTAAGAAAATGAGCTCAAAGTTTGTGTCCTGTGCATATTACAACCAGAGTTTAAAAAGAAATCACCCCCAAAATATGATATTGAATTCAGTTTTTAAACTTTGGGATATGATCGAATGGGGCCTTTCAAGTGTAAAAATGTTAAACTCCCAAGATTGACTCTTCGGTGAAAAATTGTTGTTTCTGCTTGTAACTCAAAAAGCAATACAACTTTCCGCACATTTAGTGCGGACAGATCACAAATATTAAACAACATGAAATAAAATGAAAGAAAGTGAAGAGTAACGAACTAACCTGGTGAAGGGCTGTCCGGCCACGGACATATCTTGCTATGAGCTGTTCTGATAGATTCCTTCAATTTACTGTAGGCCTGACTGTCTGAAAGATAGAACGATCCAAAAGGTGTTTATGTTTCACTCAACAGGCTTGACAGCAATGATCCATCACGAGATTTCTTTAAGATCCTGAATCTAATCTTATTTATCTTCATCAAACAATCTTCAACATCTAGTTTGTGTTGATGATGAGTATCTGGCAGGTAGGGTGATTATTTCAAGGTCTTTGGGGTGATTTTTTTATTTTAAACTTGGTCATGACATGTAAGCCGTACTTTTAAAACCCCATTTTAATTTTTTTTAATTTTTTTTTATTATTAAGCTTCGGGAAGACTATTAGACTCCGACATTGGAATCACAATCAGGATTCCATTTCTTTTGAGGGGTTGACTCCCAAAAGTAGCTGAATATTTCTTCCTTGCAGACAATTCAGGCACCATCAAAAGATTCTGAATGTTACTGACTCCATAAAGATTGCAGATTCTCTGAAAAGTCCTCACGTGGCACTTTGCAAACAAGTTTTTGTGTCCGTGAATCAAATCAATAGAATCAAAGGCTGTGCCATCTGGTGAAGGGACTCCTCAGCCATAAGTGCTGTACATGTCAGGGGTGAGATTGGCCAAAAATGAAAACTCCACGAAATCCACAAAAATCCACAAAAAATCCATGAGGAGCCCAGATCAATAAAAAGTTTGTATTTGCCTAAAGGCACCCCCTTAAAATATCCATTTGTTATTGGTCTATATTTACTTTTACAGGTAAAAACACCTTTAGGACAACACCTCAGGAATTCCAGAATTTGCAAAAGAGATTCTTAAAAAATTCTGAAATCCTGGGAAAAAAATCCTGAAATCAGGAAAAATCCTAACAAATCTCACCCGACATGTAATAGTGTGGCAGCCCAGCAAGTAAGATTTTTTGCCGTAGTCCAGAATGTAAGTCCCCCCTCCCCCCCCCCCCCCCGCCCCGTTATATTTTGCATTAACCCCTACTTCAAACTTACTTAAGAAGAATGGACTTGCCCGAATCTTAATGAGTTGCCACAACAGCTAGAAGCCTTTGTCTACAGGAAGTTGTTCAACCAGCAATTGTACAATCAGCAATGACCCAGCAAGTACATGTCTAATAACAAAGTTGTTCTGAAGTCCAGGGCCCATGTGCATAAAAGGCTACTAGGCCTAGTTGGCAACTAAAATGGACTTAAGTTGCTTACTAAGCCTAGTTGATTACTAATTGTGATGCATAAAACCCAACTAGATATAGTAACATTCTAAAATTCTGGCAAAAGTTAGAGTTGATCTGGGGTACCTCTAAGTCACTAGATGACAACTAGCCCAAAATAGGTTTTCGTCTTGGGTAAAATTAATTGTTCTTTCACGCTTGAGACTCATGGTTGTAGTTGTAACTTTATGTACTAGCTGTAGCAACCTTGTATAGAGAATTTATGTAGTTCTACAAAATGTAAGTACTGCACAGTAATGCAATGTTACAAAGACCTTTAGAAAGGAGTTATGCTAATTTGGAATGTGATTCGAAGCTCAAACACAATAAACTTGTCTACAAGCCTATTGTATCTGACATAATCACCTCCTCTCCAAGGCCATAGCACCCAAATCAGTTACAAACCAAATTGTCCTAGTATGCAACTAGTAAGCAATGTGCCTAGTGAGGTTTTATGCAACACAAATTAGTTGCCAACTCCGTAGGTATAAACTAGGGAATTTATAATCTTACTAAGCACTAGTTGGCAGCTAAACTAGTAGCCTTTTATGCACATGGGCCCTGTAGGTTTTGCTGACAACTCATCATTATTTTCTTACAGGGTCATCAACCGAGCAATTTTAATGTGCCTTGTGTCGACGTCATTTTTTGCCTGTTGCACGGGTGCAACAATAGGTTGATGGATATACGGAGTCGATCCTGAATGGAATCGCGATTCCTGCTTAGAGTTAGAGTCGACTCCAAAGATATTGGAGTCGCCCAAGCCTTTAAAAATGGTTCCCCAAGCCTATCAAAATGTTTCCCCCTCCCCCTTGTCAATATAACAGCACCCAAAGGAAATCCAATTTATTCAAAAAAGAGCTGTTAAAATTATACTTGGAAAGAAATACAGTTATAATGAGGCTCTTGAAATGACTAAATTATCATCCTTGGTTGAACGGAGAAATTATTTACTCTATAACTTTGGAACTAAACTTCTTAATTCAAACCAGTACAGACACTGGCTTCCACCATCTAAGTCTGATACAAATTGCAGAGCCTTACGTAACATGTCTGGTTTAAATATGATTAGATGCAATACAGAAAGGTACAACAAATCAACCATTCCACAACTTGCTAAGATTCTTAATTAATGGTCTGTCTTCCCAACTTTCTTTCCTTGTTGTCCTATTTTAATGTTTAAGTTTGAGTCATTATTTATTTAATTTAACTTGTTTTTTCTCCTTTTTTATTACTGAATGAACAAGGGTTAATTATGTAGGTTTTTTATTATACTGTCGTTTTATAATATTTATTGTATTCGTATCAAGTCTTATTAATTCCTGTAATTGAATTTTGTATGTGTAATATATTGTGTATAATGACCCTTTCAGCTTTTGCTGCTGGTCATTTTGTTTATGCCAATAAATAAAAAAAAAAATAAAAAAGCAGGGGCGATGTGACCAACATTCCTTACATGATTCTGTCTCCCACAGTGACGGAAGCCCACCACAAAATATCTCCCTGCAGCTGATGCATTTCAGACAATCTGCGTCGATGTTCTCCCAGCCATACCGGGCACAATGTAGAGGCGACAGGTCAGAAGGCTTGGCAAACCAACCAAATGCGTAATCGGAAAGTTAAGTAAAAATTATGACATTATCAAAACAATTGAAGAATAAACCCTTTCAGTACTATATTATATTGTATACCACAGTTGCAGTTGAGTACTTTTTGAGTCCTTTGTAAAATCTCCAAACAACGCTTTGATGCTTGGAAGCATTAACCCCAACTACCCCAAGCCTTACAAACTCCAACAGTAGGTTGTGTTGAATTTTGATGGATTCAGGACTGTAGCACCTTGGCACCATTACGGAAAGAGTTCCATATCTGGACATCACTTATACCTCGTGCACAAAGTCTATGGGCCATGACAGAAAAAGTCAAAGTATTTTCAAAGAATAAGTTGAAAATGTTTCCCTCCTAAATTCGTGTTTCTTCATCAGATTTACACTTTTTGGTAGTTTTTAAGTTATCTTAAGGGAAAATAAGTGATGTCCGGATATGGAACTCTTTCCACCATTACTTTACATGGAGCTACATGTATGATGCCCCAATTTGTCTAAGTCCAAAGAATGTGAGATATGTAGGTATACTGCACAGTGTTGGATTTTGACAGGTTGAGGACACTTCCTAGTAAAAATGCCTAGGGAACTGAGAAGTCACCGTTACATCCAGCGCACAGTTGCCAAACTCTGACATGAGCCAATGACATGAGCTGTCCTTTGAGGGTGAGGTGGGGACCTACTGATTGAATATTACACGTAGATTGTAAGGATATTGTGAAGGTTTCCACTCTTCCAAAGAAATCATCGGCGTCCAATGGTCTGAAGGATCGCCGGGATGGTGTACCTGGCTTATTACCAGGCATAGATCCATCAGTGTTGTCATTAGCCCCTTGACTTCTTTTGTCTTCATTTACTGCTAGTGGTGCAACCGAACTGAAAATATAACATGGTAAAACAGAAAAATGACATCACTTGTTAAACTCCTTGGTTACCTGTACTATAAAGATAATGGGCCAGGTTGTGCAGTTTTCCCACTGGCAACAATCAGGAAGCTGTAATCATTGTAGAACAGAAACAAAAGCTACTAGGCTAAGCTGATGATGCTTGTGACAGCCTGTATCAGGCAGGAATTCAAACTCACAAATATTTCTGCAGCCCACAAAGGTTATTTGGGATGTTCAATATGACTGAGCTGGCTGAAAATGTTGATCTGACTAGTTGTTCATAAGAAGCACATACATGTACGTGAACACGTACTACATGTAGTCTCGGCCAATGGGACCTGACACTGCCGTCTTAAAAATAATTTAAGCTTAAAAGTTCTGTGACGAATATGGCGAGGTATTGAAGGTTTGCAGTAACACCATGCAAAATTAATCTCTTTTGAGTTGTGTGGTTCTGAGAAGAACCAGTTGTTTTAACTCGACGTTTCAAACAGTATGCTTTGTTCTTCATCAGGAGACTGCCGGACTGTAGTTGGTACAGGCCCAGGGGCTTATTTGTAGTGGTGTCTGGCATAGTTGTAATGACTCGAGTCAATGACTCGACTCGAGTCCCAATTTTTGGTGACTTGACTCGACTTGCGTTCCGACGAGTAAATGACTCGACTTGACTCTATAGTCACTGCGAACAAATGACTCGACTCAAATCTAGTCACAGCGAGCAAATTACTCGTCCCGACTAGAGTCTCTCACCAGAAGACTCGACTCGACTCGAGCCAAGGCTTATAAGACTAGAGTCCCAATAATAAATTGAAAACTGTGCGAAAAATATTTGGAATGACTTAAGGTGCAAAATGTATGTTCCCATTACTTTGTGCACATATACGTACAGTAGGCGTACACATACATCGGCCACTTATCATGCACAAACATACACTGTGTCATGTCACAGACTCACACTTTGTGGTTTTGTAGGTATTCATCAAGAATGAATTGTGGTTTTACTTGTACTAGCCCGGATATAAATAATAAAAAAATGCTTACAAATGATTTTCTCTCTTGTGTTTATTTATTATGTGCCGTTAAAATATTTACGACTCCATTGGCTCAAGCTAAATATTTGACTCGACTCAACGTTATTGACCTAATGACTCGACTCGACTCGACTCGACTAAAATGACTTGACTCAAACCGAGTCACAAAATTCAGTTACTCGTTACATGCAGGCTAAATAGAAATGATGAAAAACACATTTTGCATCCTGAAACACATCATCTTATTTCTAAATGAATGATAAAAAATTAACCCAAACCCAACTATGGCAACATGTAGCATTAAATTTAAAAAATGAATCATCTTTGGCAACTGACTAATAGCCGTATAGCTAGGGATCACGCCCAGGGGAAGCAACATTGTGGGGATCACTCAATTAGGATATGACTTTTTTACTTATAATTTGTCAGTCAAACAAACCACACAGGAAACTGACTAGGTAAATTTGAATGAATTTTCAAAACGAACACAGAAAAATTGCAGGAGCAGGATTCGAATCTGCGACCTCTGGAATAGGGGAGATGGGGGTTAGTGGGTAAGTTGAAACATTGAGATTTGTTTTCCATAGCTAGCTGTGGAAAAAAATCTCAATGTTTCAACTTACCCCGTGTTCCAACTATAAACCCCCATCTCCCCTACCATACCAGTGCTCTACCTGCAGTGCTTAACTGTTTATTATACATACATACTACATAGGCCCTACAGAATGTTTAAAGAGCAACTAAAACGGCAAATTTTTTTGTGACTTTTCCCGACGGTTTAAATACTCTTAACTGATGGAGATTAGTTTGCAAACAAGAGGGATTCTTTTATTTAAAAAAAAGGGTTGTTATTCTGAACCATTTATCCTGTTTCGCGAAAGCTCATTATGTATGTAAATGTATGTACATGACCCCGTGACGTACACGTGTAGAGTCGGTTGATGCTACAGCCAAACACTATGCATGTACGTACGTGGAGTTGATGCTGCTGAAAGAGTTTTGGTCAACATAACTCCTCCGTTTTCCCGTCTATTTTTGATATTATTTCAGTATGAGCATGGTTCTGAGATAATCATTATGCCTCGATCGTGTGTAGTTGGGGGTTGCACGAGGAACAGCGACAAAAACCCTGACCTAACCTTCCTGCGATTCCCAGTGCTGAATGGAGTTCAAAGGGGACAGTGGGTCCGCTTTGTAGACAATACAAGATCTGATTTTCGGCTGTCGAAATGGTCGAAAATATGTGCACTTTTTTGTGCAGAACATTTCGCCAAAGCCTGTATTGATGATGTGTTAGTATTGCGATTGAGTCTGGTACCTTATAACAGAAATTGTGTGTATAGTTCTGAGAAGGTTCGGGTCCTTATGAGGGCTGCATAAGGCTAAGCAAAGTCGCTAGAGTATACTATACAGGAATTCGCCGACGCCATTTTTACAGTGGTGCCGCGCTCGCGTGCAGGTTGCGCGCGTTCTTTAATTTCAGTCGCGTGCGCATTTTGGCAAGTTGTAAACACCCTGTTGGTCGAAGCTGCATCGAGTGCGTGCGTAAAATATGCACGCGAGCGTGATGCCACCGCAGTAAATGCTTCTAATTTTGGTCGCCAGATTCGCAGACTATAGCATGGGCGGGCCTAAAAAGTCAATGAATTCAGAATATGACAAAAAGGTTTATTCCCACATAGGGGTAGGCCAGCCTGGGGGGGGGGGGGGGGGGGACAACTGATACATGTAGGTGCATTAGTAGTACTGAGAAATTAATGGGCTCAGCGGGGTTTTGAACTAGGCCATGGCCTTTATATCATGTATTGTATGCAGCATGCAGCAGTAATCACACCACAAGAGGGCGTCCTAATACAAACTGTTTTCAACCATAAAATTGTTGCTCAATTACAACTTCAGATACATTCATTTTTTTAACAAAACAGTATTCGCGATGTTCACTTGCCTATCATCTTTCGTCTGATTGCTTGGTTCCTTCCGAATGAACGAGGAAAACAGGGCTTTAATCCGTTTGGCACCTCCGTTATTAACGCTGGACATAGTTCGTTTTTCCGCCATTTGTAAAGTTTTCATGAATCCAAACTACGTTGCCAACTGCGTCCTGATTGGTTTAAATTTTCGGGCTTTCGCATACTGGCCAATAGCTGATGGGTATAGATAAATCAACCTTGCAGTTGCGCAGAAGGCACTTACAAAACCAAGATGGCTGCGCCCAGTGACGGACTGTCCAAAATGTTGCCAGCCTTGTGAGCAAGTTCGATCATATCATGGAGCTATAAAAAGGGGTGCGTTTTGGTGGTCATAAACCAAAACTTAAAATATGTGATTCAGTCGAGCTGCCTACATGGCCTAGGCATGCTAGGTGGCTTAGTGGTGTGTCTGATTTTGGATCAACTTGAGTGCGATTCAGAAGGAAAAAGAAGTATTTTAAACGTTAACGTTAGGCTAGGTCTACGGCCAATTGCACGGAGCTGCTAAGCACAAAAATTTGCTTGCAATTATGCAATAGCATGAACAATCTTCTTTGATAAAAACGAAATTACCAACTAAATGTCCATGTGTTGTATATTGCTTGTGACTGCTGTTGTTATGTTTGCATAGCATGAAAAGCACATGGATGGAGTTCTGGCTAGCAACACTTTTTTGTGCTAAATAGTAAATAAGCAAATGTTTGTGCTCAGCAGCTCCGTGAAATTGGCCCCATGTCTTTCAACTCCTATAGCATGGAGGAAGGAACAACTAGCAGTACACAGGATCTCGCTACCCAGTCACAAGATGGCAACAAGGCTGCAAGTAACGAGCAGTATAGATGGGATTGAAGTGGGGAAGTTTGTTCACATTCATTCAAAATCAAGCGTTGAAGATGAAACAAAAGGTACATGTATTGATGGTTATAAATTAAAATAAAAATTGCATACAAGTTATAATTGTTTGTATTTATTCAAACAAACGGTGCTCAATTGATTGATGGTAACTTGTAATCTTGTTTTTAGGCCCATATCCCAGGGGTACCGAGTGTTAATGTTATGTTAGCAACTGCACAACCTTTTCATATTTGTTTGTTTGTTTTTATTTGACAATCTCCACAGATAAAATATAGTAATACAATTAACATCAAAATCAATCAAATTTAAAGGTAAAAAAAGAAAAAAACGGACAACAAATACATGATAGTGATACTATCTTTGTCGAGGATGACCAAGAAAGCCACAGGCACAGCAGCTTATTTCCTCCACTGTGGTCCTCTAAATTAAAAAAATAGTACATAAATACAAAAGTACAATGTCAACTGCACATGAAATATTTCAGACCAGGTTCATACTATAAAAAAAAAAAAAAAATCCGACCAGCAGTTATAAAATAAATTAGAATATTTTTAACTTCACATTAAAATACATGTCGAGCGCAATCTGGAGTTTTGCGCAAGTTTATTGTACCCCCTCCTGAGTTCATATCCCTATAAATGGATTTAATAAACCTTTTTCGACATTCTCAAAGCATCATGGGAACTGCATCAGCGACTGGCATTAGAAGAGCAAGCACATTAGAACGGACGTGATTGGTCGCATTGTTCACATGTTCGTTGTCATGCTTGCAAAAAATCCTCTTCTGATTGGCTAATAATGTGACATTATTAGCTGTTCTAATTCCAGAAATTTGCATTCATCAGTAACTGGTACCCTGAGAGGGATTCCCCAATTATTTCCTTTATTTTTATTGCCATTTAAAATTGATTTTTCTGGTTATTATTTTCTTTATGTTCCATGCAAAGATATGTGAAAAGGGTATCGCTCAACTCATGACAAATATTTAGCATAAAATCAATTCATATTTGGAATGGTTCACAGTGCCATAGGTTTGTGTATAAATTACATGGTTTGTTTGGCCTCCAAACCCACAATGCATTGAGAATGTCGAAAAGGTTTATTAGCTAAGGAGGGAGTACAATAAACTTGCGCAAAACTCCAGATTGCGCTCGACACATGTATCAAACTGGACAAGTACATGTACACATGTACACATGTACACAACTTGCTTGCCCCCCCCCCCCCCCCCCCCCCCGCGTCATTTGAGGCGTCATAAAAACAAAAAGAAATAGTGTTTTTAAGATGGTTTTAAGACGGTTCAAACGTTGTTTGCCCTCCCTGGCACAAAAAGCAGTTTTTATGGCAGTTTTCACATTCTACACAAAAACGTATACATCAGAAAAAATATATGTAATTTCAACTATTCAGAGTTTCTAACCTTATGATGAGAAACTTATAGGTGCATTAGAAGACGCACACCTTCAGTAGATTAAGTTATTTACTTAGCAGATCCTTGCTTTCAAACCTGGAAGTGCACAGATCAGTGCTACATGTATTTTTGTCAATTCGGGATTTGTCTATTGCGTAATTTTTGATCATCTTAACTACTTTTAGTTGTCGAGCCGTATCCAAGGAGTGGGCATTGCTGTGCGACTGACGGTATCAACCTGTATGTGTTTGGAGGATACCACCCCGAATATTGCAAGAAGGCAACAAAACCAAAACATCGAGAAGTGATACTAAGACATGAAGTTTTCAGAGAGGTATGATGTCTTTCCAAGCAGGCCTAATGATTCCAGACCAAAATCTTTTTATTTGGATGAACAAAATGAATCGGTGGAATTTAATGAATTTTGGGGGAATTCAATTGTTGAGACATTTTGGGAATTAAAAAAATTATTAAGAAATAAAAACATTCACATTTTTGTCCCATTTTGTTTTCCTTGGTAAAACCAGGCTTTCAAGTGTTCCTACTTTTCCTTTATTCTTTTTTACCTTGCTCCTACTTTGGCTACTTTTTTCTTAAAATTCCAAACTGTTTGTCCCACAACTCCAAAAAGTGAAATCTCATCGAATATTTTCATAACAGTGTTACACACTGTCACATGAAAGTCATACAATAAAGGGCTTGGGTGCAGGAGTACTGCAACTTTACTTCCAAGAACTTAGTTAAGGATGAGTGTTGTGAGTACAGAACATGCCAAATGAGGCTTGTGATGATGTGGACATGGGTGAGTATCAACGAAATCTACTCCGGAAAGCCAGCAAAAGTCAGTTTTATCCTTATTTTGTCCTCCAAAGTCTTACTTTAAAAAAAAAAATTATCCTACAATTCCGCTACTTTTACGGGGGGAGACAAGGCTTATTAACCAAAGCTTAACCAATCCATTCTCCTGTAATACTTCTGATTTCCAAGATTTGCTCAGCTCTTAAAGCATTAAGTTAACTGGTACCAATTTCATAGGACTTCACAAAGTAAATTATTGCTTAACAAATTTATGTTTACTTCTGAAAGTCAGTCAAAAGCAGTACACACATGTATTGGGTGAATTGTTGACTGGTAATTTGTGCATGAATATTTTAATAATACCATTCAGGTTTCAACACATTGCTCCTTCTCGCATTTTTTAAAAAAGCCGTTGTAGCTGGGCGACTGCCAGTGGTGTGAGGCAAGAAATCTAGGTCGGTTGACATAAATAGCTGCATATTTGCTCATGTACAATCCCCCATGCATTATTCAACTATATTGTTCTTGAATGGGAGTGTAATGAATAGAAGTTTTTTCAAACAAAGCTTTCATTCACATGAAGGGGGGATCTGAGTGTGATGAATAGGACCACTCTATTCAGTGTGGCTCCTATTGTTCGCATTTATGCTCGGCTGCACAGCCCTTTCAGTGAAAGCCTGGCACCCTTGCATTTCATCAATAACAGCCAATACATGGCAAGGGGTTAATTGTCTGCTTACTGACAGAAAATACATCCTGAAGGCATGTAAGGTTTCCTTCCATCATCGGGAGACAGTCTTGTTTAATGTACATTTATGTATGGCTTGGAATATGCTCTTTTATTCTGACTAACCTCATTTCATGTCTGATCCAGGAGGGAATTGTTTGTTTGCATATTGGTCTTTTGTTGTATTCTCGTGTTAAGAAGTTTTAATTTCATTGGTTTTTTTTCTCTTACTATTGGCAGATGTGGTGTTTTAATCTCGCTACTGAGACTTGGCGTGAAGTGAACACGGTAGGAGATGTACCGTCGGAAACAGCATCAATGTCAAGTAAGCCAGTGACTTGAATTTGAACTCCTAGGCCCCATCATCTTCCAGTCTCTGTCAGTTATTGGTAGATCAATGGCAGGGCTGTAGTTGAGTCCCTGCAAGTCTTGTCACAAGTCCTTTCATAAAGCCAGTCGCAAGTAACTGGATGAACAATGACAAAGGAATGCCTTTGTCAAAGCTCATTTGGATAGCTTGTGATTGGAATTAGGACTGGAGGGCTTGTGATGGACTTGCAGGGACTTGTGATGGACTCGACTACAGCCCTGATCAATGGTAACTGGCATAGTAAGAAAGCAGAAATGGTACCTACATATGTACTTATAGCAGAAAAGGTTGCTAACCTTTGCTGTGGGGTAAATAGTAAAAAAAAGCAATGTTCTGCTTTAGCAGTGATTTTGTGCACGTTCATATGTAGCTTATTTCGACTGTTGAAAATCATAATAAGCCACAGCATTTTTAGAAGTCTTCAGATTCAGTTTTCCCAAAGATGACAGCAATTCAGATGGAAATATTTCTCAGGAGGATTGCTACTGGTGCCATCTTGCCATCCTGACAAATCTCACCCTTGTAACAAGGGTGAGATTTGTCAGGATTTTTCCTGATTTCAGGATATTTTGTCGGGATTTCAGAATTTTGAAAGAATCTCTTTTGCTATCTGGAATTCCTGATCAGGTGTTGTCCTAAAGGTGTTTTTTTCATGTAAAGTGGATATAGACCAATAGAAAACGGATATTTTAAGGGGGTGCCTTCAGGCAAATACAAACGAAATGTTGATCTGGGATCCTCGTGGATTTCTCATGGATTTTTCATGGATTTTTCATGGATTTCTTGTGGATTTTTCGTGGATTTCCTTGATTTTTCATTTTTGGCCAATCTCACCCTTGTAGTAAGCTTTTGGAGCCACATCATACAATATGGAGTTGGGGTAATTGACTGTCATATCCAAGCCCAAATAAAAGTAATGTTTTTCTTTTCTATGTCTAGTGCTAATAAGTGGCCACACACTCTTGCTGTATGGTGGCACCTGTTATCCCTGGGGCCACACCAGCAATGAAGAATTGCTCATGTTCAAGTTGAAGGATAAGACCTGGACAACACTGGCATGCAGAGGTCAACGCCCTCCAGGAAAATATGGACAGGTCAGTTGACCGAAGACCTGAGCCCTATAAGCCTTTGCCAGCTTCAGGTCACAGAATTCAAAGTGTCAATTATTGTATTTTCTTTTGTTTTTGAAATTGTGTTTTTTCTTTTGCAGGCAATGTCTCTGAGGCATGACCGTCTATTTCTCTTTGGTGGCTGCCGTCGCCTGACTGAAGAGGATTATCTGTTTGATGCAGACCTCCACTGTCTGGACCTCAGGAACCAGACCTGGTCATTACTCTCTGACATGGAGGCGCAGGACGACAATGAAGCGCCCTCTAGGGTCATGTACCGGCACAGCCTTGTGTGGCATGAGAGCAAAATGTACGTCATCGGTAGCAGCTGGAGAGAACTATACACAATGGACTATCAAAGCAAGGTCTGTTAACTCTGCACATGCAGTAGGCACATTTTTGATAACTGAGGGTGCTTTTAGAAGAAATGTTTGCCCACGATTTTTCCGACGTGGTGTTAAGCACTATATGCTCAGTACTTTCTGATAGCTTGTGGCAACAAAAATCAGGCTTATTCACAGGGACTCGAACCCATGATCTCCTGCTTACAAGTACAGATGTCCAGACACTGGCGGTCTGCATTGTTTGTAAACAGGAGGTTGTGGGTTTGAGTTCTAGTAAGCCAGTGATTTTTTTTCCACAGGCTCTCAGAAAGGACGGAGCGACAGTGCTTAAACACCACTTTGCAAAGGGTAAAAAATTGTCTTCTACTTTACCGTCCCAATACATACAAATTCCATGTTTACTTTAAGACTGCTATAATGATGCCTTTGTTTTTTTTGTGTACGGATGACGCCAAATGATGCAAAAAAACCCAGTGGCACCAGGCTGGATAACGCCATTTGCCGCTATTTGTGCAGTTTCAATCCATTGTTAGATTATTGTGTATGTTACGCTTGACTGCACAAGCACATTGTGTTCGTTTCGCTTGGCTGCCAGAGCCGGCGTGACACCCCGGCGCCTCCTGTAAATAACCGTACTCATCAAGGGGTTAAAGTAAATTCCCATATACATGTATTAACTTTCCTCCAATTTAAGATTGTAGAATCTATCACATCTAAACAAATTGACAAATAAGGTACCGACTTTGTGTATATCCCAAATATTTAAGAGAAGAGCACCCTCTATTGGTCCCTAATTCTTCTTTGATGACTCGTGCTCGTGACAACAATTTGGAGTTGGATTTGCACTCAGACATGGACTTGCATTCGTTGTGACTCAAACTCGGCTGCAAAATTCTCAATACATAAAAACAAAAAATTAGAAATTATTCTGTTAGATATTTGTGTATAAAGTCTTGTACTTTAAAAAAAAAGCAATGTTCAGTAGTGCTTCTTTTTGGTTCATTTTGCACTGCCTTTAATTCGGTACGTTTCTAAGGTTCACGTGTACGATTTGAAGACCAACACCTGGAATAAAGAGAACACAAAAGCCTGCCCATGTGACCATGACAATGGTTACCCACTGCGGAGGCAGTACCACAGCTGTGTGCAATGGAAAAATGGTAAGCAGCTTAGCTGTGTGCAATGGATAACTGGTAAGTGGCTTAGCTGGTGTGTGTCATGGAAAAATGGTAAGCAGCTTAGCTGTGTGCAATGGAAAAATGCTAAGCAGCTTTCTGTGTGCAATGGAAAATAGTAAGTTAGCTGTGTGCCATGAAAAAATGGTAAGCAAGCGTTGTTGTGTGCAATGGAAAATAGTAAGCAGCTTAGCTGTTTGCAGTGGGAAATGCTTAGCAGATTGTGCATTGGACAAATGGTAAGCATGTGTGCAATGGAAAAATGTATGTTAATTAAATGAAATACATGTTGGTTAATTAAATGAAATATAAATGGGATGGCAAATTTCTTTTATTATTAACAGATAAAACTACCCTGATTACTTTCAATTGATTTTCTTTATGGAAGCTGAACCCAAACATTAAGTTTTGACTGGGCATTATAGCATTTTAAACAACAATATTGAGGGGCAATATTGATTACTACACTAAAAATTTTCTAGTTCACATCACACGTGATGACTTATGTTCAGTACAGTATTGTAAATTTTTGCCTCTCGTTGGGCTATAAGCATTTTTCACATTTTTTAACTTGTCTTTGACTCAAGTCGAATCAAGTCTTCTTAGGGGTAGAGACCTAAGTCGAATTGAGTCTTTTAGTATTCTGACTCAAAATTCGATCAGGTGACGTGTCTTTGACTAAACAATTAAAATTGATCTATTTGTCTACTTAAATAAAATAAAATAGATAATATACTTTTTTGCACACATATTCTACATTTTACATAGTAGTATAAGGAATCACATAAGAAAAGTTTTAGGAAACACAATTTCAGTAATAAAATTTTAAAAGAAATTCAGGTGGAATAAATGTTGTTGTTGCAGAGGTTTACATATGTGGGGGTCATAACAACCAAGTCGTGTTTGGAGATATTTGGAAGCTAGAGCTACCAAGCTTACAGTGGACTCGGTTAGAGACCGAACTACCAGTTCCTACATTCTTCCATTCAGCTGCAATAACACACGTGAGTCTTCTTGGGCAGAATTAGTGTTTTTCTTTATAATTTGTGACCGGATCCTGAGTCTTAAGGACATTTGTTGACTTTTAGGCTGTGCTTGCCCGAGAAAGAGCATGCTTGGCTCTTCATTTGATATATCACTCAATTTTACATACCGATAAATGTGGACAATACATGGATATGGGTGGAAGCCTTGAAATTTCTTATTGATTTCTACGGTTTAACCCCTTGCGTACGGATGACGCAAATATGCGCCAAAAAAACAGTGCCACCAGGCCGGATGACGCAATCGGGCGCCGTTTGTGCAGTTTCAATCCATTGTTGGATTAAACAGTGCCACCAGGCCGGATGACGCCATTGGCCACTGTTTGTGCAGTTTCAATCCATTGTTGGATTATTTTGTATAGGTTACGCTTGACTGCACAAACACAATGTAGCAGTTCGCTTGGCTGCCAGAGCCACCGCGGCACCCCGACGTCTCCCGTAAAATATCGTACTCAAGGGGTTAAAGTCAGGTTTCAGGGCAAGCAACTTGAAAGCAGCTCTGCCGACTTCTGACTCCTTTTGTTGTGTTTGGGTCACATTTGTTAATCAGGAACTAGATTGAAGGTATGATACAGCATTGGTAGAACTGACAGAACAGTTGCAGGCAGTGTTCATACTTTGTGTGATTCAACATGTACAATTGTACATGTACAGTGAAACGCCGCTATAACAAACATCGCGGGATCCACAGATTTTGTTCGGTATAGCGATCGTTCGGTATAGCGATTTTCAGCCGCCGGTCCACCGCGTGCCTATTTTTAAACATGGCGTCCGTTCTTTCAAATAGCGCTCTCTTGCATCGTATTTGAAGTGCACCCTCTTTTGATTGTAATTGAACATGTGCCGGCCATTGAATCATGTAATTACATGTTCATACTTTCTAAGCTTACCGTATTTTTAAGCAACAGTTGGTTTTTCTCTTCTATTCCTTGGGGAAATAATAGCCACCTGTCACTCAACATGAAGCTGCGCCCGTTTGGGAATTACAAACGGCCCAAATACCGGGTACTTTGTTTTAATCTGTTGCCTTGGAGCCAAGGATGGTGTTCGGTATAGCAGCCTTCCACTGTACAAATGTACATGAAATATCAAACGTGTGAAAGTTTGAGCTCAGTCCGTCACCCATGTCACATGAAAATAGTGAAAAACCACTTTGTTTTATCTGAGTTTGTGCACGTTCATTATGTGCTTATTTCGATTGTTAATATCAAAATAAGCCACAGTGTTTTTAGAGGTCTTCAGATGCAAGTTTCTTGGAGATGACAGGAGGATTTGTAGAGTAATTATAAGCTTTCAAATTGAAGCCAATAATTTCATTTTTTTATCATTACCAAAGCTATATCACACCTTTAAACTGTTATACTTGTGTAGAGTAAAAAAGGACTCATACAAGGTCGAAATGTTTTTAGATGGTAATTGATTTCTTTTATAACCATCTTTTATCATAGCAAGTAGTCTTAATAATTAGCAGATTTCAAAAGGACTTATACTCAATGTACCACTGAGAGCAAAGTTCATTACCCTGATGATGGTGAAAGCATACTGACCCATATGTCAAGCTAATACCTCTCCTTCTCCGAACCATACATTTCAGAGTTAAATTACTTTGTATGGTGTATCTACTCCTAGAGCATTGTGGTGTACGTACAAATAACCTTTATCGAGATTAACCCCTTGCGTACGGATGACGCAAATGCCGCAACAAAATTTCCACCAGGCTGGATGACGTCTATAGACGCAATTTCTGCATTTTCAATCCATTGTTGGATTATTGTGTTCATTACGCTTGGCTGCACAAGCCCATTGTGTCCTTTTCGCTTGGCTGCAAAGCCGACACGGCACCCCGGCACCTCACTATGATAACCGTACTCAAGGAATTTGAGGGTAAACTTGTTATTAATGCGAGTCTTTTGAGTAAAGTAATCAAAGGGTTCAATGTTAGACAATACACCATGATAAACACCATGAACAATTTATTTGTAGTTTAATATCAAAATGTATATACCTTATTACTAGGTGTTAGTTCATACACAGACAACATCAACGTACATGTACACTGTGACAGAGTTCAGAAAATAAAGTCACCAATACAGACGCCATCTTGGAACCTGAGCATTGGCGGCCAAAAATCACTACATGTACTTGTATAATGAATGACTAATATACCGAACATTTTAACGGATCCCAACATGCTTGTTGCAGTGGGGTTCTTCTGTACACGTTTCACTTTTTCTTTCTGCTATAGACCAAGTGCATGTACATTTTTGGTGGTGTGACGTGCCTGCAAGATCGCAGTCGGACCAACAACGTCTTCAGAATATGGCTGGCCATCCCCCCTCTACAGGATCTGGCCCTGAAGAAGGTCCTGTCACTATTACCCGACCGAAGCGAGAAGAGCATCAGAAACCTACAAGATTTTGGAATACCCCAAAATATCATGGAGAGATTGAAACATGTTGAATGACTGCTGCAATCAAGTATTATTTATTTTGCCTAGATCCTTCAGGTATTTTATCCTGGTGCTTGCTGTTTGGGCGGGTGGATGAGGTTTGTTCACTTGAAGTAAACAATCCCTTGTCTGCCATCCTTGACCCCCCCCCCCTGCGGGTTTTGAAGACTAGTGCATGCCCGTTCGAAATGTGCCTGTTGGGAAACGGACAAATTGCTTGGCTTTCGTTAAAAAAAGCCACGGGTGTATGTTTCCATGCCACACGCGGACCACAGTTTTGGAAGTCAGTTTCTTGGGAAGAGCTTTTTGGTAACACTGATGCGCATGCGTGTAATTTATTTGCATATTAAATCAGGCCCCATTGCATGCGTGGTGGTCTATACCCATGGTGCAGTGCCCGTTGAAAATGTGCCGTAGTGCGTGGCGGTCTATACTGCCACGTTTGCGGGTCTAGGCCTCCGGTTTGCTGGGTTTTTTCTTCAGTTTTTGTGAGAACCGCTCATCCAAACAACTTCAAAATTGACACTGCACATTCTTGCGTCCTGAGCAATACACCTGACGATTTTCAACTTCATACAGTGCCCGGTTCTAGAGATAATCGAATTATAGACAGACACCACACATACATACATACTGACAGACAGAGATTCCTGGAATTATAGTAAGATGTGTAAATATTTTCTTTAAATAGGAATAAAGTACAAAAACTTGTAAATAAATTACCCAAACCCCATGGGGTAAAAAGTCATCCCCAGCCCTGCCACTCTTAGGTAGAAATTTATAAACAATTGTTGTTATGATTATAAGGAGAGAGGACTTGTAACTAAAGAAATTTAATACTAATTTCCCCAAGGGCTGATGGTCAGAACTATCTACTCTGTGCCAAATTGTTTGGGTTTTTGGCTTTTCTGAATTTTTTTGAAAATGCTTTGTTTTTGTTCTGATTTTTTTTTTCTTCTCCTTATTTTAGTTCTATTAAAAACCCCATAGACTTTGTGCATAGATTTTCTGGACGGCACTTTGGTCATCAAACAACATCGGATCTTAGTCAAAGTTAGCATAGATATATACCCTTAATGGAAAGTCGTGTCTCGAAGAGTGACATCATGATGATGTCATCGGGTGTCATATTACAAGCGATTTAAGATAAATATTATTAATCTTTAAAATGCTATATAAAATCAGCCGTGAGACCCCTGATCTTGGTTTTAGTGTCAATTGATAGTATAAACCAGGATCTTCATTTTATCTCTTGTGCGTCAAATCACGTGACCCTTCCTTCCGGTCCAAACTGGAAGTGCCCTATAATTTAAAAGTGGAAAAAGATGTGAACTTGCTTTCAACGATGTAGTCTCCGCCTAGGTTGTACTTCACACAAAAATTACCTGTGACGTCATAAAATGTTCGAGCGCCCTCTAGCGGCAGGTTGAAAAATGTTTAAAATGAATACTCAGTTGATGTGTGTGGCAAAGTTTGCTGAAATCACTTTATAATTGATGTACATGTATATAATCGGCTTCACAGAATGCTAAGAACAACTTGAGGGTGAGAAATTTAAAGATTGATGACGTCACCAGACCGGAAGTTACAATGAAAAGACCTTTAAACCTTAAAAATTGCTGAAAAATCAACCACGAGAGATATAATCCAGATTTTTCCTTCGGATAGCACAGTTAACATAGCTCCCGAGCTTTCTGATAATGACGTCATGATGACGTCATCAAGTATCAGATTACAAGCAATTGAAGATTTCTAGATTTTATCTTTGAAAATCGATTTAAAATCAACCGTGAGAGATCTGATTTTTCTTTTTATGGGAATTGATAGAATAATCCAGGCAAGTGCTAAAGATGAAAATTTATTTGACGTCATGATGACGCTATCTGACGATTTTGTGTTAATTTTTAGGTTTTTGAATTTTTGATGCAATATGTAACTCGGACTTGCGCGATTAACAGCCTAAGGTCTTAAACAAACTTGTCATATACATGTATATCCTATAATGTAAATTACATGACTAAGAATTAAGTCACGATGGCGTCGTGCTTAAAGGTCAAGTTTGGAGTAGCAAAAGACACAAGTGATGGATTTTTTTGCTGAATACATGTATAACAGAAAAATGGAAAAGCTGTGCGTCTGTTTGCAAGAGATGCATGATGTCTAGTTGCTTATGATCGTTTAAAATATGCTAGGACTGAACTCCCCCAGTACAGCTCTGTCTGTACATTCATAAGGTATACGTTTTTTTAAAAGTGCCCATAGTTCCTGATAATCATAGACGGCATGAGCTCAAAATTATTTTAATCAATTCTTTGGACCTATGCTGCCAGCGAACCAGAAGTTAAGTTGAGAGATATTGAAATGCGAGAATAAGGAATATGTCCGTTGTCACAAGGATAGATAGTAAATAACAAGTGTAAGGGGGGACAACTTATTACATTATCACACAAAAAGTTACACATGATGTAATTTGTTATTACTGCTGTGTGTGCACAAGTGTTTTCTATAAAAATGTTTCTATGACTGGTATCCAACCCATTAAAGTCTATAAACATGACTTTCTTCATGACATCCACTGCTTACCCACAACTCCTAACCCACAACTAGAATTGTTTTAATGGATACTGTTGATTTAGTGTATTAGGTATACATGTAAGTCTGTGTTAAGATATACTGTCTGTGCTTTTTAACAAATTAGATTTTTTTTTTCTTCTCGGTACTTTCTTCCATGTTTTATTTTATACCCCCCTTACTTTTAGCTATGTCAAGTATATTCAACCCTCCAAAAAGTTTGTTTTTGTCTTGGGTGCTTTTGAATATGTGCACAATAATACGCTCAAATTATTATTAAGTGTTGCAAATAATTATATAGTTGTAATGCAGTTATTTGATAACTAATCGTGGGTGGGTTTTTTTGTTTGATATCTTATTAAAATTTAATGAATAACTTGCTAGAAAAATGCAACTTTAAAAAATTAATTATTTTTCGGGGTGAGGTCGAAAAGAGCACAGAGTATATCTTCAAAAGTAAGGGGGTTTTTTTGGTGGGGGATGGCAAGGGGTTGTACTGGGACCCCTCTTGAATCTTGCAAACACAATTTGTGATTTTTCCTTGTGGCCTGTAGGAAAAGCTGCAAGTTCATGTAAATATCTGTATATTTATAAATACAATGAATAACTGATCGATATATGCAACAGTAGAAATAAATGATATTTTGAGACCACTGTTGCCAGCTGTGTATTTGGTTTTGTTTTGTTGGGGGGAAAAGAACATATTTTGGATTTTTTCTAAAAGTTGTTTTGTTTATTATTATTTTGAAACTAGAATAGTGGCATTAATCTTTTTCTGTTATTTGTAAGGGGGCCTTTGTAACCAGACTCGGTACATGTAGTCCTACTTCTTTTTTGAGAAATAAAACACTTTACAAAAATATTCAAACCCTAGACAAGCTGCTGCCCACCACCAATAAGCCAGTTCGGTATTTCAACTGCGCATGGGCACAATGGCATTTTTATCCCAAATGACCCGCGTGACCTAACGTGCGCGTGTGAACGCAAAAGGTGGCGGCACAACGCGCACGTGTTAAATTCAATCCGAATGGGCGTTCGCGTATAACATGGCGTGACATTACGGCAGCAATTTTATCGCGAATAACCTTTGACCTTTGAGATACCGAACTGGCATTTTTAATGGCGTGCAGGTGGCCCCTCGTCTCATTTTCTTTTACACGCGACAGTACTAGCTAGATTGGACCCATTTGCCAACTTGGTTTTTGACAATTTTTCTGCTTTTAATGGTAAAAAGAAAAATCTGGATCCAGAGTGGGTTTGGGGTTGCCCGGCCTACCTTTTCTGTGATTAAATCATCTGTTGAGTCTGACCCCATCCCTGGCTGACGCTTCCATTCTAAAGTTTTGTACTACAATCCTATACAGTGTGAATTAAAAAAAAAACTATACACTTTTACAATTGGCCATAGTTTTATTCTGTAGCAATATAGATAAGATATTTTCGTATGTACTTTGAGAGTAACTTCTTTTTGTGACATTTTTACTGGATTAGTTTTCATGCATGACTGCACAGGAGACAATTAAGGGGGTCGGGTGAAATCTGAGTTGCGCCAACTGGTCATTGCCTTGAATCAACCGGTGGAGTGGCCCCCAAGATCTCCTGATCTGACCCCTCTTGGCTACTTTTTATGGGGATATCTGAAAGCACGGGTTTTCACCACTTCAGCAAATCTGGATGACCTCCAGGAAAGGATAACTCGTGAAATTGACATTCTCTGACAAGACAGGGAGATGATTCGCCGTGCTGTTGCAGGAATGATGTGCCGAGCCCAGCTGTGCATTTGAATGAGATGGTGGCCATGTTGAGGACTAAGACACCGTGGAATTTAACTGCCTTTTTCATTTAATTTAAATGTTTTAAATAAACACGAATTTAAAAGCTAATGAAATTCTTTTTTGTCTCTTTGTTAGACAATGGTTGTGTTCTTTTATTGGCGCAACTCAGATTTCATCCGACCCCCTTAATTGTCTCTTGTGCAGTCATGCATGAAAACTAATCCAGTAAAAATGTCACCAAAAGAAGCAGGAAGAGTTACTCTAAAAGTACATATGGAAATTTCTTATCTATATTGCTACAGAATAAAACTATGGCCAATTTTAAACGTGTATATTTTTTTGGACTCTCACTGTATGTACAAAAAGTTTATATACTGGCGGTTTTGCACTGGTGTAATGCAGAACTTTGTTTTTCCTTTCCCCTCCCGACCACCCCCCCCCCCCCCCCCCCAGTGGCGGCGCCAGACTCTAAAATGGGGGGGGGGGGGCATTTAGGGGGGTGGAGCATTTGGGGGAGAGGAAATATTTTTGGGGGAAGTCAAAGTATTAAAGGGCTGTGTCGTCGCGCCATCTCGCGTTAACGAATCAATTATTGGAGTGCGCCCCCTTGCGCTTCATTTCGGTTATGTGCTATTTTTAACCTCCATCCGTTTGTTATGGCTGTTCTGAGAATTGGCTTTTGGAAACTACACCCCCTAGAAAACGCACGCATGTCCAGCGTCTGCGTACACATACACACATACTTATAAACAAGTAGCACACATCGTGGCACTCAGTTTTCTAAGAGTAAGATTATTAGAAAAAACGTTCAAATTTCATCTGTTTATTTCATAAAATTTCATTCACATGTACACAAGTGCCATGGAATATTTGTCTGAAAGTTGTATGGAATTGGAGGTTGGCGATATAGAAGTAGAACCTTACGCTGGAGAACCTATGACATGTACATTCCGAAACTCTTGCCAGAGAGGACGACTCGGCACACGGGGCGCTTGTCCATGTAAATGTGCACAGCAAAACTGCAACGTGTCTTGTCGCTGTGTGACAGTTCGCGCTAAATTTTGTACACAAAATCCCACAGGCGGGGTATCCGTAAAAGGGTCTATGTATTATGTGTACATTCATTTGGATGTATCTTGTTTGTATCTTGCTTGTAAACTTAGGTCGATAAAAAGCTTCAGGCTTATTTTGACCCGTCACTTCAATAACAAAATTATCATGCTACTAAAAGAGGGGTAGTGGCTGCAGACAGTTCTTTAGCAGCGAAAAAAAATTAAAATCTAGAACTTAGAAGTACATTTTTTTTTAAACGGTTGATAGATGGGGCTGAAACAACTTCACTTGGTCTCTATTCCAATGGCACTTGTCAACAACTCGCTGTGTGAAACAATATTTCCGCACATCAAGTCTACATGTAATGTATAGTCAACATGTACAGTACATACATTACATGTACATTGTACAGTACATCCGATCCATGTACTCGGTATGTGAATTGTTCATGTCATAAAAAGTAATAAGCGAATAATTCGTGCAAAACAGGTGAAAATTAGGGTTGTTTGAATATTTGTCGGGGTGTTTATTTCTTTGTTTCTTCGGTAGTCATCTTTATCATAGTGATGTGGGGATCTGTGCGCCAGTGGCGTAAACACGGGGAAGGAGTTCAGGGGCCCGCCGATTTGTATTTCTTTTTTGTTTCGTAAATTTAAAAAGGGGAAATTGTACACAAAGTGATGTTTCAAATTTCAAGCGGTGTTTGGGGCGGGGGTATCCCCCGTTGAGAAAAGTTCAAGATGCAGTACTTCGTTGACAAATTCTATAATCATCCCCACTTTTCGACACGGATTCACTCGCCACTGGTGAAATCTCATTTCATTGGCGTATATTATTTATCAGTAATAACTGTTATTATTGTGTTTATTATTTGCTAGTGTTGAAATAACTCTTATGATGTAACTTTCCATAAAGTCCTGCCGTCAAATGTAACACAAGGTCGTGGACTCAATATCGCCATCAGTATAGCTGTTTTACTTTGATTTGCTCATCATTGCACGCACAGCCGATTTTAGTCAAATTTCGATACATAGGCCTACAACTTTATTTTTGTATAGGAAGGGGCTGGTGCGTTATTTATTTTACAATTATAAATACATATTTACTTATTTACTTATTTTCGTTTAGTTCTGTCATGGTACATTTTGGCGTTTGGCCGGCGGGTGGGGTGTCACGGACTATGTTCGACCGTAGGCCTATCGTATATTTTTGGTGGCACAAACACATACAAAATACTTGTACATGCAGTATGTATCATAACTACAGGACCATGCATGCAGCAGTCATTGCAATTGCAATGTGGGTCAGCGCGCGCGAACCCTGTAGGTCAGCGCGCGCGCGCCCTGTAGGTCAGCGCGCGGTCGTGGGGTATTATTTGCAGTTACTGGGTTCATCTGCGTTCATCAGTTCGGGATTCAGTGTACAGCCGCAAGCCTGCTATGATCGTGACGACACAGCCCCTTTAAACATATTAAGACCCAAGCCGGGCAGTAGTGTTTGACGTTAGAGCCCAATAACTAAATGGCAACTAAAAGCCTGTGTACGCGCGCGCGTGTCCATTGTCAATAGTCCGGAAATAGGCCGCTATCAACTTTATAGAAGCGTAGTGACTGTCGGTTTTTTATGAATGAGAAATGTATTAAACCGCCGAATGGTGTATAACAAATGTACAAAGACGTTGGCTGCATACTATCTACGGCTGTATAAATACATGTGTGGCGTGTTTTGTCTACCAAAGTACGAATGTTTATAATGCTTTTATTGACCCAAAATATGTCCACAGAACCGAGGATTCACTCTCTATCTTCAACTTGTTATGGATCTTAACAGAGAAGAAAATAAACATAATTAATCTATTTGTTGATAAAGTGTTTGGGGGAGGGGGAAAGGAAACAACTAGGGGGGGGGGGGGGGGGGCGTAGCGCCGCCACTGACCCTCCACCACGATCGTACGAGTGCACGACTTTATAACATTTTAAAACAAACGTACGTAGTGATGTTTACTGACGAAAAAATGAATGATTCGAATTCAGGGGCAAAGTATAAATGCTGATCACCATTTTTACTACCAAAAGATTAATTCTTCAAACAATCTAGATTAAGTTTCTTTCCATCCAAACTTTTTATGAACTGTTCTCTGATTGGCCAGTAGTTTTAGAAATGTGCGCGCGGGGTGCAGGTGGGCGGGTACTGCGTACCACTGGTGCACTTCGCAAACAAGAGGACTCGAGCAATAAGGATAAGGAGGGTTGATTTGATTTGATTTGATTTGATTTGATTTGGTTATTTTCCAAGATTTTGCTGTTCCTGATCCATTTTGGTGGGGGTGTTAAAAGTAAAATCTTTCCGAGCTACCTACAACAGACCTGACAGGGCCCTTTTGGTTGTTTGCGCATGTTCCCTGCGCCATCGTTAGGCGGCGCGGCTGGGAATGTCACATTTAAAAGCCTGCAACCGGAACCTGCATGCATGATTGAGCGTAGCCTTGATCAAGGCTGTCAAGCTTTGTTCCCTATTAACGAGCTGAGCGAGCGCCCAGCGCTCGACCTGGCCACTAACACGTACGTGGTGGGGACCTCGGCGCAGCTCGAACAATCAGGTCTCAGGGGCGGATCTAGGTTTTAACTAAGGGGGGGGGGGGGCTGGGGCATTAAACCCGTAAAGCATGCCCCCCGGAAAAATTTGAAATCTATGTTTTCTCCTGCATTGTGGGGCATCTTTTCAGAGAATTTGGGGTTGGAATGAAGCAATTTGAGGCAACATTTTTATATGATTATAAGTCAGAATTGGCTTGTTGACAAAACCATCAGTTTATTACATGAACATATGTTGCCAGAAGTATACAGCCTGTCAGGGCTCACTTTGATGACAAATACATCAGTGACTGATTAACAGTTTATTACGTTAGTCAAACAAGATGGAGTTGCAGAAGAGACGCCTTGGATAAGCCCTGACAAAGCGCTTGACCATCTCTTCTGTGTCTAGCTGTGCTGCTTTTAAATTTGTTTCTAAGCACATCACGATTTCACTGGGAAGCTCAGGGGGGGGGGGGGGGGGGGGGGGGGTTAACCCCCCCCCCCCCCCCCGTAGATCCGCTACTGGGTCTCGTAGATTGCGGGGGCGCCTATAAGCCAATACTGGGTTGTCAGGTGCGGCACGGGCAAGGCGATCTGAAGTAAGAAGGATATGATGGTTGTCATTAGTTATTTTAAGAAGGGGAGGGAGACTAGGATGAAAGGTGGTGACCAAGGGAATCTTGGGGTCGGCATTAGTGCTGGGCGTCTTTTCCTTGAGAGCCAAATCTCTGGTGATAGATTTGGCTCTGGCGATAGCACGTTGAACTTGGCGGGAGCTGTGGCCCCTGGCAACCAAGTTATTCTTCAGTACCTGTACATGATAGGAAAAGTCAGAATTGTTAGAACAAATCCTTCTGAGTCTAAGTGCCTGGCTGAATGCTATGCCTGTCTTGCAATGCCTGGGGTGACAGCTGGAGGAGTAGAGGTACTGGTGGGTGTCTGTGGGTTTGGAAAACAGATCAGTGGTTACCGAGTTGTCTTCCTTGCGGATGGTGACATCTATATAGGAAGTTGGTCTGATGCACTGAATACTCTGATGTAAACTTGATAGTCCTGTGGAAGGAATTAATGTGATTAATGAAAGTCTCCAGACTGTCCTGATCACTGGTCCCGATGAAAAATACATCGTCAATATATCTCCACCATACCCAGGGGCAACATGGTGCTGAGGCAAGCATGCGCTCTTCGAGATCGCCCATGAAGAGGCATGCAAAGGAGGGGGACATGCGAGTGCCCATGGCTGTACCGTGTAGGCCTACCTGTATAGATAGTGTTTACCTAGGAAGGAACAGGTACAGGTCTCATGAGGGTGCCAATATCACTGATGGGTGGGGTTGTGTGTCCTGCCTTGGCCAGGGCCGAGGAACAAGCACGAATACCTTCCTCGTGGGGGATGTTGGTGTACAGGGATGAGACGTCCAAAGTCCCAATGATGGCTGTGCTGGGAATCTTGTTCTTGATTCCTTCCAGCTTGCGCAGGAAGTCTGGTGTGTCACAGGCGGATCCATGGGGAGGTTCCAGGGGGTCTGGACCCCTTTTGTAATTCAATTTAATGTTTTTATTTTTATTTTTGTTTAATTAATGTTTTTTTTGTTTTTTGGGGGGCGATGTGTTTGGGTGGGTGGGGGAGACCTGACCTAAATTCTATTGCTCTGGAATCATTTTGGAAAAACATACAACTAACACTCCCCCCCCCCCCCCCCCCCGGCCCAGCACCGGATTATCCAGTTATATACACAGAAAACACTGTGCCGAGGGCCTACCAAATAGGTAGGCCTATACTCACGTACAAACACACAAGAACCTTTGGGAAAGCTTCATAATATGGCGAGCATAAGTGACATTTATTAAAGTTCCAGCGTTAGCTTTTGATTATTTCAAGATATCTCTAATTATTTCAAGATATCTCTAAATGATTTCAAGATATCTCTAAATGATTTCAAGATATCTCTAAATCATTTAAAGATATCTCTAAATCATTTAAAGATAACTCTAAATCGTTTTGATGGACACGTCCTTCGAGTTGGTTCAAAGGCTTAGAGATATCTCTAATTCGAGTTGGGGGAGGGGTTACATACCTTGAAATTCATCCCATCTGTAACAAAATATATGTCCATGGGCGTCAATTGGTGGGGGGTGGGAGACTTGTCCCCCACCCACACGAACACAAACATATTAAAATGGGGGGATATCATATCGTTTGTTCCCCCCAACCCCCACTTTTTGTCGTCCCCGAATAAAAATTGTAGTCTATATTTGATTCTTTAGCTCAGAATAGTTGATCCAATGACTTCAAACTCGAAAATGATGTTTAATAATGAGGATCTTTTGTTCCCCAATTTTTTTTTTAAGTGGTCAGAAATTGCCTCAGATCGCACCACAGAGCATCTAGAATCCAAATTCTTTTCGCCGTATCCCACTTTTAAAGTTGGAACCCCCCTTTGGAAAAATCCTGGATCCGCCTATTGGTGTCATGGATGTATGAGGGGTTTGAGAAAACTGTCAATAAACAGGGAGATACGTTCTATTAAATTGGGGGATAATATTCTGTAGCTCAAATTCGTAAACTTAGGCTACTTATTTCTTTAAATTCTCGCGCAGCGATTCACTCCCCCGGCCTCATGCCCGTTCTCCCGATCCCTGGCCTATGTGGACAATTTGGGCGGCAGAAATCAGATTTGGGCGTTTTAGCTGCTCGCATACTCGGCGCGTAAGCTATAATACTTGGCATTTGTACTCAGAGTACCAGCGAAGCACATCGGTGCGATATTGGGCGGTTTTACAAAAAGATCCGATCTTTCCTTCTACATACGATCACTGTGGCCCCTCCTTGGGATTTTTCCCAAGATCTTGGGCATTTTGGTGGGGGAAAATATGGATTGCACATGCGCATAATGCTTCTTCCGTCGCTCTGTTAATGAATTTTTATAGTGTTTTCCATTGCCTTGGGAATTCTTGGGAATTTTACTGGATGAATCTTGGGAATTTCAAATTTGATGAGAAGCCGGCCACGGCCGGCTGCACGATATTGTTGCAACTCGATTATTTCATGACGAAATCGAAGAACGCAAAACGATACGATATGGCTGCGGAAAGAACCGATATTTCACCAGTGTTCCGGAGTAGATACGACCACGTACCGATTCCAAAACGACATGGAATCAATTTGGGAAAATTTGTAACTATCACACCAAGGAAAAACCCGAAAATTGGTAGGCTATGTTTGTCCGCAAATGGGCCTAAAGTGTGATGGGTCGTGCATTTTTTATTCGCAGTGCCAGTGGCAGTGGCTATTGTTACGGCAGCCGTCGTTGAGGAACTGCCTAGTTCCCCGACGTGTAATAATGGTATTCATCGTCACGATGTTTGCTGTTGGGCGATTGTGTAGTGTAGTACTAGTACTAGTAGGGCCCTGTTCCCTATAAAGGGAACAACAATCCACTTTAGGTTATTGGAATTGCCAAACTAGTTGACATTACAAACCTACTACCTTGTACAGGTATGCCGTTTTTGAGGGAAATAAACAAATTTTTGGTAAAGCGGTGATGAAGACGACAAAACACAATGCGAACATAAAGATGGCAATTACCGCGACGCACAGTAAACACGCAAAACTGATTCTAGGTAGATTTGCATGGATGGCAACTGCCGTAAAGCATGTAAGAAAACTGCATTTTCTACCGCAATAAACTGTTCAAAATTACAAAAAAGGATTAAGAGAAGTCATTTTGGAATGAGAAAAAATACCCTTGACTCCAATTTGATCAAAACTAAAGAGGGGCCGAACACTACACAATCGCCCATTTTCTTACAAACATGTTCCTTGAGAGTCGGAGAAATTGTGTGACATAAGTTTTGGAAGTTGGAAAGTACACCTATAATTTGTTGATGCTTTTTTGACGCGGATTGTGTTTGTTGATGCTTGTTGATGCTATTGCAAACAAATGAGACAGAAATCAACATGTACGTGAACACTTTGAATACCAATGGACAGTTATTTTCTAACATTTGGGAAAGATTTTACTTTAATACCCTAGCCCAGTATGGACTCCCTTCGCGTTGCGAGGGAGTCCAGAATATAAAGCTACTGGAAGTAGTCGAAAAAAATTAGAAACAAAATTGCAATATTTTTACCTCACTGTAGACACTAATTTCACGCCCATTATACTCTTTGTGTCTTTATCTATCCGTCCGTGAGGTTCACGAATTCCTTATGCTTCGCTGGCCGACGTTTTTCAGGAAAATAAACTCAAAAGCAACGTTAAACTTGTAGACTCTTTTCATCAGTTTCAGACCAAGTATACGTACATAAAACGTATGTGTGCGTATAATTACGCGTGCACGCAAGCACTAGGCCGCGCGCGCGTGCACGCACAATGCGCATGCGCGATTTGCCTAGTAACTGTCCCCCCCTTACGCGCAGGCACAATAACTTGAGTGACGTTCGTGTTCGTACCGAGGATCCTGCTTTGCGATATGCCATATTCCTTTAAAACAACATCGATTACGTCGTCCATAATAACCTCCCAAATTCGTTCTTATTATCTTCTATAGCCCAAAACAGATTTGGAACTTTAAAAGTATCTGTAGACTACACAGAAAACACTTTTCAAGACCGTACCCCGCATGCCAGCCCAAACGGTAGTGCGCATGCGAGTGGTTGCCAGGCAAATCGCGCGTGCGCATTGCGCCTGCGCTGCACGCAGCAGCATCGCACTGGCAGAATTTCGGAGGTCGCGCGCGCGTATGTGTGCACGCACACACGTGCCCCTTGTACGTCATGTAACTCGGTATGAAACTGATGAAAAGAGTCTACAAGTTTAACGTTGCGTTTGAGTTTATTTTCCTGGAAACGTCGGCCAGCGTAGCATATGGAATTCCTGAACCTAACGGACAGATAGATAAGGACACAAAAAGTATGTGTGGGCATGAAATTAGCTTCTACAACGAGGTAAAACGTGAAAAAAATCCTGTTAAAGTTTTGATTTCAATTAATGCGACATCTCGTATCCAGGACGTTAGTCGTAGTGCAATGAAGACATCGTCCAACCTGGGCTATTTAATACCCCAACCAAAATCAGTCAGGAACAGCAAAATCTTGAAAAATAACCATCCATTTGTGTTCAGAAAACGTGTGGCACAACCTTTAATTTTGAGAATTAGTCTGGAAATTTGTGTGCAGTATATAGGGGAAGAAAGCTGGTGTTTTCTGTGTTAGATGTTCTTGGCACAGTGTATGGTCACTCAAAGTGTTCACATACATGTTGATTTCTGCCTCATTTTTTTACAGATTTTGCCGACATAAATCTTGAAATAACAGGTTGTGCCACATGTTTAGACAGTTGTTATTATTAAGGAGGGTTGGTTATTTCTAAGATTTTGCTGTTCTTGAGCCATTTTGGTGGGGGGTATTAAAGTAAAATCTTTCCCTTTGCTGGACTCTCCACACAAGTCAATGTGACAAAGTATGCAATCTGATGCATCTGGGCAGGGTTCTAGCCAAAATGCGATGGAGGGTTAGGGTTAAGATGGCGGTATTGAGCAGAGATGGTGGTATCCATGAAACGGCTTTATTGCTAACCAGGTTCTGAGTTCAGTTTTATTTGGGCCTACTAAAAAGCTCTTTAAACCTACTGAATTGTTGGTACAACTAACTTTTTACCCTCCCTCTCCTGGTGCCAAATTGGAGCCAACTACCCTGTCTATCAAAACCTATCGAGTCACAGGTTGAGACACACAAGCTGTGGGAGAGGAGAGGATGTGGTTTTTGTAATAGTAGGAGGGTTAAGCATGTCACAGGGTGCAGTATTCAGTGGTATTTGAAATTACACATACATGTATAGGCCTACATGTACATGTATGTATGTGTAAAGAAAATAGTAATAAGAGAACATTGTTTGTCAGGAAACTGGGAACAAAATCGGACAGACATAATTGAAATATGAGAGGCAAAAATGGCCCACCTATAAACTTATCAGAGTTCTCTGTTTTTAAGTTTTAACTAATTTGTTTCCCCTCCAGATTCGAGGAGGCCATGTAAACCCTGCGCCCGCAGTGGCCATGCTGCTGTTGCCAATGACAACAACCTGTACATATTTGGGGGCTACAACCCTGACCTGGCAACGTTGCAAGACTACTTCGGCCGTGACGAAGAGATGTTGTTCCCACTCTTTCACGAGGTTGGCTATCCTATCTCGGGAAAACGTCTCTGAACTTGAAATTTCATGTTTGTGGCGTTTTTTCTTTTTCTTAGAGGAACGCGCAATAAATATTTAGGAACATAATATAAATGTTGTCTTTCATTGGAAGTGAAAAGAAACCGATGGTGCTATGTTTGTTCAGTGTGTAATAAAATGAACTCTGGAAAGATTTTGCTTAATACTCCCCCAGCCCCCAACAAAATTAGTCAGGAACCGCAAAATCTTGGAAAATAACCACCCATTTGTGTTCACAATTGTATAAACACTTGACATTTAATTTTGAGACTTTAGTCAGAAAGTTTTTGTGCAATATGGCATGTATGGGGGAAGAAAACTTGTGTTTTCTGTGTTAGATGTTCAGATGTTCTTGGCACAGTGTATGTATGGTCACTCAAAGTGGCACATACATGTACATGTCATATACATGTTGATTTCTGCCTTATTTTTACAGATTTTGCTGACTGTAAATCTTCAAATAACAGGTTGTGCAACATGTTTAGACACATTAATGCCCCCCCCCCCATGGTGTGTGGAAATTTGTATTGAAATTGATGGATTCAGCAGTGTTGGGGTTTAAGTAAATTCTTTGCGGAACTCCTTGTAAAAAGAGCGCAAGAACAGTACTAGTAAAATAACAGTAAAAATAAAGATTCTACCATCAAAAAATGTAGAAAAGTTTGATATTACTTGTACACGAAGCTGTACATATATGGAGAAATTGCTGTTGTGCCCATGACGACACCATGCTTTGGAACATGAGTATGGAAGTGCTCATTAGCATAAAAGCTGAAATTCTCAACCTTACATAATTTCCTAGCCTTATGAGAAACATAAGGCTAGGATCACCCTAGTTACGTTATACCCAGACTTTACACTAACCATGCTAAATCCATAAATACCCAACTGTCGGTTATTTCTGTTGGGCGTTGGTAACCCTACTGTCATCAAGTCACTTTTATGAGGAGTTATTGTATTAACCCTAACTCCCTACATCATTTTCCCCCCATGTAACCTGAATCCTCCAACATCCTCTGATTTCAAAGTGTTAAAACTCCATATAACCTGAATCCTCCAAAATCCTCTTATGGGGACCATAGCACGAATCCTCCAAAATCCTCCAGGTTTTTTGTGCATACCCCTAGTAACCTCAATCCTCCAAAATCCTCATGTATCACATTGAGCCTGATAACCTGGATCCTCCATATTCCTGCAGGGGCTAAAACCCCTAGTAACCTCAATCCTGCAAAATCCTCCGATGCATCAACTTCCAAGTGCCCTCAATCCTCCAAATTCCTCCATTTTGCAAAGAGGATTTTGGAGGATTTGGGAAGGTTAGGGTTAATCAAAATAAGTCAATTGGCTGTATTGGTAAAAAATGGATTCTTTTGTATGTTTTGATTAGTAACACCTAGTGCAGTAAACATGCCAGATTCAGTTACATTATACTGGGAGGAGACTAAGGGAGCACTGCCTAACCCATGGTCGGGCCAGGCCGTTGAAAAGCCTGGCCAAGCCCCGGGAACGCCCGGGTCTTCGGGCTTCTATAATCCCCTGGTTGTACACAATAAACTGCCCACTAATGCCGAGTCTAGCCAGCTCCCATTGTTCACCCAGACTTATCTCTGGCCCATGAATGGAATGACAACAAAATCAATCACTGCAGAGGCCAGGCTTTATCAATTAGTAGATGCTCCATTGTTGAGGTGATTTGTGGCTCACAATAGCAAGACTAAAAGCCAGAAGGCCCGGATGTGGCCAGGCTTTTCAATGGCCTGGCCCGACCATGCATTAGACAGTGCTCCCTAAATGTCTCTGCATCCATTGCAGTCATGACAGAACAAAGCAGTTGAGAAATTAATCAAAACTCATCAACTTGTTTTGACTGGTCTTGACCAATACTGAGTGGCATATAGTTTTTGCACTGCACCTTTGGGACACTGATGCTTGGCTCCTTTTTGGCTGGTAAAACCATACGAGGGTTAAACTATGGAAATGTGTGTTTTTCTTTTTTTATTACTCTGTACAATACACCTTTGATATTGTGTTGACCAGATCTGGCGATACAACTTTGACGCCAACACATGGACCAAGTTACAAACACGGGGGCGCATGCCCATGCAGCTGGCGTCCATGTCAATGGTTCTCTACAGCAACCACATCCTGGTATTTGGCGGCACTGGTTTCCCGTTTGGCCCAACCACAAGCAATGATATCTGGTACCTGAACCTCAAGACCAGGCAGTGGAAATCACTCAAGGCCAAGGATTGTGACTCCAGTCAACCGGTACCCGGCTATGGACAGGTAGGATATTATTTAGTTTTTTGTATTCATCCTTTGCTTTACATTTAGGTACAGTATGTCTGGAATTTGTGTAACGATACAATTTTTTTTATACCAAGTGTAACAAGACCATTTTTTGGGGGGTACGACGGGCCTTTTTTTCCCTGGCTAGCCCACTGGGCTAGCTAACTGCATATTTTGCTAGCCCGTTTAGAGTTTTACTAGCATGTATATATTTTGGGGCTTTATTAATTTTTGTATGTTTCTTTTAGACTAGGTTATATTTTACTAAGTTCCATATTTTGGAAAATAAAAGGTTTGTGTTAAATGACTGAGAAGGCATTATTTATTTATTAATATGAAATACCTTACTAGACTAACTTAATAGCAATCTCAATCATCCTGTGAAATGATGGCACCTGGTGTGCTGTCATTTTCAAGAAAAGTTGAAATTTATATCGTTTTCCAACAATTGTTCTGCGTAACAATCATTGGAAAAAATTTCAGATTTTAAAAATACTGCCCTCTATTGACTGAATGTAGTTAGTCCACATTGCCTTTGAAATGTGTTAACAATCCGAAAACGGGCGCAAGGTTGCAATTATAGTACAAGCGTGTGTTGCGTAGTGTACCGAAGCGTCTGGTTGTAACCAGTCGGCCCGCATAGATATCTGACCAATTGAAAACGATCCCGTTTACAAACATTTGGCTTATTTTAAAAGAGGGCGCTATAACAAGTCCAGTTCACTGCTGCCCGACAGTTGAAAACGAATGCCGTTTTTCTCTCGGTTTTTTTTTGCCATCCAAGAACGCAAAACTTTGAACAGGTCAGTGGAACTATAAAATACTAACCCCCAAATCTGCCCATTTCTAAAAAATTGCAACAATGACCAATCATGTACACTACTTTTAAGTACCAAATTTAAGTTTTAAATTTTGAATAACAAGGGGGCGTTCCTACTTCAAAAATTGATTGGATGTATTTATCAATCTTTAACCAGTTCGTGTCGGAGGACGTGTTAACACGATCTGGTTGTTTTTATACACGGGCACGGCTGACATGTTAAAACGTCAAGCTTGCCTCGACTCGCCTCCGGGTGACGTCTCAACACGCTAATCCCTCATTTGTTTTGTACACACACACAAAGTCCGAGAAGTCTGTGGAGGCGGACCGTGTGTTGAACTTGAACTTGAACTTGGCCGCTGTGCACGGCCTGTTGTTCTACAATTTACGCTCCGGTGGGCGCACCCGGAGTATTGAAATATATGAGGTTTCGGCAAGAAATATTGTACAAATACTGTTGAAATGACTCTTGCAAATCAGTATTTGTGGCGTTTGGCTGTACATCAGAAGTTCAATGCCTGCTATATTTTGCCTTTTTTTTTAATATAAATTTTCAGCAAAAATAATCCCGGCGCGAACTGGTTAAGAGTACCACATAATAAAGGCTATTTTGGGAAGACCTACATGTAATTGAGTGCTAAGGGTAGTAAAAAAAATGTTTATTCAAAAAATTCTTTTATAATTCGTTAGCAAGGAAAAACCCATTAAATTTAAATTTCCAGTCCAGTCATGGACATGGCAGCATTAAGGACTCCTAGATTTCACACATTGAATTTTCAAAATCTGCCTTGTTTATTTCATTCACTTGACAAATTTTAAATTATGAAGTTGGTACTCAAGTTGTACAATATAGTTAACCCCTTTAGTACGGTATTCGTAGTGAGGCCTGTGCAGCCAAACGAAACGGCTACAATGTGTTTGTGCAGTCAAGCATGACATACACAATAATCCAACAATAGATTGAAACTGCACAAATAGCGGCCATAGGCGTCATCCCGGCCTGGTGGCACTGTTTTTTTTGCGCCATTTGGCGTCATCCGTATGCAAGGGGTTAATAACACACCTTCACAGAATGCCCTTAAACCCTAACCCCCAGGGTGTGTGGAAATTTGTATTTAAATATTGGTGGATTCAGCAGTGTTAGGGATTATTAAGTGAATTTTGATGGACTGTACATGTACATTGGTCTTGGAAAAGACTACTCTGGGGTAGTGGATCTCTCAGACAAATGTTATATTACATTTTCAAAGTGAACAAAGAAACTGGCAGGAGCGGGATTCGAACCTGCGATCTCCGGGTTACCGTACCGGTGCTCTCAACCGATCTATCTTGCCGTATGTTGGCGGTCTCTCAAATTGTCAGTATCTTTGTTCGGGTGGGCGCTATTAGTCAGAAGTCATAAACCCCAGAATGCCGTATAGCCAGGGATCACACCCAATTTTACGATACAACCTGGGAAGCGACATTGTGGGGATCACTCAATGAGGATACGACTTTTTAACTTATAATTTGTCAAACAATCCACAAGGGAAACTGACTAGGTAAATTTGAATACATTTTCAAAGTGAACAAAGAAACTGGGAGGAGCGGGATTCGAACCTGCGATCTCCGGGTTACCGTACCGGTGCTCTATCAACCGATCTATCTTGCCGTATGTTGGCGGTCTCTCAAATTGTCAGTATCTTTGTTCGGGTGGGCGCTATTAGTCAGAAGTCATAAACCCCAGAATGCCGTATAGCCAGGGATCACACCCAATTTTACGATACAACCTGGGAAGCGACATTGTGGGGATCACTCAATGAGGATACGACTTTTTAACTTATAATTTGTCAAACAATCCACAAGGGAAACTGACTAGGTAAATTTGAATACATTTTCAAAGTGAACAAAGAAACTGGCAGGAGCGGGATTCGAACCTGCGACCTCCGGGTTACCGTACCGGCGCTCTACCAACTGAGTTATCTTGCCACATGTTGGCGGTCTCCCAAATTGAATTCCAAAGAATATTTTGGGGAAACTCACGGAATCAGGTAGGGACTGAAAACCCAATCCACATGTGGACCAGGGCAGGAATCGAACCCGGGCCACAGCGGTGAAAGGCGGGGAAAGTAACCACAAGTAACCGTCTTGGATACTGTATTTTGATTGGCCTAGAACGATCACGTGCCTGGTCTATAAAAATGCATGGCACACTCAAAGCATGATATACACCGGCCCAGCCAGCCAACGGATTCAGCTGTATCATTGGTACCCACGCTACACTGTTAACGACAGTAAACTATAGTGGGAGCAGCGAACTAGCAGACGAGCAGCTGTTTTGATCGCGTGATTTGTTTGAGTTAATTTCCTCCAAGCAAGGCAAGTTGAACTGAACAAAATGGGTTTGGCGATATAACAAAACAATTGTTGACTGCTGTGATGTGGGACATGACATTTTTAACACCCTCGGGGATGCATAGCACCCTCGGCTTCGCCTCGGGTGCTATGCGTCCCTCGGGTGTTAAAAATGTCATGTCCCACATCACAGCAGTCAACAATTGTTAAATGTACATTACTACGTACAAGCCGTATTGGTACATGTAAGTGGATATTTTAATTAAATGCCACACTAAATAACAATTGTTCAATCTCAGAGATATTTTGGACAAATATCAGTTCTTCTGAACTGTGTAGGCATACAGGAATTCCCTTTAGACCTGATAAAAGGACGACATGAGGGTGCTGTTGCTATGATGTCAATCAAGGCACTCGCTATACAGTTTATGCACTTACAGTACAAAAAGGAGTCAAAATTTCATTATTGTTACAGTTTCTACGTTAAGTTTGTTACTCACTGGTTGCTGAATACTCAAATATAGCTGAAACACAAGCAGTTTTTATGCCAGTGTATGTATAAATCAGCTAGATACTAAAGCTTTCAAACTATTCATTACACTCCCATTCAAGAACAATATAGTTAAAACATGATTTGATGGTGGTCTTTTTCAAAATGTGGCTATGGCTGTCGTCTGTATTGAAGAGGTTAAATCCAAACCCTGCATTGTGTGATTTGTCTGCTGTCTGTAGGCCATGGTGGTCATTGGCAAGAATCTCCATGTTTATGGGGGAACGACGGGCTGGGAGTACAACTCTGACATCCATCGCTGCCAGCTGACGACAGGGGAGTGGGACCGGCTCTTCAGTCTGGAGGAATTCTACACCGAGAAAGTCCTGACGAACAAGAGGGAGCCCAGCACGAACGTCCCCAGGCCCAGGTACAGACATGAGATACTGACAGACGGGAAGAGGTTGTATGTCATCGGCGGAGGAACGTCCACGGAAGCCTACCCACTAGACAAGGTTAGTTTCTTAGGCAAAATAGAAACAAAATTGTAGCAGAAGGCCCCATTTTAAGACCTCGATGGGCATTTTTTTTCAAGCTGGCAACTCTCGTTTTTTTTTCAAGATGGCTTTCCCCAAAATTGATATTTAAATATGTAATAAGTTGACTGGGAGGCATTCCCTCTCGTTTCCTTGCATTTTGGTATTGTTTTATTGGAGAAAATAAAAATAAAAATTTGTTTGCAGGCAGCGATGCCAAATATGCATTATTTAGTTTTTTACTTTGCCTTATAACGAAGTGATCTGCTAAGATTTGGATGTAGACTTAAGATTTGGGGAGAGGGGCTGAAAAGAGCCATTGAAAGGGAAACAGATTTCAGAATCTGATTTTTGAAACATAATTTGACTATTTTTGGAAATGTTGTTACCTTAAACAACCTAACAAAGATACTGACAATTTGGGAGACCGCCAACATAGGGCAAGATAGCTCCGTTGGTAGAGCGCCGGTACGGTATTCTGGAGGTCCCAGGTTTGAATCCCACTCCTGCCAGTTTTCCTTGTTCACTTTGAAAATCATTAGAAAATATTATTTAGCTACTAGCCAGCACAGCTTTGGCTTTGCACATGTGGTGTCATTCCAAAGCTATACCATACATTGGGTCCAGAGTATGTGCGTACGCGGGATATATTTATGCTTAGAGGTTCACAGGGAGAGTTGCCAAAATGTTACAGACCAAGTTTGATACTGGTTGTGGACCTGTAGTAGTAGTAACCGGTCCCCACATATACATGCACAGTGCATATATATTTTCCTTTTTTTGGAGCCAACTATGAGACAAGCATAGTAATGCACAAGTCTACAAGGTTGTCTGGGGGGGGGGGGGGGGGGAGGGGCGTGGCTGACTGACTGACTGACTGACTGACTGACTGAGGGGTAATAGATCCTTATCTAAGAAGTGATAGGCCAGTTCTCGCTGGGGATGGGGAGTGACGAATCACTCGATCTTGAACTAACACTTTTTGCCTGAATGATTCCATTGTCATCTTCTTCCTCTCGTGTTTCCAGATCCACGCCTTCAACTTGGAGACGAGACAGTGGGAGCTAATGACCGCACTAGAGGACCCCAAACATGGTTACCCTGTCAATAGACGATGCCATGGATGTGCACAGCTAAACAATGGTGAGAATGCTCCAGCCATAGAAAAGGTCATAGGTCAAGCCCCCAGTCTAGCTCCCAGGCTGGGAGAGGCAATCTACAGCGTTTTTCTATTGAGAACTTGATTGACCAGCAGAATGAACTGGTATCTGTAAAAAAAGGATAAACTTCATACTAATTTCCACTGTGTACATGGGGTTACCCTCTGTTTTGTTGAACAAGACAAAGCTACAGGAAACAGTAGTGCAACCAAGAAATAGATTATTCAAATTTCTGACCTTTGACCTGTCAGAGGTCATCTGTGTACAATAGAAAGATTGGGGCAGTGTTGTAGTCAAGACCATCACAAGACCAGCACAAGACCAGCACAAGACCAGCAGTCTTAATCCAAGTCTTAAGCTATTCAAATGAACTGTAACAAAAGCATTCCTTTGTCATGGTTTATGCCTGTTACTTGTGCCTGTTAAAAGCTGGTCTTGTGCCTGGTCTTGTGCCTGGTCTTGTGCCTGGTCTTGTGCCTGGTCTTGTGCCTGGTCTTGTGCCTGGTCTTGTGCCTGGTCTTGTGCCTGGTCTTGAAATGGTCTCGACTACAACACTGGATTGGGGCTATTCAAGAGCTTTATAACAGTATACAATATACCCAGCACGATATGGGGCAGAGGGGTACCCCCCTTTTGTCCCTATACCCTATCCACTCTCCAGACTATTGTTACCTAACGCATCCCCCCTAGACATCTGAAAAGAATTCCAGAGATTTCCGGGAACACAATGACCAACACAAAAGAGGGGGGTTCCCTCTGCCCCATATCGTGCATCATATGGTATACAAAACCAACTCTGTAGGTGCAGTAATACCTGAGATACATGTAAGGTCTTTCAAAGTTGCATGGACATTGGTCATTCTATAAATTAGGGGTTCAAATGTGTGACATGTTTTGGTGTCCCTGTTACACCTAACCTGTGTAGATTTGGATCAAGTATCATTAACAAGGCATTAAAGAATGTGTCCTGAATTGCAAAATCCTATACATGTCAGATGTAACAGGGACACCAGAATTGGACTCCTAATTTATAGAATGACCCACATGTTAATTAAGTACAATTTGATTTTGATTTGAGTGGTTTCTCGTAAATAGCTATTAACACAACAAAATTAGGGAAACTGGTGAGCTTGATGCCAAGATGTGTGTATTGGCACAGAATGACCCTTACTTGTTTGTTTTTCAACAGAGGGTTATATAACAGGCGGGTACAGTGGCAAGGAAATCTATGATGACATCTGGCGATTGGAGTTGGCAACGTTACAGTGGACGCGACTAGAGGCGAGCCTACCTCAACCTGTGTACTTCCACTCATCCGCTATAACACAGGTAATGGTTGTGAATTGGAGAAGGCTCTGGTGAAGGACCATTCTCATTTGACATCATTCATAGACGTCAAACTGCCAACCCACGTGTTAGACGGTGGTTTATACAAAACCCACGTTACATGCCAAAACTGCAGGGTTCTTGGGGGGAGGGGGAAAAGTCAGAGAACCTATAATGGAAATGAACCAATCGGAGAAGACTACCACCTACCAAAGTGTTAGACATTGGGCCGTATGAATAAAAACTAGCAAATGCTAGGAAGTACAAGCAAAAAGGAAAAGCATTTAATTTGGAGTAAAAGCATTAAGGAAAAGCAAATGCTTGAATTCGTATGAATAAAAGTTAAGTTTTACTGTTCAGCATTTGCTAACTGAAATGGTAGTAAATGCTTAATACTTGTGTTTGATTGCACAGCCGAATGATTAATAACAATAAAGTCTCCATTGTGTGTACGTACAGCCACACACACAAGAACACATGGTCGTACTTCCCCAATACGTCCGAGTACAATGCTTTGTGTTTTCTATTGTTCCTTTAATATAACCAACCCCCATAGACTAAGCACATATCCTTACGTTCGAGGACCGATTTCAACAAAAGACTCTACGTTCGAGGACTGAAAGGTTTCTTTGTGTTTCCTTTCTTCTCTTGTCCTCGGAGATATATACAGTGCACGTACACACATGTGCGTTTTCCTATACTTATGAAGACCATGAATAGAACCCTTCTTTTGTTCCCTTTGTTTGTACTTTAACTTTTTTCCGAACAGCTCCCAAAAGGTTTGTACACAAAATTCTCCCGAGGACTCGGCCCAAGTCCTCTCTCGTAAAGCCTAACCCACTCACATCTTGGCGTTTTTGCATCCCTGTGGAGACATGGCATTGTTCTCCCCTTTGTCCCTGTACTTAAGCAAACCCCCATAGACTTTGTACACAAAATTTCTTGTGGAGACAACCTAACCCATAGAATTGCCCTGTGGAGACCTATTCAGTCCCTTTGTTCCCATTGTGTTCATGTCTCCATAGGGTACGATATATCTCTCCACACATAGTCGTACTTTCCCAATACTTCCGAGGACAATGCTTTTTGTTTCCTATTGTTCCTTTAATATAACCCAACCCCATAGACTAAGCACTTATTTTTACGTCCGAGGACCGATTTCAACAAAAGACTGACTTGCGAGGACTGAAAGGTTCCTTTGTATTTTCTTTCTCCTCTTGTCCTCAGACGTATATACAGAACCTGTACACACACACACACACACACACACAGTCATGTAAACGGGTGCAATCGTGGACCTCCCATTGTTCCTCTTTTGTTTATACTCTAACTTTTTCGGAAGGCCTCCCATTGGTTTTGTACACGATTTTTAAACGTGGACCCCTTTGTTTACGCCCGAATTCTTTTGTCCTAGGTCCACGATTGCCGGCATATACAAACTCACACATACACAGATATGTAAATACCGGCAAAAGTAAAAGCATTTTCTTCATTTTTATTCATACAGATTCTAGTAAATGCATACAAATTGGCAGTAGAAGCAAATGCTTGTTTTTATTCATACGACCCATTGTTTCAGTGTTGGAGCAAAGGCTTTAACCCTCAAGGCATGAGGGTTAAAGCCTTTGCTCCAACACTGGTTTCAGGATGTTTTGCTGGTGCTGACAAACATTCGCGGCAATTTCTTGTCAAGGTTTGGGGGGGGGGGGGGGTGAAGGCGGAGGAAAAGCATACAAACAATAATTGTTAACCCCTTGAACCCGGGCATACCGGGTATTTCATGGGGGCGCCAGGTCAGGTTATGCAGCCAAGTGAAACGTAAACAATATTCTTGTGCAACCAAGCATAATGTACACAATACCCCAATAATGGATTGAAAATGCAGAAATTGGCGTGTATAGACGTCAACCGGCCAGGTGGCAATTTTCAATCTGCACATATTTGGGTCAACCGTACGCAAGGGGTTAAAGGCTTTTTTACTCCGTGTCTCTTTTTCAAAATGTGTGCTGATCTTTGTGTATTCTGGTGTATGAAAAGCCAATGACCCATAAAATATATATGGCAAGGGGGAAATTATTGGGAGATGTGGGGACACTGCCATAGGGCACCGAAGTGATGACGTCAATGCAATGTTTGGAACCAGAATACTTTTGTTATGTGTTTGCATTACTGGTTGTTAACAAAGGAACAGTCGAAATTTACATTTGTTTGGAACCAGTTGTCATGCCAACTGACGTCAGACTTCGGTACTCTATAGCCGTCCCCTCCCACGAAATATTGGGATGACACGTCCCTGTTACAACTGATAATGTAGTAACCGACGGATAATGTATCACCAACCGATAATGTATCACAAATTGACTGATAGTGTAGTAGAATTTCTATCCGATAATGTATCACGTGTCGACGGATAATGTACTGTAGTTGGAAAAAAACTCTAACCGATAATGTATCATCACAGAACGGATACTGTATCAACCGATAACGTATCAAGAAATCAACTAATTGTGTATCAGTGTGGGGAAAAGGGTATAAAACAACTTGTTCATCCAGTGATTATACAATACTCTCCGCGGCTTTTCTTCAAAACGGTTTATGGTATAAAGTTGTAACCTTGATTTAGCATCAACCCATTCAAAGGTGTACATATATCTATGGCGCCATGATGATGTCATCGGGTATCAAATACAACCGATTTCTGCTCAAAATCAAAATAATTACTTTTAACAAAAACTGTGTGTTTTCAATCTTCATGATTAGTAAGACATTGCCTTGGGCAATATTTTTGCTCCCCGGGCACGATGCTGTTTGACCTTTTTTCCGGTGTTACCTGAAGTGTAATTAATTTAATATAACTTGGAAACGGAAGCATTTCACTCCACACAATCAAATTGTTAAAGTATTACGTTTATGCAACATTGCTAATGTATCGTGACTTTGGGCGTGATCCCTGGCCACATGGCAATCACGGGTTTATGGCTTCTGACCATAGCGGCCAACGAACAAAAATATTGACTAATTTTGGGAAAGCGCCAACATAAGGCTGGTAGAGCACCGGAACGGCAGTCCGGAGGTCGCAGGTTCAAGCCCCGTTCCAGTCAATTTTGTTTTATCAATTTTCAAAATAGTATATTAACTGCACCTAGTCAGGTTTCCCTTGTGGTTCATTTGAAATGTTATGTTATAAAAATGTACAATGACGTCATTCCCCAAAAGGACGCCCTCTATCGAGACAACAAAAACAGGTTTGTTTTTTTTAAGCGTGAAGAATTTGCTAAAGTGCTTCTATATGTTCGCTGGACAGTTACCGCAAATGACTTGGCAAGGTTTCATAATCATGACGTCATCAGACCGGAAATTATAGTGGGCATAATTTTAAAATGCTCGTTTTTAATGAGTTGATCGTGTGTTTTATGAAAATATGTTGTTTAAACCTTGCCCCATGACTATGTTCGTAGCCAAAAGAGTGATAGCCGGGGCAATGTTAAGTGTTTGCTTCCAAGTGCTGTGACGTCATCAAACCGGAAGTTACGCGTTATTCATACTTACGTGTACAATTTCCATATTTTTACAAGGTTTTTGTATACATTTTCAAAACGTGAAGTATACTTTTTCTAAATTGTTTTTACGAGATATATTTTTCCAAGTTTGTTTTTACGAAATATATTTTTCCAAGTTCGTTTTCACGAGATATATTTTTTCCAAGTTTATGACACAAGTGGGTTTTCGTAGGTACTTCATGAATCTAGATGATGTATCCTCTGAATAGTCGGCATTTACATGTACCTTCCCTTGACCGATGATGTCATAAAACCGGAAGTTACTTGTACATGTACGTGTACATAAAATGTATACTGAATTTTATCGTACCCAGACGATGCATTTCGGTTCTCTATGAAAAATTAAATTCCGTGATTCTTTTTCTGACATCACCATAATTACAACTGGACGTGTCCGAAGACATACATGTATGTAGTTGCTTTTCCGATCTCTCTGCGTTTGTAACTCAACAAAAGCGAATCTCTAGTTACATTAGGTGTCAAAGAACAACGTTTCAAAGCGAAACGTTGTTGATTTTCTTATGTTTCGCAAACAAACATTTACCAAAAAAGCATGAGCTCCTAGTTTGGTTTCTAACCCTGGCAAAATTCAACTCTGTAGGTGGTTAGGAGGGATCTTTTCCCGGATCCATGAAACGCCAAAGAACTATTGTAGAAACCTACATACGCGTCTTCTCGCACAATGACCCTATGACCCCTGCCATATGCCTCAGAGTTGCTCTTAATTTAAATGAGCCTGTTGTTTCTGGGTCAATGCACATCCGACATTGTTAATCACCTGAGCAGGTACTAGTAGGTCTGCGGCCAAGAACGCACACAACAGAGCCACAATCCACCCCAATCTACTGCTAACCCCAGAGCCCCCCCCCCCCCCCCCCCCCCCCCGCCAATGTGGCTATGGCGACATCAAAGGCATTGCATTTGAATGTGACCTTTATGGGATGTATCGGTTTACCTGTGTTTAAAATGTGGCACATAATTGCAAATTACGATCGATGGGATAAGTGCGATTGATCGATGTATAGAAAACCGTTTTTTTATAAATAATATCAAGTAAAAACAATTTAGAAAATGTATACAGTCGAACACCTTTATAACAAGGTCCTTGGGACTTTACCTTGTATTATCAGTAATGAAAAATAAAGAAAAACAAAGACCCAGGACCTATTTTTTTCCTTGTTATAAGCAGGATGTTGTATTTACAGTGCTGTTATCATCAGGGTTCGACTGTACTTCAGGGCACTATTGGACTTTCGTAAAATACAAAAACCTTGTAAAAATATGGAAATTGTACGCGTAAGTATGAATAACGCGTAACTTCCGGTTTGATGATGTCACAGCACTTGGAAGCAAACACTTAACATTGCACCGGCTATCACTCTTTTGGCTACGAACATAGTCATGGGGCAAGGTTTAAACAACATATTTTCATAAAACACACGATCAACTCATTAAAAACGAGCATTTTAAAATTATGCCCACTATAATTTCCGGTCTGATGACGTCATGATTATGAAACCTTGCCAAGTCATTTGCGGTAACTGTCCAGCGAACATATAGGAGCACTTTAGCAAATTCTTCACGCTTTTTAAAGAAAACCTGTTTTTGTTGTCTCGATAGAGGGCGTCCTTTTGGGGAATGACGTCATTGTACATTTTTATAACATAACATTTCAAATGAACCACAAGGGAAACCTGACTAGGTGCAGTTAATATACTATTTTGAAAATTGATAAAAAGAATGACTGGAACGGGGCTTGAACCTGCGACCTCCGGACTGCCGTTCCGGTGCTCTACCAGCCCTATGTTGGCGCTTTACCAAAATTAGTCAATATTTTTGTTCGTTGGGCGCTATGGTCAGAAGCCATAAACCCGTGATTGCCATGTGGCCAGGGATCACGCCCAAAGTCACGATACATTAGCAATGTTGCATAAACGTAATACTTTAACAATTTGCTTGTGTGTAGTGAAATGCTTCCGTTTCCAAGTTATATTAAATTAATTACACTTCAGGTAACACCGGAAAAAAGGTCAAACAGCATCATGCCCGGGGAGCAAAAATATTGCCCAAGGCAATGTCTTACTAATCATGAAGATTGAAAGCACACCATTCTATGAACAGTTTGTTAAAAGTAATTATTTTGATTTTGAGCAGAAATCGGTTGTATTTGATACCCGATGACGTCATCATGGCGCCATAGATATATGTACACCTTTGAATGGGTTGATGCTAAATCAAGGTTACAACTTTATACCATAAACCGTTTTGGAGAAAAGCCGCGGAGAGTATTGTACGATCACTGGATGAACAAGTTTTGTATACCCTTTTCCCCACACTGATACACTATTGGTTGATTTCTTGATACAGTATCCGTTCTGTGATGATACGTTATCGGTTAGAGTTTTTTCCAACTACATTATCCGTCGACACGTGATACATTATCGGATAGAAATTCTACTACACTATCAGTCAATTTGTGATACATTATCGGTTGGTGATACATTATCCGTCGGTTACTACATTATCAGTTGTAACAGATCGCCGCCCATGCCAACAAAATAACCCACTGCCACAAAAAACCCAAACAACAGAATAGCTTTTGTTTTGCAGTTTTCTTCTAACCTTGAATAATTTTCCATTTTTAAAAACATTTGTTTTTCTCCAGGCTGGATGCCTATACTACCATGGAGGTGTGGTGAGCCCAACAGGAGATGAGAGATCAGACTTGCTGATCAGAATATGGCTGAAAACGCCCAGCCTCCTAACGATATGCTGGGAGAGACTTCTTTCCTTAGTACCAAACCTCCACGACCTGCCAGAAAGCAAACTTTTTGAGCTAGGCATCCCAAGGCACCTCTTAGAACGATCGGCGTAAACAAGTCATTCTTTAAGTTTAGAGCATTTTGGTTGAGAATTATATTTTCTGAAATTTTTGGTCTGTGCATTTTTGTGCAGACTTTGACAGGATTTTTTTTTTAACATGTTGACTTTGAATTTCTCTATCACTTTATTGTACAGTCACCCCAGACATTCGTGACAATTGCATACACAAGCTTTATTTGATTTAAATTGATGAAAAGGAGTAAATATAATACATAAGAGGACGGTGGTGTCCTCTGTTCTCAATGAGGTGGGCCTCGGTTGGAAGATGTGTAGAAAACCAATGAGAGGGGTTGCAAAAATGTTAAAGTATAAACAAAAGGACAATGGGAAGTCCTCGACATACACCATATGGGTCATGCTGTACGTTTGGGGTCCAAGAGTGTGACATTTTTGGTGTTCCAGCTACATAGTGACAGGTATAAGATTTTTGTAATTCAGGACACGTTTGAATGCCTTCTATCTCCAAGAGTGATTGTGTAAAACAAAGTACCTGCCAAACAAGTACAAAATAGTGTGAAGTCAATTTTAATGATACTTGTGGGAAATTACACAGGTCAGGTGTAACTGGGACACCAAAAAATGTCAAACTTTTGGACCCCGAATTAATGGAATGACCCATATATGTAGCGTACTTCAAGCTCCATATTTAGTGAAAACCCATGTGAATATGACCTTTGGTTAAAAAGTTACAAATATTTGAACACCGGCACATTAAAAAGAAAGAAACTGAGAAAATCAAGTTTAAAATCACAGCACTTTTTAGCACACTCGTAATACATGTCACAACAAAGTTGTGAAAGAAGAATGTTTTTCAATTTAGATTTTTCCAGTACGAACATTATTTTGGCCCATATCTCAAAACAAGGATTGCCGAGTTCCGACTGATTTTGCTTGATCGCATCACATACACAGACGTAGGTGTATGGGTAAAACCTGGGCAGAGGTGCCAGCTGTTCATTAGTGGCCCTGTTATGTTTTCCTTCAATTGAGAATGATTGGAGAGTTTTATGCAGTGTCGTATTCCTTAAGGGCAGTGTACATGATTGTCATTGTTGCAATTTTCAGAAATGGGCAGATTTGGGGGTTAGTATTTTATAGGAAATATCGTTCTACTGACCTGTTCGAAGTTTTGCGTTATTGGATGGCGAAAAAAACGAGAGAAAAACAGCGCTCATTTTCAACCGTCGGGCAGATGATAGCCTTCAGTCAAGGCGCACGTGGCTATCTGGGCGCGTGACGTGCCCCAGATAGGCCATGGCGCCATCATGTCTGGGGCGCTATTCGTCCGGGTGGTTACACGCGCCTTGACTAACGGCTACAGGGCATTTTTCCAACGATTTCCAGCTGGAAAACGATATATATTTCCACTTTTCTTGACGACAGCACACCTGGTGCCATCATTTCACAGGATGATTGAGACTACTATTAACTTACTGTCTAGTAATGTATTTCGTAATGATTCAGTAAAAAAAAATTGGAGGATTACCAATCGTGCACACTACTTATAATTCATCAAACAATCCACAAGGGAAACTGACTCGGTAAATTTGAATACATTTTCAAAGTGAACAAAAAAACTGGCAGGAGCGGGATTTAAACCTGCGACCTCCGGGTGGACTAGCGCCCACCCGAACAAAGATACTGACAATTTGGGAGACCGCCAACATAGGGCAAGATAGCTCAGTTGGTAGAGCGCCGGTACGGTAGCCCGGAGGTCGCAGGTTCGAATCCCGCTCCTGCCAGTTTCTTTGTTCACTTTGAAAATGTATTCAAATTTACCGAGTCAGTTTCCCTTGTGGATTGTTTGATGAAAGTTTAAGTCGTTTGTTTTGAAACGTATCTTCTTCATCCCTAACTCTTACGCCAGAACTTAATTCTCTTGATCTTTACATGTCATTGGTTTGGAGCAGAAAGGACTCATAACACGCATTGAATAGGGCTTAATAAGCTCTCTTCTGAGCTGTTGATGTGTGCTAGAAAAGGCAATTTTTTAAAGGTGATTTGATGTAAAATATATACCAAGTAAAAAGTAAGAAATCAAATAAGTTTGCAAACAAGAATGTATGTAATTAAGTGTATGTGAAGTTAAAAAGAAATTCCAAAACTAACCTGGAGTAAGTAGGCTTTGACTTAAGTAATTAAGAAAGCCTTAAATTCTCACAATTTAACCAGCATTGTGGAAATTAACGATTGCAACTTGACGCTGGACTCTGGGATTATGGAAAGAATGGGGGAAAACAGTTTTCAGGTTTCATGCCAGCTTGGGGACTGTGCTAGGGTTAAGGATGGGAATTTACATTTAATTTAATAAACGTTTAGCAAAACTTTCCCGTAGTGTTCAAATGTTTGGTCAACAATTGCTGCCCATCCCAGTATTTGTGTAGGACGTAGGAGAGGTGCTGTCTGCATCGAGCATTGATCTTGGCCCAGCGGCGTATTGAAAACATCAAACACAAACAATTGTTATACACTGTGTAGTACTAAAGGCGTTCCAATTTCTTTGTAAATTAAATAAATTTACAAGGATCCCAGATTCTTTGTAAAAAAAAAATGGAATGTAGATTGCGTAAATACAAGGTCCCATTTTAAAAATTTAAACGGATTTAAATTTTTCTTTCTTTAAACGTTAAGGAGACACTTTGTCGTCATTTTTTATACCTTAGGGAAACAAGTGGAATTAGGGAGACATTTCAGTGTCTCCCTAAGTACCCAGCCCCCGTAAGGAGTGAGAATTTTATTGTCGTAAGTGAGATATATCGATAGAGGATGGTCCAAAACGAAAATATACCAAAATTCGTGGGGGTAGGACAGGGGATATTTGGGTTAGGTTACATTAAAGTTGAAAAAGTTTTGTGCACGCGTCTATGGCAAAGTCTCCCAAATGACCCATCCTCGGTAATTATTATACTGCAAAATACTACACAATTTCTCATTATGCAAGTGTAGTATAAGAGTACTGCATACTACAGTTTACTACAGTTTACTACAAGTAGTATTTTGTAGGTGAGGTTAGGGTTAAAGCTATAGAGCTTGCTGCATTGATGCACCAATGTGGTAGTATTAACGTGCGGAACTTTACAAACAATATAAACAGCAATTTCCAAGATTAATTTTTGGGATTGGCTTTGGATACTCATTAAATAATGAGTATCCGGGTACCCGCGCTTATTTTCAATCGGGTACCCGATTCTGTACTACCTATTCCACATGCCCCCACTTGGCAAACAATAAACAAGGTGTGATGTTACTTCTTTGTAGGTCCTATAGGAAAACCTACACAAAACGTGGGTGTGTGATTCAGTCTATCACTTTTTGCTGGGATCAGTGGAAATTGTTTTCAGTATCTTGACCCTGTTTATTTATTCATTATTTTTTTTTACATTTTAGACCTAACTACCCCAAGCCCTACAAACTCCAACAGCAGCTTTTGTCTAATTATGATGGGTTTAGGACTGTAGCGCCTTGGCGCCATTACATGTACTTTTAAATAATAATAATAATAAAATAATACAAGTGCTTATATAGCGCAATTCCAAGTTAATGATCAATGCGCTTTACAAAAAGCACACACACAAAAGAAACAATTACACTTGTAGTGAAAAAAATAGCAAGGGAAACCAAAATATGAGGTCAGCCTGAGGTAAACAGGTGTGTTTTGAGGAGACATTTGAACTGTTGTGGGTCAGGAGCCAATCTGATGGGTGATGGAAGGTCATTCCACAATTTAGGAGCACAGATAGAAAATGACCTCTCAGCAACCATCCTCGGACCTCTAGGCACCACGAGTCGTGTAGTATCTGTGGCTGAGCGTAGACTCTGTCGTGATGATCTGTATAAATGCCGTCTGATAGATACATGGGAGTGAGAACATGGAGTGATTTGTACAAAGGATTTTGAAAATAATACGCTTTTCAATCGGAAGCCAGTGAAGTGATTGCAAGAGTGGAGTGGAGGGATGTCGCCGTGACACCTGGAAAATGATACGAGCAGCCCTATTCTGTAGGCGCTGCAGTCGTGAGATGTCAAACCTGCTGCAGCCAACCAAAAGAGAGTTGGCACAGTCTAATCTAGACAGAATTAATTAGGGCCCTCATTGCATGAGTGCAGCTTTCCCGGTCAGTGAAACGACGGATTCTTGAGATGTTGCGTAAAGTGAAGTCGATTGATTGACATAGTGATGTTACATGAGAGGACATGGTCATGGATGAGTCGAATGTTACTCCTAAATCTCTCACTGAAATTGATGGGGACACATGCTCATTGCCAATTGGAAAGGTGTAATTGATTACCTTGGGCAAATTGTTGTCAGAAGCAGATATGAAACATTCAGTTTTGGAGCTATTAAGTTAACTTATTTTCAGTCATCCGGTGTTGAATGACAGTCTGTAAAGTGCAATAGCAGCTTCACCTGGGTTTTTGGGATTAAAAGTGATGTAAAGTTGAATATCATCGGCTTATATATGGAACTGAATGAACTGAATGTCATGAAAACGGATAATTTGAGCAACTGGTTGTGAATACACATGATAAAGGTTTTAGGCCCAATTATAGATCCCTGTGGAATTCCAAATTTCAAATCAAAGACATCATATTGTTGCCCTTCAATGCACACAAGAAATGTGCGACCTGTCAAGTATGATTTAAACTACTATAGATCTTGACCTTTAATACCAAAATCGCACACAAAACGCTGGAAAAGAATTTCATGGTCAATGGTATGAAAGGCAGCGGATAAGTCGAGCATGATCAGGAAGGCAGCATGGTTTTTGTCTAAGGCACGAACGATATCGTCCTTGACTTTGAACAATGCAGTCTCAGTACTGTGTTGGCGTTTGTAGGCAGACTGAAACAGCTCCTCAAGACCGTTTCTCTCATATGCTCATTGACCTAAATCAGAGCTGCCTTCTCAATCACCTTGGCTAGAAAACTAATATTGGACACTGGTCTGTAGTTTTTTAGTTCATTATTACAGTAATGACGGTTTCTTTATGATGGGTTTTACAATAGCTTGCCAGAGAATCTGGGAAAATATCACTTGTGAGTGATTTGTTCACAATATCTTTGATGTAAGGTGTCACAACATCCAAGATTCCTTTCAGAAACCATGATGGGAACACATCCAAATCACATGACTTGCCTGCACAGTTCACCGCAATATTGCGGTTTTTTTTAACTTGTGGACGGGAATCCCTTACAAGCCTTTGAAATTAAGCATGAATTTCAACCCTAAGATGGCTGCTTATTTCACGAATAAAATAATGCATGCTTATTCATCATAAGAGCAATATTTACAATCCTGGTGGTCAATAAACATACTGTCGGTTATCTTTTCTGAGTTTCACCCAGAAAAATATAAATTTTGAGCTTTCTCTAATATCATTATGCCTGACCATATTTGATTTTTCTGGTAGTTTAATTAACCCTTGCTCTTGTTTACACTCCAACGCACTTCAATATTCGCCAAAAAAAATGCCTATGTTTATTGCATGGTCCTCAAACTGTCACATTATTTCAATGGGGAGTCCTTGTACACTTCAAGGAATGTCAAAGGAAACTGGAGGATAACTAGTTGGTCATATTGTGAGTTAACAGTGTATTACACTGATAAGCAAAGCCACATGCCGTAATCCTCTGGAGTGAGATGGAGGGTATGTCTAATAATAGGCTGTGAAGTAAAACACTCTACCTTTGTTATAATAATTCAAATTGATATTTAACATTATAAAGAGTTACTAATAATAAATACAATGACAATTTCCATCAAACTTGCTGGTCAAGTGAGCAACAACAATGACCAGCAACCCAAGTGCTCTCTAATGCACTCCAGTAGGAGCTTTGAAATCAATTGTCTGGTAAAGCAAAGAATGGCACAACTTGCAATATACAACACTCGTGGAGCAAGGGTTAAAGAAAACAAAACATTCAATATAAATTTGTCTGTTTCTTGCACTGTATATTATTCCTGTATTCTGTTGGTGATTAATTGAGATCTGCTTCAACACACTCGGAGTAAATTGCCGTTAGTCAATTTTATTGAGTGAATCGCATTAAAAATGCAGATTTTTCTTCACTACGCCCTTCAAAATGAACAGATTTGCCATATGTCGTCAGTTTTTTATGTTAGAATCTACGTGTATATTTTATACACGTGTAACTATTTTTGAAGTACATGTATGTAACTATTTGTTGTCAAATTGACGGAAAAAGAAAAGTGATATATTAACCATTTTTTCCAGTAAGAAAACAAAAACCAACTTTTAATTTTCCTTTGCGGGTGTCCGGGGATAGAATCAGAATTTTTTGGAATTATAGAGGCAGCATGTGTTCTGACAAAAACAAAATAACTATTTTTCTCACGTAATAAATAAAATAACAATCCTGAAATATTCAACCTGTACATGTGTCTTGGGGTATATATATTTTTCGACATCCATTTTTAGTTGAAAATGTCATATGGTGCTTGTTTGTGCAAATTGCCTGCCTGAGAAATCAACATAATGAACTGCCTATCTATCTTTTTGTTTATGTTTTCATAAATTGTGGTGCCTTTACCCTACAGCAAATTATTCAATAAAAACATATTACCATATTCCATCAACTTTGTCATCAACAGTCAGTAATTTCTGCTGGTATATGCTGATCACATTTGTTGTAAATGCCGATACACAATTCAAAGTTAAATGTCACAAAGGTACCATTAACGTAGCCACGTGAAAAGACTAAAAGTAAGCCGCAGTTTAAATATGTGACCGGCTCTGCAAAAAGGGGCATTATGTCACAAAATTTGAAAAATGAGTGATGTACATAAACTCCTCAAAAAAAGTTCGGAAACTCAAGTTTGATAGACGATTTCTCTCGTTTCCAACTCCTTTTCCTTGAATTTGGTATCATTGGAAAGCCCTGTTATTCTTCTTTACAATGATGTGTCATTTGTTATGATTAAGCAATTGGGGGATGTGCAGCACAGCTGAATATGGGGGTGGGTGTAAAGTGAAATGTTACAAAATGCATTGCTATTGTCATACAGTGCATTCCCTTTTGCTTGGAAGATGGGAATGCGCAACAGATCTGCAACGGATCCTGATTGATGAATGGAACGCCATCCAACGGCAATGTACGTGTGACCCGGCTCGTGAACAGTATGAGGAGGAGGTGCCAGGCTGTTGTGGCTGCATTCGGATCGTCCACCCGCTACTGTTCAATGATTAAACCAGAAAAAAAGACTTTCCTTACATCTTGTTTTTTCTTTTGTTAGTGATAGAGTGTTGCATTGTACTGCGAGAGAGACTTCTTGTTACTGATGGAGCATTACTGGGTGTTTGAGTGCAGAAAATGACAAATTCTTTTACTCTGTTTGAAACGCAAGCACATTAACAACAGAGTTGCTATCCCGGAGGCAATTTATTGTGACAGGCCATGTGGATTTCTAAACTATTCCCGCACATTTATGGCTTACAACCTTTAAATATTGGTTAGTAAGCAGAGAATCATTCAAGACACACCAATCCTCCAAACAACTCCTAACAACAGCAAGAGTCAATACACTTTTGGAAAATAGTAATGCATTTTGTAACATTTCACTTTACACCCACCCCCATATTCAGCTGTTCTGCACATCCCCCAATTGCTTAATCATAACAAATGACACATTGTAAAGAAGAATAACAGGGCTTTCCAATGATACCAAATTCAAGGAAAAAGAATTGGAAACGAGATAAATCGTCTGTCAAACTTGAGTTTCCGAACTTTTTTTGAGTTTAGTTTAATTTGTCACATCCTAAGCTTTAAATTGGTGTAGGTTTACTTTGACCCTTGTGGCATTTTGTGTTCTAAAGATATCTTGACATTTGTATACTCCTATTTTCCAAGTTAACGGGAGTGCGTTTAGAGATATAGGCCTTTATTGGAGGATTACCAATCGTGTACACTAAATTGTCACATCCTATGTTTTAACTGGTTTGACCCCTGTGGCATTTTGTGTTCTCAAGATATCTTGACATTCGTATACTCCTATTTTCCAATTTAAAGGCAGTGTACACGATTGATAATTCTCCATTTTTTTAATACTAAATTATGACAAAATACCTTACTAGACTGTAAGTTAATAGTAGTCTCAATCATCCTGTGAAATTATGGCACCAGGTGTGCTGTCGTTGTCAAGAAAAGTGGGAATTTATATCGTCTTCCAACGATTTTCAGCTGGAAATTGTTGGAGAACTGCCCTGTAGCCGTTAGTGAAGGGACAAGTGGCACGCCCCGGACATGATGGCGCCATGGCATATCCGGAGCGCGTCACGCGCCCAGATAGCCACGCCCGTTTTTTTCTCTCGTTTTTTCGCCAACGCAAAACTTTTAACAGGTCAGTGGAATCCGCCTATTTCTGAAAATTGCAACAATGACCAATCATGTACACTGCCTTTAACCGAAGTGCTTATAGAGATATAGGCCTTTAATCACAAAGTACATGTAAAAAATAAAAATGATAGAAGAAAATAATCGGGAACTACAGACTATTTCTAATAAACTATGACGGCCAACAATCCTTGAACAACTTTTTAATTTCCACTTTTCTTGAAAACGACAGTACACAAGGGTTGTGTTCCACGAACCAGTGTTGTAGTCAAGACCATCACAAGACCCTGCAAGACCAGCACAAGACCTTGAGTCTTAATCCAAGTCTTCAGCTATTCAAATGAACTGTAACAAAAGCATTCCTTTGTCATGGTTTATGCCTGTTACAAGCTGGTCTTGAAATGGTCTCGACTGCAACACTGCCACGAATGCAAATGTTGCAAACATTTGCATTGTTCGCGCGCGCAGCCCAGTTGCCATACAGGATATGCTATTTACAACTTTTTCGACAACGCCCTCTTATATAGTTTCCGCTCATTGGAAAGTTTATTTCTGGCGGCTTCCTTCAAATACTTCATTTCAGCCGTTGAAAATTGTTTGATGACCTTGGCTGTGAAATGACAAAAGCAGAAATATAATTTTGAAATTAAATACAAAGGAAATTAAAATAGCAAGGAAAAAACAGCCACAAGCAGGGGTGATTATTGGCCCAAAATGAACAAAAAATACACAAAATCTGCAGTGTTTGGGAGTCGCCGAAGACCCCAGAGCAATGTAGGGTTTATGGTTTGTATTTGTCTTAAGGCGCCCCATAAAAAAAAACCGGCGAATTGCCATGGTACTGTTTTGTAGTCCATTGTGCTTTTTCTTTTCATTACTTGGTCTTTTTTTCTTCAAAAAAGTCTGAAATTAAGTTCTATGTTCAAACAGCTGCTGTTTTGCAGTTGACAATTTTATTCACTAACATTTACCTATAGCCTCAACCACTTCAGGACCAAGTGTTATATTGTCATAAATGAAATGGTAAATTTGGTAAAAACTTAATATTTTTGGAAAGCATTACGTGGTCCCTGTCTGGAAGTGAAGCACAAATTTTCTGCAGTAAAATAACAATCTGCAGATGTTTTTTTCCCCAGTAGAAAAAAACAGTTCATTTAGTTTCCGAGGCTTACCAAAGATCTCATCCATCTTGACTTTGCTCAATTGAGGCTTGGCTTCTATCGCTGCATTTGCATTGGAGCAGGTCCCAGTGAGGAAGTGGGAGGCCATCTCCTCCCTTGAAAATGCTCTCGTCATTAAATCCTGGAGGTATTTGGGTGCATTGGAGTTGGTTGTGTGAAGCCCTGATGTGTATTTTGGTGAAAGAGAACATGCAGTGTCTGTCTGTAAAGTCATTAAAAGAAATGGACAAAGAGCAATAAAACATGCATTTTAAAAATCTAAACTGTTCGCATTGTAATTTAAATATTTGTATATCCCCTGAATGCTAACCATTCAGCTAAATCCTGTAACATAATGAGATCCTGAATAGACCCAAGACATAATGACATTACACATTGTGCAGTGTGCACTTTCCCATGGCAGCCAGGTGGGACGATTGTCTGGCGTCCAGACCTGGCTCCAATAGGAAAGCGCACATGTGTAAACAAAATTATGTCATTATGTCTTAGGTATATTATGTTCTATGGAAATAGCAATAGTGTGCTTACATAAAGGTTGCCTTTTTCGATTACACATATTGGATTACATGATGAAGGCTATATTCACACAACAAATTAACAGCTAGGGTTGAAAATTAGAATCAGGTAGGGATGAGATCCACGAAGCTCCCATACGAATGTGCACATGTAAACAAAGCGTGATGCTATCATGTCTCTATAAATGCTATTAGGTCTATCAGTCGGATTGGAGTTGACAACTTTGCCCACCTACCTCACTTGAACGTGGTGGTAATTGGCTTGAAGAATGCCTTGGTGTTGATGGTGTGGCCGAACTTCCACTGCCTGGTTGTCTCAGGGTTTTCACCTGGTTGAGTAGATCTGGAAGTTCTGGAAAACCGGCAATTACAGAATGAAGAATTAAGTCAAAAGGGGGTAACTTCACCAAGGGCAAGGTCAATTGGAACAAAATGAAAATCCCTTGTACATTTTCCTTCCTTACATGTATATGACTGTCATTAAGTGGAATACGTGGAGTGACTTATTAACCTTTCAGAAGCAATTAATTTTTGGCTGATTAATGTCAATGTACAGCATCAAGCAACCGAATAGGATGTTTTATGATCAGATTCAAACACATGTACATTGAGCATGCACATGCATATTTTGGACAAGAACTTGGATTAACATTTTTGCCTTGAACTGTTTCTCCATATGGGGTATTAACCCCTTGCGTACGGATGACGTCAACTGCCGCCAAACAAAACAAATTTCCACCAAGCCGGATGATGTCTATATACACGCCAATTCTTTTACATTTTCAATCCATTGTTAGATTATTGTGTTCATTACGCTTGGCTGTACAAGCTTCTTGTGTCCGCTAGCTTGGCTGCAAAGCCGGCATGGCACCCTGGCGCCTAGACAACCACATGAAAATGAAATGATTATCAAAGCAACTTATTTTTAAATGCACATAAGTACTAAAAAATTGGGAGACCTAAATTCACTATTTTTCATGTTAATGCAGACTGATAATCTTTGCTAGGTGCATATGGCCCATATCAGGACAAACGTGTATGGCACGGCATGTTAATTGCCTTAATGATTCACACTGGGCACACTTGCAAGGAGCAATATCAATGCCTTTTTAAAATTTCCTGTCCTGCATGTTTCAGGCATGCAACTTGGAATTAACAAACAACAAGGAAATTCCAACCGAATGAGATGCTCTGTACCCTCCAACCTGCACCACAACAAATTAACCCCACCTTCGCTCTCAAGAATCCTTCATCACCCGGCACATAGTCAACCTGAGCCAGCGTACCCTGTCCGCGGAAGAGACCTTGTCCCTCGATCATCCCCTGTGGAAGAGATCATCCAACACATCGAACCCACCCTCTGCCATCTTGCCAAGCATGCTGCCGATGAGATCCGTCTGCAGATCAATCAATCCCTCCGGAAACACAAACCAGCCAAGCCTAACATCTCCAGACAAGACCGGTCAGCCATCACATCACTGCACCAAGACAAGTCCATCCACATTCTTCGCGAGGACAAGGGTAATGCCACTGTCGACAAGGCCGAGTATGACCGCAAGGTGGCGGACATCCTCAACTCAGACTGCTACCGTGAAATCCGGAAAGACCCTACAACATCCATCGAGAGGAGGCTGCAAGGCAAGCGTATTTCTCTCCAGCGTTCCGGCAACATCTCTCAGCCCTTGTACAGACACCTCCGGCCATCCAGCTCCAAGTGCCCCATGCAGGTTCTTCGGACATCCCAAGATCCATAAGAAGGATGTTCCCCTGCGCCCTATCATAGCTTCCAGAGAAGGCCCCACCTACGACACAGCCAGGCATCTTGCCAAGATACTTCACCCCTGGTAGGCAACACTGAGCACCACATCAAGAACTCCGACTAGTTTGCCACCCTCATCCAAGACCTCACCCTCCAGCCGGACGACATCATGGTCAGCTTTGATGTCATCTCCCTTTTCACCAATGTCCCCACCTCCGACGCCAGCACCATCGCCAAGGACAGACTCCAAGCAGACCTCAACCTCAAGGACCGCTCCGACCTCACTCCTGACCAGCTTCATGATCTGCCCCTCAGCTTCCGATGGCGGGATAACTTCTTCGAACAGTCGGCTGGAACCTCCATGGGATATCCTATATCTCCGGTTCTGGCCGACATATTCATGGAAGAGTTTGAGCAGACCGCCATCGCCACAGCAGATCACAGACCTAGGGTTTGGCTCCTGTACGTTGACACCTTTATCATCTGGCAGCACGGGCAGTATAACCTTTGGCTTTTCTTGGAACACCTCAACGGGCTTCACAGCAGCATCCAGTTCACCATGGAACAAGAAAGAGATGGCAACATCTCATTTCTTGATGTTGAGGTGTCCAGAAAGCAGGACGGCAGTCTTACCCGCAGTGTCTACCGCAAACCCACCCACACCGACAGATAACCTCTACAGCAGTTCCTTCCATCACCCCAAGATCAAGACTTCTATCAACCGGGCCCTCGTCCGCAGGGCATACAACGTCTGCGACAAGGAACATCAAACCCAGGAACTCCATCACGTCACCACAGCACTGCAACGCAATGGATACAAGCCCAGCCAAGTCAAGACACAAGACCCCAGATCCATGCACCACCGGCCAAAGGGTCGCCTGTACCCAAAGCCAACTAGTTAGGGTCTCTAGTCCTGTTACTCTCCCCTACTTAGGCAGTACCTAGGCAGTCAAATCCAGCGCATCCTCCACAAGCATGGGTTTCGAGTCTACCACACAGCCCCCATGAAGATCCAGAATCTGCTGACTTCACACAAGGACCGGTCAGACCCAGAGCGCAGGCCAGGAGTGTACAAGATCCCCTGCCAATGTGGCAAAGTGTACATCGATGAGACTGGCAGGGACCTCCCCACCAGACTCAATGAACACAAAGCCCATAGCAGAAAGGGAGACTATGAGAAATCATCCATAGTCGAACACCCGAACTCATCACCAGCATCGAACGCTGGTACCCCTGCCGCATCAGAGAAGCCATTGAAATCTTCAAGCACAACACGGTTCCTCAAGACATCGGTTCCTCCATCAGCGACATCTGGGGCCCCATCCTTACCTCCCAGTCCAATGGGTCTCCTATACCCTAGGATAACTTAGTTCTCCAGCCTATGGGTCCCCTATACCATTGGCAACCTCCCCCTTCGCTCCCTTCCTTCAGAATGACACGCCTCAATGATCATCCAGCATATTCCCAAGCCCTGCATGAGTTTGCATCCTTCTCACGCTTCATCGCTTCCAGACACCATATAAGCCTGCTTCACCGTTGGAATCCCTCAGTCTCCTGACGACGGGCATAGCATACTGTCCGAAACGTTGAGTAATTCCCTCCGGTTCTTTTCAGACCACAAACTCACAAAAGAGATTTAATTCATGGTGCTACCGCAAACGTGTTACCTTACGTTTAAGTTTGCCTTTATTTCAGATACCTCCAGACTAGATGTATTACAGAATGGGTTTATTATTTTGTCTTTCACAATACCAAGTATGTGTTAAAGCAGTGGACAATCGCTATATAAAATGTCAAATACTTTTGCCTATATTTGAGATACCTCCAGATGTAAATTACATGGGTACAAAATGTATATTAATTTGTCTTTAACAGTACATGTACCAAGTGTGTGTGTGTTAAAGCGGTTGACAATCGCTATATAAAATGTCTATAGATGTACTTTAGCCTTTTTGTGAGATACCTCCAGATATTAAAGAATTGGTATATGTACTATTTTCTCTTTCACAACAGCAAGTGAGTGCTTATTGTTATTTTAATATATTGCTGATACATGTATTTTGTATTTCTTTGGTCATTTTGACTGCAATCTTGAATTTGAAATATGTTTACAAATCATTTCAATTATACTCATCGCTTACCTGTTTGACCAATATATGACTTTTCTCAAATTTGACCATTTTTGGCATCCATATTGGCCGCCATCTTGAATTTGGTACATGATAGCAAAATAGAAGAATACTTGAAAGTATTTTGTAAGGGTAAAAACATATCAAATCATTTCATTCATGCCATTATCATAATTTTTGGCTGATAAATATGATTTTTCTCAAATTTGACCACTTTTGCTGGCCATATTGGCCGCCGTCTTAAATTTGAAGCATGATAGCAAAACGAGAATACCAGAAATGAATTTGTAAGGGTCAAAAACATATCTAACAATTTTATTTATGCTTTTATCATATTTGTTGGCTGATATGACTTTTCCCAATTTTGACAATTTTCGGCAGGCCATATATATTGGCCGCCATCTTGGATATCGCCAGAGCATCGTATTTTTTTCACTGTTAACATCCCAAATGTGTTTAAGGACCTCAAAACGCACCCGAAAAAGTTGGTGTGGATTAGTTCTGGGGGGGTGCACGGGGGGTCCCCCATACATACTCCCCTATAGGGCCTATGTGAAGATTTGTTCGCCCACTTCACATAGAACAGATAGTGGAAACATAGTGGAAACACTCCTCATTTCTAATGCTTAAAACCCATTGGCAGTCATGAATCACACAGCTATATTAAATTAATATACATACTGTAGTACAGCTCTTTGCTCCATTAGAGAAGTAGAAAAATTAATGGGTTGAGAGTGTTTTGTCCACTTCAAACCCGTATTCAAATTTTGCCGCCTGATGGTTACTGTGCAAAATTGTTGAAATGCTTTTGGCCCAGGGCTCGAAATGCACACTGGACTGGAGGACCAACTCTAGTGAATAGGCAATGGTTTAGCGGACTCCAAGACCAAAGTTTGACCAATGGGCAGGTGACTTTTCTTGCAAATATTATTGATAAATAGCTAATAGGACGACCGTCTCATAGACTTGTTCCCAAAATCTTGTAAACTTTAATGTAACCTAACCCAAATATTCCCTGTTCAAACCCCACGAAATTTGGTAATTTTCATTTTGGACCATCCTCTATCGATACAACTCATTTTCGGCGATAAAATTCTCAATATTTAAAGAGGTTCTGCGTTAAGCCGACCGTCAAACGGTCGCCCTAGTGCCACCGGTCAACCTAAGGTCTGAAAAATCTTCAAAAGCGGTCGACCTAATCGCGAATAGTATGTATATACATATTCTATTTTCAAGTTGATCTCAGATTTCACAGGTTGGATGACTTGTTTGTTTTTAGTCACTTGACAAGTTTTCAGTGATTAAATAGTTGGGACTCCAATTGTAAATTAGCAGCCGTTTTCACAAAATGTCCTAAGTGAATTTCGGAAGACACTGGTCAGGAAAATAATATTCTAGTCTTGTAGATATCTATTAGCCTGATGGTCCTTTTTTTGTTTGTAAAATGGGTGTCGCCCAACCCAAGGCTAAAAGACCACTCAAAGTGTGGGTTACTTGTCCAAGACACAAAAAGACAGAAATCACAGGGATAAAAAGGTATCTATCCACATTTCGTTTGAATTATGAAAGATTATAGGTGGAAGGGAAGCAGGTTTACATGTAAGGAGTTCCAAAAAGAGGAAGTACGAGGGGAAAAACTTACCTCACGGTATCTCACAGTGCTAGCCTTTGGAACAACAGTGAAAGGATGTGATAAGTCAGTCGGGCGAGTAGATTGCCTTAAAGTTTGGACAGGGGGAACATTAAAAAAAAGGCCACTGGAACACCTTCCAAGATAGTATCGATAAGAGAGGCTCAATGAAGCAACAGAGCGTTGGACATGAAGGGGTTCCAGGGAAGATGTCAGGGTCCTGATTAACCAGATTTGAAACACATCACAGAATCTTTTAATTAATTTAATTAAAACTCTCCTGTGCACCTGGCCAAAATCGACCCAGTTGTACAGATCAAAACCTATCAAATGACAGATTGAAACACACACAAACTGTGAGAGTTGGTGTTTAGAGTTGTTGATAAGCTGTGATAGTTATAAGTATAGGAGGGTTTTAAAGAAAGACAAATAGCAATTTTCTTTTACAAACTTTGAAATGGGATTGAAGCTCCATACAGTATAATAGATGCAGTAGTTTTAACGAGTTAACAGGTTTTCATGTGCATGCATTATAATTAGCAGTGCCGAGGACAGGTGTTTTAAGTGAAGAGTGGTTTGGAATCTGTAGCCAATGAATTCTCAAGGTTTATGTCTATACCCACCACTGACTAATAAGCGCACCATCTTTGCAACACAAAGCACAAAAACATGCATATTGATTAACAGTTTCAAACTGAGTACCAGCATGGACATTGGCCTACCATACCAGCACAATCATGACAATGGTCTGTTGACAGGGATGAAGTGTTTATATTTTAATATAATTTGCACACATACTCATCAATCTCCAGGTCACACAGTATACCACACACAGCACATTGACACTGACACCTATAGTCAATAACGCTGTACACTGATGAGATTCCCTCGGCTTGGTGAGAAATTAATTATGTTTAAAATTAATTATCTTTCGTCAGGGCAGTCTGCATGCAAAATAAATATTCCATATTGGAACAAAAGACACGGATTTGATGAGCAGAATGTGCAACAAGCGTAACTGCTTTATGTAGCCAAAACAGCCCATATATAGGGTTGTTCAGCATTTGGTAATATCGTTCACTTCAGCAGCTGCAGTACAGAGGAGACAGCTGCTTAGGTTTCAATGGGGTAAAAGTGGCAAAGATTTTATAAACCAGTGTGGAAGAATGGGAGGGGTTGGCCACGAATTGGGGGATCTGGACACCACCACGGGGTATGTCCACACCACCACAGTCGTTCTGATGTGCATCACCAATTTCTGCCTAAACACAGCCATGGGTAGCACTTTGGAACCGCAGGATATTATACGCCAGCGGAACACCCTTGGGGGAACGTTTGCCGGGGCTCTGCTCCAGTATGTGGTGTTCCCGGCCGAAGCGTTCGTGGTGAGTCACTTGATGGGTCTGCCTGGGCCGTACAGCATTGGGTTATCCCTGGTAGCTTCGTGCCCTGGTAGTGCCCTGACTGCCTTGGTGACTTTCTACATCAACGGGGATGTGTGCTTGAGGTGAGATCAAATTGTGTGTTTTTTTTGTTTTGTTTTTAGAGGAGATCAAATTCTTAGTCCTGGGTGCTTAAAATGTTTTATTAAATGTTTTTTTATTTTATGGAATATTGCCCCAAACAAGGCTAACGCTACTCTAGGCAAAGGGCTACAAAGAAGAAGACGAAATCAGGAAAGCTGAAGAAAATTGGTGGGAGTAGGATTTGAACCTGCGGCCTCTGATTACTGTACTGGTGCTCTACCAATTTAAAATCTGTCCAAAAATCTTAAACTAAAAAGTCTAAATCTAAGTGGCTGGTTTGACATGTTTAGACAGTTAAAGGAAACGTGCTTCTCAAATTGACCGGATCACATTTTATTTCATAAATACATTCATTTATATGTATTCAATGTGAATTAAAAACCAAACTGGTTCAAGTGAAGTTTTAGTGTGATTATTTGCCGCTCAAAAATTGACCCCCCCCTTTTTGAAATTTGTTGAGACTCAAATTGAGGGCGCTGTTCGTGACGTAGACCGAGGCGCTGAAATTCATGGATCGACTCGATAGTGTGTGTATATACGGGCCGGGTCCAGACTATGTCTACACGTGCAATTTCCTTAGTCCGAGTAACTTGGACCCTTCATATCGCCTTTTTTAACATTTGGACATGATCTATCGCCAGATCATGTCCAAATGTTAAAAAAGCTAGCGATATGAAGGGTCCAAGTTACTCGGACTATTTCCTAAGTTGCAACAACAACTAACATCGAACTTACCCCGATTTTCTCCCTTTTAGCGAAGGCTCCTCGGGAAATGGGCCGTTTAACTGCGTTTGCCTATATCTTACTCACATCTGGGAACTTTGTTGGGATGGCAGTGGACTTGAGCATATTTTTAATGGTCATCCCAAAGGATTTGAAAATACTGGTATCGAAACACGACGGCTCAAAGTGGTCGCTACATAACGCTGAGAAGCTGCTGGGGCCGGACCACTACGCTCTTGTCACCTTCACTTTCGCCGTCCAAATTCTCCGATATTTCGCATCAGTTGGAAATAAATGAAGGCTTACTCCATCCGTCATTTTGCTGCACCAAGCAGCCACACACCTTGTCGGCATGGTCGAAAAACCACTATATTTTGCTTAGATTTTGGACGAAGAATTTTCGCCGTACAATGTACACACAATGCATACCCGTGATGAATGGGTAATGCGCCTCGATCTACGTCACACACTTATGTTAATGAGGGTCCCCCTCGGGGGGCGGAGTAGCTTGGACAAACATTTAAAAAAATTGTTTTCTCATATTTAATCTGGGAAATAATTGTCTCTGGACACAAAATATCATTGTCAAGATAATACTTTATTGTTTTAAGCAGGAATAATGCAATATAAATCCTAAATCATGTTTCCTTTAAGTTGTTATCAAGGGGGATCGTTATTTTCTAAGGTTGTGCTATTCCTGACCCATTTTGGCCGGGGGGGGGGGGGGGGGGGGGGTGACAAATTGAGAGACCACCAACATAATTAATGATCCTCCTTGCAGATAACAACTGTCTCAACATGTCGAACAGCCTCTTAGTTTAAGATTTGTTTAAGTAAAAGTGTATTTGTACACTATGTGAGAGTGACCATACACTGTGATAGACAGTAAGTTATGGCGAAGAACATCAAGATAAACACACACTTTCTTACCCAACGGAAGTCTTAAAAGCAGGGGTGAGATTGGAGGAAAATAAATCCACAAAACATTCGGAGGCATTTGATTTGTTTGGCATTGCTGAAAAATGCACAAGAAAACTGCATTTTCTACCAAAAGATACGGTTCCAAATTGAGAACAATAGTGTCATTAGAACTAAAAGAAGACCGTTTCAGGTTGCATGGAATGATACAAATTTAAGAACCAAAAAAATCTTCCCTAAATCTGGAAGACATCTCACCCAAAATTCTTAAATTGGGAAAAAACGAGAGAAATTTCACACCTGTGAAAGGTTGCACCATACGTTTAAGACAATTCTGAACATGAATTGATGCTCATTTGTCAGATTTTTCCGTTCCAAACCCATTTTGGTGGGGGGGAAAAATCTTCCCCTTCAAATCTGATCAAAATTACCAATAGTTTCCCTTGTGGTTTGGCTGATGATATGGAAAGGTTTATTTACTTTGAGATCTGGTCATGAAACCCCCAAATCGGAGAAAGTAACTGAAAGGCTTTTATCGGATAATTTTGTGCAAATAGGTTAGAAAGTGCATGTTCTAGCAGCAGTATAGCCAGGGCTGTATCTATAGGAGGGCGAGTGGGGGATGGATGTCATGGGGGGAGGGGGGTGCTCAGTGTTTTTCATTATAATACTATTATTTTCTGCGTTTGCGAAATTTTCAGTGGGGGTGGGGGGATTTTTTTATTGGGGGATTTTTTTATTGGGGGGGGGGGGGCGTGCACCCCCACACCCACCCCCTATGCCACTGGTTACTAGTGTAACCGAATGGTTTTTGTTCTATTTATTTAAATATTATGATGGTGGAATATGGGAGATAAGCACCCAAACCCCAGATAAATATCAGGAAACAGAGATGCAGATTATTATAAGCAGGAATGAGAGACTTGATTTACAAAAATATAGAGATGATTTTATTCCATTTCAATTCCATTTGTATTTCAGTCTGGAAATCTATCTCACTTGGCACATATGCACAAAATAGAAAAACGACAGTCAATACGGTTTGACAATAAGGCTTGGCATGGGGTGCTTTGGCAAGCACAGGAAGAATGCTCAGCCACTGGTGTACATCAGTAAAATTGCGATAACATCCACAAGGGTACACTGCCATTGCCAATGTCCACAGTCCTCAATATTGATGAATTGCCACCCGGCAAAAGTCGGGAGCAAAAGATATTTATAATACATTTTAGCCGTCTGGCTATAATTCAAAATGATACGAAGCACTGCTAATTGCAGCATACTTGAAGGCAAAAGGCAAACATGTGTATAAAACGGGCAGCTACATGTAGCACACCGTTCTGACCACTGTCCACACTGCGGGTTTTACAGCAGGAAAAAGCAAAGCTCTACCGCAAGGAGCAGCATATATATTGAAGAAAACAAAGGCTTGCCCCACACCTATTCAAAAGCTGTGAACATACGATACGGTTATGTAATCGCTATAAAAAGGTGTGAACTGGTGATTTAGAATACTGACATTACGTTTGTGCAATGCTGCAGTGGCGTGACACGTATGAGAAAGGGCGCACTAGAACTTTATATAGAGGGCGCACTAATGGCAATAAAAAAATAATGTACATGGAGTAAGTGACAGTTGACGAAATGTCGACTGGTCACACATAACCCCAAGAAAAATAGAGAAAAAATATATATAAAAAATCAACTAGTTACTGGTGGCATGAATTTCTCCAGCCACAACGACAAAAAAACTGTTAAGTTAAACTGTTTATCAGATCCATCATGGACTAAATGTTGACCGACAACTGCTGAGGAAAAGAGTTACGTGGGCTGGAAAATCTCCCTTCGAATAAGGAATTAAAAGAGACTTCTAATGGTGCTTCTGATAAAAGGACAACATAGTACAGGTTGATTGCAACCTGAACAAATGCATCTGCCAACTCGAAATCTCGAGCAATTCCGGAATAATATATTCCGTTACAGGACAAAATCTGCGAATCCTGCCGACTACACCAATGTGTGACCAGTCGACATTTCGTCAACTGTCACTTACTCCATGTACATTATTTTTTTATTGCCATTAGTGCGCCCTCTATATAAAGTTCTAGTGCGCCCTTTCTCATACGTGTCATTGCACGAACATAATGTCAGTATTCTAAATCACCAGTTCACACCTTTTTATAGCGATTACATAACCGTATCGTATGTTCACAGCTTTTGAATAGGTGTGGGGCAAGCCTTTGTTTTCTTCAATATATATGCTGCTCCTTGCGGTAGAGCTTTGCTTTTTCCTGCTGTAAAACCCGCAGTGTGGACAGTGGTCAGAACGGTGTGCTAGCTGCCCGTTTTATACACATGTTTGCCTTTTGCCTGCAAGTATGCTGCAATTAGCAGTGCTTCGTATCATTTTGAATTATAGCCAGACGGCTAAAATTTATTATAAATATCTTTTGCTCCCGACTTTTGCCGGGTGGCAATTCATCAATATTGAGGACTGTGGACGTTGGCAATGGCAGTGTACCCTTGTGGATGTTATCGCAATTTTACTGATGTACACCAGTGGCTGAGCATTCTTCCTGTGCTTGCCAAAGCACCCCAAGCCTTATTGTCAAACCGTATTGACTGTCGTTTTTCTATTTTGTGCATGTGCCAAGTGAGAAACATTTCCAATTTGAAATATATGTAAATATATGTATATGCACATTCAAAATAAATCAATGTGTATTTTCAACTCTATTGGCAATTGAGTCATTATTTTCAATTCTTCATTCTTACAGCAGGAAATATTGGTCAGCTCTGTATAAAAATACACAGCTGATAATAAATGTAAATCTCAACATGACTGTAGTCATTAGTTAGGAAAGCATACCAACGTCTTACAATAATGCGTTCAACATGATACTTTTACATGTACATGTATGCATAGTGCAAATTGTTACAAATTGTTGCAACATATTTCAGGCTGCACTGGTAATATAATTATATGTATATAGAATTGTGTTCCAGTTAAAGAACGACCCTGCTTCAGATTACGTTCAGTATATTTCTAAAGAGTCAATTTCAAAGAGATATTTCCAAAAGTCAATTCCAAAATAAAAGATTTGGTTTCATCCTTGGTGGATTCTAATATGTGTAACAAGTAAGAAATACGTCAACCTCAGTCTTTCTTATAAAATGACAAAAATAATGTAATAACATTCCAGAAAATGCCATAGAAGGTAACTTACCAGTTGCCGCAGTTCCTGCTCTCATGCCTCTTGCAAACGATGTTTACTAAAACTCTAACACTAACAGGATCACACAGACAAGGACGGATACAGAGAACAAGATTTGATGGCAAAAGCTCAAAATGCTGGCAAAAGCTCAGAGGTGTTTTCTGTTGAACGTTATATTTCGGAATGACCACTACAAGTTAGCTATCTCAACAAGTTAACTACAAACAAATGCTAAGAATGTTGTTATTTCACAACAATCATGTCCGCTTTTTAAATCGCGTTCTGTAAATTCCCAACCTCGTTACCATGGGTACGATCTTGCGGCGCCATGTTTTCCCACCATGCCTTGCGCGATCTTAACCCCTGGAATTGTGTAATTACCATATCCCACATAATCACCGCGTTCGATTACTTACCCCGCGCTTACTCGTGCAAGCGCGAGCCCGTTCGATTTAGCTCTCGCGTGACTTGTCGCGCTTACTCGGGCCTGGCTCTACTAACCGACTCGCCGAGCGGGTTAGTAGGGTAAGTATCCCATAAGGCCATGCTAAAAACATGGCTGCCACGTCCGACGATGCGCCAGCGGTGGGAAACTAATTCAAAACAGCGACAAATATGGACATTCGAAGGTAAACAATAACGTAGGCCAACATGTCACAATTTGGTACAGTAATTTTTCAGTATAGACCTACTGATTTTGTAAAACATGGGGAGTGCAGGGACTCCGGTGAAATTGTTTGAGAAAGTCAATGTACAAAAGCAATTTCACCTGTACATATCATGTGTAGGCCTAGCCCAGGTTGGACGACGTCTTCATTGCATTACGACTGACGTCCAGGTTATAAATTTTCTGCTGCCACAGAAAACATTTTACAACAGTTTTTTTCCTTATTTTTACCTGATAAAGGAAGCTGAAATTTTGCTCACATAGTCCTTGTGTCCGGAATTACAAAGATGCTTGGTTTAGAAAAAGTAAATATGTCCCTATGGGCGACGTTTTTAAAGAAAATAAATCGCAGATCCATCCACGCTTCCGACGTAAACATCCTGTATGAACTTCTCGTGCAAAGACTTACGCGCATGCGCGAAATGCATAGCAACTGTGTTGCTTCACGCATGCGTGGTAGAGTTGTGGGCGTGTATGTTCGTCAAAGCTTTTAGATTTTCTGAATTAATTTTTGAAATTCGTCTTCTGTCGTTTTGCAGTTTCGGAAGTGGGTTTATTTGATGAAAGGTTCTTTTTATGGAACCCTTTGGGACGGTCTGGGAAATCAAAGTGTCCTTACACTGTGAACATAGGAATTGCGTACATTCAAGGCCGGCGCGCCAACATGGCCAAGGGGTGTTGACTGTTGTTATGACCTTGCCAAAGACTTTTCTGAATGTGCTAGGGGCTAGACAAAACCTTTACCGAAAATCTCTTGTAACCCCTCTCGGCCTTTTCGAAGGTGGCTGTCAGTGGCAATTACCACAAATTACCGAAGACGAAGCCATCGCACGGCAGTCGAAAGACGGCAAAATTGAGGAAATTCCGAAACCGAAACAGCGAATTTGCATGACTTCACCGTGTGACGTGCCGAACACATACACACGCCCACAACTCTACCACGCATGCGTGGAAGCGACACGGTTGCTATGCATTTCGCGCATGCGTGCGCGTAAGTCTTTGCACGAGAAGTTTGTACAGGATTTTGTTGACGTCGAAAGTGTGGATTTGCGAGTTATTTTCTGTAAACACGTCACCCAAGGACATATTTACTCGTTCTAATCCAAGCATCTTTGTAATTCCGGGCACAAGGAATAATGTGAGCGCAATTCCAGCTTCCTTCATCAGGTAAAAATATGAAAAAAAATGTTTGTAAAAAATTTCGCAATGGCAGCAGAAATTTATAATCTGGACTCCGTCGCGTGTACACACAACGGAGGAGTCTAATCTGGGCTAGTGTAGGCCTACCCCAGATTTTATGAACTTTGGATACAACCAAATCACATAATTTCATTTGAAAAAGAGATTTGAATATCTGAACAAAATGGCATTATTGCTGTTGTTTCTAAAGGAAACTTTTGATTTTATTACTTAGCCATGAAGGTGCATGAGTTGTCCCTATAATGTGCCGTTTCAGAAATTGTGTAAACTGGTGTGAGCTAATAACTAAGTATTACTCATTGGACACAAAATAATTAACAGGGTTTATCTTTTATACTAGGAAGAACTTGGCCATACATGTTCTTCCACTTCTGTTTACTGGAAGAAGGAAGGGGAGAGGAGGCCGTATCAGTTTCAGTGAGTCTTCAGGAGCATTCAATGGACTTCCAGAGAGTAAGTACTGTAGGAGTGTAGCTAAATCTTACATCTTTTATTTAATTAAACGAACGGTTCACACTCTAAAATTAAGGCCTGGAACAAAGCATCAACTTTAAGACCTTCATTATGAAACCTTTTGACCCCGGTCAAAATACTTTTTTTTAATGCAAGTCGCCCGTCACAAGACAAATATGACCGGCATAATACTGTGAATGATGCACTGCCATCAACTATATACATGTACAATTAAATATGCAAGTACAGTTTCAGCCATATGCACTAAAAATATGACAACTACAATGCTCTTTGAAGGTAGTGAAATTTTTGCTGGTTATGCCCACAACTTGTTCCTTTCTTAGCCTGCCCATGTACTCAGCTCCAGTTCAGGAAAATTTACTTTTTCCATGTCCTGCCCTGAGCAGCATTGTGAAGCACATTTAAGATCTACACACTCCCCAATATTTTTCAAATGCTAGTGCTAGTTTTTGCTGTAGATCTGTCATTCAGTTGAAATACTGTTTGTAGAGATTGCTGTGCTAGCTTCACTGAATTTGCTCAGTTTGTTTCTATGTTGAAGTCTAAATCATTAAAATGCATATAAGTTCATGCCTACATGGCTATAACACGTTTAGCAAAGAAATGTGTTTTTAAGTTGACTACTTCTTTGTTGTAAATAATTGGGGATGTGGTTTATGTACACAGTATTTATATTGCTTTTTTGTACTTCTTTAGGAAAACATGGACTTGGAACATGGTACTTGACCGTAAGTAAATCGGCCGCCTCAACCATCACCACAATTCTTCGTGATCATGGAGAGGGGGCTATGCAACCATCCCACTTCTTAAAGCACTTGATGTACGTTTCAAGTCCTACTTTGTGTGTAGTCCACAGTATCAGGATAAGTGCGATGGGGCATGGGAGTTCTTAGAATCAGTAGGTATGGCATCAAGGGCATTGTTAAAAGTAGCACTATCAGAGATTTTAGAGACTTCAGCTCCAGCAAATGTACGCCCATCATAATTGTTTCAGGTAATCTAAAGTTTAATTAATGACCATAAAAAGTTGTAATAAAAACAGTACAAATATGTAAAAAAAGAATTAATAAAAATTAAGTTTGTTAGTCTTTTCATTTTTTTTCGACCTGGAAAATGAAAATTCAACAGTGATCAGACCAGTACAGTACAAGGCAATCTTTATGATTGCCAAGTTCTAAAACATTTCAGTGTAATACTGAATTTTAAGCAGACTGCATTATTGTGGATTTAACATTTTCCAGAAGTTTTTAAGAATCTTCGAATGGTAGTTTGTTGAAGCCAGACAAAAGTTCACATCAAAGTAAAAAGAAATGTTTCCTTGAACAAAACTACATAGACCATATTTCAAATGACCACTGACTTTTTATACAACCCCCAAAAAGAGTCAAAATCTTTTGTCCGACATGTGATGCTAATTAAACTATTCAAGAGACAGAGTTGTATTAAAGAACCTCACTCATAATAAGTAACTGTGTGGTTACATTTGTTTGCTAAGTATTTTATCCATAAACTAAAAAACAAACCTGATAATGTATCTTTTGAGAAAGAAAAACTAGCTTAAAAAGATTAGATTTTCTGTAGTTTTTAGCTTTAACTCCTTTATTCTAATTAATGAGATACATGCAAGTTTTGATGACAAGTCTAGAGCTTTATCCTAAAAGACACTTATTTTTGGGTCACACATGTATATAACCGTTGCACTTTGTGTTTTGCTGTTATTGTTGGAAATCAACACTGAATTATGGACAAACATTACTTCTGAAGTATATTGTAACAAAAAATATTGAATAAAATTGGACAATGATTACTTGGAAATTGTAATAAGTGATTGAGAATAAATATACAGTTATGTTTTGCATTAAATGTTCTTGTTTATGTGTTGATTTATTTCACTTATGATAAACTTATTTAACCTTTTATTAATAAATACCAAATTACCTAAAGATTAAGTAAACTTTTGACATGGTGAAACGGTAAAAAAGAAAACTTAAAATAAAGTTAAATTCTAGTCATTCTACATAGAAACGATGTATTTTTTAACTTCCGAATTGAGTAAAATTTTACCAAATTGTTTTTACCGAGATATTAGGCAAATGTTAGTACCAATTTTTAAAGTAAACATTTTCCAAACTTTTATGAAAAACCTTACCCAACACCTGTTGTGTAAAGTTTTATCTAACTATTAGCAGGTTCGTATGGCACATTGCAATTATGTAAAATTTTACACAACCTGTGTATTTTTTCTGTGAGAGTGTCACCTTATTTAAAGCCAATCCACTTTAAAATGGGGCTCCGATTCTGTCTGTCCGTCAGTCATGGACACTCCGCCTAACAAGGCAGATTCATGAAAATGTTAAGTTGCTTCAATTCATTTAAATATTATATCACTGGAAAGAGTAAATAAATTAAGGGGTCAATGGTAATGATAGGTTAACCCTATGCTGTGCAAAGCTATGGATTTTTGATTACATTTTTGGTAATTTTGGAGGACAATTTCAGTTAAAATGTTGTGACCATATTACTAAATTACTAAAAAAATTAATTGAAAATTTGAGCCTCAATCATTTCTTATCAATTTGTTATCAAAATAAAAATAATTCTATGAGTCATTTAAAATAGTAACAATTAACAAACGCCAATTATTTGTCAATGATAAATGATCAAAAAATTAAAAACAAATTTTAAGTCACGTCCAGCGCTGACAGAAAATTGGGCATCGCAAATAGCGCCACCAGGCGCTAGGCCTACAGAGATGTTGTCACAAGCCGCGTTGACGTCACTCGAGTGACCCGAGAGCGTTCGTTTACTCTAACATACTGCGCATGTGCAACTTTCCCCGAATTGGAGGCGCGAGTAAGCGCGGGTTAGTAATCGAACACGCTGTATATAGTGGGATATGGTAATTAGGACTGCAGTCGATGTGTTTAACGCGCGACGCAGTGTTTTTAGTAAGAAGGTTTTATTTGTAGAATCAATCTTTTGGAAGGATGAGATTAGCTTCTAATAATGATGCCTAATGTTTTTCCCGCCTGACGTTAAATCTAGCACTGCACTGAGTAGTAGTAACAGCGCAGCCGGCCTGGTGGGATCGGGAGGAAGGAAAAGTATGACGACCGTCATGACCGTTTCCGCCCATTATCGCCGGATGTCAGTTGTGTAATTTTCCAAATGTTTTTCTCAGCTGTTTTCGCAAATTTGTCAAACCTTTCGACGCATCTTCTGCAGCGGCGGCAAACACTGTCATTGAGAATGAGCTACTTTCTTAAACTGGATAAATGAGTAAATTTACTATCGATTGGAAACATTTTGATTTCCGGCCTCGACTCGAATTTATAATATGTGTGCCTTTTCTATCTCTGTTTAAACATAAAAAACATGTATTTCCTGACCAGAAAAAATCCATATCGTTTATCGTAGCCACCAAGACTAGTGGCCTTGTCTTGATAATAGAAAAAAGTGCTCGAAGTCGTTTTGCTGATGTGACGTGACGAACAGGATGTTAACGCGGGCGCGAGCGCACACAGGGCGTTCAACATTCGGATTACGCGCGCGGTTCACTTTCAGTACATAAATATTAATTTCGAATAGCCAGTCAGCGTCGTTTACGTTTTCCTCACGGCCAGGGGTTAGTGAAGGAACGCACACGCGCCCATGGAGTCGAGGATGGTAAATTCCACATGACATTGATAGCTATCGCCTGCTTACCAAAAGAGGGCGCTTTTGCAGGTTACTGCATATTTACAATCTGAACAGAGGGCGCTATTTTATGTTAAGTAGGTGCCTGGCAGCGCATCGCAGTCTGGCTGGTCACTAGGATTGGTGTTATAGGGGTGCACCACACTAATTCATGTGCCTCCAAAAATTGTGGGATTGTGTAAACATAGCCCAGCATCAACTCCCTGGTTTCTGGGCTTCCATCTGTGTGCAGACTTGATAAAAATACTGTTGAAAAATGGGTCCTATTTGCCCGAGAAAGTGGAGGGATGCCATGTTAAAAATGGCTGTTGATCGGCTTGGGAAATAGGACTTTTTGGGAGGTGCGTTTGTTTTGTGTCAATAATTAAAAATGTAATTGGTTAACCCCCCCAAAATAGAAAAGAAATGGACAGACAAAAGATCAGACAATAAGTGGCTTTTGTTTGTGTAGACCCCAGTGATGCTGGGGTACAGGTTATGGGGCCCTGAACTTTGTTGATTTTACACTGTTGTCAATGGAGCTGGAATTAGTGTGGTGCACCCATAGTCATATCCAAAGATACTATAGCGCCGCGTAGCGGCGCTATACGATCTTTGGTCATATCTACTTCCTGTGCATGCACAGTGTACTGTACAGTTTCCCATGTACGCATGCAAGCTAATTTCTGACTCATGTGTTATGGATTACACGGTTGTGCCATATAATGATAAGAGTTGGTGTTTTCCCCCCAGATTTTTCCATTCATTACCTTTTAATATGCTGGGGGTATCAAGGTGAAATTTTTTCCAATTAATTAAATGCAACCCAGCTAGTCCACACGCTCTTGATGCCTATGGCAAAAATTGATTAATATAATACGGTACTGTAATTCAAATTCTACAGTTAAAATCCACATCATATCAGAGGCTTAGTGCAAATTCATCCTGAAAGATGTGTAGAATTGGCATTAATTAACCCTAAAAGTCATGAATCCTCTAATTTTAATATGATTTTCCACACACCCTAAGGAGTTAGGGTTAAAGGTATGATATATCATTGGCAGAGCTGACAAGGTTTGTGTGATTCAACATATACACAGGAAATAAATCTGCGAAAGTTTGAGCTCAATCATGCCTTTAAGCGCACTGGGTTAATCAAGCATGTATCCAACATTGAACTCACAGGTACTCATTTACTCCTGGGTGGAGAGAAACAATTTGTGACAAAGTGTCTTGCTCATGGACACTGTTACCATGGACAGGTACACTAAAACACAAGACCACATTACAGTCTTGTTGACTTGACTTGCTGACTCGGACTCGAGTCAGACTCGAGTCGCATTTTTTTTTACTCGAGACTTGACTTGACAAAAAAATTACTTGGGACTTGACTTGACTTGAAAAAACATGACTTGTGACACGACTTGACTTGAATAAATTTGACTTGCTGACATCAACACTTTTGTTAAAACAAGCACAACTTTTGGGCCTATGCACATACCAGTTGAAAAAAATGCCAAGCCTACAGCGCATAGCGAGCTGGGTGTCCAGTACGTATGCAGGCCGGGCTGCAGCACTGGACGACTGCATGGAGAATCGTCAAGACCGGGCATGCATGGTTGATTTAAATGTACAATGCATATGTGCCAGCCAAAAGTAATTTGTCATTGGAATTTGCAACAATTGACTTGAGACTTGGCACTTGACTTGGAAAAAAAATTGACTTGGGACTTGACTTGACTTGAGGGAAAAATGACTTGGTTACAACACTGCCACTTTACTTTAGAAATTAACAAAGAGGACTGACAGATCTACATGTCTGGTTATGTCAGAATAAATTTGATAACTTCTGCATCAAAGCAGGTATAACATGTACTGCAGGCCATATAGCCGAGTTTGATTAACCCTAGAGAACTGGGAAGGTTTCAGGCATGATGAGCCTGATGAGCAGGGGCAATAATCATAGTGCCTTGAACACCATCATAGTGGATTATGCACTTTATAAATGTGCGTACAGCTTCATTTTGTTTCTTCTTCCTTATCAGCTTTTGTTTGACCGCTGTAAACACTGCCATCTCCTTCGGGCTGGCCCAGGCAATATTGTACCTGTACTCACGGAGCTGGACCCACGAGACACTGCACATTGCTCTCTGGCCATTGATTGTCACCCTAATGCTGCACATTATATCGCCAATCATTGGCTACATTATTAAGACCAGATCAGCTCATGTGGCTTGGTATATTCAGAAGGTTAGTATCAAAAGTGACAGGGGAAACTTACCGGCTGAGATATAGTCAGTTCTAGAGTGCTGTTATTTGGACTTTAATATCAAAGTATTTGACTTTAAACCAAGTTAAATATCCAGAATCAAAATCAGAAAACTTGGACTCAATAGTATAGCTACTGGATGGGAACCGGCTTGTACTCGATTAACTATGCTCGTGGCTAATTAAGCCGCTACTCAAAAAGTACTTGATACAAGTTTGGCGGGGTTGCTGTTTGGCTCACAGCAACAATCTCCTTTAAGGCTGAAACAAGTATGTGACTACTACACTTGTATGGATCCAGCAATTATCTCATGAAACCACAAATTTACATTACAGTTTATCTCCCAGTGTTCACCTCCCCTTTTGGCCGTCCAAGACAGGAACTGAACTGATCTGGCCATGTTAAGACAGGAAGAATGAATACAAAAAAATTATGTAGGGGAGTGGGAACTCCTTCATTTTGATTTAAATAATCACATTTTACAGAAAAAAAGAGAAATTCGAAGTCATTGAATTTACTGAGATTGTGGCTCTGAAGCCCTTCAGATACCCCCGATATCCTGGGTTATGTCACACTCGGCAGGGTATCTCGGGCTGTACTCAAACTCAAAGAATGCTGTACATTCGCATTCCTTTTGGAAATTCTAATAGTGTGCACAAAGTCTATGGGGGAATGCTTAGTCAAAGCAAGAGACCATACACTGAGGTTTCTTACAAAGGAATGTAAACTTGTGCATGAAAATAATATGACTTCCACTTTTTGAGACTTTTTTTTTCTATTGTAATAAATTCATGCAAATGAATGTGTAAACTATTTCAGATCTGCACCGTAATCGGTCTCCTGAGCTTCATTGTCGACTGCATCATAAAGCTGGTGGCCAATGGCAGCGATGTGATCCAGACACCGTGGGGCGTGGTCTTCGCCATCCTCCTCCTTCCCTCTCTGGGCTGGGTGTCGGCCTTCTTTCTTGCATGTCTTTTCCGCCAGAACATCTGGAAGCGCCGCACCCTCTGCGTGGAGGTCCTGCTTCACAACATCTCACTGGCCATGCTGATCCTGGGCACCACCTTCCACAACTTCACGGCCAAGCACGAGGTGGCCGCGCTGATGAGTTTACTCAACCCCGTCAACGGGCTATACAGTCTTCTGGTGGTTACAGTGTATAACGTCCGCTCACCGTGGACAAAGTCAGGCAGCGAGGGGATCTTGCGAGCGGGGGAGGTGCATGACTTGACTGATAACTTACCCAAGAGTGATGCTGGTGGGGACTCGGATGATGATGAGACACCACATGCCGAGACACCACATGCCAAGAAGCCGAAAGTAAACATTGGAGTTGGGACACGGAATTCCCCCTTACCAATGAGTTGGGGCCCCCTTGCCGTATCTTCAGGTGCTTATGATAATCCAGATGTAGTCAAGACACCAAGGTCAAAGCATAAGCATAGGGTGGTAAAGACGAGTGATTCACAACTGGCAATAGTGCGGGGGCCGATCAAAGTATCGGTAATATAGATCCTTTTTATGTGATGTCAACAGCTCATGCCTAGTGTAGTGATTGGTAATCAAGGCTTGTAACCTGCCCTAAGGTAGTCCACACCTGGTATGGAGTCATCACTGTTTGCACCTACCGCTATCTAGTCACCTATTAGAGAATGATGCAATGAGCCCGACACTCAGTGAATCCAGAGCCATCACTCGTTCATTCCAAACTTGCGTGTCGGCACAAAAAAGGTTTCCAAACTAATGTTCTCAGCTAAAACTGTAAAATAAAGCAGTGCTACCAAACTGTGCCATGCTTGGCCGACTTAATACAATTAAACTGGTCTACAAAGTACAAGATCCACATTTTTTGGAAACTATTTTTGGAGCAAAAAAAAAGCGGGATTACCATACCGACAGTCTAATAACTCGGCTATGTTGCCTAATGGTGGTGTCCCTGTTTCCAGCATCTTTGTCTAGGATGCGCTGGTAACAAACCTATGATGCCATATAGCCATGGATCACACCTTTACACTGCACTGAATCATTACCATTCTCCTTATACGGCTAAGGGATGTCGAGCCACCGGTCATACACTAAAAAGAGCATGGCCAGCCTCAAGTTCATACCCAATGTATATTGGGGGTCGGCCGTGCTGAAGTGTTAATGTAAGGATCGAGTGACGAGGACGTCTTTTTTAGCTTTTTAACTTTTTAAAAAATCTGTTTACTATCCAACACAGAAATAAGACAAAAGACAACTTCATCTGCAGGGATAGCCGGTTTAATACGACGACTGTGCATTGTTTATATCATTCATTGATTTTTTTTTTAACTTTGGTTGCAACATCAACTCAAAATAGGTATGACAATATCTTACGCAACCAAACAGATGATTTGTTTGTGAAACGGATCATTCAGACTTAACATGCTACCACGGTTCCTTTCGATAAAAATTACTTTTGATAAATTTGCGTTATCACTGAATCCCATTCACATCAAAGAAAAGAGGAGTATTTTTGAGGATGTTTATACATGTACATTTTTTAACGGTTTCGGGGTAATTTTATTTTTTAAATAAGGGGTCGAAATATTTTTTTTAAAGAAACCCCATTCATTATTACCTCTATGAATCATAATTAACATATTGCAATATACAAGTACATAACTTATTAGTAACAAAACTGATTACACAAGGAAAAGGGGTCAGAAGAAACTTGACAACAAAAAGGAAAATGTTCGCAAAATAAAGTATAAATGCAAGATCTAAAGTAGTAAAGTGGTTAGACCTTTGGATTGGAACAAGCTCTTCCAAATGTCAAATGTACATTTACAAATTACATGTGTATTCATCATTTAATACCAGCTGGTAAATAAATCTAATGAAACAGTTGTACTCACAGAGCTAAATTAAACTGAACAGAGTACCAACTTCTCATTCTGTTTGGTGTGAAGCCATACTTGGCACGGCCACTTCTGATCTTGCATGAATACTTCATTTGGTCAAGGTTTTTCCCGATGAGAAATAGCCTCTTACAACCTAACATATACACACATTTTTGTTAGGAGCCTTTCTGACTACCCAATGGTAAAGGGATTATATAAATGCAATTAGCATTACACAACTGAAGGGCCATGCATTCTAATACCAACACCGTATCAATTCTACAGAATCCTCTGAATAGAATTTCCATCTGAGAGGCCGATACGGCAACATATCTACTTAATGCGGGCTGCCGATCACTCCCAACAAATACTAGTTTCAAATAGTTAGGAACCTGGGTCACTAATAATACACATATCATCATGGTTTGGTGCTAGTAGTAGACTGCTGAAGATGCTGCAGGTAGGTCAACTATGTGACGTGTACAGACATGTGGGAGTAGTGATTTCCGATAACCAAGTTCGACTTGGGTATGGTGCATGTACAAAAGAGCTCAGTACAAAGTCAATAACACAATCATTAACAGATCTGCAATTAATATCGTTGCATATTATTAGGTATTAATTGACGTGATTACAGAACAACTTTCAATGCATCAAGGCGTATGGGACTGTGCTTTACTTCACAAAGACACTTGTGATACGTGCAACAGATCTTTGAATATTTTGGGTCCTAATACAAATATAGGGTTAAGAATCTAGTTTGGTTATAGTATAGCCAAACACATGCTGTCAGAAAACGGTGAAGTAAATTTATTCAAAAGTATCTTCAACTGTAATTTGTTTAGGGTTTACGTTGGGGTATCTAGATTGTGATTTCAAAGTTACAGGTGCTACATGTATATATGCATTTAATGTGAAAAGCCAACAAATAATCTAAATTTTCACTGGGTCATTGAAAGGACTTTTTCCCATGGAATAAGCAAACAAAAACGAAGAAACAACATGGAAATTCCAGCTAAGCATACAACTACTGACAACAACCATTACACACACATGTATATATAATGTTTAGCAGGTTGTCTGTGTTAATGCTAAGTGTGAAATACGTGTAAGCAAAACTGACTACTTGTTATATTAAAGTGCAGGTGTACAGTGCGTGTATCTACATGAAGTAGGAATGCTGTAATATGCATTCTGGGAGTTCACTAGATGTTTCCCTATAGACTATAATGATCCTTTACATGGAGAACAGTGAATGCATGTGTATATGCTTGGAAACAACACAGATGACCAGGGGTCAATTTCACGGAGCTGCTAAGCACACAAATTTGCTTAGCACAAAAATGTCTTGCTCATTAAAAACAGGTCACCAGCCAAACGTCCATGGGATTTTTATGCTAAGCAAACAACAGCTGAATACCAGTCACAAGCAATATACAACACATTGGAATTTAGTTGGTAATCCTGTTTTTGTCAAGGAGAAATTTGGCCCTGGGCTGCATTCCACTCAAACAAATAATGTAAACGTTTGCCAACATTCGCCAAATTTGTGTGCACATCCAATTGAAAATTGTTCACGCAGTTGGCAAACGTTCACGTTGTTCGCATGAGTGGAATGTAGCCATTGATGTTGCATGGCCTCAAACATGGCAGCAGCATCCAGGCAAGAAAATATGTGATGTCATTTGCAAACCCTGTGTAAGCTTTAGATAGTTCTTGGTTCTGCATACTGCCAATAGCTATCACTGGCTATCAACCACAAGTATTTTAAGATGCCTTGAACTTGTACAAGGATGCATATATCTCAATTCTCTAAACATCAACTAACAAAAAAATCAAACTAACAGAAAAAAGGAATTTGATGTTTGGAAACACTACCACTGTCTGAATTCACAAGTATAATGCCGCATCAGGTGATGATGTTTATCGTTAGTTGTTGGGACATTTTTTTCAACAAATATAAATGGTTCCCCTCCTCAAGTTGGTTGGTACCCCTAAATTCTCAATTCACGTATCTGAAAGGCGACAGAATCTACAATTATTCTGGTGGATCCTAGATGAATAGATTTTTGCCAAAGGAAACAATGTGCATATTAATTTTTCCAATCGAAAAGCAAAGATCAAAAACCATGTTCCCTCCACTTAACCTTTATGTACATGCATATCAACAAGAATTCCATAGTCTTATTCGTTATTCCTTTTCTATATTAAGTCAATTATCACATTTCTGCAGAAAAAGTAATTTTGAAAAGCAAATTAACTTTTCATTAAAGACTATTTATTCAAGCACTTTGGCACATTGTTTAAAAAGGCCTGTGCAGTATTCTAAATTGAGCCAAGTTTTTTGTTTTGTTAATGGTTTCCTGTAGGTGTAAAGTTGAGATTAATTTTAAACAATTCTGAAGATTAATTTATGTTATCGATGGTATACAAATGCTGAACCTGTCCATTATAATGTTAGTTATTAAGGCAGACAAGATTAACATTCAATTACTAATAGAAATCTCGACGGTGATGGTTACAACAGCACTGCTACAAATTTCTGACAAATGCTCACACACCTTTAACTTAATTTATTATTACACGGGAATTACTTGCTGAGCAGCTTCCAAATTGGTGACACTTGTGTACTACACCATGGTCAATTTTTAAGATGGCTGCAGAGAATTTTTGAAATAAAAAAATTGTTTTTGATCTAGAAATCTACTACTGTGTGAATGCAAGGGGGCTGGGTCTTTGCAATAAAGTTGAGAAAGCTTGTATGATCTAATTTTGATGGTACATTTTAAATGATCTGGATGCAGGCTGTTTTTGGTAGAGGCACTTGCTGTAACAGATACTTTCTGTGTACATGTATTTTCCTTTCAAGCATTTCCTTCAATGAATGGCCATTTTCTTTGTAAAAACAAACGGTGTTTATGTAATCATTTGTACACCTAACATTTTCACAGCTATTTTGGATTCATTCGTTTTTTTCTTTTCAGTGCCGTGGAAACTTCTTGTCTCTGGTTGGTTCAACTTACCCCAGCAATAATGCAGGCACATTCCAAATGTGGTATTTTCATTTTTTAAATAATAGCAGTAATAATAATAACAATAATAACACAGTTTATATTTACAACAGTTTATGTGCAGCAAAAGCATCACCTTTTCTCGGATGCATTCTAGCACTATGCTTCATCAGCAGCAATACAGAAAGGCAATGGCTAGACTGGATCAGGCAAAGTGCTACAAAAATTTGCATATTAGGTCGCCATTCACACCATTTTAGGCTTATTTTTCATACATATATTTACACATTAATGACACTGAAGAGACAGGCTTATATAGTAATACATAAGTACAGTTATTAAAACCCATTAGACCTCTCACAAGTTAATTTATAGAATTTCAAAAATTGCTTCAATACTTTTGTATAATTTCACATGACCGTACCCAAACGCACAGCTTAATGAAACTACAACAGTACATGTAATTTTGTTATAATTTCAAGTAAAATTGTAATACTCTCTCACTTTGAGTAAAAGCTGAGCAAATGTGTGAAGGACCACAAGTGAAAGCTTGGGCTGCTCAAGGCAGGTGCATGTACTCTAGTGGATGTAAACCACACACATACTTCCTATGGCAAACAGCCCAAGTGCTGTACTGGATAATAGCATATTGACCCTAACCCCTTGGGTAACTTTACTAGAAAGTATCCGGAATCCGCCAAAATCCACCTATTTTGTCATGCACAAAAAGTTGGTTTTGGTGACTGCTCAATATGGAGGTATCTTGAATCCATCAAAATCTCCCAGTTTTCAATATGGAGGTATCCTGAATCTGCCGAAATCCTCAAAAAAAGGGGTATGGATTTTGATGGATTCAGGTAGGTTAGGGTTAAAACAGTCCCGTCAGTTTTTTTGTACTTGGGTACACTTTGAGGGATGCCTTCTCACCGACTGAGGTGGCTTTCAAGACCATTTTAGACCATTGGAGCAGTCTCAAATTACATAAATGCATGCCCTAACATCCAAGAATGACTTATCTCACTTCTGACATCAGTTCACCTCCATGAAGTGCATCATTCGAAAGTGTACCAAGGACACGCCATCCATGTGTACAATCAAAATTTAATTGAAACAGATCTCATCAATTTAGATCTTATCAAAGCAAACAACTAACTCAAAAAAATTGACTTGAACTGATTATGTCACACCTTATTTTAAAGAAGATACCGATCTTCTGAAGAAAAAAAAAAGGTTTTTATTTCTTTTCTTTTTCAAATTGGGAATTGATACAGATTAATCAACATGTTTTATAAATACTGAATGAATATGTTTGATTATTTCCACTCGGGGAACACACCATTACCAAAACCCACGCACGCACACAACGCTGGAAAAACAGAAATCGGCAGAAGTTCATTCTCACATCTCGCTTGGAACTTAACAAAAGAGTAAAGCCAAACATCCTTAACACTTTTCGACATTTGATACTTTAGATGTCAACCACCATTACACAAGATATATATAATACAGTTGAACCAGGTGGTGGGTATATATATATATGATACAGAAAAGGTCCCTTTACATGTGCACAACTCTGGAATGGTGTTTGTCATTTAGTTCATAACATACTGGTGCTTCATCAGATGACTAATATATATAATAACCCATTTGTAAAGTGCTAGGGATAATGCTCGAACATAAGTACTTAATAAATATCGGGTGTGGCACGTTCACATGCGCGTGGTACACAAATCAATTAACTGCTAAGCACAGAAGTAAACCATACATTTCGACAATAGGGACAAATTATATAAGAGCTACTTGGCCCAAGTGTCACATCAAAGTTACGCTTTTTGACTGGCTCAGCTAGATTTTGTCCAGCAGATGGCTTTACAGCAATGTTCAAGTTGCCATTATGATCATGCCAGGCAGGATTTCAGCGGATCAGACAGACAGGTAAATTAATGATAACTGCTCAGCCATGCAGTCAAAACTATACAGAAAAGCCACCACAGGGGCTAAATGAAATTGCCCACATTGAATACATGTAGGTGGACAAAGCACCCATGCTATAACAGTTCAATAATTACCTCACTGGGTTTCTGGAAAGCTGGACGGCAAGATGTTAACATCCATGATGGCAATAGCTTTTGAACAAATATAACTTCTTCAATGAAATATTTATTCAGGGGACAATGTGGCCTTCAACATTTGGTGAGGCAAGATGAAGTGATAGTCATACGTCTCTCCATGCGAATGGAGTAAAGCCAAAATATTTATCTTGCATCCTTAACTTTAATACTTTTGTCAGAAAGGGCCTGCCATCACAAGTCCGGTAAAGCAAGAAAGCAATTTATCTCCATCATCCAGGGAAACGGGGTTTTCTGTCGATGTTCTTTCAAAACTGTGTACTAAAGTCCACATGTGTGTATGCTGAATTCACAAGATTCTGCAGGTAGCAGGAAGTTATGTTGGTCCACAGAGGAGAGAAGCTATTTAATCAGCAACTTGCTGCATTGTTCTGCAGGATTAGGCAGCCTGGTTGCTTAGACAATAATGGAAGGTGATTTGTACGGCACAGAACTGCTATTTACAGGCAATAAATAGTTCTTTTGGGAAACCTAATAACATCTGTATTGGTTTTAAAGCGTCAGGATATACACATGTGAACGCACCACAAGACTCCCCACAAAACCAGATTTGTTTGAATATATGTTCACCTTGTTATTTTATTTCTACACTTTAATGGTATAATTGAATTAATATACAGACGACCCTTTCGCTCACTCAGTCTGTCCACTGGGCTTACTGCTTCCACCGCCTGAGCCCATGTTGCTCTGCAGATCCTGTCGGACTTGGTTCTTGCGTAGCTCATTCAGACTAATCTTCTTCTCCCCATCAACTGCTGATGGTCTTGGTGGTGCCTTGCCTATTTCAGCCAGTTTGAATTGGTCCTCGGTAAACACAGGCTTCTTGCCGGATGGTTCGCTCGAGGATATAGATGTAGCCTCTTCGGGGTCTTGGGATCTCGTGGGTTCAGCCCTCTGCTCAGTGAACTTGATCACAGGTTCTTCTGCCTCGGGGGTCATCGCCTGTTCCTGCGTGTCGCATAGGCTGCCCTCGGAGGGTGTTGGAGAAAAGACACGCTTGCCTCCAGACTCCTGCATGTAGAACACAGCTTGAGAGGTCGACGGGGCTGCGTCGGCAGGAGCTTCAACTGCAGGATCTGATGGAGCTTGTTGGGCACCCAGGCTCCCCTCACTGTTCACCTCTAATTTTTCTACAGAGGGGAAGGTCTCCGCTCGCTGCCTGACTGCTTGAGCCGTGCTGCCAGCCATTGATGTAATTGGAAGCCCGTTGCTGTTTAAACCAGAAAAGCTCTCGCTCTTATTCAAGCGAAGTGGTGTCGGTGGTAGTTGTGCGATTGTGGTTGCCACACTCTGCGGACCCACGTCCATTCTACCGAATACTGCCGGCATCGGGTACGTGGTGATTGAACCTCGCTTGCCATAGTACATCGGCCCGGCACCCATTAGGTGCCCAACAGTGGACACGTTGGGTAGGGTAGGGGTGCTGCTTGTGCTGACAACCCCAGCTCCCCCTTGGATTTGCCCTCCCATGACCGGGACCACGCCTTGAGACCAAGCGCTGGGTGTATTGTACAGGGTGGGGTCCTGGGACATTGCAAAAGTTGGTTGCATTGGGTAACCTTGCGGTAAGAGGCCACCTTGGAATGAGTAGAATTGATTGGCCATATGCTGGTACATGAACGCTGGTGGGAGAAACATCTGGGTTGACAGTGGTCTCTGGAACTGCTTCAACTCCTCTTGCTGCTTCTGCAGCAGCTGTAAGAACTCTTCCTTGTGCCTAGAGGATAAAACAGAAGCAGCTTAGGTAAGAAACCAACAAATTACCAAGAAACCAACTACTACCACAGTGAGAAATGAAAAGCCTTTCTTCTTGTTCCATTTTTCTTCTTACTTTCCAGCTTTTTGTCAAGGTATTAAGATTCTGTATGTCAACATCATTACAGTTTTTGAGTACTTTTCTCATCATTAAATACATCTGAAGGGAGACTAGGTTTCCATTATGTCACCACTGTCTGGTTTAAATGAATGAAATTCTTGCAGCCTCAGGGATACTGAATTGAGTGCTACATTACAACAAAAGCTTTAACCCCCTGGGTATTTTACGGGAGACGTCGGGGTGTCGCGGCGGTTCTGGCAGCCAAATCGAACCGCTACAATGTGTTTGTGCAGTCAAGCGTATCATAAACAATAATCCAACAATGGATTGAAACTGCACAAACAGCGGCCAGTGACGTCATCCGGCCTGGTGACACTTTTGTTTGCGCCCACAGGCGTCATCTGTACGCAAGGGGTTAACAAGTAGAGCCATTTAACAGCCACAACTGGGTGAGTATTGCATGGACTTATTGTTCTCTGCATTTTTCCTCATTTAAAAAACAGGAATTTTCTTCCGTTTATCCTCTCAGTTTAACGTGGGCCATGAGGAAGGCGAAATAGGAGTGTGTTCGAAATAGATATTTTTAAAGCTACAGATAGGCCAATGGCAGAATGCCAATTGGGAAAAAAACTGACGTAGCCATAAATGTCTAACAAGGCCTTAAATGTACAAAAATTAACATGCACTCAAAGGACGGTTCAAAACAATTTTGTTTTACCTTTGACGCATTTCATTCAATTCTGGCCTGTCGTCAGCATCTCCAAAGTTATAACCCATTGGACCAAAGATTTGCCCCTGGACAGGAAAGAAAACACCACATTTTTAGCATTACATGTACCTTAGTACCTGACACCAAGGAAAATGTGATTACGATAGCTGCATTATGATCCATACATTCTTGAAGCAGTGTGGTAGATAACAATTTCTGTTACCCCGGGCAAATTAGACTATTAAAGGACAGCAAGAACGACTGACATTACAAATTTAAGAATTAGAGTTGCTCTGTTCCTCATAAAAACAGCCCATGCATGTTGACGTGAATGTCCTGAAACAAAAGTTTAAAAACACTCACTTGCATTCCAGGAGACAACCTCTCAGGTGGATAGCCAAAGAATGCTTGTGGAGGGACCTGGCTGTAGTAACCTTCAGGCTGCATGGTGCTTACAGGCGGAGTAGTCATGGCAGGATGTCCCTTGTACTCTATTGTGGCAGGTTGTGATGAGGTGCCTATATCAGAGGCTATGCTATCTGGTGTACCTCTGTCACCTGAAACTTTACGCTCAAGTGCAGAGTGGGGAGGATAAGCAGTATCTGGTGGCCTGGACTGACTGGGCATTGGGTCTGGGACAGTTTGGGGACTTGCTGCTGTAGCCCCTTGTACTGGTTTGGGTTGTGCTTCGACAGCCTGCAGTTGTGCTGCTGCTGGCATCTCTTTCTCGGCAGCAGCAACTTGCTCAGCCCTGGCAGCAACTTTGTCTTTGATGGTGGTCACTTGGAAACGACCTGCCACCGATTGTACTCTCTGTTCGATTCCCTCTGAAGGAGTTTTGGTCACTTGTGTACCTGTTTTCTTAGCTTCGGCATTTGATTGCGCAGCCACAGGAGCACCTTCGAATTTGGGTGCTATTTTTTCGATGCTGGCATCAACACCTGCTGATGGTGTCACGGTAAAGCGTCCTTTCACCACAGGCTCCCTTGTCAGAGGAACAGTTGCATCAACTTCTATGGAAGACTTTCGACTTGAAGCACTCTTCTCTCCTACATTAACGTCCGGCACGGACTGTGCCCTATTCTCTCTGTTATTTACATAGCTGCTGGAACCGACGCCTGACGTCGGCACAGCTTGGCCAGCCATTTCAGTGTCCATCTTTGGCCGAGTTTCCTTCAAGGAATCCTCAGCCACATGCTGCACCTGGAATCGCGAAATAGTCTTGACTTGTTCGGTCCTTACACCTTCAGATGCCTTGGAACTTTCAACGGATGCTTCTTGAATTTTTCCTCCAGTATTTGAGCCAGCTGGGGCTGCCTCAGATGTGGAGGTATGTTTGGATTGTACATATGGCTTTTCAGTATCCTGCCCAGCTAAGTCTGTGGAGATGGGTTCCTCTATAATGGTGCTTGGTGGCATGCCCAGTGAAGCACTTGAATGCACATGCTGTGTTGTCTGCTGCTGTAAATTGGTGCTAATGCCAGGGACTAGAATTGGAGCAGAGTGGGAGTGTGTTACTTGTGTGTGCTGCTCTTGCTGTGGCTCAAAGTGCTGAGCAGACACATGGGACGCAGGTACTTGTGCAGTCTGCTGGAAGCCACCCTGCTGCTGGGACTGTGAAACTCCTTGTGGCTGTCCTGCTGTGTGAGCCTGCATTGCTGCTGGTGCAGACGGTTGTGAGTGGACTGGCGTGGCTGCCTGTGACTGTGGCTGGCTTTGAGCTTGCGAAAAGGCAGACTTCTGCTGTGGTCTCTTGTGTAGCTGGTTCAATTTAGCATCAAGATCAGCCAGTGATGCTGCACTCCCCTGTTGCTTTCCGAGTGGCGTATTTTGAAAGGCAGAACTTTGTGTTCCTATACCAGGTTGTTGTATTTGCTTTTGTTGGAACTGTTGTTGCTGTAGCTGTTGCGGTTGTGGTTGTGGTTGTGGTTGTGGTTGTGATTGTGATTGTGATTGTGATTGTGATTGAAGTGGTTGCTGTTGCTGTATTGGTTGTTGAAATGGTTGCTGTTGTTGAGCCGGTTGCTGTGCCAGTTGCTGGTTTTGAGAAGACTGCCGCATCAGCATGGGCATCACACCTCCAGCGACAGGCATCTGACCAACAGGTGCTGTTGAATATGCATTCTGTTGCTGCATCTGGCCCTGTTGCTGACCTGTGGTTGCTGGAACCTGGACTGGAACCTGGGACTGCATCTGGGCTTGCATGTTGGCCTGCATCTGAGCCTGGGCTTGTATCTGAGCTTGGGCTTGTATCTGAGCTTGGGCTTGTATCTGAGCCTGAGCCTGCATTTGGGCTTGAACCTGCATTTGGGCTTGGGCATGGGCTTGGGCCTGAGCCTGTGCTTGGGCCTGAGCCATTGACATCTGCATGGGGCTGGGCCCAGAGAACCACACAGTCCCACCCCCTTCCAGTGGTACAGGGTAGGCCTGGTTAATGACAGTGACTTGCTGTCCGTCCGACTGCATCGCCGAAACTGGGTACACCTGGGGTGTTCCCCCTGGTCCCGTTATCAGCTGCTGCTGTTGGACTGGCATGCCTTGCTGCATCATCTGAACTGGGTACATGGGCTGCGGGGCCAAAATGCTCCCCTGCGATACTGCAGTGGTGGGGTTACCCAAGGAGATAGGGTGCGCTTGCTGTTGGAGATCCCCCATGGTGGCTGGCGAGACTAGGCCTCGAGATGTCTGTAGCACCTGCTGCTGCATGTGGAGTAGGGGCTGCGACTGGCTGCCCTGCAGAGGAGCTTGCTTGAGCTGCTCCGGCATCCTTCCTGCTGCCTCGGCGTAGGTCCCAGGAAGGTTCCCACCGCTTGAGGTGGCAACAACTGCCTCAGCATTAATACTGGCTTCAACTTTTTCTGCTCCAGGGACACGGGGCTGGACAGTGGGTCCCAGAACTTGATTGGTGTTTACAGGAGGGCTGGGGGCCGGGACTAAGTTTCCGTTGGTGTTGGCCACTTTGGATGGATCAGGCTGCTGCTCCTTCTTGGGAGACACAGGGCGTCCTTGGCTATCTACAGGTGAGGCATTGGTGGATGCTTCTGGCAATTTACTTCCAGTGACCTGTTCAAATACAAATGAACTGCTGCTTAGAAAATGTCAACACAGAGATCATCAACTAAGACTGATGCAATGAGGGTTTTTTAAATAAATTTTGGTTTTTTTAATAGGTCTCCAAATTAACTTATTAACGTTGAAATGAAAGGGGTTTTGAATATTGTATTAATTGCAGAAGCATTTCAGTACAAAGAAATATTCATAATAGTGTATCTGTTCATATAGCAATGTTATGTTTAGGAATGTTTAATATAGCAACACTTCACTATATTATCGACTATCAATTGAAAACTTGTGAGAAGCGAAGCACAGATAGGAATGAAAAATCACCATAAAAATGTATGTAAACATTCCCAAGCAGGTTTCTGGCATGCAACAGTGCAGAACTATGTCCCTACGTACCTGAGGTGGGCTGATACTGTCATCACTGGGAACATTGGAATCCAGTGCAGTGGTCTCAACTGATGATGATGACGGCACTGTGACCTTCGCTGAAGTGGCAGTTAACACAGGTTGGGTACCTACGGCAGCAACTGGATCGACAACCTTGGGACTGGAGGAAGATGGCGGTCTCTCCACTGACCCCGCCTCTGCTGAGGTGGTAACGGGTGTGGCTGTCATGGGCCCACTGGCCTTGGCCTCCATGCATATCTTCTGGAGTTGCTCGATGAAGATTTCGGTGTACTGCTTCGGCATCAGGTCATTTTTGAGCTGCAAGGAAGACACTTCAGTGTAAATTGTTGCACATCTTCGTGTGATCACACACAATACAACCTGAATTAAAAAACTGAACAAAAAATTTTCCCACACATTTATTTTAAAATACTAAGTACAGCAACAATGCTAAGGCTGTTCGATATGACGATATTTCCCGATATTTCAATTTTTTGTTTATATCGAAAATTGAATCGGCCCCTTAAAAAAACCCAGAATATTCGGGGAATTTGATATACCGAAGAATATCGCGATATGTAGCTTTTCGCAGCGTTTAAGATTTTTCTAAGTGTGTATTAGTCCAGTTTACCTTGCTCAAAATTCCAGTTATTTCCAATAAATTTGACGGTAGAATAGTACATAATGTATGATGTACCATGGATGAATAAAAAAATACGTACATGAACTAAATGTGTCTTTTCTTTGATCGTTTTCTAAACCCCGACATGACTTCTCCGTCATATCTCTGCGCCGTTCATTATATATAGCGCATGTGCATGCATGCATTCGTTGGTGTAGTCTTGGTCAATTGCAAACAACTGCAATGAATCCTACCATATTATTCCCAGTGTACAATGTACGTACACGCAGCTAACGTGTTGCGAACTTCGTCTTAAGAAAAGACTAAGACTTAGACTTGGAGTTAATGCAATTGTTCAATAAGGCCAACCCCTATAGTGCATCTGTGTGTGCGCGTTGCTCTGTTTAATACTAGCCTTGGTCGGGTGCAAGCAACCGCACTGAATGCCACTGTCTTCTTCCCAGTGTGCAATGCACGTACATACAGCTAACGCTTAGCGAACTTCATCTTGAGAAAAGACTAAAGACTAAAACACGTGCAGTACATGCATTGTACAATGTACATGTAGATTGTCTGTCTTGTGTTCGTGTGACATACAAATGATACAATACAATGTTTTTGGGACAGCTCACGTGTGATCTTACGCGTCCATGATATTATTTATGAGCTGTTACCAATCAACAATGCTGAAATAGAAACAAACTCTAGTCTTTCTGAAGCACAGTAAAGAAGCCAACTGAAGGTGAATGTCGTACTACTCCAACTACTCAACGAGTGAAGCCTTGTCATCCCGGCCCCCCAATCCTTTGTGACGATCTTGCCGGCGGGGCCCCGTCCCGATTCGCGATCTCGGTGGCCGGCCCCGATATTAAATTTTAGCAGATCCGAGCTCAATTTTGGTGGGCCCGATCCCGATGGCCCCGATCTCATGATGCCGTGGTGAATCCATCATGTATTTTTGTAATTCCTCCGTTCTTCCGGTAAGGAAAAAGTGACGTCATGACGATAATATCGAATATCGTGATATTTTCTTGCCGATATTTTGGTATCAAAATAAATAGATACCGAAGAGCCTTAAACAATGCCATAATTCTTCATTTGTGGTATTGAGTATAATACTCCCATAAGAGCAATATGAACACTGTAATAAATATGAACACTGTAATAAAAATAAATTCACTTCAATTACGTATGTCAAGAGTTAAATTCCTTCCACAATTAACACTACCGCTGTGTTTTAAAGGCATGCCATCTTATCTCAAAATGAAAGGGGACAGGAGTTGATGATTTGTCAATGCAGAAGTACCATACACTAGTCATTATGGTTTACTAACATACCAATCTATGACACTTGGAGAAAGGTTTGTGTCTAAGATAGGGCGTGCACATATTATGAGCTATGAGGGGCATATGAGATGATCAACAACCTCCCTACATATGCCTCCGCCCTTAACTCTAACTCCCTTGACATTTTTGCAAAGAACCTTCCTAATTCTACTGAAATCCACCATTTTCTGTACAAATGACACATTCTCTACACTGAAAGAATCAAGGGACATCAAGCCCATGTACATGTAATGGTGGCTTGGCTCTACAGGTCCCGAATGCACCAAAACAAGCAAAACCAGAAGTTGGATTCTAGTGGATTTCAGAGTGCGAGGACTATCTTCTGGTCAAAGATGGCTACTACATTCTTGTATGTTCATGCTTTGCTTTACCCTCAAATCCAACCTACCAGATTCTCAACGATGTCGTCGGGATTATCGTTGTCCACGCTGAACTTGAACTGCACCCGCTCGCCCTTGTGGGTCTCAAAGGAGCACTCCACAATGAAGTCCTCATCCACCGAGATGATGTTGAGCTTGGGAGGCCGCTCATGCTTCTTCTTGATGCTCTTGAACCGTGCCTTCTTCTCTTTCTCCCTCTTCTCTGCTTTCTCGTACCCAGTCTCTGTGCTACTGTTGGTATTAAATATGCAAAAATAAACCTCCATAAACTAACATTTACAAGATGCAAGCACTGAAGATATTCCGTTTCGTCCAATAAACAGGTAGCTGTGAAAGAGGTCCTTGGTTGCTGTGAGTTTAACTGCAGGTAGAACACACCGTTTGTGAAGGGTTAACTACTGGACATGAGTTTCAGTATCTTTCAGCACAATATTATGAAGGTCTGAACAAAAAATGATTACCAGATAGCCACTGACATAAAAGATGGAGGCTTGATTCAAATTAGCCGTCATCTGTTCCACAAACCTGTCACATACAAACAGTGTACATTTTTCTGCACTCATGCTCAGGCAAATATACTTTTACTTGTTCAAATGTACTTCTGACAAAGTACTCGTTCTAGGGGTGAGATTTGAGGAAAATGAAAAATCCACGAAACATTCAGAGACATTTAATTTGCATGGCACTGTTGAAAAATGCAAAAAGATATGGTTCAAAATTGCAAAAAAATAGAGTCATTACAATTAAAAGAATCAACAAAATTAGCTGGTCTAACGTTTTGAACTTAAGCAAGTTCTTTCTCAAAGGCAAATGACAGTAGTATAAGAAACGAACATGTGGGGATACACAAGCAAGAGAGATTAGGGACCAAGGGAGAGAGGCAGCAGATGAACATCAAAGAGAGTACAGAGAGGGAAGAGAAGAATGAAAGATGGGAGGGATTGAGATTGGAGGGATGAAGCTGGGGAGGGGGGAACAAAGGAGTGTGCCAATGGGGGGGGGGTAAATACATGTAGGAGGTGGTAATTGGCAATGGCAGGAAAAGGGCAAGGCTTAAAGGGAAAGGGAAGATATTGAAGGGGGAAAGAAACCCCAAGAGGGTTTGCCAGGAGGATTATCTGTAAACAAATGACAATGGGGGGGGGGGGAATGAAAAGAGTTAATCATTCCCTTCCTGGATGTTGAGACCATATGGTTGAATAGTCCGAAGATGTTTCATCCACAATTAAAAGTTTCAGGTTGCAGAGGGGTCATTTTAGAATGATAAAAACAATTTAAGGACCAAACAATCTTCCTGAAATGTGGAAGATGTCTCACCAAAAATTCTGAAAACCGTCGTACTTGGACATTATGTTTACTTTTACTCGTACCCACAGTCATAGCAAAGCATGCGTATTCAAATTGTACTCATGAAACGTACTTGCTGTACTTGTACTAGGATACTGCGTACAAATACTTTAGTCATAAAGCTATGCATGACTTTTTGGAGAACCATGAATCTCTTGCACATGTACCTGTCTTCAGCATCTGTGAGGGCCTGTACTGGGATGGATCCGGCAGGGGGGGGAGCAGTTACTGAAGAAACTGTTGGATCCCTTCTTTCAGTGGATGGTGAACCCTTTGTTAAGAACTGGGCATCAGCCTGTTCAAGCAACAAACATTAACATGGTGATTTTTTTTTTCCATTTATGATTTCAGTGTAGTTTTTATCCAATACTTACACTGATCCTAACAATTATCAGTGATTAATTTTTATTGAGTGATTATTTTGCTTATTGCTTTAACTTTTAAATATCGTGATGTACTCTAGAACAGGCTAGTACTGGGAAGAGCACAATAAAAACTCAATCAACTTCATGTGATAATTTGGTACAAGGAAAAATTACATTGATTTGAACGATTTTTATCAGGGCGAGTACATTATTTTCCACTGAAAAGTCTATATGCCTCAAAAACGTACAGAGACTGGAGTACTAAGCACCATTGGCGGCAATCCCGAGGGACATGGTCCCCCCTCCCCAATATTTTGGGGGAGGGGACGGGCAGTGTCTCCCAATAATTTTCCCCTTGTCATATACATTTTATGGGTCATTGGATTTTACATGCCCCAGAATACACAAAGATCAGCACACATTTTCAACATTTCCACGGCTACACAAGACACAGTGTACAAAACGCTTAACGATTATTGTTGGTTGTGTGCTTTTTCCTCCGTACCCACCCGCCGCCGCTACTAAGCACAGCATAAAAATTTATAAATTCACTAATATAACCCAAACCCCATACAGTATTGTTGCTAGACTCCCTGCAACAACATCCAATAGTTGTCTAAGTAAGAAGCATGCTTAGTACAATATCCAATAGCCAGAACAAAAGGTCTTTTGTTTACTGCTCAGATCAACAAAATCCAACAGAATTATGCAATTGTGTGGAATCGTGATTAAATTACTAGAAAGTGTAAAAAATCCCAAACAAAAAACAAAAAAACAAAAAAATTGTAGAGTTGTTGCACATTGTTGCAGAGTAGTATTAGGGGAAACACTGCACATGTACATATTTTGTTATCAAAGTGATATTAAAATTAATCTTTTAGGATTACAGGAAGTTGTATTGAAACCTGTGAACATGACGGACAGGAATTCCTGTTCTAAGAGGAATATGGAGAAGCAGCTCAACACAACTTTAGTAGAAAAAACCAAGCTGCCACCGCAAATGCACTTCACACGTCAACATTTTACGAGATTCCAGCCTGGGTCACAACAGGACATGGGAATCAGGGATGTGGTTCTGTTCAAACATTATGTGGGTCAACAACCTCTTTCCAGTCACAGGCATCAACAAAGGTTATGGCCAGGCATTCATGTCCAATTTGTTATTCTTGCATGAAACTGTTCAGTCCCACACACAGCGGGAACTTTCCAGTTATTCAAAGAAAGCACATAGGCTACCACGCACTTATGACAGAGTGGCTGTTTGTTCTGGCTTTTTGTTTTGTTTTTAGTGCCAAGTCAGAGCAGGAGGGCCAGCCCTAGGAGACGGGAAATGAGCAATTGAACATTAATGTGACGACGTGCAGGCAATAGAGGATTAAAGTGTTTGTCAATTTGTGCTGGGTCATTGCCAGGTCATTTAATAGTGAGAGACCAGGCAATAACTGGCATGTTGAAAGAGGGGTTCTTCAATGCATTTCATCCATCAGTAAAGATCGACAACCAGCCAATATCTGAAATGACTAAACATTCTTCAATATTGATCTAGACTTTCAAATACTTGAAATAAATTGAAGCTGCACAACTGCATGCAGGAAGTAATTTGTTGTAATTCTTCCTTTTTATAAAGTGTAAACCAATTCATTCTAAATAACTGAGTCAAACACTGCTTGGTCAATTAATTTTCTTTATCATATTTGCATGAATTATTTACACTTGCTTGATAAGCCATTTTAAAAATATTTTTGACTAATTAAATGATGTTGCCTGATTGTATAGAACTATAAAGATGACATCCCTGTTCTTTGCTCCATTTTTCCAATTTTCTTTCTATTTTGCCATTATCCCTAACCCCCTAGGCCCTTTTTGCTAGCAATCATCCTCAATCCTCCAAAATCCTCTGATTGCCCTACCAAAGAAATGCATTCATCCTCAATCCTCCAAAATCCTATTTTTTTTACTTGTGTCTAAAACGAAGGGTACCCACTGCTTCAGTCCTCCAAAATCCTCTGATTTTTCTTGCCCAAAAATGCATTTATCCTGAATCCTCCAAAAATTACCCAAATTTGTATACTCGCCTTCAAAATGAAAGGTACCCATTGCCTCAATCCTCCAAAATCCTGCAGCTAGTGCACAGTACATGACCTTGTGTACTAGTACATGGACTGTTCCACATGTGCAGTACTACGGGATATGTGTATATGTACAATGTACAGTACTGTGTCAAACAGATTGAGTACTTACCTTGGTAAATAAATAACAAATTAACTAATCAAATAGATCCATTCCAGTAACCTGTGCCAAACCAATCCTTCAATATCTCAGGCCGAATGACCATGTACATGTACATGTGCCCTCATTCCTCCAAAATCCTCCTTTTGTGGAAATGCCATTCAGCCTCATTCCTCCAAAATCCTCCTTTTTTGGAAATGCCATTTAGCCTCATTCCTCCAAAATCCTCCTTTTTTGGAAATGCCATTTAGCCTCATTCCTCCAAAATCCTCCTTTAAAAACAATGCCATTCAGCCTCATTCCTCTGAATGGCATTTCCAAAAAAGGAGGATTTTAGCCTCAATCCTCCTTTTTCTGAAACACCATTCAGCCTCAATCCTCCAAAATCCTCCAAAACTGCACAGAGGATTTTGGAGGATTGAGGAAGGTTAGGGTTAAGTTACGAAGTAAGGATTTTTCCATTTTGACATTCTTCTTTTACTACTTTTTTTGTACCAGTGCATTCTGTGAGCCTCAAACTAAGAACTTCTGACTAAGAACTTCACACCCTAATCTCTGGAATACAGAGCTTTGGGAGGGGCTGGTAAGATTTGAATCCTTACATCAGATACCATGACCAATGTAAGATGTTACTTTTGCAGGTGGTAATGGCTCTTCAAATTATTTTACACCTTAGTTTGCTTATTAACCGATACTAAAAGAACACAAAGAATCATTGTCTCTTCAACCTGTTACACTAATTTTTCCTTGCACGCGGTTCTACTCAATGCATTTTGTAGTTTGAGCATACTTTTTTCAGATTGTTTTGGGATAAACACAGTGTCAAGTGAAGAATTGTTATTCTAGACAGATAATTGAGCGCCAAGTTGTTTTTGCATGGAAGGAGCAGCCAAGCCCCGCCCAGACATTGCTAACGAGCCACTTGGGGCTCAAGAAGAGGCAGTGCATCTTATTTTTTAATTTGGTTTAAATTAGGTGAAGATCCCCGGCTTCAATCCACTTCCTTCCCCTCCACCTCCCAGTAGTCCAGACACAATTCCTTGGTGGAAACACTGCAGAATGGCGGCGGGCAAAACAGCAAACATGACCACGAAAAGAAGTCAATGCATTTGGTACATTTTGGGGCTCATGGGTTATTAGTCATATTGATAATAAAAAGTAAATTGATATAAATAGATTTCGGTAGGGCAAAGGATTTCAGGCAAAGATTATGACTGAACCCTCCCTTGTGTTAATGAGTATGTTCCAATTTTGAAAAAAAAAAAAAAAATCAAAGAATGAATTGATGACAATCATTTCCTCACTGTTCCTTCAATGAAGAATCTGATTTCTATACAGATTGAGAAAAAAATTACCTCCTTAAAAATGTTACAAATTTGTCAATGTTTTCTTGACAGATATAAATATTATACAACGTTTAGACTTGTTGATAAAAGCACAATGTATGAGTACTAGTTCTGAAGTAAATAAAAATGAAAACACAACTGCTCCCTTCACTGTTATGAATCACGCATCACAAAAAGTCTTTCATTTAATAGTGAAACAAGAAACATGTTTTGAACATGTTTGACATTTTCCGCTCAGGATGAACATGGGCACATGACTATCATTATCCAAATGTGGCAGGCATTTCCTCTGAACAAGATTAGAGGCATGATTGGGCACCCAAACTTGTCCACCTCAAGTTATATTTTCTCCTTGGGGCTTTAGAATGAGTTTTTAATGGGCACAAACAGGTAATTGTTCTGTTCCTACCAATATTTGACAGAGCCCCATTAATCTGTGTTGGGCTTCGATGCCTAGCTAACTTTAACATGTACATGTAATATACAAACACATGTCTACCTCTTATTTTTATAAATAAATTAACTTAATAATTTGCTTTCAATTTTCTTTAGAATGGCACAATTTGTAGTTTTGCTATTCTAAAACTCCTTTAAAAGATTAATAATATTCGTAGAGTCATTCTGTGTCTTTTCTGCACACTTTTTGGAAACAAACAAGGGAAACTGGGTCACATTGGGATGACTTATAAATTTATCCATTACCTTTTAAGCAGTCAAATAGTTCTTGCTGAGAGTTCTTTGCATGAGCAAACAAGCGAATTTGCATAAAAATATACAGCCACCTAATTCCAAAACCGCATTGAGTTTACTACTAGCCATGCCCATCTGCCTGTTATACATACAGGCAGATGGGGGGGGGGGGAGAACCCATGCCTAACTTTTCAACAAAAGTGCTCACATTTTGAGGGGCCCAGCAAAACATTCTGAAAAGAGGGGGGGGGGAGTGTTCCCCCCCCCCCCCCCCCCCCCCCCCCCCCCCCCCCCCCCCCCCCCCCCCCCCCCCCCCCCCCCCCCGCTACGCTACGCTACCATTAGGTGTGCTCAATTTTACAAATTATGTTAATAATTTATTCCTATCAAAAGGACGCATAAATAATATGCCTTTTTTGACTCAAGTTGATTAAAGATGCTGAGAGTTTGATAACAATGTATGCAGCTGGTAGGCAGGCTTCTATACCCGATCCTCAACTTACCTTGGTTTCTTCAGTCTGGGCCTGTGATTGGCCATCTTGCACTTGCGATGTCACCTGCTGTTGTTGCTGTGGAGGTGGTGGTTGCTGCTGCGGTTGTTGAGGTTGCTGTTGCTGCTGCTGGTAACCAGCCTGCATCGGATACTGTTGGTACTGCCCATTGGCCTGCACAAACTGTGTGGGTAATAACAGATACAAATGATATTTTTTGTCCATTCATCTTTTCTGAAGAACAGAAAAATCTGGTGGAAAAATCGCAAATTGCATTAATTGCTTTTAGAAATACTAAGAAATACATCAACTGATCTCAAATGTAGCATTAAATTGTGAATGTAATATTGAATGTTAATTAGTTACTTTTCGGACAGATTCACTAAAACTTATTTTTGAACTCAACAATTCTTTCCTTCAAGTTACATTTGCTTGTAGAACCTCCATTTCAAGAGCATTTGGATAATTGTACCACCACAATGGGGCGTCACAAAGTCTGCAAAATCATTGTGAAATTATAATGCTTAGGGCCCAGTTAAAAATCCCAATCTACCATGTGTACCATCAGGCATCCAGGTTGAATGTTATCAGTGAATGTTACATTTTGTGATTTCCTTCACACTTGGAATTTAATTAACTCCACCTGTTCAAGTTAGTTGTACAATGTTTTCTACTTAAGACAGAAATAAACAAAAACAAAAAACAAAAAACAACAAACAAAACATGTGAAACAAAACCAATCTGTGAACTTTAAATTGGTGAATTATCACTGGTGATGAACCAAAATATGCGACCGGAATTTAATTATCAATTCACTCTGAGTAAGTTAAGAGTTCTCAAACTAAAGGGTTAGGACAGAGTATTAAAGCTGAAAAGGTCACAAGAAAAGGAAAGATATTACCTTGGGAAAAAAACTATCAGAACATACAAGATGGTCGTGAAAATGACAAAGTGTATTGGTGTTGACAAAGACATAAATATTGAGTTAATGAGTTAACTACGAAATGTATAATAAAAAGGGCACAAGTTGTACAGGAAAATATAGAATAAAATGAATTAACAAAATCAGTCAAGGTGATCGTTTTTGACCCTCCTGCCATAGTACAAAACCACATGTAATCTGATCATGTCTGTGTAAAAGTATAGCAGGGGAGGTGGAAGGAAATTTTGTTTGATTTTGACCTTTTAAATAGTAGGAGGGTTAATGTAGATAACTGGGTTAATTTACAAAACAAATTACAACATAATAAAACATTTGAAGTCCTGTTATTTCCAGGAATTACAGAATTTCATTTGTAAGTCGCAGGCATTAAGCAGTAGTCTGCACAAAGACATTCCACAGACACGGGAATTCTGGTCTGGGAGTCAAAGCAACCCAAATTGATGCCAGAGTCAAAAGATCAGTCAACACAGCCAATGCAATGTGTGTTTCACTCCAGGAATTCCAACCACAACATTTAATTTAACCCAGCAATCCACTGGAAAAAAAACCGAATGGGAATTTCTTATTGGCATTCACACTAAAGGCTGTTTTTTCTCACTGTTGTCAGCCAATGCTAATGCATAATCAATGAAGAGCCCGCTAGACAGGATCATTCAGATTGTAATGTTAGACCAAGCCACAGGAAAACCAGACAACACAATGTCAAGTCCTTGGGCAGACATTTTGGATCCATCACTACGGAATTTGGAAGCATGCGTCTTCTGCAGCACCTCCATTAGATTGGTTGACTCCGCTTGTTCAGTTCTTCATTATGTGCGACTTACTGTGAAGTGCTATGTGTTTTGTCTACAATCAATTGGCATGCTGTGTTTTCCCTCACTGAAAAAAATTGGAGTCCGGACACACAAAAATAGACAACCACAGAAAAAAAAAACTTCCCAAGTTGCCATTTCCTTTGGATTGGCAGCAGAGTTGTTCGCATACGGGCAGAACTGGATTGCAATAATGGAAAAAGATTACAAATGTTGAATTACCCCCTGCCCCCTTTAACATGACTAGCCAGATTTTCCACACATCATGTAACACCGTACCACTAGCATGGTACACTGGGGCTGGTGAATGAACATTATAAAAGGGGTGCAAGGTGCCAACAAAAGAGTCATGAGTCATGACTTCAAGTCAGGTGAATTGTTAACAGGAAGCAGCTAGGTACATGTAAAAGAAAAAGGTCAGTGCGACTCCTCAGAGGTGGGTGTGTGTTCCCATATATACTGCCTTAGGAGGTACCTCGCACAAGGGGTAACAATGGGGACAATGGTGCCCGACCAGGAAGTCTTTAGAAATCTAGGTGCCCCACAAGGAAAATGCTATAGAGTTTGAGATTTCAACAGGGACAAATGAGAATAATAGAAGATAAGTAAAGTCTACAATAGAGTTACCCTGTAAGGGTGTACTGTATGTACGTTCGAGGACAAGAGGAGAAAGAACATACAAAGGAATCTTTCTTGTCCTCGGGAGTCGGTCTTTTATTTAAATCGGTCCTTGGACGTAAAAATACATGCTTATTGGGTTGTTATATTAAAGGAACAATAGGAAACACAAAGCATTGTCCTCAATAGTATAGGAAAACACGACAGTGTGCACACATCCTCGCATATGCAGCCATATGGGGGTACCTCTATTTTAGACTTTACTTTCCTTCTTTTATTCTCCTTTGTCCCTATTAAAATCTCAAACTCAAGAGTGTTAACTTTGTGGGGTACCTGGATTTCTAAAGACTCCCTCATGGGGTACGATTATCCCCATTGTTACCCTTTCTTCCCATACCCCGTAAGGAGACTAATGTAGGAACGGGTGGGGGGGGGGGGGTAGGGGGTTGACTACAAGAGAAGCTGGGCGACAGGAATTGGAAGATCCTCTTAGGTTGTACTGTTCATATTACAGAGGCAAAAAGGTATGAACAAGTCCTACATATACATTGTATAAGGTATTCATTTGTAGTGTAGTGATTCATGACCAGAAGCTGCCCACATGCACATGCTGGAGCAAAATTACTACGGGCAGGAGGCTCCTCACAGGAAAGACGGGAGGTCACATTGTCACATTGGGGCTGCCTGTCTTGGCCTTTTAAAGTAGATAACATTCAACGGTGCTCTCTTGAGGGCTGGGGGTGCAGTTTTCAATTCTGAACATTAAGAATGTGACAAGTGCATGCTTGTCTAGAGGAAGCCACTGAGGAGCTGGTGAATGAATAGGGAATGTGATGACAAGATGAAGAGCAACAGATGCTGGCATGTGGGAGGACCAGACTGCGACCGTCTCTTCTGTGTCAGAGAGTATCAGCTATCCATCCTTCACTACTAACACCATGGGTTGGTGAACACATTTAAGACTTGCATATCTTGCCCTCGATTTTCCTACTGAAAGAAACCATGAACCTCTACAAGAGCTTTTCTGTTTTGTATTTTATGCAGGTTTGAGTGTAATAATTGTGCAGCATTTTGAGATGTGATATTTACATGGAAAGTGTTTTAAAAATATTGGCCTTAATTAAGGAGGTCAATGATGTGAGCCAGACAGTTCAGTTGGTAGAGCATCAATGCAGTACATTTGAGGTTGTTGGTTCCACTCCTGCACAAGTCGATCTTTTTTTTTCATTTAAAAATGGTAAAAATAGCACAGATTTTCTTTATTTATGTAAAAAGTGCTGTTTAAAAAGGAAAATTTGAAATAAATATTTTCTGCATCAATAGCTGAAATTTATGCTGATCAATGAAGACAATATTGAATTTCAAGATTTAATTCAAAACTTTTCATAGGTTTGAAATAATTTTTTTCGATTAATGACAATATGCAGCCTCAACATTGTGTGATTGACTGGGATGATGGCAGCATTCCACACGACAACTTAATGAGAACACGTCACTTGGCAAGTCAGACAGAATCAGCCCAGGAATGTTTATGATCGAGCAATTTTTAGAATGACCTCAAGGAACATGTTCTGTCTTCTTAATCTGCAGAGGGAAAATGGATTGAAATTGGGGATGGTGGCTGTGAATTTATTGAATACATGTAGTCCATTCATAAAATATCTGCCACATCCTTTGAAATGATTACCTACAAATTGTACATGTACATCAGGCTACATGTATCTGCCTGTCTGAACATGCATTGTGTAGGTATGTGTGTGGAGTATACTTGGGTTGAACAAGCTGTTTGCATAACTATTTGTAATGTGTCTAACGTGCAAACCTTTTGACTTTGGGATTATCTTTATCATGTATCGTCTGACGTGGACGTGTACATGTACAATGATAACATCACATATATGTAAGGCCCAAAAAAAAAAAAATTGTTGCCCTCCGCGGCTGACCCTAAAAGTCACAAAAGTTGGGGCGCATTTTGTTTTAAATTATTTTTAATTTTTAATATGTTAAAATCATTGTCTTTAAATACAGCTATGACGGCACAATCATGCATTTCGCCATCTCACTTTTAAAATAAGTTTACGTGCACTTCTTGCCTTCTGACTTCAATGTTACACAATGTTTCATGGATAAAATTTAAAAAAATTAAAAATCTAAAAAAAATTGACGGACCGACTCTGCCTCCTGGTTTTTTTGGCCTAATCAGTGCAAAGTTAGGCAAGAGTTAGGCAGGACCCTTGGCTCTATGATGTACATCACAGTTCCTGTATGTGTGTTAGTGATTGTGCCATTCTGGTCCTACACTCCTTTTGATTCATTGCTGAGCAACAGCTGACAACCAGTTACTTGCCCAAACCTTTTATAACAGATACATAGATTTTTTTAACAGGTCAAGTCAAGTATCATCCATTCTACAGAGGCGGCCACATGTTCCGATACAAATGTCTGATTTATGCATGCTTGCAAATGACATGCAGCACACCAGCTAATTACAGCCGTTTTAAAGTCATTTTTTCAGCAGGAATGTGGTAAAAGCTATTGATTGGTCGATAGCTGTCAGCTGACCTGGTAGATTGCATCAATGAAAATGGCGGCCTCCCCGCTGGTCAAAGGCTTGATATTAGACACCCATTGATTGGTTGAAATTCGGAGGCCAAGATGTCTTGCATAATTAACCATGGCGAGAATGTCTATTTCACAGACTGGTAAAAGAAACCTCAACTTGTGGAGGGCCTTCATTATATAACAAATCAAGTTATAGACAAATCCATATCTTCACATTACACAGGGGCGGCTTAATTTATGCATTCAAAACTGCTGCTGCTGCTATTCTACAGTTGGGTAGGGATGTCCGTAAATTGGAGAGGGGGGGGGGGGGGGGGGGGGGTTATGCAGAGAACTTAATGGAGAGCTTTTGAGGAGTTATGACAGTTGAGTCAACTGTGAAGGACAGTCAATTTAATGCAATTATCCTGGGGGTTGAGTCATCTACAATGTAGGGTCACAACCAATGCCATTGTACCTTGCACTCTACATTCAAAAGCAGGTCATCCTTTCAACAACCGTTTTAAATGACCCCACAATTCAAACTAAAAAAAAAAAAACCAAACCTTTTCGGAGCCATTAAAAATAACATTTTTAATATAAACTACACTTATGTAATAACTAATCCACACTAGCAATCAACATGACTACTGCAGGTGCATTTAAATGAATAGCACACAAGACAAATTCTAAATGGATCTTCCTGTTCTTACTTTCCAAATTCAGGCATGCTACTTGGATTTAACAAAAAATGAGGAAATTCCGATCTGTACAGACTTTGTACAGTGTTTTTCAATTTTCAATGGCATAAGTGTGAAATGAAAAATGAGGAAATCAGCTGATCCGAGGAAAAGTTGCATGCTTGCAAATTATGGCAGTTATTGGGCACTGTTAGCTTTTGACACCATCTCAAGTCCAGTCTCTGTCATGGATATAGGAAACAAAAAGATGAGGGCGTGCTTCATGGAAAATTGTCACTGTAACAGATTGACACAATAAAGACGGCCACTGATCTCTACTTTACAAATCCACCATACTGACATTTTCCAGAAAACACACCCTCATCTATAAGACCCCAGACAGAGGCTAATGCCCTCATATGATGCAGCCAATTTTGCACACGCTTACAGGTGCAGTGTTGATAGACACGTCACAAAGAGGCAACAGTACAATGTCAGGGTCTAGAAAATGGATGACAGTTAATATCTCTGGGGCACAACAGATGCCACAGCTATGTCCTAACATACCTGATTACACACACAGACAGACATGACAAATCAAAGCCCGAATTGCTGAAGAGTAACGACTTTGCAAAATGACAATGCAAGAACGACTTTGCATTGAGCAACTACAGTAGGTTGAGTCTGGGTGGGGTGGGGGGGGGGGGAGGGAGTGATTATCCAAATTTGTGTAATACATGAAATAAAAGTTCATCTTCTTAGAGTGAAACCCTTTGCATGTCAATTTTGGTCTCTGCCCGTGTTGAGTCTTGGTGAATGATGCACAGAACACTAGGGTACATGTTGCCTGGAGTGTCGCGAGAAAAATGTCATCAACATGTATTTTGCCTGCTAAAAGTTTCAAAATTTCTGATTTAATGACAAATACAACATGATCTGTTGTTTCGGAAAAGTCTTGTGTGATATCATGACGTGACAGGACAAAGTCATGCTGATGGAACTAAGCAATGGTGCACAGGAGGAAAGCATCCCTTCAACTTTATATTATGGTTCAGAAGGGTATCCCTTTCATTCAAATTATCCCAAGTGCCAGGCACACTTTCTTTAAAAAGTTTAATATGTTTGTGTGACATTTCAAGCAACTTTGGTTGTTAGTGTCATATTTCAGGGATCAAAACTTGTGAAAATATCTGCAGGACCACAGCCAGGAACTCTTGTATATATATATATACATACATGTATGTAATGAAAACTGCTATGGAGCTTTCTCTTTGAGGATAGTACAATTCATTAAGTAATCGCAAGACCACTTGGATATGGAAACCACTAGACCAGAACTTTTTGCTAGACTTGGTCCAGCAGTCAAGTAGGAATTGTGTAAGTATGTGTACATGTAGGTGTGATTCCAAAGGACATACATGTATGTTTTTTAAGACAAAATGTTTGGCACATCAAACCCCCCCTCCTCTTCTCCCACCCCCCTAAAAAAGAGAATGGAACAGCCTACATGTAGCTGCCAGAGTGCTTAAATAGTCTTAAACATGTTGAAGGGAGTCTTAAAGCCCGTTTCTCCTTCAGTTTAATCCATTATACGTCATTTCAGTTTATCTTCAACCGTTTTTTTCTTCTTCAAAACAATCTAAAGCCAATTGGCTGCCACAATTAGAAGATTATCCAAATACCCTTCCCCACAACTTTCATCACCTCTTCGAGTCAGGGCAAGGGGTTGAGGACAGATCCCTCTGAAAACAATGATTGGGCATGTCATAAGATTCTATTGTGCTACAGATGTGCAGGCTGACTCATCCGTTGAGGACACCCAAGTCATGGTCATGTTAATACTGAATGAGCGAATGTCTACATGGGAGGAACACTAATGACAGACAATCAAAGCTAGGAGAGCGAACGGAGGTGGTGGTTGGGGGGGGGGGGGGGGGGGGGAGGCAGTCTCCGTACATTTCTGAACATGAATCATTTAAATCAGGGGGCAATTGCATGGAGCTATCAAGCACAAAAACTGCTTTGCATTTAGGCTTAGGTAACTCCGCCATTTTTAAAGTCGACTCCGACTCAAAGCAGGAATCAACTTCAAATTTTACTCGTACAAATTTGTATAGTCTGGTTCCCTGACGTGAAGATTTCCTGACAACTCTTGATAAATCTTAGGTGACTTAAATTCTACATTGCGCATAAGGTTCTAAAAAAAAACAGAAGGCTGCTTAGACGATTGTGGCCGCATGCTAACTGCATGTGATATTTGCTTGGTGTCGGCCAGAATTTGTCTCAAAGGGGAAGATAACAATAGCCAGCAAGGCTAAGCAAATGTGCGGCTTTGCGTTTAAATTCACAGACTAAATAGGCAGACAGGATGTTGTATGATGTACCAATACCAGTCGTGTGCTGTTAACCCCTTGCGTATGGATGACGCCATATGGCGCAAAAAAAACAGTGCCAGCAAGGCCGGATGAAGCCATTAGCCGCTGTTTGTGCAGTTTCAATCCATTGTTGGATTATTGTATGTTACGCTTGACTGCACAAACACATTGTAGCCGTTTCGCTTGGCTGCCAGAGCCACCGCGGCATCCCGACGTCTCCCATAAAATACCGTACTCATGGGGTTAAAGCCCAATAGAGTCAGCGTCTTCAAACACTTGCTGGATTTTTTGACTCAAACTAATCATCAGAATTGTTTTGCAACCTGGAATCCACTCAAATGGAACAGGAATCAGCTACCTCAAAGAGTCGACTCCTCAAAGTATTGGATACAAGATTCCAGTTCCAACCTTTAGAGTAAATTTGAGCCATCTCCAAGTTGCCCAAGCATATTGGCGTTAAGTCTTCCTTGGTAAAAACAGGGTCAACTAACTAAATGTTCAAGTAATGTACACCTATTTGCTCGTAACTGGTATTCAGCTGTTTTATTTTTTATTTTTGCTTAACAAGAATATCACATCGATTTTTAGCTGGTAACCTGTTTTTACTAAGCAAGAATTTTTGTGCTAAGCAAATATTTGTGCACTCAATGAAATTGGTCACAGGTCAATGAGCAGTGAAAGAACCAGTATTTATAACAATGTTTAAAACCTATCTGTATGTAAATTAATTTGTATTTAAATTGTAGTGAGAAGTACGCTGTAACTAATGCATGTATAACTCTTACTGCCAATACAGATGAACAAAAATGTTAAGACAACGATGAAGAACGGCTATTAAAGAGATTTGAGCTGAGAATCGTAAAAATAAAGAGCTGTGAGCATTTCCAAGCTAAATTAGTGATGATGTAGTTATAATGAGTATTTTATTTCTCACACATTCCTTAATACAGCAACAGCCAAGCCAGTTACTTTTGAATGTCCCCTGTTGAAAAAGCTGCTGGACCAAATCCAGTCACTGCATAATTCTTAAAAGGAAATTGGACTGATTAAAAATTATGGTTTTGGCGCATAACAAAAATTACTGCAGACTGCGCCGAAGCCACAGTAGCTGTAGGTAATCAAATGAGCCGGCGGCGACAATAATTTTCTTTTTTTACTCGCAGCATCACCATGGAGACCACCAAAGGAACTTTTGCCTTGATTCAACGTGAGTCACTGTCCAGAGTCACTGCTAGGGTTAGCGAGAGCAATGAGGTCTACCAGATACTATTAAAGCCAGGGAAGAATGAGTTAATTGAGGGATGGGTTATTGCAGCTTTGTGTTTCACACAATCAATTTATCAGCACCATTTGTGGCAAATAAAAAATGCCGTTTGCCATTCTGCACTCCTCCACGCTTCAAATGGCACAAATGTGCGGCACCGACAATGGTGCAAAATTCAACATCCAAGAATCCTATAGAGCTTGTGCAAATGACGTCACTGCCTACAGACCGACACGTGCATTGCCATTTTGGGAGGCAAATTTGTATGACGCGCATAGGCCGCCCCGTATTTTTAACAAATTTTGAGCAGCACATACACATTGTTTAGAACATGTTTACACTACTGTACATATCCACGTGACGGCGTATAATATGCAGTTGTGTAATTTGAATGCCATTTGACTCCCAAAATGGCTGTATGCACAAGCTCTATACCGACAGACATTTTGTCGGTGTACAGTTACATTCACACATGTCGAGCATAGATTTTGCGTAAGTTGTTCAATGTGAAAAGGCTCTTGGATATAGCACATGCCAACCTGACATGTGCAGAGTTCTGTTTTGCTTGAGAAAGAGAACCAAATTCAATTTATTTGTTACCACAGTTAAACAGACATAAGTTAACAGGGGCTTTCCATTAATTGATTGTTTTGAATCACATCCATCTTTTTCCTCCTTTTTGAAAGGGATAGTGCTGGCCAGGCAAGCAACATTTCCTCTAATTAGATGTGACCACAATTTTTCCCCCTCAATATGTAAATGTCATTTCTCGGAATAGCAATGACAAGTTCGGACCAGAAATCTTGGAAATCTGTGCTATGTGTTAATGAACGTGGCGGCTGGTCCATTACACATGGTTGGGCAGAACCACATACGGTGTACCGTAGTTTAATATTCAGCCAAACTGACATAGCACAAATTCATGTACTCTAAGTCTGTTAATTAATGGTGCTGATCTTAATGGTGGTGTGAAAACAGAGAAAGTCCAAGTAGGACAGAGCAGAAGGACGTAAGACACAGGGCTGTTAATTTTCGAATAATTTAGTATTTGATTATTCGAAACTGGGTTTGACCGAATATTTGAATATCCGATACCGGTACAGTGCCGATCAAGTTTTTCACGGGTCAGCAGCAATTGAATGGTGCGCCAGTTAAAAGTTGCATGCAAAGCACGCCGGTTATTTATGTGCACAATTACTGGGTTTTTGCAGTAAAGTATTAGAGGTTTTACGAACGGGAACAATAAACCTCCATCCACAAAAAAACATCGCTGACAAAAATGCGACATTCGACACTACTAAGCACCGTAACTTTTCTGTTAAAATAGCAACAGAGTCGTATCTGTAATTGCATATTTTTTCTCTCGAATATTCGAACCGGCAAAAAGGTATTCGAATATTCGGTTGACAATCGAATATTCCAATATTGAGTTGACAATCGAATATTGAGTTGACAATCGAAATTCGAATATTCGGTATTTTCGGGATAGCCCTAGTAAGACATGCCTGCCATGTTTGCTGGTACGACTGTAGTGGAGGGCTATACATTCCACTGGTTGGTGCCGGCAGGTGCTGCTGGGATGGCGGATAGCTATTATTTCTGCGGACCTGTGAAATACACAAGGGCTGAGCATACAGAAGCACAAGGAGCAATTTCCGACATAAAAAAAAAAAGCAAAGTCCACAACATGTGTGACTAACAGGAAAGATACAGCACTGAATATTCAATTTTGAAATGAAATGCAAATCAAACAAGGAAGACTACAATTTTGTTTTTTTTCAAATGGAAAGCACAACATCTGATTACAGTGTAGTCAAAAATACAGCCTTCTGAGAAATTATTTTATGGAAAAAAACCATTCCATTTGACAGATTACTTTTAAAGACATGGCGAGTTTGATCAGTTAGATCATTTAGAATATGAAAGCGGTGCATGACCAACAGTGCGTAAATTTGAAGGCAATGTGCATGGTCAAGCCAGCGCAGCTGAAGCTCAGAAATCTGAAGATGCGATGCATGGACAGCTGTGAAATATTAAGGCATTCTGTCAAAATTAAGCATTTTTGATGATGATGATGATGGGAATTCCATGGTGAGGAGATGACACTAAACTGAAATGCATTAAACCTGGAAAATTTACCCACAGGGTTGTGCATGATGCCTGCCAGACATTTCCACAAAACGGATTCTCAATAAGCTAATAATGTAGAGAACCTGAGAACAGTCCTGCTTCATGACACATGCCAGCCTCAAAAAAAATGTCTATGATTTCAATAACCCCCCCCCCCCCCCCATAATTTTTTTATAATAAAATATAATGTATTTTAACCTAGAATTTGACAAAACATAAAATAAGTCTGACCCTGATATCAAACCCTACAAGCACTCCATGTTTAACTCTGTTAAATGTCCATTCCTGACAATGAGTAGCGACATGGGACAGACCTGAACCCTAAGAACTGTGAGTCACCTACATGTACCATGTCACCTATGCGTAAAATTTTCCGTCAGGAAAACTGTTCATGCTTTAGGGGCATGACAGCTTCATCTAATGGCTTCTGACAAGAGACCGTTTCAAAAGTTTATATAGGTATCACGGGTCATGTCAGCTTACCTGAGGAGGGCCTGGTAGCACGTTTGTCAGTTGCATTGCGAACATTGTGGAAATGCTAGGAAATGTGCGGACCACGTTCTAAACTACAGTCATTAACACGTACATTCCGATGTTCTCAACAATTACACCACTCACAACTGGTTTCGCCAGCTCGAGTGGTCAGTGCATACTCAGACATGCATACGGGAAGGGCGTTAACCGAAGCTTGCTGATCCTACTTAAGGCCTGCGAACGACTCATGTAGTAGGATAGATGGGCTTGCGGCTTACAAGATATCCCATTATTTGAGTGCATGGCTGATAGTCAAAAGTAAACATACTTTATACAGTTTCTTTGAAAGGAGCTTAAAAGTTATCCAGCTGATCTGTGCTAAAAACACTTTTCCAATTAATTGTTATGAAAATATTCAAATTCGTGATCCATTATGCAATGCATCATCCAGTGTTCGATTTAGACGGGTGCACGCATGCACTGGTGCATGTACTTTTTCCTCTGTGCACGTAAACCTCTGGTACAACGTGCACGCTGTGCATGTACTTTTTTAAGCCTGTACCTGCTGTTATATTCCCCATGTTGAACAACGTATCACATGCACAACGCGCACCCGATTTATTGCACGCAACGATCGACATGATGTGTGCGTGCCTGCATTATTACCATCGTTGTAGTCTCGGTCAAGTGCAAACAACCGCAACCGATCTGCTACCGTATTATTCCCAATGTACAATGTACGTACACGCAGCTAACATTGACTTGAGAAAAGACTCGTTAACCCGGCCCCCGCGACCTGGGGTTAGAGCAATTGATCAATAAAGCCAACCCCAAAAGCGCATCTGCGCGTGCGCGTTGCTTTGTTGCTAGTCTTGGACAAGGGCAAGCAACCGCAATGATTGCCACCGTCTTATTCCCAGTGTACAATGCATGTACACGCATCTAACACGAAGCGAAAGTCGTCTTGAGAAACGACAAACGCGTGCGGCACATGCATTGTGCACAAGACATGCAAGACAATGTTTTTGACAGCTCACGTGTGATTTGGGCGTCCATGGTATACATTTTCAGCTGTTACTAATCAACAGTGTCGAAATAGAAACAAACGCTCGTCTTTGTACTGCCGCAAGGAAGCCAACTGAAGGTAAATGTCGTAGTACTCCAACTACTCAACAAGTGAAGCCTTGTCATCAACCCGGCCCCCGATCCTTCCTGCCCTGATTGCCGGCGCGGCCCCGGCCCCTGGGCCCCGGCCCGATTCGCGATCTCTCGGTGGCCGGCCCTCAGTGATATTAAATTTTAGCGGAACCGAGCTCAGTCCCGGCGGGTCCGATCCCGGTGGGCCCGATCTCATGATGCTGTACACGTGGTGATTTCCATCAGGTATTTAAAAAGAAAAATTATTCCTTCGTTCTTCCGGTAAGGAAAAAGTGACGTCATCACGATAATATCGCGATATTTTTGGGCCGATATTTCGGTATCAAAATATCGAACAGCCTTCTGACACCGTGGAACATGATACTACAGTAGTAACGTAACTTCAGCTTCGCCTTCGTCTTCTCGCGATCGTGTCAGATATTGCTAATTACCACTGATGAAATAAACAAACAGCGAATACCAATTGTATAAAAACACATTTTATTTACAAAGCAAAACAATACCCTTAACAGCACTATACATGTAATACCTACATTTGAAAATTTGTAGGAATACACATATTTTAAAACAACAAATATGTCTACCTATTGTTCTTTTGGGTTATGACTTGTGTGCACATTTTTTTGTGCATGTAAAATTTATTTTGTGCATGTAACTTTTTCGGTCTACATGCACCAGTGCATGCGATTTTTTTTCTCTAAATCGACCCCTGGCATCATCTTGGTCACAATGCATCATCTTGGTGAAAGTTCCGGCAAGAACTGTGGTTAACTTGTGTTGGCAATTGTAGGACTAGCTTTGCCCCAACATTATCTAGTCAAAACTTCATCTAGTAAACCATCTGGAACCTGGCTACAGGGTGCATGGTGATAGTGTTTATCAATAGAAACGTTTTCTTGCTAAACTGACAAGTGAAGAGACCAGGGACACAATCCATGTAGTTTGACTAGTTCTAAGTCATATTGGGCATGTGCGTGATAAAACAACTTATTGCCGTTGCCTTAACTTTGCTCTTGGTCACCAGTCATCTTGGAATCAAGACATGAACTATGCAATAGTATGCATGCCATAAAAGTCGAGCAAGTTGTATACATAACTTCAACACTCACGGCACAATTACATGATTGACTATAATGGCACAGACAACGGAGGCTTACCTGGCTCTGGGGCTGTGGTGTCTGGAATTGCGGTTGTTGCTGTGGTGGCGGTGGTAGTTGCTGCTGTTGTGGTGGTGGTGGTGGTTGTTGCTGTTGTGACGACTGCTGCTGCTGGTTGAAATTCTGTTGGTTTTGTACCTGCGTGTACTGAAAAAAATACATAAAACACAGTATATTATACATTGTACCTTTTTAGTCGGATGTTTTACCCGACACAATTACACGCAACACCATGACATTCACCCAGGAATGCGTTCAAGCCTGAATCTATGGTACAAGAAGTCAAGCATGGATATAAAATTATGTTCATGTTTTCTTTTCACTTAACAATAATTGCAACCATTTTCAGTTTCCACTGCTTTTATAATGGTAAAATCCGTCCATACAACCACCCCCATTAGTTAATTTTTGTGTCATTTTATAAATGTAACAGGAGCCAAAAGTCAATCTTGGCAGGGAATTGCAAACTGTAAGCGTTCATGGTGATACGTCTACATGTAAACAAATAGAATAATTAAGCATAAACCATTCCATTTCTGTTACAACTGTCATCTATTCACTTGTGTACGTGTACATCGTGTACATCGTACACATAGAAGACATACAATACGATCCCTGTTTGACAGCTCACATGTGATTGACCATGGTATATTATCAGCTGTTACTAGTCAACAATGCCAAATCGGAAACAAATGCCCTGTTGAGTAGTACTCCAACTGCTCAACGAGTGGAGCCTTGTCAGCCCGCCCCGATCTTGGCGGCCTTGATCGTGCCTGGCCCCTGATAATTTCAGCAGACCCGAGCTAGCTCAATCCCAGCGTGCCCGATCCTGGTGGCCCCCGTCTCACAATGCAGTGGTTACTTCCATCATGTATTTTTGTATTCCTCCATTCTTTCATAAAGAAAAAAACAACGACGTCATCACAATAATATTGGATATCGCGATATTTTGTTGCCGATATTCCGGTGGAAAAAAAATGGATATCAAACAGCCTTAGCCCAACTGGAAAGAAATTAAAAGGTCCTGTTCATATTTTCAAATTTTTTAAAAAAAGGGGTGTGTGGCCATGCATTTCTCTTGCAGCATGTACTTCATTCTTTCCAGATGAATCACGGAGCAAACATCATGCCATGAACTCCTGGGCTTTCAAAATCTGACATTTATGAAATGCAAGGGGGGCTTTGGGGTTGTGAGACAAGGTGCAAGTTCTGGAGGTTCATGTACGCACCAGGAACAAGGTCATACGGGATGAAACCTCTTCTCATAATTTTTTTTTTTTTAACTATTCAGGATGAAGTACCGTATCATTTGCAAGGGTTACTTCCATCAATCTTCAGATGTGCCCCTTTCCTCTGATGCAACAGCCATACATCAGAGATTCCAATGACCACAATTTCATGGACAGGGAGAACATTTGGAGAAATTCTTTGCTGAAAGGGCCGTCCTGACATGGTTATGTTCCTGCTTGAATCCCTAACATGCAGCTATGTACATCTGTGTTCAATTGACAATCACCGTTTTGCTAGTCTGGGACCTTTTTATGACTTTCTCAGCACTATCTTGACTTTTTTCTAATGTGAATTTCCACATGAATGAGCGTACTATTGGTACGTACTTCAACACTATAAAGTTTCTGAAATGTTCCTAACAACGATGAAAAGCTTTGCCCCTTGTATTTTGCTTCTTGAAATGAGCATTTGCCACTTCTGCACAAGTCCAACAGAGTTTATGTGTACGCAGCATTAAAACGCTATAGACTAATCCGGCGACCAAAATTAGAAGCATTTACTGCGGTGGCACCACGCTCGCGTGCGTATTGTATGCACGCACTCGATGCAGCTTCGACCAACAGGGCGTTTACAAGTTGCCAAAATGCGCACGCGACTGAAATTAAAGAACGCGGGCAACCTGCAAGCGAGCGTGGCACCAGAGCAAAAATTGCTTCTAATTTTCTTCGGCGAATTCCCGTATACCCTGCAAAGTACACTTAACTTGTTTTCAGATCTTCCAATGTATAGCAGGAAATTGGACTTAACTTGCTTGATACTAGTTGAGACAGTGAATGATTAAAGGTGTTATCGTGTCTGTGATTCAAGGGCAATACCTACCACATTCTAGTTCAAACACAGAACCATAACTAACAATGTTAGTTGATGGTCAGTGCCATTAAGTTACTTAATATCACACTTTACAATCTTAAATGGATTCTTTGCGAGTGCTGCAAAGGAAATATGCACAATGAACAAAAATTGGGAGATTTTTCAACAGCCAAGCTATGATTGCCAAGAATCAGCAAGAGGGGTTGGACATCTGTGGAATTCATCTGAGACGGACAATTTTCTCACTCTGGACAATCTCTCCATGGACCATACTAGAAGATCACAAGCAACAGGAAACGTACATGGCAACAATCCGAGCAGACACAGCTCATCAAGTGCATCCTTGAGTGAGCCTGACCTAAAGGAGTCCTTTACACCCCCTTAACCCCCTTAACCCCCTTAACACCCCCTTAACACCCCCTTAACCCCCCCTCCCCCCCTCCAAAAAAAAGTTTTGGGTCAAGGACAGTTAAATGGGGGAGGGGATGAATCCCCTGACCAGTGTTTAGAGGAAAAGACATGATCACGCATAATTAAGATGCAATTGCCAGTAGTCCCCTTGATCCTCTGAAAATAACTATCACTGACTGGTAGTTATGAAGCCAGTAACACTCAAGACATTACAGCCCACGGGGTTTTAAAAAAAAGGTCTTGGCGGAGGAATTAACAAGTTTTTTTGCCATCTCACGACTGAATGGGGGTTGTATTGTATGTACTCATTCATGACCAAAACCACTGATGTCTATCAGACTAAAATCTGATAATTTGCTTAGATGGAAAAACAAAAAGCACGTATGCATGCAAGTCTAAGCCACTATGACAGTTTATTACACCCTACCCCTCCCCCCTAAAAAAGAAAAAAAACCTCCCTGTGTGCAAAACCCCTCAACTGTAATTTATAAACAACATTCTGCAATGCCTTAACAGCCCACATTCAACCAAACCACTGCACAGAAAACCAGACATGCCTTTTTTGTAGTTTTGCTTTGTTCGTTTGAGGAAGGTACTGACATTTAAGACACTATGGATGATTCACAGACCTAAAAATGATTACAATCTGTAATATGATTTGAATGGAAGGGCATGCACAGGGCTCGAAATTACCATTGTGGTGCTTGCGCAACGCAAGTGAAAAATACCCGAACGCAAGTTATCCTCGACTCAAGCTTGCGTTTTGCGCAAGTTGGAAAGTACCGGTTTTTGTCTACTGATATTCCACAATGATAACCTGTATGATTTGATTAAAACAATAAGTTTAACAAACATGTTTTACTGTAGCTTTTCTGTCTGTCTGTCCCCCGCGGCCCAGCAGCTATACTTATGATCATAGCGCTCGCACAATCCCTGCATGCAGATCGGAACGAAATCCGTGCAATGTTAATGTTTATAGAACGGTGCAGACTGCACGTACAGTACATGTACATCATTGCCTTTTTATGCATGTCTTGCGTTGGGGACCAGACATGCTGCTGGGCGATGTGTAACCTCGCTCCCATTCATACAAGTCAGTCGTTGAATGTAACTGAAACCGCCGGGTGCGAGCGTGCGTTGCGTGGAGCGGGGATTTTACACGTAAACGTTGTTGACATCGTTTCGCGCACTGATCGGCTTTTAAATGACGGAGAAGTGAGATATTTTGTGACATTTTTTTCGTGCATTTTGGGGTTTCCGATCATCATGAAACGTTCACCACCGAAGCAGAAAAGTCTGCTCTCTTTCTTCAAAAGTAAGCGGCTGGCATCCGAAGCTTTGCCTGTATTTCATATGTCATACATACATTGAATTACAAAAATTAGCGCAAGTTAAATTTTGGTAGCGCAAGTTGTTTCAAATGCCAACTTGCGCAAAGCGCAAGTACATTTTTGGGGGAATTTCGAGCCCTGATGCAGAAGTGGGTCAATTTTACAGCTTAATGAATAAGCCGTAATACGCTGCCTTTCACCCAACAACATACTAACACTTAAGAGTTTGCAGAAAGGCTTAGTATGAAATTGTAGTGTTTGAAAATTGATCTACAATTGTATCTAATTGGGTCATTCTATAAATTAGGGGTCCAAGGTGTGACATTTTTTGCTGTCCCTGTTACACCTTACCTGTGTAATTTCCCATCAAGTATCATTAAAATTGACTTCACACTATTTTTAAATTGTTTGGCAGGTACTTTGCTTTACACAATCACTCTTGGAGATAGAAGGCATTAAGGAATGTGTCCTGAATTGCAAAATCTTACATGTCAGATGTAACGGACACCAAAATTGGACCCCTAATTTATAGAATGACCCAAATTTTGGATTTATCATAATTGGAACAATTAATGTTGCAAGACTTAATTGATAATATAAGATGATCACCTTATGTCAGGGAAACTGCTTGTTAGGACCCACAAAATCTCAAATGTAACTAAACTTTGCAAACCTGTGGCACTGCGGGAAACTGTCCCTGCTGCTGGATCTGTTGTTGAAGGAGCTGTGGCTGCTGATTTTGATTAATCTTCTGGGGTTGTTGCTGCTGTGGTGGTGCCGGCTGCTGCAGTTGCTGCGGTTGGAACTGGCCCTGCTGTGCCACCATCTGAGCTGACGTTGTCGGAACATACTGTGCTGAAGTGGTTACAGGAACCGTTGCTGCCCCCTGCTGTTGTTGCTGCTGTTGCGGGGCCGGCGTTGACACCTGTGGCTGCTGCTGTTGGGAGGACTGCTGCTTTGTATGTTGCTGCTGCTGCTGCTGCGGCTGTTGTTGCTGCTGCTGGGAACTGGACGTGGAGATGTTCTGAAACTTGGACGATTCTGAGAGCACCGAGGATCCGAGACCACTGTCTTGTGTGGTGACGCTGATAGAACATTCACCTGTAATTGAAACCAAAATGGAAATTGAATATTATACTTCATAAAAGCCAGCACATTTCAACATAGAACCAAGTGGCGACAAAATATCAACAAATTTGTACACAACCGGATCCGATAATGGGCCATTTCATAACAAGTGATACCGGAATCATGACACTTAAACATTGGTTGCCAATAGTGAATTTTGTAACACGCATTAGCCATATTCTAAAAGAATGTTTTCTTGCTAATGGCACAAAAAAAAGGGTACGTTGAAAAATAAAGAAAAGAACTAAAAATTTGTTTTGGTTTTGTTTTTTTTAGAGAGGAAAGAGATTTACATTTCATAATTAGCGTGAACAAATGGACTTGATTATTTTGTTACTTTAACAGTTCATATTTTATGTTATAATGAATCCCTAGCATAACATGTAAGTCAGTTTTAGCTAAACCGGTTGCACCGACCTTTAATTTTGGGAACATCAAAACAGAACTTTGTTCTTAAACTGGTAACATTCAGTAAACCAATATACTGAAAGCTTATGTGTACATACAAAAATGATTAAAATCAAGGTCCCTTCTGTAGTCTTAGACAGGACAAACATTTACTCATACTCCCTACCAGAGGGCATATTTCAAGCCAATGACAAACCATGCCTGTGGTTTACAGGGCAGTATGGTGTTGATAAATTACTGAGTTGTCGTCAAGGTTCCAGGACATTTCTCAGCAAAAAATTCCATGAATTTTCCAAACACTTAGAATTTTCAGGTTCGCCCAAGGAAATTCCATGCGGGTGATTCATGCTTTTCTAAGATTTTGTCTGAGTTTTTGTGACTTTCCAAGTCCGGAGAATATTAATTGAGAAGTCATGGGAGTTTTACAGAAAGAAAAAGAAAAAGAAAACAAAAGACCAAAAAAGAACTGCCATGATTTTGGAAAACGTATTCCTTCTTGTAGATTTAGCTGTACATTTAAAGTCCTCCAGCCGATTTCACGAAACCTTGTGCAATTGCATAACTTTTCTTATGCCACAATTTATTGCATAAGTTGTGCAACATCTGTGACATTAAAATCGATTTCACGAAAAGGTACGCAGTACGTAAGTCGCTGACTTGCACCACAAATTATGGCGTAACTTACGCACTCGTTTTATGTGCCTTAAGTTGTCTGCAAAAACACTGAGCGTGAGCATTTGTAGAGGCGTCAGTTGCTCAAATTATTTATTAAATTCACTAGATTATTTCAAAGAGCAATGAAATGATCATCCGCTGCAGGTTTACCTGTGAGATATTTCCGAAAGTTGCAATCAATTAATTTTTTTCGGAGCGAAGTTTCAAAGGCGAAAAGTTGCAAAATGGCACCCATCAGTTCAATTTCACGACTTTCACGTTTATTTTTAAATTTAGCCTCGTCCGCGATGTATAAAATAAATAAAACATTGCGCAGCTATATGTATGCACTGTTTCGTGAAATGGATTGCAAGGATGTAGCGAATAAGCCAGTTCGGCATTTCAACTGCGCATGTGCACAATGACATTTTATCCCGAATGACTCGCGAGACCTAACGAGCGAGTGTGAAGGCAAAAGGTGGTCGCACAACACTCGGGTGTTAAATTCAATCAGAATGGGCGTTCCTGTAACATGGCGTGACATTACGTCAGCAATTTTATCCCGAAAAACTTTTGACCTTTGAGATACCGAAATGGCTTATAAGAAGCATCCCACTCCTACTTCAAAAGTTGAAACCTATTAATTCCGTTACTTATCATGGGTCGGTTTTCAGTAGAATATCATTCAAAAACTCATAAGTTAAATTTAACAAATTTATCAATCCAATATGAAAATTATTATTCTTGGTGATGAACCCCCCCCCCCCCCCCCCCCCCACACAGCAGCTTTAAGAGCAGCATAACATCTTGAAAAGAGCCACCAGTATACTTTTTCGTCAGAGCTTAATGCTGCATAAAATCTGCAACCTCTGTGTTTCCCATTAAGTTTGGTTTCTGCATACCTGGGCACACCACTCCCGAGAATCAGCACATATTTCTCCAGGGCTTTCACAAAGTCCACCCCCTCCCAAATATACACACATCTCATTTACTGCCTCTTTTATAACCCCCTCCTCCCCCTTGATCATAATAAATTGCAGTTGGCCCTGCAGTTGCTCTCCATTTTTGACCCCAGGGTTGCAGATTTGGTTGGAAAGTATGATTTATGCTGAGCCTGGCAAGAAGTAATCTGCTTTGGGTGTATTTGCGAAAAGGCTTTGCGTCATGTGCTGCTTTGGCTAAATTTGCTGTGCTTGACTGTGTCAAGTGTTTTCTGAAGTATGGCAGCTCATGAATGTATATGCACCACTCAATCACGAGAAAAATCATTAAATTCATAAAACTAGAATCCCCTTAAACAAATACAGAAAGAAAAACCACAGAAAAATTGAATGGATGAAGTATGTCAAAAGTTCTGTTGTTCAAATTGAATTTTGTTTAGAATGTTTACTCAATGTAGTTTATGTTATTGGTCATTTGAGAATTTAAACAAATTTATTTCCAGATTCTTAAAGTAGTCAGGTATTTTGGGAGAAAAGTTTGGTGTTGCACTTACAGGTAACCATTCATGTTTTGATTTAACATACAAGGCTATGAAGGAGCAAGACATTAACACCCGGGGGAAAAGTTCGGTTAAAGCGAACTTAATGTACACTGCATTCATTGAGACTACTATTGTGTGAAACAACATTTTGTCTGATACTGGCTTTTCTTTTGAAAAAAAACTACAGGGGGTAGAGTTTGGTGCTAACTGCCGAGTTCATGCTTTTGCAACACAGTAGACTGAACGCAACATACATGTAATTCTTTTAACATGGAGAAAAAGGCTTATCGCAAATTTAATGCTCTGATGAACTCATGTTCAGTGCTGAAGGAACCCATCCAGGCATGAAATTGCACATGGTCGTCTGGTCTTCAATACACATTCAAACACGAAATGAGCTACCTTCAGCACATTATGATCCCACTGGGAAACATGCCACCCCTATAACACCACTTCAATGCTCATGCCTTTTTGATAATAGATTACAGGTGTTTGCAACTACTGAAAAAGTACTGCGAGAAAGTGTAAAAAAAAAAACAACATTTAGCAGCTGCTCAGCTTCCATCGCTAATTGAGGGTGAATTTTAATGAAAACTTCAGACAGATCCAGAGGGAACAATGAGTTCATTATGAAATGTCAATCAACAGGAAACTGTTCAGAAAAGCAGGCTGACCTTCGGTCTCCTTCTCTTTCTCCTGCTTCTCCCGCCGGTCCCGGTTCTTCTTGACAGCACAGATGCGGTCCCTGATGATCTTAGTAACCACCCGGAGGTCCTCCTCGTTCAGGAAGCCAGAGCGGACCTGTGTTAGAACAGAAAAGGAGGAAGGGCAGCGCAGATGGCATGTTATTTTTTAGTGTGCGGATTGTCGGGGGTAGTGGGCGGCGAGTGATGGATCAGTGTCATTTTCCTTGGGAGCTACATGTATTAAGGGGATGGAGGCCACTTTAATAGCCACAAGGGACAGGAGGGAGGAGGGGGGGAAACCTATTTTTTTTTTAGAGAAGGGGTTCTAGAGTTATCCCCAGCGTCTGACCTGATTTTTACATTAAAAAAAAGACAGTGCCATTACAGTATTTTTCTCAATTGATGCACAACTATGATTCAGACGGCTTATGCGACTGTTCTTTGCCAGCAGCAAATTTGTTACTTTTTTCTTTTATTTAATGTCTTTAGTTTATGTGATACATGCCAGCATCTAAATATATAAAATACAAAAAATGCTTTGCTTCATGTACTGTTTATTTAATGTGATTCAGTTAGTCTGTTTTGAATGCAGAAAGGATGTCATAGACACAGCCAAAGATACTCAGCTGGCTTCAACACAATGTTTTGACCTACGTACTCATGTAGCAAAAAATAAGATGTGCAAAGAAAGTCCAACCAGCAACAAATAAAAAAAAGTTCTTTGTTTGATTTTCTTGGTATGCGTATTGTTGTGGTATTCAGAACTTTGACCAAAGACAAATATTTGGTGTTAGGATTTGGCCCTGAAGAAAAAACAAGTTATATTTTCTCACCCAAAAATATTATTTCAGTTTCTTGTGCAAGTAAAGGACAGTGAGCTAGAGAATTTAAAGTTTAAGGCTAGCACTAGATTATACAGCTTTGTCAACATGTTGAGTGTACCAAGAGACACTGAAAGAATTCTGACCCGAGCAATTATTTTTATCAGTCATAAATGCCAAATGGTACTCACTAAATAAACAACTCAATCTGCAAAGGTACTTGCCTTAAATGGTTTTACCAGTACTTTCAATATTACCAGACGTTACTGCGGAAATTTCCTGAAAAATATTTTACTGACCGAAAAAGGTGCTATTAAAATTAATTTAATCCCTTTTAATAGAAGGCAAGGAACATGCCACATTATACAACCACTGTGCAATGAAAGAACAAATAAGTTTGATCCAATCAAAACATGGCAAGGTTCTCACGGCGTTTATACACACGATTCACGATCATAACCACACTACATTACTTAGGCTGTTTTTTTTTTGTTTTTTTTTAAACTTGGATTACGGATTTTTTATGTCTCCGGGTTGGGCGGCAAGTAGAACAACAAAAAATAATAAAAAAATAAAAATGGTAAATTCCACACGAGGTGACGGTCAACTTATTCTGTGGTCTTCCTTGGACGACCAGATCTTGCTTCGTTTTCCTTAGAATTATTATCTTGCAATTTCCGCAAATTGTACCTCACAATACCCTCCAAAATCCCAAGCCTCCGGGCAATCTCATGGTTGGAAATTCCCGCTCCCCATGCCAGGCTTGGATCATCCTTTTTGGTGATCGTTGATCTCACTTTTGAGTGGCATTGTGGAGCTTTCTGATACAGGCATTCAAATTCAAATAAGCACCCTTATAAGGCCAGGAGATTCTAGTTTCAATATTTATAAATGGTCACAGCGACTGACCTGTTAAATATTCATAAAACGGCCTGAAACACAGTGCACCTTTTCCCCCTATTGTATTGGTTTAAATCCCAACTTAACCCTAACCCTCCAAAGCATTTTTGCTGGAACCCTGACAGACGTATCAGATTGACTACTTTGTCATATTGACTTGTGTGTAGAGTCTAGCAAAGTGGAGCTGTCAGCACATATGCACGCATTCATGACTCAAGATTACATAATGAGGCAATTCAAGATGGCGGTTTAACGTTGACCGTTGCGCAGTAAGTGATGTCACGTCAGGAAGTGGCATGTTTTTCCATGAAGGAATGGGTGTTGTGTTGGAAACTTGCATATTACTGACTAAAATAATGACAAGGCACAGGTTTGAAAAATGTATCCATGTTTTCAAGTCAAACTTCATGTCGAAAATCATACAGCTAGTGCATAAATACTTTTGCACGCCAGTACGTACATGTATTGTACATACATATTATACAATATGCACACCATGCGGATCAAATTCCACACAAAAACAGTCAACAAGTGTTCACTGCGTACGGTCCTATGCTTGTTCTATATGATCTTAGATGGTGTGGCACTGCTGGAATTGTTTATTGTACTTTAAAAAAAAAAAAAAAAAAATCTTTTTTAATTTGACAATTTTCGGCAGTGATTTATTTTTCTCCCAAAATCCGGCGGCGGATCTATTACGGACCTGCTGCCGGATTTTGGGAAGAAAAAAAATTGCCGCCGTAAAAAAAAACAAAAAAACGTTGAAACTTCTCGCTTCGACTAGCATTAATACGTGTGGGGACCAAGGTTGTGAAATACACAATGCCAAAAGAAATGCAGCCGACAGAGTCCAGTGGATGAGGTCATGTATGGCAGACCCACTAAAAGAACCAGTTGTGGATGCTAGTGATGCATTACGTGTACCTTTTACATCTATTTATAAACATTTATTTATGAACACTGATTATTCACAATCGATGTGTCATACCAAAAAAATATATCCGCTCTAAAAATGCTTGTTTTGTGCACCTGTAGGACTAAGACACTATCGTACACCCCAGAATAACCCTGACCCTAATCCTTTAAGCTGGGCATTGGGACTCCGGGTTGGCACAGATACTACTTTCTTGCATGACATGGTACTCCAGTTTACTCCATTCACATCACTGGCAAGTTTCCAAACTACTACAATGTAAAATAACTTGCATTCGCATCCTGCTACATGTACAACCTGGATCAAAAACAGAACTACATGTACATGTAAATGCAAATTACAGAAGCTACATGTAAGTGCACAAAGGAAATGAAATGAAAGTACAGTCAGACTTAACAGTGCTCAGAACTGAGCACTGTCATGGGACAAATTTTAATCTGTTTGCATTTTTCATTAACCAGTTCACGCCGGGATTATTGTTCACGAGCCTGGGTGCCCGACGGGTTCAGGCCTTTATCTGCGGGTAGCACACCCTGGCCTCGCTCACTGCGAGCCGGTCGCTGACAGATATTTCCACTGGACCCTTGCCTCGCTGAGTGCGTGTATACACGTCATCCGACGCGAACTGGTTAAATCCCTTGGCAGGATCAAGGAAATAGCAAAAATTAATTATGAAAGCAAAATTGTGAGGTGCAAACAAACTATACCTGCAGGGCTGTGTTGGTGGTATCCCCCCCTCCCCCAAAAATGGCTTCCGAGAAACAAATAATAAAATGCTGCATCACTGTGATTCATGTGATTTGTGGTTGCCACACCAACAAGCCTTCAGAATCTCCAAAAACATTTTTTTGTTTATGACTAAAACAGGTGTTCAGATAATGAATATTTTGATGAGAAGGATCTGTGATCTGATCCCCTGATGACATCAGCAGCTCTGGATGTTTCATTGTGATTATCAATGAACTGTTTCTGGTTCATGAAATAAACTGAACTTCACAGAAAATGCAGTACATCTTTTTACACATCAGGTAACGACAAGACCCAACATTTTTTTCTTAAAAGCTGATGGCATGTGAGGTCAGCTGCTGTAATTGGTACTTTAGAAAGGATAAAATATTTTATAAGATACGGCCACATTTTACTTGAGATTAACCACCCCAGATCCTTCAAATTCATCAGGTTTTGAAGGATTTTGTAGGATTGAGGGCAGTAAACCAGATGTTGCTAGATGACCCTTGATTCTTTTTTGCTAAGCATAAAGAATGTGCCATCGGTTATTTCACAGTGGAGGATTTTGTAAGATTCAGGAAGGTTCCTTGCCAAAATACCTTGGGGGTTATAAAGGCCAGTTCATACCTACTGCATAATCAGTGCGTATGCAACTTGCGAAAAGACTTGCATTAACAATGTTCTGTAGTTACATGTACTTTTTAAAAATTTACAAATGTGATTTAAGGCTGCAAGTTTCCGGTTTTAAAATTATCGTTGTAACCGTACATGTATGTTTTGCGGTTACGGTTAACCGTAACTGCTGTTCTTTTAACTAAAGAAAAACAAAGAAAAACATGTCTGTGGAAGTCGGTTCATAACCTGATTTTGTTACCATGTGATCGGCAGAAATTGATCAGACATCGCCAACTGAGATGGTAATCTCAACCAAAAATGGTACATCAAGAACGGGTGAACAGTTAAAATTCCCCTGCCCCCACAACGATGCCAAATTAATTCGCTACGTGACGAGCATGTGAGAAGTATTAAAACAATTTAATACCGATCAAATTCACACTTTGCAAAAGTATAACAGGATGCTTCTCTTTAGAGTTCATAAGAATTTGAAGTGACCTCACCATTTCAGCGGCCACTTTCTCCGGCTCGTCCTTCTGCAGGTAGAAGGCAAACTGCAGCGCCTCGTTGTCCTTGTGCTTGTCCCGCCGCTTCTTGGGATCCTCCACCCGCAGCTGCAGCTGGATGTTGTCCGTGTTGTTATCCTCCACCAGCTCCACCCGGAACCCGGTATCCTCGAAAAACTCGTGCTTTAGGAGGTCTTGGATGGAGAACCTGCAATGGAGGGAAAAATGCCGATTGGAAACCTGCCCCAGTCAAATCTTGCACACACCAACAAAAATTAATAACAAACGGCACCAGAGTGATGCCTGCAAAATTAAAGTTTGTCTGGTTGCCCAGGGCCAACCCAAAATCCATGTAAGCATCCTCGCAAATCAATACTGGTTGCCTGCGGGGCAGCCCAATTATAAATGCTGCAGATATCAGTGATAAGAAATACTCACTCCGGCAGATCTTTGGTAATTTGAAGGAAGACTTGAAAATTGAAAGCTGTGGTGTCAAATTGAGGCATTCATTTTTGTATCGAAAATTCAGTAGTTCTTTAAAGAACGTGTTCTTTAAAGTGCAATTTTGTAGTTTTATGTATATTTAGGTATATTACAATAAAACAAGCAATTACTTCTGCCACAAAATAATAAAAGAAATACTTTTGAGAGCTGTTTTTATATAATCCCATCCAGCCCGCTGGTGACATTTGTGTAGAAGTCGTCCAACAAATCTGACATCTTAAGATAGACTCCCCTTTTGTGTTGCCTGTTATTTTAATACACCTTAATCTACGTAAAACTACAAAATAGATTTCTGAGCAATCAACATCCTATAAGTCATGGCCAAGAGAGGAGCCATCTTAGCAATCTTGTCTTGTATTTGTTGACTTTGGGACTGAACATGACTGTGGGCCAGCCTTCTGTAGATTATATTTTCATGTACATGTAGAGTTTATTTTCAGAGCAAAATTAGTTACTGTTTAACAGATTGACACCAATACACAGAAATACTGTAAAATGCCCAGAAACCACTGTGTGGCACTGTATTCATAAATTCATGATCGCTGCAAAATTATTCCTATTGTTACAGAATGCAGTTCCATGCACTGTCCTTGATCAGTACTTTGTGGGCTCAAAATTAAAACAAACAAATATTTTTGGACATGTCATTTTCTGCATGACAGAACGTGTCATGGAATGGCACTGTGATAGGACCATAATTAATGAAGTTATATCCACATGCCTCATGAACACCGATGTTCACTGTTTGTGTGATGGGACAGTCGCTGTTAGCCAGCTTGGTGATGAGCAAGCAATTGTGAACTTCCATGCCATACATAGTATATCTATGTACAATGTAACTTGTAAGTGTACAAATCGTACATGTGAAGCTTGTGCCCATTGCATTTTAAGCCCATAGCTTAATCACACGCAAAAAATGCAATGGACACAAAACAGAACTAAAAATGCTCTTATGGAAAGTCAGCTGGAATCTAGATCAAAGTTTTCCTAATGCAACCAACTGGGCTGTAATGAGTGCCTCTTTAGACTTACAATGTAGTTTTGAAGAAAAAAATCCTACACACTTAATGCACAACTAATTTTCTCCTCCTGAAAGTGACACATACATGTACTGTACATTTTGTACATATGTATACGAGGTGCGATCAAAAAGTTCCGAGACTGTTCCTGTTGCGAACGAACGGAGCACAGCAATGTGCATATAGCAGGTGTAAGCAATAATTTTTGTAAGTATTCCAAGTTAGATCGCTTGATCAACATCAGTACCTGTGTTACACGTATTTTTGTGACATGGACCTGAAACTTGAGCAGAAACAGCACCGTGTCGAAGTCTGCGAGGGTTTGCGCCTGCTCACAGCGCATTGAAAACAAGCGGGTTTTTTTCGCCCACAACACAATTGTCACTCCCCCCAACCCCCCCCCCCCCCCCCCCCACTGGCCGGATTTGGCTCCCTGCAACTTGAAGTTCAAGCTGAAGGGTTGCAAGAATCGCAGATGGTGCTTGACGCGCTTACGGAACAGGATTTCCAGGGAGCGTTCCAAGCGTGGCAGGAACGCTGGGAGTGGTGTATCGCTGCACAAGGGGACTACTTGTGAAGGGGATGGTGGCCAGATTTAAATCATGTACAGTTTTTACTTGTTCTAGGCGCAGTCTCAGAACTTTTTGATCGCAGCGTGCATGTACATGTACATGTAAGTAGCCGTTTCGTGTACTACATTGTAAACAGGCCTGCATAACCTGTATTCCAAACTGTTACAGAATATTTCAATTACGATACATATAATCTCATAATGCAAACTTGTGTACTTTAAAACCCTAAATCTCTAGGGTGTGTGGAAAATCATATTGAAATTGGAGGATTCAGGACTGTTAGGGTTAATAAGCTACCGAGTACCGATATCTAATGAGCAATGACCATTCTCCTGTACACACAAAGCTACCTGTACTTTTTTAATTGAATGCGGCATCATTTAAAGCCTATTCATTATAGATTTTCAAGGCTGCAATAATTTCTGCCCACTGTGCAGCAAAGGGTCAGGCGTACTGTGTATTCCACAAAGGAAGGAAAACAGGAGACAGAACAGAATCCCCTTATCGGTCGAATTAATTAATTAACACCTTGCACAGCGCCCTCCCGCTGCAATCTTTAAGTTTTACGACCACAGTCAGCCCTTTGCACTCAATGATGGTCGGCGCAATTTCCTTGGTAACCAATGTACTCAAGTTGTAGAAGCTGCAGCGATGTTACTTAGATACGTGTAAACGAATGCCCTTTCGCATGCTCAGTTGCTTTGTGTAGCCCCTGCACGAACTCACGGAAACCAGTTGGCTTCGGTGCTAAATTCAACGTTTTGGAGGTTTGCTTAAAAAAAAAAAAATAAATAAAATACAAAATAAAATAAATCGGCTAAATTTTTTAACCCTAACCCTGCCAAACGCAGCATAGTGCATCTGTGCTGACAGCTCTACTTTGCTGGACTCTCCACATAAGTCAATGTGACAAAGTATGAAATCTGATGCGTCTGGCAGGGTTCTAGCAAAAATGCCCTGGAGGATTAGGGTTAAGTTTCAACATTTTCCCGTTCACTGGAGAACCTACAAAGCTGAAACGGTGCAACTTCTATACAGTCACACGCGATAATTTCTTTCGTCGGCAACCCTTTACAAAAGCAAAACTCATGACCAGTGTTGTAGTCGAGACCCCGAAGTCCGAGACCGAGACCAAGACCGAGACCGAGACCTGATGGTCCGAGACCGAGACCTGGAAGACCGAGACCGAGACCTAATGGCCCGAGACCTTGAGACCTTGTATTACATTTACATAATAAAAGAATGCAAAAAGATCACACATTTCCATATGCATTATGTGCAAAGGAGTATACATGTACATGTACATGTACAAGTAAACCGTATTTATTGACATCAAGAATAAGGCTGCGGTTACACGGTTAACTGACCATTTATCCGGTTAGGGCAGGCACCAGAAATACACAGACCGTTCGCACGCGTCCGGACGGCAGGAACGCAATCTTTTGTTCTCCCTCCCCGTTCTGAACGCGTGCTCACGGCCCCCCCGTTCTGCACGCGTTCCTTTACAACAAAAGACCCGTCACGGTCTGTGCACCGCTACATTCTCCTGTGGCACTAAAAGTATGCGAAGAAAAACGTGTCCAATCGTCGCTGCAGGAATGGCCCGAAAATACGGGCAGTCCTTGGCAAACACCGCCATCGGGAAAATGATTATATTTCCCCATTTTTCCCAACGGTGCCGACCGGGTTTGGAAGACACGACGACCTCAAAATTTCCGTCAAAATAAATGCATAAATGAAATAAGATAACGATAAATACGTGTCACTTTTGCCATGGGGAAAAATACTAAAACAAAACAAAAACTGCCCATGCCGAAAATAGTTGAGAAATTTAACACTTTTTTCCATACACATCGGAAATCTAGCTTAACGATTTTTGTAAACTAACTTATTTTGTTTTTACTGTGTCGGTGTTTGTGAGCAGTTATGTTAATACTTCATTGTAATCTAACCCAGGTACATTTTGTTTTAATAATTGGAGGGTTTCATGTAAATAATTCAGCGGATTTTGTTTGCCCTTGCGAAACTTACGCTGACTCCAGCCCAGGGTTTTTATGCAGCCCATTGTTCACTCTTAAAGTATCATTTTTTGTTTCTCAAGTTACGGTTGAATTAAAAGTAATGCCAGCTTCGCTTAATTGTTTTTTGCGTGCCGTATAGTATTTATTTTCATTGGTCAATGGTTCCGTGTTGCGCCTCCCATATCCAATTGGGCTGGGCGCGTGCAACAAATTTCAGTATAGTTTCTTTCTTCACGGGCTCCCCTTGATTGTTGGGGGTAATTTATCCGGTGTTGGGACTGTTCTTCCTCCATGGTTGGATACAGACGGGAAGGGGAACAGAGGGTTTGACATTGTGTATTCTATCCAGCATTGTTTTGAGAGGATGACAACTCTAGTAATGGGAATAACATTTTATTCGATCTTGAATCCGTCTTCAAAATATGGCGCAATTTTACCTTTTTAGGTTGGGGGGTTAGGTACGTACATGTAGGCCTACACTGTCCGTTGTTTCAAATCAGTTTCCATAAATAGTTAATTGTATTATATTTGTCGAAATATTCCCAGGAAAATGTAGTTGACAAAAATAAAATTTTCAACACTCTAGTAAATATCAAATTCTTATGTTGCCATGGTAATTATGTTGCCTGGGAACGGCGAGTTTCTGCTCTGTCTGGTTTACCTGTGCGTGGGAAATTCCCAGGATGACTCCGAGACTTGCAACACGTGCTGACGGCTGTTTCAGTTTCGGGTCAAGTTTAGGGCAACCAAATAAGAAAGCAATGAACTCGTATCACGCACCAAGAGCGTGCTCCCTATTGTACGTACATGTACATTGTACATGTTCAGGGCCTGCCGGCCCTATGCGCTGTGCGTATGTACTGTGCTAGATGCATAAAGTACAGTACCATACATTTGTACTTGTACAGTGTGGGGCCGGCTGCTAGTGCTGCCATGCCCGCGCGCGCCGCGCCGCACGCAGTGTACGGTCATCATGCTACATACCGGACGATACATGAACAGCGTGCGCCACGCACCTTCTCGATCTCTCCCGTTTCCTTGTGCCTGTGAATTTGCAGGCGGATTTTGAGCTCTGTAGTTGCAAACAATGCTGCACCGTCACGACGGGCTGATGAAACTTGCAATGGACTCGACTCTTGACATTGAGTGTCAAGCCAAGAACCCCAACAGATGTTACAGCCTACATGACTACAGTTTGTCGGCCTATGCTCAGTTATACCATAGAGCTCTATGGTTTAATCATGGAGTTTCCTAACTCCATGGTTTAATATACCGGTACTACATTGTAGGGGCACGGACTCGTTCGTTCTTGACAATAGGAGTTGTGGTTATTATGACACTTCCAATTATTTTACCATTCCATTTTACTATTTCGAAGCCTTCTGTTATTATCAGGATTATCAGCATTAGTAAACAATCTATTTTTTTAATGATTTTGACGCTGGCTTTACGTATACAACCTTCCTGAAAAAGAATTTGAAAGTGTGAACATGATTTCTGATCAGATTACTATGATTGGCTCATGGAGAAATAAGACACATGTACTTTTGCCAAATTTCTTTGTTGAGCTTAAAACATATCCAGTTAATTTTTGCATCGTTTATGAAGATTTTAATGTGTCGACATTTTAGCATAAAACACCTAAGCTGGCAGTATCTGATAATAAACAAAACAGATTCAGTAAAGTGTGTACTGTGTATTAAATACATTATCAAGTGGACCCTGACAATGTGATTATTCCATTTTTCAGAATACCCCACTAGTTGCACAGATTTAAAACTCCAAAAACTGCAGTACCAGAGGCAAACATAATACGAATTATACTTGGATGATTTATGTTACTTTAACATCTGCAATCATTCTTACTTTCTTTGATTAAATTATGAACGTGGTATGAAAAAAATATATTGAAAATTCCTTCCTAAGTCTAAGCTGAATGAGTTAGCACACTAAACAGCCGTTGGCAACTTAACTCTAAACAATCGTCTTGGCGCGTCAAAAGACGACGTAGGCAGTTTGGCTCATAGCCAAGAATATGTGTAGAAACTTTTCCTAGTGCAAAACAGTCAAGTCATGACGACGATATTACTTCACCAATGAGGTGATGCTAACATTCCAGGGGACCGCCCAAACATGGGAATTTCAGATCTGACGGCGTGTCCATAGTAACAATATTGCCTAGACAATTAGCTTGTGACGTACGTGTATAGCTTCATACATATTCATGTTTAACTTATACCATGTCTACCAACGTCATAAAAATACTGTTATAACAATGTTAACAATAGTTTTCGGCTCTGATTAAAACATTTGAAATTCATTGATAGGTCCATTTCTCAAGTAACATAGAAGTCTTCCCCAGTTTATTTCCTTCGAAAACAAGAACTAAGCATAAGTCCAGTACCCCCTCCAGTACCCCCTCCTAAAAATGAAGACCAGGACTTTTCAAAAGTATTTTATTTATACAAGTGTAACGTACATTTATATTTAGCCTAAGAATATAATGGCCGTAGACTGAATAAATGAGAACAATCAATGCATATTTCCTCCCAAATCAGAAAACCGAAAATAAATTTCCCCTTAAATCTTTAAAGTTCGTTCTTTTTTCTGCGGCAAAGCCGTCATGGCTCGCTGCTAAAGGCGGGAGGGGGATGCCCCACACCACTTCCATCCTCACTACAACTAATATTAATCCAATCCCGTCTCCATCCGAATCTCATTCTATCCATTTTAATATAACAAAACAAATAGGCACGCATCTGTATTGCAGCTCGCCAAAAACTAGAGAACCCAAAATAAACTTAATCTTTGGAATATTACTGATGAAGGGTACGTAATATATGCTCCAGGGCTCAGAATTTCTTTTTTTTCATATACACCAAAGATAACAAGATATAATAATGTGCGCGAGTATACATGTACTCCAGCGGAGGTTTCTGCACTATACAGGAAGATGAATATCATAATGCAACAAATTTTATTCTTATCTTGAAATGGCCATTTATTAGAAAGCATTTTTTCAAAGGCCTGTTAATTTAATGACATAGGTAGGAGATCGTGTTTTGTTAGATTAAAAGAAATCTGGATATAAATCGTATTAAATTTCCTCCTGAAATCTGCTGAGAACGTGTTTGGGAGTTCCGTAAATTTTTGAAAAAGATTTTCAGATTGTTTAAATTAATGGATGATGCAAGCAATAAGCAATGCTTCATTTTTTTGTCTTGTTTACGGATGGACTAGCTAGTTAGTGAATTCAAGACAAGCAGATAATAAGCGCTGTTACCCATATAATTTCTTTAATTAGATAATGAGGGAATTTGGGAATTTACTAGGCAGTGGATTTTTTTCAGACTATTACTAACGAGAAGAGAAAAAAAAATTCTTCGTAAAATTGGCTTACTTGGCATTAGACTAGGATTCTTGTGATTTACGGTTGGGACCAAGAGAGGAATAAATTCATCCGGATAATAAAATTACGAGTGATTTAAAAAATAAAAAAATTCTCGGAAGAGCTTTCCAGTCAATGATTGACAGCCGACTGACAACATAAGTAATACGATCTACCGGTATCTTATTTCGGAGATAAGTGGGTCAGGGAAAATTCTTTGAGTCGGCGCCTTTGTTGATATAGGCCTGTGAGAATATAACCAATGACAAGGAAGATTTTGTTCAGGCTAGCTTCATGATTGGACTGAAATGTTAGGCATAGGCCTTTGTGATATTTCACTGAGGAATTTGAACACTGCGAAAAAGAACTGTGACAATAGGCCTACTGGCTATCAAAAACTGGAAGGTGTATGACCCGGTATATAATGGCAGTCGATGTCCGGTTTTTAAATTACAAATCAGATTTAATTCCAAGCTAAATTCGGTACAGAGTTTTTCCCTAAGCATCATGCACTTCGGATCTTCTTTAGTGATGACCCGTTCACGCACGCAAAGGAACGGCCTATTAACATAACAATACACTCTCATACAAGCTTTCCAAGGAACGCGTTCGAAAGGCCGTTCGGCACGGGGAAGGAACGGAGGCCGTTCAGAACGGGAAGGAACCCGTCCGGACGCGTGCGAACGGTCTGTGTATTTCTGGTGTCTGCCCTTACATGTTTACATTACATGTATATCGACATCTTGACTCGAAAAAACAATGTCCAGCTGTAGAAACGGCCACGATGGCTTTACGCGGTATAGAGTACACGCCGCTGATCGTAATACATGTACACGTACATGTAGTTCGTGTATTTGAGCATGTCGTTCCCAACTTCCCATACATGAAGCTAATGCGCTACATGTACGTTTGGGCACGCATACACGGCAAAAAAACGAGGTTGTCATCATGTCATGTACTGCACGTGTATAAATCTTTATTCGAGTAGAGCGTACTGTAATCAATTCTGTAAACAAGAAGTTGTCATATACTGCACAATTATACATCTCGAGTCGAGTCGAGCATGCTGTAATCGATTCTGCACATATGCTGTTTGTATAAAATATTGGTGGTCTCGATACCGAGACCAGCAAAATACTGAGACCACAGGGTACCGAGACCGAGACCAGGAAAAACTGGTCTCGAGACCGGTCTCGAGACCTACAGCACTGCTCATGACCATCGTCTTCGGTATCGTCGTCACTCGACAGCTACGACTGATTCCGTTCCGTTTTCAGAAATGTCAGAAAAACCGCTACAATCTTTGAAGCTAAAATCCCCAAACACGAAATCTTCGGCACCATAGGCAGCCATTTTGCATAGTAATGCTCATTTTGCACATGCGAAGAGACAAAATACTTCCCATCATGCCAAGCGACAGAAGCTGGCTTTGCTGACCGCGCGCGGAGGGGAGTGTTTAAATAGCGGCGTAATCAGTGCGACCGCCGCTGTGTTTACGACAGCGGTGACCATCATTGGACCTTTGAAGTCGATGCGTGCTAATCTTCCGTTTTCCTTCCTCCATGACTTGACTTTGTGCTTTCAAAGCACAACAGACAGCATAATACATGTACATACATGTAGATGGCTCAAATGTATTATGAATATAATGTGAACTTTTTTCTTCTGTAAACACAGATAACAAATCATGTTTCTTTCATTGAAGCATATAATATTAGATACATATGTACATTTGGGGGTAAATGCTGCATGGTGTTGAAATGTTTCCCTCTAAAAGGAAAGTCACTTTATCACCTCACAGAGAGTAAATCATTAGGAATGGTGCCACTATCTATGCTCTGCATTCAGTCAGAGAGGTATTGTAACATCACTGCATAAGATTTCGGAAGCAATAAATAACATAATTCAAAGTCCAACATTCCAAAAATCCAGACAGCTCATAGAAGTAGACAAATATTTAGAAGAAGCTAATTTACAGTCAACTTGAAAGGGTAAGGTGCTCTCAGCAATAACTCATGCACATGGACATAATTAGATAATACTGTACATGTACATGTAGGTGGTTCAACCTGGGGGGAAAATGGAGGGGATGGATTTGGTTTTTGAAAAATGTCAGATTTTCCAGCAAATAACCTGAATAAATGTATGTTGAAAACTGTATTCAACCTTTAGGTGCAATAAAATATGGTATTTAACTTCATTGAACTTCAACACAATTCAGCATATGCAAGAGCGAGTTACAAAACAACTCAAAAAAATTCACCGCTAAACATCGCACTGCCGAAGGCCAGCGGGTTATTTACACAACGCTCTTACTGGCCCCTGAATCTCAAAAAAACATTTTGTCTACGTGGGCATTTTATTTGCAATTTACCACCCTCTCCTTAGTGCTGGGGACAATGATGTTGCGCTTAAGCCTACGCATGTGTAATATACATGTTTGTAATACAGTTGTGACTGGAAATGGCACATTTCAAAAGGCATTTTTTATAACAAGATAATTATGAAGCAACATCCACTGAACCAGTAATTAGGGCTCCGTAAGAGAGTAGAATATGTATTTTAAGTACATGTATAATCAGTGTTCTTGCCAGGGTGAAATTAAAGCATTGGGGCATTTTGCTCAAGGATGGACAATGCGAGTGCAGAGCGTGAAGCCGTTACAGCGTGGGGTCCGCTTAAGGGGCCCGAAAATGTTAGATTCTAGATGCTCTGTGGTGCAATCCGAGGCAATTCCTGGCCACTTTCCCTTGACTGTTTTGAGAAAAAGTTAAGATACATGTTTAGAAAATTGCTCTTAAATTTATAGTATAGTGGTAGTGTAGGGGCAGGATTCAAGCCTACGTGTAGTGCTAATTCCCACAAGCGTAGTGGGTGCTTGCGCTATTTAATGCCTGGCTAGAACACTGTGTACAATAACCCTTCATTCTTTTTTCTCCTAGTACCATGGAGGGATTTTTATGGTCAAAAGACAATAGGGGAAGTAAGACTAGGAGCCAATTTCGTGGAGCCGACAGATGAATTTTAAATTAGCCCAGACTGCGCACTTCCAGGTTGAAAGCGAGGCTCTCAATGCTAAACAAACTACTATTCAGCAAATTCATTCATGAATATGTGCACAGCCAGCATGGCCAAGTGGTACCGGTTCCCACAAAAAACAATTCGACTATTCAAAAGACTTGTTAAACTACTTTACAGAATAATGGTATGCAAATAAACGTACCTGTATTCGATTTAAATTTTTTTTTTAGGACAACTCGATTTTGCAAAATTCAAAGAATTTTACCATGTATAAATTGTACACGAATGAATGCGACGTAAGTTGTTTACTGAGAGCCTCGATTTCAAACCCGGAAGAGTACAGATTGGTGCTATTTTAAAAGCTTAATGTCTTTAGAATTAAACTGATTAGAAAATACAGTTTTATTCCACTTTAACTTGTCTCAAACTCCCAAAAATAAAGATCTGATTGTAAAGCATACAAATTTTATTCCACATAACAAATTCCACAAAACATACATCATGTCAAACATTTATGAAGTCATCCATTAAATGAGAATCAATTCTGTTTATATGGTGTTTAATGTCTGAGGCACACTGTTGTGTCACACCACACTGCTGTTTTTTCCTAAAAGGGTTGCATGCATACATTTACACAAAGTGGAGGCAACTCATGTTTTAAAGTCATGCCCTGGAACACCATTCAAATTATTATCCGAATGGAATGCCACTTTCATATACGTATAGTTGAATGCATATAAACCTGTGTTTGTCCGATCATATCTGTTACTGTATTATTAGCATTGTATGTTATATCATTGGAAAGCCTGTTCTAGGGGTGAGATTGGCAAAAAAATGAAAATTCCACGAACACCCCAGATCAACATATAGTTTGTATTTGCCTAAAGGCACCCCTTAATTAAAATATCGGTTTTTATTGGCCTATATCCACTTTTACAGGTCAAAACACCTTTAGGACAACACCTCATTAATTCAAGCATGCAAAAGAGATTTTTAAAAATTCTGAAATCCCGACAATTCTGAAATCCCGACAAAATTCTGAAATCCCGACAAAAAAATCATGAAATCGGGGAAAATTCTGACAAATCTCACCCCTGCTGTTCATTTCCCTTTACAATGATGTTCAATTTGTAATGATCATGCATTTGTGGGATGAGCAGCACAGCTGATTATGTGGGTGGGTGCCAAGTGAAATGTGACAAATTTCCCTGACAATGTCAAACAGTGTATTCTCCTGTTGGTATTGACTATTGTCTTGAGTTGTTTGGGGTATTGGATGTGTTTTGAATGGCACTGTTTGTGAGACTGGATTACCAGTGTTTACATGTACATGGTGACCTCAGGGAAAGTCCCCAGTTGCACAACATCCATCAAATGTAACAATACACACAATACAAAAAAAAAATAAACTTGGAATGGCACAATCAACGACGGTTCCTGGTTTGTAAGTGTGCACATATACATTGTATACATACACATACAACCTGTGCAAAATCATGTAATTAGAATAAAGTCCACGACGTAGGCTACATGTACATGTACTAGTAGGCGCTTTTCACTACACCTCAATCTAAAGCTTATGGTATTTGGGAATCACCATTAACTTCAAGTCAGGATTTATTAGAATAAATTTACAAAGCACTACTGCCTGGATAACTCAAGCCCCAAGGTGTGATCACAATGTGTCTATAATCATCAGCAACATAAATCCCCTGGTATGACAAATGATAGCACCCTCTGTGAATCCTTGTAGAAAGATTATCCCAAGTCCTGCTGTGGTGCCGATTATCAGTAAATTCTCCAGTTTTTGTTTTCTCAATCTGAGGCTCTTATCAAACACCACCCCTTGAGCAACGACCGAAGCTGAACCCTCTATTCTTTGGTACAGACTGTCGGGTAGGGCAAGAAAAGCTCACAAATTTCAGCCTCTGTCCGAGCAAGTGTTACACCGTGCGTCATCAGTGCTGGCCCCCAGTGCAGAGGCGAGTTAAGAGGGGAATGCCTACAGATACAGTGGCATTAAAATGGTAGGGTAAACGAAACAGCCAGCAAGACAAATTCATGAAATTCTCCAGCCTGATCTGTTATTCCTCACGTTTATCTAATGTGTTTTACAAAATGTGTCCCACTTTCTCGATTTGCCTTTCCCTTGCTTCCTAAAACTCCAAAGAACTTTACAAAAAAAAAAACCTGCAGTGCTTAAAGGTCAGGAGATTCTTTTCACAAAAAGGTGAAATTCATTCAAATGAAACTGAACTTGTTTACCAACGTCTGTCCCTGTCATCTGAATATTGCTCTCGGCAAGCAGGTTCCAATTATAGACCAAGAAGTAGGTTTTCCCCAAACTGACATTTAGTTCCTGTGATGTAACCCGGGTTCGTTAACTCACTGCAGACAAAAATCAGTCACTTTTCTTCCATGAATTGCAATGTGATGTAGAAATGCAATTTCTCAGCTGTGATATGTATCTCATTGAGACAGTGGATCGGTAACCAGCCCCAAGGCACACGAGACAAATTGAAAGGTCTGCAGACAGTCTGTATCCAGCTATTGTAGATGGGTCAATACTTGTAGCAATGGGAGAAAATCAATACCACCACCCCCTCCGATCCCCCTGTGTATCAAAATGGCGACAGATTTAGAAAACGATATATATTTCCACTTTTCTTGACAACGACAGCATACCTGGTGCCATCATTTCACAGGATGATTGAGACTACATTAACTTACAGTCTAGTAAGGTATTTCGTAATAATTCAGTAAAAAAGAAGAGGATTACCAATCGTGTAACACCTTTAACATGTCATTCTGACATTTTCATCATACCCTGAAGACTCAGGAAGTGGGTATGAATCTCGTCTGCCGGTGATCCTCCGTGAGGATTTAATTTTTTTTCAGTTGTAGAGCTGTAAAGGCTCGGATGCTTCAAGTAGCCAGTGCAAGGATAATGTTAAATGTCATAATTGTGAGGAGACATCGGAACATGTATCTTGAAATAAGCATTTCAACAACTGCATTTAAATGACATAATGCCCGAATTATAAAACAAAGGAAACACAGAGGGAATAAATAATTTAACAATTTAGAGAGAGAAGAATGTGCCTCACATTATGAAAAACCAGCTGAAAGAAGGCACATCCCATTCACAACATTAACAAAAAAATTGGAATCTTGCGACAATTCTACACCAAGTGGTTTTGTGATGTTAAAATTAGTGGTAGAATATAAATCCAAATTTTGTAACATTCGATTTGAATTCCACTATTCGGTTTTGATTTTGGAAACCGGATATTCAAAAGCAACCTTAACAAAATTAAGCCTTCCATTTTGTGTCAAACAGACTAAAAACATTAAAACAACAAACTGGAACATCCTTCAATATGCTCCATGGTCTCTGATTGTATGTGTAACTGCATTTACTTGCTAGTGGTCTTCTTGGTATATGAATAGCCAGCCCATCCATTTTTTCCAACATTACAGCTCTGGAGTGTTTTTGTAAAGGCCCAGTGGTCACTGAATCCTGCAAACTATATCGGGTCATTGGGAGGGCTTTTTATGCTTCACCTCACTTGTCATTTTTTGTTGGCATGACTATAAGCCATTTGGAAACTTCCGGTAAAAATCAGATAACCGTTATTAGGTTTTAATAAAATTAGGATAACCAGATTTTGAAATCTCCAATTTCTCCCACCAACAGTAAAATACATTTTATGTTAATTAAATACACATAAATTATGTTAATACGCCTCACCATATGTAATGGAAAAAACATATGTACCACTTTGTAAATTAGCACTTTAAAAATAATAAAGATGTAGTGTCAAACTTGAAAGGCTTTTGTGATCTCAAGCCCTCTGCCCCCTCCAAAAAGGAAGGAAATGTGAGTATCTTTAACCCTAACGTACATAAATCCATCAAAATACTCTTCCTGTTTTGGAGGATTTCGGCGGATTCAGGATACCTCCATATTTAAACCTGGGGGATTTTGATGGATTGAGGATTGTAAGCCTAGCGTTAAACCTGCAGGATTTTGATGGATTCAGGATACCTCCATATTGAGCAGTCACCAAAACCAACTTTTTGTGCATGACAAAATAGGTGGATTTGGGCGGATTCAGGATACTTTCTATTAAAGTTACCCAAGGAGTTAGGGTTAAAGCTAAAGCTCTCCAAAATTCTTGGCTGAAAAACCTTTTGCAATCAATGATACAGTACAAAAGACATTTCATGAAGCTGTTTTCAGCTTCTTTATGTCTCCAAACATACATGTAACGACCTTTCATTGTCAATTTGAAGCCTTATGACTGAAAGAGGTATAACAAATGAAACAATGATTTATCAGAATATAATAGGACATTTTGTGCAAATTGAAGTATCCACATGATAGACTTAATTCTCCGTAAAAGGCATACAAAATGTATCCTGCTTGTTAAACTAAATTGGGGCTTTCAAAACAGTCTCCTGGATCTTATGCTAAGCATTTTTTTTATCATGACCAGTCTGTGCTGTAGTTATACTATTCTAAAATGCCTAAAGGGTGAAGACATCATCAATTTGTAATTTAAGTGATGATTAAATTGCCAGGAAAAAAAAAGAATAATTAAGTCACTTTAGACACATTGCGGTTACTTGCAAAGTAGCACTGCAATTAAAAAATAGTCTTGGATGATATAATTACTGAATGAATAAAAATGTGCTGAGCGATTTAACACCCAAGCGATTTGACTAAAACATTCAGTGATGAAGTTACACCTTGAGCAGCTGCGTCTGTATAATTATCATTTTAAAGGTCTATGAGATCCATCAAGTAATTGGATGTGTTTAATATGTTTAATGGAACCAGAATGCCATTGTCACAGTTCATGTGTGACATGCATATCTGCCATTCCTTTGATATTATGCACAGTGAATCTAACATAAAATTAATTCCAAGTTTTTTCAAAATCACAATCTCTAAATGGCGATGTGAGAATTTTACCCCATAGTGATGTTCATGTACACATAATGTACAGTATGCATCTCTGAACAGACTGACGCTGGTTAAACATGTTCTGTATGCAAATGGCTGTCTAATGGTAAAGAATTTCTTGCTGCAGGAATCCTTGTGGACTACCGTGTGTCTATTATTTTAATGCTGAATGGTTAATGGTTATCAAACTTGTTATCAAACCACAAAGTGTCATGAGATACATGTAAGTAGGATAACTATTTCAATGACTGAATTGGTGTATTACAATTTACATGGCTTTCAAGACCTGAATCTTATTGTTTGAGGACGTTGCCAAATCAATTTGCGAAGGTAATTATTTACAGCACAGCTCAAATGAGATGAAAGTTGCAGGTGCAAAATTGCTTTTGATTATAACTTGTACATATCACAATCAACGAGTTACATGTACCTTTGCTCAAACCTTAAACCCTTTCATTAAAATGTGTCTCAAGCCCGTGCCCAGGTGAAGAATCTTAATACAGCCTCCTAACACTTTCCGAAAGGAGAAATTACAAGGTAATAAGGAAACCGCGATGTCTGACACTCGGCGATCACCTGAGGTGGCTCGTTTACAAGAGGCAAGGTGACAGGAAGAGGGGGCGTGCCACCCTTTCAAGTCTCAAGAGATGAAAGGAAAATGTCACCGAATCTCATTTTGTATTCATGTGTTGGCTGTCTGATGAAAATTTAACACAGGGGAGAGAACAGCTTTATGAAAAAGAGTTCAAAATGAAGAATTTTTTTTTGTTGGGGTTTAATTGAAGTCTTTTCAGATAGGTAGGTACCGAAATCATAACCACATTAAAGCACATCTAGTTTTGTGACAGTCGTTACAATACCAAGCATTAAAATCAGTATAAGGTTTGTCACAGCCTTCACTGTTGGAATTCCAAGCTAGTCAACAACTAGTTGGATTTTATTCAGTTATCAGCGGTGTCATGCAGAAGGATACAGATGGTGTATGCAAATATCAATAAGAGCAACATACCAGAGAAATCTACCTTGGGTATTTGCAATGACACTGGACAATCTGGAAATGCTTTTTCTATTGATTTCTTTTATGCTAGTTCCGACGGCAAATACTTTGGGGATGAGTCACTTAGTATTTCCACATGGCGTAATCAGACAGGTGCATAATCCTCATACCAACAGGGATTAATGACACTAAATCACTTTGTTTTGTAACCAGAAGTTGTTTTTGTTCACTTATGCAGCAGCTTTTATCAAGATGAAACTTTTACCAGAAATATTATTTAATTATGCGTTAAAAAAAGTACTGAAATAGCAAATGCGTTTTAAAATGATAGTTAATGCGTTTCAAAATGATAGTTAACGCATACATTGGATGTGACATTCAGGTCGTCATGCAATTTGAAATTTGCCCAACTTTGTTTTCGAAAAGCTTTTCCTTTCCATCACAAAATTTAAAGAGCATTCATTGCTTACCTTTCCTCTTTGTTTCTTCTTGTACTGCGATCGATAATCTCCTTCATTTTGGGGTCTGTAACTTTGTCAAAGCTTGCTGGTCGTACTCCCTGTAAAGAAGAATTAGTCATCCATGAATGTGATTTTAGACATTAATAATTGACATTTAGAACACTATTTTCAGTTGAACTACACAGCATTTAAATTGTTTTATTACCCCTGTGCATTGGGCCTAAGAATCATTCCTGAAAGCTTCTGAGCTCAATGGTTAGTATACAGCCCCTGCTGCATGTTAAGCGGACCTTGGCTAATCAAACACATAACCATCAATGCTGTCACAGGTACCCGTTTACTCCTGGGTGGAGAGAAGCAACTTGTGGTAAAGTGTCTTGCTCAAGGACAAAAGCACCAGGACCCCCCTGCTGGACTTGGGTTCACAATATGTAGTAGCACTACGATCTTGAGTTTGGTACATTAGACCACAATGCCATAGTTTTCCACAGACATTCAAACAAATGTGTAAGGCACTGAGTGCCACTATCCATTTAGACGGTCAACTTTGTGACAGTGGTCAATATTTAATTAGAGACAATCTCTTAGACGGTTCAATCTTATTATCAGTAATTTGGAGCTGAGCAATACAGAGAGAAGGAAAGTCAACCGAGTGCTCATAATCCGGGGTGAACAGATTAAGAAAGTGCTAATTCAACCACAAATGAGATCACAAATTATGAATAAAAAATGACAAAAAGGCATTGCCAGTCAAAACATTGTGAACAATTTCGTACCAGAAAAACACTACCTACATCTCTTGCACACAATAGCCCAAGTCCGATAAGAATAAATGTGTCCGACCGTTATCTGGAGGTTTACATTCTTAAACTGGAAGCTCAGGCCTTAACATTATCATGAACTCGATGTCACTGGGATTTTTTGCTGCCCTTTCCAACAGTGTGCACACTGCATACTCCAGCAGCTCAGCATTTTCTGTGAGCCTATGGGAAATAAATTCAAAGGCTTACTCTGATAGGACTCAAACTCATGGCTTCCTGAGCAATGAGCATACATTGCTCAACACCACATCAGTAAAGACGAACATTGCACTTAAAATTTACATCATCTCCCACTCAAATTCCATCTTCCAACATCATCACGTTATAACAGTAGGGTCCATGGGTCTGATGAGTGATGAAGTTTACAGGTACTTACCGTAGTCACTCTTCGATAGATCTGGGCAGCGTTAGTACACTCCATGTAGGGATATTCGGAAGTGGCCATCTCCAACATGCACATGCCAAACGCGTAGACGTCCACCGATTCATCATAGTGCTCCTCGTACATTTCGGGTGCCATGAACTCCGGGGTACCTTAAAATACAAACAGTGTCGAATGCTTTGAGAAGAGGGGCCAGCAGCAGAACCTGCTGAAAGAAACCTGCAGGGAGAAAAAGAGCCATCGGCAGAGGGGAACTCTGTTTTAGTGGAGGTGTCTCTGAGAGGTAACGGAGGACACTGAAAATGAAGGACAATTTGTTAGTTAGTGCAACTGCACAGTCAGTGTAACAAACATGGCAGACGCTTACTAGGAACGTGTCTGCTGGATGCGCAAACAGAAAGACAGAATCACCATCCTACCTTTTGACAAGTTCATATAGTTGCAGACATTTACCTGAAAGAAAGGCTGTTGTTACTACATGTAGCAATTGATGAATAACAAAATGGGAAAAAGCACAATGCTCGTCATTCAAAGACTACAAATTGGGATCTGGGTACATACTCACCAAATAGGCAGTGTACTATTTATCTGACAACCAAACAAAAAGTACAAGTCGTTATGAAAAAGGACACAAATTTTATAGGTTTAACTAGAGTGTAAGAAAAAATGTTTTGGCAGCAAGTAATTACTGATTTGGGTTTGGAATAGAAAACAAAGGAGGTAAAAAGATTCACAACTTTGGGAAGATTATTATATTAGTGCAAAAAGGGGCAAACATTTTGGCTAATCCATCAATGTGAAATAGTCACTTTGTAAACACACACACACAGACAAAGAAAAAACAACGGTCTATTCCAGAACAGACTTTGGAACAGTCAAGTAAAAATCAGCACAGAAGATACAAAGAGAAAAAATAATACAAGACATAAAAGAAGTATCAGAAAATAATGAAGCAGCATACATGTACAATGTACATGTATGAACAAAAACTTAGTCTGCTTCTCATTTACATTTAAGTTCTGTTCAACTTTACTTACGTCTGGATCAGGTGAGTAAAAAATTCAGCACCGAAGAAAGATTAACCAGATAAATTTACTTCCTAAGAACAAACATTTACAAGTACAGGAATAAAAAATAAAAAAGCCACAATAACATATGCACAAAATAAACTTAATACAGTCTGTGGATGGTTCTAGTTTTGTGCAGCTTTACATGGATTCATCCCCCCACAACTGGGATAGTTTCATGTAATTGTACATAAAATGTTAACATACTTGTCAGAAAAGACATAATAAAGTCCCATACCTATGACACTCTTGGCAAACGAACTCTTCTTGAGGGTCGCCAGGCCCAGGTCCCCGATCTTTACAGAGCCAGAAGTCCCTGTGATGAAAATGTTGTCACACTTTAGGTCCCTGTGGATGACAGCTGGGGACCGGGTGTGCAAAAAGTGGAGACCTTTCAGGATTTGTTTGCACCAGCTGCGAAGAACCTTGATCCGAACACCACTGAAACGCTTCAGGTAGCTGCAAAGACAAACAAATCAAAATTAATCCAGAATATTCAATAGAAATTGTGAAGTGATTAAAGACACACACGAACAAGGTTTCAGAACCATTTGGAAACAGGGTGTACAAAATTTGCTGTATATCTACTAACTGTTCACCTGTACTTTGATTAATGCTTGCATAAATAACATTGAATTTTGAAAGGGATAGACAACATTCCCAAGGGATGTCCAAAGACACCCAGACACCCTTCTGGTTAAAATCAAGGATACAAACCTATTTCTCAGTTTGATGCCTCAAATTCCTACCACCTGACACCACCTCCCTCCCCCCACCGCTTTTCCAAAAATGTGTATATCCAAAAGGACCAACACCAATACAAGGACAAATACCAATACATATTATATTTTAAGTTTAATTTACGGTTTTCAAATTCTATCATTCTTTTTTATCAGCATTTACTTTTATTTTCATGTATTTTTTATAAAATTGTAACAGCTTACACAATTCCGCTGTTGGTGGCTGGGAGGCTGTTTACAATAAATCATTTTATCTTTATCTATCTAAAAAAATGGTACTAATTTGTATAATTTCAGGGTGCAATACAAAACGTGGAATGCTGCGTAGCACTCTGCGCATAAGTAGTAATATGAAAAGTAAAGATATAGTGCTCACGTAATAAAGTTATCCGAGCTTTCGGTGACGAGCACCTTCAACACTTCCCTATTTCAGGGTGCATGTATTTTAATCTGCATATCGGTGATCCTTTATATCAACATGTGCAATGTTATATGCAACGTCATGCACATTTCAGTTCAAAGGCCATTTTAGTGTTTCTTCTTATGAATGACATTCAACTCTGTTCAATCTTTCTTGTAGTTTCAAGCATTTTAAGCGCAATTACAAGCACTTCTCAAATTCCGAGCAAATATCATTAACCCTACATGTAACTACCCAAAGCCTTGCAAACTCCAACAGCAGGTTTTTGCAAGTTTTGATGGGTTCAGTACTGCATGCAGGGCCTTGGCACTATTACTTTACATGGGGCTATGATGCCCCAATTTGTCTAAGTCCAAAGCATGTGCCATATGTATACTGCAGTGTTGGATTTTGACAGGTGGTTGAGGAAGCCTCCTAGTAAAAATGCATAGGGGTTAGGTTTAAGCAAAACTAAAGACATTACATTCTCCAATTTTCACACATGTGGCAGATAAAAATTGCTTACGTTTTGAGAGTTCCTGATGTCATGAGCTCTGTGACCAGCACAATGTGTTTGCGACCCCTGGGATTCTGCACCTCCCAGTAGTCAAAGAAGCTGACAATGTTAGGATGGCTTAAACCCTTCAGCATCTCCGCCTCTTCCTTAAATCGCATCCTCTCTACACGGTTCAACTTGCGGTCCTATGTGAAAGAAACGAAACAAATGATAAAATATGCAGTGCTTTTGATACTGGAGAATCTTTACTACTGTTTACATTCCCCTGTATATTACCACTGGGTGAAAGCTGCACTAAGTACATGCATGGAGGCTAACTTTCTAACTGTTTGATTTTTTTTTTCATGGAACCTTCCTGAATTCTCCACAATCCAACAGTGCAGTAACCCAATGGCAGAATTTTGGTATTCAAATGTACTTGGCTGGGCTCTACTGTCCTTAATTAATCCAGCATAATCCTCCAGATCTCATGAAAGAGAGGAGGGCTGAGGTTAAAACAATTATGATAGTATATTTCATTATTGTGAGTGTGCATTTATCACTAACTTCTTCAATAGTACAGTTTAAATATGCCAGTTTGTCATGCTGGTTGATTGACTATCAGTCAGATTATTATACATGTAATTAGTTTGCCAATCTATATTATTGTGATAATAGACCTTGTGCATAGCGGCCATCTTCGAGGCAAATGTCTTTTGCCACCATTGGACTGTTGGACAGGCAATGGGCCTTTTGTGATAACCATGCTCCAGGATTTAAATGACAAAAAATATACCTCAAAGATGGCAGCTACGCATAAGTTCATATCAATTAACCGTATCAGAAGCTACATGTAGGAAGGGGGGGGGGGGGGAATGAAGTGAAATATCCAAAATCATGATTTTCCTCAAAACTGACCCCATAAGTTCGTCACCGTTTTCACGAACTGACACTCACGCGCACCTGGGTGTCAGTTCGTGAAACCGCGTACTGAGTAAATTTCGGTTTCACGAAATGACACCAAGGTGTGCGCACACATCGGGCACTGACTCGCTAAAGAAGAATTTTTGTTTTCACGAAGTGAAATACCAATTCAAGAAAAACGCTTTTAAAAGCTTTGACATGAATCTACTCCATCTGCATGTGGGGTTACAGAAACATTGAACTGAAACCTCTAAACTCGTGAAATTAAGTTTCATGAAAATGAAAATGTGGTTAGCGCGCGCTCCCCTACTTGGGTGTCAGTTTGTGAAAACAATAATAACTCGGTTCTGTAAAATACGCGTGCGTGCAGGCACTCACGCGCTAGAGAGTGTCAGTTCGTGGTGTTGGTGACGAGTTATAGTGCCACCAGCGATGACCTTGGATTCCAAGAAATGAATTGTACTGGTCTCGTACATTTACACTGATCGTGGATCAGGTTTTGCCAGCTAAAATAGAACTAGTTGTTCAGACAGCAAATGACAACGTATCAGTATGTCAGTCAGACAAATACGATACGTAGTCAGAAAATGCCCGATGTCCGATCGTAATGTAGTTGGTACGATCTGTAGCATCCGTGAATGCAATGGCATTTGGTGTTTTTGTTCAGTCCAAACCGATTTTTGCGCGAGCTGTTCTAATAATAGCCTGTGGAATATCTGGTCATAACTGCGCAAGTCCTGGCTTAATACATGACACATGATAATTCCAAATTAAAACATTGCCAAGAACGGGATCAAGGCTTGCAGGAGAACAATCTTTGTTGCTTCAAATAATACATTCACTTCACCTTAAACTATGAATTCTGAAATTACCAGAATTCAACAATTATTACAGTAAAGAAGAAAGGTAAGAAATTGGACTTCACGTCCGTGTTTATTCCACCAGGTTGGGACACAGTGTGTGACATTTAATCCATATCTTTAGTTATTTCATGTAACATCAGTCTTTGGGTGGGAAATATTTTAGAAAGTTTTAAATCATGTAAATTATATTTTACCAAAAATATGATAACAAAATGTGTCAGTTTGACTTGAGTTTGACGTAACCAGTTTGACGTAACATGGACACGTCCATATTTCCATTTTTGTGTTTTTTCAACACTTTAAATATAAATATGGGAAATTCACCATGTGTACTAATTAAAAGATGTACTATGCAACACAAGAACACTTCTTTTTATGGCAGTCAGTGTCCAAATATAGCAGAGACAGCAAGAACTGACGTGAGTGTGGACGTAACATGGACACTGTGTCCACTGTCAGGTCCACACATGCATGTTTTTTTTTGTTCTTGCTGTTTCTGAGCTATTTGGACCATAACAAAAAGTGTTTTCTGGTAGCATTGAGTGTCTTTTAGTAAGTACAAATAGTAAGTTGCATAATTATTTATTTAATGACGAAAAATTAAGGCAGTCTGGACGTAACATTTAGTACTGACATGGTGTGACATGAAAATGCACATTTCCTTTTTGTAACATTTTCAACATTTATATAAATAATTATGCAAACTCGCTCTGTATACTAATTACAAAACACAAACTGCAACACAAAAAACATTTGTTATGATATTCAATATCTAAATGCAGCACAACAGCAGAAATATATGTATGGTCATGGTCTATCATGGTGTCCATGTTACATTTGTACGTCTGCACCGATTCTTCAAATTCTTGCTATTTCTGCTATATTTGGACACTGACTGCCGTAAAAAGGTGTTTTTCATTGTTGCATAGTGTGTCTTTTAATTATTGTACGTAATAGATTTCCCATATTTATTTATTAAAGTGTTGAAAAAACACAACAATTTAAATGTTGGACACGGTGTCCATGTAACGTCTATTTTACATCAAAATAACACTTTTTATCATATTTTTGTTAAAATATAACTTACATGATTGAAAACTTTCTCAAATAATCTCACACCCAAAGACGGATGTCACATGAAATAACTGAATTAAATGTAATGATATGGTCAAAAAACACACTGTGTCCCAACCTGGTGGATGGAATGAACCTAATATAAACAGAAAGTTTTACCTGTAGTCAATGTGTGATTTATTTACCCGACTCGTACATTGTATATGTAACTTGCTTTTGGCGACAATTTGTCGACTTCTGAGTTTTATTTTGTCGACATGTCCACAAGTAAATTCACCAACGACAACAGCCCTACCGATTTGCCATTCAGCTTGACATTACACAAACATACATGTAATGCACTGCTGCCTGTTTAATATGCAGACGTACACTGTCAGCATGTCAGGGGTAGCACACATGACTGAAACCAAACACACCATGTAAATGGCTTCATCTTGCCAGGTAGGAGGGCTGCCTGGATTAAATTCCATGCATCACTTTCATGCTGATAATCTAATCAGTGATAGGGCCTACATTGCATAAAACCAGGGTAAAGTGATATTTAGTGAGAGCATTAACATCACGAGGCCCCTTATCTACATCAAGAGTTGCAGGTGCATATTTCCTAAGGTACATTTATTTTCCAATGGCCAGTCTTACCCAGAAAGCAGTAAGCCCTGTGTATTTTGAAACTTAGAGAAATGTGCATCAGTTTGTAGTTTTACATATGTAGATTAAGGTGTATTACAATAAAACAGGCAACTATTTCTGTCATGAAAAAACAAAAAGTTAGTTTTGACAGTTGCTATTATGAAGTTTCGTCTAGCCCACTGGTGCCATTTGTCTAAAAGTTGTCATTGTTCTAGACACAAATATATATGTACCTTAATCTACATAAACTACCAAAATGATGCAGATCTCTAATAAGCAATCAACATCTTCTTTAAATATGCTGTACCTGTACACTTGTAAAATGTTTGGAAATAAAATACCAATTGAGGCACATACTGAGGCACTTATTGTACATGTACTTATTGTACATGTTTTGGATAAAATGCCAATGGAGGCACTTTAAAATGAACGTAAATGAACATGTACATAAATGTATGTGTACATTTGTACATGTAGGGAAATACAGTTTCAGATAGAAAATTAAATTAATACCCCATCGTGTAACAAAATATCCAGAAATAGGACATACACTGTATGTACATTTTGTGTAAATGTACTACTGTGCCAACCACCAAAATTTGAGTCATTTCCAGTACAGTCCGTCGTGTGCCTAGCAGAAGGGCGTAAGCGCGCTTTGACGCGTAATTACACAATCCGAGAAAATCAACTTTAAAGTTTTTGTGTTGCCATTTTTAAATTAAGAATCGCATAAGGTTCATTTCTGTCAGATGCAAATTTATTAATATTTCCAATAATGCTGTGCATTTTTTAACAAAATTATTACTTAATTTTACAGTTATTTGCATATTGATGCTAACGCCCTTTTGCCGGGAAGTTCTTCTGTCTTAAACGTGCGCGTAAGCAGCATATGCTTACGCCCTTTTGCCGGGAACAAACTTTGCTCCAAGCGCGCTTACGCCCCGTTGAAGTGGAGAGGTGAACGAACTTTTATCATGTTTTGTTACATTGGTATTACACGCTAATGCAGGGTTCGACCTTAACGCTGGTCCGCTAGACAAATTCTAGTCAAAACAGCGGCGGTCTAGTCAAAACCCTTTTCTAAGTAGTCCGGCGGTCTAGTGAAAAAAAATTCCAAGATAAGCTAAGCGCGCGCGTCTTCAGAGCCAGATTGTCAACAGCGATCCCCGATTGCGTAGAGTTTACTCTCACTTCAGCTAAGGCTGTTCGATATCCATTTATTTTGATACCGAAATATCGGCAGAAAAATATCGCGATATTCGATATTATCGTGATGACGTCACTTTTTCATTACCGGAAGAACGGAGGAATACAAAAATACATGACGGAAGTCACCACGGCATCATGAGATCGGGGCCACCGGGATCGGGCCCGCCGGGATTGAGCGGCGCGGCAGGAACGGGGGGCCGGTTTGACAAGGCTTCCCTTCGCTCGTTGAGTATTTGGAGTTTTACGACATTTACCTTCAGTTGGCTACTTTATGGCACTCCAGAAAGACTAGCGTTTGTTTCTATTTCAGCATTGTTGATTAGTAACACAGATGATAATACCATGGGTGAGCTGTCAACAAACGATCGTGTCGTATATTTTGTGAAGACGACATGACATTGCACAATGTACATGTACAATGGATGCGCGCCACGTGTTTTAATCTTTCCTCAAGACGCGACGCAGTTCACTACACGTAACTACACCTAACTACGTGTGCCTTGTACACTGGGGAAAGACGGTGGCATTCAGTGCGGTTGCTTGCACTTGACCAAGGCTAGCAACAAAGCAACGCGCACGCGCAGATGCGCTACAGGGGTTGACCTTATTGCAAACAATTGCCATACCCCTCGATCTCAAGATGAGTTCGCAAGCGTGTAGGTACGTACATTGTACACTGGGAATAAGACGTTGTTTGCACTTGACAACGTACGGCGCGGAGGGTAAATCGCTCGGAAGGTATTATCGCGCGGAGCGGAGATGTCATGTCGGGGTTTAGAAAACGGTCAAAGAAAGACACATTTAGTGCATGTATGTATTTTTTTATTCCTCCATGGTACATCATGATACATTATATACTATTCTACCGTCCAATAATTGGAAATAACTGCAGTGTTCTCCACGAGGGGTTTTAGCAGGGCGGGCCGCCCTGCCAAAATTGTATGCTGCCCCGCTAAAGTTTTACCGCCCCTCTAAAATTTTCACCGCCCTGCTATTTTGTTTCCATTGGATTTTCCCCCATTCTCCACCGTCTTCACAGTTTATCTAAGTACGAAGAAGTTTACCGCACATGAAGAGTTTGCCAGCATTAACATTCAGCAGTATTGCAGTAGCGTTTGTAGTAATCGAACAGATATCTGGACGCAACAAGGCCTTTTCCGACGGAGTGTCGGAAAAGCCAAATATGCATTCACATCATAAAACTGGACTGGTTCCAATCTCCCTGGTAATATCATTTTCACTTTGTCGCGTCGAGAAGCAGTTTACCTAAATTACAATGTTCCGTAACATTTGGGACCGGGTAGTACTTTTACAATTTAAAGGGGAAAAAGCATGTAAATACAAGTAACTGCTAATTTATTTATCATTTATTTTTGGGAAAATTAACATTGTTAAATTCGATTGAATGATTTAACGTAACGATACAACATGCATACAGCGGCATTCAACTGACGTTCGTGAAAAATTGAAATAAGTGATCTCAATGTTATTGTCGGGTGCAAAGTTGTGTGACGTTCTATGATTTGTAGAAGTATTTGCCGTACGCTAGAATTTCAGACTCATAAGAAAGTGGCCAGGAAATGCCTCAGATTGCACCATAGAGCATCTAGAATCCAAAATTTCCCGGGGACTTTAAGCGGGCCCCAGACTCCATGCCGTAAGGGTGTCGCGTACGCGCTCGCATTGTGTCTGCCGCCCTGCTAAAATTTCAGGCCGTGGAGTTACTGGAATTTCGAGCAAAGTAAACTGGACAAATCCACACGTAAATGCGCCCAAAAGGAACATATATCACGATATTCTTCGGTATATCGAATTCCCCGATATTCCGGGTTTTTTTTAAGGGGCCGATACGATTTTCGATATGAAAAAAATATCGAACAGGCTTACTCTCAGCTTGTAATAAATGTTCGTAAATACAGTGTACTTGGTCAGGTTACTTACAAAAAAAGTAGCCTAAAAGGTGAAAAAAACATGCGGACCAGTGAAAATGCTGGCGGGCTAGTAAAAAGTCAACATTACTGGTCCGGCTGGCTAGTGAAAAATAAAGTTAAGGGGAAACCCTGTAATGCCCTTTTGCCAGGAACAAAGAATGCAAAAACCCCTTACGCCCTTTTCATTCTGTTAATTACGTCAGAATGACGTAACCCCTTGAGACGAAATGTGTATCAAAATAAAGATATTTGAATACTCTATCGATTACCCCAAATACCCAATTTGACCTTTTGACCCATTGTTCGTCCTTACGCCCTTCTGCTGGGCACACGACGAGTCATGGATATAATTTGTGTACATTGTACATTCTATTGCATTTACAAAGGTAAAGGTGTGTTGCACGTTTTCATAATTCCAAACCACTGTGATTCATACCAATGATGCTAAAGTGCCACAAAGCACATGTACACACACTGTAATGGGAGACACAGGGGGTTTGGATGGATGAGTGCCAATTTGAGCAACACGTAAACATACCATAGCGTAAAATTCTATGGCACATCAAGTTAATAGTGACCAAGCATTATGAAGTTAACACTAGTGAAAAAATGTAAGGTGTGTTATTTATAAATTCAGCAGTGCTTGATTTTACATGGTACTAAAACTAACCTTAAAATTTGTTAAACTTTCCTCATGAAATCAATTAAATAACTAAATGCACACGTGTACATGTACATATCTCTGTCATGGGGCTTCAACTAATGAAGATAAGTTTGTTAATAATAGAAATTAAATCTGCCGTACACTAACCCTAACTTCCTAAGCCGTGTCCGCACTGGACTTCCTTTTTGGAAGGTTTTACCGAGACGATGGTAAAATGTAAAATGGTCAAATGTGACCACTGTCCGAACATGGGCTTTTGACACGGGAACATTTTACCGAGACCGTGGTAGAAGTAACCGAGCTGTCAATATAAGGACTCATAAGGGCGCTTTGCGTGACCTTTCTACATTGATGCGACGAACCCAAATCACACGTGCCTTTTCATTTTTCCAGCTGACGTGTACACATAGGACTACATCGATTAGCACCAATCAAACTTCCGACTGTATCAATAATAAAATATGCCATGATTGCGACCCAAAAAGGAACAACACACTGGAATTTGGAAACTTGCCACGTGCACTGCACCGCGGTGAAACAATGCAAAGCGCATGCGTGGTGTCCCAGTGTAGCATGACCTCGCGCTCGGGCCAGATGTACGCTTTTCTGAGCCGCTTTTACCGACTCGCACTGTCCGCACTGGACTTATCGTCTCGGGAAAAGTTACTTGGTCAGTTTTCCTGGGCAGCAGTTGCCCGGTAGAAGTAACCGCTGGACTCAGGAAAAGTAAATGAGGAAAACGTCCTAGGCTGTCCGCACTGGACTTAAAATGGGAAAAGTACCCATCGTCTCGGTAAGTTTTACCAAAATAAGTCCAGTGCGGACAGGGCTCTAGGGTGTGTGGAAAATCATATTAAAATTTGAGGATTTAGGACTGTTAGGGTTAAGTGTAATTTTGTCAAATATCCGGAGCTTTGGACAGTTTAACTGGCATAAGTGCTTTTCTGAGTTTTACTCGATCTGGCTGATTTAGCTAATACTGTTAGTGACATTTGCTCTGTTGCATCAAGCACCAAAGATCCTAAACCAAGCCAAGACGGATATGTAGAACAGGAAATTTGGAAGGATACAAGATTAAAGCCGACCTTCAAAAGCCGCAAATCTTAAAGTGTCGTTGCACTGTGCATTCAATCAAAGTCAAGAATAAGAGGTATGAGCAAGTTCAATCAAGAACGTTGTTAACAGGTGGTGGATTTGTGATGTACATGTACCTCCTTACACCTGTGCAAAAACATGCAAGTGTGAACAATAGCTATGTATGTATAACACTAACAATGCCATGCACACACTGTATAGAAGGATTCAGACAATTTAGCTTAGCTGATTTTTTTAATTAAAAGTTCATGTGCATCCACAAATATAATGCGGATTTGATAAACCGCAAACCTTTCTCAATTTACACACACAAGCACTAACATTTGGTATCATTTGAACAGCATGCTCTTGAGAACATTCGTCCATGACAAAACTATTGGCTGAGTTTGGGCGGTCTGTTCTTAACACAAGTTCCATGTTCTTGCACCAGAATGGCGGGAACGTGACCCGCGAACATTGCACTCGGAACAAGATCACGCACCACCTGCCAGTCGGGGTTTACAAGAACATGACATAATTTGATGCGACGTAGAAGACGACCAAAGATGGCGGATGATTTGACGAAGCATGAAAGTCGCCGTAATGTTGCCTAAAATTCCCTTCCAAACGTTTTGAAAAATAAAGCTTTTTCTGAACAAACTAGGGGAAAATGCAGTCTAAATATTGTGCTTTCGTTAAATTATTTTGCGTTTGAAATTCAGGTTTTTGAAACGAATGCTTAAATAACGTACTATGGGCGCAGCCATTACATTTTGCGTGGTTACCAGCGATAGATGGCGCTCTTGGCTATCAGACGTTCTTTGGCGTCCGAGCGGCCGGAACACGAACAAAGACACAAGTTGTTCTTAGGCAAACAAGAACAACTCGCCCGAACTCAACCATTGTGTACCGCCAGAAATAAAAATTACGACAATGACGTACACGTACAGTGTACATTCGATTCAAGCACCTGGCAACTGTTCTTTGGTCCCCTCTCTTGCCAACTGCACAATTTAATGAGATACAACTCAACCAAGTAGATGTACATGTATATTGCATCCTGCCACATACAAAGAACAGCTGTTAGGCAGTACATGTAAACTACATGTACATGTATCTACAATGTACATCATGTACATGTACACGTATACAAATGTACATTGTGTACATGTACATGTACATATAGTAGGGATAGACAAGTAAACTGGATCATGAGTAAACACACATGTACAATTGTATTTGCAGTAATGGGGTTGTCTGCTACCACAGACAAGTCATTTAGTGACCTCATGCAAATGAGGAAGGGTTACCAACCACACTGTGAGTCATCTGGGAACCATGTGTCCTCAAATTGTTTAATGTGGCTTTTTGGCCACTGCAATCTGCAGAATGCAGACCTACATTATGTATGTACATGTATGTGTGGTAATTGTGAACAGTTGCAGCAGCAGCAGCAGCAGCGACAGCCACATTTGATACTGTGTGCATTTTAAATTAACTTGTGAACACGGATAAAAATTCCACCAAAAGAGCGTACGTACCCCGAAATTCACACAGCGGCGTGGCGGGAACCACTACAGCATTGCTGCATTGAGCATTACATGCGTGTTTTTATCACGGTGATAGGAAATCGTGCACCGAAGGGAACTTGTAATCGCGAAGGGAACTTGTAATCGCGAAGGGAACTTGTAATCGCGAAGGGAACTTGTAATCGCGAAGCGAACTTGTAATCGCGAAGCGAACTTGTAATCGCGAAGCGAACTTGTAATCGCGAAGCGAACTTGTAATCGCGAAGCGAACTTGTAATCGCGAAGCGAACTTGTAATCGCGAAGCGAACTTGTAATCGCGAAGCGAACTTGTAATCGCGAAGCGAACTTGTAATCGCGAAGCGAACTTGTAATCGCGAAGCGAACTTGTAATCGCGAAGCGAACTTGTAATCGCGAAGCGAACTTGTAAAAACAACGGAGGTTTCTTCACCAAAAATAGTGAATTGTAAGTACATGTAAATGTAGGCAAACAAATTACAAGCATTTCTTATGTAAATAGGTTGTTGAGAGGCATTTTGTGGAGACAGAAAAGACAACAGGATTATTTTTTTTAATAATTGATTTGTTGACATTTTTTTATTTGCTGGTTAAATATTTAGGGTCGCGGCCGTAAAATTAGGGTACATGTACACTGTACGTCAGATAACCAGAAGCAGAACTATTTTTTTTGGCTTAATAGAAGTTGGGAGGGGACCAGTGTTTTAATCTATTAAAAGTGTACTTGTACCTGTAAAGGCAATGTTCAATGCAAGCTTTGGGACATACATGTACATGTACAGGTACTGGTTTTGTCAGCTGTATGATTCATTATCTACATAAGTTACATGGTCATTGAGGAGAAGGCACACCTTTTCCTCCAACACTCCTTGCAAACAACACCTTCATGAACATACTGACAATTCACTTTCAATCAATGCCAAATTACATGTAGCATTCGGTTGGCAGACCAGACCCGTGTGTGGGAATGGCAGCCTCGAAACGGTTGTTTATACTCGGTAGCGGGACGACTTGACCATTCCCATCATGGGCCTTCCTCCATGATCCCATATACTAATGTACGCAGATTTGGGTCGAGTTCTTGTACATGTAGTGTGCTTATAAATATAATTATCATTATCTTCAAGCAAACTTGAATCCTCGATCCTGATTGGTCGATCTATGGCAACTGACTGATATTATCCCATATTGCACAGTATATATCGCACTCTGCGTATCGCGCTATACGCAAAACACAGAAAAAATGTTATTGATATGCGTGCGTGTGTTGCACATTCGGCTTGCGTGTTCCATCTATATTGTGCGTCAAGTTTGCTTGAAGATTTAAATCCATTATCCCACTCTCACTCGTGGCCTATGGGACACGGATGCACTACATTATTCCGTGTTCCACTGGCACTCGTGGGATAACTAATATAATCTTTTCATCAACAGGGACCACTGGAAGCCAGTTTTTCAATGAATAAAAACGACTAACCCATACTATTGTCAAATCTTTGACACAACACAATTTACCACTTCCTTAGTAATTCTCAGTACAACAAACGATTATTGACACACCTACATGTACATGTTTGTATTTTTCATGCAAATTGGGAAATGAAGCATTGAGAATTTATTGTTGTAGTGGAACCATGGTTGCACATATACATTTAACCCCATTCAATTATTTTCACATGGCCCTGCTAAATCCAGCAATTTCCAACAAAATTTAAATGAGAAGCCTGCTGAATAAAAAACCAACAGCAAATTCTGCAGTGTACCACCTGCAATGTGTACATGTACACTCCAGCCTTGGCATTTTGCAGCTACCCTGCTGAATCCAACAAAATACAACAGGTATTTGTTTGCATAAGCCTTGCCAAATCTAACGAAATCTAACTGAAATTTTGCTAGAAGTCCTTAGCTGCTACTTTGCTGAATACAACAATATCCAATTGTTTTTTGTGTTAACTGCTAAATCCAACAAATAACTTTTTAGCATTGTTTGATTCTGTTGGATTTAGCAGGGTTAAGGTTATGGTTCACAATGAGCAAAATAAAACTTATTCAGTTCTACCAATGTGAAGAACAGATTTTGTGAAAGAATTAATTAGGCCTATACAAGTACATCAATTTCTAAAACCAACTTTGGTATCTGTGCTTGTATAGCCAGACTGCCAGAGGAGTGTCTGAGCGTCCAAAGACAGACATCTAATTTTCCAATTTGCAGCAAATATGGATACCTTGTTTCCAAATCAAGGCTAAAAAACCTTGGTTTAGATGGAAGTTGCAGTTTATTTTCCAGGCAAGTCTAAGATGCCATGTCATAAAACAGCATCTTTGGTTCAAGTTTCCTTTTCAAAATATACATGTAGCTGAACATGCATGTACACATATAGTATACAAACCCACATTTTGTGATAGGAATATAAACTGTACAGAGTCCCTTTTTGGGTACATGAAAATATAATGAAATGCACTATAATTTATAAACACCCTAACCTCAACGCTTCCACCATAACAAATATGTTATGTAATAATGCATAATCACACAAAGGCAATGGCAGGACACTGATCTTTAGTGAGAGAATGAATGGGCAGATTCTTTACAGGTCCTGTTAGGGATTTGTAAACAAGAGTAGGAAGAGCAAAGCTTTGGAGATGGATACTGCATCACAGATTTTCTGCTTTGACCAATTCAAAAGTACATTTGTTTGTACTGTGCAGAGACATTTTACGATCAAGGGTAAACTACATGTATTTGTTCAAGCTCCATAATTTGAATTGTTTAGTTAATTTATCAAAATCATTTATGCTGAGTAACATCGTAAAATCTCACATGCAACTCCGTTTAAATTTGATAGTTTAAATTTAAGCTGCATAAGTTTTCAAGTAACTGTTCAATTTCTTAGAAGTTGTAAACATAGTGGTTTAATCACTTTACTAATCCAAGGCTACATGTATTTCTTTTTCCACATTGGGAAAGGTGTGCATGTACAATGTACATACATGTATACTGTATACAATCAAGGATCGTAGAAGGGAAAATCGGACAATGAATATCTTTTTGTACAGCGCCCGATGAAATGCTATGACGTCATTTTTTACTACGGGGAAGGGCGCCCCTATCATTTGATAGGTAAACACGTGCTTGCGGCTACAGTGAATCCATACGAAAAGTACAGCATCGGGTGTAAAATGCGAGCGGGATTTTCATTGAAGAAAAAACTTCACAAAGATGACAAAATGAAGAAATGAAAAGAAATAAAGGAATATGTGAATGAATACATAATATCACAGAGGTAACTTCCATTATAATACATGTACAAAAATGTACATGTTTTAGTGATATGATTTAGTGATAGTTATAAATCATTTGTCATTGAATTATTAAGGCGATGAGACGGGCCAATATTGCAGTCAATTAAGGACTGAATTTTATTTTTACATGTGAAAACCAGATTGAAATGTTGAGATATTGGTTTTAAGTTGGCAGGTATCAGATTTTATTCATTCCTTATAAACAAATTTTAATGTTTAAAAAGAAAAAAGAAGTTAATTTAACATGTATTCTGTGTAAATACCGCGTATTCCTGTATGAACTTGTACCAAGTAAAATGATCGGACTACACACCATGACGTCACGCGCAATAAATGCATAACGCATGACATGCAAATGGGACGTGACGTACGCTTTTTCAGACGATAGGATTTTCAAAAGTGAGCCAATTTGCACCACTGAGCCTACTGAATGAAAGAAATTTTCCTAGCAACCCGGAGGTTCATTAGTCTGGGTAAAATGCAAGTAAGTGTACAGCAATGGAATGATTGGTGAACAAAATATACCTTCTCAAATTGAAAACTGCTGAAATGCTTGTTCACATTGAAAACCGTTGAACTGATCTATGGTGGACTTCTTTGACCCCTTTCTGTATTGCCATGTTACGATTTTTTTTAAGAATCAGTTCAACTCTGATTTTACCAGTTTTCAACTTGAGACAATTCTTTATAAATTATGAGTAGAACAGAGATTAGAACACCTACATATGCTTAGTGAGTTTTAAACATTGCGAAAGAACACACAAATTAGTACTAACGCAAATGCATGCAGAACTAAAATGAAAGAAAAAAAAATGAAAAAATAAAATTATTTTCCTACCTACCTACCTACCTGGATTTGTTTCAGACCGTTACCGGAAAACACACCATTGTTTTTTGTTGGCCTAATCTTAACTCTTTGTTGTCAACAATCCTCCCTACGGAAGTCTGATTTCTCCCCAGATACAGTATTGCAGAATGCCAGTGCCTGGCCAAGTCTGTGGGTCACTCAAGACAGTCCTTTTCAACCTTTGGGTTTACAGCCATTGGGTCTAAAGGTGCATGATTTGTCAAACTAGGGATGCAGCTTACAGGAATGTCACCTTGAGGTCTGTTAGGAAGCATTCCTTCAGTATGGGAGTCAAAAACAAAAACCTGGGCACCTATGTACATGTATGTAATTTTAATGGGCCAATCTCTGATGGGAAATGGGGCAATCTCTGATGGGACATAGATGTACAGTGTACCAATGTTTTATTAAATAGATCTGGAGCATAATTAAGTATTGTAACTTATTCCTCCATGGTTTAATGCAATGCTTACTAATTCACAGCGTACATAAACTGTATAATATGAAGAGGTTAATTCACAGTTATGTGCTTATTATTTCCCCAATTCTTCAATGTTTAAATTGGTATTACAATTTCTACAGGTGGATTTTTCTAAAGGGAATGGGCACACTTTAGTGACAAAGCATTAACTTTTAAGACTTTAATATTTTCTCAATTAGTTAATGTGACACTGAACTTTTGTCATAGCGTTGTCAAAAACTCGTCGGACTTTTCCCAATGACATATTGTCAAGTGCCCAGCAGAAGGATGTAAAGCACGCTTTGAAGTGTAATTACACTTTCCGAGAAAATCAACTTTTTGTGTTGGTATTTCTAGATTAAGAATCGCAAAAGGTTGAATTTTTGTCAGATGAAATTTATTAATATTTCCAATAATGCTGTGCATTTTAAAATACAATTATTACTTAATTTTAAAGTTATTTACATATTTATGCTAACGACTTTTTGCCGGGAAGTCCTTTGGTCTTAAATGTGCACCTAAGCAGCATGTGAAAAGCATACGACCTTTTGCTCTAAGTGCATTTATGTCCCACTCGGGTGGAGAGGTGAACACACTTGTATCATGTTACACACTTACGTCCTTTTGCTGGGAACAAAAAATGCAAAACCCCCTTCCGTCCTTTTCATTCTGTTAATTACGTCAGAATAACGTAACCCCTCGAGACGAAATGTATATCAAAATAAAGATATTTCAATACTCTATTGATTACCCCCAAAACCCGAATTTGACCTTTTGACCCATTTTTCATCCTTACAACATTCTGCCGGGCACACGACAATATGCTGTTGCACAATAAGTGACGGATAGTATCCACCACCAACATAAAGATAATGCCACTTTGTGGTCTGACAAATCCGTCACTTTAACTTTAAGTAATTCGTCAAACAAGGGAAACGGAATAGGTAAATTTTAATAAATTTTCAGTGAAGAAAGAAAACTGGCAGGAGCGGGATTCGAACCAGTTACCTACTTTAAGTAACTATCATTCTTCTTGCATTTTCATTCACACTGCCATACACATGATACAAGAGTGACAATATCATGCCACCAGCAAAATACTAACCTGCAATTCACACCAGGCGACTGCAACACCCGTTTCAGTGTCAAGCCCTTTGTAAACGGTCTTGAAGGAGCCTCTTCCAACCTCGATGTCATACTTCATGAAGCGTGAATCAGGCGACTTATCCACTGCCTTATCATCCTTCTCAACTTCTGCTACATCTGATATCTCGTCCTGCTTCCCTGAAACATCTGTTGTGTTGGGTGTAATTCCAATGGGGTCGGTCTGGATATTTTCCTTATTGAGATCATTTTCTACTTTCTCAAGCTCGAAAAGTTCCTTGTTGGCAACAACATCTTCAGGCTCACATATAGTGACCGATTTCTGTCGTTTCCCTAAGCCCAATACCTTTTCCTCTATGCTTTTTCCAGATGCATCCTCATTTACCGTTCTTGGTGGGGCTTGAGAGTCTGTAGGTGGGGCATCTTTGTGATGCCGATGGACATCTATCCTAAATTCTTCCTTTGGAAGGACTGAACTGCTGTGACTTGACTGTGGGTCATGTTCTTTTAATTTTGCATTTTGGTCTACTTCATCAACCTGGGGCTGGCCATTACTGATGGCCAAGTTTACACGAGCTGGAGACTTGTGGACTTGAACAGGATGCATCTCTCCATTCATGTGTGGTACTGCTGGTGGCACAGATTCTTTTGCTTCAAAAGGTTCTTCTGGTGATTTGCCCCTTGAGCTATGCTTAGCTCGCTCTGCGGGCGATGCAACACCATTAGAAATAACCCGTCTCTTGCCACCTTTACCGTGTTGCTGGGCAGTGTCTTTGTTTTTCTCTCCTTCACTCATGATGTTTGGGAAAGGATCTTCAGGTTTAATTCCAATACAGAAATGGAAGAAAAACCTTCAGCAAAGCTTTACTTTAGGGAAAAAAAAATCGGACCAAAAAAGTCTGAAATTTAGAGCACAAAAACTATGTTGTTAGATCACCACTACAGTTCCCGTATGGTATCACTTTCTGTGCAGGAGTTTTAAACTTTGTTCAACAGAACTAGTCTTTGTAGTTCAAAAAGCAACAGCCACAACACAAGCCGTTTGCGCAATGGCAACCCGGCTTTTGAGGTCGACACCGCCAGCATGTCAACACTCTGGTGTATTGTGCCACAGTGCCAGCTTCGACATCCATATTGAGCTGAGGATGAAGCACATTTCCAAATGTTCAGTGTTGACCACAGAGTCTGGGGATATGTTCCTGCATATCCTGAGGATCAAAACAAAACAAACATGTCATAATAAAAATGCTGAAGATCTTCAATTAACTTACAAACACACACCAACAAAATCCTCGCCTTACGCACATCGTCAATCGTACAAAACCGGTAGGATCTGGAAACGGTTTTCCCATGTAAACGGAATGCAATGACTAACAAACACATGTAACGTTACATCAATCATGTAGGCATGGGCCTACACGTAGGATACATTTTGTACATCATCATGGATAAGCAGTTGTTTTGCCAAAATGTACTCGCAAACTTTCAGATTCGTACGAAGCCAACACTCACCAACCCTCTGGAACCGACTGCCGGTAGTAAAGGCGAATTTGTAGAAGCCTTCTGCTCTCAATGAACGCCTAGGAGGCGCAATTGGAGCGCTGAGAAATGGAAGATGTTCCACATTAGCTACCTGCACGTCGTTCTTCCCCCATGTTTCCAACCGATATTCCACACATGCAAAATAGATTGCAAAATACACTACAAGTTTTTGATGCCAGCGGAGTGATATACGGCGTTAGGACGGCAACACAAGCAGGTAAATCTCAATTTTCAAACACCTACTCAAAATTTTTCGAGCTAAATTCAATGATTTCTTCATCAGTTTATATAAAACGTCAAGCTATTCACATAAAAGGCAGTGAAACTGTCTTCTTAATTTCAAAAGCATTTTTGGCCCTACTTTTTTTAAAAGAAACATTTTGTTTTAGAATCGTATGGTACTGATGCATTATCGTCTGCGCTGCGAGAGTTGCACGCGTGCACATCATGCATAATGATGCCTGCCTTCCGCGGTGGTGCTGGTACTCGGTTAAAACGTATCCTGCAGTAAATGATCGACCATTAGAACATGCACAACAGTGATTAGCTGGTGTCGTAGTGCACCACCGTACGTACGTTTTGGAGACGTGACGGGTCATTGGCGCTATTTGCAGCAAGCTGATTGAAAGCATTAAACAAATTAATTGGTAACTATTTTTTGTTGTTTTTGCATGCATTATATTCTGACAACTTATACTGTTCAACATGTCAAGTGTTAATTGCTCTGATTTTTTAAAGCTCAAATGAGATATTTTGACCTGACATTAAGCAGTGCTTTGGCTTGGCCTTGGAGTTGGACTAAAAATGTTTTCGTTGCTGATGACGTGAGTCAATCATCATGATCATCATGATCATGTGTGTGTCAATTAAGAAAAATAGACGTGCACAGTGTTTTTGTGATGTTGTAAATATTAATATTTATATTTTTTCTTATTGTACCGGTGAGCAAATGTAATTTCCTTTGTGGATCAATAAAGTAATTCTATTCTATTCTATTCTATTCACTCAACATTGTTGTCCCGCACATGCGCACGTAATTTTTCTTTAACTTTTGTAGGGGGTCTTGTGACGTCATATGGAGTCGGACCTGTTTGTTTGTTTCACACAAATCCAGATCGCGATCAGTGATCCAGCCGCTGGTTCGCTCCATCCATTAAAATGTAAATTAGGCCATGAGAATGAAAGTATGAGTTTACCGTCCACTGTCATGACTGTCCGCATGCTGTCAGAGCCCCCGCCCAATATTACAAATATTTCATTATTTCCAATTAAAATCATAACATTTATCCCAACTGTCCATCCAGAATTCCAAACATGCTTTTGCAATTGAAAAACGCTTTATTTGCATCCTTCAATTTGGTTGTGGTGATTCTTCTGACTGGCAACTTCACAAAATCCCGCGCAACCAACCTGTATACTAGTATAACCATATCCATGCCATCATCCGACGGCAGCGAAATGTATGGCGATAATACTAGGACAGTAGTAGGAGCAAGTTCGATCAAGGACTATAGTTAACCATAGTTCAACTAACTCTGATCAAACGCACGCTAGTCGGCGATGGTTGGACTAGACTAGTCTAGTCGACGATTCGCGACCAGCCTACCGAGGTTGGTCGCATCGCTGGTTACCAATAGCCGTTTTAATAGCACAGTGCAGAGAGGACCAGTTATAAATCAGAAAAATGGCAAAAAAACCAAAAGATGTAAGTAAATATTCAGCAGCAGTGAACGATCATTTTTTGTTACTTTGTCTTTCTTTGAACATGTTGAAATAATGCACAAGTTACCACTTGTGACATTGTTGATATACTGAGCAAATATCGTCTGTCGCTTTCATCTATGAACTCGTCCAAAAACGTAAACAAACTGGCCACCGCCATTTTCTCATGGTCGCGTTGACATGACAATAGTTCGACTAGAGTCGTTCGCACTTCAACTTCAGTGCTCATGCGCTACGTACGTCACGAACCAACCACTAGTTAACATTGGTCCTTGATCGAACTTGCTCTAGGCTGAAGTTTAGAGTGGTAAGCGTAAGGCTCCGCTCCGCAATACAATTGCGTAGCGTAGCACAGCGATAGAGACGAGGAACCAGTCCAGCTGCTGTTCTGCGAAATCTATGCGTATTAGTACGCACGCTCTGATTGGTCGATGTACACGACGCGCACAAATATCGGACAATAGAAATTGTTTTCTATCTTCGCCATAGACGACACTGCCTCAGTAACCCGGATGCCCGTACTAGATTTCTCGATTTATTGAACGAATGCGGTATTTTCAATCAATCTCAATCTAGCATTAAAATGACGAGTCTGAAGTAAATACTCGAATAAATACTTGAACAATGTTTTAATGAAGCCCGCAGATATAAAAATATAAAACGATGGCATGCATTTAAGATGATATCTGATGATTGCATTCAAAGCTGGCAATGATCCCATGTGATGATGACCGAGCAGCCGATCGTTCCATACTTGGTCACGTGACTCAGTGGCGGGCATTTTCAACATGTCTCGGACAGTAAACTCATACTTTCATTCTCATGGCCTTAGTTAGAATCTGGGCGATTGTGTAGTGTGACGTTAGGGCCCTCTTTAGTTTTGATCAACAGATCAAAATGGAGTCAAGGGTATTTTTTCTCATTCCAAAATGACCTTTTTTAACCTAAAGCAGACTTTTCTTAATGGATGAGTTCGATAATTCTCAGGTCAAAGGTCAGCTGTACCAAATTCTGCCTCGTCGAATAGGCCTTTTACGCTGTTTTGGTACAGCTGACCTGTGACCTTTTACCCATATTGCAGTGCAAAAGTCAATTATCGAACTCACTTATTCTTTTGACATTTTGTTGTTGTAATTTTAAACAGTTTATTGCGGTAGAAAATGCAATTTTCTTACACGCTTTACGGCAGTTGCCATGCGAATCAACGCGGTTTTGCATGTTTACTGTGCGGCGCGGTGATCACCATCTTGTATTTTCGAGTTGCGTTTTGTCGTCTTCATCGCCGCTTTACCCCAAAATTTCCCTCAAAAACTAAAACCCTGCCCTTTATCAACGGCATACCTGTTGATTTGTAATGTCGCTAACTAGTTTGGCAATTCCATTATTAAACCTAAAAGTGGATTTTTGTTTCCTTATAGGGAACAGGGCCCTACACTACACAATCGCCAGAATCTGCACGTATGTTGACGTGTATTGCGGGTGTAGGGCCTATCAGTTTAGTTTTAATATTCACAGGCTGGTTTGCTGCAGTCGCACAGTATAAGCCGTTGCCTGGATCGGATCTATTGTGGCTACGGCTTCGAATTTGGCCATTGACAGGCTACGGTGAAGAGCCGTAGCCATTGATAATAATGTGTGTGATATAGTCTTACATCGGGATGCTACTAGACTTGTTGCCAAAATACTGTACAAACGCTATGACAACACGAACCATTCAAATTATCTCTTCCGGGGTTTTCTGTCAGATGTACCCCAGAAATATATGTGCACAAGAAGTTTCCCAAGACACACCATAAAATCAGGCGTGCAAAGTTTCTTAAGTAATATTTATTGATTTCTTTGTAACATTGTCAGGTAAAGTCGGAAGTAGATAGTATCGATTCTTGCATATTTCTATTGTGATTGGTATCGATATGATTAAAAGCTATTGAATTATGCACTATTCGAAAATCACCGGAATCGCTGATTCAGTTAATCAATTACTGCTACAGAATCGAAGCACAACCTACACCGGGTTTGAACTCGTTAATATTGCACACTAATAATCACCAGGAAGGTTTCAAGTTGGTCGTTAGCTTCACTTCCATGGGATTCGCATTCTTGTAAAAACCCCGCTTCCAAAGAATCTTATGAAAAGTATGACAGCAACAGAGGAAATCAACGAATATCACTGCTTGTAAAAGGCTGATATGCAATTCAATTATGCCACAAACATTGGTCAGATTTTCGACAGTCCGGTATATCAATGACCCCTTCCCCCCCCCCCCATTAGTGGTATACTCGGTTGTAATTCTATCCTCTGTATTGACATGGGAATTTTATTACATATTGGTATATCAATGGGTCATCAATTTTCTAGATTGAGTGGTAGTAATAACGTTAAAGATCACCCGAGAGAGATCATTCCCAACAGCAAAATATTAAAATGTGTGCTTACGTATGATTGCAAACGTCTGCGTACGTATGATTGCAAACGTCTGCGTTGTGTGCATTATTTGCTCACCGTACCATGTATAGTACCAGGCAGCTCGTACACCGTAAATGTATCGCGCGTGTGTGGAGTGTGCACATAACCTTCCGACCTCTGACCACGACCTGCCGATTTGTACTTATATGAGTGGCTGTATATGGTATTTGGATGGGTCAATATCTAGGGTATATCAATGGGTGGTATTTTACTCTAGTATCATGGGAACCTATTATATATTGGTTTATGCATGGGTAGTAAAAGCAAGTTCAAAGTGGTATAGCCATTGGTCTTACCTCAAAATCATGAGAGGCACCCCTACCCTAAAAAAAAGTGAGTTCCCTCCCCCCCCCGGGACAGAAAGTACATGTATATTCTTGCGAGTATAAAATATCTTTCCATAAACATGATAAATGTTTTAGTTTGTGTAATGACCCGTTTCAAATTTTCGTGGAAAATATTATTTTGACACAATTTCACAAATTTATTACTGGTAATAATGGCTGTGGTTAGCCCTAGAAGGTACACATGTAGCCCAAGAACTTAGAAGGATGCCATGATATGGCGTCCTAACCTATGGAACTGCATGAGAGCTCTATGCTCAAAATCCAGGTTAATCAGTCAAAGTTTATCAGCTTAAATATTCATGGTGTCATACAGTTCAATAGTCCATGATTACAGACGGAGATAAATATTTGTCCTAAAATGTACTAAAAAGGAGATATTAAGTCAATTTTCTCGGAAAGTGTAATTACGCGTCAAAGCGTCCTTAGATCCTTCTACCGGGCACACCACGAAGTATCTTTTGTGTTTTAATTATATTCACATTTAAAAAAAGTTTTGGTAATACTTCATTACAGGTACTTCACAAAAGGCATTCTTTTGTTGAACAATACCATTGAATCTGTCTTTGCCAAGGCACACATGTACATGTAGTTTTGTACTTGTGCTTAATTAGCCCAGTGCTTAAATCATAAACCAAGGTACAATGGTTGACAGAAGCAAAGGAGGATACTATATTTTTTGTTGGCTTCCCTAACCATTGAAGTACTGTGTATTTCAAATTCATGCATTTTTTGTCACATTGTATTCTATTTTCCCAATATTTTAACATGAGCTTTACATGTATGTACACATGCACTTGCAGTTTGTTGTTTGCAGAATACAGCAGTTGCCATGCAAATGACATCTGTTGCTACAGCCAGTCTGGAAATATTTGCTCATCAGTCATCAGAACTGCATATTTGTTAAATAGCCTTGCATCCAAGAAATTTACTGCAAGAAAATTCAAAAATTAAGTTTATTTATTTTTTGAAAAAAAATATGAATAGTCATCTTGCATATTCATCAGTCAAACAATGAGTTTAAAAAAAGGCTTATCCATACAATGGCTGTCCAAGCCTGTGAAGCAAGGATGTCTTCAGGGCTTTAAAGCACAGCTTTATGTAATAGGTTTAAGTGAAATGTCATTTAACCCTCCCTCTCCATGTGCCAAATTGGAGCCAACTACCCTATATATCAAAACTTATCGAGTCACAGGTTGAGACACGCAAGCTGTGGGAGAGGAGAGGATTTGTTTTTCGGTAGGTTGTGATAGTTATAATAGTAGGAGGGTTAACTATATTACTTTTGTAGTCCTGCTCAGCAACCTAACTTTTTAGTATGCAATACACATATATACGGGTTTCACACTACTCTGAAGTAGTTGTCATTACCCGGGTAGAAACTAACCCTGAGAATCGGTTTCACACTACAAAATTAACCCCGCAATTCTGCTTACCCGCCTCAGCGCGCACCTGGGTAACTTGTAGCCGCATTCACACTATATGCGAATGGTAACCCGGAGAATGTGCCTTGCTTGACCTCTGCCCTAGCCATTGGTTAGTCGTAAAAGAGCGAAGTGAGAGCGAGAGCATGCAATGCAAATTGAAAAAAATCACATAAGCGTTAGCAGCGTGCATGCGTAATCCTTCAACTGTGCAGTCTAGACTGGTGCCTTGCATGAAGTGTATGTAAAATGTACTTATTAAGACAAGGCATCATCCACGGAAGACTGGTGCCTTTCATTAAGTATACGTAAAAAGGCGAGGTATTAGGCGAGGTACCAGCCACGGCGGCCGTACTAATCAATTACGTCACCTTTGCAAAACTGGCCGATATAACACGACGAAGCGCACCTACCTATCCGGGTAGAAGAAAACCCGGCGAGCATTCACACTACTGATGGTAACCCGGAGAATCGTCTCAATGTCGTCGTTAACCCTGAGATTGGTGGGATAACTCACCTCGCGAGCAGGGTTAGAAATTACCCGGGTTAAGTGGGGTTTTGGGGCAGTTAAACCGGAGAATTTCTAACTCGGAGAATTGTAGTAGGAACGCTCCACATTACCCGGGTAATTTTTCGTTAACCCGGCAATTACCCGGGTAAGAGCATAGTGTGAAACGGGCTATACAGGTACCATAGGTACATGTACGTGAATTAAGCAAAGTGCAGTTTACTTGAAAGGTGCTTGAAACTTTAATAAGGAAAAAATCAATGTTTCTAGCCTCTAACTTAAGTCATCACTTTATTGTTTTCTTGTTTTCTTGTTTCTCGTCAGGCGTACGTGTACACCCCTTGTTCACATACAAAAAATGTCTGGAAAAGATCAATGTTTGTCAAGCTGATTTACATTTAAATGAAACGCTATGCTCTGTCCATCTTGGAAATGCAGAATTGAGAATCACGCAACAGTGTCTTGTCTCCTGCCTGCAAGTAAGGAGAGCTATCCTCTGAACACCCTAAAGACATTTGCTTCTCAAGTTACGGATGGATTACCACGGCTTGTACATGTACATAGACAAGGGCTGTCTCACAAATAATGTATCCTATGTCATTTTGGACTTGTCCAAGTCTTTCCTCTACAAAGGTACCAATGAGACTATTGCAAAAATCAGAACCTATACGTGTACTCTGCATGCACTTTCATAGGTCATTTCGCAAACTTTGCTTTGGCTGCAGCTATTCCCCAGCCCCATTGCCAATCTGAAGCCTTAACCCTAACTACCCCAAGCCTTACAAACAGCATGTTTTGTCTAATTTTGATGGGTTCATATCAGCTGGGGCCAATTTCACGGAGCTGCTCAGCATAAAAATTTGCTTAACACAAAAAAGTCTTGCTTAGTTAAAACAGGTTACCAGCCAAAATGCCATGGGATTCTCATGCAGCTAAGCAAACAACAGATGAATGCCAGCCACAAGCGATACACTTCACATCAAAATTTGGTTGGTAATTCTGTATTTACCAAGGAAGACTTTTCATGCTAAGCAAATTTGTGTGCTTAGCATCGCCGTGAAATTGGCCGCAGGACTGTAGTGTCATGGCACCATTACTTTACATTGAGCTATGATGCCCCAATTTGTCTAGTATTAAACCCTCCCTCTCTCAGGGCCAAAATGGAGCCAACTACATACCCTATACATTTATCAAAACCTATCAAGTGACAGGTTGAAACACACACAAGCTGTGAGAGTTGGTGGGTAGATTTTTTGATAGGCTGTGGTTGTTAGAACTTTAGGAGGGTTAGCTAAAGAATGTGCCATAGGTATACTGCACAGTGTTGGATTTTGACAGGTTGAGGACACTTCCTAGTAAAATGTCTGGGTGGTTAGGGTTAAATATAAATAAAAATTAAATATAAGGCGCTGATAGTACATTTAGAAAAAAATTGCCCCAGAACTTGCCAAATCTAGGGACCTAAAATTACTTGAGGCCAAAGACGAAGCCAGGGTTTGAGAAATGGTTGTAATACTTGACCCTAACCCCTAGGGTAGATGCAAAATCATACTGAAATTGTTGGATTGAGCAGCGTTAGTTAATATTTGGCAAAAAGGTGAGCTTTCACTTTTGCCTCAATGAACAAAATAAAATCTGTTCTTTGTACTTCAGTTTGATCAAATCAGCTGTTGAGAGTGTAAACATTTTTTTCTCACAATGTGATTTAATTCCACCCACAGAAAAAAATCATGGTTGTGGACTGACTTGAGGCAAGTCTATGCCTGTTGAAAAACATTATTATGCGTGGGCTGCTCTGTATAATAAGTTGGCATTTACAGTGTATCAACTTGTCTCGGATGGAACATCTGATCCTGCTGGCCAGGATGAGCAGAAATAAGAGACCCACTTTACAAGGCCATACAGTCCAAGTTGGTCAGGCAGGGGCAGCACAGCATGTTTCAAAAGTTTCCTCTTTCCATATACACAGCGCCTATTGTTTGTGTGCCATTATTTTTTTAAATTTGCTAGCCCAAATTCTACATGCACAGTTGCAGGGAGTTGAATTGGTTCAGTCTTCAGTGAAAGGGTACCAATTGGGAATTTAACGTTCGGATGAATGGAGTTAAGTGGTTTCATGTTTCATCACTGAAGTGCATTTCAAGCCTATCATCATCATTGAATCAGATTTCATATAAAGCATGCATGGCAGAGATGTCAAGTGATAATGTTGGACTTGGCATTTCAAAAATCCAGGTTCATTGTGTCGTATCGTCTTTCATTTTATCTTTTGAGGGTTTTGACATTTTGAGTATTCAGTTGAGTTTCAATTTCTGTTTATCAGCTCATCATAAATGTGAACTTTAGACTGTCCTTTTTCTTGATGGAATTTGCAGTTCACGAAAATGAACAGCATGCTTTGAGAAATGTAGGATAAAATTGTGGCAAATTCTCATTTTGTTTACAGGGACCAGAGAACAAGGTTGTGCCAGACCCTACCAACCTCCAAACTTTCTCAGGAAGTGATGAGCGAGTAAAAGAGAGCAGGGGCAACATCAGCAGCAGCAGCACCAGCAACCTCCTGGACAACAATGCTGATGAGTCTCATCCCCTCATCGGTGACAGCCGGCTGCCCAGTACGCCCAACATAACCTTTGCCGACTCACCTGTCCACCTCCCCTCCACCAGTCGGCTGGCCAGCAGTCTCCAGTTGAGAGCGATTGGTGACGAGGCACGTTCCATGTCGATGATTGTTCATCCCGGCAGCGTGCGCAGAAATTATGAGCCTGTACAACAGGAGATGGAAAACTCAACAAGCGTGCCGACAACACCTGTCCCATCTGTGAGTATTTTGTGGCAGCAAAACAAAATCGGTGTAATCAGGCCTCGATCTGAAGCTTTTTTTTAAACTAGTCCACCGGGCAAGTTAACTGGGTTTTTTACTAGCCCGCAGAAATTTTTACTAGCCCACATTTAATGGACACATTGTAAAATATCTCATTAACGATAAACTCCCTACGGTGTCCGAAATATCGTATTAAAATTGGATTCAGTAGAGTTATAACTAATAAGTGATTTTTCAAACTATAAAATAGAAAAGAAATTACTGAATGATAAGGTAATATGTTTCCTTCCACTCCCTACGGTCAGTTTCATTTCGCGGCAAACACGGCAAAACATCGTATTTCCATCGTAGCTAAGCCAGCCAAAGTCCCGCTCCCAGTCTTGTCTGTAGACACGTTGTCTTTTATTTTTGCTCTAGTTTGCATCGTATTCTCTTTTGCTTCCTTTTTTGGACGGATTGGATACATTTAGATATCGCCACATGACGGAAAATGGAAAGACTCAAGTGAATAAAACTTCTCACCAACCACGTACACGGCCCGGTACAGACCACACGCACAAATCTTCGCACGCGCGCACCGTACCTTCCATGCCTTCTTTCATGCACTGCATGCACGGCTCATGGAATCGCTGAGGTCAAGTGCCGATGCGCATGCTCAGTATGCACGTGGAATTCCCCGGTTGGGCCCATTAATCAAAGCTGGCTTCAGTACGTACCAAAGATCTAGATTGTATAGCGCCGCGTACGGCGTACGGTTCACTGCGTCTTATAGACATTCATGACATTATTCCGCCAATATTAGTTGGCGTTTTCCTTCAAATTGACATGGGCCAAAAATGTGACGGTCCTGAATCATTTTTTTTCAAACACTGATGATGTACAAAATAAAAATGTTTCAGTGTCAGCCGTATCGAAGCCGAGCATTGAGAAAAGATCCATAGTCTTTTTTGTGTGCACTTTCACTGTACTTTTCAGACAAAACTCGCTGGGAAATATGAAAAACTAATAAACAATCCTTTATCGTAAGGCACAACTAAAAGACTCATCGTGTAATGATTTTTGAACAGGATGTTTTTTTTGTCTCACTCGGTCTCCCTTGATTGCTTCTGTTAAAACGGGAAGGCGGTTTAATACCCCCACCCCCACACACACCTGCAATCGCAGACCTCCCATTGTTCCTCTTTTGTTTATACTTTAACTCTTTCGGTAGGCCTCCCATATGTTTTGTACACGATTTTCAATCGTAGACGTTCGGTCAATCGTGGACCCTTTGTCTACGCCCTGACTCTTGTGTCCCTAGTCCACGATTGCCGGTATCAGTACACACCCACCCACACCCCCACCCACACCTAAAATGCACACTTTAGTTATTGCTTACCGTAATTTTCGGAATATAGGCCGCGCGGAGTACAAGCCGCAGCACGCAAAAATCTGCAAATTCAGATTTAAAGTTGGCGTATTAGCCGCAACGGCGTATAAACCGCACCTCGGCGCTGATGACCGACCACAAAAGTCATCGTGCTGCATAGCGCCCGTATGTAAAATGGTTCCACTATCGAAATCACATGCAATCCTAAAGTTTAAGCAGCGCAAGAAGGAGATAGGCGGAAAGAGAAGGCGAGTTTGGGTTCAATATCGACGTCATCTTACCTGACTTCAATTTAAGTGTCTGGTTCCCGCTATGATATTCTTATTGAAAACGCAATTATCGAGAGTCGGCAAACAGACAAAGCAATCCCACTGGTGGTGGTATACGAGTATCTGTGGACAGCGCCCTCATTCGACGCGCACGGAGCCCAATAAACTTTCATAAGTCCTCGAAATTACCAATTTTGACGGGCTGGATGAGCCTCCTTGGGTGGGCCGCGCGGCAGTTTTAATTTTTTTGACGGGGCGGGGGGAATAAAAAAGACAATGACAACTAACCATCTGAGCTCAACAGTTACCAATTGACCAGTGAAATAATAAACAACATGGATTACACAACGATAAAACAGATAAAAACAACAAACGCACCACACGACTTGTGAGGTGTGAACGGTACTTATGGTACATTTGCAAGTCTATTCGGTCCCTCTGGATTGGTTTCCTTTATTTCCAACAGGTGAGTAGAGCGAACGTAAACGGCATCTTATTTCCATCACTGCCTGAACTTTTAAGTTGTATAGTCATGGAGGAAACACGGCCCGTGCCGGGCATGCCGCGCGACGGCATGAGTGGTTTTACCGTGCGATGCGTTGCCGCCATCTTCACCGGCCACGTTGCGTTCACGCCCCGCACGGGCCATTCGGGAAATCACGGTGCGCTATATCGCTGGCAGAAAAAGCGTCAACGTTGTCGATCTCCTTTTCCAAGTCACCCAGTAAAAATGAGTTTGGTTCCGTGGGGCAGAAATGAGTTTTATCATGATTCATGTCATTCTTGCACTTAATAGCCGACTTGTCGAGTTCAATTTGTCTGGAACGTTTTAATTAATTAAGCGATGCAAGGCATAATTGTCGAATAAATCGCAAACAGAAAACGCTTCGGTGTCTAAATCATCGCAGCACACATGCACACTATGCACGATCGTTTGCACGAGGGGAGTTCGTTGTGTTAAGTTGAACAGGCAACGCTACTCCCTCTGGACCATCGCTAAACCGCACACATGGCTTAGCCGGCTTTGGGGGGTTCGGGTTACTGTAGTAAGAGCTACCTGGCTAAAGCTAGCCGCAGATTCGGCCGCGGATTCAGAGCTGGTTTTTAGGCTGTGACTGGTTCCCGCCCCAGTGAGAAGGAAGAAAAATAATGCACGGACGGGAACCAGTCTGCTTGGGGAATCAAGGTTTTGTGAAGGTTTTTACATGGGGCGCACGTGCCGTGCGGGCTCTAGCGCGATCGCTCATCACGCGCACGAGCAATTACCAGCGCGATCGAAAAGCGCCGTTTTGTAGGATCCGGCAACGGTTTGGTACTAACAAATTGAGCAATTTGAGGGCTTGGTTCGGCAAGAAGGGCACAACGGCCAAAGTATTAATGGAGCACAGCACAACTGGCCGTGAATAGTGCATTTTTACAAGGGGCATCACGGCAACTAAGCCTTAGGGCATCGACGGCACTGGCCGCCGTGAGTTTCGAACCTTGTGTGACTGATTTTATTCTTCAACTGTTGCCGTATAAACCGCCCGGAGTAAAAGCCGCAGGGACATTTTTCAGCGTAAGACTCAACGTGTAAGCCGCGGTCTATATTCCGAAAATTACGGTACACCTGCTACAATGTATGCACATTACTGTGCTGTGCTCCGTTCGTTCGCAACAGGAACAGTCTCGGAACTTTTTGATCGCACCTCGTACATGTAGATAACCAATCCCGGTAAGGAAGGACTTGTTTGAGTCATGTCTACTGTACTAAATAGAAAAAGCATGAATCAGAGTTGAAATGTATTGAAGATCTAAAGTAAGAAGTAAGCTGGTGATATGCATACCATGTATGTACTTTATGATTCAAAGCAAGTCTGTACATTGTACTGGTACATGCAGTTTATGCATGTGTACTCTCACACATCTCACAAACACGGGCACTGCCAATGTAAGAGTATGTATCATATGGAAAAACATACAAAATTTACTTATTTAAAATATTCGTGGAGCCTAGCTAGGGCAAGTACAGTGTAGATGTATATGTATGATGTGCAATTATGCATGCATCCTGCACTAGTGCTGATCTTGATGTATTTTGTGAGAGCAGTTTCATGTCAATACTTGTAGTTGTACAATGTACATGTAACAGCAGAGGGTGAAATTGCAGGTAGACACAAAAAAAGTGCTGGGCCCATAATCAGCTTTTGATCTGCCATCATGGCATAGCCATAACACAAACTAGCCATAACATGCCATATTTGTTCAGACAAATATTGCAAATGGTTAATGGTCACTGATGATGTCCAATCATAATTTGACCCTCTCGATCGTACAGTGTAATTGTAAGATGGTACATGTACATGTAGGTACATGTACATGTAGGTACATGTACATGTAGGTACATGTACATGTAGGTACATGTACATGTAGGTACATGTACATGTAGGTACATGTACATGTAGGTACATGTACATGTAGGTACATGTACATGTACATGTAGGTACATGTACATGTACATGTAGGTACATGTACATGTACATGTACATGTAGGTACATGTACATGTACATGTAGGTACATGTACATGTACATGTAGGTACATGTACATGTACATGTAGGTACATGTACATGTACATGTAGGTACATGTAGTACATGTACATGTACATGTAGGTACATGTACATGTACATGTAGGTACATGTACATGTACCTACATGTACATGTACGTACATGTACCTACATGTACATGTACCTACATGTACCTACATGTACATGTAGGTACATGTACATATGTAGGTACATGTACATATGTAGGTACATGTACATATGTAGGTACATGTACATGTAGGTACATGTACATGTAGGTACATGTACATGTACATGTACATGTACATGTAGGTACATGTACATGTACATGTAGGTACCTACATGTACATGTACATGTACATGTACATGTAGTACATGTACATGTAGTACATGTACATGTAGTACATGTACATGTAGGTACATGTACATGTAGTACATGTACATGTAGGTACATGTACATGTACATGTAGGTATATGTACATGTACCTACATGTACATGTACCTACATGTACCTACATGTACATGTACCTACATGTACCTACATGTACATGTAGGTACATGTACATATGTAGGTACATGTTCATGTAGGTACATGTACATGTACCTACATGTACATGTACCTACATGTACATGTACCTACATGTACATGTACATGTACCTACATGTACATGTACCTACATGTACATGTACCTACATGTACATGTACCTACATGTACATGTACCTACATGTACATGTACATGTACATGTACATGTACCTACATGTACATGTAGGTACATGTACCTACATGTACATGTAGGTACATGTACATGTAGGTACATGTACATGTACATGTATATGGCTCAAGTATTTACAATGCAGGTCAGTCTGTTACTTTGTCATTAATTATTTTATCAGTGAAATCATTTCACTGTATGATGTATGCTTACATTAATATTGTACAAAATTTGCTTGCAGCTGATGTTATTCAACTACATTGTACATGTACAAGTAACACTAGAGGAGATTCATAATGTTCACGTGCAAATCAAATAATTCACATGTTTAATTTATTGAATTGTGCAAGATTCAATCAGAGTGTTAATGGGTGTACCAATCCTAACATAGACTGGCCGCAGTCTCTACAGTGTCTAATCATTTCGTATTTGAAATGACTGTTATTGCCCCTCAGATGCAGCCTGATCAGTTTATTGCAGGGCTGCCAACCAGTATACATTTGTATTTTCCGTATTTTGTACAGAAATTCACACAAAAATACGGAAGTATGAATTTTTCTTTATAAATACGGATTTTGTGAAATATGACCATAATAATGCATATTATGCCATTATACTGTGGGCATCCCAGCTCATTGTGATCTCAACCAAACGGATGCAACTTTAGCTTTGAAAATAAAAAAAAATAAGGAGACGTGGGTTCGTTATTCAGGGCACGCAGCATGCATGCATAGCTCAGAAGAAAAAAATGTGATTTTCAGGTAAAGTTTAAATTTCATGAAAAACATGGATTTTCTGAGCAATATACATGTATACTCATTTTTGCTTTCTGAATGCTGAAATGAGTTTGAAAAGGTTTGCAGCTCTGCTGTTTATTTATTTATTTTTTATTTTTTCAAACCCTTTAATCCCTAAGAAATCTATATTGATACTGCTGTTTTTGGCAATTTTGGCCTGCCTTTGGGCTATTCCATAATTGTGCATACTGGACTGAATATTCTGGCATAATATACGCATGCATTTGGAAGATTCCATTTTGTGACAGGGTGGCAGTTATTCACAGTTGGTACCATTTTAACAATGCCCATGATTTATGCTGGGCTATTGATAATTCTAATGTGTTTTAAAATTTCTAATAAAAATACCCATGATGGGAGTGAAATTTAAATGGAAATAAGGAAAAAAATTATTTTCATTTGATTACGGAATATGATTAACAGTCCCTGGAAACCTCCAGTTTTAATATGATTTTCCACACACAGGGTTAATCAATTAAGACCATGCATTTTACATGTAACACAAATTGTATACAATTTACATGTGTATATGGTAAAAGTGTATTCTGATATTCATAAAATTTTCAACAAGAGGAGAAATTTCACACATGGAATACTTTCCTCCTTAATTACCATGGAAAATTGGGGGTAGATTTCCATTCCTTGCTGACTGTAATCTGATTATCAGTCCAAATCATTCCACCAGCAGTTACGCCGGGTCCAGCCCACGCTGAAAACACTCATTGAATACATTTCACGCTCGCACTCCCCCAGTCCCCCACAGATTATGGCAAATGGTAGGGGCACCCTCAGGATCTAGTGGACGGCTTAATATGACAGCAAATGAAGACAAGCATATTGGCCAAACCCTCATTGGGATGTGTGTGCTAACCTAGACCCATGTACCAATACGGCCAATCAATGAACTACATGTACCACGCAAACCAGTGGAAGCATGTTTGATTCATTCTCTAATTAAAACTCTCGGCGATGCCTGCTCCTTGTATCATTGAGCTATTGCATAAAGCTACTTCATGTATAACCAAAAGTGAATGAGTATCATCCTTTCGGCTGTGTTGAGGGAATGACCGACAGTGACCACTGATTGAGTTTAATTGCTCAGATGATGATGAATCGACCGTGATTCTAGGACTGATGTCTACCAATGGCGACTCAAGTTAGGCTAATTGAGGTACCTTTAATACATTTGCAATATTGTTTGAAATGACATTGTTTTAATTAATTATTGGACTGAAATATTCATGTATTTAACTGTAAATTGAGATTACTTATTTTGATTTGTATGCAGTTTCAGGGCATAATTTTCCTGGTATCGCATTGCAGTTTGCGACGCATTAACGCACCGTTTGCAATGCATTTTCCAAAATGGATCGCATTAAACTGCGATACATCAAACTTGCTTTAATGAAATAGCCATGTTAAAATGTAGCCCAAAACAAGAAGAATGTTCTGTTAAAAAATGTGCTGTTACGGCTCGCAACTTCTGCCCTGAAGTGGGAAACTGATGCCTGCAATTACCGGTACGATATTAGCAGTAGTCCGATGCTGCATGTTTGAAAGGCTACGTTGAGGGTTTAAAGTTACGTACACAGCCAACAACGAGAATCCAAACCTCTTAATCAAAGATACCCGCTACAAGCAGCAACATCGGCCCCATTTTCCTGGATTGCGTCGCTGTGTTGTTTCCATGCATGCGCGATGTGGTTTGCGCTTGAGCGAGAGTGAGCATGAGCATGCTTCAACCGGGTACTGCAAAATGGACCTTACCAACAGAGGGCGGTATGAATTACACTGTCATAATTCAAACTTATTTACGCTGAAAAAAATCAAGAACTCCACACCAGTTAGAAGAAAAAAAATCCACAAACACCATTTTAAAGCCCGAAAATAAAAACATCGCTGAAGAAACGTTTGTTCCTTTTTATATAATAATGCATGTGATTGACCAGAATTGCCACGGGCGCCTTGACTAAAGGCTAGTCATACGGTGGATAGCGCCCTCTCTTGAAAGCTTTAACCAGTAAACGACTGTGAGACAAAATTCTGTTTCTTTATAAGCACAGGTGCAACTCCGGACAAAACTGCTACGCAAATTTTCTTGTCAAAATTATGCCCCGAGTTTAGCACGTACAAAATCAGACTTATTTATCATGTGGTTAGTGTCTGTGGTAATTTTTTTGAAATACAAGTGTAATTTACTCATTTCTGCACCATATTCACTGTGCTAGAGCAATTTTATGCAAATAAAAATGTAAAGCCATGTTTTGTTATCACTCTGATTACATGTACATTGTACATAAACAGTTGTTTAAAATATATATTTGTGACCTAAAAAGCAATGCACACTACAAGTGTTCTTAAAATGGAATGTTACTGAACAATACATTTTATAATAAGGGGATAAAAGTGTGATGACCCGGTCTTTACCACGTCAATAATAACCGAGGAGGGGCGTGACCACTGTTAATGGACCGAGCCGAAGCCGAGGTCCATTAACAGCGGTCACGACCCTTCGACGAAAAATGCCTTCTGACGAAAAATGCAAAAACCTCCCGTAAAAAGGAAAAAATGCGAAGCTTTTTCACCCCACTTTTTCTCCCATTTGCTCAGTACAAAACACATGCGCGTGAAGGCGCTCCGCGCCTGTCTGTCGCGTGCGCGTACGCACACGCACGAGATGCAGCATTTTATACGCGTGCATTAGCGTTGTCTTACATTATGAAGTTCAGTACATCTTGTGCGCGCACCTACTACGCTCTCCCCATTGCGTATCGGCTGAGAACAGCTGGTTATGACGCGCCGTGTTTAAACAACTTCCAGCCGTGTTTAAACAACCGTTTAAACACACCCACGTGACAGGCTCTCGACCAATAGGGATAGTGAAACTCGCTGAGGCATTTATGAATTTGCATTTGTACCATAGAATTAGTAGATATATAGCCAGCTGATACTGTGATCTTTCAAACAAAGGTTACCCTTTGCAGTAAAAGCATTGTTCCTCAACAGATCAATCCCGTACACGTGGCCAACTACATTATACATCATGTAGATCATGGCCATTTGTGTAGTCAATAGCATTGTGCATTCAGAAACATGTAGTGCAAGCATAAATACATATGTACATGTGGGTTATTCCATAAATTAGGGTACCAACTAGGGGTGTGCATTTACGGGTAGTAAAAGAACCGGGTACCTGATTTAAAAACTACGGGTACCCGGGTACCCGTTAAAGAAACCCAACCCAAAACTTCCAATCCCGGAAGTTGCAATAATGTCTTTCTCCGAGATTCAAAAGTCTTATTTCAGACAAAAGTCTGAAAAATCTCATGCCTGTCCAGTAAACATGATCACTTCTCCGCCATTACATGTTCCGGTACGTGCATGCGCCGGCATATCACAAAAGACAGAAGCTTTATACAGTTGTATTTATTGTGGAATGAGGCATGCTATTATGTCTGGTCGAGGCTCTTTATCCATACCCAGACTACAAAAAGCACAACCGGTAAATTCCCTTTATTGTCAATTTTCGTGAGCGTCACGGTCATAAACATGAAATATGTGCTGGTTACCCATGTAGTCGGGTTTTAATTTTGAAAATTCCTGACAAATAACATTCAAAACCTATCCTTTTTCATTTTCTGGGAAGTTACTATGCGATAATGTAAAGTTGTATGGGTACTTGATTCCATAATCTGGAACCGGTTCCTGACATGAACGGTCGGGCATTCGGGTACCTGGTTCCGATGCACACCCCTAGTACCAACTTGTGACATTTTGACCAAAAATTGAAAAATTGATTGACGGGGGATTTATTAATAATTTTCACTATAACTTAAAGATATTGACATTCCTGATTAATTGTAGCCAAAATCAGACATTATTTACTCCAGAAATGCCAAAATATCATGTCAAAACCCATTCACGGTTTCACGTGTAAAGGGGAAACCAAATTCGTTTTCTGCTATTTTTGTGATAATTCATGCTCAATGTAGTGTGTTTATTTTAAAATGTATTACCCAGGATAAAACATCAAGGTTTATTGTGAAAATAACTTGATTAGACTAAAAATAACAATTTGGTGCATGATTGCGTATGGGGACACCATTTGGTGTCCCCATTTACACGTGCAACCTAGTAAATGGCCCAAAATTAAACATTTCCAAGCATGCAATCTTTGTTATGATTTCACACTTATCATGTGGACATGTAATTAATGATGATAGATTTGGATTTGCCAGTGAACCCAATTATCTTTTTATTTCTCAGAAACATTACACAAATTTCACGTGTAAAAGGGACACCAAAAAAGTGGGTCTTGTTTACACGTGAAACATTTGGGCTAACACACTGTCAATCTCGGTCAACTAGTTATTAAATCATTTAAATATGGTGCCATTCTTAAGCAGTATTAACATGCTTTAACATAATGAAGGGCAATTTTTCATACACATATGTGCACATGGTAGTATTTGAGAACCAAACAATGCATTTCAACAGCAGTTTTTAAAATGTCGCAGAATTGGTGTCCCTTTTACACGTGAAACCGTGAACTATTTAGGACACCATACTGTCAGGAAATTAGTCAGATGTTTCATCCTTTGCTACCAGATATTTAGGTACAAGTACTATAATTTGAGCAACTAAAATCATTTGTATATATATTTCACTGTTGGTAATACAAGGGAAACAAATATCACAATGTAAAGAGGGACACCGGCCCCACATTTATGGAATCACCCATGTACATGTAGGTGTACGTGCCGTTAAAGTATTTTTTTCTGTAAAACGATAATACACAAAATATTATTTGAAAACTCTTAGCCATGACATACATGTACAGTATGTACATGTATGTAGGTGTGGAGCAATGGACCAAATCCAATAATTTATGGGTAGGCTACTATTCTGCAGACACAAAGACCCAACTAATTAAACCAGTGGGCTGGTGCGATGCTCTCCAGATTCTAAATGTTATGCTTGGTGGGCAATGTCATGAAATCTTGAGGGGGTTGGGAGGGGGGGGGGGGGGTAATAGTCCTGAACAGAGAGCTTGCAGGTAATATGTAAGGAATTTTGCATTAAACCTAACTCCCTAGTGTGTGTGGAAAACCATATTAAAATTGGAGTATTCAGCACTGTTAGGGTTAAAGCATTTTGGATTTGTGTGTGTGTGCAATACACATTTGGATAATTATTGGCGTCTCAATCTTCTTCTGTAAACATACATGTAGACTCCAGCATTTTAAACTTGGTGGCCACTTCTTTTTAACTTGGTGGCCACTTCTTTAGCAAGGGGGGAGATGGCCCGAGCTTGGTGGGCCACCACGTTTATTTGCAGGTGAGAAAACACTGGGCTGGTGATTTCGCTTTCAAATATTGTAATCCTACATTTTTAAAAGTTGCCTCAGTTGTTTTCATTCACTTGACAAAACTTCAATGTTTTAATAAGTTGGGATTCTGTTTTAGTTAATAGTACACCTAAGCAGAAATTTTGATAGATACAGTGTGTACTGGTTTTGACAAGAATACTCTGGTCTAGTGGATCACTTGTATATGTACAATGTACATTATTATTTATTATTATTATTATTATTATTATTATTATTATTATTTCTTTCTGGTAATGAAACCAAGGATTCCTCAAAAGCGCCCTAGGCACTGTAGCTCGGAAGCCTGAAGAAACCTGTAGAGAGAAGACAATGAGAAGAAGTTACAGTTTTGTAGCCTGATGGTCTATACAAAATTCAATTGTATGCAATTCAAGCCGGGTGTATACAATCTCTAGATGTGTACAGGTCATTCCATAAATTTGGGGTCCAAAAGTGTGACTTGACTTTGTGTCCCTGTTACACCTGACCTGTGTAATTTCCATCAAGTATCATTAAAATTGACTTCACAGTTCACACTATTTTTTACTTGTTTGGCAGGTACTTTGCTTTACACAATCATGGAGATTGAAGGCATTAAAGGGTGGGTACAATGAAATTTTTATTCTGTATATCGATGAAATAAAGTTTTTGAAACACAACTGTGTGTTGTTTGTATTTGTTTTTATTTCGCGTAAGCATTTAAAAATAAATTTTTAAGTCGGGAGGGGGTGAGCCCCGCCCATCAAGTGGTAACACCGCTGTGACGTCATCCCGGGAACCCAGCTGGCTGGTGGATGGTCGGCCATGACTCGACATGTTCATGTAGTATAGTACAGTACCGGTACGCCGAGCGTGCGTTGCATGTGTTTTCACTATGTCGTGGAAAGCTTTCAGTGTTTTGCGAATGTTTTTCATCGATAATAACGCGTCGTTGTGTTGCTGCTGGATTCAGCAACACCACTAAGGATGGTGTCAGTCTTCCCCTCTTTCTAGTAGAACTGAAATACCATCGTATTTGGACTCCGAGAGTGTTATTTAGCCTACCAATCCTTTTTTTTTTCAAGTCATTCACCGCGTTCCGTATAAGAGTCCGATTCGGAGTCTTCAGTATTTTCACTGTGACTCTCGCCTTCTGGCTCATACATGTACGGACGAGCTCCAAGTTCCTCCCCTTCCTCGCCCCAATAATGTTCCGAAGAATTGTCTGAATCGACAATTCTAAAATCGACACTTGATTGTCAGATTCAGATCCAAAAGATTCTGTTTGTAGATTTTAACGTGACAAGAAATGTTTCCCTAGTCCCTTCATCTGAAGCTATTTATTCGCGCGTGGCTGGTTCCCTCAACAACGGCATACATCCACACGTACACCCACGCACACATGTGATCAAACTACTCTCACTGAGTTTCCGTGTTCCCGAGATGATGTCACGCTGTTAGGGGCGCGGAAACAAATAGAGAAAGGGGGGACTTTATTCCGGGAAAATTAAACACAAAAAATGGGCAGAAATACGAAAAACACATTTTAATCACATTTCTTATATTGTAAAAGAGTTTTTCAAAACAAAATTAAATTGTTTGTACAATTTGATTGCACCCACCTTTAAAGAATGTGTCCGGAATTGCAAAATCTTATACATGACACTTTGTAAAAGGGACACCAAAAATGTCATGGACCCCAAATTTATGGAATGATCCATATACAGGCCCTGCATGTTGCTTTGCTTCTAAATTAGTAGTTTCATGTAGTGGGAATGCTGCACATCTGGACATAATAATGCCAGCTGTTTCAGTAAAAAGATTAAAAACCAAAGGCTTTGTTTGTTCTGATTTTTTGGCTGCCCATGTAGAACAACTCTAGACAAGCAATTCATATTGCATGCTAATCCAGCAGCTTCAAAGGCAAAGAAAAACAGTGGATATTTGAATCAATATTTAATTTTGCTTCGGGTAGTACTTAGTGTGCAAAATGAGATTGGATTTTTCACCTCCGACTACCCATTTTGGCGACCTCTGTCACATTGTTGAATAACTTGCCTGGTCTTTTCTCCTGGGTTGTTTTGTGTCTCCACCTGCTCTCTGAAGGGGAACACTAAAGATGCCTTTGTCTAGTAGATTGTTGTATTGCCTTGATGATTTCCCTGGCCTGTCATTGCTTTTCATCTTTTTTCTTTTTTTAAACAAACGTAGTGTAGTGTTAATAACATGTTGTACAGTACATGTACAAAGGGGTGAGGATGATGGAGCAGCTGGGGTGAATGGGGTAGCCTTCCACACCTACATGTACATGTATGGATGAATACAGGCTAAATCTAGGACTTTTACATGTACATGTACTAGCATGTTTGTATTTGTACATGTACACGTATACATGTATGTAGCACACCTGATCTTCAATATTGTGTTCAATTTCTTTGCTTGGACATTTTCACTGCCATAATTACAGCCATAATAAACAGTAAGACGCAGTAGCATACATGAAGCAAATGGACAATAAATCCTGTTATGAGGTTCGTTATAAGTTATAGCCATAGCCATAGCCATGAACTTCTTGTCGCATTTAAAAAAGGTTTTTGTACAAAAAAAGTAAACCAATAAAGCAATGGCTTGATGTACCGTAAAATGAAAAATACTGAATGAGCAAAGTAAACTGTAATTATGAGTGTCCTTTGTGTTTGTACTATCTTGGGCAAATGTTGAATAATTCAGAATTTTATTATTTCTTTAAAATTTAAGAAAAAAAAAATAACATTTGATGCATGTACATGTACGTGTATTGTAATTACAACTTGTAGGGAAAACGGAACTTTGTAACAACCCTGCAATGCAGGACATGATTTGGTTTTTCTGTGTTTTTAATGGAAACAGGATGGTGGTTTTATAATCAGAAACATTGACAGATAACTCAAATCCTGTTTGTGGAAACGTAATACACATCAGGGAGCCCTGTTGCGTTGAGTCACATGCTTGTAATTAATTGTGTTCATATCCTGATTAATTGTGTTCATATCATTTCCTGTGACTTTTTTGTAGTAAAAAAAGTAAAGTCTGTCACGAGCCAATGTGTAGCCTATCAGCCCGGCGCTTATCTCCGGTTTCAGTAGCATGAAATGACTGAGAAAATTTCTATTCCCCCTGGACAGGATGCTAGTCCATCGCAAGTTACTCCCCAGCTAATGCCGGTACCCATTTATACTCCTGGGTGGAGAGAGGCAAGTGGGGATGAAGTGGCTTGCCCAAGGACACAACATATTCGAACCCCTGACCCTCCGATCACGAGTCACAAATCCTAACCACTAAACCACACACTCCCCACTCGACTTTTTGGTACTTAACCCTAACTCCCTACATTATTCCATCCTCCAATATCCCCTATTCCAAAATCCTCCGTAGATGTTTGTTACTGGGGGACCACTGTCTGTGGGTTTTGGATAAACATCCTTGAACCTCAATCCTCCAAAATCATCCAGCACCAGATTGGGCCTGATGATCGACCTGGATCCTCCATCCTTCAAAGAGGGATTTTGGAGGATTTGGGAAGGTTAAGGTTAAGTTGTTTTATAGTCACATTGGTAAATGTTAGTCGCATTGGTAAATATAATCAAACACCAAGAAAATGGACCCCTGTTGGTCATCACTTCATTTCGGATGTCATTTCTGATATGATTCTACAGGGCATAGAATCACTTGGCCACTGCAAGGACTCAGTTGGCCTAAAGCCCGCCGCATACGAGAGCTATCTGCTGAGCAAAAAATCATTCGAGGCCGTTTGCTCAGCACATACATGTAGCTCACCGTGTGCGGTAAATTTATGGTGCGTTTTCTGCCTCGTGAGGCAAATATCTGTCATGTTTGATTTTTGTTCGCCTCACGAGGTGAAAAACTCACCGTGTGCGGGCAACCTAAGCTACGTGCTGAGCAAAAAAAATGAACTAGCCAATGAAAACGCATACTCTGTTCACATGGGGCGTAATCATACATGCAGCCTTTATACATGTATTACGTGTTTGAGTCAATGGGATGGAACTTTTGGTTCAGGGCCTTTTAATTGTTGGCCAACGGATTTTTATTTTTGGTTGAACTTTGTGTTCTTTTTCTAAAGAAAAGGATGAAGTGCTTTTCAATTGAGAAAATAGCAAGGAAGAACCGGTATGTGCAGCAAAGTTCAGGGAATGATTAGTTGATTGTTGATTTTAGTTTTTTTTTAAATCATTTCAAGAAATAGCCGCAGTGATGAGTCAAAACTCGTTTGAGGGGAAGGGGGAAGTGTGAGTTGTTAACGGCATCAACAGAGTCATTCCCCTTTTTTTCCATTATTTTTTGATTTGCGGGAAAGGTTGGAAGACGAAATCTGGACGAGAACGTGCAAATCCTATTGGGATAAAATAAAATAAAATAAATAACTCGAAATCCCCTTACTTCAATCATTAAAAGAAGTACCGGCAATATCTAGATTTTTCTGCCATATAGCAAGTAAAAATAATAATAATAAATAATTAAAAAACCGGAAAAGATGGTGACTGATGAATTGCAGAAAAAAGCACAGAAAATATGCTCTGCTTCCCCTTCCCCAAAAAAAGAAAAGCATGGGGGCAGCATGTTAGCACCATTGACTCAAACACGTATTATACATGTATAAAGGCTGCATGTATGATTACGCCCCACGTGAACAGAGTATGTGCTTTCATTGGCTAGTTCATGTTTTTATGCTCAGCACGTAGCTCAGGTTGCCCGTACATGGCGAGTTTGTTGCCTCGTGAGGTGAACAAAATCAAACACGACAGATATTTGCCTCAAGGCCTTGCGAGGCAGAAAACGCACCAAAAATTGACCGCACACGGTGAGCTACGTGCTGAGCAAACGGCCTCAAATGATTTTTTTGCTCAGCAGATAGCTCTCGTGTGCGGCGGGTTTTATCAGAGAGAAAGTGTGGATGAAACGTCTTCGGACTATTCAACCATATGTGACCCACTCTGCAAAAATGAGTCGGATGTCGCGCATTACACTTGCACCTACTGGATGGTTTAATCTCAGACTTTCTAATATAACTATAAAAAAAAAACTCGCACTTAAAATCGTAAAAAAACAATGCATTAGAGTTGTGCCATATATCAAATGAAAGCTTATTTCATGCTTCTTCAGACTAACTGTAAAGCTTAAAAATGTATTTTTAACACATCAGACTCATTTTTGTAGAGTGGGTCACATATGGTCTTAACATCCAGGAAGGAAATGATTAACTCTTAATTTTCCCCCCATTGTCATTTGTTTACAGATAATTCTTTTGGGGTCTCTTGCCCACTTGGGGTTGTCTTTCCATTTCCTGTTTATCCTTGCCACATCCCTCTGTTCCTTCTTTTGCCCAATTACCACCTCCTATTTAACCCCCCCCCCCCCCCCTTCACCACACTCCTTTGTCCCCTTTCCCCAGCTTCATCCCTCTCATCTAATAATCCCTCCCCTCCTTCATCCTTCATAAACTTCATAAACCACACTTCCTTGTTCCTTTCTTCCTTGCTGTCCCTTCCCCTCTCTTTGATGTTCACCCACTGCCTCACTCCTTTGTCATGTTTGTATACCTCTTTTGTGTTTCTCCACCCACCCCCTCTTGCATAAGTTCCCAACATGTTTGTTTCTTGTACTCTGTCATTTGCCTTTGAGAAAGAACTTGCTTAAGTTCGAAAAATCAGGCCAGCTAATTTTTGTATTTGTATATTTCAGGTCCATTCACTCATCAGTCAGCAGTTTGCAACAGTTTAATTCATTTTCAAACTTTATATTGCATAACATGCTTGTGTTACTATTTGTTACTTTTCGTTTGAATTTTGTGTTTGATGGTGGTGATGTACATGTACACACAGTCGTACTTCCCCAATTCGTGCGAGGACAATGCTTTGTGTTTCCTATTGTTCCTTTAATATAACCCAACCCCATAGACTAAGCACGTACTTCTACGTGCGAGGACCGATTTCAACAAAAGACTTGACGTGCGAGGACTGAAAGGTTTCTTTGTATTTCGTTTCTCGGAGATATACAGAACCTGTACATGTATACATGTACACATGTGCCTGTATGTGTGCTTTTGTATTGTACTACGTTCGAGGACAAGAGGAGAAAGAACACACACAAAAGAATCTTTCTTGTCCTCCAGAGACAGTCTTTTGTTAAAATCGGTCCTCGAATGTAAGGATACTTGCTAATTTAGTCTATGGGGTTGGGTTATATTAAAGGAAGAATAGGAAACACAAAGCATTGTCCTCGCGAGAATAGCAAAAACCGACTATGTGCACAGTACTGTAACACATTGTCACCATGAGGCATGTAAAAAATCATAGTGGAAAAGTTTTAAATGTTGATTGTTTTTACTGTTTTGCCTAATTGCTTTAAAATGTTGCACTTAACCATTTTGAAATGCTTCCATGATGAGCAAACTTAAATAATTTGTTAACCAAAGATCAATTATGCAAGGTGTTAAGGGCCCTTGTAGACTGCAAGCAAACTACAGCTGTTTTGGCTTACAATATGTGACCCGCTCTGGAAAAAGGTATATTATGTCGCAAAATATGAAAAATGAGTTTTATGTATGTTTTGAAAGCCCGCAATGTAAGCTTTCATTTGGTACATGATAGAGCTCCAAAGCCCTTTCCGTTCTGGAGATATCGCATTTTTGCATATTAATTACTTCTATGGAGTTCAAATTGCACAAAAGAGAAAACAGGCTTTGAAATAGCTAGTTCTAATACAATGCAATGGAACAATGCACTATAAAATGGTTATTTTTGCACTTTATTCACTGAAATTAACATTGTTGTGCACCAAACCTGAAACTTTAGATATTTAATATGTCATTAAAGACAAAAAACAAGAAATGAATTTTGACGAAAAATTTCACCCTCTCAACTTGAAAGGGCCATTACACGGAAATGCATAGCGCGACTTATATCACCTTTTTCTGGAGCGGGTCACATATATGTTAGTAAATTATTAAACACTGATTGGCATCTTGCATTGTCACGTGATGAAGAGCTAGAGAGAGGCAAACGTGTTTTCCCCTTGAATGTGTACAACAAACATACTGTACCAAGAGCTGTGAAAGTAGGTCATTGTGGATTTCCTTTTTCAAGAAGGAACACTTAACCCCTTGCGTATGGATGACGCCAAATGGCGCAAAAATATTGCCACCAGGCCGGATGACGTCTGTACATGCCATTTTCTGCATTTTCAATCCATTGTTGGATTATTGTGTTCGTTATGCTTGGCTGCATAAGCCTCTTGTGTCCGTTTTAGTCTTCGCTGCAAAGCCGACATGGCACCCCGGCGCCTCACTATAATAACTGTACTCAAGGGGTTAATTAAGGAAGTACATGTATTGTAAAGAGGGGCATAAATGATGCAGGTCAACTTCGATTTTTGTTTTCGCAAAGGGGTCAGTGGGCATCTTTTATTGATTATTTAGGATTATAAACCACTGTGTTAGATGATGGTTACTGAAGAATCATGTGAGGGGGCTTTTACTGCATGATGAAGTTGTTCTAATGTATTTTCTGCCGCTTTCTTCCTATTCCTCATTCCTGACAATGCCTGAAAATGTGAGCAACATGTTATCTGTAACACCGCTTGATCTTTAAATTAATTAGAATTCCAAGTCTAACTTGGCTTGATAAATGAATGTGAACAGAGGCTGCAACCTCTGTGTTGGCCCACTTAAGCCAACCTTTCAACTGTAATTTCTCAAACTAAATGCCAAGAAACCAAAGCTGCCTTCATGTTGCAGAGCAGCAGGACATACTGAACAAAGTGTGTTGACAGATGGGTCAGGTTTTTCTCAATAATGCTAAAAGGAAATGCTCTCCTTCCCAGAAATTAATTTACACATGTTTCCTGTACATGTAGATGTGTAAATGTTGTCCCTATTTGACAGCTCATTGGATAATGCCAGTTTACCTGATCAGACATTTGATTGATGGACTCAGAGGGAGAGGGGCCCATAAGTCCTTTCCTCCATAAGATTGATGTATCCCTGCCAAAAGAGAACTGGGTCATTCCACAGGGTTGGGACACTGTGTGTGATATGACCATCCTTAAAACCATCATTACATTTAATTCAGTCATTTAGTGTGATATCCGTCTTTGGGTGTGAGATTATTTGAGAAAGTGTTAAATCCTGTAAATTTTATTTTAACAAAAATATGCTAAAAAGTGTGTTATTTTGACGTAACATTGACTTAACATGGACACCGTATCAAAACAAAATTGTGTTTTTTTTTCAACACTTTAAAGGTAGTGTACACGATCGGTAATCCTCCAATATCTTTTTACTGAATTATTACGAAATACCTTACTAGACTGAAATTTAATAGTAGTCTCAATCATCCTGTCAAATGATGGCACCAGGTGTGCTGTCATTGTCAAGAAAAGTGGAAATTTATATTGTTGGAAAACTGCCCTGTAGCCTTTAGTCAAGGCGCACGTGGCTACCCGGACGAGTGGCGCGCCCCGGACGTGATGGATGGCATATCCGGGGCACATCACGCGCCCAGATAGCAACGCGTGCCTTGACGAAAGGCTATCATTTGCCCGACGGTTGAAATTGAACGCCGTTTTTCTCTCATTTATTTCGCCATCCAACAATGCAAAACTTTGAACAGGTCATCAGTGGAACGATATTTCCTATAAAATACTAACCCCCAAATCCGCCCATTTCTGAAAATTGAAACAATGACCAATCATGTACACCACATTTAATAAATATGGGAAATTTATTACGTATACTAATTAAAAGACACACTATGCAACAATGAAACTTTTTGTTATGGTAGTCAGTGTCCAAATATGTGACCCGCTCTGCAAAAAGGGCACTTATGTTGCAAAATTTGAAAATAGTGTTTTATATATAGCTGGAAAGGCCATTTTATAAGCTTTCATATGGTATATGTCTGAGGTCTCTAGCATTTTGCAATCACGAGATATTTGGAAATTTGCATGTTTGTTTTCAGGAATTTCTTGAAATGACTTAAGGAGAAACAAGCCATTTAAAAAACAAAAAAAGCAAAGCAATAGATGAAAGCACTCGACAAAAACACATTCTTTTTCCAACTTTATTTACTGAAATCAAAGATTTTTGTTATGAAATAGAATAATATAGGTATCAAAGATGCAAACAATTCCCTCCCTTCAAAATCACTTGTTTGAAGAATTGTTCACCCTCTTCACATTGAACGGCCCATAACTCGTAAAAGCATACAGCGACTTATGTGCCCTTTTTGCAGAGCGGGTCACATATAGCAGAGATAGCAAGAATTTGAACAATCTGTGTGCAGATGTAACATGGATACCATGACCATAGACCGCGTTCCCACTCGAATTGGGGAAAGGTGGATCAAGATCCGGCATTTTGGTGGGACCGTTGTCTAACCGCAACGAAACCGCAAGTCGCGTTCCCACTTATGCTTGATCCACCTTTTCGAACGGAAGTGTCGAGTCCGAAAGGTCACTGAGTTCGGTATTACGCATGCGCTTGCTTGCTGAGCGCGCGCTCTGTGGCAGCATTGCATGCTGGGACGGGTCAAATACATGTGCGATGTTTTGATGTTCGAAGTTTCAACATGGAGGAAGAAATCCTGGTCGTCTTGTTGTTGGTGGTCGCCATCTTCGTCTTGGAGCAGTACAAACTACAAACTTTTTTAACGTAATATTATAAGTACTAGCTCGAATCGGATCGTAAAACGTATTTTCTTCAAACTTTGCTACGGTTGTTGTTCTATGACACGCTGCAGGCTATACACTAACACGGAATTATTTATGGATGGATAAATAAGTAAAATTACACGAATGAAAAAGGTTTAGAAGCGGACGACTTTCCAGTACGGAACGAAAGGAATACACATGTACGCTGAATGGATGCATGCACGCTTGCATCGCGCACCCGTGGTGACAGATTTTGTATACAGCCCGTAGTTCAGTAGTTGTTTATTGTGCATGTCGTGCACGCGGGAAATGTTCACATGAGCTACACGCCTAAACGTATTCCTTCGTTCATCAGACCGCAAACTTTTCGCGCCACTCGTGCACCAGCCGGATGTTGACAGGTAAAATTGCCGGATCAGATCCACCTTTTGCGTTCCCACTTGATCGTGATCCACCAATTGCAGGATCTGATCCACCAATTGGGGGATCTGTATCCTGGTCTTTAGATGGATCAAGAAAGGTGGATCAGATCCTGATCCACCTTATAACGGTTAGCGTTCCCACTTACACAATTGCAGGATCTGATCCACCAATTGGGGGATCTGATCCGGCAATTTGGCAAAAGGTGGATCAGATCCGGCAATTGGTGGATCTAGTGGGAACGGGGTCATACATACATAGGCTCTATGTCTGCTGTTTTACTGCATTTGGATTCTGACCAAATACCACAACAAATGTTTTTGTGTGTTGCAGTTTGTGTTTTGTAATTATTATAAAGAGTGAGTTTGCATAATTATGTAAGTGTTGAAAATGTTACAAAAGGAAATGTGCATTTTCATTTCACACCATGTCAGTACTAAGCAGAGTTGTATTCAAGTCCCTGCAAGTCCTTTCACAAAAATTCTCCTGTTCCCTCTTTGATTAGATTAATCAATTCTCAGTAGTTGTGGTTTTTAGGTGTTTCTTTTGTCTTTTCGAGTATATTATATTCATATAATTATTTTAATTTTATATAATTAAATTTTTTCTTATATTTTCACTATTCTATTTTTTATTTGTAATCTTAGTCACTGTTATTGTTAATCTTGTTCAAATTTTACTATTAATATAATGTTTTGCAACCACTGACAGCTGGCCACATTGTGAAGGTCACACTGCACATGTATATGTAGTGTAATTTTGATGCACCAGTGCAACTGGTTCACCTGGCTCATTTTAGACTGGGTCAAAGTACATGTACCTTGGTTGCACTTGGTCCCTTCACAGAAATCTGCTACTACTGGCTAATTTCAATGTTCCTCAAAGTTTGTGTGAAGCTACTGTTGAAGGTTGACAGTTTGCTTTCTTGTCTTATAAGTGCTTTTCAGAATTTCAGTTATTGGCAGGGCTGTTCATCATGAGGCCATGTAACCAGTTTTATTCAGAAGTTTGATGAGCTCAGTGCAATCTGTTCTCTACCCTCACAATTAATACCCTCTACATGTACACGTACATGCACATGTAGTTACCTACTTATACTCCTACATGTAGGGCAATTGTGGTAAAGTGTCTTGCCCAAGAATACAAGTACCATAACCCCCCCCCCCCCCCCCACGGGGTTCAAACCCACATTTTCCCCAGACACATAACCATTGTTCCACCACTTAGATTTATTGTGATTTTTCTTTTCTCTTTTTTTTTGGACAGAATCCTTCTCCGCGGGCGATAGACTACAACATCTATGCCACCAAGAAGACAGTGTGCCAGGGCCTGCTGGCCGTTGCCCTTCTGATGGCCAATGCCTCCCAGCTCAAGAGCCTGGTCAGCGTTGGCCATGACTTCCGCTTCTTCCGCTTCGTCACGGCGCTCATTGTCTTCTCCATTACCTTGCAGCTGGTCACCGGTATTTTCCTCCTCCTCCTTGGACGGGACAACCTGAATGATCTCTACCGGCAGCACCGGCTGGACCGAATCAACAACTGGACCACAGGCTTGGTCTTCACCATCGTGGTCATCAATGTTTTCATCGCTGCTTTCGGCTTGCAGAGCTGATTGGTGGACTGAAAACTCAGTACAGTACAGTATGCAGGTGATCTCTTAAGAGGCATGGGTGTTATGCTGATATGGGTTTGTTTAACACAAAGCTATGGTATGGTATCCAGTGTTTCAGCAAGCCTTGCACCCGTGTTTTGCACAGCCAAGTTTGAAAAATTACGTCCTATTTATTCCCCAAAACGGCCCAAGCACAGCCTTTCTAAAACAGTGTTGTGCTAAAATGTTAATGACTTTGAAATAATGTTTTATTCAGGCAAATTGGCATACAAATTCATCCGTCCCAGCATGTTAATTCATGGAAATATGTTGTTAAATGCAGCCTGCATTGATGCCACCGGAATGCACAAGTACTTTTTGTGGCTGGTCATGCTCCCATATAGACTGAGTATCAGACGTTGCATGCATTGCATTGCATATCAACGTCTGATATATGCGGACATGCTAATTTATGCGACCCCGCGCGCCAGCCAATCGGAGAGGACTTTGCAAACTTGTGACGTCATTTCGATCAGAAATGTCGACGAAGGTACTGATTGGTTGGTGGGTGTCAGCTGACCCAGTTTCTCCGTATTCATCACGGCATGTATGTAGCATGCGATGGCAGTTATAAAATAATTCAAATGCCGCCGCGCGTGTCGCGTGCTCCCCCAGTACGCGCACGCAGTACGCAGTACTATACTACGCACAGTACAACTGCAACATGATTCCGTGCGCGTGCAGAAATGTTTACATTTCTCAATGCATATCCTGGGCGCGTTACGTGTCCGGGTACGGGTAGCAACGCGCGCCTTGAACAGCGGTTTCCCGAAGGTCCAAAAAACGAGCAGGCTGATTGGTCAAAATCTAGAGGTCATGATGCGGTTGTCTTGCTTAATTAATCGCCAGATCTGCACACATATTATAGACGCTCGTCGCGTTGCACGAGCGGCTATTCCATAGACTAGCTCCCATAGTCCCCATCCCTTAAAACTGCTCCATCCATGCACACCACGACATGCACACACAAATTTGAGGTGCTACAAAGTTGTACTCCCACTTTTCATTTGTTTAGATATCCACTTTCCCCCAATCCTTGCTTAATAAACACTGACGATGGTATCTACATGTACGTGTACATTTGTACATGTTTAGGATCTCAATGCTGAATGTTACCCTGGATGCCAAACTTAAAGCACAAATGGAAATTCACACATTATCTTCTGTTCTTCTTTTCCCGGTTTCATGTCTGAGGATATCCTGCAGGAACTATTAAGTCCTGTATCGCCACAGTACATGTATAATGCATAGCTATGACCTTTATGTTACAGTATTTACATGTATTTCCTGTTCTATATATTCATGTGCTATAAATTATGCATGTTGGTAGTGCTGTGCAGTTTAAAATAAAGATGAAGTGCATGGTTTTGGTTCAGAAATGGTTAATGCACTTCCTGATGATAATGCGCTTGTAACATATGCATGTACATGCATACTCTCATTTTACAGAAGCCTTGATTTTTTCAGCATCAAACTAGCTGATGTATTCAACAAAATAGACCACTAGGTATATATATATGACCAGTAGTTATTGTGATCATTTATGGCTTGTCCCACAATTATTGATTCATGTGGTTGAATACTGGTCAAGCTATGGACCATACAGTAAACAGGGTACAATCATTACAATCATGGGCCTGGGCTATATTTAGGCTGGATTAGTCATAAGGGCAAATAATTAAGTCTTCTACCCCACTGTCTAGAGCAGGATAAGTACCAGGTGTGAAGCGAACATCTATGGGGGAAAAAGTAATACATGTAGCCACAGTCTAGACTAGAGTGGCCTAATTGTCCCATGATCACTGAAGTAAATCATGGACAAGCCAAATCTTCATGTAATGCAGATCTGCAAAGGCTGTCCTTTTTTGTGCACCCCTGGACAAGCTGGTGTTTGAGATGAGTGCCACTAGTGGTGGTCAGTAAGGGCCTCTTTAAGTTCTGCTTGTCTGTGAAAGGAATTTTGTTTAAGGTCATGTATTGTGAATGGGAATCATCAGGAGTGCTTCCCAAAAGCCCACAGAATTTTTATGGAGCTGCTGACAAATATCACTGGACATTTAGATGTTCTTGCTAAGCAAAAAAGCAACCGAACAAGTGAACATGCCTAGTCACAAGCAATTTATTTCATGCAGTATGGGGAGGGTACATGTACATGCTAAGCAAAACGTTTCTGTACCCATAAATTCTGTGTGCCTAGTTTTAATATATGATACGTGGGTTTTCTCATGAACATGTACAGGTATACCTTTGGCCCTGTACAAACAGTGCATGATGATGTTATTTATGTATGTGGATGGACGTGTATGTATATCAACACAATCACTTGATGTGAAATCCCTGCAATGGACCTATTAATTAAGTAGTAATGTGGCAGCATGTTTACCTTGTTGAATTCGTGGGGACGGAACAGTGTGCTTGTATCATGGCATGCATTTCAGCGCATATGTACAAGTTGGGATCATACATGTATCTATTTTTCCTGTTGTTGTGACAAACACAAAGACTACGTTTTTCAAACTCATCAGAAAACAAGAGTGGTTTCCTGTAGGCCCCTAATGTACAAAGTACATTTTGTTGGAGAAATGATATACTATGACGTGGTAATATTCCCACGTCTTGCCTCTTGGAAAACGTAGTAAACACGATGCAATGTCATTACTTTGTAGGACCATTACATGTTTTTTATATGCCAGATTTCACAAACTGGTTGTGTTGCACATTCAAATTTGGCAGGCTCTGAGCTTTGCTATAAATGTGAATCTTTTACTTGTACACGTGTACATGTGTACACTGTTGAAACTTTGGAGAATGTGCCCAATTAAAAAAATGCCAATCAAAAAATAGAAAAAACATTAAAAGAAATCAGTCGGCAAGAAGACTTTCCATTTTAAAACCACCTGCCATAACTTTTGTGATAGCACACCGGCCATGCAAACATAATTAATAGTATGGCATGCATTCCTTGTGTTTACTTTACCTTTTGTATTGTATCCGTTCTAAAAATCCTGTTGAACTATCTGGTCTCTGAATGATCAAGTAAAATGTAACAGTATCCGAAGCTTCCTTGTATTGGCTTGTCCCAGATTCATCATAAATGCTTTTCCATATTGTCATACCAATACATATGTACATGTAGTTCCAAATTCCAAGGACTTGATAAAGGACTAAGTACATGTACTAACTAAAAGAACTTTTCAGTTCTATGGGATGTGCCTATAGAGTTACATGCATATGCTATGCGCACACTAATTAGCAGTCATATCAGCTTTGCAGAGCCAATCGATGCAATCATAGTGTACAAATTAAAGCATAGGTTAAAAATGGCCAAGTAGAATGCAAAATAGCAAGTTATTTGCCCTCTTTCAAAATGGCTCTTGTCGCACCTTGCGCTGTCATACTTGGGCCCTGCAGTTTTTACAACATAAATGGATGCCCGCTAATGTGCTACAAAAAAGGTTTGCCCAAAAACTGCTACTGATGAGTTGTTTAAAAAGTCGGAAATAATACTGCTACACAACAAACCCCATGAAAATGTGCTGCAATTTTTTTACAAAAAGACTTCAGCCCCGAAAATGTTAACCCTTGAAAGTCATTAAATGTACGTTTATTTAACCCCTTGAGTACGTTTTTTTACGGGAGACGTCGGGGTGTCGTGGCGGCTCAGGCGTCTTCTGTACGCAAAGGGTTAAGTGACTGAAATCATTTACAAAATAAGTGGCTATGATACAAAAGCAGAAAGAGAAAATATTTCTGTATTTTGATTTAGCTACAATGAACATACCGCTACATTATACATGTGTATTATGGGACTGCACATGGTAAGAGTTTACTTCGGGAAATGCATCAAATTTGGTTTCTTCCTGATCATGCCTGTGGTGTTTGGCGGAAAAAAGATAAGAAACCACTTTCTTTATAGAGTTACTGTACTACTTTTGTACGTTTACAGTACTGTAAGACTACTATATTACATTTTTTGTTATTTATTCAAATTTAGTTTACTGTTAAGGTTATTTTAATACATAATAAATACTGTCAAACAGAAAGGTAATATTTTGTTATTTAGTTGTATGTACATGTAGATCATGTAGGTAATATTTTTGCTTTTGTGAATTAGGAATTCTCTTGTCACAATGCCCATTTGAAAGTTTGTTTTTAATATTAAAATTTTCACATTCATAATTTGTTTTAAACCAGGTGAAAACTTGATTTAAAAAAAAGTAAAAACATATTCATTTATTTATTTTTCTAAAGTTTTTTAAAGTATACTATTGAAAAAAAAAGGTTTAGTTCCATAAAATATGACACTGGTATGCAGCATCGTCACATGATTTATGATTGTGTTTAGATGACAGAAATTGATGTCGTCAGTTAGGTTTCTGCTGGTGTGACAGTCCTACGGTCATGTTTTCCACAGTCATTTTTGCCACGTTAGGCTGAGTTCCTTTGACCTGAACTACTTTTCTTTGGTGGGCCTCTGGTTGCCCTGATTTTGGGTTCACAGAGGTCACACCTGAACCCCACAATCACTGGGGACATCTAAGCAGGGTGACCCAGGGTTGGTGATAAATGTTTAGGGACAGGCTAGCCCATGTGTCATTTCCTTGTCACTGTGCAGCACATGTACCATGGACCCATGCCATCTGATCTTGACACGTGTAAGGTGAAACACAGGCCTAAGGTTTTTATAAGGGGTACCGGTTGCATGTGCTATATTATTTTTATTTTTTTGCAGCAAAGTTGTCCTTCGCATTGAACCTATATTTTAAGGCTGAACTCATCACACTGTGTATCAGAAATGTTGCTCAGCAAACTCACTGACATAAATCTAAACCATTTTATACTAAAAATGCACCATTTTGGGCTGGTACAGGAACTTTAATTAGCTGCAGGAGGCCAGGATGCATTTTTTGTAGCCCTCCGCTTGTTTTATTTTTCAAAGAATTTCTGAAATTCTTTGAAATTCTTTGCAACTTTTCTGAAATTCTAGAAAGACTATAGAACTTAAGCTAAAATTGCAACCTTTGTAAAACTATATTTAAGGCCCCAAATATCTGGTCTAAAGTTGTGCCACCTTGTAATGTACACTGCAAGCAACTCGGTGAAGACTAGGCCTTATTTATGAATTAGACGGGCCGTGTTCTTTGAACCTATGTGGTCAAGGGTCAATATGGGCTTTCGATCCATGTGTGTATAATTGTGCACGTGATCCATGTGTGTATCACTGGGGGCGTTGGGGTATTCAAACCGTGGACGAAAAATGTTGGAGAACAAAAGAGAACAATATCGTCCGCGATTCCCAGCATACATGTACGCCCGCGATTGGGATTGTGTACAAAACATATGGAGGTCTTCCAAAAGGGGGATAAGAAGACGTCCACATTTGGAGGTCGGTACACGTTTGACCGTACATGCATGTGCAGGATAGGTTCATGGGTACACAAAGCAGTGTTGTGGTTTGCAAAAGTATCTACAAATCTAAGAATTAATAAAGTATCTACTTTATTTTGTTACATTTGCAGTGCAACCTCACTTTCAAATTGTATAAACTTGTAGGCTGAGGTGACAAACATGCCTTCATTAGCTCTAATTCATTGGAGCATGGGTTCATCCATGATTTTGATTTGAGACTCTTACATTTTCTTTGTTGCACTTGGCATGTTCTCCAGTTGATTAGGCAAGTGTGCTTTCACAGGCATTGTGAATAAGGCATATGGTCCCCACAATGAGGCTATAATTGGCCTACAGGTAAAATACATATACATGTAGATTGGTCCCTTTGTCTGTGTCAGGGAATCTGACTGGATGTTAGGTGATGAAACAAAAAGTTCAAAGAGTTTATATCATTGATACTTGGTAGATAGAAAATATTTGCATTTCCACCTACATACATGGGCACTAATCGCAGAGGTCAACAGTTCCATGTCATGACTACGTTTTGTTTGCATGTAAGATATTAATACCGATTATGTTAATTTCTTTTTGGATCACGGGACTAAGTGTAATATATTGTGGATTCTTCCAATGGTTTAGTCATGTGGTAGAGGGTGTTTAAAAGTTGGTTATTGGTCTCGGGTTATAGAGCCGTGTGTGGGTTTTATTGTAACTGAGATTAAAAACTTGTGCAATATTTAATGTAGATGTGATGAAATAGTTTAACTGCCCTCTCGTTTCTGGGTGTTCATGTGAATATAACAAGATTTATGGTACACGTAGCTGTGAAAAATGACACTAGTGCATGAAATGCATGTTTAGAAAGGTGATAAGAATTGTATTCAAAGAAAGGTTGGCTGATTCATCCACCAAATAAAACGGCCAAAACTGAACCAAAAATAAAGTAAGATATCACAGTATTTATGTTGTAATTTATCTGTACCAAATTTAAGGTTATCCCATTAGATTGAAGGTGTTCAGTTTTAGAGCTACATGTATACATTGTTTTTAAAAAGCCCATTTTCTGTTAGAAAAAGGCTTCAATTCCATGTCCCTTGTTGAGACGTCAAAAAAATCCCGTCCATAAAACCTCTAATACTTTTAAATAATTTACTGCAAAAACACAGTAATTGTGCACATAAAACACCGGCATGCTTTGCGTGCAACTTTTTACCGGCGCAGCAGCGCTGTACCGGTATCGAATATTTGGTTTTAAACCCAGTTTCGAATAAGCGAATACTAAATTATTCGAAAATGCCCTGGTACATTTGTAAATCATTTTATCAATTTGTAAGGATTGGTTTTATGATCTGTGTTTTATCAGTTGGAGTAAGGTTACTAAATATGTATTCATCATTTCCTTAAAAGTGTATTGCAGTTTGTACCTCAAAATGGTGTTTACATTACCCCCATTTTAGTATGGTCGATTCCATCTGAATTTGCATGTACATGGAAAAAGAGGCTATGTAATCTTGAATGACTGACCAATGGAATGACCACTCAGTACTGTCCCTTAAGGTATTAACCAATCATTCATATTCACACCTGTGGTGTCTGGACTGTGATAGGTCAGCACGTCAGGGGGCGGTGCTTAATTGGTTCTTGTCAGACACTTACAGTGTGCATGAACAATTCCACTGATGACCTCAGTTCTAATTTAGGGATGTTGATTACTGTTGTATCAATGGGGGACTTCTTTAAATGTGTAAGTGTGAGATGTCACCTTTTTATATGCAGTTAAAAATGAGGCCTTCTGCTTTGTAATACTTCCACTGTATACCCATTTAAAATTAAGCAAAGATGTACATGTACTCATTTCTCTTTAGAGCAAATATATTTTAGTACAGTAAATTAACTGTCTATAACCCTGACATCAAAATATCTCGGAGAATATTATACATGTGTTTCAAAAGAAATATTGATTGGTGATTAAAAATGACTGTAGCCCACAATTCGACATTGAATTTTTTTAAAAGAAATTTTGTAATGGTTATTTATTATGAGACTGTACATTAAGAAATTTATTTTTATTTGATTCCGTAACATCAATCTTTTACAGAATTATCAGTATTTCATACACCACCTAGATAATCAAACAAACAAACAAACCAACCAACTAACCAACCAACCAAAATATATCTTCTGATCTGCAATTTTGTGAATTTTGTATACAATTCAAAGAGAGGAAGAAGAGATATTCAAATAAATTATTGCATGTGTTATTTGCCGTAATGAAATAAATGTACTAGCAGTACTGTGTTAAGTTTTGAAAAAGAATTGTATGTGCAGAATATGTCTTTATTATGTACTTTGTACCTGTTAGTCGGGTATCTGTTTGACTGACATGTTTTGATATTAAAGTGTTGCATTCTGGAAATATTGTGCTCCACACAAATCTTATGCTCGTCTTTTTTGTGGTAACATGTGAAAATGATGAAGCGTATTGGTTGGGTAAGTGAGTTACATGTATGTGGTTATTCTAAGAGGAACCGGAGATTAGTTATATCTGGTTATTTTGTGCAGAACCAAAGATGATTATTCTAGGAAGAACCAGGGGTGTCTTATTTTTGGTTATTCTAAGAACCAGAGGTTGGTTGTTTCTGGTTGTTCTTAAAAGAACTAGAGATTAATTATATCTGGTGAGTTTTTGCAGAACCAAAGATGGGTTGTTTACAGTTCAGAAGAACCAAAGACGAGTTATCTATGTTTATTCTAAGGAGAACCAAAGATTACTTAGAGTAACCAGAGGTTAGTTATCTCGGGTTATTCGAAGGAGAACCAGAATTGACTCATCTCTCATTGCCCAAAGAATAAGTCAGAGGAGAGATTAGTTCTATCTGGTTATTTTGTGCAGAACCAAAGATGATTATTCTTGGAAGAACCAGGAGTGAGTTATTCTAATGGAAGCCAGAGGTGAGTTATTTCTGGTTATTCTAAAAAGAACCAGAGATTAATTATATCTGGTTAGTTTTTGCAGAACCAAAGATGGGTTGTTTATGGATATTCTTTGAACAACCAGAGCTGAGTTATCTCTGGTTATTCTAATGGAGTTATCTATGTTTATTCTAAGGAGAATTAAAGATTACTTATCCAAGGTTATTCTTAGAGTAACCAGAGGTTAGTTATCTGGTGTTATTCGAATGAGAACCAGAATTGACTTGTCTCTCATTGCCCAAAGAAGAGTCAGAGGCGAGTTATCTCTGGTTATTCTAAGGAGAACCGTAAGTGAGTCATCTCTGGTTATTCTATAAGAACCAAGGCTCAGTTACATGTACGCTTGGTTATTCTAAAAGGTCCAGCTGTACTATACCCTTGTGCTTGTACTCTACCACCGTCACCAGTAGCCAGTTTTTTTCTTTGGTGACGTTGATATTCATATGCACATCAAATATTCTGTGCAAAAACATCTGCTACATGCAACATTTCATTCTTCTATGCTGACGCATAAACCATGTGTTTGTATCTGTCTGCTGGTAACGGCAATGGCATTGCTGGCCAGCCATAAAATTTACCATTAAATTTTATTGGTGTGAAATTCTTTTATTTTTGTTTATAGCAATGCTTATGACTTATAGTCCATCTGCAGTTAGGTAAAGCTTATACTTGGAAAATCTACGTTCCAGCCTTGGAGTTTTGAATTTAAAAGGAAATTTTATGATCAGGAATAACCAAACTTTGTAATACCAAACGGCACCACCAAATACGGCAGTATTTGCAAAGTTACATGTGTTGACATCATGAATATGCATGCCTGGTGTACTGTGGGTAAACAAAAGGTAACGTAAAATGTACATTTTCGTAACTTTTTTGATATTTTAGTAAATGTTCATTTTGATATGAATTATTACTTAATAGTGTTGATAATTGTCAGATTATTGAATCAACTTCAATAAATTATTGATCAACTCTGAAAACAAATATCTGAGTGTGTGTTTCTATTATTTTATCTGTTTCTGGTAATGGAACCAGACTTTCCATAGAAGTGGCCTTGATATTGTAGCACCTGAGGGTGAAAAATAAAATGGAGAGAAAATGAAGACGAATTTTATCTTGGGGGAACCTACGCAATTAGGTAGGGGGCTAGACCTCGGTCCGGCACTCTACCAACTGAGCTACATATCTTGCCCTATATTGGCGGCTTCCCAAATTGCCAGTTGTCTTTGTTCACTGAAAATCTATTAAATTTTATATGATTTGATCATTATCAGAGCTTTATGTATATCATACCTTAAAACACCACTATTTGAGTTACAATATGTTTTAAGGGACCTTTTGGCAAAGTAATCATTAACATTTTATATTGTAAATGACTTAGGCCAAAAGAAATATATGTTCGGTCTCTGATCAGCGCGTGCGTCGATTTTGATGATGCGCGTCAACTTTTTTTTCTTCCAAATTTTCCGCAGTAGCAACACCAGCTATTGCCGCACCGCCTCAAATTTTCGTGGGCAGCTCGACCTCGAAAATAAATGTTTAAGCTGTTAAACCCAAAGTCTCAATAATAGTTTGTAGAATTCAGATGTAATTTTGAATAGAGTAGGATTTTGGATGCCTAATGTTGAAATCACATCCTCTTAATCTTCATGTTCATTTTAAATAGAAAATCATATACATTTGTATCCAGGTGTTCACAGTGTAATCACTGCAATCGGGCAAAAAAATTGAGTACTAAATAAGGGGATAAAAGTGTGATGACCCGGTCTTTACCACATCAATATAGGGACCATTAGATTTGATGCGCGTATACGCGATACATATGCGGCTCCAAAAAGTCACCTATTCAATCACCATTTTGCGTTGTTATTTCATCTGGTACACTATCGGCAATTTACATCTCATATAAAAATGTTGAAATGTATAATGTAAAACTGATGAAATTATCACACAAAATGGTGATTTAATAAGCGATTTTTTCCGAGCCGCATACGTATTCCATACGCGTATCAAATCTAATGGTCCCTATTAATAACTGAGGAGGGGCGTGACTGCTGGTAATGGACCGAGCCGAAGGCGAGGTCCATTAACAGCGGTCACGACCCTTCGAGGTTATTATTGACCGTTAAAGACCGGGTCATCACATTTTTATCCCCATTCTAAATGCCTTACAAAAAATGCAAAAACCTCCCCGTAAAAAGGACAAAATGTGAAGCTTTTTCACCCCACTTTTTCTCCCATTTGCCCAGTACAAAACACATGCGTACGTATCGGCCTCGTGAGCGCGTGAAGGCGCTTCGCTCGTCTGTTGCGTGCGCGTATGCACATGCACGAGATGCAGCATTTTATACGCGTGCATTAGCGTTGTCTTACATTATGAAGTTCAGTACATCTTGTGCACGCACCTACTACGCTCTCCCTGTTGCGTATCGGCTAATAACAGCTGGTTATGACGCTCCGTGTTTAAACAACTTCCAGCCGTGTTTAAACAACCATTCATAAATGCCTCGGTGAGTTTCACTATCCCTATAGGTCGAGAGCCTGTCACGTGGGTGTGTTTAAACGGTTGTTTAAACACGGCTGGAAGTTGTTTAAACACGGCGTAGTAGGTGCGCGCACAAGATGTACTGAATTTCATAATGTAAGACAACGCTAATCCACGCGTATAAAACGCTGCATCCCGTGCGTGTGCGTACGCGCACGCGACAGACAGGCGCGGAGCGCCTTCACGCGCATGTGTTTTGTACTGAGCAAATGGGAGAAAAAGTGGGGTGAAAAAGCTTCGCATTTTGTCCTTTTTACGGGATGTTTTTGCTTTTTTCGTAAGAAGGCATTTATGAATGGGGATAAAAATGTGATGACCCGGTCTTTACCAGTCAATAATAACCTCGAAGGGTCGTGACCGCTGTTAATGGACCTCGCCTTCGGCTCGGTCCATTAACAGCGGTCACGCCCCTCCTCGGTTATTATTGACGTGGTAAAGACCGGGTCATCACACTTTTATCCCCTTATTTAAACACACCCACGTGACAGGCTCTTGACCAATAGGGATAGTGAAACTCGCCGAGGCATTTATAATTCTTTAAAATAAATACCACTCGACATGAAATTGCAAATGTGATAATTCACCTTTTTTTTTATTCCTGCTATGGGTTTTGGTATTTTCCATGCATGTGATAGTATTACAAAATAAATTAGCAAAAATAACCACAAAGAGTGTTCTGACCATTTACAAATTGACACGAAGTATAACTGCAAAATATTGCTATTTCCTCATCCCTACATGCAAGAGTTATGTCTTCATAAAGTCAAACAAGCCCAAAAATATTTGCGCTATACCTTAAACCATTTACATACATTTTGCACACAGGACATTGCGCAAATGGGATTTGCACCTTCTTACATGAAAAACCTTAATAAAATAAATAAATAATACTTATGTTGAGTGAACAACCGAGTTGTAGTCGAGTCCCTGCAAGTCCTTTCACAAGTCCTTTCGCAAGTCCAGTCTGATGTCCTTTCATAAAGCCAGTCACAAGTAAAACTGGATGAACAATGACAAAGGAATGCCTTTGTCAAAGCTCATTTGAATAGCTTGTGAATGGAATTAGGACTGGAGGGCTTGTGATGGACTTGCAGGGACTTGTGATGGACTCGACTACATCCCTGGTGAACAACTTCAAAGTCCCCTTTTCAAGACTGTCATAATTATTGCTACTTTGACCTTTATTCTAATAAACTTTATAGCACCAATAAAAGACACAAATTACTGGAAAGATTATAGATTACGTATGGTCCATATAACCTCTCCTCATTTCGAGCTTTGACTCATGAAAGGCACACATTACCTTAGAGGCACCAATTGGGTACAAAAAGCTTTCATCCTAATATTGCTATGATTGAAATCATCATTCAAAACTAGAATATAATGATATACACGACCATCCCCTAAAAAATCCACCCTTTGTCTGAAAATCATTGAAAAAAAAATAATTTGGAGAAAACGGGGGAATTGGAAAATCATGTTGGAATATTCAGAGTGGTGCCCTAGCTCTGTAGCACTTTGGTTGCTTACAGTCTTCCTCTTTCTGTAGCACCAGTCTTAATGTCAATGGTTTGTGCGTTTCCCCCACATTTCTCCATAAATATTACGCATTGTGGTATAATTTTTAAACTTCATTAGGTAACTTACCAAAGAGATGAAATTTGGCGGATTTCAGGGCTGTGTGTGCCTTCAACCATGGAGAAATGTGTCTTATTTCTCCATGCTTCAACCTTCCACCACAACATTTTTTGTGAGGTCCCACATTTTGTCTTCAGAATTGGTTTGAAACTGCCACCAGCATGTTATAATTAGCTTTCAAGTGCAACCTTCTAACAGACCGAACAAATAGTGATGTCACACTGTTTAGCATGTCTGCCACGTGGAAACATGCGGAAAGATTACCACGTAGTACGTACATCAACGTTGAAGTACATGGGTTTCCCTGATTATTTTTAACTTCCTTATGAGACATATGGCCTGTCTGTTTCACACAGATCTGGATCTCGATCAGTGATCCAACTGCTCATTCTCTCCAACCATTAGGCGGTATCTGGTGTGTGGACCAACGCACGGATCTGTGTGAAACAAACAGGCCCTTAAAACCATGGTCTTAAAGTTTGTTGCAAAAACGGGCCAACTTGTATGTAAGGCATGCTGTGCAGAGTTGTAGTCGAGTCCCTGCAAGTCCTTTCACAAGTCCTTTCGCAAGTCCAGTCACAAGTCCTTTTATAAAGCCGGTCACAAGAACTGGATGAACAATGTCAAAGCTCATTTGAATAGCTTGTGATTGGAATTAGGACTGGAGGGCTTGTGATGGACTTGCAGGGACTTGTGATGGACTCGGCAGGACTACATCTCTGATGCTGTGATACCACCACACACTGTTCTTTCCCCACTGGCTGCATGAACGCAATGAGATAAATATGGTGTAATGTAATTACATCATACATTGTTGGTCTATTGTTTGATTGCGCTTGAAAGCTTACGACATGCTGCCATAGGTCAATTTCTAGTTGAAGTACACCTCGTGGCTTTTAAAGGACCCTAAGATCTTTTACAAAATGACAGTTTTCACATCATTTCAAGATTTAACAAGATCAGGTTCAGCCAAGAACTGTAGTTAACTATTGTTGATTGTTTGACAAACAACATTGCCTTAACCCTGTCTGGGTAACCATGTCGAGTCAATCATCTTCAACCAGACTACAGGGCAGATCATGCTAGTTTTCAGTAAGCAGCCGTTTCATATGAAACTGATGTGCCAAGTGGGTGTTACTGTGCACGTGTAGTTGGGTCCAGTGTTGTAGTCGAGACCTTCATGTCGAAGACCGAGACCGAGACCAAGGCTTTCGAGACCGAGACCAACACTTCCGAGACCGAGACTTTTGCAGGCCGAGACCACAACTTCCGAGACCAAAACCGAGACCGAAAACGGAAGAAAATCAATTATGGTGTTTAATAAAGCCGATTTCCCTGCTTTCGATCACATTAACTTCTGTTTGTAATGGCGAGTGAAGGCAGAAGTTGTCCAAAATATCTCTGAAATTATCTTCGAGCAAAATTTGCATTCTGCAGTGCTTCTTCTTTCGCTGCCCGACAATACCTTATGGTTCTTATAACCAAACAGCACAACCGCCGATTTATTTGACATAGCAGGGCCGTTTTTAGAACTTTATTTTACGTAGTCGTAAAAAAAAAAACTTAGCATGCGTCGTGAATGTACATGTAGGGCTAGCGCGTCTAAATATTTGCACACGTGCGATTTAGCGCTAAAAGTAAAAGCAAGCTTGTCGTCGAAAGCCCCTACGATGTGCGCCAGTGAAATACTTGGGCGATGCACATCCCCAGGTACCAGTAGTCCAGTACTCCGAATAAACAAGCCGCATATACTGGTCTCCATTTCAGGTTCAATCTAATTCTTCGACATGAAAACTTGCACTTACAACGTCCTTTATGTTTGGAATGAAGACTAGATTTGTGTGGCGCATCGCACATATTTTTGCTGTGGTCTCGACAGGTCTCGAGGGTAAAACCTGAGACCGTGGCATCCGAGACCGAGACCAAGACCGAGACCCGAGCATTCGAGCATTCGAGACCAGTCCTCCTGAGACCAAGATTTTGTTAGGACAAGACCGAGACCTCAAAAGACGGTCTCGAGACCTACAACACTGGTTGGGTCATTCCATAAATTTGGGGTCAAAAAGTGTGACATTTTTGGTGTCCCTGTTACATTCTGACATGTATAAGATTTTGCAATTCAGGACACATTCGTTAATCCCAACAGTCCTGAATCCTCCAATTTCAATACGATTTTTCAAACCACCTAGGGAGTTAGGGTTAATGCCTTCTATCTCCAAGACTGATTATGTCAAGCAAAGTACCTGCCAAACAAGTAACAAATGGTGTGAAGTCAATTTTAACCCTAACCCCCTTGGCCCTTATTGCTAGGAACCATTCTCAATCCTCCAAAATCCTCCTGTGCTTCAATCACCATTCTTCCTCAATCCTCCTCAATCCTCCAAAACCACCATGAGGATTGGAGGATTGAGGAGGGTTAGGGTTGATACTTGATGGAAATTACACAGGTCAGGTGTAACAGGTACACACACAAAATGTCACACTTTTGGACCCCAAATTTATGGAATGACCCTGTTATGCAGTGACCAATCACAAGTAAACCAATAGTTTGTCCAAATGTCTTGCTACATGTAGCTGTACATTAAAACATCTCAAATCCCAACCCATTAAACCGATGTGAAATATTGGCTTTGTTAAATGTCTCCCAAAACCAGCCCCCAGCAGTCATCCGGTGTATACACTTTATCTCACTCTACAAAGACTCAGTTGCAATTTTCAGACCTTTCAATTTCCCATTATTGTGATCTAGGAAAACCCTTCACATGTCGCCGAACCTGCATCGTAGATAATGGCACAATAGTCCCCTAGATTTTTGTTGTTGACAATTTGAGTTTCTGCTACCAATTAAATTATTAATATCTAAATTATCATTCCTGAAAATATTAACTAAAAATTCCATCCTTTTAAATGTAACAATTTGCAATCTTTCAGTCAAGTTGTGCAAACTCGATGAGTTACGCAGAAGTTCAAAGCTTGATTTCTCAAAATGAAGTCAGCTGGTTTTCTTAAATTCCTGACAGCACAACTCAAGTTACAGACATCCTGGAATCATGAATAAAACATTTTTGAAAACAACACAGTGCCTTCATTAATGTTATGCATATAACACAATGATGACAAATTTCACCATGTGAAGGGTTTTCCCAGATCACATCACATATCTTTTGATAAAATAAAAGAGAAACTTTCCTTACAATATGGGATATAGAAAAAAGCAGCATACATGTTAATTACCCAAACAATGATTTTGTACAATAACAAAAAAACCCATGCATCGTTCACATGATGATTCCTTTGTGTAATATGTAAATAAGCTTCGAGTTATAATCAGGAAGAAAGGTATACATGTACCGGTAACTACACTATTGATATATTCCTACCATGCACTTTATCAATTGAAATACATGATTTACTGTACCGAATTTAACGACCGAACCGAAACACAAAGTCTCATGTAAAAATGGTCTCTAAATCATCAGTTCTATTTTTCTATGATAAAGATCTGACAGAGGCAGTGACACGGAAAGGTCTATAACCTTAACCCTGCTAAATCCAACAATGATAAAAGCTGAATTGTAATCTGTTGCATTTAGCAGTCAACACAAACTACATAGTGTGTTGTATATTGTTGTATTCAGCACAGTGGCTGCTCCATGTACATATCTGATCGATTTTGTTGTGTGAAGATGGAATTATTTTTTTGTATTCAACAGGGTCGAAGCTAAATATGCCTGTCAGCTTATTGGCATACACGTTTTGGGCATATTAGGTTAGAAGTTTATTTTTCAAAATCCAGATCCTGTTGTACAGCCATCCAGCTATAAAAATTCCAACATTTGTCAAGGGAACGGTTTTACTTTACTAGTTATGCTGCTTTCTTTATCAATAATTTAGTGACTTCTGATGCATGGAGTGGAGAAGGCAATCAACAAATTGTGTTGAACTGCCACCTTAAAAAAAAAAAATCTGAACCGTCAAAAAATATTTTATGCCCGGCATGCACATGTGAATGACATCAAAAGAATTTAATATCAACACAAGGAAAAATCATCAACGAAATACACGCTGACCTAACCCTGATTACAGAGGTCGCATGTATACCTGATTATCATACAAGTTAAATAATCCAAACTCATGTTTACACTATTGCACTGGTGCGGTATGGAGGGCTTTCCATACACGGATATTAAAAAAAAAGATTTCCCCTCCATTTGGAAACTGTACAAACATTGAAAGAAATAATTATTTTACCAAATATAATTTTGTGCACGAGTCACTGGCAAATACAAGTCCAGCGAGGGCGCTGTTTACAATTAATGGTACAAGTAGTTGAATTGACTTTGCTGGTCTCGAGTTCAACAACTGCACACTAATTTGGGTAACTCATAATACAGTGCACCCCTGACAGCTTGTCCTCGAGCGGCCATTTTCTTCAATGCATCATGGGAAAAAGGTAAACATCAGTTAAAATGCACGGTGTCATTTCGCACTAGGCAAACAACGCAGCAGTTTCACATTTAGTGGTTATGCAAACTCCCACGTTGTTTAACATCTCCGGGTGTTTCCGGATAACTCAAAATTCGTGAGCCTTCTGAATGACTTTCGAATACTGCAAAACTGAAATATCCCCACAAATACCCTTCAGATGTGATACGGGACCATATGTCAACTGTAAAGTTTGAAAATGGCATCTCGGGTGCAACAGCTTGGTGGTGCATTGTGAGTTGGCACCCCAAATGGAGCTAGCCCAGCACCTGAAATTTTTGATTAAATTAGAAAATTTCCTTCGTTGAATAAACATCTCTCTTTCACAAAGACCCTCTTTTTAAAGGAATTACATTCTTCCAATCGGTCAGAAATGGTCATTCAACCTTATAAAATTGTACTCAACAAAACCATTCAACAAAAGTTCCAAATGTATGTAACAAATCACTAAATGTGAAAGACTACACAAATTAAATACTGTTGTAAAGTAGTTATTAAATAAGACAAAATGTATTTCAACTAAATCTTTAATGCTGAACGAAATACTTAATTCTTAATATATACTTTTCAATCAATTTACATGGATTAACACTGACATTTTTTCAGAAAAATTATAAATGCAGAAGAGAAAAGTGAAGATCAAGAATATTTGACTTATTTTTCAATTATTCATTAATTTTTCCACCCACAGAAAACAGCAACTTCACAGCAATCTATTTTTCAAACATGTAATAGGAACATATTTCATCAAATGAGTACAGATATGATAAAAACAGGTGCTTCTGCAAAGGAATAAGCATGAATGACTAACTCGTACTTTAATTGAATTTTATATGAGCAAAGATTGGATTTCTTTTTACATGATGTGGCATGAAAAAAATGGAAGAATCCGATCTTCATTATTGGCCTGGGCTAGCCCAACAAAGGTGGCCATTGCTCAGTGCCTTTTTTTTTTGATTGGTCAATATTTCACAAAAATTGTCGATATTTCACATATTGGTCGATATTTCACATATTGGTCAATATTTCACATATTGGTCAATATTTCACATATTGGTCAATATTGGTCAATATTTCACATATTGGTCAATATTTCACATATTGGTCAATATTTCACATATTGGTCAATATTTCACATATTGGTCAATATTTCAAAAATGGGTCAATATTTCAAAAATGGGTCAATATTTCACATTTATCTTATTCTGTCTGGCTGTTATTAATGGGGTGCTGGTATGCCAATACGAGCTTGTGTAGCCAAGCGTAATGCACACAATAGGTAAACAATGGATTGAATATGAGCAGCAATGCGCATATAAACAAAATCCAGCCAGGTGGTCTTTCTCAAACCGTGGCTAAGGCCATCGTCCGTACTCAACGGGTTAATGAAATAGACAAGCATTGTAAACCGATGGGGTTTTCATATGCCTGTACCCAAAGCCCGGTAAACATTTGCTGTGAATGCCAAAATGCCAGTTCACTCTTGGAGCGTTTTCACATCTAACCAATAAACAGACGTGGCCATAGTCAAGGTTGCAGTGAATGGAGTACATGGCTATATATGTGTTGTATAATGTTCAGCTGTCATTCTGAATTTAGCCCAGGAAGAGACGTGGCTGTAGCTGCGGTCTGACGCCTACTTGAAAACGAGTGTGCTGTAGTATGTACGTATCATAATCTGTGCTTCATGAAGCTAAGTTGTGTGTGAATTGTATTTCCACATCTAGTCCATGAATAGCTGTAGCCGTAGCCGTAGCCCTATACATGTACATATACATAGACATAGGCATAGCCGCAGCCAATGGCATGTGTAACAATTTGTGTGCTAGAGAATGCGCTTCATCAAGCAAAGTTGTATCCAAATTGAATTTTTTTCAGAGGCCACGAATAGAAGTAGCCATAGCCACAGCTGCATGATTTGGACCCGGTGTTACCCAAAACTGTACTCGATCCCTACATGGTGTGCTGGGAGTTATCCTGGCTGCCCTGCCGGGCTCCATCCTGTGAGCCTTGCCACTGTGCCTCGGTGCCCGCTGGTGGCCGGTAGCTGTGGTGGTTGCCGTTTGCTGTCTGGGATCGACTCAGCGAGAGCTCCAGCTGGTTGCCCGATTCCGCAATCAGCGGCACGACCATGCAGCAGTCAAAGTCCTTCGTTCTTGTTTGATTAATCTGGGGTAAAAATCAACAAATTTTTTCAAGTACAAGATGGTACTCATAGCCATTAAACAATCTTGGGCGTCAGTCCACTGTGTGTGGTTCAAAACTTAAAAACCAATTTTCAAAGTGGATATCTTTTTATAGAAAAGCAGTTATGAATGGCAAAAGAAGTGCAATGACCCACTCTTCACCAGTCAATAATGAGCTTGCAGGGTCGTGGCCACCATTACTGGATCTCCTCCTCGCCAATTGTCAGCAGCCATACCTTTTTCGTTCATCATACTTTTATCTCCTTATTGACCAGCAAAGTTTGGGTCATTATACAAATACTACATGGTTAGAGGGGAAACAGGGCAATCTATTTTTTCCTCGGTACTGGCTACAGGCCAACCACCCTGAACCCTGCTCTATTTCCCCCGACACAAACCATGTCGTATTTGTTTCATTGCACCTTCTAAATATCCATTCTGCTTCCGTGAATTAGCATAAAACTTGCCTAATAATTCACCCAGTTCCGTGTCTGACAGCGCATCCGAATGTATTAAAATACGTACAAACATGATTGGATTTTGACTCCGGGGATTAGGTTGTAGGGAAAACAGTAACAAATTACATCCTAGGAGATAGGCCTTTTTCAAAACAGCTAAATTTGTTTTGGTTGAGTCATTCTTGACTGACCAATGAACTGGTACTATCAGCTCATGAATATTTAGGTGTAATAACACACTTTGTTCCCTTATTACAAAACACCACATAGATAGTATAGAGTCTAAAGAGATTCCTTGTAGAAAACTTATTTTGAAAAATGAGCAAGTGACCCACAGTTTCCAACTAATATCTTATTTTTCTATTTCTTTTTTTTTAAATGCCTTTTAACAGAAAAACAAATACGACAAAATAAAAACATACAAAATTAAAAATATTATTTCAGTCCTGTGGTGGAAATAAAGTGTTTATTTAAACAAAGCAGCCAAGCATACCATGTGGTTTAACGGCCACGTACTGTATGTTTACTATGTATGATTGCTCCAAGGCGGTCTATGCATGTGGCATTATGTACGTCTAGTGTTATGTATGTATTTCCATGGTTGAAAAGGGTCTATAGCACACAGAAAATACTTGGAAAAACAAAAATCAATGCAGTTCTTACCTGTAGGACCCTATCAAATGGTCTGACGTTCCCATTTCTCGCTGCTGGCCCGCCAGGCCGCACAGTATTCACAAACACCCCTGGCTCATAGACACCGTCTGAGACACTAAAGCCAAAGTCCTCCACGTCACTGTCCTTATACAGCGTAACCCGGTGCAGTTCGGTTGGGTTAGCTGGCTCAGCGAGGAGTTCATTAATCTCTGCCTCCATAGCTGTCATGTGGTACCCGTCCACTAGTCTGGTTCCGGCTGGCATGCTGTAGGAGTTGTAGTGGTTGGTCAGGTGACGGGTTGATTCGGGACTGCGTGGGTAGCTGGTGTTGTCGGGGTACCCCGTGGCGATGCTTTGCGGGTAGCTGGTCTGGGGGCTGATTAGGTTGGACTCCGGGCTGGTCCCATTGGCCACGATCCCTGAATCAATGTTCCTGAGGTAGTCGTGTTGTCGCGTCAGCGAGGATTTCCTGGATGGGGGTTTGGCAAGGTGGTTATAGCGATAACCATCCTCCTGGTCTGAACTCAAGGGGTCGCTGTAACCGCCAGAGCAGCCACGGGTGGTTCCGAAACGCTCCTCCTGTTCATCCTCACTGGCGTCATTAGGCGATGTGGATTGGGAGGAGGAACGCATCCGGCGCTGCTGGCGTGGCGGCCGGCGGGATGGTGAGGGGTACGCCCGGCGGACGGCAGGGGAGTTGGAACGCGAGTTTGAGCGCGAGTTGGACCGGGAGTTGCGGTTGTGGGTGCTGTGGTAGCCTGTGTCCAATCCTGAACCTTCCCAGGAGTCCGCCGAACCCTAGTGCATGATGGGAATTATTCAATTCCGTTATCATAAAGTGGTGCAGCAGCATATGAACTTAATATGCTTTTACTATCATCAAACAAACCGCAAGGACTGATATCTTTACATATGAGTGAACAGCGAAAACAGACCAGGGGTGAGATTTGAGAAAAACGAAAAATTCAGAACCATTTAAACTGCATTTTCTATTTGATAAGGTTCAAAATTGAAAAAAATGGCGTCTTTAGAATTAAAAGAAGACTGTTTCAGGTTGCAGAAATCATTCTGGAATGAAACAAATTATTTAGTGACCATTCTGGAAATCTGGAAGACGTCTCACCCAAAATCCTGAAATCAGGAAAAATCCGGAGAAACCTCACTCCTGACAGACAAAGAGGTCGCAGGTTCAAATCCCGCTCTACTCAGATTTCTTACTTAGGCCAAAAAAACAACTTGTGTTGCCCTTAAATGGGAAAAATTGGGAGGGAGGATAGTCGCTTGATTTGTTTATTATTATTTTTCTATTTTTACCATCCATGAAAACAATACTACATGTCGTGTAACTCAGAAGTCGGGAGGCAAAAAGTAAGCTTATATAAAAGTGAGATGGCGAAATGCAGGATTGTGCCGTCTAGCTGTATTGAAAGACAATGACTTTAATCAAACTTGCTCATTTTCTGCGGGAATAGGTGAGTTTTTAAAAAATTCCTTTAAAAAACAAAAACAAAAACGCGACCCGACTTTTGTGACTTTTAGGGTCGGTCACGGAGGCCGACAATTTATTCTTTTGGCCTTATATATTCATCACAAAATCAATGGCATTTCACACCTATGGCACACCTAGGATATTTGTCCGAGGTGGGGCAGGTCCCCAAATTTTCAAAACCCTTAAAATTTGGGCATTCTTCAGACTGGATTGGACTGAAAGTTTTGCTGGCTGTTTTTACTGGACTTACAATAGATAAAAAAGCCACTATGTTCGTGAGCTAATCCCCCAAGCAATCTGCTGTGAACGAGGTTAAAGCAGCATTTCACTTAAGAAAAAAACGGCTGGAACAATCAGTAACAGAACTTACCATAGATATGATTAAACCTACCTGTACAGCAGCACCGATGGGCGTACTGTGGGCCGTGGGATTGTTACTTGATACTACTGGGTGGAAATGGTGAATGGTTTGTGCTTGCATCACTATGGCGTCGTTATTCTGTTGTCAAAAAATAAATTGCAGTTGGTTTTCTTCCTGGAAGTGGTTTGGGCGAGGTGGTTGAATACCATAAAAATAGATCTCTAGAAATCTTAATGAGGGCGCGCACAGTTCATCGAAACGCGCATTGTATGTACATGACCTGACCTGACCTGACCTGACCTGACCTGACTTGACCTGGGGCCAATTTCATGGAGCTGCTAAGAACAAAAATTTGCTTAGCACCAAAAAGGTCTTGCTTAGTTAAAACAGGTTACCAGCCAAAAGGCAATGGGATTTGCATGCTAAGCAAACAACAGCTGAATGCCAGCCACAGGCGATACACTTCACATCAACATTTGGTTGATAAGCATGTATTTACCAAGGAAGACTTTTCACGCTAAGCAAATTTTTGTGCTTAGCATCTGCATGAAATTGGCTGCTGGATATGCATCACACGTTCATCTCCATGGTACATATCCATAGTATCCCAGATCAGGGCCCAATTTCATGGCTCTGCTAACCACAGCTTTCTGCGCTTACGATCATCATTTTGTGCTGGCAGAAAAATTCTGCACTCACCCTGTCAGCACAGAATCTTTAGTTACGGGATGTACGCATGCTCCGGAGCCAAAATTCCCCGCTATCGCGTGAAATACGCTTGCCATAACCACGGAATTGGGACCTGGTCATGTCATGATCATCATTTTGAAAGTTTCATGCCCACGGGGTATGCACTACTGTCTAATATTCCACACAACACTATGACGTTTGGAAGCAATAAACTGAGGACGTGAGCTAACTAGGCGCTGAGCGTTCACTGTTCCATCCAGCGTGCAGTTGCATGAACCTCGACATGACCCAATGACATGAGCTGACCTTTGAATCTTTGAACGTATGTGATGCGATCAAGCAAAATCAGTCGGAACTCGGCAATCCTTGTTTTGAGATATGAGCCAAAATTTGTAGGGGTGGAAAGAAAAAAAAATTGACTGTTTTACAGAAGGGAAAAATATTCTTCTTTCACAACTTTATCGTGACATGATGTATTATAAGTGTGCTAAAAATGACTCAATTAAAGTACTGTAACTTTAAACTTGATTTTCTCAGTTTCTTTCTTTTTAATGTGCCGGTGTTCAAATATTTTTTACTTCTTAACCTAAGGTCGTATTCACATGGGGTTTTCACTAATATGGAGCTTGAAGTATGCTACAAATGAATATGTAAAAATCCCAAAATTGACCATTGCCGAGTTCCGACTGATTTTGCTTGATCGCATCACATATGATTCCCAGGTCAAGTTATGTCCTTGTACGTGCGTACGGCCGCGGGAGGCAAGTTCCACGCGTGCATGCAATGTACGCACGAATATTCATACCAACATTTGACGTTATTAGGCGAACAGTGCCAATGGGTACTATTAGGCGAGTGTTATCAATTTATCATTTGACAGCCTTCGAAATGGACAAAACTGTCAAAAACTGTCAATTTTTTCCCACAGGCTCTCGAAAAGCACTGAGCATAATAGAGTGCTTCATACAACTAAGTCGTGAAAGGGCAAAAATGTCTCGTAATTTACATCATCCCCGACAAAAACTGGTTGGAGTGTTATGATTATGCATTGTTAAATACCGATGTACTTTACAACATAACAAAAAGGTTGAGGAAAAAATAAAGTCCATTAGCTTGTTCACCTGTGTGACTGCTTTGTCCGGTATGCTGACTTTGCTTGCCTTCTTGTTTTCTTTACTGATCTTCAATGTGACGATGTTACCGGCGTTCTGCAGGAGTCGTATCGCTGACGTTAACGTCTTGCCTCGTAGACTGGTTCCACTGATGGCTAGGATCCGATCTCCTATGTGTAAGGCCCCCGTCCTGTAACACAGAATCACAGGAAATGTCAACAGATCTTGTGTCTTTAAGATATTTGACAGGGGGTGAGATTGGCCAAAAATGAAAAATCCACAAAAAATCTATGAGGACCCCAGATCAACATATAGTTTGTATTTGCCTAAAGGCACCCCCTTAAAATATCCGTTTGTATTGGTCTATTTCCACTTTTACAAGTAAAACACCTTTAGAACAACACCTTAGGAATTCCAGATCGCAAAAGAGATTCTTTAAAAATTCTGAAGTCCTGACAAAACATCCTGAAATCTGCAAAAATCCTGACAAATCTCACCCCCGATTTGAACAAAATCTAGGTTGGGTATGCAATTGAGAAAAACCTAACTAGCTGGACTCAGGAAAAGTAACTGAGAGGAAAACATCCTAGGCTGTCCGCACTGGACTTAAAATGGGAAAATTACCCATCGTCACGGTAAGTTTTACCAAAAAAAGTCTAGTGCGGACAGGGCTTTAGAAATCTCCAACCAAACTACATACTTTGGTTGGAAGTTCAAAGTCAACAAATCCTTTATAGGTAATAAATAACAAATATACAAGACTTGGAAAGCATCTCATATAAGAAATTCATTGTTGAGCAGGCATATGTTACAATATACTGGCTGTTTTCCCGTCGACTCCAAGTGTCAAAAATGAATCTTTGAGTTTGAGAATTTGAGTGATTCATTGCTCATCATGACTCAAGGAGCCACCAAAATGTGTCTCATGTTAAGATACCATCTTGAGGTTTGAATTTTTCTCAACAAACCCTTAAGCACATCGGTCAGCATGTCAAACGTGCAAAGTGGACATAAGTGTAATGCTGTCGTGCATCGTTGTTTTAGTTTTTGCACACCTTTCTGCCAGCCCTTCTTCCGTCAGTGCCGAGATGACAATGGGGTCAAACGGCTCCTCCGTCCCCGAGATGGTGATGCCCAGAGGGCCTCCGTGGCGGATTAGCTCCACGGTGAAGGATATTGCACCGCTGACATCAGGGTCTTCTGTGATGTATTCAGAGCAAATAAACCAATCGATCAATTTCAGATTCATCCCAGCCGGGACCAATTTTATAGGTTTGCTAAGCCAACAATTTTCTGCTTACAGAACCTCCGTCCATTCCATAGAGGCCATAAGGTTTATGCACAGCAACAAGCTTGCTAACTTCACAGGCAGAATTGGCTTAAAATAGTGACGCAACAATAGAAATCTCCTTACACCTGTTGATGTATGCAGGGCCCCAATAGAGGAATCCCACAACGACGAGTTTAGCGCCGATCTGCGCACTTCGGCGTTTGAAAACGAGGATCTCAATGTCACAGTAAACAACTTTATGCTAATCGTGGGCCTGCGCTGCCTTTTTATGGCCTGATTAATTAAAGCATGAATGAATGTGCTGAAAAGCGATGTTTTGTTTGCCATTGACATTCTTGCTTTCAACCCGGAAGTGCGCAGAAGGGGCTAATGTGAAATTCCTATATGGAAACCAGTTTAAAACTGTTTGGACACACCCTGGGTAAAGAAATGTAATAAATAAATAAATAAATGCCTTGTCCATGAAACAGCACTTCACCCCTTGAAGTCGGTTATTTATAATAATGTCTGGGGTGCAAAACTGACACAAGAGGTATGTGCAGCCAAGCGTAACATACACAATAATCCAACAGTGGATTGAAACTGCAGAAAATGGCGTGTATAGACGTCATCCGGCCTGGTGGCACTGATTTATTTTGCAGTTATAGCCGTCATCCGGCTTCAAAGGGTTAAGCTAGCAACATTTTTTCTGCAACACTTTGAAATTGGTCAAACCAGTTTCCCTCAGAGACAGACGAGCTCCATTCTGATCAGTAATGACTACCTGAAAATGTCTCATCTTTCCTGACTCGCAGCTTGACAATGTCGTCGGCTTGTCTCAAGATGTGAGCCGCCTCCTCCACAGAGAAGGTCTCCAAGTGGATGTCATCGATCGCAAGGAGATGGTCACCAGGCTCCAGGGTACCAGTTCTAGCACAATAAACATATTTCAGTCTTAGAGAAAGATTCTGCTGGAATCAAAGCGTCAAGCCCTCCTAACTCAAAATATTCAGAACCCGACGTTAACAAATTGATAATTTTTGAACTTTTAATCAATGTTTCCTACCTGGAAGGGCATGGAAACTTAAAAACACTGTCTTTGTTCTTAAATTGCTAAAACAAAAGCTGCACTTTTTTTTTATAAATAAATGAAATAAAAATATAATAGAAGCCTTTAAAGCTACAACCAAAGCTTGTGCTGTGTTCTTATTTCCAAGTTATGACAATCCCTAGTGCCGAGCATAGTAAGGCGTGTGGGCGAATTACAAACGGTTTGTGAATCGTTCGACGGTATGCAAATTAGGTCTTTAGACCTTCAAATGGTTTGTAAACTATCATTTGGGCCTCGCTTTCAGACCCCAAACGGTTTGCTTTTTTGTACCAGCATTAAGTGCCCAACAAAAGAGGCTGATTGCCTTTGGGGTTTTACCAAACAAAGGAGCGTCCTGCCTGCTGGACTTCAATGGCTGTGCGGCTGCTAATCCTCCAGGGTTAATTAACCCTGGTGGATTAGCAGTGGCACAGCCATTTAAGCGACCACTGTTATCACAATGGAGGCTAATCCGATAAGTACTCCATTGTGCAGCCTAACAACCTCCAAACTGTGAGCGCTCAAGTGTATATGTTTGGGCTGGGGATTAATACGTTTGGGCTGGGGATTAATACGTTTGGGCCCATACCTTTTGGAAACTCTCATGTAATTTGCACTGACGCCTAATTTATAAGTAGCACCAATAAAGCTAAATGACAATTGACAATAAGACTTCAGTTGTTTAAACTTTACCTGTGAGCTAAGCTTCCTTTCTTGATGTCTGATATGAGAAGGGCATCCCCTGGCCTTCGGTTTTTGGGTGCTGTTGGTAAACATTTAAGCATTTTTCAACAAAAAAAAAACAACAAAATCTTCTTGGCATTGTTCCTGCATTAGTCTTGTAATTATGCAGTACAAGTAAAGTTTTGCAGCCTAAAAGCTACCTATTGGACCTAAATGTAGTGTACATGATTGGTCATCGTTGCAATTTTCAGAAATGGGCGGATTTGGGGAATAGTATTTTATAGGAAATATCGTTCCACTGACCTGTTCAAAGTATTAAGTTCTTGGATGGCGAAAAAAACGGCGTTCGTTTTCAACCGTCGGGCAGCATTTGTTATAGCGCCCTCTTGTAAAATAAGCCCAATTTTTGTAAATGGGATAGTTTTCAATTGGTCACATAATATGTACATAGGTCGAGTGGTATGTATATGCGGCGAACGTCCAAGATCCACTGCATGCACTGGTTACAACGCGTCGCTTCGGTACACTACGCGTACGACACCTACACACACGTACGATAATTGCAACCTTGCGCCCGTTTCAGATTGTTAACCAATGTTAGACAACGCGGACTACATTCGGTCAATAGAGGGCAGTTTTCCAACGATTGTTCGGCTGAAAAAACGATATAAATTTTCACTTTTCTTAAAAACGACAGCACACCTGGTGACATCATTTCACAGGATGATTGCGACTACAATTAACTTATAGTTTAGTAAGGTATTTCGTAATAATTCAGTAAACATTTTTTGGGGGATTACCAATCGTGTACACTACATTTAAAGGAATGTTGCCACATTAAACTATTTAACCCTAAATAAGGCTACGTCCTCCATAATCAACTGGGCAGTTTTTGAGGATTCTGCATTTAAAAATGGGAGGCTAATTTGGGAGGATTGAGGCCACATCCTGATTAAGTCTCGGTTGATTCTTCTCGGAGGATTGAGACTGAACAGTTTTTGAAAGAGGAGGATTTTGAAGGTTGATTTTTTTTACGATTGATGTACCCTTCCCCCCCCCCCCCCCCATATCGTGCTGGGTATCAGTATATTAACTGACTTGCTGGGACTGTCAAATGGGGGGATTCTTTGTCTAGCCAGCCATGGCAGATATTCTTTATCAGGAACATTGGGGGCAGACACGGCACAACTAGAATGGATGAGAACAGAGGAATAAATCTTTGAGCACTTCACATGAAACTCGTCTTCTGACATCAGAGGGCGTTTCCTGAGGTCGTCACGGCCATTTTGTACAGAAAGGTTGAACCCTGACAAATGACGCATATTTATGAATTTATATCGAGTTCAAGCTTTAAGCAACTTTTATCTTCTTAGCTGACCATCAGTCATGAAGTTCTGAAAAAATACTAAAAATATTACAATACACTTTCACATTAATAGATCAGTGCACTTCGATTCGGAGTTGAAAGCGAGGATTTCAGTGGTAAACAAAAAATGCTATTGAACAAATTCATTCATGCATGAATAAATCACGCCATAAATGGCAGCGCAGCACACGTTCAGCGTAGTAAGTTGTTTACTTAGCTATGAGATCCTCACTTTGGTAGTGCACAAATCGGTGTTATTTTCGTCAATTCAGGATTCGTCTATACTGGCAGTCATTTGTACTCACCACTAAGCGTGATACCTAGTCCTTGATCTGAAATTGGTAGTTTGACACTGAAGATCCCACTACTGGGTACAACAGACTCTGAAATGAAAACATTTATACAACATTACGAAAATAATAATGCCTTTGTAAAAGAAGGATTGAAAAAACAGTAAGATTGAACAAATAATTCAAAATGTTCCTTTTTGTCAAAAGTACAACAGTATCATTTCAAAAATATTTGTCATATATGTAGCCGTAACTAAAAAGAATTGTGTTAACTTGGAGTAATGTCAAATATTCATGCTATTTGCCGACATATGAGAGTACTGCTGTTGTGATGTCATTTTAGGCACTAACTGTATTCTTTTCGCAGTTGGTGTACAAAAAACAATTTAACCTTTGGCTCACTGCAGCAATTTGTTGAAGGGACACCCAAAAAACTCATTTCAGATTCAGCAACCTTAAAAACAACAACATTTCTATTAAAAAAAGGTTGATGGCAGGGTCTGAAACACCTACAGAATGGCAAAAGAAAGGCTGCAGGTTATGAGATGAATCTGACTTTCTTTGTTATTGACCTATACTGGTGCAACATGGACAGCCATTGCTAGGGTGTTTCCACATACCGTCTTTTTGTCAACCCCAAGCTCCGGTGACTGAATACAATCAATACTTAGTCATACCAAGCATAGCTTACTCTATAGGTCTGGATGGCCCCCTATCATGGCGGCATTTCAAGGGCCCTTTCGGTGAAACAGAGAAATTCCAAAAATCCCGAAAAAAAGGTTGGATATCTGAACTTTACCTGCAACATCGAACTCTACGAGTAGCGTACACTGCTGGCCGCTCTCTCTCAGTAGCTGATTGGCCTCTTCAAGGGTCAACTCATCGGTGTATTTATTGTTGATGGTCACGATCCTATCACCAACTTGCATTACACCACACCTGTAGAGCATTGGGGAACAGACAAGAACTGCTTTACTTAATAGTGTAAAAGGTTAAGGCCCGAAATCCATTCTCGTCCAGGGTTTACAATGGAAAGTGTAGGTGGAGAGATATACGTACCCTGTGGAGACATGAAAACAATAGAGACAAAGGGACTGAATAGGTCTTCACTAGGCAATTCTATGTGTTAGGTCGTCTCCACAAGGAATTGTGTGTACAAAGACTATGGGGGTTTGCTTAAAAGTACAATGCCATGTCTCCACAGGGAAGCAAAAACGTGGATATGTGATGACTGGAGTGTGATCGCTGTGCGGTCAAATCTGTCAGGCCGCAAACTCTTTGAAACTGAGTGAACGTTTAAGTCAATTGTCTGCATCCAGAAGGAGTTTGCCGGCCCAGGAACTGGACACAATGGACTCTCAAACCGGGCCAGTCTTCAAGTAGAGGCTGGGCGGGTATCCAACCCAGTTTGGGAGGATTAAAATGAACCGGTTTGGCTACCGGGACCCAGTATACATACCTGGCGAGAATGGACTTCGGGCCTAAGGCGTAAACAGTATAACAGGGCTTGAAATTCGCACTGGACCGAGTCTTGTAATTACAGTGCTGGTTTGGTGCTTTCCATGACCAACAAGTCTGATGGGAGAGCAATTTTTCCCCCAAGTCACACTCACCTCACAGAGATAGAAGCTCAGTGCACTACAGAGTCCAACAGCAATTTATGTACAAATTACCTACCAATTTCTTGAACTTTCAATACATTTCAGTTTGACTCATTGACGAAAAGTAGTTCTTTATCTAGTGAATTTTTGTTTACGGTGTCAGTAGATTTCTTTCCGGTCTAGTAGATTTCTTGAGCTATGGTACTATACTTGTGATATAGATTTTTTTCTCCGAAATCCAAGCTTTGTACTGCTATAAATGCATTAATATCAGACCAGAAAAATCTTTGGAAATACATGTATGTAATTTCAGAACAATTTAACAATATTTCTTTGCAGCTGAGGTTTCTTGTTGGAAACTTTCGTCCATTTATGCATACTTTTGATAATCTGAGGTCCGAGTGAATTTGTTTTACCACGTTTGATATTTATGAAAATGTGGCAACAAAAAACCCCACAAAAGATCACATCTGTTCGCCGTTAGTTTATTTGTGTACATGCATTACCACCAACAAACACTTGGTCAGATTTAGACTGGTGCTGTAGCACATATGGCATCCATCTCGTCATGACATTTAGACATGGGAGTAGTGGGACTGCAATACAACTACGCATACATCTGGGTTCCAATGGTCTGACTTTTCCAAAATGACTTTCAGACAAACGGCACATTTTCAAGGGATTGTCATTGTACAATATTCACGATATTATATTTTATTACACCTTCTAAATATTCATGAGCTAATGGTATCAATTCATTGGTCAGTCAAGAATTTAGATGTTTTGAAAAAGGCCCATCTCACGGGGTGTTATATTTTATTATGTACTGGCTACAGGCCTACCACCCCGAACCCCGTAGGCCTGTAGCCAGTACCTATTGCCCTATTTCCCCTCCAACAATGCAGTATTTGTATACTGTTTTAATAATTGAACCATAGCAATTTGGGGATGAATGTTTTTTATAGCCCAATTGGCACCTCCAAGGCAATATTCCCTTGTAGTACGGCTTTTTGCAATCATCTCTAGGACAGAGCTCAAGTTGCAACGAAACACACCCGATTAGAACACAGCTTTTACCTGTCTGCTTTACCTCCCGGATCGATGAAACCTACAACAGCCGCCGACCCAAGTATCTCCGTGGTGAAGACACCGCCTTGCAGACTAAAGCCAAAGTCATAGCAGCGAGAGTACAGGGTGACCTCTGTGGTGTCAGTGCGGCATACCTGGGTGGTCGTTCCCATACCGTTGATGGTTGATGTTAATGATACTGCAAAACATGGAAATGTACAATGTACAAACTGGTTATTGACCCATTGAATACGGATGACGGCTATAGCAACGGTTTGAAAAAGACTACGTGGCCCGCTATCGCCTGTATGCGCATTCCAGTATGTACTCAAACCATTGTATGCCTATTGTTTGCATTACACTAGGCTGCACAAGCCCATATTGGCATACCAGTGACCCATTAATAACAGCTGCACAGAATGTGTTAAACTCGGGATAGATTTTTGTTTATATTTATTGAATCTGGAACTGAACCAAGGATTTATAGGAAAGTCACTATACTCGTCAAGAAATCGCCAAGAGAAGACACAGAAAGAAATGGCACACTTGGGGAAACAAATCTGATCAAGTAAACGCTGACAATCAAATCCACATACTGCCCCTGACTGGATTCGAATGGGGGTCACCAGAGGTGGAAGGTGAAGCATAACACTGTGTTGAACTAATCTGGCTGCCTTGATAGTTGCAGATCAAGTTTCTACAAAACTTATTTTTGATACAGATACATAACAAAATCTCAACAAATCTTGCTTTCATTTTTCGGTTTCGCTGGTCATCACAAAAGTATTAAGCTCTTGAATACGGATGATGGCCATAGCCACGGTTTGAAAAAGACCACCTCGCTGGTTGTCAACTAAATGTCATCTTGTTCACTTTGAAAATGTAATCAAATTTACCTAGTCAGTTTCCCTTGTGGACTGTTTGACGAATTATAAGTTAAAAATTTGTATCCTCATTGAGTGATCCCCACAATGTCGCTTCCCAGGTTGTATCGTAAAATCTGGTGTGATTCCTTGCTATTTGGCATTCTGGGTTTATGACTTCTGACTAGCGCCCACCCGAACAAAGATACTGGCAATTTGGGAGACCGCCAACATAGGGCAAGATAGCTCAGTTGGTAGAGCGCCGGTACGGTAACCCGGAGGTCGCAGGTTTGAATCCCGCTCCTGCCAGTTTCTTTCGTTTACTTTGAAAAGGTTAATTCACATGAAGGGGGGGGGGGGGGGGGGGGGGGGCTCCAAGTGCTATGAATAGGACCACTCTATTCAGTGTGGTAACTATTGTTTGCATTTACGCTTGGCTGCATAGCCTGTTCTTGGCATACAGCCAGACACAAGGGGTTGAGGGTTACTTGGAGTTTCTCAAAGCTCAACTACGGAATGGTTGACACAATCAAATGGCATCGTGTAGCAATCCCTTTAGATGTTACCATTTCTCAAAGGCCAAAACATGGAATGGTTGACAATCAAAAAGCACTGTGGAGCAATCCCTTACATGTGGACGAGGCTTTGAGGTTCTTCGCCTTGAGTTTCCTGTTGAGTGCAGTCGCCTGCTGTCGGCTGTTTGTCAGCATTCCCTGCGATCTACCCAGACTGTTGTAGCTGGAGTTGTTCAAGTGGCTGACAGGCGTGGTAGATCTGGACATGTTAGCTGCTAAATTAAGAAATGAAAAAGTGTGCATGAGTAGAGAAAGGCTTGGGGAATTAAAAATCAAAGTCACAGAGATCGGAATAGAGTGATGACAGAAATGGAATCCAGCATAAGAGACATTGGAGAATTATTACAATTAGCATCTATTAAGAGATTTTAGTATTAAAGAGAATATAATTGCATTTAAATAAACCCCAAGGAAAATTGATTTAATTTAATTTAGGATACTGCCAACATCGGGCAAAGTAGCTCGGCTCGTACAACACCGGTAGGGCCTTCCAGAGGTCACAGGTGGTCAACGACATTTTCTGTCATTTACATATACGCATGCAAGGAATAAAATATACATGTATGATGTACGTGTGCATCGCCGTTGTCTGTCGTATTTCAGCTGCAACTATGGAAATTTACACACAACCTCTTGAATAGTCGATGCCCATAGCCGTGGTTTGAAAAAGATCAACAAGCAGTTTGTCATCTATACACGCATTCCTGTGCATACTCAATCCATTGTGTGCATTATGCTTAGCTGCACAAAACCGTATTGGCGTACCAGCACCAGCACCAGTTGTTAATTGCTAAAAAATACAGGTATCAAAGGAAACTGCATTAAAATTCAAAATGATCTCAAAGTTAAATATCCAACTTAAAAAAACAAAAATCTTATTTTCACAGTTATTAAAAATCTACAGATGGGCGACATAGGACTCAATGTCACAAAGTCTGTCAACATTTGAATATCCAGCAGCCTACCATTGTGGCCCCTATGGTCCCTCTGGTACGTCAGCATGGGGGTCATGCGACTGACTGGTAGAATCTCCAGCTTGATCTGTTCTGACGGTGTGGCAAGCAGCTGGGTGGAATCAGGTACTGACATGTGGGTGGTGTTGATGCCATCAATGGACATGATCTCATCACCGACGTGCAGGGCTCCACACCTGATGGGTTTGTCAAACCAAGTCAAGTCAGCGTTACGCCGCAATCATTCTATCATACTATAATTCCAGGAATCTCTGTGTGTGTATGAGTATGTATACCAGCAATCGAGGACTAGGGACAAAAAGGTCAGGGCATAGACAAAGGGTCCACGATTGACCAAACGTCCACGATTGAAAATCGTGTACAAAACATATGGGAGGCCTTCCGAAAAAGTTAGAGTATAAACAAAAGAGGAACAATGGGAGGTCTGCGATTGCCGGTATTTACACACTTGTGTGGGTGAGTGCTCTTGTATTTTACTACATTCGAGGACAAGAGGAGAAAGACAATACAAAAGAATCTTTCTTGTCTTTGAGAGTCGGTCTTTTGTTAAAATCGGTCCTCGAACATAAAGATACGTGCTTAGTCTATAGGGTTGGGTTCTATTAAAAGAAGAATAGGAAACACAAAGCATTGTCCTCACGAGTATAGGAAAGTACGACTGCGTGTATGTACAATGTATGTGTGTCTGTCCATAATTCAATTATCTCCAGAACCGGGCACTGTATGAAGCTGAAAATCGGCAGGTGTATTGCTCAGGACCCAAGAATGTGCAGTGTCAAGATTAAAGTTGTTTGGATGAGCGGTTTTTTAAAAAGCTGCAAAAAAGAAGCAATACCGGAGGCCTATAGACCCGCAAACGTAGCAGTATAGACCGCCACGCATTGCTGCACATTTTGAACGGGCACTGCACTATACCGCCACGGGTATAGACCGCCACGCATGCAATGGGGCGTGATCTAATATGCAAATTAGACGCATGCACATCAGTGTTACAAAACCAGCTCTTCCCCAGAAACTCACTTCCAAAGCCGTGATACATGTGTGGCATGGAAACATACACCTGTGGCTTTATTAAATGAAAGCCAAGCAATTTGTTCGTTCCGAACAGGCACATTTTGAACGGGCACTGCACTAGTTCAATTAAATTTGGCCTCATTCATATAAGACGGGACCAGACAGCAGTGCACAGACTAATACAGTTTTTGTGTGCCAACATTAACGACCTTAATCCTGACGAATCTACCGGTAATAAGCTCAAATAGCTCTAAAATTCTGTTGTAAATTTATCTTGTTGGGTTGAGCAGTTAACACAAATGGCATATTCTGGTTGGATCTTGTTCGATCCATCAGGATGGAAACTGCCATTGGGCTAGATCGACTGTTGTTGGTTTCAGCAGGGTGTGGTGTGCTGTTGGGCTGGATAAGGCTATAACGAACACCACTCTAACAAACACTTGGCTGTAATGGACATCGTCTTCATCTCCCAGACTATTGTATTCAATACTTCTATTATTCAATATATTTAGTGATCACTATACTGCATGAACATTTACTTCAATGAAACATTTTCTGGTTAATAAATAAAATACAGAATTCAGAGTTAAAGTGAAGTACGACAGACGTTGCGTTGTTTATTGGGATTTGATGCCCTGCTTTCTTCTAATTTTCTCCACAGCTTACAGAGAAAAGTCTTATATTGCTTATTCAAGTAATTAAACAAAAGCATGGTTTTGTAGTGAGAATCACACAATATCTCAGTTTTGCATCATTAGTAATGGTTTAACATTAGCAACCTTCAGAAAATTGCCTTGTGTTCTCAAATCTCTTGATAAAACAACAATTTCAAGTATTCTCTCTAGTAATATATGGAAGGAGTGGCTTGTCTTTTCTTTAAAAATTGAGTTGGGAAAAGCAGGTAAAATTACTGAACGATAACATGTACAAAAACGTCTTCCTAAGTGCCAGGATATTTCAATACCAAGACTACCGACAAACAAAACATTTTTTTGATTGGTCTATATTAAAAAAAAAAAAAAGAAAAAAAAAAATTAAAAGTGCATCCAACCTGTCCGCAATGCTCGCTGGCTTGACAGCATCAATGACTAAGACTGACTTGGAACCCTTAGTCAACGAGCCCAGGGTCACCCCTAGGTTGGCTCCGGGGGTCTTGGCCACCTCAACTAGTAACGGGCCGGCCGCATTTGTTACTGCCTCTGCAGGATGATTATAAGAGGTACATTGGTTATTGATAAGTTATTAAATATTGATAAGTTATTGAATATTGATAAGTATGGATGGAGAATTTGGCAGTCATCCAATTACTGATGAGTACCAAGTTATGCGCTTGTATTTCTCAATAAGTCGGTGATATATTTTTGTCCTTGGGGTAAAACAGAGAATATTTTGTATTACTCTCGGACAGGATGTCAATCCATCAAAAATAATTCCCTAAACAAATGCCAGAACTCATCTACATGTATATTTATAGGTAGAGAAGAGAAACAGATGGGATCTTTTGTAATCCGAGCTAACTGTACACTGTGACATGTGTCCATTCTAATAAATATTTATTCAAATTGAACAAAGAAAACTGGCAGGAGCAGGGATTCGAACCTGCGACCTCCGGAATACCGTCCCTTGTGGTTTGTTTGACGAAATAAATTTGCATGCAAGCAACCAGTACAAGTGCATGTACATGGGTCATTCCATAAATTTGGAGTCCAAAAGTGTGACATTTGTTGGTGTCCATGTTACTCCTGACCTGTGTAATTTCCCATCAAGTATCATTAAAATTGACTTCACAATATTTTGTACTTGTTTGGCAGGTACTTTGCTTTACACATTCCCTCTTGGAGATAGAAGGCATTAAAGAATGTGTCTTGAATTGCAAAATTGTATACATGTCACTATGTAACAGGGACACCAAAAATGTCACACTTTTGGACCCCAAATTTTATGGAATGACCCATGTACATGCACATACATTGTATGTGTAACATTATGATGCCGTTTCATGTACTACAGTTAGACAGAATCTCTTTTTGAACGGTAAAACACAGGAAAGTGTGGACATTTTCAGGCAGGTTTAGAATCTCTCCAAGCCACCTACTTTTTTGGCTTGTTTCAACCCCCCCCCCCCAACAAAACAAACCTGCAAAGAATACAAAGATAAGAGAAGAAATGCCTATTTTCAATGTCTGCCTGTTTTCAATCGATTTGGGGACTCCAATGTCACTAATAGCCATCTTGAAATAAGAATGTGGGCTGGCCTTTTTTTTTATTATTGCCCGATGATCTAAAAACTGAAGCAAAAAGGAGACACTCCTTTTCTTTTGAAAAGGCATCAAAGCTAAATATGTTTTTTCCCCTGCCTTTTTTTTATTTGGCCTGAAATTTTTTATACTCAGCACCTACATGTACATGCACCCGTACAACTGGGAAATAAACAAGTTGACACTATGACACACAACAATAGCACTCTAATTTCCTCTAATTTCCATCTTGGATGTAGTCCAACATCCCTTTGGCTTAGGCATGCAATAGAGTTTACGTCCCAAGATACATACATAGGGTTCTACTTAACCCCTTGAGTACGGTATTTTAAGGGAGACGTCGGGTTGCCGCGGCGGCTCTGGCAGCCAAGCGAACCGCTACAATTTGTATGTGCAGTCAAGCGTAACATATACACAATAATCCAACAATGGATTGAAACTGCACAAACAGCGGCCAATGGCGTCATCCGGCCTGAGATTTGAAGGTTTGCATGGCGAAAGGGCACTAGATTAGAATAACTGGTATGCGGTAGCAGTAAGCACCATGTAATCGATCTCTTTTGTGAGTTTGTGTGGTTCTGAAAAGAACCAGAGTAAATTGTTGTAGTAAATTGATATTTTTTTTGGGGGGGGGAGACTGACTGTATGATAGGCATGGAGTGGACCAATCAGACTCAGTCTTACATCAAGTCTAACATACAACAAATGAAACCCATTTAAATAAATGCAAGATTTTCTGCATTTGGCAAAGCACATATAACAAAGTTGTCCCACGCCAGCATTTCAAAGATGAATCCCTAAAACAATAACACCTCGACAGAAGTAGCAAATGACTAGGAAAACTATTACCAAATTATCCACAACCAAAGTTGCAAATTTGTTAAAACATGTTAAAATTGTACCTTTTCAAAACCGATGTCCAGGGTGCTTGTTTGACACAAAAATCATTTGATTAGTAATCATGAAGGAAGTGATTTGGATTAGATAAGATAATTAGATTAGATTACATTTTCAAAGTGAACAAAGAAACTGACAGGAGCGGGATTCGAACCTGCGACCTCCGGGTTACCGTACCGGCGCTCTGCACTATCTTGCCCTATGTTGGCGGTCTCCCAAATTGTCAGTATCTTTGTTCGGGTGGGCGATAAGATTACATTAGACATCAGAATGGTAATGAGTTTGGTACTGGTAGTCTGTTAAGCCTGGTTTCCATAGGGTTCAAATTGTCATCACCAAGAGTGTCATTGGCCCTGTTTTCTCATTGACCCGCTCTACAAAAAAGGATATTACATGTATGTCGCACTATTTGAAAATACACAAAGGGCTGTTCTATGTGAAGGGGGGTAAAAAATCTTCATCCAAGTGATTCTTTTCTTTTTGGTTTGTTGGCTTCTATTATGTCCTGGGTTCCCACCATTTCATGAAAACAAAATTCCCTGACTTTTCCCTGATTTGAGGCATTTTTCACAAATTCCCCGACTGGAAAAAGCAAAACTCATTTTCCAGGTTTTCCCCAATTTCCAGGATGCGGCGGGAACCCTGATATCTATATTTCTATAATTTTTTTCAGAAACATTAATATCGATGAATTTAAAGATCAAAAAAATAAATGTTGATAAAAATTACTTCTACATTTGTATCTTATTTCTTTGCACTTTTTGTGTTTAAAGGCCTATATCTCTAAACGCACTTCCGTTAAATTGGAAAATAGGAGTATATATCTCGAGAAAAATGCGACAGGGGTCAAAACTACACCAAATTAAAGCTTAGAATGTGACAAATTCAACTATGTATACATGTATAACTCATTTTAAAAATTTTGCGACATAATACCCTTTTTGCATAGCCGGTCACATTTTGACTTGCACATACGACCAGAAACAGCAACAAAAGTTTACAATAATTGAAATTGATACAAGTGAGGTACATGTATCAGTTCAGTTAAGAAGTCATAACCACCTCCCAAAAAAAACAAAAAAACAAAAAACGCTGGTGGCAGTGGACATAACGGTCCTTTTTGCTTGTTCTGAGCATGTGCGCATAGTTCTGAGCATGTGCGCATAGTTCTGAGCATGTGCGCATAGTTCTGAGCATGTGCGCATAGTTCTGAGCATGCGCACAACTGGTGAGAGAACAATGGATAAGGACCGGTGTCTTCTGCCATCACGTATCTGAAAGTCTCCAGGTCATGGCCTATCTTTACATTGGTGTTTATCAGAGATGTAGTCGAGTCCATCACAAGTCCCTGCAAGTCCATCACAAGCCCTCCAGTCCTAATCCCAATCACAAGCTATTCAAATGAGCTTTGACAAAGGCATTCCTTTGTCATTGTTCATCCAGTTACTTGTGACCAGCTTTATGAAAGGACTTCTGACTGGGCTTGCGAAAGTACTGAAAGTACTTGCAGGGACTCGACTCCAACTCTGGTGTTTATTGCAAAACCAGGCTTCACATGCGTATCTCTACTAAATATACACACACATGAACCAGCCTACCATGACACAGTCTCGGCATTTCACATCAAATGGACACAGCAAGCACAATATATTCAAAATTGTTAGCCTTCCGGTCTAGATTTTTTCCCAGAAAAAATATTAGCCGTAGAAAGCTGGGCATGTTAAGTCCCCCAAAAAATTGTTGTGTTGCCCTCTGCGACCAACCCTAAGTCACAAAAGTCGGGTCGCGTTTTTTTTAAATTTTTGAAGGAATTTTCAAAATCTCACTTTTCCCGCACAAAATATACACCTATGACGGCACAATCGTGCATTTCGCAATCTCACTCTTAAAAAAGATTACTTTTTGCTCCAAATTTAGATGACATGCAGTAATGTTTTGATGTTTTCCTGGATGGTATAAAAAAAAAAAGGACCGACCGACCCTCCCCATTTTTCCCATTTAAGGGCAACACAAGTTTTTTGGGGGCCTAATTGTACAGTAGATTTACTGATTATTGTACTTTGATGAACCGAGTGTGATGTAGTATCCAGCAAACACTGAAAAAAAATGTGCACATACCAGTGACTGATTTCCTTCCTTCATAACCAAACATCAGTGGGTACAATGTGAAAGATAGGAAAATGAGTCAGACAAAAAAAACCACAAAAAAAAAACAACAACAATAAAAAAATTGACACAGGAAAGACATTGCTTTAATTGAAAAGTTTGTTTGACGAATGAAAAGTTACTAAATACCAAAATTCACTGTAAAATTAGTACTGTTTGATCCTCAAAAAATCATGCGGTCCACATCCCACAAGAGGTTTCCGACTTTATAGGAAGCTCTAATGCAGAAAAACAACACTGCCTTTGGGGATTTTATGTCGTTTACAATGTTTATCTTGTGTCAATAGACTTATGATACTAGTGGTTTAATCCTTTGTCGATTTAAATTCTTATCCTTGAGTAAGTTTTAACACAGAAACATCTGCAAGAACTCTGGTTTTATTGTAAAAAAAAAAGCCCCGGTTCAGGTTTCCGATCCTGTGTAAATACCTCGCAATTTTTTAATCGTGAAAAATGACCACTGCAAAGCTGTGGTCGATATTTACTGCGACAAATCTGATGCTGTTCATGGTGTATGGGTGATTTGTACATGTACTTGCACTTGTGGATGTGTTTGCTAAAAACCCTAACAGTCCTGAATCCTCCAATTTTAATATGATTTTCCACACACCCAAGGAAGTTAGGGTTAAGGATTTGGCTAAGAGATTACAAAGATGAGAAGCTTACAAAGGTGTTGAAATGTCAATAGCAAAAAGGCAGTGGAAATCTTTGCTTTCTCTCTAGTAGAGCGTTTTACTCACGATAAATGCATTAACAATTTCACTTATTTGCTAAAAAAGAAATACGGCCTGCTGTTAGGTATGGCGCAGAAAAGTCTGCTTTTCATTGCCCCTTGGTTAATTCTACTTCACATTACACTGGTTCCGACCCCCGAATATGTAAAATATGAGGACCGCTAGATAGTACAGACATGAACTTTTTTGTTGGCTCACGTGCCCAAGTACTATAATAATGGATATTTTACTAAATTTTTATTTACTAAATTGTTTTTAAGAATTTGCTGCTTTTTTCATTGTCATTATTGAATTTAAATCATGGGAAAAAGTTCTCGTAGCTGTTCAGTTTATTAATATAAACACCCTAATCAGAATGATAATGGATGGACCAGGAAGCAGTCTACCTTGCTTTGATAAAAACACCCTCTATTGTCTGCATAAACTCACCCACGATAGAGACGTCATACTCTACGAGGAAGGTGGCGTCCATACTGCTCTGCTTCATGGCGTTGAGCGCCTCCATGTGTGTCAGGCTGGACAGGTTGATTGCATCTACTGATAGGATACGGTCACCAATCTTCAGGGTACCATCCCTGAGATGAGACAGTGGGTCAAAACAGGGTCAGGGGTTAATGACGGTTATTCTCACCAGAGAGAGTTTCACCATTCCTATTAGCAAAGAGCCTGTCAGATAGAAGTGTTTAAAGCTTTCTTTAACCCCTTGTGTCTGGCCGTTATTGATGGGGGGCTGGTTTGCCAAGAACGGGCTGTGCAGCCAAGTGTGGATGCAAACAATAGCCACCACACTGAAGAGTGGTCCTATTAAAGTACATGTATATTTCCGTACAAAGTACTTCCTGATTGTGATATTTCATGTATTTTTATGAGTTTTCGTGGAATGAAAGGTTTTTGTGTTTTCAGGAAAGATTGGTTTGAAAAAGCTCCATGTATTCATTACAATCCCATTCAAGAATGATATAGCTGAAACATGAATGGATTGGGTATGCACACGGATTCACATATAGATGACAATTGGTCAGGTGGTCTTTTTCAAAATGCAGCTACGGCTGTCGTTTTTATTCAAGATGTTAATATCACCAGCCGTAGCACCATCTTGGCTGGTGCTCCAGCTTGCTATTTGTTCCTCTTTGATAAGATTCAGCGGCGTGTTTCAAATCTGGTTGGTCAGGACCCTGACATCTTCCCTGGAACCCCTTCATGTCCAATGCTCTGTTGCTTCATCGAACCTCTCGTATCGATACAATCATGGAAGGTGTTCCAGTGGCCTTTCATCATTAGCCCCCCTGTCCAAACTTTCAGGCACTCTACTCGCCTGGCTGCCTCATCACATCCTTTCACTGTTGTTCCAAAGGCTAGTACTGTGAGATACTCTTCAAGTTAGTTCCCTCGTACTGCCTCTCTTTGGAACTCCTTGCCTGTAACATGTTTCCCTTCCACCTATACATGTAGTCCTGACCAGGGCGGTCAGGTTGGTGTAGTGGTTCTTTCCTCACCTTCCACCTCTGGTGACCTTGGTTCGATTCCCGTCCAGGTGCACTATGTGGATTGGGTTTTCAGTCCCTACCTGATTGCGTGGGTTTTCCCCAAGAATAACTGTTCAGGGGCTTTCTTCCCACTACTAAAAACTAAAATTTCCTTCGGCATCTTCTATCAATTCAAACTGGGCTTTGGGGGAGAACAGTGCATTTGCACTGATCAGGCTACCCAGGATAAATAAGAAATATAATAAAATAAAATAGTCTTTCACAATTCACAGATTGTGATTTGTCTTTTCTTGTCTTTTCTTGTCTTTTGCAGCCCACACCTTGCGTAGCCTTTTGGCCTTAAAAAAAAATAATGGAGAAAAAAAATCAGCTGGGGCTGTTTGAATGTGTCAAACCAAATATATTCTAAGAAAAAATTCAATGGAGAGAGCATTCGTGTGTACATGTTTGTAAGCATCAGGCCAGGTATGGAGCGCAAACAGTAGGGTGGCGAAGAGTTATGTTTATCCCTTAAAAAAGAGATCTTGTTTATCTTCATTGGAGGGCAGTGTAGTAGATGATTCCTGATCTGAGTCTGATGCCAAAACAGTGAGAAAAAGTCAACAAAAGTTCACTAGGAGTTCAACAATTTAAAACTGAGGGTGAAACTTGTCCTAGTTCCCCCACCCAAAGAAAATTTCTTTTTAGGTTTTTAACTATTTTTATATTATTTTATTTTTAGTCTATGTGGAAAATCTCCTACAGTATGCGAGTTCTTTCAGCTATCCCCAGCTGACACTGACTTTATTTCGGTCCTTTTTGTCAGCAGTCAGCACATAAACATCAATCAATGGTATTAGGGATCTTATCTACACAACTGTGACCTTCTGTAAATCAAGCCCTAATGACTTGGTGTGTTAATCATGCTTGGGGCTATCCTGACAGTATCAAGGCTTGGATGGATTCCAACCAAGCAACCTTGGGCGAAAGGAGCATGCACATCTTCAGAATTGCCACGTTAACCCTAACCTTGCTAAATCCAACAAAAACCAACAATGGTAAAAGGCTGTTGTAATTTGTTGGAATTAGCAGTCAACACAAACTACACGGTGTGTTGGATATTGTTGTATTCAGCAGGGTAGCAGCTAAATATACCTGTTGGATTTTGTCGTATTTTGCAGGGTGAAAGCAGACTTCTCGTAAAATTTCAGTTGAAATTTGTTGGATTTGGTAGGGCTCATGAAAACCTATTGCATTTTGTGAATTCAGCAGGGTAGCTGCGAAATACCAAGGCTGGTGTGTAGGATTTACAGTGCTGAATCCAACAACATTTGCTGTTGGATTTTGTTGGATTTAGCAGGGCCACACGAAAAACACTGAAGGGGGTTACGGTTAACCAACACTCTTTCTAGAGATACAGCTGGCTTTTGAAAAGAAAAATCAGAAAAATGACAAAATACTGGTCTCGGAAAAAGAAATTATGCATTTGGTATTTGGCTATAGCTGCATTAAACTCGTCCCCCATGGCCATCGAGCTGTTGGCTACCACTAGCCGTCTCTTGTCCTGGTATTGGATCATTCGCATATCTAAAAAACCTTGGTTTGGGAGCAGTGATTGCTTGAATTTTTTCAGGGTTCCCATAGTAATCTAAAAACCAAATTCCATGACTTTTCAGGACTAAGATATGACAATTTCCATGACATTTAACGCTATTTTGCAGAGAAAATTTGTTTGGTATTATCATACTGATGAACCGGTGATGTTGAGCTAACCATTTGTTAGCTTTTGAAAATAAGTTTTAATTAATAATGGCCTCCTCCTGACATCAAAGCGGCCCATCAAAAATAAACCTTGCATGATATTGATTTCCATGAATTTTCCATGACTTTTTTATTTTTCCCAATTTTCCATGACTTTTCCATGACAACTTTTTTTCCAGGATTTTCCATGACCCGTGGGAACTGTTATTTCCAGCCATAAAAATCTCCAATCGGAGCTGGTATTGCTAATGTTGAAACTATGTACTGATAACGGGTAGAGGAGATTAAAATTGCGCTCGCAACAGGTTCACACAGGAATGATTTAAAACGAAAATTTAGAAAGGCACTAATTTACCTGTCTGCTGGCCCTCCAGACCTGATGTGTGTGATGGTGAGGGGGCGTGTCTTGCTGGGGTTGGCATTGACTCCGCCCCTGGTGACAAAACCAAAGCTGTTCTCCTCCTTGGCCAATCGAATCTCCATGTTCTTGGAGGTTACTGTGATCCCGTTATCTTGGACTAGGATAAAAAAAATATAAAAAAAATAAAAAACACACATTTTACATGGCAGATGAGCTATGTAAATCAAACATTTATCTATATAAAGCAAACATCCCCTTAAGCTCTCAAATTGTATTTGGTAATTCCATTATTTACCATACCTAATGACCACTTTACATGTACAGTACATGCGCCTTACATTTTTTAGTGGATCTCAAGATGTTTGTTCTGGTTGCATTGTATACACGTACATGTATGTTTAGTAGTGTAATGGGGGGTTTTCCCATAGAATTGGGGGGGGGGTGTTAGTCCCATTCGGGGCATTCCATTGGCTGTAATTTTTTCAATACCCCTTACTGTCCTCTTCTTTTCTTGTTTTTTTCTTGTGGGCCTTGGGAGATTTAAACCCGACTCCCTACTATGCCATTGCCGTCTGGGGCAAAAACTGCAACATTGGAGTTGCTAGCTCGAAATTGTACTGTAAAAAAAAAAACTTCCAATTCACGATAATTGCAGACGTGTTAAAAAATGTGTTCTGCGAAGGTGGTTCAACAAATTTTTTTTTATTTTTTAAATTCACGTCTGAAAGGTGAATTCTTTTAAACATACATTTTGTTTTTGAATTTCTGGTTTGGAATGGCTAACCCCAAACAGGAAAACTATCCAGGGGCAGACCCCAAGAAAAATGGAGGGATGACATAAATTGGGTTGAAGGACCTGGACAAAGTGAGCAAAACAAAGAGCAACTCGGAATAGTCCGACAGAGGGCTACATCCCTAGGTACACCTGGCTTAAAAAAAAACAAATTCTCCAGGCAGTAAACTTAGGCCAAGTCACCCTGCAAAACGCCTCTTGTAGAACACATGCAGGTTTGACCAAAATGTTAATGTGAAAATGAGGAGAGAAACAGTCCTGTTCAGCAAATATACCGACCTGTGGGTGGGATCTCATACTCGATCTCCAGCGAGACCCGCTCCCCAGCATTCTTGAGCAGGTTGATGACGTCCTCGTGTCGTAGCTTGGTCGTCTTGATGCCACTGACTGCCGTGATAAGATCGCTGATCTGCAGCAGGTCACTGCGCTGGGCCACGCCCCCTGCCCTCATGTTGGTCACCCGGGGCCTTCCGTCCTTGTCTATACCACCTGTGTGAGAATCAATTTGGTAATGGATTACAAGATGGCTATCTATAAAAAATAATGCATTTTCTTTACAGATTGAACCTTTATATCCTTTAACCTCTTAGATATGGTTGATGGCCATAGCGTTCATACTTGGCCAAAGTATGAACTTTATTTCATGCATGTGCGCATACGCATACGTCAAATGTTAAATTATTTCAATATGTCCGACTACTAAGGCTGTTCGATATCCATTTATTTTGATACCGAAATATCGGCAGAAAAATATCGCGATATTTGATATTACCGTGATGACGTCACTTTTTCATTACCGGAAGAACGGAGGAATAAAAAAATACATGACGGAAGTCACCACGGCATCATAAGATCGGGGCCACCGCCGGGATCGGGCTTGCCGGGATTGAGCGGCAGGAACGGCGGGCCGGTTTGACAAAGCTTCCCTTCGCTCGTTGAGTATTTGGAGTTTTACGACATTTACCTTCAGTTGGCTACTTTATGGCACTCCAGAAAGACTAGCGTTTGTTTCTATTTCAGCATTGTTGATTAGTAACACAGATGATAATACCATGGACGATCATATGCGAGCTGTCAAAAAACGATCGTGTCGTATATTTTGTGAAGACGACATGACATTGCACAATGTACAATGGATGCGCGGCACGTGTTTTAATCTTTTCTCAAGACGCGACGCAGTTCGCTACACGTAACTACACCTAACTACGTGTGCCTTGTACACTGGGGAAAGACGGTGGCATTCAGTGCGGTTGCTTGCACTTGACCAAGGCTAGCAACAAAGCAACGTGCACGCGCAGATGCGCTACAGGGGTTGACCTTATTGCAAACAATTGCCATACCCCTCGATCTCAAGCTGAGATCGCAAGCGTGTAGGTACGTACGTACATTGTACACTGGGAATAAGATGTTGTTTGCACTTGACAACGTACGGCGCGGAGGGTAAAGCGCTCGGAAGATAAATCGTGCGGAGCGGAGATGTCATGTCGGGGTTTAGAAAATGGTCAAAGAAAGACACATTTAGTGCATGTATGTATTTTTTATTCCTCCATGGTACATCATATACTATTCTACCGAGGGAATAATTGGAAATACAGTCGACTCTCGTTAATACGAGGTCCTCCGGACTTCCGCAAATATCTCGTATTATCCGGGCTCTCGTCCTATCCGGGCTGCAGGTTTTCCCCTTTATTTTGTATAAATGTGATGCGTGGATAGGCCCCAAACACGAAGTAAACGCCACGCACATCGTGTCGATAACATTGTATTGCTTTATATTGGTTACATGTATGAAAATGTTGCAAGCAGATTTTTAATAAAACAAGCAGTAATATTTATTAAAACAACACCGGAGCACAAGAACAAAACCTCTGGAGTTCGCTGACCAGGCGATTTGAGCTGCCAAGATCACTGCAAACCACTGCATTATTAGCTACACGCACGTATTTCCATCATACACAAAAATCTTGATGGGGCCGCGGCTCTTGTTAGTTGGTAACCATCACGGAAACTAGCATAAGGCACAAAAGGGAGGAAACCAGTGCATTTTTTGTGGACAACAGAGGGCGTTTCTCGATCGTGGGGGGTCTTCATTAATGACTATTTTTTACGGTAAAATTTGAAATGTTGGGGTGCGACTATTGAGGATTAATAAGCTCTAAAATTAATTGATAATCCTGGGGGTAAATTAAATATTTTGAGTTACAAACGGAATTGATATAACTGAACAAAAGAGGGCGCCAAACATTCTGCTTTTCATGATTGCCTTGTCATGGTTGGGTTATTTTTTTCCTGCTGGCTGGAAGGAGAACGAAAGCAAGTGCAGGCTACTGTTTTCACAGTTTACGCGTTCCGGCGGCATGAAAGCCGCCATAAACAAACCCCTCTATAGCGGCACGGGAACCGCAATCGCCCATTGTCCACCTTTTAATAGCCCCCTCTAGCGGCACGTTCGAGACACAAACAGCTGTGTCTACATGGAGTGAAAACCGCAGAGCAGGATTAGCGAGGAATATGACTGCGCCATTATCATTGCGGCATGAGACAAACAGGTGATGTGTACGCGGAGTGAAAACCGCACTGCAGAATTAACCAACATTACAATTACTTTTCAAATTGAATGGATTCGCTGATTGACAGGTTGTTTTCCAAAATGTTCGTGGAAAATAGATGACAATACATGCATTTGCGCTCAATCGGGCCGCAAAAAATGCTCGTCTTAGCCGAGTTCTTGCGTAAACAGAGCTCGTATTAACCCTAACTCCCTAGGGTGTGTGGAAAATCATATTGAAATTGGAAGATTCGGGAGTGTTAGGGTTAATGAAATTTTCTCCCATAAGAACGTGCACAATTCGGTCGGGACCAACGAAAATTCTCGTCTTAACCGGGTTCTCGTGTTAACCGAGCTCTTATTACCGAGAGTCGACTGTAACTGGAATTTCGAGCAAAGTAAACTGGACAAATCCACACGTAATGCGGCCAAAAAGAACATATATCGCGATATTCTTCGGTATATCGAATTCCCCGATATTCCGGTTATTTTTAAAGGGGCCGATACGATTTTCGATATGAAAACAATATCGAAATATCGGGAAATATCGTCATATCAAACTGGCTTACCGACTACGCATACGATCAATGTGTACGCACTTTCAAAATCTTTTCAAAAGTGCGCGTAGATACAACAAACTTTGTTAATGCACTGCGTGTCCTTCTGCGCACCGAAGATCGCTACAAATGGACCAGCGAGCTGCGTACGCAGTGAATACGCAGCGAGTATGAACCGGCCTTTACACTGTACTTCCACTATTAGGTCACACTGTCCATGTATCAAGAGGATTGCTGCATTCATGCAGATGGTTTATTGGCAAGGTCTGGAGGCCATTACGAGAAGCTGCTTTCCTAAACACGGAGTTTTGCAACAACCCTAACATACCTAAATCAAAAACCATACCCCTGTTTTGGAGGATTTTGGCAGATTCAGGATACCTCCATATTGAAAACTGGGGGATTTTGATGAATTGAGGATTGTAAGCCTAGCGGTACTGCAGGATTTTGATGGATTCAGGATACTTCCATATTGAGCAGTCACCAAAACCAACTTTTTGTGCATGATAAAATAGGCGGATTTTGGCGGATTCAGGATACTTTCTAGTAAAGTTACCCAAGGGGTTAGGGTTAATAGCAAAAACCAGGCAAAACTGCATCTGATGTATACATGTATGGTACATTGTTTATGGGGTACGGTATATTGCTTGTGGCCGGTTCGACTGATTTTTGCTTACCTGGGCAATGTGCTGTGCAATATTTTTCAATATATATTTCAATAACCCATTCTGTCCGGCTGTTATTAACCCTAACCTTCCCAAATCCTCCAAAATCCTCTTTGCAAAATGGAGGAATTTGGAGGATTGAGGGCACTTGGAAGTTGATGCATCGGAGGATTTTGCAGGATTGAGGTTACTAGGGGTTTTTGCCCCTGCAGGAATATGGAGGATCCAGGTTATCAGGCTCAATGTGATACATGAGGATTTTGGAGGATTGAGGTTACTAGGGGTATGCAAAAAACACCTGGAGGATTTTGGAGGATTCATGCTATGGTCCCCATAAGAGGATTTTGGAGGATTCAGGTTATATGGAGTTTTAACACTTTGAAATCGGAGGATGTTGGAGGATTCAGGTTACATGGGGGGAAAATGATGTAGGGAGTTAGGGTTAATGCGATGATGGTATGCCAATATGGGCTTTTGCAGCCAAGCGTAATGCACGCAATAGGCAAACAATGGATTGAATACGCGCAGGAATGCGCATATGAACAACCAGCCAGGTGGTCTTTTTTTAAACCGCGGCTATGGCTGTCATATTAAATGGGTTAAGTACCTCCATAAAACTAGATTATCAAACCCATTACTACACAAACCCTTTTGCCACATCCCTCAAACAACATTGTAAGTTTTCGGCAGCTGTTTTGATATTCCTATCCTTTATGCCTTTACACTTTATTTTATTCTTGTCGATGTGTTCATGGCCGTCTTATTTTGCTGCACAGCTGGAAAAAACGACTGTCTTATTCATTGTTAGAGATTCGCCACAATGTCAGGATGTAACAAATTATTTGTAATCCAAATAATTGACAAGATTTCCTTCACCTCACACTTTAACAATTTTATCCGCTGATGGTTCAAACTACTACATTGCAGGAAGTTTTACCGTTTACTAGGAACGGATCCAAAATCACAGTGAAAGTTTCATAGAGAAACTGTTTATTAAGCTTAAGGGGAAATTCCCCAAATCCTGTAAGTGTAAAAACAAATGGCATTTCTAAACAAATCATATTACAGGGCGAATACAGAAACCAAAATGAAACATTTCCCCATATTTAGTTAGAAAATACTACTTACATCTCTTTTTTCAAATGTATGCTTCCTGTATGAAAAGAACGCTTATGAGTGGTGATTTATGCATTAAAAATGACCCCTGCAAAATATCCTCACAAATTCCGGAGATATATTTGGGATTGTTGACTCACCCTGTAAGGTCACATAAATTTTAACCTTTTGCTAATGTAGATTCTGGATATCTCTAATTTACAAGCTACAATTATCTCCCCCTTATATTTTTAAACCTCCCCTTTTGTTCTACCCAAGGATTTAACCTTTCGAAAGAGTCCCCCTGGGAGGAAATTTGAGGTATGCCAAACGGAAATGTACAAATATGGCTCGTCCCCCGAGCTATCAAATTTTGGCAGATTTTCAAGGAGAATGACGAGATACTCTAAAGAAGGGTATGTATTTCTGGCTCGGAGTTAGGAACGGTGAAATCCTGACGCATGTGCAATACGGTGTGTCCCGACATAAAAATGAAACCACGGTTTTGGGGGTTAAATTGCTCAGTAACTAATACAAATTTTCCCGAAGTGGACACGATTTGAAAGTTTGTCCTATTTGATACCAGGCTTTCAAGCAGACCAGGTGAAAAAGTAGAATAGAAGGATCAAAAGAAAAATTAAAATTAAAAAGTAGGCCAAAATCAGGACAAAAGTAGCACTTTTGCAGGCTTTCAGGAGTAGTTGTTTGAAACTCACCCATGTTCATAGTATTGCAAGCCTCATTTTGCATGTTCTGTATTCACAACACTTATGCTCCATCCTTAACTACTAAGCTCTTGAAAGTAAAGTTGCAGTACTCCTGCACCCAAACCCTTTGTGTGATTTTTATATGACTGTGTGTAATGCAGTTACTTCAATGAGATTTCATTTGTAAAAAAAAATAGGCAAAAATATTTACAAATATTTCAAGAAAGAAATAGCAAAGTAAAAAAAGAAGCAAAGTACAAACAAAATAGGAAAAAGTAGGAAATGTAGGAATGCTTAAAAGCCTATAGGGTCACACACGCCTGATCTGAATTGGCCGTCAGGATCGACTTTGTTGTGAATAAGGGGTCGGTGGTGTTGCATACTTTCTGGCAAATTCAGAGAGCAAAATGATCTGTTGAAACAATTTCGTTTTTGAAAGTAAAAAAAAAAAAAAACCATGTTTAGCATCCCTGCCTTCTTCCTTTTTGGGGGCCGTCAGGATTTTGAAAATATTTTTACCAGTGGGAAAACGAGGTGAAAAAACTACCGAAAATGTCAACTGATCCGCCAGAAAATTTAATACAAGCTCACTAAAACTATTAAAACACCTGTAAACATGTTCAATTCTCTTGTCCAGCATGTCTCTTTTTTGTGACTTAGAACAGTTGAAAAACCTAGGGTTGTTGGAAAATTAAAACAAATGGCGGCCATCTTGAAAATAAAAAGCCACTCCTTCCTTTAAAAAAAACCCTGGATGCTAAACATGTTTTTTTTTTTACTTGGCCTATATGTAACTGTTAAATAATCTGTCCAAAATTAGCCCCAGTGTCCTTCTTGGTGTCCCTTATTTTTCTTTCCACACAGGTTCTGGTCTTGTTCTCGTTGTCTTCACTGCATTTCGGAGCATGTCCCTCTTTTGCCATAGTGCCTCAACTTCTGTGACAATTCTCTCATGCAGGTATTCAATGTCTCGAGGTGGAGAAGTATACTAACCCTAACTCCCTAAAATCACCTGAATCCTCCAGTATCCTCTGATTCCAAAATCCTCTAATGTTTGTTGCTGGGGACCACGGCCTGAATCCTGCAAAATCCTCCAGTGGGTTTTAGATAAACACCACAGTAACCTCAATCCTCCAAAATCATCCAGCATCAGATTGGGCCTGATGACCTGGATCCTCCATTTCTCTCCATAGGCATAATCTTCTAATGCCCTCAATCCTACAAAATCCTCCGATGCTTCAACTTCCAAAGAACTCCAATCCTCCAAATTCCTCCATTTGGCAAAGAGGATTTTGGAGGATCTGGAAAGGTTAGGGTTAAAAAGCTTGCATTTTTTGGTAGCCCCACAGAAAAAGTGACCACCCACAGACGTGGGTGGCCAGTCAAAGGGGTGATTCAATGCAACAACCCTGTCACCGAAGAGTTCTCCAAGTCTATCACTCAAGAACAAAGCCATTTCTGGTAGGGCTTCTTCAGACTATTCATGACCACTTGTGCGTGATGATGCTGTTACTTTCTTGCTGCCAAAAGACAGAGGAAGGCCCGGAGATTCAGTAGATGCTTACTATTACTGGATACATTTATTGGTTGCTGAGTACTGAGCCCCAAAACCCAGGGATCCTTTTTTTTCCAGGACACACTGTATACGTACTTGGGACTACTGTACCCTCCCGATGCAAATAAGGTATTTTCTTGATGGAAAATAGTATAGATACAGTACATTGCAATTGAAAGTTAACCACAAAATGGAAATTTCTCTTCACATTTTTTTCTCTTCCCTGGGAATGCGATTTTTTTTTTCAAAGTGGGAAAATATTTTCACATGTTTTCTCAAAGTTGGAAAATATTTTGCCACTTGAATTTACAGGGTGGGAAAAGTTGTGTGAGAAATGTGGATGGAAATTCTTTTCACAAAATTTCCCATTCCCATTCACGGTGTTAAAGGTAGTAAAAATCATTTCCAAACATCAATAAAAACAAAACTAAAGAAATATTATGAAATACCGCACTAGACTGTAAGTGAATAGCAGTCTCAAGCATCCTGTGAAGTCATGGCACCTGGTGTGCTGTTGTTTTCAAGAAAAGTGGAAATTTATATCATTTTCTAATGATTGTCTGCCGACAATCGTTGGAAATAGTCTAGTTTCCCAACTTGAATAATTCCCCATCTATAAATTGCTCCGCTTTGTCTGAAGTATGGTCAGGGAACCAGACTACTAGAACATAATTTTTCTCTCCATTTTCCCAGCAATCTATGCACACAAAACTTTAAACAGATCAGTGTTTAACAGTATTTGCTAGCACACTATAAAATACTAACCCCAAATTCATTTATTTCTGAAAATTACAGCCAAAGCAAATCGTGTATACTACCTTTAACTTTCAATTGCAATGTACAAAAACATGTACTGTACGCATCTTACAATTTTCTTTCCAGGATGCCTTCAATATGTGGCCAGCAGAAGTCTGCAGAAGCACCAACAGTTTGTGGTTGGAAACATGTAATAATATGCATCCAGTCTGCAGACAAACTGCCTCCAGGGCACTAACTCAGCTGAAATATAAATGCAGTCTCTATGCTCATGTGTATGTTAACCCATTCTTAAGCCCTTGAGTACGGTTTTTACGGGAGACGTTGGGGTGTCGCGGCAGTTCTGGCAGCCAAGTGAACCACTACAATGTGTTTGTGCAGTCAACCGTAACATAAACAATAATCCAACAATGGATTGAATCTGCACAAGAGCGGCAAATGGCGTCATCCGGCCTGGTGGCATTATTTTTTTACGCCATATGGTGTCATCCGTACGCAAGAGGTTAATGGGATGGTGGTATGCCGACACAGACTTGTGCAGCCAAGCGTAACACACACACAATAGGCAAAAAGTGGATTGAATATGTGCAGGAATGCACATACTAGAAGACAACCGGCCAGGTGGTTTTTTTTCAAACCGCGTCGTCTGTATTTAATAGGTTACCATTGTTGTGAGGCACAAGGGTCAAATTTCATTGTGTTCTAGGGTGGAAGTGGGGTGAGAAAGGGACATGAAGGGTGGGGGGGGGGGAGGGGGGCAGGGAAGGATGGGAGGAGCAAAGGGAGGGGAAGGACCCAAACTTACCTGATACTGTCAGCCCAAATCCCACTCCTGGTTTTTTCTCCAGTTCAACAATTGTGTAGGCCCTCTTCTCTTCTACACAAAGACAAAAGAAACCAAGCAAACGCAAACTTAAGCTACAGGTTCACAAGATACATGTACTAGTGAACTTATCTCACTTGACAAGTTACGTATGTAGATTCTAGGAAGAACCTTCCGTGCAGGTGTGCTGTTAACGGTATCGAGTTGCCACTCGATTGAAAATAAACAAGGCAGACTTCGTTCAAAGCGTGATATCTGAGATTCATTTCTGAAAAGTCAGCGTTATTTGAAAAAACAAAACAAACAAAAACCAAACAATTAGTCAGCAGCCCGCTGGCCTGGTTAGGGTTTGGAATCTGCTAGACCAATCTTCCAGTGGCCCACAGTGAATTTGGAGCTCTGGAGGGGACCTATTTGGGCCGCCATGCTCTGCGTCTCATAGCGAGGTCACACAGTGGACTACTCACCTGGGATGCTATGCTGGCCACTCTGGTTACCATCGGTGGCCGAACCACGCTTGCTGGCTCTGTCTTCATCATCTGAGCCAAAATGGGAAAGAAAAAGAAACAGTTTAGTTACCGAAATTTTTCGTAAATGTAATATCTGAAAAACAGACTCACTTCTCAGTACTCAACAAATGATATATGAAGAATAACAAACTCACTTCAACACCTATAGTCCAGTAAGAATTGACGAGGACCCTGACATTTTTGTTAACAGGCAAATTTTAGTGGCAATGTATTTATTGGAACTCTAGCTACCTCCCATAAAAATTCAACCATAATCAACATTGGGGAAATATGTTAATTAATTGAAAAACAAAAAAGATGCACAATTTATATAGAAAGGCATATATTTCCGACACCTAAGCGAAATCATACCCTTTGAAAAATTGGCAAAGGGTCCTCGCAAATTTTCACCTTAAAATAATACAAAATAGCAAAGGCGAAAACTTAATGAAGATTATGACCAAAAATTACCATGAAAAAAGAGTATTTTAAGGACGTCATTGTCATCATCGTCATTGTATAATCATTGTCATTATCATTAAAATACCAAACGACTTTGGCCCTCAAAACTCTTCAAGATTTACGGGAAGAGATGACCCTAATAGATACTGAAAGATTTATTTCAATTACTCTTCCGAATACCGTTTTAGAGTGGCTTAATGGGTGCGGGGGCATTGTGTCATGCCCCCTCCCCCTCCCCAAGGCCTTTCACCTTCCACCAGTGTGCTCCTCCATATCCTACCCCCATCCCCCTTAGGCATTCGGGAGAAAGAAATAAGTTTTTTATTGTTAAAACTCATTAATTGCTTCCACAGCAACAACAAATCGGGTAAGAACTTTATGGAATTAGTCGTAAAAGGGTAACTTTTTTTTACAGAAATGTAAACTTTCCCCACCAAAATAGCATAAAACCTTAAAATCAGATATCAACTAATGACAAATGTTTTAGGAAAGTTATTTTATCTGGGCTGCAAAATAATATCAATCCGGTTACTAACATCAGTTTGATTAAAATATGGCAAGACATGAGTTTGTGATCGAGTAAAATAAAAGTAACAACTTAGCTACATGAATTTTACGTGACATACGCTATTGCCCATATTGGAATCTGACTAACTGTACTTATGATGAGCCTGTATTGGTTAATCATTGTACCAACTTAGGCATCAGTAATCTGGTAATCTAGCACAATCGCGTACAGAAACTTGCATTTTTAAGAGCTTAAAAATCACATTTCCCCAAGGAAAATATTTGTTGAATTTTTTGTGTGTGTTCATGGTAACCATATAAAGGTTTCTGAGTAAAAATTTTGTTACATTTTCAAGGTGAACAAAGAAACTGGCAGGAGCGGGATTCGAACCTGCGACCTCCGGGTTACCGTACCGGCGCTCTACCAACTGAGCTATCTTGCCCTATGTTGGCGGTTGTTAACTAAAATGTCAGGGTTGGGCATTTTTCGTGTCAATTCTTACTGGACTACTACACAATGTACTTGTTTTGATTTGAGTTTCTAAACATGCACATGTTGAAAGTTGACACCAGGACTTTAGGACACACTGGACGTATCTTACATTTGGTGAAATTGATCCTAGGATTGGTCGCGCGTTAAGATGAGTTACTTGTAATCTTAAGACGAATCTTAGCATTTTGTGAAATCGGCAAATTTAAAACTGATTTTCAAAATCTTGTGGAAAATGCTTGCTCTGCCTGTATCACGTATGTCTTTGCCGAGTTGCTCTGGACAGGAAAAACAAGCAGCTGGAGAATAAGATTTGAGGTGAGTCATCTACCGGAGCTACATGAAGACAGACGTACATTGTACATAAGCATCACTCATTGGCTATCGTAAGCTGTTATAAAACCTGTGTTATGGGTCTGAAGCTGTATGAATCAGCTACATGTGTAATCACAATGAAAGAGGCGATTCATTTAATTGGGACACAATGAAGGATGGTGTTCACATGATATAAATTCTGAATCTAGATTACCAAGGGCTACAAATAATCCAGTAGATAGGAAGTAGCTGATATTCAGAGTTATACATGTACATATGTACATACATTGCAAGTACCTATTGTCTCGACAGCATGGTGCTTCTAACCGATACCGCAGGCTTGGGCGATTCTGGGCAGGGTTTGACTCGACTTGATGACTTCAACACTAATTACATGTCAAATTTCAATTTCATGTTTTTAGGAGCAGACTCCTTGAAACAGCCAATTTTGGAGTTGATGGCACTGACCGACGATTCTGAAACTCGCAAACTCCGAAAAAGGGTTCTACATACATGTATGTACATGGTTGCCGATTCCCCAAAAAGACAATGTAGAATGTGGATCAACCCGTTTTGTACATTTACACGTATACATGTACATGTAGTTAATTCTGAATGGAATCATGATTCCTGCTCTGAGTACATGCAGAAGTCGACCCTAAAAATGTTCACCCAAGCCACCCCCCAAATCAATGATTAAACAAACAGTATACATAAGCGCTACACTCATGTTAATACACAATGTACCGGTACATATGTACATTGTACTTGGGAAGAAACCTCAAAATAATTCAGGCCGTACCCCTAGTAATAACAGGTCAGGTGTATAACAGGGACACCAAAAAATGTCACACTTTTGGATTCAAAATTTATGGAATGACCCATGTACACAATATACAATACTGGCCCTAAATGTACATGTGTGCCGGTGGTCTGGTGACTAGTACCTTTAGGGGGTGCTAGTCAAAGTCCTAATATCAATGGAACCAGAATCCATAGTTATACTATGGTGTACTTAAAACTTGCATCACAAGTCACATCATCACTGGCACTAAAACAGTTCAGAACTGTTCATGGATGTACATGTATACCGGATGTACCCCTAGTTTAACATGTACTCACCAGAACTGTTTGGGCTTCTTGTCCGAGAAAAACACAGACTCATCTTGTTACTCCTAGAAAACCCACAGTGAGAATGAGTGACCACAAACTTCAAATTGAGGCCTGGAGACCATGCCAGCCGGTAAAATCCTTGCAAGTTTTTTTCATCAAAATGGCAACTTACAAAGCCTTCTCTCCGACAGTGCACTAACTGACGAGTGGAAATATTGGGCCTATCTAAAGTAGGACACCCCCTGAGGAACTTCGGTACAGGTAGAATTTTAAGTGGAACTGTACATGTATACAGGAAGGGGTTATTTAGTGATGTCTGGCACTCCTGGTAAAAAATTATATATATTTTTTAGCCTTAATACTACTTTAGGGGTACTATAGCAAAAACAATTCAATTCTTTTAATTCATTAACATGATTACAGTAACACATTGCTGATTTTGCTAAATAATACGCCAAGTATTCTGTTATAAAATTCTGTCCTCTTTTTGGCCATCACCAGACATCCCTACATGTATGTTATTTTGGAACCAGCCAGGGGATTTCTTGAAGACATCCAGATGTCTAGGTGATAATAACGTTAAATCTTGTCATGCTTGCTGACGTGACGATAACTACTCATGGCAAACCAGAAATGTCAAGGGAAATGATCCAAATCCTCTTGGGCCAAGCAGGCTCTTGAAATATTGCATAATATGACAACTTACAGGTATTATTTGTACATTGTACACATGTGCAGTAACAGTGTCCACTGTGCATCAATCTGTACACATGGTTACTCAAAGAAAACAGGCCATATTTACTTGTTTTCAAGGATATTATCATGTTTTACAAACACAAAAACATGATCTTAAATGACTGTTTCCACTGGTAGTGAAAAGAAAGATCTATGGCGGTTTTGCACAATTTCCTAGATAATCTTTCCACCAGTTTTACGCAGAAGAGGGCCGGTACAAGGAACTCCATGTCAAAAGAGCATAAAACAGTATCAAAATAGACCTTTAAAATAAGGCGTGAAAAGGTTTTCCCACTGTGTGAAAAGGTGTGAAAATGTTTTCCCACTTTTGTGAAAAGGTGTAAAAATGTCCTACAATGTCAATATAGAGCTGGAGATGGTGGTGGAAGGCGTGTGCTGCAGCCGAAAGCTTTTAAAGGAATGCAGGATCACCCCTGATGTCATTGCACACCTCCTCGATCGTTAGGCGAAACACATCAAGAGTTGCAAAGGGACGTCTGACAGACGTCTCCAGCGCTGTATCGACATTGGAAGATCGACGCCAAGTCTAAAGTGGCAGATTCTGAGAGAGTTTAAATCTCACCCTCTTGCACAAAGCTGATGAAATTAGCTCCATAAAATTTGTCATGCCTTGTTTACATGATCTGAAATTTTGGTTTAATTCCATTGGTAAACAACACAGTTATTTAGAATCAAAAGTATATACATGTAGGACATGTTTTTTTTTCTTTTTTGACACGTAGTATTAGAATGGATCAAATTTGTAAAAATAAATCAACAAACAGAGTTATGTCAATTTAACAGCATTCACTCAACCAAATCCTCTTACACCATCAGCAAAATGCCTGCGGCTGGTTTTCTGAGTTTTCCTGTGTTCTGTGTGGGTTTTGCAAACGTCCCTCTTTGATAAAAAAAATACGCTTGTTGCCAAAGACTTTCATTTACATGCACTGGTACATGTACTAAGGCACCTTTGGGCTTGTTCATTAGCTGCATGTGATTTTGAAAGTCTTGAAAACATGGGGGCACTTTCAGGAACCATCCTGAATCTGCAGAAACCAAGCATTGTACATATAGATGTGCTGCAGAAAACTAATTGTAATTGTTTGTACTGAGACATTTGGCATCATACACTGTAGCCCATATAAAGTACATGTAATTGTGCCAATTAGGCTCTGTAGTCCTGAATCCATGCGCCAGAACATGATGTGGGATTTTGGCTGATATTCGGGAAGGTTCCAGTTTTGACTGTGGGAATTTTTGAGGGGAGGGAGAGATTGGTTTGACTGAGACTTATCGTATAGGGCTGTTCATTTTTGAATAATTTAGTCTTTGATTATTCGAGACTGGGCTTGACCGAATATTTGATACTCGCCAATCAAGTCTTTCGGGCGTCTGCTGGTAAAAAGTTGCACGCAAAGCACGCCGGTGTTTTACATGCAACGATTGATATTATAGATCACCCGATGGACATTTTTTGCATTGTATCAAGATCATTACGAGTACGAATAACGTTCTGATAACAAGAAGCTAAACTCCAGCCCAAGTTTTTGCATTAATTATTTTGGAAGTGTCAAGGGTTTTATGGTCGGGAACAATAAACCTCTGTCCACAAAAATATACGGCATTTGACACTGCTAAGCACCGTAACTTTTTTTATTAAAATAGCATCAGAGTCGTATCTGTACGTGCATATTTTGTTCGAATATTCAAACCGGCAAAAAGCTATTCGAATATTCGGTTGATGATCGAATATTCAAATATTCGCTATATTCGGGACAGCCCTATTATCCTAAAACCAAAAAAGGAAAAAAAAGAAAAAAAAACCAAAACAAACAAACAAAACAAGACTGTTAGCACAAAAGAAAGGAAAAAACACGACTTGAGGTTCAAAACATCCCCCCCATCTCCCTCTGGTATTCACGAAGTCACTGCAGTAACAGATCTTATTTCTGGTTTCATCCTCACCCCATTGATAATGGGGCCTGTGTGGGGTGACCCATGTCCCTGGATGTCCCTCAACATACAGAGCTGGACAAACTTGACCTTACAGTAGTACTGCAGATCTGCAAGGCAGGTCAGTGGTAAAAACTACTGACTGGGTGGTGTGAACATTTTGTGAGACACCATATAGGCCTAATGTGTGTCGGACAATACATGAAAGTTCTGTGCTATGCACTCCCAACCAACTGTGGACATAAAGTGTTGGTCTTCATGTTAAAGATCAGTGCATCATCAACTGGTCAGTGCTCTTTGTTCCCTACCTCCATGGTGAGACGTACATACAGTACATGTACATTACTGTACAAACAAATGTTGTATATTAGTTTTTCATATTGTTAGATCCTGATGAATATGGGCATACATACATGTACATAAGGTGAAAACACTGACAGTTCCTATTGATTTCATTTGTAAGAATTATTCATTTACATGCAGTTCTGGTGATTTTCGACTATTTTTTCTGCAGGGATACAGAAATAAATGTCATATTGAAACTGAAAAAAAAATGGGGTTGGTCACAAAACATGCATAAAAAAATGTATGTAATGATTTAAGATTTTTTTAAAAAACAATTTGAACAAGTTTGTGTTACATACATACATGTGTACATACATGTATGCACATCTAAATTACACTTTTTTGCTATAGTTTTACATGAACATGTACACAATTCCTCATACATGTATACCCTTTTTATAAACAACTCCCAAGGACCTTTGTCCTCCCCCCCAACTACCAATTTTGCCAAGCCAGGAAGTGTCAGATCCTATTGTACTCACAACGGAAGTGGGAGTCTACCACAGTACATTCCCACTGTTTGACAGACAGGAAACATTCAACTAACTTCTGTACATTGTACATCAAATTAATTATGAGATATTACAGTCATGCCTTTTTATGTACAGTACAACTACAAGGTACAGTACATCAATGTACAATACATACATGTATCTAAATGTGTAAAATGTATAACCTTACATTTGAAAACAATAAGAATATATACTTGTACTTGCATACTGTGAGTCATTTTTTGTATCAAACAAGCTACACAGTACACAATGCATGTAAGATGACAGAACATTTTTTTTTAACCCTCCTGTGCACCTGGCCAAAATCGACCAAGTTGTTGTACAGATCAAAACCTATCAAATGACAGATTGAAACACACACAAACTGTGAGAGTTGGTGTTTAGAGTTTTTGATAGGCTGTGATAGTTATAAGTATAGGAGGGATTTATTAATTTCAAAACTGGGCTTATACATGTACATGTACTTGAATGGGAATAATAATCATAATCCCACAGAGTGCCAAAATCAGGGAAGACAGTCAAGGCTCTTTACAAAGAATGGACATTGAACAAAATTAAAATCAAAATGAATTCATTAAAATTTTAAAAAATGAAAACAATCTTTTTGAAACATGACAAAAAGGACCAGTGCCAACTGTCTCTAGACCTACCTGTAATAAAGCTTCAACATTATGAAAAAGTCCACTGTACAATACCAAAATCGCTTCACAGTCGATTTTCCAAGCTCCCCAATAGTGTCAAATATTTGTCAAATAGAGCAAGTAAATATGGACAATTTTGCAAGTGTACATGTACATGTAACACTGTGTGAAATTAATCTCTTCTATGAAAAATTGTGGTTCTGAAAACAACCGAGGGGACTGAACTCAAAGTTTCGACCAAAATGTGCTCTGTCCATCCTCAGGAACGCCAGAAAAAATCTGCACTCCGAAATTAATTCGAAAGGGGTGGGGGTAGGGGTGGGGTAGGGGTGGGGGTAGGGGTAGGGGTGGGGGTAGGGGTGGGGGTAGAGGTGGAGGTGGAGGTGGAGGTGGAGGTAGGGGTGGGAGGTAGGGGTGGGAGGTAGGGGTGGGAGGTAGGGGTGGGAGGTAGGGGTGGGAGGTAGGGGGTGGGGGTGGGAGGTAGGGGGTAGGGGTGGGGATGTTATGAAGTTGAGGGTGCATTAAGGGCACCAGCCTTAAATTTGTGACTTATTTCGAATACTTAACATGTACATCGTACACATTGCCAATCAAGATGCAATTTTGCCGACAAAATCAACTAATTGGGGGAGGTCACAAGGTTACAAATCGTTCACAACCAAATGACCAAACAGTGTCCTACCTTCAGTCCCCCGATACTGTTCCACATTATCCGACGACGACGTATAACGTGACGGCCGTTTATTTCTCTTGCCAATCTTACTGTGTGAGCGCCCCATAAGATCACCTCAGTTTAGCCACAAACTCCGAACAAAATCCAGATGCTTTTCAGCAAAGACACCATTAAATTCCATGAGGTACATGCATGCACATTTTCATTGAAAGTAGTTTGTTGTGGTACGTGGTGGACTTCTTTGCACCGCATGCAATGTACACATCAATGAATTAATCCATTCCATTGGTTCTTGAGTGTTAACTGTAAATTACTGTGTCATTGTTTACTATCGGCCATATTTAATGCACTGTGTAGAGAAGTCATGTAAACTATATTTACAATTTAATTCCTGTGGAGTTGAAATCCTGCTGCTTAAATATTTTTAACAATCCTAACAGAAATCAACAAAGTTGCGATGCGAAGCTGGTTGTGTAGTGACCAACCCAGTCACAGGCCAAGGCTGAAACCAAATTAGTCTAACTCCAAGCATGAATAAGCGACTTGAAAACCAGGAGTAAGGAATGGGTGGAGTACAAAATCAGAGCTCTTTCTGCATGCACACTCATTGAATGGGCCATGCCTAATTTGCATCTGGTACCTTTCAAGGGTTTTTATCAAGTACTCATTGGACTACTGGCTTGTGTACAAACAACAAAATCTACATATGAAAGAGACACTCCTATTCAAATGTATATAAGAGCATCTGGGGGGGGGGGGGGAGCTTAATCTCTCAGGCCTGTGCACTCTGCAACTTATTAAGAGGTCATCTGCTTGGAGTAAAATCCTGATCTCTTAATCCCCCAAGTGTGCATCCTTAATCCTTACAATCCTGGTTGAGTTGATCCAGGTACAAAAGTATCTTCATAATCACAAATTTGTGACTCATCAGACCATGGAGGAATGCTTGACTCAACAGCAAAATCCCCAATATTTTTCCAAATACATTGTACACAAATGTACCAACCGAATAAATTTAATATTCTTTTTTATCTTAAATTATGTTTGTATGCAAGCCTCTTTCTTTATTGATCCCACCATGTACACTTAAAGCCTCAAATAAATTTTATTTTAGCTTTCCACAAAATTTTTTTTAAGCGATTAAAGAGAAATCATGCTAAGCAGAGAAATGCCAATTTATAGTACAATAATACTGTGTTGCAGTCAAGCGTAACATACACAATAATCCAACAATGGATTGAAACTGCACAAATAGCGTCATCCGACCTGGTGCCACTGGTTTTGTTTTGCGCCATTTGGCGTCATCCTTACGCAAGGGGTTAATGGCATGACTGGACATTATTGTATCATCTTTACGTCATTTAGTGTTAATTAACGTCATTATTTTATGCAATTCATATTTTTTAAATTATTAATGCTTTAATTAGTGCCAAATCAATGTGAATAAAGTTGTTGCCATGAAATTGAAAAAAAAAGGTTTTATTTGTTTCCCCATATGGCATGTCAGTCATTGCAAACAAAGAAAAACATAATGAGAACAGACGATCTGGACTTGTTCCCAAAATGGGGTAGACTAGTTTTATTCAAACTTTATTAATTACTATCTTGACAACCACAACTCTGATTTTCAAAATTTAACAAATATAATGCATTGGAAAACTTCCTCTACACAGTAGAGGAGAAATCAAGAAGCTGGGGCTCTAGAGGAAAGATCACTGAAACAATCTAATTAAACGGAAAGATTTTACTTTCATACCCTTACCAAAATCGGTAAGGAACAGCAAATAACCATCCATTTGTGTTCATAATTGTATTTAACACTTGGCACAACCTTTAATTTTGAGAATTTTGTTGGGACATTTTAAGTGCAATATAGGGGAAGAAAGTTTGTGTTTTCTGTGTTAGAAGTTCTTGGCACCATGTACATGTAGGCCAAAAGTCACTCAAAGTGTTCACAAACATGATGCTTTCTTCCGCATTTTTTACAGATTTTGCCGACATAAATCTTGAATTAACAGGTTGTGCCACATGTTTAGACAGTTGTAATCAAGGAGGGTTGGTGATTTTGCTGTTCTTGACCGATTTTGGTGGGGGGTATCAAAGTAAAATCTTTCCGATAAAGGGCAGGGTTTTAGTTTTTGAGGGAAATTTTAAGCGACGATGAAGACGACAAAACGCAACGTGAAAATAAAGATGGTGATCACTGCGACGCACAGTATAGTCGGACTCCCTATTATCGCGGCAACTCTATTATCGCGGCATCGGAAATTCCTTTTTTGTCCGTTGCCAAAACTTCTTCGACTGGCAATTTTATATCCAATTCATCAAGCATTAAGGACTTTCTGCTGATTTGTGTAAAAAAATGACGATTAAAAAATGTTGTGTCGGGACTTTTAACGATTTTAAATAAATATTCACGTTTTCCAAAACTTGTACATTTTGCCTCACCGTGTCTGCTAAAAGGTACCGTCTATATTTTAACATGAATCTTTAATGGTGCTCTGTCCATGGAAGTTCCATTGTCTGGTTCCCATTCTACAGCTGCAAATGCAAAATGACGCCGAAGGACGATATTTCAACCGCGAAATCGTAGAAACATTTACGGGATCAAAATAAGGAGAGTGCGGTAAAACAAATAAAACGACGCACCGTGTAAAGTGAATGGCGCCCCCAATCGTCAATCAGTATACTTGTCTCAGTGAATTTTGTCACCTTCGAGGGGGGACAGGGTGTTAAGAAATCATCTTGCAGGGCCTAATCGTCTTTATTCAACTTGAACTTTACAGGGAAAATATCAGACTTTATTCAGGGGATGTTTTGGTCAAACATTAACCATGAATAAAAAAGTTGAAATCATTGTAAAAAACACTTCCCACATACCGCGATAATACAGAGTCTGTACTCCGCCGAGCAATGACGAGCAATGACGAGCATGTCTATTTTCACAGGCATCGCATGGGAATAAACCAAACCACCGTCGGATTTTTTATGTCAGTTAAAAAAAGCAAGAGTTATACAACACAAAAGACAGGACAATTCGGGAAGGTTAGTGAGCAATCTCTATTCCGATCGGGAAACGTGATATCACCCTGATAAGTACCGCGGTAATACAGCGTCCCATCCTACAACATGCAAAACCGCACTGATTCGCATGGCAACTGCCATAAAGCACGTAAGAAAATTGCATTTTCTACCACAATAAACTGTTCAAAATTGCAACAACAAAAATATGTCAGTAGGCCTAGAATTAATTAAGAGAAGCCTGCTTTATGTTGAAAAAGTCATGATTTTGGAATGAGATTAGAAAAACCTTTAGGCTTTACTTTAATTTGATCAAAACTAAAGAGGGGCTGGCCATACACTATACACTACCCAATCGTCGGGGTAATGGGATTTTAAAAGGATCATAGGCCTACTGATCCTGACTAGTGAATTCTCAACAACATACACACAGCCTCACTAGTGTGGCCCTGTTCTGCAGCATATTATATTATTACAGGGCCACACGAGTGGGGCTACCCATGGAGCTGGAGGAAGGTACCTCAGGCCAAGACATTCATGGAGTCACACACAAAACTGAAACCCACACGATCCAGTCCATCAAAGTTCCCAACTCCAACTTTATTTTCTCACCTTTAGTGGATCCACGGAAGCATGAAGGCATCCAACCCGGCATGGTGTATGCTGCTAGCAGCTGAGAGCTCTTATCTTGCAACTGTCAAGCCTCTGAAGAAGTTTTGAGCCAAATATTTGTGATTTCAAGATCGTGTCAACACTCTCTAGGATAGGACTATCGCAGATTATCATCACAATGAATGACACCGGAAACCACACACTATTTTTGAGGATGCGTACCGTGCACTGCATGCACGCGTGGTGGATGCTTCCCGATCGTGTTTGGTTTTCCGTCAATAGAGGGGGCTATATCAATCTGTGGCGCCTTCATTAAAGGGACACATTGCTTTGGATTTTGCGATTTGGGCTATAAAACTGAAATGGATATGGTTGGGAAGCTTTTTAAAAAGTAGAATATATAGATTCACATAATTATCTCTTCCAATTGCGTGGTTTTTGTTTAATTTCGTGACAAATAACGGTCCGCCATTTTGTAGAACCAAATTTTTGACTCCACAAAATGGCGGACCATGTTCACCAGTCGTATTTCCAGTCGCAGCTGGTTGAAGTACATTCTGTTGATCCATTTTGATGTACTGTGGCACGGCGCGCAGCTAGCTGGCGATTATGTGTCGCGAGGTAGAGAATGGTACCTGGCGATCATCTGATAGGTTTACAAGGCCACTGGCTGCGGCGCCAGCCTAAAGACTCTTATAGCGTATTTTGCGCATTATTTAGAAGGTGGTATTTACTACTGGAAATAAGTCTATGTTTCGCGGGTCAGATGCCAGGAGTCAGAGGCAAATTTTTTGTTTTATAATCACTACTCACTAATTACAACACATCTTAAGTGTTTTTTTGCATGAACAACTCTTATAAAAGATCAGGAACATTTCCAAACAGCAAAATTTCATGACATTTGAAGGCAATGTGTCCCTTTAAAGTTAGTGTACACGATTGGTAATCCTCCAATATTTGTTTTACTTAATTATTACGAAATACCTTACTAGACGGTAAGTTAATAGTAGTCTCAATCATCCTGTTGAATGATGGCACCAGGTGTGCTTTCGTTGTCAAGAAAAGTGGAAATGTATATCGTTTTCCAACGATTTCCTGCTGGAAATCGTTGGAAAACTGCCCTGTAGCCGTTAGTCAAGGCGCGCGTGGCTACCCGGGTACGTACGTACCCGGACGAGTGGCGCGCCCCGGACATGATGGCGCCATGGCATATCCGGGGCGCGTCACGCGCCCATAGCCACGCGCACATTGACTAAAGGCTATCAGTATCATCCGCCCGACGGTTGAAAACGAGCGCCGTTTTTCTCTCGTTTTTTTTAGCCATCCAACAACGCAAAACTTAGAACAGGTTAGTGGAACGATATTTCCTATAAAATACTAACCCCCAAAATCCGCCCATTTCTGAAAATTGCAACAATGACCAATCATGTACACTGCCTTTAATTCGAACGCGTTTTGGCTGGAAATGCGCCCTCGGTATCAAAATACTTGTTGGGGCAAGGATTTTCGGTGTTAATTAACTCCAGTCAGTGGCGTAGCTAAAGGGGGTGCGTGGGGGGGGGGGGGGGGGGCGCACACCCCCCATAAAAAAATCGTCGCCCCCCCAGTCTCCCCCCCCCCCCAGTCGCCCCTCCCCCCACTGAAAATTTCGCAAACGTAGAAAATAATAGCATTATAAAGACAAATCACTGTGAGCGCCCCTTCCCCCCACTGTAACATCCACACCCCCACTCGCACCACCCCCCCCCCCCCCCCCCCCCCGCCGGAGTCTGCCCTGGCTACGCCGCTGACTCCAGTGCGCGAGGGGTGTTAGAGGCGGAGGAAGTTGGCATTTTCATTCCCCGTCGGGTAATTTCGAGACTTCTGGCTGATCATTTAAAGACCAAATTTGTTTGGACTTTTTGTTCTTATCTGATAGTTTATGCCTCCCCAAAACTAATGTAGGACAAGTTTCATGATTCTGAAAAATCAAAAAAATGTTTTTGAGCCTTTCCCTTCTGAGCCACTTTGACTCGATTCAGAAAAGGCCGAGGTCAACTGCGTGCCGTATCGCGCGAGTATTGACGTATACGTGTAGAAACATATAACGACACTGTGTATTATACGACAATGTTTTACGTAGAGTGTGTACGTATTTTTTTGTCTAAGGCTAGTATTACTTGCTGTGGTTTTTGCACATGATTCAGGTGTAACACTACGTTAAACATATTTTAAAGTGTTGACATCTTTGTGAGACACATTTAGAATTGGGGTTGTAGGCTTATTCTTGCTGAAAAGCTAGTTATGATTCATACTTTCCTTTGTTTGCAGTCGGCTTTTATTGGAACCTGCGCGGTGCCGGTGAGTTGTGTGAGCTGATGCTATACTCTAGTCTGGCGACTTTGCTTATGCAGCCCTCTTAAGGACCCGCACCTTCTCAGAACTATACACACACTTTCTGTTATAAGGTACCAGACTCAATCGCATGCAGCGCATGCGGTACCGTGCGTGTACAATGCTAGTCTTGGTTCCAAGACGTCCTTAGCGCGGTGCGACGTACAGCGCGAACGGAAGCGCCCTCTACCTACACACGCACATACGCCAAGGCCAAATCGCTAAGAACGTCTTGGGCATTTCGCAAGGGAGCGCGCGCGACCTGCTCATGCATAATTTAACAGGCGGGTCAAACGAATAATCGCGCTTGCGCACTGGAGGAAACTCATGTTTTAGTAATAACTTACTAGTCAGTTAACGTACCTTGTACGTACACACGTGCACACACGCGTACGTGTACCATGGTACTTACGTACGTACCCTCGGCCGGATGCGGGCCAGAGGGCCGGCATGGCGGCAGGCCAGGCAGGGCGGGCGGCGCGGCCGCCGGGGGTGGAAAGTTTATGCAGTACGGCACAATGGCTTCGGCGAAGCGGGTCGATGTTCGCGCGGCCGGTGGTCGCAAGATTGCAAGTCGGGAGTGTCTAATTTTGTTACAATCCATGAAAACATACTACATTTTTGTACATGTGTAATATGTTGAGGCAAAAAGTAAGCTTTCTGGGTTTATGACTTCTGACTAGCCCACCCGAACAAAGATACTGTCAATTTGGGAGACCGCCAACACAGGGCAAGATAGCTCAGTTGGTAGAGCGCCGGTACGGTAACCCGGAGGTCGCAGGTTCGAATGTCTTTTGGGAGGGGGGGGGGAGGGTGTTTAATCGCGATATATAAATCAAACGGCTCATTTAATTAATTAAAGCACACTTTTTAAATTATTCATTTATATTTTACTGGGGGGGGGGGGGGGGGGGGGGGCGATGAATGTTGGGTACATGTATGTACAGGCTGTTAAAAATGAAAAGCCAGAACCAACTTGCCCTGTACATGTACATGTAGTTACACTTTATTTACTTCTCCCTTTAGGCAAAGGGATTCATTTTTTTTTTGTGATAACTTGAAGTTGATAATCCAGTGTTTTTACATTGCATGCCTTTTTTTTTTAAGTAACATTATTCCCCTTTTCTTTTCTTGTCATTGAAGTGTTATGTCTACAGTATAAGTACATGGAGATCGCTTCAGTAACAAAAACCTGTTAATTGTTTATTTGGTGGGGGGGGGGGGGGGGGGTACATGTACATACATGCACGCAATGAAAAGAAATGTCAAGAGGAAGCCAAATGTACAAATCCTGATTGATTTATTTTTCAGGTCAAATTGATATCTACATGTAACTTCAAAGTGATTAGAAGTATAACAGAAAATATACATGTACCGAAATATTCACAGCACAAACCCTTAAATTATTTGTTTATAAATGTATAGATATACAATGTACTTGTATAATAATATGTACAACCACCCAACTGTAACATGTACACGTGTACAAATGTGTACAAATGTACATGTGTGCACTAAGAAAAGTAAAAAGTAAGATGATCCTTTCATGAGCAGTTGTGTTGTATACCATGTAGTCGAGACCATCACAAGACCATGCACAAGTAACAGGCATAAACCATGACAAAGGAATGCTTTTGTTACAGTTCATTTAAATAGCATAAGACTGCTGGTCTTGTGCTGGTCTTGACTACAACACTGTACTGTACACATGTACTGTAGGTACCAGGGCCAATTTCACGGAGCTGTTTAGCACACAAATTTGCTCAAAATGAAAATGTATACATGTACCTTGATAAAAACAGGATTACCAGCTAAATGTGCATGTAATGTATATTGCATGTGAATGCTATTCAAATGTTATTTGCTTAGCACGGAAATCACATGGAGTTTTGGCTGATGACCTGTTTTTATAATTACCAAGTGAGACATTTTTGTGCTTAGCAGCTCCGTGAAATTGGCCCCAGGACATGTACATGCTTGCACAGTAAACGCAGAATATTGTTTTCACATACTGATTGTTAAAAAAATATATTTATCCACCATACATGATAGCGTAATTTTTATGCGCCTATCAATTGCTTTCCTCACCCCTCCCCCACGGGCTGGCCCAGGTCTTATGTGGGAGTTTGGTCATGTTTTTCAAGCCCCAGGGTGGTGATTTTGGTCACTAATTTTGACATTGTTTCCCCATCATCAGAAGTTAAAACCATGAGGTGGAGTGCCCCACCCATGTATGTCGGGATTGTCACTAAAATTTTGTCACTTCAAAAGTGACAATCCCAACATCTTGGGTGGGGCAGCCCAGGAGGAGAGGTGGGGGAAGCAATTGATAGGCGCATTAATTCAAATGAAAAAAAAATAACACTGATAACACCCAGAGACTCGATATTCCAATGTAACGAGAAACAATGTATTTTTTTCTAACCCTTTTTAGGTTATTTTTAGTTAATAATTCAGAAAGTTGAGGTTACCTAGGATTTCAATACTGTACTCTATTTCTAAACAAGTACATGATCATGTGCATGTAATAACACTTGAATTAATACCATAGTTACATGTACATGAACATTGTCATTTTTGTCAATTCAAATTCACAAAAGAAATTGTTGGCCAATTCAAGAAGTATAAAACCTTCTGAGCATTTTTACTAGGAAGTGTACGCAACCTGTCAAATATGCAGTAGACCCTATATGGCACATTCTTTAGACTTGTAACAAATTTCGGCATCATACACATACATTTTTGTAGCTCCATGTAAAGTAATGGTGCCAAGGCGCTACATCAAAATACAATACAACCTGATGTTGGAGTTGTAAGACTTGTGGTAGTTACGGTGTACATGTACATGTACATGTGTACATGTATGTAGGGTTAATGTCTAAATCTAAAACTAAGACAAATTCTACAAATGAAACATTATAGCTTGCTACATGTATCTGCATTGCAAAATTAATTAGTGAAGGCATTTTGTAGAATCTTACTACTGTATTTACACTGCAAAGATTATTCAATGTTCCAAAATTTCAAAAATATCTCAGTAGTGGGTACATGTAATTCCACTGTACAGACAGTAAACCCATGCAGATTTTTTTCTGGAAAGTGAAATTTGTAACGTTATTCCCAAGTAATGCATTTTAAATCCCACTGGCAAGCTACATGTAAATGTATTATAATTATTGTTCAAAGTCTTCGGAAACCACAGGGTCCAAAAGAAAGTGACCCAATGAGTATATTATTTTTGAACATGTGGCTTGCTCCAATTTTGTAACAGCAACATGGGGATTGATTACACTTTAATTGGCAACTGATTTTTTTATTTGCATGCTTGAACATGTACAAGTACTGTGTTCACAGGTCATATCGATTTTATTTATAATACAAACACCACAAAACTGTCTACAAATGATCATTTAAAATACAATAAACAAAAAAACAATGAATATTGCATTTCCTGCCTTCATGGATGAAAAAAGACAATCGTGATTTTAAAAAATATTAAAACAAAATCTTACTTCATCTTGACCAGCAATGTACATGTATCCAAAACATTTCATTTGCATCTGAATGGCTATGTATGTGTAATCACTTTGTTCTCACCAAGCTCAATACATGTAGTTTCAAATGACTTCCATTTTCCGCTGTAAAAATGGGTAGTAATTATTTTTATCCAAAAGAGCATGCTCATTTAAATGTAGTGTACATCGTTTGCTTTTGCTATAGTTTTCAAAAATAAATGGATTTGGGGGTTACATGCTAGCAAATACTGTTACGCTGACCTGCATAAAGTTTTGTACATACTGTAAATGCTACGAAAAAAAGAAAAACCAAAAAAACATTTAATTCTAGTAGTCTGGTTTTCTGACCCTACATGTACCTACAAAAAACAAATCTAATGAATTTATGTACATGTAGTCGGGGAATTATCAGGTTGGGAAACTGCATGTACACTTTCCAACAATTGTTGGCCAAAAACTCTTGGGGGGAAAAAAACCAACATATCCCTAACCCTTCATGGCATTTTTGTACATGTAGAACCCTGCCAGACGCATCATATTGCATACTTTGTCACATTGACTTGTCACATTGACTTGTGTGCAGAGTGCAGCAAAGTTGAGCTGTCAGCACATACATGTTCATGTATGCATTGTGCTGCATCTGGCAAGGTTAGGGTTACACATTTCCAGTTATTTTGAAGAAAAAAAAGCACACCAGGTGCCATGCAGGATTTTAAGCATGCTTGAGACTGCTTTTCTCTTTTGCTTTGTCCCGACATAATATATGAAGCACTGTATACTCGGTGCTTTCAGAGAGCCGGTGTAAAAAAACCACATAGGCTTACTAGGGCGGGATTTAAACCCACGAATAGCACTCTAACCTCCCCGTCTCCACATGCAAAACTGTCAATGATTCTCTTCTGCACATCTGACTCTGTGTTTGTGTGATACATGTCAAAGAACCTGTGTGCATCTTTCGGGAGGACAGAACAGAAGAGTGAGTAAAGTTCACCGACGCATTTCCTTGACTGGCAGTACAAAATTGTACGCTCAGTGGAAATTCCTTTTTCAGCAATTTCTTCTGCTATCCAGTTGAAGGTGAGCTGAAAGTCCTTCAATTTGGACTTAACAACAACATACTTTATGTTTGTGCGTTCAGGGCTCTCCTCGATGAGAAAGTAGTTTCTAAGTGCTAAACTGTGCACGACTGTTTTTCTGACATTTCTGGTCGCAGTAGCTGTCAAGGCAATGATGCTGGTTGACCCTTTCAGCACAGAACGAAGCTCACCAAGCTGCCCATAGTACTTCCGAAAGGCACTGCTCTAGCCTGATGAGTGTCCCCTGATCAAAGCAGAAAAGAGGAAATGATATACAATCTGAAATATAGGAAAGGTATTTGGTTTTGTTCAGTTCGCAATTCGAATGTTATGCGCCTATCAATTGCTTCCTGATCAGCCTGCGATAGTGGGGCTAAAAACATGTAGTTCAGGTAATTGAAGTTTTAGGGTAAAAGTGTAGTGTGCATGTACATGTAGTTCTAGTTCACTAGAAAATGCACCGTGCGAATGACTGTCAATGAAATTTGGAGCAGTCTTTTCTCATTTTTTATAGGAAAGATTTTACTTTCATACATGTACACACACCAAAATCGGTCAGGAACAGCTAATCTTGGAAAATAACCATCCCTCTGTGTTCAGAATGATATAAACACTTGCCACAACATTTAAACTTGAGAATTTTGTTGGGAAAGAATGTTTGTGTTTTCTGTGTTAGATGTTCTTGGCACAAAAAATGGTCACTCAAAATGTTCACATACATGTACATATATCATGTACATGCACATGTCAATTTCTGCCTCAGATTTACAAATTCTGCTGACATAAATCTTGAACAAAAGATTTTACTTCAATACCACCCACCAGAAATCAGTCAGGAACTGCAAAATCTTGGAAAAATAACCATCCATCTGTGTTCAGAATTTAGTTGGGAATTTAGTTTGGAATTTTTTGTGCAATATAGGGGAAGAAATTTTGTTTTCTGTGTTAGATGTTCTTGGTACAGTGCACAGTGTATGTTCACTCAAATACAAGGTTGATTTCTGTATCATTAAAAAAAAGATGTTGTGCCACATGTTTGTAATCAATAAGGAGGGTTGTTTATTTTCTAAGATTTTGCTGTTCCTGATCCATTTTGGTGGGGGTATTACACTTTTTACAGTAAAATCTTTCTCTTAGGCTTTGCTGTTCCTGACCGATTTTGGTGGGGGTATTCATGGTATTATAACTTAAGTAAAATCTTTCCCATGAATGTTTTGTCACTCACCACTTTGACACGCAGTGACTCTCATCCACAAACAATCCGTGGCATCTACTCCGGACAGATTGAAGTAGCTCTTTTCCACGTTCTGAGCAGAGTGATTCTGGACTGGCAAACAGGATTGAGAAATCTTCGGATTGTTCCAAAATGTGATCTGGAATATCAGACGTTATATCTGCCGACTTCAGTCCCAGATGTTCAGCACGATGTAACTGATCAACGGCCAGCGGTCATGCTATTTAGCGTCAACAAGCGTCAACAAACCCGATCAGCGTCAACAAAGCGTCAACAAGCTAAAAATGCACATTTAAGCTTCACAAAAGCTATACTTGTATTCAACAAACTCTCGCGCATCTCGTATTATGTGAGAAATTGGCTGAATTCTCGTTCACAATCCCACATAAGACGAAATTTTAAGACGACAAAATTACGATGAATGGGCGCCGCCATCCTTGTTTTCTCTTTTGCACATGCGCGATTGCACCATGTCCCAGAAAAACAAGATGGCTGCCGGAAAGAAGCACCGTTGATGTTGTACTTTTTCGCTTAAAAATCACACATTTTAAGATACTTTTAAATACTAATGATACTTTTAAATAATCATAGGAGCCCACTAAATATTGTGAATAACATGTTTAAGCTTAACAGTGCTTTTATAAGTTGTTGACGCTTTGTTGACGCTTGTTGACGCTTGTTGACGCTAATTAGCATGACCCACGGCCAGGGCTTTCAATGGCACGACGACAATAACCAGCGCTTTCTCCTGTTTACCTTCGGTTACTTCGTTCAAGAAATCTTCTAAGACCAATGGAGCAGCTTGAAAAATTACACTCTTGCCAAATCCCGTTGGTAAATTAACAAACAAATCATGGCCACGTACAAATTGATGAATGGCACTGATCTGATGACTTTTTAGCTTTCCAAAGCCCAGTTTGTTTGCTGTAAAATCGATCGCTTGGTCCACGCGGTCAGACATTTTTCCCAACAAACAACGAATGGCTTGGTACTGCGCTGCACGTTCATACGTACGTACACGTAAACCCGACGTGAGTACAGAAACCAGACTAGTGAGTGTTGGCTATTTACATGCGATAATACAGTGACGTCACACGCGCATGCAAATGCCACACAGTTCTGCTCGCGATTTCGCGAGCGGAACTTGCAAAATTCCCTAGACGGTCTTAGCGATTTGGCCTTGGCGTGTGTGTGTGTAGCGAGAGGGCGCTGTCGGCCGCTATACGTCGCACCGCTAAGAACGTCTTGGAACCTAGACTAGTACAATGCATGTTGAGTCAAGCGAGCGTGGACAGGGAGACGGCCGGGGCTCTGGCTGCTCGAGCCGGCAACCGCAGGGAACGTCGTATGGTCTGGTGCGCGTGAGTCCGGGACAGGATTGGAATGCTCGGTGCCTTTAGAGTTGGAGTGGCTCCAGCCTTCAAACGGAATTGTGCCTTCAAACCCAGCTGAGTTTTCATACTAACACTATCATCAATACAGTCTTTGGCGAAATGTTCTGCACATATTTTCGACCATTTCTACAGCTCAAAATCAGATATTGTAATTGTCTACAAAGCGGACCCACTGTCGCCTTTGAACTCCATTCAGTACTGGGAATCGCAGTAAGGTTAGGTCAGGGTTTTTGTCGCCGTTCCTCGTGCAACCCCCAACGACACACGATCGAGGCATAATGATTATCTCAGAGCCATGCTCATACTGAAATAATATCAAAATTAGACAAAATAGACGGGAAAACGGAGGAGTTATGTCGACAAAAACTCTTCCAGCAGCATCAACTCCACGTACGTACTTTCATAGTGTTTGGCTGTAGTATCAACCGACTATACACGTGTACGTCACGGGGTCACGTACATACATTTACATACATAATGAGCTTTCGCGAAACAGGATAAATGGTTCAGAATAACAACCCTTTTTTAAAATCCCTCTCGTCTGCAAACTAATCTCCATCAGTTAAAAGAGTATTTAAACTGTCGGAAAAGTCCAAAAAGTCTAAAAGAATTGGGCGTTTTAGTTGCTCTTTAAGAAAAATCACCCTCAAAAAGGCCTTTGTAAAATTATTACTAGCATATCAATTTATGGAAACTAATAAATCGCCCGATGCGAAAGAGAAATATCGTGCCAAAAATTGACCTCTCACTTCCGAAAATCTAAAACACATACACTATAAAAAAAAAAAAACAATGGATTTAGTGCCAAGTAACAATGGATGTTCATTGTTAGTACACCGTTTTCCTTTTGTTAGATGTTCATAGTGATACGGACTAGTGAAACAAAAGATCGTGGAAGGGAAAGATCAGACACTGGGTATATTTTTGTACAGCGCCCGATGAAACGCTATGACGTCATTATTTTAGACTATGGGGAAGGGCGCCCCTCGCGTTTTAAGGGTAAACGCGTGCTTGTTGCGGCTGCAGTGAATCCATACGAGTGTAATGCGAGCGGGATTTTTTCATTGATGAAGAAAAAATGTCACAAAGAAGACAAAATGAAGAAATGAAGAGACAAATAAAGGAATAAGTGAATTGATAAATAATATCACGGAGGTACCTTCATTATAATACATGTAGTTACGTGTTTTAGTGACATTATTTGGTGATATTAATAAATCAGGGAATACATTTGTACAATGTCATTTAGTTACATTTATTGAGGCGATGAGACGGGCCAATATGCAGTCAATTAAGGACTGAAGTTTTTTTCATGTGAAAACCAAATTGAAACGTTGAGATATTGGTTTTAAGTTGGCAGGTATCTGATTTGATTCATTCCTTATGGGTGGAAATTTTCTTTTTTAAATATATAAAAAAAACAAAAAAAACATCTTTGTTGTAACGGGAAGTATCGAGTTGAGTTTTTTTTTCTATTATAAGATAACAGTCATGTTGTACTTGAACGATTTAATGAAGCTAAATGAAGCGTCTGAAAAAATAAATGAAATAAAACTTTGCTCCACTCGAGAAGTGTTAATTTCTGTCAATGGTTTCATAATTCACTAGTAATACTCATAACTGCTACTTCAGACAGTCAGTAACAAAGTAAGGCACACCCAGTAATACGATTTTGAAAACAAAATATGTTTTTTATTGTATCATTGAAGATGAATAAAATTGCAATAAATAAATATAGGTTTTCCCGGACGATTTCGCAAAATGTGCATTTGAATTTGTAAAACTTTAATTCAATTTCGCGCTGATTTTGAGAACGGCGTATATCCAGGTTTCATTTTCGCAAAAACGAGCAATCGATTTCATTTTGTGTCATTCAAATAAATGAATGTGCATAACGTTTCACTTAAACGATTACAAATACGCGATTAGGCTTTCGGTTTGACGCATGCATGGCCGATTATTAGGAAGGTGCAATCTATTTCGCTGAAAATCGAATTGTCAGTGTGACACGGCCTGAATTGAATATTCTGTTTCATTTGTTATAATTCAAATTCGCATATTCTGCATTCAATTTAAATAAAGTATATATGCCTATACAATTAATGATACGATTTGGATTAATTCATTAATTAATCAATGTATTGTAGGGCTAATTGATCATTAATGTGTTCTCTCTCTTAATTTTAATGTCTTTTCTCTCTCATTTTATCAGTTCGATTGTCTATCCGTCAATGACCTGTCTGCCAAGACATCGTGGGAGATATGTCTAAGAATGGTTGTACCATGCAGTGCATTTCGTAGGTGTCACCTCTCCAACGTTGAGTGCAGCCACCTCCTGGAGACGGAGGGATCTCCAGACTTGCAGGTACACCAGCTTGGCCTGAGGCTTCTTGGTCTCCAAATCTGTCCTGCCATTCAGGTATCCCCAGCGTGCGCTTCACTCCCGCCTTGAAAGCTGAGTGCGCCATTTCCGTTGGATTTAAGAATGGCGAGTAGGGGGGAAGCAGCTTGATGATAAAATTGCCGGCATCAGGAGGTAGTTGGGCTCGGATATGAGGACGAGCGTTGTCATATATCAGATATAATTAACCCTATCAATACCGCGCGCGCCACCTGGGCTCAATGTTGCAGGGACGTTCGCAACCATCGTGCTTGCTTGGCACATGAATATTAGCTTTACACGACCAGCGTTCTCTGTTTGCACGAGCTACTATTGTTTGCAACTGAAATGTGAACAGCGCCCTCACTTTGGGCAGCGCGCTGTGCGGTTGGTTTCACACTTTAAAAGGCACGCGCGCGAAACACTCTTTGCATCCCCACGCGCCACTTAGCCGCTATCATGGCCGAAAACGCTTCCAAGATTTTGGAGGAAATCTTCGCAGATAGCGGTTCAGATATGTCCGATGATGAATCTTCTCTAGCAACATCTGACGAAAGTGATGGAGAAGCAATCCCTACCTTGTCAACTTCGTCGGGAAAGCCAAACTTCAGGTAGGGAGGTTCCTAAAACTTTAGTAGGTTCAACTGGTTCAACTTGGCTAGTCTCGAAATGTTTCGCATCCGTCATTCATGTCTAACGTTATATTTACCATGGAGGAAGACTGTAATGTAACCTTTGCTTTTTGATGTTCTTTCGCAGGGAAAATCATAAAAAGCACTGAACGTTGAAGTTTGCATTGCATAATCCGATGGAATCCAATTAGAAATTGATGAAAATATTGAATTTGTACCTGAAGTATGATTTGATTTGATTTGATTTGATTTTATTCGGTATTACCATATAGACAAATATAAATATAAATGTATATATATGTACAAACAAACAAACAATTACTACAATACATTAAAAACATGGTAAAACCAGGGATAGCCCATGAAAGTTTTTCAACTTATTTCCAATGGGGTCCCCTAATTATTGCACAATAACCACAAAAAGAAAACCTACACTCCAAAAACACACAACGTCAAAACAAGCAAAAGCAAACAATACTTATACAAAATACGTCCAGCAAAACCAAACAAAAAACATAAAACTACGCAGAAAAAATAAATAAAAAATACATGGATACTCCATACAAAACTAAAGATTACAAAAAGACCATACAAGACAAAAAACATCATGCAAGACCTCAAAAAAACAAACATAAAAGGAACAAAACCCCAAACAAAAAACAAACATAAAACATTACATTATAAAAAATACATATTTAACTGAAAATTAACCCTCCCTTCCCTTTTAAAAAGAATTATCTACTAACAAAAAAAGCCCTTTCCCTCACAGTCTCCCTCTGTTCTAAAAACTTCTTTAACTCCCTCTTGAAAGTAAGTTTATTGTGAATTGATTTTAAATACTCTGGCAACAAATTCCACTCCTTAATGCCATTGTAAAAAAAAGATGTCTTGGTGATGTTATTAATAGTGGGGACCACAAAATTATAATTTCTAAATCTCGTGTTCATTTGATGTGCGTCTTGTACTTTAACAAAAAAGAATTAAAATAAGAAGGACAATTACCATAATAAATACCATGTACTATATTCAATGTTAATTGGATGACTCTACTTTCTATGTGAAGATAACCAATGTCATGAAAATCCTGTAAGTTGAGATGATGCCGAGGATTAAAATCATGTATAAAACGAACCATTTTATTCTGGACAATTTGTAATTTATTTTTTTGGGAAGTCTTGAGGCCAAAATACCATACCATACAGGCGTAGTCAATGTGACTTTGGATAAGAGTGGAGCAGAGAAGTTGTCTGGTAGACTTGTTCAAATATTGCGAATGTCGATAAAGAAATTTAAGTCTACCAGTGGATTTTTTAACAATATTGCAAACCATGTTTTCACCGGTTAAACTTTGGTCTAAAACCATGCCTAAATATTTGATATTTTCTTTGGCAGATAAAACCTGACCCTTGTAATCAACAGAAAAGTTCGGAACATTCTTGCATTTACGTTTAGACCCAAACAATAAAGTTTCACATTTCCCAAAGTGCAGAGACAGTTTGTTATCTATCAGCCATCCATTACAAGAATCCATTTCCGATGAAAGTTTATGAGCGATAACTTTAGGATCCTTATCTGCAACCATTATGATACTATCATCCGCATATAAGACCAATTTGGAGTTGACACTCATAGCCATGTCATTACAATAGCACAAATATAAAATAGGTCCGAGAAGACTACCTTGAGGCACTCCATTTACAATCGAATGTTTAGATGACATGACTCCATTGATACTAACAACTTGACTTCTATCGGACAGATATGATTTAAACCATCTATTATCGATACCCATCAGTTTCAGCTTGGAACATAAAATATCATGATTCACGCAGTCAAAGGCCTTTTGTACATCCAGAGCTAACATTCCAACATAATTTCCATTAGCTATTTCAGTTTTAATGAAATCATTAATAATAAAATAATAATAATACAAGCATTTGTAAAGCGCCATCTATCTATGTAGACATATTCCGAGGCGCTTGAAGAAAAGAAACTGTCCAGAACTCTACAAATAATTAAATATACATGTACATGTATGTATACTTGAAACAAAACCAGCAATCTAATTATAAGTTGAGTTAAACAGGAATGTTTTAAGAAGGCATTTGAAGGTATGTAAAGATTGACAGCTACGAATTTCCTGAGGCAAAGAGTTCCATAGAGTGGGCGCCGCAACTGAGAAGGCATAGTCCCCATACGATGTTCTAGTTCTTGGTGTCACAAGAAGATGTTTGTCAGATGACCTTAGGTGGCGATTAGGGGAATACTGGGTGAAGAGATCCTGCAGATATGTTGGTGCGCTGTCATTGAGGGCTTTCCAGGTAAGTAGGATTATTTTGAAGGCAACCCTCTGTTTGACTGGAAGCCAGTGAAGATTTCTCAGGACTGGAGTAATGTGGTCAAATTTCCGTGTTCGGGATAAGACACGAGCCGCAGTGTTTTGAACATGTTGAAGTTTGCACATGAGAGTGTTGGTGATTCCAAACAGAAGTGAGTTGCCATTATCCAACCTTGATGTCACGAGAGCATGGATAAGGATGGCAGCCGACTCATCAGTCAGGATTCGGCGGATGCTGTTGATGTTTCTAATATGGTAGTATGACGTTTGGCAAACTTTCTTGACATGCGATTCCATTGACATCGTGCTGTCAAACATGATGCCAAGATTACGTGCAGTCGTAGAACGTTGAATATTAGAAGTCCCAAATTGCATCTGGTTGCATCTGATTTTATCCTGGCTACGTTTGGAAGTGATAATTAGAAGTTCGGTCTTGTCGTCGTTAAATTTTAATTTATTCCTGGTCATCCATTGCTTAAGATCACAAACACATTGTTCAATACGCTGTCTCACGGAATGTTCGTCGTCTTGGTTTCCTAGATGAAACGATCCATATATCTGTGTGTCGTCTGCATAGCAATGAACTTGAAGTTGATGCCTCCGTACAATAGCGGCAATAGGCTCGGAGTATATTGTGAAGAATAAGGGACCTAATACTGATCCTTGAGGGACGCCAGAAGAAAGTGAGATGGGAGATGATAAAGATCCATTGATGTTCACAGTCTGTGTTCGATGACATATATATGATCTAATCCATTGCAGGGCTGGACCAGTAACACCGATGGACTGAAGGCGGTGGAATAAAACATCATAGTCTATAGTGTCGAATGCTGCAGAGAGATCAAGGAGAACAAGGAACACACCACGCTTATCGTCAACTGCCCGGAGAATATCGTTCTTAACTCTTAGAAGAGCAGTCTCTGTTCCATGATGTTTTCTATACGCAGATTGCAATGGTTCATGTAGATTGTGTTCAGTCAGATGATCAGTAATTTGGGAATAAACAACCTTCTCTATTACTTTGGATATGAATGAAAGGTTGGATACGGGACGAAAGTTCTTGAGGTTTTCAGGATCGAGGGTGGGTTTCTTCAGCAGAGGAGTCACCAGGGCATTTCTAAATTGCTGTGGGAATTTAGAAGATTGAAGAGACAGGTTGACAATTTTGGAGATAACTGGAGTCAAAATATTCAGATTGTTCTTTAGGAGCCAGGTAGGAATTGGATCCAAATCGCACGTCTTTGATGGTGATGATTTGATGATTTTCCTGATTTCCTCATCCAGAGCTGGTGTGAATTCTTCCAATGGTGTAATATCAGAGTGAGATGACTCGGTGGTATACGGCTGCATACAATCTAGATCGCGGTCAAGATTATTACGAATGTTCCGAATCTTTGTTATGAAATAATCACTAAAAGTTGTCGCCAATTCCTGTTTATTGTCGTGTGTGGGTAGTTTAGTTTTTCCTTTGTTGTGGAGTAGAGATTCAACAATTTTGTAGAGCTCTCTCTGGTTCCCACAGCTGGCTAGTTTTTCTTTGAAGTATGATGATTTGGCACTGTTGATCATATTAACAACACAGAGTCGTTGCGCTTTAAATTGGTTTCTATCAGATTCTGATCTGGTTTTCCTCCAGCGTCTCTCCAATTTCTTGCGGTGTCTCTTGGCATCGGCAATCTCCGGGGAATACCATGGATTGGCTGGTCTAATGGTAATACAGCGAGTTTTCAGTGGAGCATGCTTTTCCAGAATAGACTTCAGTGTGGAGTTGTACTGATCTATGAGTGTTTGGAGGTCATTGGACGGGTTGGTAAACAATTCTGACTGGCTAATATCGTTGGAAAAACTGTCATGGTCTAGAGATCCATATTTCCGATAGGAAATATGCTTCTTAGTTGGTTGAGGTTTAGTCAGATTCAGTGCACAATGCAAAGCAGCATGATCTGTCAGAAAACATGCAACATCCACTGAATCAATTAGGTTGTCCGTGGGTCGTGCAAAGACAAGGTCCAATATATGGCCACTCACATGTGTAGGAGCACATACGAACTGTTTCAGGTTAGTGTTTTGAATTATATCATTGAGGTGGCGAGCAGCAGAATCATCTGTATCCCAGTGGAAATTAAAATCCCCAACAATCAGCAACTTGCTTGGGGATGCCGAGAGTACACTGACATATTCGGAGAAATCGTCAAGGAACATTGTAGGGGTTATACGATTCTTTGAGCTGTATGGTGGCCTATAGATGATTACCAGCTTCACGGATGAGAAAGTTCCTTTGACAGTTACATCACAACATAGACTTTCAAAATTACCACTACTGTGTGATGTTATTGGGCCGTGTTTGATATTAGTCTTATATATGAGAGCAATACCCCCACCAGTTCCATTTGGACGAGGTACATGACACATGTCATATCCAGGAATGCATAATTCACCTATTATTTTATCATGTTTATCAGTAGCTGATAACCAAGTTTCAGTCAGTGCAATCAAATCAAAATCATGTTCAATAAAGTAGTCAGTCAGTAGGTTGGTTTTATTGCACACAGACTGGGCATTTAGGACACACAGTTTGGAGAGCATGGGTTGTTTCAGACTACTGTCTGTTGATGTTGGCGGTGTTGATATATGCAGGTCATTGTCCGAGGATACAGTTGGTATTGCATGTACCACTTGTGTTGGGGGGTCAGATCGGTTTCCTCGACGTGATGGTCGCTTTGTGTTTATTCGTAGGTCTTTCAAGGTGGACCATGTAGCTGGAGAAACGGGTATTGTTTTACATCTTAAACCGATACTCAGGAGATGCTCACGCTCATACCTATGAGTAGGTTTGTTGATGACTGCAGCTGTAGTTATTTCACTAACAGGACCAGGGTTGGGGTTTATATCCCCACAGATTAACAGGGCAATGTTGAAATTTGAAGAAGAATTCTGGTAGTATGGAATAGGTGTTTTCAGGTAACACTTGATGGTCAATCTCTTCCATGTTGGGCCATATGCTGGAGAGTATGCATATCTGGCAGACCTTTCACTTGCTAATCCCTGCACATCACACACCAGAACAAGGGCAAACAGGAAACTCCAAGTTAACACCTCCATTGTATAAGGCAGTGGGCAGGAGACAAACAGCAGCTCCTCTTATTGTTCAAGCATGGTCAGGCTTGTGGCTTGGCTGATGAGTCATTGATCCGTGGTTTGCATGGCTGAAAAGCCCATGGATGAATATTACCTTCCAGTGAGCAAAAATTTCAGATTTCCAACATCAATATTTCAACTAGAAGAGTAGATGACAACATGTAGATAGCACCAGAAGATTCCTTGGTGTTAGCTCTTCAGGGTGATATAAAATATGCAACAAACTAATGTGAATAGCAGGATATAATACATGAAATATACAGAGCGAAAAAAGTGTGCAGCTTGCGCGCACAACTACACTCTGGGAAAAATCATTCAGATATACCAGAGACGTATTAGTAGAAAAATTCCGTCTAAACCCAGATTGGTACTCATAAATGAGATTATTGTCATTAAGATAGTTATCCAATTGAACCAACACAGCTTTCTCTAAAATTTTAGAGACAGTCGATAATACACTTACAGGTCTATAGTTTCCCACTTCTAGTTTAGATTTCTTTTTATAGAGTGGGGTCACTCTAGCTTGTTTAAAATCAATTGGAACACAACAAGATTTTATAGAGAGGTTCACAACATGTCCGATCGGTATTTTTAAAATATCAGCACCATCTTTTAAAAAGATTGGGGGGATACCATCCAGACCAGTGCTTTTATTTTTGCTAAGCCTGCTCAATTCTTCAAAAATGAAATCTGTAGTAACTGCCTGCAGTTCGAAAGGATCATGAGCCATTTTTGAACTATAGTACTCCTTGAATAGGTCTGAGTGAATATCAAAGACAGGATTGTCCGACGGAAGTTGCTCAGTTAAAGTTTCAGCAATTGTAGTGAAAAATTCATTGACATGTTCAGAGATCAAAAATTTATCATAACACATATTTCCATCAATATTGAGTACAATCTGGCCTTTATCCTTATTTTTGTTACTGCAACCTAGGTTTTTAAGTTGAGCCCACAATTTTTTTGGGTTATTTTTATTTTCTTCTAAATGAGCCATTAAGTAGTCAGACTTGGCTCGTTTGATAGTTCGTTGTACTCTGTTCCTAACAGAACAGTACTCGTTCCAGTTAATGCCAGACTTGTCCACTCTGTATTGGTGAAAAAGATAATTCCGACGCTTGATCAAATCTAGAATATCATTAGTCATCCAAGGTTCTGTGTTAGTTTTAATTTTAACAGACTTCAATGGAGCAATCCTGTCAATGATGTCAGTTAATCTGCATTTCAGTACGGACCAAGCTTCATTAACATCATTTAAACAAGTAACTTCCGACCAGTCTATTTCATTTAACATGCTCAGATAAACGTCTTTGTCATACTTTTTCATTGATCTCAACCTCACACAGTTGTTAGTCCTCGTCTGGCCTCTGATAATCTTTCGAGTGCAGTAAATGGCACAATGATCTGAAATGCCTATGTTGATTGTACCAGAAGCACTAATCTTTTCTTGACTGCTACAAAGAACGTGATCTAAAATCGTAGCAGTGGTATCGGTAATCCTAGTTGGAGAATCAATCAACTGTGTGAGGTTAAACATATTAAGTACATTCATATAAGGCTCAAAAAGAGAAGATGATTTTTGTAAAAGACAAATATTAAAGTCTCCAAAAATATACTTCTCTTGATTGAGGCTAAGTTTGGATAAAGCCTCGTCCATGTATCCCAAGAACCTTGAACAATTAGGTGGTCTGTAACAAACTGCAACAATAAAAGGTTTAGTTTTAGGAAGAAATATCTCCACCCAGGCTGATTCCATGTTATCAGATTGAAGATCGTCTCTACAATTAAAAGAAATACTGTTCTTAACGTAGAGACAAACTCCACCACCGTTCCTAGCTCTGTCATTTCTTATAACATTGTAGCCATTAATCTTCACCTCAGTGTCCATCACACTATCATCCAGCCAAGTTTCACTAATTGCTAGAATGGATGGATTAGCATGCTGAACCATCCATCTTAACTCTGACAGCTTGCAGAGCAAACTTCGGATGTTAATGTGAATCATATGCAGACCTTTATGGACTTTGAAGTGATGAAAAAGGCTATCATTGTGCTCAGCAAATATATCAGTCGATATATTATTGTCAGTAGCATCATGTTGACGAACAGGAAACTTGCAATACTGTTGTTGATTAGTTTCCACTTCAAACGGTGAATCAGGCAGACGAGGAAGTTCATCCAAGAGACATTTATAGCAGTACCAGGGTGTGGAGGAATTGGATAACCGAAGATACTCATCAGCTCGGATACTAGCACACTTTGCATGAGTCCACAGGTCACAAGTATCGCAACAAACACCCTGTTGATTACTCTTAACTGGTTTGTCGCAGCTTGTACATGGAAACTTAACTGGGCCAGGATTAACCTCGACATCACCGCACAAAGAGATTTGTCTTAACTGCTGGAAGGTAGCATCAGTGTTAGCATAGTACAAAATCGGTCGGCTACTAAATTTTCGCTTTGAGTTTAATCCATAAGACCTAGGACTAAGTCTGCAATCAAACGTGACGAGTAAAGTGCTGTCATGGCTGTAGAGTCCCGAGTGTTGCAGAAGATTATGGACTTCAAAGTGATGATAAACAGCAGGTTGGTCATCAAGTACAGAGATGAAAGTCATACATGGCGATGTAGCAGTTGTCAACAAAATGACAATGATAGCCACTAACAGGAAGCGCTGGTGACACATGTTTGCTAATACAAAGTTACAAACGTCTGTATGGATGGTGTTGAACTAGATGCTCGGTAAAACTTGTACATTGGAACATTACCGATTAAAGTTGAAATCAGTTGCCATCCAATCAATGCAACCCGAAATAGGACTCAAAGATCGACATCTGTAAAGAGCCCTAAATCAGCAACATTTTGAGAGAAGTTTGCCAGTTAAAAGTCCCATTTAAAAAGTATGCAGAGTCAAGTGTGATGATTTTGCATCAAAATCAAAGTTCAGATAGGACAGCAAATGCAATGCTGACAAGAAAAAGCACATTTCAATTACACTGAATTGGGCCTTATTCAATTACTAAAAAGACTGGCGGCAATAATAATCTATAAAAAGGAGGAGATTTGAATGTAATTAAAAACTATATTAATTAATGTACATGAACCCCCAAAATCAAAATATTAATCACAATTTCCTATAAGAACATTGGTCTGCAAATGAACAGCAGCCTCGTACATGTTTCTGAATGTGCGTATTTTTTACTTGTTAGCTAAGATTGATAAGTAAGATACTCAAAATATTAACTACAATCTGTGAATTTAGGGATAAAAGGCCTACAGCAATTGAATCATGGCTGCACTTATTTAAGTGGGAACACTAGATATGAGCATCCAAAAACAGCATTGTAAGGACAGCTTGTCATTAAAGGTAATACAACATTTGCGACCACCCCCCCACCCCACACAGACAAGAAGAAAACTATACCTCATTATTATGAATGACCGTACTTGACAGTCAAGAATAGTCTCGAGCATCCTGTGAAATCAGGGCACCTGGTGTGCTGTTCTGTTTAACCAAACTGACATTTTGTAGCAATTTCCAAAGATGGTTGGCCAACCGTCGTCCAAAAAAATACTAAACCCCGGATCAATCCGTTTGACCCAAAAAACAAAAGCTAATGTTGTATACTACCTTAAAGAAAATGTGCCTTGAAATTAATAGCGTCCCATTACATTTTGGAATGTTCCTATTTCAGGTGTGGATGGAGTAAAGCAAGCACCTCCTACAGCAAGCGCCCACCGATGAACTTCAGTGAAGAGACTGGCTGTACGGAAGATTTCAGTCACCTGTCACCCATGCAGATCTTTCAGCTCTTCTTCTGCCAAGCAGTGTGGGAGTTGATGGTGGAGGAGACCAATCGCTATGCCGACCAAACAATGTGTGCAGATGCAGCCAATCATCAGCCTACCTGGACTCCAACTACTGTTCCTGAAATGATGGCATTCATGGCCTTGCTTCTGTGCATGGGTATCAACAAAAGGCCTCGCTACAGCATGCACTGGTCCAGGTCCGAAGTTCTGCGAAGTCCCCTGTATTCGGCGACCATGTCTCGCAATCGATTCACTGCGATCCTTCGATTTTTCCACCTTGCCAACAACAGAGCTCAGCCAGGTGATGCTCCCCCTGACAAACTGTCCAAGGTTCGCCCGCTGCTCGACATTGTATTGCCATCCTTTCCTCGCATTTACAAGCCAGGCCGAAACCTCTCACCGGATGAGACAATGATAAAGTTCAAAGGCCGACTTGGTTTCAAACAGTACATGCCACGAAAGTCCGCCAAATGGGGATTGAAATGTTTTTCATTGAACGAGTCAGAAACCGGTTATACATGTGCCTGGAAGGTGTTCACGGGCTCTCAGCCCACATCAAAAGAATCTAGTCAACCCTCCTCCGTTGGTTATGCTTCAACACACCACCCACCTAATGTTCCATCTGCTGGGCATGTAGTCCTCGACCTTATTAAAGGACTCGAACATAAAGGACATTTTCATGGACAATTGGTACACGAGCCCGGCTCTCGTCTGCAAGTTGTCACAGTTAAAGTTCGGAGCTCGTGGAACTGTACGCTACACCTCACAAGGGATTCCAGATTGTGCAAACCCAAAAAAGTACCCCATGAGAAGAGGTGCTGACCCCCAGTTTTACACCAAAGCCGGGCAACTGTGCGTCGTTTGGCAGGATGCCAAACGTGTAACTCTTCTCACCAATTTTGGAAACTGCGATATCGACACGAAAGACATTCGGAGCAAAAACAGTTTGAGTGGACTTCGTACGATCAAAAAACCTTCTGTCGTCAATGATTATAATAAATACATGGGAGGAAGTGATCTCGCAGCACAAATGTGTCAGTACTACTCGCACCTTCACAAATCGATGAAATGGTGGAAAAGAGTTTTCGTGACCATTCTGGACATCTGTTTGTTGAATGCTACCATTGTATACAACAGCATCCCTACAAACCAGCACTTGACCACTTTGGATTTCAGGGTCAAGGTGATATAGAAGAACTTCTTTCCACCTGGAAGCACAACCCAGCTCAGCATGCCAGTCAAGTGTCCTGTGGTTCCAGCCGCTTTCCAAATCATCACTATCCTGGGAGAAATGTTGCTGGCAAAAAGCGCAACTGTGTTGTTTGCAGTACCAGAGCCAAGCGGAAACAAACTCGCATGATTTGTAAACAGTGTGACAAACCAATGTGTGTAATACGATGCTTTGAGAAGTTTCACAGTCTGTGATAAGCATTCGCCCGAGTAGGTTTTATTGCGGTCCCCCCACCCCCCCCCCCCCCATTTCAATGTTGGAGTGATGGTGCACACACCGCCACCCAACATTGAATCGGGGGGGGGGGGGGGCCTTCATTTGAACTTTTAACTGCATCCATAGTGTACTCATTTTTTATGTTGGTGCAATTACCCTCAGTCCGGATTTCCTTCATTTTGATTAAAATGTTCACACATACCTGGGATGTTAAGTTTTTTTTTAAAGGGGTAGTTTAAAAACCATATCATAGGCCAATATTATCATTTTTATTAATCTAATAGTCATTGTTTTGGGGGTACTGTCAATCCCATATGATTCAACACCACTTCAAAGGAGAGTGGCCTTTCATTACATTGCCTTGCGAGGGCGCTATACACTAAAACTTTGCAAAAAGTGCTTGGTCAAGAACTGGTCATGTCATGTACATTACTGTGGTAACCAAAGCATAGTGACAAAATATGCCTTGGTACTGAAAGGGTTATGCGTTCACCTGCGGGGAAGAGCATACGACATTCTTGTACAGTTGTCGCTAAGGACTCCTCAAAAGTCGCTCTCGTCACAGTCTCTGATGATATTCTGTGAGCCACAAGTCCAACCTCACCAGAAATGGCAAACGTCACATTGACTTGCTTGCCTCTCTGGCCATGGACGACACGTCTTGCTGGCACTCCACGATGAGCGCGACCAAAGACCGACGGGTCCATACGTTGTAGCCAGTCTCGTCAATGTACACAGTGTGTCCAAGGACACCATGCTGGAGAAACCAGTTTGCAAAGACAACTCGTACATCCAATACTCGTGGCGAATTCCTCTGTTCTGGAACATTTTCCGCTAGTTTAAGAGTTATAAGCATGCCATCTAGAGTTCTGGCGATGGTACTAGTTGTCACGAAGGGCTTATTGGGAAGATCAGCTCGCAGTTGAGAATTGAGTTGACTCAAAGTCCTCAGGGGGTTATCATCTAGATATCGTTGAAGGGCATCTCTCATGTCGTCGTCAACCTTCTGGTTTATTGGTCCTCCTTTTGGCAGCTTGTTACGACGACCATCTCGGAGATATATGCCAACGATTGATCTGGCCGTTGTTGATGCCCAGCGTATTTGCTACCTCCAGGTAGTCAGCGTCGTCAGCCTCAAAGGCATCGATGAGGCGATTTCGGTCAACGTCCGAGACTCGTCTGTATCTCCCCCTTGCAGCCATTATTGGATATTTTAGGAGGGCTGTGTGAACTGTGAAATCTGGCTATATGATGCGATCGTGGCAAATGTTGAGCAAAGAAAGAACGATTTTCTTCAGCTTAGGTGTTTAGATAGGATTTATTACAATAGTTGGTATGTTTCAAAAGACTAGACCACCTAGTTAGTTCCCCATATGTTACTTTTGTTAACACATAAATGAATTCCAATGCTTGACCAGGCATACATTAAAAAAGCACTGCGCGGAAAATCGGCTGCACATTTAGCGAAATAGATTGGTGATAAATTGAAAGGAAAACAGGATTGCAGATGTGCATTCGAATTCGCGCTAAAATGAATTATCAATTACTAATTCAGTGCACATTCGGGAAATCGTACACTTATTTTTTACGTCTGAATGCACCTTTATGGAATTAGAATTATCAATTGTTAAATAGAAAACGGGATGTGAACGTTCATTCTATTTCGCACGAAAACGAATGCATCCTTTACAAATTAATGTGCACATTTTGCGAAATCGTCCGGGAAAACCTATATTATAGTAATTAAAATAGAAAAAACATTATTATATTTTTCAAATACTTTTTAATGGTCAATTTCTCTAAAGAATAATTTAGTTTTGTGCCATATTGTACAGTTATATTTGTTTTTAATTATTATTTGCAAAAGGTGGCTCTCCACAATTGAATATCAGAAAATCAGAATTAATAAATAAATGAATAAATAACGAAAGAAAGAGAGAAAAAAAGAGGGAGAAACATTAAGTATGTAATGTTAAGACCAATCCTTGCCAAATTTTGTTGGAGGTGTCATTTAGTGCAATTATTTCAGTGCGAAGCACCAAGTCTTCGTAATTTCTACATTGTGAACTACAGGGAACACTTCGGTTGGTCGAAAGTTTTACCTGCCAAAGGTATGAGGGCGCCCTTCCCCATGAGCAACTACTTCCTGTTTCACTTTTTCAGCGGAGTGTCCGATCTTTCCCTTCTACGATCTTTGGTGAAACTCGGTGTACTCTTAAGTACTTGAAAGGTAGTGTACACGATTGGTAATCCTCCAATTTATTTTACTAAATTATTACGAAATACCTTACTAGACTGTAAGTTAATAGTAGTCTCAATCATCCTGTGAAATGATGGCACCAGGTGTGCTGTCGTTGTCAAGAAAAGTGGAAATTTATATCGTTTTCCAACGATTTCCAGCTGGAAATCGTTGAAAAACTGCCCTGTAGCCTTTAGTCAAGGCGCGCGTGGCTACCCGGACGAGTGGCGCGCCCCGGACATGCTGGCATTCAGGGCGCGTCACGCGTCCAGTAGCCACGCGCGCCTTGACTAAAGGCCATCATCCGCTCGACGGTGAAAAACGAGCGCCGTTTTTCTCTCGTTTTTTTTAGCCATATCTAACAACGCAAAACTTTGAACAGGTCAGCCTTGAAACGATATTTCCTATAAAATACTAACCCCCCAAAAAATACGCCCATTTCTGAAAATTGCAACAATGACCAATCATGTACACTACCTTTAAGCCCGGTTTTACTTAAATAAAAATCTGCCACGGACGCATCTTCATAATGTTTCGATAGCCCCTCGTGTTAATATCATAGTTGTGGACGGTCCCAATTAAGATCTAACTCTGACCAATGTTGCTTTGCGAACCGCGTTTCTGCATTTTCCGGCCGCAATGCTCTTTCCATTTTTGCCAGACTTCTTGGTATTTTACCTGGGATTCCACATTATTTTACGGTACCACAGTTGGGACAACACGCGTCTGTGTCCCATTGTTGTGATTGTGAAATACGTTTGAAGAAAATTATTTTTTGAAAGAGGGCAGGACAACTATTGGGTAATTATCTCAGCCAGCATTTGGTGATGGACATTTTTGAAAGAGTTTTCATTGTCGTTTCTTTGTGGAAATTAAACCTGACCAAGCTGGTTTACGCGCAATGCTTCTTCGCAGACTTGGGCCATCGCCAGGTCAATAGAGAAATCCCACAACGACGAGTTTAGCGCCGATCTGCGCACTTCCGCGTTTGAAAACGAGGATCTCAATGTCACAGTAAACAACTTTATGCTGATCGTGCGCCTGTGCTGCCTTTTATGGCCTGATTCATTCATGCATGAATGAATGTGCTGAAAAGCGTTGTTTTGTTTGCCACTGACATTCTCGCTTTCAACCCGGAAGTGCGCAGAAGGGGCTAATGTGAAATTCCTCTTATTATTGGAGTATTGTTCCGCAGTTGGCAAAAAGAAAGACCTATAGATACAACAAAAGGGGGCGCTATTTCATGGCTTCCAATGACAGTGCCTGAAAGTTCACCCGTGGGGGCGCGCTTCCAGAGACCTCGAATAGGAAAATTAACGTGTAAAATTCCTAGTATTTTGATAGATAAATTACTTGCACTGAGAAATTCACTTTCTCATTCAAAAATCTCTCAAAAAAGTAGCCCAGACTGATTCTAATCTTATTAAAATTTGTGAACAATGGTCAGTACCCGAAGGGAAATAAACAAAATACACTTGCCATCAGATTTGTGATAACACCCAAACTCAAAGGTAAAACAAATTATCTTTATTCTTAAAACTCCCGGGAACTGCATAAATGAGCCAAAACCTCCGCTGAGTCTAGAGTCCATCTAGGCTATAGGTAGGTGAAAAACCCCTCGTACTTCTCGAGGTGGGAAAAGCTAAAGATTCTCGAGGTTGGAAACATTATGCAGGATGTAGCGAGTCGCTCTGACATTCCAGCTGACGAACGAAGGAGTCTTTCTTTGTTGCGTCTGAAAATGTCTGGAAACTTCAGGGTAAACTGGTTTTAGGGATTTCTGAGCCGTAATACAAATTATCGAAAATTACATGCCAAAGGACATGCGAATAAAAAACAAATAAGTAGTCGTATTGTAATTTGCAATAGAAATTATGAAAGACCTTTATTTCAAAAACACCCTGAAGTTATACATTTAAAAAGCATACATTCACAAGGTAAAGCATATTCTCCCAACAATATTCGACCTGCCTAAACTTAGAATACTGTAAAAATCCAAACCGCAACCTTACAACATCTATCTCTCTGTGCAAACAGAACTAAACATATTAAGACAAATATTAAACGAAGGACCGTTATACTCATCCTTAACTGTTGTTCGCATGCAATGGCGATTTTCATTATTTAATTAATGGATCTCTTGTGCAGTCATTGATATTTTTTCTTATATTTTCTTGCTTAATTTTCTCGCTTAGCCTTCACCTGACGTCTTACAACTATTCAATCACCCCATTGTTTGAAACAAATGGAGCGATAAAGACAATCAAACCACCCATTGTTGCATGCACACGCTGCATTCCCTTTGTTAGGACAATACAGAGTGCAACAAAGAATGATGGCACAGCTTCATTTCTATAATGGGGCAACTGAACAATCACACAAGGCTGTTACAGCCAACAAAAATCTAGTTTTGGTGAGATTAGTTTACAATTCGTCACCGTTTTCACGAAGAGACACACTGTGGATTTTGAAAAAAAAGCGTTTTCGAGATAATCGCAAGAGAAGTTTCTCCTATTTGAAAACTGCAAAAAATACTTCTTTGCAACAACTTTGTTCAGTAAGGAAACATTCACATGATTCTATGAGAGGTGAATTTTTACGCGAACCCAGTAATTAGAATTAACACGTATACGGTGGTTAATTAGCCTAAATTAATTAGTAAAGATGTGTGTCCCTTCGTGAAAACGAAAATTCAGGTTTTCTTACATTGTGGCCCTTTCTGTTCAATGTGTTTTTCCATATGGAAGGGGCGCACGTGTTTACGTGCGCGCAGCTAGCTGAGAATGTAACAAAGATGTGTGTCTCTTCATGAAAACGAAAATCTCGGTTGACCTACTTTTACGCCTTTCCGCGCAATACGTTTTGTACGCGTTCAAGGGGCAGGCATCTTTGCGTCTCTTCGTGAAAACGCAAGATGCAATTATCGAGATGTCTGCCCTTTGCATAGTTAATGTAATTTGGAAATTAATGATGTGTTGCTTACAGAAGCATGTCAAAATGGTTAAGTAGAGTGTTTTAAAGCAAAATAGTGAAAAAAGATCGAAATCGAACAAATTGTCATTTTTGACATGTGTGTCTCTTCGTGAAAACGGTGACGAATTGAGGTAAACGCAAAACCTGATTTTGGATTGTTTGTGCAATATTAAACAAAATTCGTTTTGTTTTTATTATGAGAAGTAGCAGTATGAAAAAATTGAAGCTAAAAAAACGCCGTCTTATCTATACATAAAAAAAAGAAAATTGGTTGACAGCGTCCGTAGTTTAAACAATATCACACTGTATCAAATCGCCGACCTATTTCAATTTCCATATGGTCGTGGGCAATACATTTTTTACTGTTGCTTATGTCCATCTAGAAGTTTACTGGGTACTGTATTTGTGGGTGCACTGATTGCGCGAACGAATATCTGATAAAACGCATCTCATGATCTAATACTGTTGAGAAGTAATCATTCTGAATATTTGTTTTCAAATCTTAACTGCTATACAAGCATCACAAAATTATCATTGCATCACAAAGTACTTAAAGGAAACATGCTTCTCAAACTGGCCGGATCACATTTTATTTCATAAATAAATTCATTTATATGTATTAAATGTGAAGTAAAAGCCAAACTGATTCAAGTAAAGTTTTAGTGTGATTATTTGCAGCCCAAAAATTTACCCCCCCTTTTTGGAATTTGTTGAGACTCAAATTGAGGGCGCTGTTCGTGACGTAGACCGAGGCACCGAAATTCATGGATCGACTGGACACGTACACTAGGTCTACACGTGCAATTTCGTAAGTTGCAACAACTAACATCAAACTTGATTTTCTCCCTTTTAGCGAAGGCTCCTCGGGGAATGGGCCGTTTAACTGCTTTCGCCTGTACCTTACTCACATCTGGGAACTTTGTTGGGATGGCAGTGGACTTGAGCATATTTTTAATGGTCATCCCAAGATTTGAAAATACCATTATCGAAACACGACGGCTCAAAGTGGTCGCTACATAACGCTCTTGTCACTTTCACTTTCGCCGTCCAAATTCTCCGATATTTCGCATCAGTTGGAAATACAGGAAGGCTTACTCCAGCCTTCGTTGTTTTGCTGCACCCAGCAGCCACACACCTTGTCGGCATGGCCGAAAAACACTATATTTTGCTTATATTTTGGACGAAGAATGTACACTCAATGCATACGCGTGATGAATGGGGCCGGCTCGAGCAGAATATGTAATGTGCCTCGGTCTACGTCACACACTTATGTTAATGAGGGTCCCACTCAGGGGGCGGAGTAGCTTGGACAAACATTTTCAAGAATTTTTTTCTCATATTTAATCTGGGAAATAATTGTCTCTGGACACAAAATATCATTGTCAAGATAATACTTTATTGTTTTAAGCAGGAATAATGCAATATATATCCTAAATCATGTTTCCTTTAAGCAAAGATTTGGAGTAAATTCTCAATCAAATCTCCTGAAAACAAACGCAGGCAATTCCAGTGGTAAAGGAGGAGACACATTTTGTTAGGTCCACTTCAGATTATTTCCAAATAGTTAGTTGCTTATAGACGAATTTCGCATTGACGGAAATAGCACCGATATATGCGCTCTTCTGTGTTTGAAAGCTAGGCTCAGTGCTAAGTAAACAAACCATGTCGCGGTCATTCGTGAACAATTTATATACGATAAAATCTTTTGAATTTTGAAAAGTTGCTGATTGAGTTTTTCCAACTCACAATCTTATGCAAATAATTTTAGAATCACTGTTCTGTGAAGTATTAAACATCATGTAGATTAAGAATAAATGTGGACGATTTTTGTGGTGAGGAACCGGTACACTCTAAAACATGTGCTTAGCAATTAAACACGATCTCGCTATCAGTTTGTAAACTTGTTTAGAAGCTAAACATTATGTGTCAAATTCCTAAACATCAATGTTCAATGGCTAAACACTACCCGTCAACACTCTACACATATTTAGTATTTACAAACGGATAGCAAGAAAGTGTTTAGAAAAGTGTTGAATTGCTAAAATAATTGTTTACAGTGTACCGCTTGATCATGTGCGCTACGCTGTAATTTGCCGTGATTTATGCACGCATGAATGGTTTTGATGAATAACAATGTGTTTGTTTAGCACAAGACAATCCCGAAATGACGAAAATAGCACCCATCTGCGCACTTTCGGGTTTGAAAGCGAGGCACTCGGTGCTGCCGTGATTCATTCACGCACGAATGAATTTGTCGAATAGCACTGTGTTTGTTTAGCATTGAGACTTTCACTTTCCACTGGAAAGTGCGCAGACAGGGCTAATGTGAAATTCGTCTATTGATCTACACAATAGACATAAGACGTAATGACGTCACGCTTTGACCTGCTCCCATAGGAAAGCGCACATCAAAGCGCACAAACAAAGCGTGACGTCATTACGTCTTGGGTCTATTCCATCACCAATATCTGAAACAACAATAATTCTTAATTTTAAGTGCCCCAATTCAACCATTTCATTGATACAAAAAATGAAAATAGAAAGTAGTATGGTTTGATTAATATCCTCATCCGATAGTAAGTCCAATGTTAATTTGTCCCAACTTACTGAGTAGAATATTCAAGATATGATAGCTTTGATAATTATCCAACAGAAAAATTGATATTTTAGAAAGATGATAGCTCAGAAAGATGATACCAGTACCAATCTTCCTGATAAATATTTCCGTCTGAAATGCTTTTATCAATGGAAAAATTGTACATGAAGATCTTCGAAAACGCCATGGTTTATTTCTATGTCAACAATCGATATTGTAGCGATTATATCGTGACTCGGATGACACACTGAGACTATGGAGGAAGGCTTCCTCCATGCTGAGACTGAGCTCCAGACAGGCTTGTTATTCTATGTCTATGCTAAATCACACAAAGTATATACACTGTCTTTAACACTAATGGCTCTACCAATGCTATAGCAATGCCCGTAAAGGGGTCCTCTATTCATTACTAATCTTTGTTGGGTGCATGCACAGCTAGTTCCATCACGCCGTGACATTCAGACGCTGCACTTATCGTCTCCTGTCATATTCACACCAACCGTCACTATTACAATACTCCCATGATTCGCAGTTACCACCGCAATTATCACGTTCTGCAGAAATCATAACGAAAACCAATTAATCATTTGAAAGAAAAAAACAACATTAAGATTATCTTCATACAATTCACCGTACCGGTATATTATTCGTTTTTCCTGACACTTTAAGTGTCACGACGTGTTTCTGAGCAGACATGACAGTAACAAAGAGGTCATGATTTAAGGGGTGTGTTATCACCAAGCGATTATAAGGAAAGGAAGTCTTCACAAAATGTGTTTTAATCTACTTTTCCTTCTATTTGATGGGGGCTTTAGCAGTGAGAAGTTATTTTGGTGCTGAAAAGATGGCACCGAGGGTGCACATAATTCTGCACTAAACAGTTGACATTATAATTAGAGGTAGTATATAATACACCATTTGCCTTTGCTGTATTTTATAGCGTGCTAGCAAATACTGTTACACTGACCTATTTAAAATGTTGTGTGCATAGATGCTGGGAAAACAGAGAAAAAATTATGTTCTAGTAGTCTGCTTCCCTGACCATACCTTAGACAAAACAGAGCAATGTTATAGCTTCCAACGATTGTCGGCCGACAATCGTTGGAAAACGATATAAATTTCCACTTTTCTTGAAAACAACAGCGACCCAGGTGCCATGATTTTACAGGATGCTTGAGACTGCTTATTACTTATAAGTCTGGTAGGTTTTTCGTAATAATTCAGTATTTTATATTTAAGTTTGTTTAATGGTGTCTACTACGTTTAAACGTATTAGAAAAAAATCGTGTTATAAAGTGAGGGTTTATTTCATGATTTTACATTGATTTTATAATACTCAAATTAAAGAACTCCTGCTCAAGTTTGTTCATAGCTGGAGAACAAAATAGAATTAGAAAATAACATTAGGAACCGATACTTGAACATAAATAAACCATCAAGTAGGATGTTATGACTCGAACTAACTGTAAAAACAGTGTTTAGCAGTTATAAACACTTTAGCTATCAGTTTGTAAATATGTTTAAATTCTGAACACGTTTGAGTATTGACGGATGGTGTTTAGCCATTGAAAATTGATGTTTAGGAACTGGACACGTAATGTTTAGCTTCTAAACATGTTAACCCCTTGCGTACGGTTGACACAAATACGTGCAGATTGAAATTGCCACCTGGCCGGGTGACGTCTATACGCGTCAATTTCTGCATTTTCAATCCATTATTGGGGTATTGTGTACGTTATGCTTGGCTGCACAAGCCTCTTGTTTCCGTTTCGCTTGGCTGCATAACCCGGCCTGGTGCCCCGGCGCCACCCGGTGGCAAGGGGTTTTAACAATTAACTGATAGCAAGATTGTGTTTAATTGCTAAACACAGTTTAGAGCGTACAAAAAACAACGCATTTCAATGCATTTCCACTTCCTTTGTAGCAACTGTAGGGAGGTATTTCAACATTTTGGTTAATGTGCTATAATTCAATTGTTCACATTCATGAGCCAAAGCACGATGTCATTAAAGGCGTACCAGCAGTATCGCCATAGCTCTTGTGTTTCAACTAACATTTTATTGGAATGGGTTCATGTCTGAATTTAATGTTAATTTAATTTAATGCTTTAGGATCCATATTACTTGAAAACGTCTTTGATGGGTTATTTTGAAGGAACGAGTACTGTTTTATGTCCTCGTTTGACAGGGAGTTCCCTGTTCAACCATGGAGGAAGGATATCCTCCCTCCATGGTTCAACCAAACAAAAATAGCCTCTTCTTGCTTATCAGACGGAAGGATTTCCTAAGAATCGAGAAACCATCTCTCCCCTGTTTATTTTCATTCGTTTAACCCCTTGCGTACGGATGACGCCATATGGCGTCAAAATAGATGTGCCACCAGGCCGGATGACGCCATTGGCCGCCGTTTGTGCAGTTTCAATCCTTTGTTGGATTATTGTTTATGTCATGCTTGACTGCACAAACACATTGTAGCGGTTCGCTTGGCTGCCCGAAAACCGCTGCAACACCCCGACGTCTCCCGTAAAATACCGTGCCCAAGGGGTTTTAACAAACTGTATGTTGTTGAATGCCAGTCTCCTAGTCCAATGTAAAGTCTTGGCTCAGACCTTACCGTTTTCTTAATTCTTAATACTGCTTCGTATTAAAGATATTAGTGGGGGGGGGGGGGGGGGGGGGGTTATTTTAGTGGAGACTAGATGTGGCTTACCTCTCTCCTTTTGAAGTTCGCGCTCTGCCTCTAGTTTCCCAAGCACTTCGCTCAACAACTCTCTCAGTGACTCTAAAAAGAAAAGAAAAGAGGGAATTAATGTTTTGAGGAATTCCAGCTCGTGATTTGCTCACTGTACGCCGCAACAGTCCTGCGACTAATTTCATAGAGCCGCTTAAAAGCAAAAAAAAAAAACCACCAAATTGCTTAAGCACAAAAACCATACTTAGTAAATCAATTTACCAGCTAAAAACCCATGCGATTGTCAAGCTAAGCAAACAACATCACAAGCAATATACATCGCACGTAGATTTAGCTAGTAAGCTGGTTTTACTAAGCAATATGTTTTGGTGCTTAAGCAGCTCTATCAAATTGGTCCCTGGTGATAAAGCATTATTGTTGAATAAAATCCCCGCATTGTTACGGTCGCAAGTGCAGGGGCGTTGGTTGACAGTAACCATGTGACAGTATGACAATACGACAATTCTGTGTTATTATTATTATTATTATTATTATTATTATAGGTTTTCCCGGACGATTTCGGAAAATGTGCACATTAATTTGTAAAAGATGCATTCGTTTAAAAAAAAGAACAAACACATTAATGATCCATTAGGTCTACAATACATTGATTAGTTAATTAATTAATTAATCAATTAAGGTTGTATCATGAATTGTATAGGCCTATAAACTTTATTTAAATTGGATGCAGAATTTGCGAATTTAAATTGTAACAAATGAAAACGAATATTCAATTCAGGCCGTGCAACAATGACGAATCGATTTGCTGCGAAATAGATTGCACATTCTTAATAATCGGCCACGCATACGTCAAACCGAAAGCCTAATCACGTATTTGTAATCGTTTAAATGAAACGTTATGCACATAAATTTATTTGAATGATACAAAATGAAATCGAATGCTAGTTTTTGCGAAAATGAAACCCGGATATACGTCGTTCTCAAAATCAGCGCGAAATTGAATTCAAGTTTTACAAACATTTATGCGCATCTTGCGAAATCGTCCGGGAAAACCTATATTATTATAATTAAACTTACTAATGCTATGTTGGGGCGACTCCAATTGCTACTTAAGAGTCGGTTTGGGCGACAAAGTTGGTGTCGCCCCAATGTGAAAGTCGCCCCTTTGGAGTATTTTTTAGCAAGGCACGTCGGGAAAATGCTATAATAGGGCGACACCACTGTCGCCCTAATAATGATTATTATAGCAAAGTCGCCCTATTATAGCAGTAATGATGATGATGATGATTATTAGAAATCTCCTGGATGCGGCAAATGGGCGACTCTTTCCGAAAAAACTCTAATTGGGCGACACGAGTGTCGCCCTTTTAGAGCACTTTCCCAACGCGCCTTACTAAAAATCACTCCAAAAGGGCGACTTTCACAATAGGGCGACAGTTATGTGTCGCCCTATTCGACCAGGTCACCCTAACCCACTCTTTTCCAGGATTATGTGTCGCCCTAACCGGCAATTGAGAAAAATTATTATTATTAATTCTTTCTGGTAATGAAACCAATGATTCTTTAAAAGCGCCCAAGGCACTGTAGCTCGAAAGCCTGAAGAGACCTGTAGAGAGAAAACAATGAGAAGAAGTTACAGTTTTAGAGGTGGGAGGAAAACCCCAGAAGAGTATTCTGGGGAAAATCTACGGAATCAAGTAGGGACTGAAAACCCAATCCAGGGCAGGAATCGAACCCGGGCCACAGCGGTGAAAGACGAACTGATATCCTTCAAATTGTGGGGTTTATGACGCGGAGTTGTGAGAAAAGCTTTATTGGGTTCGCCACGGGTTGAAAGTCGTGGGAATGTTTTCATGTTGTGGGGTACAAAGGTCATGGTATAGTGCGCACAAGTGTGAATCGTTCGTGTTCATCTCCGGGTTGAAGTCGCCCCGCCGGGCGGGGCGAAATAAGCTCGATTTGCACGAATCAAGTGTGAAACGACGCAGGGTTTGAAAAACGCGCGGGGTTGAAAAATCAAAAACTCAACCCGGGGCGGCCACGGATTCGCCTATAGGGTTGGTTCAACTCGGGTTGAGAGGCTCTTGTGTAAAAAGGGCTTTAATCATATAACAGTTTATTAACTACATTTTCAAAGTGAACAAATAAACTGGCAGAAGCGGGATTCGAACCTGGGACCTTTGGGTTACCGCACCGGCGCCCCACCAACCGAGCCATCTTGCCCCACGTTGGCGGCCTCCTAAATTGTCAGTATCTTTGTTCGGGTGGGCGCTGTATGGGAGGCCGCCAACGTCGGGCAAGACTCGGTTGGTGGGGCGCCGGTGCGGTAACCCGGAGATCGCAGGTTCGAATCCCGCTCCTGCCAATTTCTTTGTTCACTTTGAAAATGTATTCAAATTTACCTAGTCAGTTTCCCTTGTGGATTGTTTGACTAGTTAATTAACTAAGTATCTGTTTGAACAATCAAGATTGCGTTTCAACATGTAAAAGGTTTTTACGTTAAATGGTTAATGTATAACCCCGAAAGTACACGAAGGGTTTGACAAATATATTCGTGTCAAATCTTTAGGCTAAACATCTTTTTCTGAATTGTATTTCAGCCCGGACGTCGTTAGAGGGATGTGGGGGATGCGACACCCCCCGTTAGTTGATTTTGAAAATAGTGTCCTGGTTTGCAAAGTGCACGGTGTGTTCGAAATATGTTACAAATTTAATGGCGCCCTCAACGTCATAACACTTTCAAATTATTTTTCTCCGACCACTTTTCTTCTATTTTATTCCCCTCACACTCGGTCGGCAAAGGTGTGATGACACCCCTATTCAAAATGGTCTAGCGACGCCCCTTGAGTGTCGGTGGCGATTTGTTAAAATCAGATTCACCGAAATGTGGAAGAAAACACATTTTTTAAACCAAATACATAGGCCCTACATGAAGACAATTTACACTAACACATTAACACTTTAATAACACTTTGATAACACTAGCGCCTACCCGAACAAAGATACTGACAATTTGGGAGACCGCCAACATAGGGCAAGATAGCTCAGTTGGTAGAGCGCCGGTACGGTAACCCGGAGATCGCAGGTTCGAATCCCGCTCCTGCCAGTTTCTTTGTTCACTTTCAAAATGTATTCAAATTTACCTAATCAGTTTCCCTTGTGGATTGTTTGACGAACATTGAAATTACCACAAAAACAAAACAAAAAAGAAACACGACTTAATTTCAAATATGAGAGCACTGTTTTAATGGTGCCGTGTCTGTGCCTTTTGGGCGTGAAATCCGTAAAAGGAATTTCCAAATTGATTTTCGAATTTGGTCGCAATAGATAGGCCTGCAGCTAGAGCTCTCTAATGAGGCATTAAAATAGCCTAAATATAGGGCAATCATCGTGCGTGAAGTTAAGACCTAATAATAGGACAGTTTTGTTCACAAATACAGCTTTCCTCCATTATTCGCTTGTAGGAGGAAATTCATTGCATTGAAATGTTCAGCCAGAGCACGGTGCGGACATTGCTACGTTCAACTTAACTGTGTGCCCCAGATTCTGTATTCATTGACACACTGGGTCTCTTTTAAAAGTACTTATATTTGACTTTAAAATTAACAGTCCAGCTGAAGTCATCTGGGTGCAAGTTTGTTCTCCACTGTAGGGAATGAACTAATACATGCTTCAGGGGATCAAGAGGCAAATGTCTTTTGGTCTAATGTAGGCTACATTGCCCACCAACTGCGAATAGCTTGCGAAACTGCTTGCGCCAGCTTGCGAAGCCAAACATAGCACAAGTAGCGCAGCAGTGGGCAAGCGTTCTTGCGAAGGCTTGCGCAAATTTAGCTTACGAAATGGCTTCGCAGGCTGTTGCGCTAGTTTTGAACCTGCCCAAAAATAGCGCAAAATAGCGCAAGCCAAGCTGCGCTACTAGACGTCTTTCGCAATGCATCGTACGCAGAGTACAGGCCTAATTAGGCAAGCATGCGGAACTGGCGCAATGCAGCGCAAGGCAGCACAATCTGCGATTTTTTTCCGAATTCTTGCGCTCGTTGCGCCGGTGGGCAACAGAATTTTGCAAAAGATTCGCAAGATAACGCAAGCTAACGCAATTGGCGGGCAAGTAGCATTAGTAATTTGTCTTCTTTTCGCAAAACTAAGATGACCCAAAAGGACTTAGAAGGCCTTAACACAACATACCTTTAGAAGTTTCCTTCACGGCCGGCTCTCTTTTGAAATCTGCAGAGTAACCACGAAAGAACGTAAATAAGGGTGGGTTGCAATTAATGATCGGACGGCAAACTTTGTTTCTGACAAATACACGGAAATCATTTAGATAGCATGCATGTAAAACTACTATATTTCCGCGTTGCAGTAGGGAGGTATTTGAACATCATTGACTTATTCGCTAATTAAAATGTCAATATTCATGAGCCGAAGCATGACTTTAATATAACTTTAAGTTAGAAAGTTTGGCAAGGAGTTCCCTGTATATACAACAAAATAGAAATAGCATTTTCTTGCATATCTGATGGAAGGATTTCGTACAAATCGAAAGAAAAAACCACCTAATAAAATGGCGTTTTACTTGATATAAAGGTCATGATTTGGAACCATAACTTCCCAAAGAAAAGGCCACGCATGAAAGAATGAAATAACGGGATAATGACAGATGAAAGAGAGCATGGAGAAGAAGAAGAGGGGATGCAAAACGCAGAACGAAGCAAGGCTGATGTAGCGGGTATATAGGCAGATCAAAACAATACTGGACAAAACGATAATGGGCAAGAAAATAAGACAATCAAATTCAAAGTAAAGCGAGGCGAATCACGACAATGCAATACAAGAGGCATGGCAAGGGTCGCTAGTGCATTAATTAGGCAAGGTGATACGAGGCATGCATAACAAGAGTTGTGAATGCGAGGTGAGCCGAGGTGAGCAAGGCATGGGAAGAGTTGTCAAAACAAGACGAGGCGAGGCGAAGCCGAGTTGGGCGGAGGGTGCGTGGTATACGGCATGACTAGAGTTACCAATTCACGGTGAGACAAGGCGAGGCAAGCAAGTACTGTATGATAAGGAAATGCGAAGTATAGGTAACACATTGTACCTTATAAAATACTTTAAAAAAATCTACCTTCATTCCAGTTATTGGCTGAGACAACGCCGAGACACACCAGAAGTGTAATGAAGATAATCCCTTTCATTTTCACTGAAATCGGAAAAACAAAATCAAGTCGTGTAAAAAGGTTTAGCTTAAAGTACGTTGTATCATCAAGGTTTTTAAAACTATTTGCTTGCAAAAAAACCTCCACAACTTCGTCATACTACTTTGAACTTCGAAGAACCGAAGAACATCTAAATAACGCGCGTTCATACACAGGTTTCGGATGCAAATGCACATTGCTAGAACTTACCCTAATTCACTATAAGCATTTACACACGTATACGCTTGAATGTACGGATTTACATTTATTTTTTTTCTCCCGCACTCGTGTTTGAACAAAAAGCGACGCAGACATCCGTCGGAGCTGTTTTCTCTGGGATTAAAATGAAATTGCACGAAATATTAAGGGAGAACACTTTGGACTGGTTAAATCTGGTGACACTCACCGTTTTGTAGGATAGGAATGCAACCTCCAGGGTTCAAGTAGGAAAATCGACAAAGGAATCAAGCTCCCTGCGGACTACGGTACCCGGAGATAATGATCTCAGTGAACACCAGGAACCCGGCTATATTCAACAGAAATTCGCCCAGATTTTGTAAAAGGTGTGCCGTTACCTTTGTAATAGAAGCTGTCAAAATGCTCGACAACAAAAGAATGAAATCTAGACAGATGGACGCAGCGGTTTTATAGTAAAAAACGCACAGGGAACAAAAAAAGAAAGAAAGAAAATAAATGAAACAGGATAAATCTTTTGTTGGGCTGGATTCGCTGCAAGATCACGAAAGTACAGTACAGAGAAAAAATTCAATGCCGTTTGCAGGCGATCTGTCGCAACTGGATAGACACAGATCGATCAAACCACACTCCAGACAATAGTCTTTCAATTCAAAGGTGCCTTGAGAGGCTCGTTTAAAATTTCTTCTTAAAACCAGACCATTTTACAGCAAACAAAATTGATGGGACTCCTCTATCTATTCCCGAAAAAGGGAGAGTCGCTATTCATTTGGTCTTTGCACGGAATCGCCATTGTAACAAAAGCAAGACTATATTAGCATAAAAACGATGCTTTTGCGACCTTTGGTTGCTAAGCCATTCATTTCACTTCAGCAAACAATTTTATTTCCATACTCTGTACACACACAATACAAATAAAGTATATCTCAGAAATAAGTTGTGGAGGGATACATACAGCGCGTGGGGCAAAATTGAGAAGCCGAAGCTTGTGGAGATTGAACACAAATACACAAAAACGACAGACGAAATGAAGGCACATAATTATACAAAGACTATATAGGGACACCGAACGGACAAATTAATCACTGAGATATAAAGCAAAGATAAACAAGTAGTCGAAGCTTGCCAGTAAAACCTCTCTTTCAACCCAATAATCTGCGCAACGGGTCCTTGGTTGAAGTTCTCATGGTACACAAGCTCTTGTCATACAACCTCGTTAATCCACTTGGTATACACAGCTCAGCGTGTGGGAAAAACACACCCTTCTATCACATTGTAATCAAGGTCAGAATCAGAGACTCCGGGGAAAGAGTCGGCTTTCAATGGTTCCTTTCTTTACCTGCATGCCTTTTGTGAACTTTGGTATTGTGTCCTTTATATTTGGAATTCCACAAGACCTTGGCTCAGATTTTTGCTATTTTTTGTCCGTCAATACTTGTCTGCAACGAGAGCCCGAAGGCAAACATAGAATTTCAAAACTACCTTTACCTTAAAGCAGATGTTTTTCATGGTGGCTGTTAAAACTGTACACCACGAAGATTTATATTTGAATTTAAGAGGAAGGATTGTTTCATATAACAAAAACATAACGCAACTAAAGATGCATAGTGGATGCTGGTAAAACAATTAAATTACGAAATAAAAACATAAATGTTAAAATGTGCTCCTGTTGAAGCACTCATATCTGCGCAACGTTGTGTTCGGATATTTTGTAGCTCTACATCAATGACCGTAGATTTGCGTGTTGTTGAATATATATATTCGCACTCACAGTTAAAGTTTCGAGTTCAATGCTCACTTCTGTTTTCCGTGGATATAGACTTTTTTACCAACGTGAAATCTAAACAAAACCAGCACGTGTGGACCGCCTTGGATTGATTATCATACACTGCAAAAAATGTGGTGTTAAATTAACACCATGTGGTGTTTATATTGAACCATTCGCCCAATATAAACACCACATGGTGTTAATTTAACACCACAGTTTCAGCAGTGTACATGTATCGCAGGTTAAACCACAGGCGTGTACGCAGCACGCTTGACTGCTTTACTCGAATAAGCACTGCGGTCCATGACAACACACGAAAAAGATCTCCACCGTTTAGACAGATTGGTCTGCCAATTGGGCTGCCACTGTCTCCCAGAATCCATCATCGCTAACTGATTACTATTGCAAATGGATTATCAAATTTCCAGATTATCTTGGAGCAGTGCCACATTTTTTTTGGGAAACTGGGAAATGGGGTCATAATGTACAACCTACGCTTTAAAAACGTCGAGAACTTCATACAATTTTATCTACCCCCAAACACGTATTGGTAAAGTCCTGGGCTCAATAGCGGTCATTTTATTTTCATAGCACAATACGCTTGTCAGATTCATTGTTGAAAGTTCCACTCGTCAAATGGTTGCCTTAGGGCCAGACACTTTCCCCCGCGTTTCGCTTTATATATGAAGAAAGCTTGAAGTATTTTATTGTCAAAAGCCTGAATCTGCATTGAAGTAACTCTGATAAACAGGGCTTCAATATTGTTTTCTTTTTAAACTTCAGTGAATATATTAACTCTCCTAACCCTGGAGCCGAGAGAGGGAGGGGCGGAATTCCTCCCCCCCCCCAAGTTCTTCAGCAACAGTGTGGCAGTTATAGCGGACACAAAACACATTTTAAGGGAGTGCCTTTCTTAGGACACTCCGATAAATTTTCCGTCCTCGAAATAATTTATAAGCAGTAATTAGGTGAAATCCTATAACACGTTAATGGCGCGATTTGAATTGCTCCATTCTGAGTACCTGAATGAGTGAACAGGCCAAATGGTGGTGTGTTGTCACGCAATAGTGTCTGGCGTTCTCATAGCGAAATTTTGGGCTCGTGTTTTTGGGGAGGGGGAATGGGCCCCGTTCTCCCTTGATCGTATAGAGCATTTTATTCGTGCTTAGCCTTGCAACTTTTGTTGCTGGAAACTGCGGCGATTGCTTCAATGACCTTGTATTATATAGAACAACTGTGCATCCACGGAACAGCGCGGTATGTAGAGTGTCTCGTCTTATAACTATGAATTACTTTACTTGCAATTTTACACGGATAATAATAGAAAAACATCTCCAGTTGCATACCAGATCTGGTTCAGATCTGTCGGAGTGCTCTTGTAATAGGTAAAGGTTTCTTTTTCAAAATCTGGAATCTACATTGAAGTAAGTCTCATGAAAAAGCATTCCTTTGTTTTTTGTTCTTTTGAAAAGTTCATGAAATAGTTTAAAAGTAGCAATAGAGGAATCCCACAACGACGAGTTTAGCGCCGATCTGCGCACTTCCGCGTTTGAAAACGAGGATCTCAATGTCACAGTAAAAACTTAATGCTAATCGTGCGCCTGCGCTGCCTTTTATGGCCTGATTAATTATTCATGCATGAATGAATGTGCTGAAAAGCCTTGTTTTGTTTGCAACTGACATTCTCGCTTTCAACCCGAAAGTGCGCAGAAGGGGCTAATGTGAAATTCCTCTATGCTATAAGCCTGTTTTGTTAAAGTCTATTCAGTGAAACAATTTGGACCTCTTAAACAGGATTACAACAATGGTCTGTCTTTGCAAACAAATATTTAATGAAGTGTAGATTGTACATCTGTGAAATAAAAAAAATCCTGTGCTTTCGTTTCCCTTTAAATCAAATTTCACCAATTCGATTCTGCTCCACTGTACTTGATGTGAACTGCCGCAGGGTCGATATTGTTGTTGCCGATCGAAGCACACAGGTAGGGCAAGTGGGTAGAAAAGGGTGCATAAATCATGTATATGGTCAATCAATGCAAACGCAAGGAAATTTTAATCCGCTGTAGTTGAATCTACCGCGTTAGACCCTGTTCCACACCTCGCATATTGATGCCGTTGTCATATGAATATCCGACTTCCATGAATATCCGACTCCTCTTCCCTATTATTGGTTAACCCTTGCCACCGGCTGACACAAATACGTGCAGATTGAAATTGCCACCTGGCCGGTTGACCTCTAGGCCTATACACGCCAATTTTTGCATTTTCAATCCATTCTTGGGGTATTATGTACGTTATGCTTGGCTGAACAAGCCTCTTATTGTTTCCGTTTCGCCTGGCTGCATAACCCGGCCTGGTGCCCCGGCGCCACCCGGTGGCAAGGGGTTAATTAAACCCTCTCACGTAACCGGCCGCTCTCCCAATAATCGATTACTTAATTAGGGCACGTGCAATGAAACAATATTTCATGGTGACAAAATTTAACGCTACACCGTCACGCACTCCTGTCGGCATAGAATTTATGCTCACTACCGCTCAATAGAACTCACGAACTTTTAACAAAATACGCGCCTTGAATATAATAAACGTGGATTGTAAAAGAAATCCGATAAGGCAAAGTAAACAAAAACATGGGCCGTATGCATAAAAAGTAGTAAATGCTATTTACTTGAAATTTCAAGTATTTACTTCCATGTATATGCATAAAATGTAGTAAATGCTTTTACTCAAACCTTTTACTACTAGCATTTGCTCAACAACCTTTTACTTCAAAACTAGTAAATACTTCTATTGATATGCATAAAACCAAGCATTTACTAGAGTTTTCCTAGTAGATGCTTAAAAAATTCAAGGTACCTACAGAGCTACCTTGACAGTATACAAATGTACTAGAACTGTATAGACGTATTCATTACAACTACAAGCAAAATGGCTGAGTTTATGCAGCTACCAATTAGAAAGCAGAAGGAGTACCAGCCAAGAAGAGTTCCTTCAAATACAACTTATCGTAGTCAGTTCAGATTTGAAGAGGAAAACGTGGCGTGGATGGCAGATCATTTTGTTGGTGAATATACTGAAACTAGAGGAGGAGCACTAAGTACGAAACAGAAAATGGAGGTGTTTTTAAGGTGTATTAGTGACCCAGGATTCCAACTAGGTGTTGGACTGGACATAGGCATTCATCAATGCACAGTATCTAGAACATTCGCTGCTGTTCTTGACAAAGTTGTGGCAAAAGCAGACACCTGGATCCAGTTTCCAAATGAGCCTCAAGACTTTCAAGCAGCCAAGGATGCATGGCAAGTTAGATACCAATTTCCATGCGCTATCGGTGCATTAGACTGCACACACATCCAAATTGAGAAACCAGGACATCATGGGGATGAGTACATCTCCCGTAAAGGGATAGCAACTTTGAATGTGCAAGGTTCACCAGTGTCTCATCAAATTGGCCAGGGTCTGTCCATGACAGCAGGATTTGGAAAAATTCTGATGTGGGGGCTTTCTTGTCACAATCTGGAACTGATGCCCTTTTGTTAGGGAATGAGGGATATGGTGTTGCCCCTTGGTTGATGACCCCATTCAAGGAACCATTGGAATCTGCAGAGAAAGCAGCGTACAATAGATGTCACAAACATGAGCGTCAAATTATTGAACGCTGTTTTGGTCAATTGAAACGGCGATTTCCCATACTACAAGGGCGTATTCGCATACAGCCGAGAAAGATTCCCAGTTTAATTGTTGCATGTTGCATTTTGCATAATGTTGCCAAGTACCTTAAGGATCCCAATGACTTCCCTGTCCAGTGTATCAGTGCTCAATAATTATTTGTAGGTACACTACAGGAGAGAAGTATTTACTTAATTTTTATACATACGGCCCCATGTTTAGCGTCCCCGCCTGCTTCCTTTTTGTGGGCCGCCTGGATTTTGTTTTTTACCCAGTGAAAAAAGAGGTGAAAAAACCCCAAAAACGTGAACCGATCCATCGGAAAATAACATACAAGCTTACTAAAACCATTAAAACCACTGTATACATGTTCAATTCTGTTGTCCAACATGCCTCTTTCATTTTTGTGTCTTAAAACAGTTTAAAAACCTACGGTTGTCGGAATATAAAAGAATGGCGGCCATCTTGAAAATAAAAATAGAAAATATAAAGGCTCTCCTCCTTCCTTAAAAAACAACAACAAACAACCCAGACACTAAACATGTTTTTTTTTTACCTTGGCCTAATGCGTTGGGCTCTCTTTTTTGTTCGAGACCCTCAGGCAAAGCATTTGTCATTTGTCATTGGTGATTTTCTGCTTATATTTTATTTGGCCTTCAACAAGCCGTGTGCTTTTGTGAAGGAATTTGTATTAACTGTAAAGCCTGCACTTTGGTGTTACACAAGGTTTTAGCTTAGGGACGCACAAGTGTAAAATTAGGGTAAAGATCAGTATAAGAGGAAGTTTCCATCACAAAGTTTCCATCACACAAAACTAAATGAAATGTGTGTTAATCAAGCAGTTTTCCGAGAAGGCTTGTTTCGTTAATTAAGCTGCAATTGGACCTGGCAGTGGACTTTTCCCTCTGCTGTAATCGAGTGAGAAGTCCGAGGATTCTGTCTTGGACTTGGACTCGAACACGGTACTGCAGTCGTGGTCCTTTCTGCTTATTTTTTTCTATTCCCTTATAATAATAATAATAATAATAATAATAATAATAATAATAATAATAATAATGGATAAACACCCACATAGTTATTGAAAACAAGGTGCGAAGGTCAGTTTGACAGAAGACGCAGTTGCCCATTTCCATCCAATCCGGCTGTATAGATTTAAGGATCAATACCATTTTGTGTGGGGAGTAATCTCATTGTAACGTTTATGCTTCATGAAAATCCTCTTTTGTAAAAACTCCCCCATACATACTTAGTGGTACGTGCTGAGCTCAGTCAATGGCACTGAAAGGTTCTTAGGCTTATAAGGTCACCATTTCAAATGGTTCACTGAGGGCCAGGTAAAACTTATTTTGGTAGTTCGCTAATTTAGTAGTTTGTCAGCAGTCAGTTCAGTCGACAGTTTCTTTCAGTCTGCTTTTTGATAGGACGCAGCTCCAGCCTTCCTTCTCAACATTTTGGAATCTGCACTGGGGTAAGTCAGATAAATTGCATTAAATTGTGAATGGTTGAATTTATTCACTTAAACTGATTGACGTAACCTCCGAAATCTGTTGAAATTAAGAAAAAATGCTACAAAATGAGTGGTAACATTTTTGACTTGTTTGTTTGCTTGGAATAAGAAAGAGTGTATCTGGCTCTTCAGTTTGATATTGTAGCGTCGACCGTGCGCGGGACTCTCGTACACCCTGAAAGAACACTCCGGCACACTTTGCTCAAGCTCTGAAGGGCTCTAGGCCGTTTATTCGGGTAGCAAAATACACAAGGCCTCACACAAAATGGTGGAGGATCGCACAATGCTTGTTACTAGGGAAACGGGTCACTGCGCGTGCGCCGCACGCAACGGGCCTCCCCAGCCGACCAGCAGGGGCTCCGTTGCAACAGCTCCGCTGTGGGACCGTGCTGGTGCCCTCTACCGGCCGGTCAGCTGGGGCTCCACCGCAACGGTTCCGCTAGTGGTGCCGTGCTAGCGCCCTCCGCCAACCGACCGGCACCGGCGCTACATTGCCCCCCGCGAAGACCTTTGTTCGTCCCCGAACAAGACAACCAGCACCGATGACCGGACGCCCAGGAAGGCCCGAGCCGGACGGCGCCCGCAGTGACCACCAAAACACACACACAAAAAAAAAAAGGGGGGTTACACAAAAGTCCAGGGGGGGAAGGGAAAACAACATCCAGTTCAGCTGGTAGGTGGAGGCTGCCGTTGGACTTCCGTCTGCCGGAACAGTTCCTCCCAGAAGCGACGTGGTACGTTGTTGGGGTAGCGCGGGGGTGGCGGCGCTCCAGGTGGCGTAGAGGATCTCGTTCGCACCTCTCCCTCCGTCTGGGTCGGTCGGCCTCTCCAGCCCTGGCGCCGGTTCCAATGGTGTCGTGAGGGGGGCGCCGGGGAGCGTTCCGGGCGGACGCAGCTCCCCGGCCTAGATGGTCGCCCCTCCGAGGGACGTTCCGAGTGGGACGGTCTTGGGGGGGCGTTCCGGGTGGACACGGTCCCCCGACCTGCTGGGAGACTCGGGGGCTTGGTGACTCCTCTGACGAGTAAGGTGCGGCGGCGAGGGCGACTGCCCTGCGCTCGGAGCGGCTGAGTGGGGGGCTGTTCCGGGTGGTCGCGGCCCTCCCGGTGGGACGTCGGAGGCGGAGGGGATGGAGCGGCGTCCATCTCTCCGTCGCTGGCGTGGACGTCAAGCTCATCGACCTCCGCACTCACCGATCCCACGAAGACCCCAGCACAGTAGGGGTAGTGTCGTTCTCGGACGTCCTTCCTGTAGAAGGTTCTCCCGCACCCCCGGGCGCAGGCGTAGGGACATTCCGGGTGGAGTACCCTGCACGCCGTCCGAAGGTGCCTCCGGAGGTTATGGTTATGGTTGAACGCCCTCTCGCAGTGGGGGCACTTCGTCGGATCCGTCCTCTTAATCACCTGCACCCCTGCGACCATCGGTCTGGCCTGAGCAGCCTGCTCTCTGCTTGGGTCCTGGCGTCTCGGCATTGCTCCCGTCATTCCCTGTTGCCGGTCGGGAGCCGACCTCCGCCTAGGGCAGTACCGCCAGATGTGGCCGAATTCGTGACACCGGTAGCACGCCACTGGGGGGCGGGCGGTCTGCACGTACCCGATCCCGGCAGCCGGTTTGTGTTCCTCGGTTGGAGGTTGGACTACCAGCCGAACGTCTTTGGTCCCTGGCCTCCCTTTCCTGTGCGCCTGTGACTCGAGAAAGGCCTCCATCTCGGCCGCAAGGGTGACTGCCTCGGTCAATGTCGCCGCTTTTCTGGAGAAGATGTGGAATTGCAACTGCTCATTCCCTAGTGCGTTGCGAAAGGCCTCCACCGCCAGATCTTCACGGGCCTGTGTGGGTAGCTTCGGGTAGCTCTGGTTGACTAACCGCCGAATTGATTGTCCCAAGCTACCAAGTGACTCACCGCGGCCTCTCACGCGCGTAGACAACTGCGCCCGGTGCAATGGGATCTGGGCGGCCACCCCGAACCGTCGTTCGAAATTCTCGAGGAGGGAGGAATATTCCTCTCGCGCCTCCGGCTCCATATCCGCAAGTACCTCCCGGGCCGTGCCCCTCAAATGGGAAGCCAGGAACATTGCTTTCTCGGCCTCGCTCCAATGGTTGACCGCCGCAACACTCTCGAAATGGATCAAGTAGTCGGACCACGACGAACCCCCGTCGAACCTGTCGGGAAGCATCACTGGCCTCTGACTTCCTGGGTCGGGATGTCCCGGTCCCGCTGTCTCCTTGCTCATCCCGGGTGGTGGTGTTGGTATGTCTCCCGATCGCCCGGCGGCACCGTGGGTACCAGGGGTAGTCTGCACCCCCTTTGTGGTGGAGGGTGCCTCGGTCCCGCATGGGGGCTCCGTGTGGTGCCACCCCGCGATCCCGGGTCCCCCCTCCCGATTGGCCTGTCTCACTCCGTGGACTCCCGTGCGAATTGGCGACGCACCACTCACCCCCACGCGGAGTGGCTCTCCCCCATAGACTCCCACGCGGAGTGGCTCTCCATTGACTCCCACGCGGAGTGGCTCTCCCCCATAGACTCCCACGCGGAGTGGCTCCACGCCATTGACTCCCACGCGGAGTGGCTCTCCTCCATAGACTCCCACGCGGAGTGGCTCTCCATTGACTCCCACGCGGAGTGGCTCTCCATTGACTCCCACGCGGAGTGGTTCTCCATTGACTCCCACGCGGAGTGGCTCTCCCCCATAGACTCCCACGCGGAGTGGCTCCACGCCATTGACTCCCACGCGGAGTGGCTCTCCTCCATAGACTCCCACGTGGAGTGGCTCTCCATTGACTCCCACGCGGAGTGGCTCTCCATTGACTCCCACGCGGAGTGGCTCTCCCCCATAGACTCCCACGCGGAGTGGCTCCACGCCATTGACTCCCACGCGGAGTGGCTCTCCTCCATAGACTCCCACGCGGAGTGGCTCTCCATTGACTCCCACGCGGAGTGGCTCTCCATTGACTCCCACGCGGAGTGGTTCTCCATTGACTCCCACGCGGAGTGGCTCTCCCCCATAGACTCCCACGCGGAGTGGCTCCACGCCATTGACTCCCACGCGGAGTGGCTCTCCTCCATAGACTCCCACGCGGAGTGGCTCTCCATTGACTCCCACGCGGAGTGGCTCTCCATTGACTCCCACGCGGAGTGGCTCTCCATTGACTCCCATGCGGAGTGGTTCTACGCCATTGACTCCCACGCGGAGTGGCTCTCCTCCATAGACTCCCACGCGGAGTGGCTCTCCCCCATAGACTCCCACGCGGAGTGGCTCTCCATTGACTCCCACGCGGAGTGGCTCTCCATTGACTCCCACGCGGAGTGGTTCTCCATTGACTCCCACGCGGAGTGGCTCTCCATTGACTCCCACGCGGAGTGGCTCTCCATTGACTCCCACGCGGAGTGGTTCTCCATTGACTCCCACGCGGAGTGGTTCTACGCCATTGACTCCCACGCGGAGTGGCTCTCCTCCATAGACTCCCACGCGGAGTGGCTCTCCATTGACTCCCACGCGGAGTGGCTGGCCACACCGGCACCGTTGAGGGGGGCTCTACTGTTACCGTCATGGGGCGTGTAGGCTGGGGAATCCCCGTTGCGCCAGGGCCTGCCCTGGTGGTCAGTTCCTCGTGGCTCCCGGTGCTCACGCCGGTGTAGAAAATGTGGGGTGTCTCTGGACGACCCCCCGCTGCGTCGGCAGACGCGGCGTGACCGCGCTCCGTGTGGAGCGGCGTATCCGCCCCGCCGCCATACCCAGCACGGCGTGGTCCCTCCCGGTGTCCCCCGCTGGGCGTACTGGTGCAAAACCCAAAGGCCCCCTCCATGCAAGGCTCCGCCCCCGCGAACGCGGCCCGACGGCGTTCCGAGTGGAACGCAGCGTTTGCCTCGCCGCCGTGTACGGCGCAGGGCGGCCCCCCGCGAGGCCCCCCATCGGGCGCACCGGCGTGAAACTCACAGGCCGTCTCCACACGAGGCTCCGCCCCCGCTGCCCCAGCGAACGCGGCTCGGCGGCGTTCCGTGTGGAACGCAGCGTCTGCGCCGTCGCCGTGCGCAGCACCGGGCGGCCCCTCGCGGGGTCCGGCGTTCGACACGCCGGAATAAGGGTCATGGGTTGTCCCACAGTGAAGCACCGTCCCCGCCACACCGGCCAGTGCGACTCGGCAACGTTCCGGGTGGAACGGAGCGTCTGTCACCCCGACGCCAGCGGCGTGGGACGGCCCACTGAGGGACTCATAACTAGTCTGGGGGGAATCGATGCAAATGCGACATGGAATGTAACAAATTCGCCCCCCCTGATCTATCATCTCAGGCTTCATTTTCTCCCCGTCCTCCCACATGAGAGATTCCGATCCCGATGACCCCCCAGTCTCCCTCTTATCCCGAGGAAGACTCCCTTGATTATCCCTCAAAAAGGATTCTAATTCGCTCAAGGTAACGAACGGTCCGCCATTCCTATCTCCCGATTGGCCTGCGTCGTGTGGAGCTATATCCCCGTCTGTGTCCGCGCCGTGTGGCGAGTCGGACACCAGACTGTCCCAACCCGGTGGATTCATGCCGCAAGAACTTGAGGTTTTACCTGATTTGCTCTTTCCTGGTATGTCACCGCTGCCTCCAATGTAGCGTCGACCGTGCGCGGGACTCTCGTACACCCTGAAAGAACACTCCGGCACACTTTGCTCAAGCTCTGAAGGGCTCTAGGCCGTTTATTCGGGTAGCAAAATACACAAGGCCTCACACAAAATGGTGGAGGATCGCACAATGCTTGTTACTAGGGAAACGGGTCACTGCGCGTGCGCCGCACGCAACGGGCCTCCCCAGCCGACCAGCAGGGGCTCCGTTGCAACAGCTCCGCTGTGGGACCGTGCTGGTGCCCTCTACCGGCCGGTCAGCTGGGGCTCCACCGCAACGGTTCCGCTAGTGGTGCCGTGCTAGCGCCCTCCGCCAACCGACCGGCACCGGCGCTACAATATACAGGTTATCCTTCCCCCAACAGGAAACCAACAAACAGGAAAATATGACCATAACTTAATTCACAATCCAACCCAAGCTATAACCATCATGACGCCCAGGTCCAGCTAATAGTTGGTAATTGATTTCACAAGCTGCCACAAGAAGGTTTTAAGATACCATTTTCACAAGTGGTAACAGAAAATTTCACTCCTGGATTCAAGAGAGTAGGCTCATGGATGAAAGAGTTTGATGAGAGGAGGAAAATGATTAACCGCGGTTCATAATTAACGATCACCGGTTGTGTGAGGTTTACATGGGGATAAGGACGTCATGAGAGGTGCACGAGCAGTTTCCAATATTCATTACTTGATCGAGCTATAATGATGGCTTTGGTAGTCATTACTATATACTCTTTTCCTGCGTAGTTAATGCATTGTATAGTCGAGTTCGTTTGTAGGTGTAACTTACAATCTTTATAATTCAGTGTTAACTGCGAGAATGGATCAATAAACCAATATGATATGAAATAAAAAAAGGTCTAAGGCCAAGACGGTTAAAAGAATAAAATACCCTCATTTTTAAGTGTCTTTTTCTCAACCACTTTGGACATGCATGTCGTATTGGGCCAAATTGGGGTATTATTGCAGGGCTATATTGCGGGTACTCGATTTTCGGCCAGGTGTTTTACTTTCTGATGAAAATAGCCTCACTGAGCTCTTATACTTTTGAAAAAAATGTAAAAGTGAATAGCCACAGTAACAATAAACGTGTTGTATAAGCTTGAAGACAAATCAGTCTAAAAATACGTTATAAACTAAAATAACGCAGAATTTAATTTCACTTAAGAAAACAGACTGAAACTTAATAAGAAGGAACGGTAGCTATATAGCTACTGCGTGTTAAAAAAACATGTCCTACTTTTTTGTTGAATTATAACTTAAAAATTACTGCATATGTTTGGAGTATAATGTAAAAGAGACGCGTACAATAAATCATCATTAGTTATTACGCAATTGGCTATTTTCCAAAGAGGACTCTTTTACCCTCATATGAATCGCGATGTGGGGGGAAAGAGACCCCCTCTATTGTGTTGGTCATTGTGTTCCGGAATCTCAGGAATTCTTTTCAGAAATCTAGGGGGATGTGTAACAATAGTCTGGAGTGTGCTGGGTATCTTTACCATAGATGACCTAGTCTCAAGCGAAATTGACATTCCGTGGGTAGGGTTTCTTGCAGGATTGTTTTTGAGTTACATCATTTTTCTTTCGGGTTGGGTTGATTTAGCGACAATAGAGTACCGAAGTAATGACGTCAATGCAATGTTTGAAACCAGAATACTTTTGTTATTTTGTGTCAATGTGTTTGTATGACAAAGGAACCAGTCGAAATCTCCATTGTTTGGAGCCAGTTGTCGCGCCAACTGACGTCACGCGTCGGTACTCTGTGGGTAAGGGGTTCGGACCAAGAAAGTGTTGTTCTAACTTTATAGAGAGATTATATTTTCAAAGTGAACAAAGAAACTGGCAGAAGCGGGATTCGAACCTGCGGCCTCCGGGTTACCGAACCGGCGCTCTACCAACTGAGCTATCTGAGCCCACCCGAACAAAGATACTGACAATTTGGGAGACCGCCAACATAGGGCAAGATAGCTCAGGTGGTATAGCGCCGGTACGGTAACCCGGAGGCCGCAGGTTCGAATCCCGCTCCTGCCAGTTTTTTTGTTCACTTTGAAAATGTATTCAAATTTACCTAGTCAGTTTCCCTTGTGGATTGTTTGACGAATTAGAGAGATTATCGCAGAGAATAAGAACTCTCCCATCCCGGACGATTCTGATGGTAAATTTCAGTATCCAGTTTAAAATTTGTGCCCACAGACTTACACCAGTGGACATTCGAATCAAACAGTCATATAAAGTCAGGAGAAAACCCTGAGTAATGCCATTCACCTTGGTAAAAACTAACCTCAAATTAAACACCCTATTACATCATAACGAATGAAGATTACGCAACCATATTTGCACCAACAAATTGTACAGGTCTCTTTTACATAATACTCAATGCTTCATAATTTTCATGTAGTAATTTTAAAGTTATTAAAAACAAAAGTAGGACAAGTTTTTAACCCTTTGCGTACGGATGCCGTCTGTGGACGCAAAAAAAGTGTCACCAGGCCGGATGACGCCATTGGCGGCCGTTTGTGCAGTTTCAATCCATTGTTGGATTATTGTTTATGTCATGCTTGACTGCACAAACACATTGTAGCGGTTCGATTTGGCTGCCAGAACCGCTGCAACACCCCGATGTCTCCCGTAAAATATCGTGCCCAAGGGGTTTTAACAAGCAGTGGTGGTGGCAGTGAGGGGTTATCGCTTGCGCTGTACACTTTTTTGTAAACAATTTTTGCATTATAATATATTGCACAAAGCATAATTGTCTGCAAGATACGTGATCCCGTCATAGCGTGATGATTTCAAGGCCCATGTTAATCAGTGTACGTGCCGCTGAAAATGTGTGCAATAATGTTTTGACCAAAAGACTTTTGCATAACAATATGTGTAGGTGTGCTGTGGTATCAAAAGGTAGAGAAAAATCCCACGCACTTTGGATTTTGTTCGGTAAATGTTGCATGCAATAGACATGTGATGCAAGGGGCTTTTAGTTTTACAACAAAAAATTCCCCCCCAAAAATTGTGTTTGTTTTGGATCCGCCGGTGATGTGGAATGCGATGGCCTCGTGGTCTAGCGTACCGAACACAAGATATCGGTGAGACTACAGACTGCATGTTTCAGTCCAGCAGGGGTCATGGTGCTTGTGTCCGTGAGCAAGACACTTTGTCACCAAATTGTTTCTCTCTACCCAGGAGTGAATGGATATCTATGAGGGCAGTTATGGTTTAGTGTTCTATTAATATGTGGGCTTAACTTACTGCCGGTGGTGTATACTTCCCCGGGGCTGTGATGGGATTGGGCCTGACAGTGAGCATGGAATAGTATTTTGTTATTAATAGGTGTCGTATTAGTTGAAAACTGTCATTCGCAAAAATCATGATCTAAAATAACTGAAGAATGACGTCATTATGACTCGATCAAGGGACGGCCGCATTATCTAGCGACGTCGCTAGATTTAATGCTGGTCCCCGACCAGTTAATTGCAAAACAATCTTGGTTGTTGCAAACTGACATCACATGCCTATTGTCTATTTCACCGCGCAGACAGAGAAGAGACAATGAAAGGGTTTACTTTCGTGGCGTTGCTGGTGGTGTTCAGCTATGCTGCAGCCGCAGGAAACCGAGAGGGTAAGTTGTGTTCTAGTTCTGTACTGTATACTAGTCTCCGATCTTATAGCGACGCCTATATACAAGACCTGAAAGTATATATAATCACTCTGGAGGCATTCGAGATAAAAAATAAGGGCATTGTCTTGCTTACTAATCTGAAGTGCCTTGAGTACCAATTGTGCTTGGAATCGAACAATAAAATAAAGTAGCATCACATAAGAAAACGGTTTCAAAGCTATCTGAACTCTTTAAAGAGGAAAGGAAACCAATTTGCATTTTTCTACTTTAGTGGCTTTTCTGAGAGCTTATGCCTCCCCAAACCTAACAAAGTAGGTTTGAAGAGTTTATGCATGGATTTGGAAATTTTAGAGAAGTTTTACTTTGGAGTCGCTTCCGCTCAGAATCAGAAAAGCTCGGGGTCAACCGCGTGTTTACAATCCAATCGTGTGACGTAGCTGCGTGGAGATAGATGACGTCACTATGCGAGTGCCCATTGTGTTTGCGTGCGTGCATGTGTACTATGTGTTGGTTTTGTCCTATTTTTATTGTTCCTGGTGGTGCATTATTGCATAAACGTTGCACTGATGAGTTTTTCATAATTTTTTTAATGAGGTCTTTGTGGAGCAGGAAGCTTACTTGTGTCTTATTCATCCATATTTTGGCACTGAAATTTGGGTTTGGAATTTGTGTGGATGTGTGGATTAGTGTGTGCGCGCCGCGAACATAGTCTGGTAACTGCATTGTATCTATCTCAATGAAATGAAAACATCACAGTGACGTCGCGGTACGTACAGACGTACACGTACTTTTATCGGGTCGCCGTGGACACAATTTTCGCTCTGGAATAATGGCAGAATCTGATGGCTCGTGGGAAGAGTATAGCGTAACGTTAGATTCTGAAGATTTTCAGCTCCCCCGAAGACCCTTCGCTGCCCGCGCCCATGGCGCCCCGACACAAGTATTTATTTTATCACGAATTGGTTGCAATGCCCACTAATGAAAATTTGGCTGTTTAGACGCTGCCTAGCAATCTGTACTCTATACATCATCAATGACCATTTACGTCGTCGCTTAAAATGCGATGGTGTCGCGCTGCGTGATCGACTCCTGCTCCCATCTTCAACATGTTCGGCTTGGTCGTGGCTGAGAGTGGGCCGCGTGATGGGCATGGGGCGCGGGCGGACTGGGCTGACACTTACATGGACTGGGCCGGCGGTAGAACGGATTGAGCCTGCAGCCGCTGAGACTACGGTCCGGCGGAAAGCTGGGCATGGTGCCTTCAGCGTTGGTACTGCCAAAGGTTTCAGCCGGAATGGTACATTTATCCCGAGTCTGGCCTTCAGTGCTACATTTTCATCTTCACAGTCTTTCGTAAAATGTTCCTTACATAATGTAAGACCATTTCGTCAGCCTAAAGTCAGATCGCGTTGTTTCCACAAACCAGACCCACTGCCGTCGTTGTTTTCCATCAACTTTGGGGAATCTTAGAAAAGATAGGTTCGGATTTTTGTCCGTATTTCTTGTGCAGCCACCTACCACACACGTTCTCGGCATAATACTTATTAACTTTAATACATTCGAGCTCCGAATAACTCCAAAAGTAAACTAGGAAGGCCGTGAATTCGGCAAAAAATGCCAAGAAAGTACGACCAGCTGACGACGAAAATGTCATAAAACACACACGTGGTGGCTGCACGGCCGGGTAAGCGCACACACGTCATAAGGTCATATGCATACATTTGCATCCCTAATGACCTTTTCAGGAATTGAGACCAAACGCTTACTCCAAGGGGCAATTTTAGTCCATTGTTTTTCAATGCAATAAATTTTAATCGTTCTTTACCAATTTGTATTCGGTTAGAAGAATATACAAGCTATCTGAAAAGCCAATAAAGTGGAAACAATTAAACTTGGTTTTCTTTCCTCTTTAAGTTGTTTGTTTTTTACGGTTACATCGTAATCATTTGAGAAGATGGAATTTGTCTCGGGGATGATGAGTTGATATTGGGGATGATCTCTATTCTAATTTACATCATCCCCGATGCAAATTCCATCTTCTCAAGAAAAAATAAGGAGTTGAGGTATATACTGTAGCTTCGAAATGGGTTTCTGTGTGTTAAATTGGCTGAATTGTCAGGTTTTCATTAGGCCCCCCCAAAAAGATACAAAATATGGAAGTACGTGACGGACTTAAGATGATAAAAGTGAGAAAATGTCACGAAGGCTACACAGGTGCCACACAATCGTTTGTTTTCTCTTGGCTGTGTGCTTGTTGTGATGGCTGTTTATTAATGTTTTGGTCGTTGGTTGATGATTGGTGATGCCAGTAGCTGGTTGTTTAGAAATGTGTGCATAAAGTCTATGGGGAATGTTTCAAGACAGGAAAAAGGAAATTTAGAAAAAAACATGTACCCACAGCGATATATATTGTGCAGGTTTGGTTGCTGGTAGTGTGTTGCTGTTGCTGGTTGTTGCTTGCTAGTTTCTGCTTGCTGGTTTCTGATTGCAGGTTTGCTTGCTGGTAGTGTGTTGCTGTTGCTGGTTGTTGCTTGCTAGTTTCTGCTTGCAGGTTTGCTGATTGCAGGTTTGCTTGCTGGTAGTGTGTTGCTGTTGCTGGTTGTTGCTTGCTAGTTTCTGCTTGCTGGTTGCTGATTGCAGGTTTGGTTGCTGGTAGTGTGTTGCTGTTGCTGGTTGTTGCTTGCTAGTTTCTGCTTGCTGGTTTCTGATTGCAGGTTTGCTTGCTGGTAGTGTGTTGCTGTTGCTGGTTGTTGCTTGCTAGTTTCTGCTTGCAGGTTTGCTGATTGCAGGTTTGCTTGCTGGTAGTGTGTTGCTGTTGCTGGTTGTTGCTTGCTAGTTTCTGCTTGCTGGTTGCTGATTGCAGGTTTGGTTGCTGGTAGTGTGTTGCTGTTGCTGGTTGTTGCTTGCTAGTTTCTGCTTGCTGGTTGCTGATTGCAGGTTTGCTTGCTGGTAGTGTGTTGCTGTTGCTGGTTGTTGCTTGCTAGTTTCTGCTTGCTGGTTGCTGATTGCAGGTTTGGTTGCTGGTAGTGTGTTGCTGTTGCTGGTTGTTGCTTGCTAGTTTCTGCTTGCTGGTTGCTGATTGCAGGTTTGCTTGCTGGTAGTGTGTTGCTGTTGCTGGTTGTTGCTTGCTAGTTTATGCTTGCTGGTTGCTGATTGCAGGTTTGGTTGCTGGTGGTGTGTTGCTGTTTCTGGTTGTTGCTTGCTACTAGTTTCTGCTTGCTGGTTGCTGATTGCAGGTTTGGTTGCTGGTATAGTGTGTTGCTGTTGCTGGTTGTTGTTTGCTACTAGTTTCTGCTTGCTGGTTGCTGATTGCAGGTTTGGTTACTGATAATTTGTTGCAAGTTGCTGATCGTAGTTGCTGAGTGATATGCTGGTCTCTTTGCCCCGGGGTCACTTTAATACAGTGACTACTAAATGAAGAAGTTAATTAGAAAACAAATTCTGATCTCAAACATAATTTGATAAGAACTTACAACAAAATGTGCAAACATGGTGAGATGTGTCCCCAAGCCAGGCTGACGGCCACTGAATTTAAACGGCCGCCGCGCCCCAAACTTATATAGCACATTGAACTCTAATTAATTAAAAATATTCGTCCACCAGGTTAATAAAATAGTTCCATGACATATGCCTCCCCCTTCAAAATCGACTCTGGCGATTTTAAAATTGAATTAAATTAAATAAACACAAAAATTTAAATTTAATTCCAAGGCGGTAGACACGTGAAGGCATTTCTTGCAACTCCCGCCCTTGTACGTCACACGTCGTGTCGAAATAAGCATGCAGTATACTCACCTATGGAGATTGCACAAGTCTTGAGATCTTTTCGCAGGGTCTCCAAACGCAGCGATGATACGAATGAGGACACCATGGGATTTCAAAAAGCAAGTGCCACCAATGGAAAGAAATGATAGTCAGACATCCCAGAACATTACTCCACCCACTGAGATCCACACACACAGCCCGATTGGCGTTTCCCCAACAGGCGCGCCGAGGGCAACTGCCAAAAGTTATAGACAAGGAGATTATAAGCGATCTTTATTTTTCTTTACAGATGACCCCTCTCTGAGAGAACTGCTCACAGAACTCGTTGACAGACTGGAAGCTCGCAAATTTGAGGGTATAACCGGAATTGCTTTTACACTTTTACCTGAAGCAGTGGCACGTGAATGCCTTGTCATAAAACATTCTCGAACCATATAGCTAACAGAGTTGTAGTCGAGTCCCTTGCAAGTCCTTTCACAAGTCCTTTCGCAAGTCCAGTCAGAAGTCCTTTCATAAAGCCCGTCACAAGTAACTGGATGAACAATGACAAAGGAATGCATTTGTCAAAGTTCATTTGAATAGCTTGTGATTGGGATTAGGACTGGATGGAGGGCTTGTGATGGAATTGCAGGGACTTGCAGAGACTTGTTATGGATTCGACTACATCTCTGATAGCTAATTAAATGAAAACAAGCAAACCACACATTTTCACTTAATTAAATTACATTAAAACAAAAAGAAAGAAAATACCAAACTTTCAAGCATGCATGTTTTCGTCTTGGATACCTCATGTTTGTTTTGTTTTATTTATTTCCCCCCGAAATAATCAATTTACAATTTCTAAAGAGGAAATTCCTCCCAGTCGATCTTATACGTATTTTGAATCGTGAAAGGCATCGTGAAAAAGGGTGCAGACATCTTGGAAAATGCTACTTGAAAGGGAAGCCAAAAAAGGCCTGCGGTGCATGTTCTTGTGGCTTGTAGCTCTGCGTCCTGCCTGTTGATGAACATTAACTATGTTTTGTGCTTCTCTTCAAACCGGATGCTATTTTAAATCTTTCAAAGTGTTTCTTTTGCCCTTAAGTTTCAATCAGTGAGTTTATTCCCCCCAAAAGTTCTTGATAAACCATGCTTCGTTTGTTATTCAGGCTGAGGTCAGTAGAAAAAAGTCCTGGTAAGAGACACTTTTCCTCCTCGGAAAAGCCACAGAGACTCACAGTGAATATTTAAATCATGCATAGGAAATATGGATTTATGGCAAGATGCCAGAAACAGACAAAATTGTCAAATTGAGAATTGTTTTATTTAGTATGATGCCTATTCCGAACAAATATTGTGAAAGATATCGGAAAAATACGTCAGAATTTGTTTTTGCTTAATAATACAATTTTAACTTTCGTCAAACAATACACAAGGGAAACTGACTAGGTAAACAAAGAAACTGGCAGGAGCGGGATTCGAACCTGCGACCTCCGGGTTACCGTACCGGCGCTCTACCAACTGAACTATCTTGCCCTATGTTGGCGGTCTCCCAAATTGTCAGTATCTTTGTTCGGGTGGGCGCTAGTCAGAAGTCATAAACCCAGAATGCCGTATAGCCAGAGATCGCACCCAATTTTACGATACAACCTGGGAAGCGACATTGTGGGGATCACTGAATGATGATACGACTTTTTAATCTAACGGCCATCAATTCTAATTCTTTATTTATACAGGCAATGCTGGAGATCTGTTTGACAGTAAGTATTGCCTTGACGTTCTCCCATCAAAACAATATGACCAATATCTAGGCAAAGACCACATGCTATGAAGAATGTTCCCGAGACCAGTTTTTTAGTAATCATTGTTTGAAGTCATGCATACTGGGGAATCAAGTGTGAGATTTTCGTAAAATTGGAAAGCTCAAGTATCCTTTTAAATCTCTGTGTCCACTTTTCTTTAAAAAAAGACGGATAAAATACGATTTTAGATGGTGGCTCTGGAGGTGCACGCAATGTTTTTTAAGCTGTTTTCTCCAAACATGTTCTTCACGCGGCTGCAGTATAGTGGTATTTCTTTCACTTCATATTTGGAATTGAAATAAAGTACGTGATTTTGGTATCATCGGAAATTCCAATAATTCCTCTTTATTCTGGCATAACAAAAATAAATCAATTTTGGGAGACATTTTTTTCATAGTTAAAAAAGAGATAAAAGACTAGACAATTGCATTGTTTAAGCGACATTTACCACCGGGAATGGGCATGGTGGGGTGTGGCACGAATCATCAGATGCAACCTGTCTAGACTGGTTGCAAGTCCCTTCCTTATCGTTCCGACTTCGAATTTGGGCACCGCTTGCGGGTTATACTGTATACCAACGGTGGGGTCATTTGGGAGACATTGCCATTTTTTCAACTTTCATGAAGCCTAATCCTACTTTCCCTAAACCTACCCCGACGAAATTTAGTATATTTATGTTTTGGACCAATATCTATCGATATAACCTATTTGCGACAGTAAAAGTTTGCTTCTAAATAGGAGCTGTGAAATTAGGGAGACACGGAAATGTCTCCCTAATTCCACTTGTCTCCCTAAGGTATACAAAATTTACGACAAAGTGTCTCCTTAAGGGTACTTTTGTTATTATACTAATCAGCAAAAACCAGGAGAAATTCTTTCGGGTTTATATTAAATAGGTGTCCGGTCCGGTCCGGTGCTGTCCGGTCGGTTTTTCATTTTTTTAGTGTTATTTAAAAAAATGGATATATCCATAATAAATTGCGCTGTTTTTAACCACAGCAAAAACTTGCCGAAAAACACGTGGAATCAACAAAATAAAGTTCGCATTGTTTATTTAAACTCATTTAGGCCTATACGAGAATCAAAACAGAACCCAACTTGTTAAAGAAAGTCGGAAATTACGACAGCGCCACTGGTCCCAATGTTTGGAGCTGGGAAGTCAACTAGTCCAAGGCAAAGTCAATCGACCTATCGCTGTTTACGAGTTTACCATGCCCCTTAAAACCCCTGTGGAATAAGCCAGTTCGGTATCTCGAAGGTCAAAGGTTATTCGCGATAAAATTGCTGACGTAATGTCACGGGATGTTATATATACGCTAACGCCCATTCTGATTGAATAAGCCAGTTCGGTATTTCAACTGCGCATGTGCACAATGACATTTTATCCCGAATGACCCGCGTGACCTAACGCGCGCGTGTGAACGCATAAGGTGGTCGCACAACGCGCACGTGTTAAATTCAATCAGAATGGGCGTTCGCGTAACATGGCGTGACATTACATCAGCAATTTTATCCCGAATAACCTTTGAACTTTGAGATACCGAACTGGCTTATTTAACACGTGCGCGTTGTGTGTCCACCTTGCGCATTTATACGCGCGCGTCAGGTCACGGGTCATTCGGGACAACTATGTCATTGTGCACATGCTCAGTTGAAATACCGAACTGGCTTTCGTGTAGTACCGGTAATTTTGTTTGTTTGTTTGTTTGAGATTTTACACGATCAGCGTTCAGGTGATCAAATGTGATTGGACACATTTCACTTGACCGCGTAAGGGCAATTGTATTTTCTCAAGTGCCCCCTCCTGCAAATTGGACCACCGTGGTGGTTGAATGTGTAATCATGTTAATTTAGCAGGTGGTGTCTTTTTTGAATGAAAATTCTCTCCTTGCAAATACAACCTGAAACTGTGAAGCTATAGCTACAACAAAGCTTTTCACGTATGTTAAATTTTTCAAACTGCATACATCTAGAATCTTGCGTGACGTAAATACATCACAGGCATAATGAACAGCTCACGAAATGTTCACACTCCGTAAGCCCTAACGGAGGAAGGGGGGGGGGCGAAGTATCTCCCTCGATTCCTTAAATGTTGAGTTATCCTACACAGTGGCGCCAAATTAACCCTTTGAATTGGGATTATCCTTTTTGAGACACTTTGTATAATTAAATAACATTGGTGGTGATAATCACACGATTTTAATTTTCACCGCATGGTGCATTTTGATCGTCTTACAGAGCGATCACCGTGCGGCTACTTCAAGTGCCCTGAGGGAAAATTTTGCCATACCATACAAGGGACAGGCTACTGTTTTGATTATAAGATAGAAAAGTAGTGTGTGCTGCCAAGAATGAAGGTATAGACGAATTCGAGATTGAAAAGCATCGATCTGCGCACTTACGGGTTTGTAAAAGAGGCTATCGGTGCTAATTAGTAAACGGCCGACTATAGGCTAAACGTGCTCCACACTGCTATTTATGGCGCGATTCATTCATGCATGAATGCATTTTTTGAATAGCAGTTTTTGTTTAGCATTGACATCCTCGCTTTTAATCCGGAAGTGCGCAGACGGGGCTAATGTGAAATTCCTCTATTGAAGAGAATTAACATACTGACCGCCCGACTGACCGCCCGACTGACCGACCGCCGGACCGACCGCCGGACCGACCGCCGGACCGACCGCCGGACCGACCGCCCGACCGACCGCCCGACCGACCGCCCGACCGACCGCCCGACCGATCGACCGCCCGACCGACCGCCCGACCGACCGCCAGACCGACCGCCCGACCGCCCGACCGACCGCCCGACCGACCGCCCGACCGACCGCCCGACCGACCGCCCGACCGACCGCCCGACCGACCGCCCGACCGACCGCCCGACCGACCGCCCGCCCGCCCGACCGACCGCCCGACCGCCCGACCGACCGACCGACCGACCGCCCGCCCGACTGATCCTCAATGTGAATACAACACTGCAGCACCAAAGCCTGAAAAAAAATTATGCAAAGACGTCCGCGAAGAAAGATTATTTTCAGAAAGTTTTGAACTCAAGTCGCTCGAATGAATTTAACAAATGCGAGGTTTGTCGTTGTTTTTCCCCCACAAAACCACAGTATACAAATAATGAATGTTTATGAGTGCGATGGTAAGAATAATTTCATGAGGTGACTTAACATACTGACCGCCCGACTGACCGACCGCCGGACCGACCGCCGGACCGACCGCCGGACCGACCGCCGGACCGACCGCCCGACCGACCGCCCGACCGACCGCCCGACCGACCGCCCGACCGATCGACCGCCCGACCGACCGCCCGACCGACCGCCAGACCGACCGCCCGACCGACCGACCGCCCGACCGACCGCCGGACCGACCGCCCGACCGACCGCCCGACCGACCGCCCGACCGCCCGACCGACCGCCCGACCGACCGCCCGACCGACCGCCCGACCGACCGCCCGACCGACCGCCCGACCGACCGCCCGACCGACCGCCCGACCGACCGCCCGACCGACCGACTGATCCTCAATGTGAATACAACACTGCAGCACCAAAGCCTGAAAAAAAATTATGCAAAGACGTCCGCGAAGAAAGATTATTTTCAGAAAGTTTTGAACTCAAGTCGCTCGAATGAATTTAACAAATGCGAGGTTTGTCGTTGTTTTTCCCCCACAAAACCACAGTATACAAATAATGAATGTTTATGAGTGCGATGGTAAGAATAATTTCATGAGGTGACAGATTGAATGTCCTATTCCACGAGGCGAAGCCGAGTGGAATGGGACATTCCATCTGTCACCGAATGAAATTATTCTTACCATTGCACGAATGTGAAACATTCATTATTTGTTTTATACAACGCCTGAATAAATCCGACACTGCGACAGATTGCATGCATGGATTTCTTGGTGTGACGTTACAACGTGCCGTTTACCTTCTCAGTCCCGCATAAAACCGTGACAAAAAGTGGTCCAGTTCCGAATCAGTTAAAGCTTTAATTGTTGTTCCTGCGTGTCTTGCAAATTCCTCTAATCATTTGATTGCATATTTCATTTGTCTCTTTGTGTTAGCAGCGTAAGCATCGCCTACGAGTTCCAATATTTCGTCGTCTGTTAGGCTAGGAGAACAAACCGCGGCAGTTCGGGAAACGCGGCCGCCATGTTGTGTGAATGACAGCGCTGTTGTTTGTAGCGCCACCAAGTGACCGTGAAATTAGAAAAGTTTTTTGGTTCTATCAATGCGCGCGCACCATGTGATAGACCCATGTGATAGAACGTATTGGGCGGTGCGGGTTCGCGGCGTGTGATGGGTCGAATAATTCAATGCACGTGATCGACTGTCCACCAATCGGATGGTGGGGATTTATTCAGGTGTTGTATAAAACGTAATAGCTAGAGTGTCTGCTTTAAGAATTTATAAAACAAACGTGAAGACGTCACTGGCATCTTCAAATCTTCCAGCATTATCAGATAAGTGAGTTTTGTAATTTTAAAGAATCCCTTAAAGACTAACACATTACATGAGGCATTCGGTTTAAACGCAAACAATAAGTAACATCGGCAGAAATATTCAATAAACTTCTCCAACGAGAATTTGAATAGTCATATAAACACCGCCTCCCCATGAGAAATTAGCCTTTTAGAGGTATGGCGGACACAATAGGAGAGGGCACTATTTGATTTGGGTATACCTTTTGTTAAACCACAGGAAATTGCAAAGGTGAAGATTAGGCATGATCTATGGATTGTACTATGGATTGTACTTTAACTCAAAACAATATCTGATTCTGACTTTCACTGGAATTTGTGTTTTCACAAAATGTTTACCCAAATGAAATAGCGCCCTCCTATTGTGTCCGCCATACCTCTAAAAGGCTAATGTGGATCTGGATAGTTTCTTGTGAGTTTGTTGAAGATTAGAATTGCTTTGTATTTGGCCATGAAGTGAGTTTTGCCGTCTCTTGTGTTGATGAGTTCGATCACTGATACTGCTTTGTTTAAAAAAAAAATGTTTTGTGTGTATTTCTTTACAGATCTCGGAGCTGAGCAAGAGCACAAAGGATTGGAAAAACCTGTATTCCATTCACAAGTTAGCAATTTGGCGCATCTTTCCTGTATAGGCAAATTAGATTTGCAAGTAATTGAATTTCGATATTATAATCAGCGTAGTGCTCATTTGGGGAAATGATGTTCATATATTGAAGTAAGCTTCTTTTTGGTTGCGTGTTATATCTGCACATCAGCAGCGTAAGCCAGGGTTGTCTCCTTGGGGCGAGGGGGGGGGGGGGGGGGTGGCTGGATGGTACAGTGGGGGGGGGTGGGGGGGGGCCGCTCACGGTGTTTTTTCTTTACACTATTATTTTCTTCTTTTGCAAAATGTTCAGGTAGGAGGGGGTGGGGGTTGTGGGGCGACGATTTTTAATGGGGGGGGGGGGGGGGGGGGGTGCGTGCGCCCTTCCACGCCCCCTTAGCTACGCCATTGCTCCACATTTTGTGTAAAACTGAACGTTTTCAGTTAAATATTTTCTTCCTCGATCATCACAAAATGTTGGACCAATCAAACACGGTGTCCAACAATTTTACAGTGTTACTGGTTTTCGGCTTAATAACACCCCCCCCCCCCCAAAAAAAACACGTCTGAACTCCTATGCAGTTTAATTCTGCTCTAGTCCGTCGTGTGCCCGGCAGAAGGGCATAAGGACGAAACATGGGTCAAAAGGTCAAATTCAGGTTTTGGGGGTAATCGAAAGAGTATTGGAATATCTTCATTTTGATATACATTTTGTATCAAGGGGCTACGTCATTCTGACGTAATTAACAAAATGAAAAGGACATAAGGGGATTTTGCATTTTTTGTTCCCGGCAAAAGGGCATTAGCGTGTAATACCAATGTAACAATACATGCTAAAAGTGCGTTCACCTCTGCACTTCAGTGGGGCATAAGCGCGCTTAGAGCAAATTTTGTTCCCGGCAAAAGGGCATTAGCATTTCACATGCCGCTTAAGCGCACGTTTATGCCAGAATGACTTCCCGGCAAAAGGGCATTAGCATAAAAATGTAAATAACTTTAAAATTAAGCAATATTTTTATTTAAAAATGCACAGCATTATTGGAAATATCAATAATTTTTATCTGACAAAAAAATCAACCGTTTGCGAGTTTTAATTTAGAAATGCCAACACATAAACCTTAAAGTCGATTTTCCCGGAATGTGTAATTACGCTTCAATGCGTTCTATATGCCCTTCTGCCGGGCACACCACGTCTTGATACATAGCAATATTCATTTATATTTTTCTAGTACACATAATTGTTTCCCACAAATTCCAGATAGACATTTGAGGGTATAATATATTTCACGTGCAGATTTTGGTCAATAAAGATTTACAATCCGGTTCAAGAATTCACTTTTTAGGCAGAGTGTTTGTGTTGGAGGCAAAGTCGGAATCTGCGCAACTTTGGCAAAGCCGGATCCAGAACACAATTTTTTGGGGAAAAAAAAAATTTCCCCAAAAAGGGGGTAAAAAAAACAGTGTACAAATCACAGATAAAACGGAGGATTTTTAATTTTTTTTGGGGGGGGGGGCAATGGCCCCCTTTGGTTTGCCCCGTGGATCCGCCGTTGAACTTTGGCGGGTTGGGCAAGTGCGAATTCCAATACTGGTTATTGAAGTGGTAATGTATGGGTTCATTATAGCTCCCAGCACTTTGTCCAGATTCAGTAGTAGCGCAATGCGAGAATGTTACCGATGAATTAAATTCCTTGGAATTCCAGCAAGATATGAGGCAAAGGGACCCCCCCCCCCCCCCTTTTTGTGTTGGTGATTGTGTTCCTGGAATCTCAGGAATTCTTTTCGGAAATCTAGGGGGATGTGTTAGGTAACAATAGTATGGAGTGTGTATAGGGCATAGGAAGGAAAGGTGGGTTACCCCTAAGCCCAATATCGTGCTGGTATCACAATTGTATTTCCACCTTGGCGCTGATATTCCCACTTTTATTGGAATGGGAATTTGGACTTTCCACGTGGAGAAATTTCGAATCCTCCCAGATTCTCACATTGTGCGTGACATATGGAAAAATGCTTAATTCTATAATAAGGACTTAAAAGTTAACTATAAAAACTCAAGCTAAAATACATAGGCCTACACCGACGCATTTGCATGAAATAAATGGAGAGTACATCAACAATTTCAAGTTGATCTCTGCAGTTATATTGTAAATGGCACATGTTTGCATCGTCAGATCAGATTGTTCAGCCGTGCATACGTGGCAGTCTTTTATGACAATTTTGAAGCAGAAATTAATTTCTTTTAACCTGTCCAATTAATTTCTAGGTGAGTTAAATGTTATAGCGCATGCAGCTTTGAACAAAATGCAGGCTTACGAGAATTATCTATCCATCATTCAAACATAATGTTTCCAAGCGTCTGTTGTTTTTCATGGAACCCTGTGTAATAAAATAGATTTTAACTTGACAAACAAAAATATATACTGCTTCAATTATTGTAATTATACTGTGTAATGATTCACATGGATAGAGGCTCAAGGTACGGTACCGGTAGAAAAGAAGGAAAAAAAACACCACACAAGTACATTTTTGTGTAAAAAAGAAAGATTACTCCCTCCCCGAAGAAAAGAAGGTCGAAATATAACAGGATCAAACAAGAGTCGGAATCACAAGACATGGGGCAAAATTGGACGAAAAAGTATCCCGGTTAATTATTTTTGTTTATACGTTCTTCAATAATTAAAAGATTTCCGGAAAACGTTTGCCGGGCGACAGTCGGCTTAATTACCTTTTTGAAGAAATAATTATAGCAATCGGTCAGGGAGGGAAAAAGCTGTTAAAACGAAGTAAGTAACACGTTTATATTTAACTGTTGATTTTCATGTTTGCCTTTTTAAAGATATAAGATCAAAATGTGGCTACTTTTCCGTAAAAATGAAAAATCTTAGCTAAAAATCGATATCAGGCAATGTAGCCTCAAATTTGGCCCCAAATAAGACATGCATGCAAAACCACGAGTAACCTAACAATAGAAAAGTGTTTATGAAAAACGACAGTTAAATAATGAACGTGTTAAGTGTTATGTGAGAAGACACGCCAGTATTAACACAGGTAGCTGATGATAGCCAGGCTAGCAAAACAGAAGACGGGTAATGTTTGCAAAAAGGACCAAAAAAATGAGGTAACTCTGGAAGGTTTTGGCAATATGGAGGGCGAGTCAAAACGTATCCCGAAATGAAGACCAGATATACGAGGTGCGATCAAAAAGTTCCGAGACTGTTCCTGTTGCGAACGAACGGAGTGCAGCACAGTAATGTGCATATAGCAGGTGTAAGCAATAACTTTCGTGAGTAAGTATTCCAAGTTACATCGCTTGATCAACATCAGCACTAGTCTTGGTTCCAAGACGTTACTGTCTGATACTTGTCATCAACAGAGGGCGCAATTTACAGGCTGTCACCGGCGGGCGAACGCGCGATCAATCATAGGCCCTTTACGAAACGAGGCTAGAGGCTTCAGGCTACGGGCTAGGCTCGGGCTAGGCTCGGGCTCGGCTTGGCCCAGGCTTCAACGCAAAACAAAATGGCAGCCAAAACGTTTCGTACGCTCAGGCTTCGGGAGGCTTCGGTTGACGGTGGCTTCGCGATTCGGTTATCGGCTCGGCGTCAATGGTAAACTGAAGAAAAAAATACTCGTGCGTAAATGAGTGTATTGATTTTTATCTCATGCAATTTTACTGAATTTGTTCCAAATATAACTTCACTAATCAACAAGGTTGCTGAGAATGTTCTTTTGGTTATTAAATTTATTTTAATAAGTGGGATTTTGGGGGAGGGGCGGTTGAAGTGGGTTTGGTGAAGTGAGTGCTGGGTTGAGTTTAGGTGCATGCTTCTAGATTTTTTTTTATATATTTATAAAAATGTCTTGGAGGTGGGGTGCTTGCGTTTCAGTAATTCGAAGCATTTTCAGGACCACTTTGAAGTACCAACAATTAATACACAACCCTCGTAATAACCCATACTGTCCATCCCCACCAAGAATTATAAGTTAAATGCATGTTTAGTTAAAGGCAATTTGCAGTAATTAACTGCAAACTCATAACAGCAAATCAGTACCAATAAAATACTCAATACCAAACTCAACTGGGTTTCTCGACTTTTAAATTAAAGGAATTTTATTCAATAAGATTTTCAAATTATAATTTAATGTGTTTTCAATTTTATATTTAATATAATTTAACTATACAGGGTGTTTGACTACAGTATATGCCACTTTAATTTACAATGCAATACAAATTGAAATGATTTTATCAAAAATATATGTTCTTTTTAAAGCAAGACTTCATTATGAGGTAACTCATAAAACATGAAAAATGTAAATATAATTTAAAATCAATATATTATGTACCTTCTTAACATTGTTGGTCATTTATGAAAGATTAGGAAAGGTGTTCCAATAAAAAATAGTGTTTTTGCTGTACGTTTATAATTAGGAATGAGAATATAAATGGGTAATGTATGGGTCCAAAGTGTGATGTGGGATAGATTTTGACAACCTGAAAACCTTAATTAAATCTAACTGAAGCTGTAAGACCATTATTTCTATCTTCTATTCATTAATTAATATAAGTACTCCATTCATTCTTGAATTTGAGGATGCTTTTAACAAGTTTAAAATGACCAATAAAACAGGCACAGAAAATTCATCAATGTGAGGAGCACCAATCCAAATCAGTAGAGGTGACGTTTTTACAAGATGTTTTTTTACTTTAGAACAAACAAGACAAAAACATAAATATGCCAATTACGCAAAATACAAATTGAGTCCAAATTAACCACTGAATATATATCAAATAGAGGGGCACAACCATCACACTGTAAACTGTTTAGGCAACAAAAATAGTTCTGCTTCCGGTTACCCTACCCTACCCTACCCTACCCTATTTTAATGGCCCCAATTTTTTCGGGGAAAAAGAGAAAAACACAAAAAGAAAACACATAAATGCTTTAAATACTACCTTTAAACCTTGACTACATGTAGACACCTACATATTCTCAGCAATGCCACGTATTAAATCGGAAGAACTATTTTTTGTTGTTGGCCTTAAATGCAGATTTGACCATTCGGGTAGCATTAGCAATGACTGTTGTTTTAATACTTGTTGGGCAGGTAGTTTGCTTTCCTGGAGAAAGAGGGCATAAGTTAAAGGGTGCATCCAGAATTTCAAAATTCAATTGCTTATCAGAGGTAACAGGGGTGGGAAAAAAGAGTACCACAAACTTAAAGAATGACCCTTTATATTAACTGTTGCTGTGATCCAGTGGGACACCCCTGCCCCTATTCCAAAAGTGGGGGATAATCATTCCCCCTACATCTACACCATTGAACTTGTGCTGCACTATCAGTCCTTATAGTTGCTAAAATGTAAACAATTATGTTGTCTGCCTTCAGATATTCATGTTAACTTGCCCTTTTGAGCCAGGCTTTCATAAAAGTACTCACTTTCAGTCCCTCTGATATTCTTTTGCTTAATTTTCCAACAATACCAAAATTAAAAGGGTGTGCCAACCATGCAAGTGTTAGTTTGTTATTGTTTTTTCAACAATAAATGAAAATGGTCACTGCAAACATACATAGAAATAGGATCCGTCTTTGAGTTCAGATTTCCAAGGACTTGAGAATGAGCTGCTGGCTTCACTATTACTTGTGCCATTTCTACTTGGAGCATGAAGTGGTGCCACTGCAACCCAACTACCTTATCCATACCCATACAACTGCAAGCCAGAAGGACAGCTGTGGTGCCTGGTTTAGGACTCTTGGTTCCTGTTAACAACAGATACAAGTGAAATATTTATTATCACAAACTTAAACAATGCAATATTTGCTGCTAAAATGAAAACTGAATCCATGGCTGTTTTTGCTCGGTCTGGATTTTTAATCTCTGCCTACTTGCAACAAAAATATAATCATTGCCCTTTCAAAAAAGCAACAAATAAAATGTACAATGTATTAAACTACCTTAACTGAACTCCCTGGAATATGTGTAAAATTGTATTAAAATGTGAGAATTTGGGATTTTTTGGTCAATTCAAAGATTTTTCATCCATGATATCCACAAAAAGGGAAACACCTTTTGACACAATTCAAATGATGCCGATGAATCAGTACCTGCAATAGCTGTTTCTTCTTCTTATTATTATTATTTTTTTTTTTTTTGGGGGGAGGGGAAGAAATTGTCAGCATGATAGCATTCATTTGTATATAAGCATATAACATAGTAGTGGGTTATATAATGCTTCATTTGAAAGCCTAAGTTTTTTCTTCACATGTAAAATTACGTTAACTACAAATATGTAATAATGTGACACAACATAATTACGTACCTGTGATGTATAGCCCTGTCCATCGCCCAAATTCTGAAGTATTGACCGTATCCACTTCAAAGTCCTATAAATTTCCCCGTTCCTAAAGGATTTTTTAAAAGAGAGAAATTAAACTCAATTAAGACAGAAGTTAGAACTTAGCCTTTTGTTTGAACAGATCTGATTTGAGTCTATCTCTTTTAATTTAACTCCACCCTTCAGAATTCAGATGTCACTGAACACACAATCCTAACTCTGCCTCTTGTGTCAGTAATCTCGGATGTGTACATGTAGGAATTGGATTTCGGCAAAACGAGCAGCAGATAGGTCTACTGTTCTAGATGCAACTTAAATCGTTTTTTCCATACGTGTATGCTTACACCGGTAACACGTATGTTTGCATGTACAAGTTACAAATCTCAACCTCTCTAATAACTCAAGCTCTGTCTCACTACTGCATTCGGAACTCTAGGTGACGCAACAGTGAGTTGGTGTAGGACCTCAGACCATATGCATAGCCCAGCGACCGGATTCCCCTATCCACAATGCATGTGTTCAGCGCAATCTGGAGCCTTGCGCAAGTTTATTGTACTCCCTCCTGAGTTCTTATCCCTATGAATGGATTTAATATCCCTATGAATGGATTTCATTTAAAGGGAAATGAGCTCAGGAGGGAGTACAATAAACCTGCGCAAGACTCCAGATTGCGCTGGCTCTACCCAAACATGGCGATTGTGTATAGACTGTAGTGTAGGGCCCCTCTTTAGTTTGATCAAATTAGAGTCAAGGGTTTTTTCTCATTCCAAAATGACTTTTTCAACCTAAAGGAGACTTATCTTACTTCTATTGACATCGTTTTGGGGAATTTTGAACAGTTTATTGGGGTAAAAAATGCAATTTTCTTACGCGCTTTACGGCAGTTGCCATGTGAATCAACGCGGTTTTGCGTGTTTACTGTGCGTCGCGGTGGTCGCCATCTTTATTTTCGCGTTGCGTTTTGTCGTCGCTTTACCCCAAAATTTCCCTCAAAAACTAGAACCCTGCCCTTTATCTACGGCATACCTGTTGGTTTGTAATGTCGCTGACTAGTTTGGCAATTCCAATAACCTAAAAGTAGATTTTGTTTCCTATATAGCATGTATAAATAGGGAACAGGGCCCTACACTTAACACACGTTATAGTATGAAGTTGATGAAATTGTCCTTGAACAAAAACAACCGAGTTGTATCCCAAAATTACTTACACTGAAATTTCGCTTTGCCTGGCTCAGCTCCGCTGGCCTCAAGTTGTCCCATCACCGTCAGAATCATTTATGTTGGCACACAAGGTGAAAATAAAAGCGAGATGCCGCACAACGGCCGTACTATTCTACCACACCACTGTTCTTTTTCGTTTTCAAGATGGCGATTCGCTGAAAGTTTTTCACACTGACGTCATCAAGCCTGTGTTCAGCCCCACTTCGGTAGGCTAGATAAGGCTTCGGATTTTGGCCCAAAACGGAGCCTCGGGCTTCATCACCTAGCCCAAGCTCGTCATTTCGTATGAGGCTTCAAAATGGCAGCCGCAAAAACGTAGCCCAAGCCTAGCCTCTAGCTTCGTTTCGTAAAGGGCCATAGTCTTGGTTCAAGACGTTGTTACGTATATACGCGATAACCGGCCGCCGCGAGAGGGCGTTATCACGACAAACTATAAAGCCACCCCGAACCGCCAGTAACAAGGTAAGCACTTAAAAAGACCAACCAAAATGACATCGTCACGCCTTGTGCCTATTCAATAAAGCCTTGTGCCTATTCAGTAAGGCCCAGTGCGCTTTCAGTAATACATGACGATGTCGTTTTGGTGGTTCTGAAACAGTGCCTTCCCAGTAACAACGTCTTGGGAATCTTGTAGAAGCCGTGTTGTGCGCACGCACCTGCTTAGTCTTGGTTCCAAGACGTTCTTATCGCGGTGCGACGTACAGCGCGAACGGCAGCGCCCTCTAGCTACACACAAACACACGCCAAGGCCAAATCGCTAAGAACGTCTTGGGCATTTCGCAAGGGAGCGCGCGCGACCTGCTCATGCATAATTTAACAGGCGGGTCAAACGAATAATCGCGCTTGCGCACTGGAGGAAACTCATGTTTAAGTAATAACTTACTAGTCTGTTAACGTTCTGAGCAGAGTGATTCTGGACTGGCAAACAAGATTGAGAAATCTTCGGATTGTTCCAAAATGTGATCAGGAATATCAGACGTTATATCTGCCGACTTCAGTCCCAGATGTTCAGCACGATGTAACCATGGAGAAATGTCTTATTTCTCCATGATGTAACTGATCAACGGCCAGGGCTTTCAATGGCACGACGACAATAACAAGCGTTTCTCCTGTTTACCTTCGGTTACTTCGTTCAAGAAATCTAAGACCAATGGAGCAGCTTGAAAAATTACACTCTTGCCAAATCCCGTTTGTAAATTAACAAACAAATCATGGTCACGTACAAATTGATGAATGGCACTGATCTGATGACTTTTTAGCTTTCCAAAGCCCAGTTTGTTTGCTGTAAAATCGATCGCTTGGTCCACGCGCTCAGACATTTTTTCCAACAAACAACGAATGGCTTGGTACTGCGCTGCACGTTCATACGTACGTACACGTAATTCCCACGTGAGTACAGAAACCAGACTAGTGAGTGTTGGCTATTTACATGCGATAATACAGTGACGTCACACGCGCATGCAAATGCCACACAGTTCTGCTCGCGATTTCGCGAGCGGAACTTGCAAAATTCCCTAGACGTTGTTAGCGATTTGGCCTTGGCGTGTGTGTGTGTAGCGAGAGGGCGCTGTCGGCCGCTATACGTCGCACCGCTAAGAACGTCTTGGAACCTAGACTAGCACCTGCTTAGCCTAATGTTCAGTGTTGTAGTCAAGGCCACAACCTCCGAGGCCGAGGCCAAGACCGAGGCCACAACCTCCGAGGCCGAGACCGAGGCCGAGGCCACACCGTCCGAGGCCAAGGCCGAGGCCGAGGCCACAACGTCCGAGGCCAAGGCCGAGGCCGAGGCCGGCTACTAAACACGTAATAAACTAATAATCCACTCAATCAAGGTTAAAGGCAGTGTGCATGATTGGTCATTGTTGCAATTTTCAGAAATGGGCGGATTGGGGGGTTAGTATTTTATAGGAAATATCGTTCCACTGACCTGTTCATAAGTTTTGCGTTGTTGGATGGCGAGAAAAACGAGAGAAAAACGGCGTTCGTTTTCAACCGTCGGGCGGATGATAGCCTTTATTCAAGACGCACCTGGCTACCTGGACACGTGACGCGCCCCGAATGCCAGCATGTCCGGGGCGCTACTCGTCCGGGTAGCCACGCGCGCCTTGACTAAAGGCTACAGGGCAGTTTTCCAACGATTGAAAACAATACAAATTTCCACTTTTCTTGGCAACGACAGCACACCTGGTGCTATCATTTCACACGATGATTGAGACTGCTATTAACTTACAGGCTAGTAAGGTATTTCGTAATAATTCAGTAAAAACAAATTAGAGGATTACCAATCGTGTACACTACATTCATTGTTGGTTTTTCTATTTTATTTTTAAGTCAATGGCAGGTTCCTCAAAGGATATGTTCATTGCATTTCAAGAACATAAGGGTCTCCAGCATCTGTTGGGATAGATTTGCACGATGGGTCCTCATAATAATCTCTCCTCTGCTAAAAATTCACTGTACTAACGTTGTGTCCTCAAAATCCCGGCTTCGTACGTGCGTTCTGGCCTCACGCATGCGTAGTTTACAAAATGCAGCCGAATCCGCAGCCGGTGTTTGTCAAACGTGCACGATTTTGGATCGCCACAAGGGTCTTGGATAAGTTGGCAGGCAATTCTTAACTTTTTCTTTACTTTTCGACGATTCTTTCTCGCTTTTCCGAGGGATCCAATCAGTGACCGAGTTTGAGCCTTATCATAAATTATTCATTACACGCAAATACATAGGACATGACGAGGCATCATGACCATTGATCTGCAGCCGCGCGCGTCACATGCGCGTGCATGCATGTCGGACATAAACCACGAATGTGATTGGTCAGAACACCATCGGGCGACGCTCACTGGATCGGTCTATTGCATAACCGTCCATCATTATCACAGTCCACAGTCTGGTCGCGCCCCCGAAATGCCAACTTATCCAAGACTTTACTACAGATCAAAAATCTTATCGCGCTGTCGGCCTATTGCAACTACACTGTACCTAATCGCGCTGCCTGTGCATTGCAACTGCGAAAGTACAAAAGTACAACAGTAACGTCTTGAAACCAAGACTAGCTGGAAAAGAGAGGACAGTCTTTGCAAGGGCATGCAGTTATGGGTTATTAGACTGATTATCTAACAAAAAGAAGATTAGATGCTACCCGAGTACATGTAACACAATAGTGGCAGTTCATGAGCGAGTGAAGTGCTGGACCAGGAACTACATGTAGTCTATTACCGGGAGTAGACTGGTTCTACAAGAAGATGATACATATACATGTACGTACGTGAGTACGTGCAATCGGGGAGCTATCTATAGCTCCATGGTGCAATAATGCAAATACCAGTTCATTAATTCGTGCGTATCTTCTTGAAACTTTATTTCGTTTCACGGAACTCACTGTGGCAGCTTCTCGAAGGTTTGATGAGGTAAACAATTTAAATTAATTGAAACAGAAAACAATTCTGAATTGGTGGGGAAATTGGTCAAAGTGGGCGGCCTCGAGCCGGCCTCGACCAGATCTTCGAGTCCAGGAGGCTCCGAGGCCGAGGCCGAGGCCGAGGCCTTGCACTCCGAGGCCAAGGCCGAGGCCGAGGCCATAAAAATCGGCCTCGAGGCCGGCCTCGAGGCCGAGGCCGGTCTCGAGACCTCCAACACTGCTAATGTTGCAGCGCGCGTTATGAATGCATAAATAAATGCATTATGCATAGATCTAGCCCCCTGACTACTACCGCCCGAGTGTTAGTATGGAGATATTGGTGCAGCAGGTCCGTGCTATTTAGATTGTTTGGTAGGGCCGAGGGGAATGAACTAAAAAGTTCCGGAATGATGGAAATATAATAAACAGAAAATCTTAACGGGGCTGAATATGATATATTATAATGGTGCTGAGGAGACCTTGTTAGGTGATTTGATTTAGATATAAAATAAAAAAGGCCGTGATGATGATAATAAAACAAATAGCTCACGAGGCCCTAGTCTTTACGGCCAGGGAAAACGGAGATTGTCGTACTCTGGGGTGCGTTTTGGCGGTCATAACCGAAAACTGGTTCTGTTGTTTCTCCTTATTTAATCACTTTGGAAATTTGGGGATTTCATTATGATGCGTAATTTTCGCCTATTTCAAATTCTCAAAGAAATTCACTGACAGTAGCAACCGAACCGATTCTTGGTTTATGGCTGTTTGTCACCGCCAAAACGCACCCCTGGTGATTCGATTGTCAAACAGTTCACAAAGGTACTGAGACGCACTCTAGATCTCCTGCGGGTTTTCTCCACTGGTGAAACATGACAAAAATTCAGGCTCATGTTTGCTTTGAGGCTGGACGCGAATCCCCGCCGAGACCCAAGCGATTCCTCTACCTCCGAGTCGACTTCAATTCAACGGACGACTTGTCTCAACGGAAGACTTGTCTCCACGGACGACTTGTCTTCCCATTTGACGCAAAGACGGCCGAGTTGTCTCAACGGTTCCACGGTCGAGTTGTCTCGAGTCGAGTCGGCCAACGGTCGAGTTGTCCGAGCCCCGACGGTTAAATATATAATGGAGAGGTATTTCTTGCATGTAACAAGTAATTTCCCGCAGATCACACACCATCACCCAGGTTGCCTGCCCGGTCCCGCCCGGCACCTTTCCAGTCGTATCTCCCTCGCATCGATCGTCACTGTTGCAAGACGTCGCATGCGAACACGAGCGGTGAACACTGCAGCCGCTAGCGCACAGCCGGCCGGCCGGCCGGCCGGAAAGCAGAGCTAGCAGTAGCAGCTAATAATTCGATCGCGAACTTACCAGCGCCCCTTCGGCCAGTAGTATAGATAGCTACCAGACTATTGTGCAACTTCATGGCAGCTCTTTTTCGTATGTGCGCGTGCGTGAAGAGAAAATGTTCCTCATTTTCATACAGAATTAACGCATGCGCACTAGTTTCCCCCATTTTTCGGGGGGAGATTTTACAAGATTTCTAAGACGTTGTTACTAGCGGTTCGTGGCTATTAATAGTTTGTCGTGATAACGCCCTCTCGCGGCGGCCGGTTATCGCGTATATACGTAACAACGTCTTGAACCAAGACTAGATCAATCACGGAGTTACAGTAACGTCTTGGATATTCTTACTTTTGAGGGCGGGACCCGACTATGGAAATCGTGGCTAAATATGCATTATTCATATCACGTGACTGGTCTGACCTCCATGGTTTGACCGATTGCCCCAATTATGCAAAATGCGCCTGCGGTCGACGCGACGTGTAATATAATACCGTTTGAAAAATAACGTGGATGTACTACTGTGTACAAAAGCCACTTGTACATACAATGTACATGTACATGTATATGTACAATGTACATATCCACATATGAACACTGTGGATACATGTATAGTGTACGTATACGTACTTGAACTTCAAGTTTGAATAACTTGGAGTGAACTTCAAATTTCCAGACAACACAACACACATACACAAAAAACCGCACCCAGGGTGTGATGACCGCACCGCGTCCTATTTAATCGTGCATGCTCGCCAAGTTATGAATAATTCATTTTTCAAGGTCAAACTCAATCGCTGATTGGCTCCCCCGGAAAGTCGGGGGAGAATGTCGAAAAAGTAAAGAAAAAGTTAAGACCCGCGGACAGGAATATCCAAGACCTTCGTGGAAGTGAAGAACCGAGCAAAGAACAGTAGAATCGATTCTTGTCAGAGCACGTAATATATAGAACATTATCGAATACAATCCGAATCGATTTACTGAGAAACAGCGCCCTCGTTCGGAAGGAAAAAAAGGAACACGAAGGTTTTGGAACCAAGACTACATTAGCACCTGTGTTACACGCATTGTTGTGACCACTGGTGCGTGGCATTTGCGATTTTACCATGGACCTGAAACTTGAGCAGAAGCAGCACCGTGTCGAAGTCTGCGAGGATCTCCGTCAACAGGCCCGGTATGACCCAAACTTTATGTCAATGATCATCAGCGGTGACGAGAGTTGGGTCTACGGCTACGACCCAGAGACCAAACAGCAGTCTTCGCAGTGGAAGAGCCCGCAGTCTCCAAAACCGAAGAAGGCGCGTCAGGTCAGGAGCGCAACCATGAGCATGCTCATCGTTTTCTTTGACATTCGCGGGGTTGTGCACTGTGAATTCCTTCCCATGGTCAGACTGTCAACGCAAAATTCTGCTGCACCGTTCTGAGGCGTCTGAGGGAGAACATTCGGCGCAAACGGCCAGTGTGGCGCGCTGGCAATTGACCTATCGCGGTCGAATCGCGTCAACGCAGCTTGTGAATTAATGTCCAATCACATCAATTATAATTCCACGCGGAACGCGCAAAATCTGAGACAAACAAAAATTACCACACAAAATTCCCATAGGTTTGTCTAAGGGGCGTGGTAAACTCGTAAACGGCGATAGGTCAATGGGTGCTCCCATAGATATAGAATATAAAAGACTAGATGGGCAGCGCGTACAGACGCGCCATTGAGTGTTCACAAATTTCCCCGTTCTCTCATGGACGCTCTACGCACTGCAGTGCGTGGGGCGACGCGCACCGAGAGTGAGAACGTCACTCAATAAAAATAAGTAATCGAATTGAGTTTATTAAAAACATTTATTCATACATTGCGTCAAACATATTAAAACTAATACAGTAAAATAATATTGGCTTGCCAGTCGTCTTTTATTGCTGTGACAAACTGCAGCAGCGCAGTTTGAAACCATGGCAGTTTGAAACCATGGCAGACTGCAGCAGCGCAGTTTGAAACCATGGCAGTTTGAAACCATGGCAGAATGCGCGTCTGTACGCGCTGCCCATCAAGTTTTTTCAATTCTCTATCTGTGGGTGCTCCAACATGACAACGCGCCTGCTCACAGCGCGTTGAAAACGCACGAGTTTCTCGCCCGCAACAACACAATCGTCACTAACCCCCCCCCCCCCCCCCCCCCCCCCCCCCACTTGCCGGATTTGGCTCCCTGCGACTTCTTCCTGTTCCCCAAAATGAAGTTCAAGCTGAAGGGTCGCCGTTTTGACACTGTGCAGGAGAATCGCAGATGGCGCTTGACGCGCTTACGGAACGGGATTTCCAGGGAGCGTTCTAAGCGTATAGCAGGAGCGCTGGGAGCGGTGTATCGCTGCACATATTAATCAAGCTGATGTCACCAAATTACTGCAAATTACTGCCATTATATTACCCAGATCTGGGGCAGATTGCAATAATAGTCCAGTAAGAATTGACAGGAAAAATGCCCAACCCTGACATTTTAGTTAACAACCGAATTTTTCTCTGAAACCTTTTAATATATGGTTGCCATGAACGCACAAAAAAAAGCAACAATTTTTGTCCTTGGGGGAAATGTGATTTTTTAAGCTCTTAAAAATGCTGATTTCTTTACGCGAATGTGCTATTACCCAGAGTTGTGGTCGAGGCCCTGCAAGTCCTTTCACAAGTTCTTTCGCAAGTCCAGTCAGAAGTCCTTTCATAAAGCCAGTCACAAGTAGGCCTAACTGGATGAACAATGACAAAGGAATGCCTTTGTCAAAGCTCATTTTAATAGCTTGTGATTGGAATTAGGACTGGAGGGCTTGTGATGGACTTGCAGGGACTTGCAGGTGCACGTGATGAACTCGACTACATCCCTAGCTGCTATTACCCAATTACTGATGCCCAAGTTGGACCAATGATTAGCCAATACATGCCACTGATCTCTGTACACTGGATTGGCAGCGCAGCAGTGATTGCCTATGCGTGAATTGAAGCCACCACGCGGCCATCTTGCTATATTTAAAACAATGGCCGTTTTCCAAGCTCCAGGCTTCAGCTCCGTCTCCAACTTCAGCCCATTCACAAACTGCATGCATGAATGCAGTTTGGCAATGGGCTGAATTCGAAAACGGAGCTGAAGCCAGGGGCTTGGAAAACAGCCATGGTCATGCAAAGACTTGCCTAACGTCTTGGGCCAAGACTACATCCGAATCAAAGAAAGGTTCTGGTGTAATTCGGGTACTCGGCAAAACCCGGGCCGAACACTGTCAAAAAGATCGAATGCTGTTTAAATTCGGATGGAATGAGATGTCGGATGAAATACATGTGCCTAATTAAAAACCTGCGGCTGTTTTATGTCGGGAATGAAATTACATTCGATTCGTGAGGACAGTGGGAGAAGAAGCATTTCGTAATTTTGAAGAAAATGACCCTTATAAACCTACTGACCATTAGGTGACCATTGGCCAAATTACGTGGACACCCTATATGAGGCTTGGTCCAGAGATGTAACTAACCAAGTTAGACTTCAAGACTGTGGGAGAAGAAGAATTTTGTAAGTTGAAGAAAATAACCCCTACTGACCATTAGGTGACCATTAGGTGACCATTGGCCAAATTATGACACCCTATTTGAGGCTTGGTCCAGAGATGTAACTGGTCAAGTTTGACGTTAATTCATTTAGATCAAGAGCGAATGAACCCGAATATTTACTAACAGAAATTACGGATTTTTAGTTGTCCACTTTTGAGGCGTCAAGAAAAGTCGCAAAGTAAAACCCAAATTTCTGCTAGCAGAAAATTGACATGTTTAACAACAGGTGTTGCTACTTCTAAAATCTAAATCTCTGTTAGCAGGAAATGGGAAAACGGGGTTGTCCACTTTTGGAGCATCATGATTTTTGTCAGTAAGAATTTGATATTTTTAGTTGTCCACTTTTGAGGCGCCGAGATAGTCGTCAAAGTAAAATCAAAATTTCTGCTAGCAGAAAATTGAGATTATTTTAAAAACCGGTGTTGCTATTTCTAAAAGCCTAAAATTCTACTAACAGAAAATGTGAAAATACGGTTGTCCACTTTTGACGCTCCATATTTCGACGATCACAGCTTCGGAAATCCACTTTCCAGAAATGTATGTACATGTAGGCCAGTTTGCACTACATTAGCACTACAAATAGGGCTGTCGGGTTCCTTTATTAACTTATGTCTTTCTACTGTACGCTTGTATAGTAAAAAGACAGAAGTTAAAAAAGGAACTATTTAAGTTGTAGGGCAATGCACACAATACATGTGTGTGTGGGTGAGTGGGTTAGGCTATACGAGAGAGGACTTGGGACCATAGGGGATTATGGATAACAATGACACCGAGGACTTGGGCCGAGTCCTCGGGAGAATTTCGTGTACAAACCTTATGGGAGCAAAAGAAGAGAACAAAAGAAGGGTTCCATTCATGGTCCTCAGTAGTATAGGAAAACGCACGTGTGTGTGTGTGTATGTGCGTAATGCGCGGCCGGCCGGCGAATTATTTTTTCCCAAACGTCATCCGAATAGATGCATTGTTGAGCGCCCTCCATAATACTTTTAATATACATACGCACATGTTATAGGGCTGGGTAGGCTATATATAATGCAATGAATTCTCGATGTCTGCCGAGCATTTCGATGGCGTAGTGGATACGGTGTTAGACTGTGAGGTAGAAGATTGTGGGTTCAAGACCTCAACGTTACAATTTTTTGTTCTTCTAATTTCCAGCTTTGGAGGATTTTCTTAAAGGGAAATAAAGTCCGAAATCTCATATACCGTTAAGCCCATTCAGATGTCGTTTGGGAAATAAATTCGCGGCCAGCCTGTCGTGTTCTGTAAGTGACGTCACAGGGTCACGTGATGCATTACATCATCCTTTTGCAATTTTCGAGCGTATAAAGGGGGGGGGGGGCTCGAAAAGTGGTAGAAAAATAGCGTAAATTAGCCAAACAAATCACAAGAGAAAAACCAACAACAATGCTTTTTTGGTAACAAACACAATTATTAAGACCAACTATGTTTTCTATTTCAGTTGCCCTTTAAGTTCATTTCAATTGTCATTTGTCATTTTTAACACACATAACAGTACAGTGTTCAGGGGCGGATCCAGGAATTTTTGCAGGGGGGGGGGGGGTTTCTGAAATTTGCCCAGAAAAGTGACTCCCAAAATGTTCCGCCTGCAAAATAGAATTACAAGGGGGGGGGGGGCATAGGCAAAATAAGACCTGTATTAGCAAGGCGTAGGCCCCTACAAGCAAAAGAAAGAAAATGGCAACGAGCAGGGGGGGGGGGGGGGTGTTTTGACCCCCCCCCCCTTGATCCGCGCCTGGTGTTGCTATAATTTAAAAAGGAAATGTTTCGGCCCGAAATAGTAAATGCAAGAAAAAGCATGAGTAACTTTTTAGTAGAAAGTAACGGTTGAAAAAGGAAATAAAACGTGTTTTGTCCTTACACCCAGTTTACATATGATGTAGATATCACTGGTTGGCTTTTGTTTTGTCGCAAAAGACTCGCCACCCAATATTAGTCTTAGTTCCAAGACGTCCTTATCGCGCGGTGTGCATGTGATGTAGCCCGCACAGGTATAGGCTGTACACCGCCCTATGCACACGCACACACAGGCCACATCGCCAAGGACGTCTTGGTACTTTCATGGGGAAACTGCGCGCGACCTGACATGCATAATTTAACAAGCAGGTCAAAAGAATAATGGCGCTTGTCTACTGGAGGAAATCATGTTTTAGTGATTACATATTATGCACGATATGGGGCAGAGGGACACCCCCCCCCCCTCTTTTGTGTTGGTCATTGTGTTCCCGGAATCTCAGAAATTCTTTTCAGAGGTCCAGGGGGATGTGTTAGGTAACAATAGTCTTGGGAGTGTATCGGGTATAGGGACAAAAGGGGGGTACCCCTCTGTCCCATATCGTGCTGGGTATAAGCAGAGCTCTCAAGAGTAACGAGTGTTACTTCTTGAGTGAGTACGTGGCGAAACTCCGCTGGTGGTTTCCGACTTTGATAAGAGCAACAATTTCACTCCATATAGATCTCGATGGAAGCATATTCCCTGAAATGCACGGTGCCCTCGAAAGTTGTGCAAACAGATATCGTAAATTTTTCAAAAAGGACCTATAGCATGGATATTCTCATCTCGATGGGGCATAATTATTATTTTAAAGGTAGTAGGGCCGGGCCTATACAACATTTACTTTTGCTGTAATTTTCATAAATTAATGGATTCGGGGGTTAGCATTTTATAGCAAATACCGCAACACAGACCTGTTAAAGCTCTGTGTGCATAAATGCTGGGAAAACAAAGAGAAAATATGCTGTTGTTTTAATCCCTACCCTACTACAGACAAAACGGAGCAATTTACAGACGTCAGAGAATTATCACTATTACTAGATGGCTGGCTTGCATCCGTTCACGGATGTGTAACCAATTGCCGAACAAAATGTGGACTAAAGTTGGTAAATTGGGGGCAGTTTTTGAAATAAGTCAGTTTATTCCAACGATGGTCGGCCGACGATCGCTGAAAATTGATACAAAAATTCCACTTTTCTTGAAAATGACAGCACAACAGGTGCCATGATTTTTACTTAAAGTCAAGTAAGTTATTTCATAATTTAGTAAGGGTCGAAAGAACCTTAGGCCCTATTTAATTATCTTGTTAGAAATTATTTACGATATCAGGTTTCAAAACGTTTTTGGGGACAGCCTTAACGGATTGTGCATTGAACTTCGTACTATGCCTGCATACGGAACAACTTTCTAAGACTTTGATGTCAACTTTTTTTACAATCACATCGTAAACAATCTGAAGGAGCTTGAGCGTAAATAAGAAGATGCTTTCAAGTCCTGAAAGTTTACCCATACACGTGGAAGTAACTAAACAACAAAATGTAAGTGTAACGTTGTTAATCTGCTAATGTTTAATAGGAATTTGGGTGTGGAATTATATAGAAATATAGAAGAAATAGATTGATCTTATAGACAAAATTATTAAAACATCCAATGATACAAGTGCATTCGTACCAATACCTTATTCTCGTCAATGACGTTCCATATAATTATTGTGTGTCATAACATTTGGCAACAGAAACTAATTAGGGGCCTAGGCCTATTTAACCAAAGCTCTTAGATACCAGTGATTCTGGTCGCATGGCAAACTAAGTTGGGTGCCCAGATTTCCTTGGTTCAACCCATCTTTAAAATGACATCAATAAAAGAGCCCATGATCAATGTATATATACCTTTCCATCTTATTTGTACATGCCAAAAAGGAACTTAGCGCTGACGGTAGTTTCAAGTCACATTTAGTTAAGCGGCTTTACCGTATTTGATTGTATTCATAATTGTATTCACCGTCCATTCACTACACATTCGTTACATCTAGATCTGTTGATTCAAATCACGTTAATCAAATAGCGCTGTGTAAAACGTGGCATAGTGGTAGTGTTTGCATATTTTCTACGGAGTGATTGTGTGGTTCACCAGGTATACACAACAAATCATGGTTTCTACCATAAAATGCATCCAACTTAAATAATGGTTATCAAGTTTGAAATACAGTGGTTCAATGAGAATTACAAAATTGACCATACGATTTAAACTCTCAAGAAATTTAGAACAAAACCAGTACAATCCCATGTAAAATCCTGTCATCTATCTTTTCTGAAATGCAAATATAAAAGAAAACCCGACCGAATAATCATTTGAATACGAAACGCCTTACCTTGACTTAAAACCGAAAGAGTGATTACCGGTATTTGCGGCTCCCAATAGGTCACAGCGCCTCAAAAATGTCACAAAAAGAAACTCGGTGAAACGCTTGAAACAAAGCATAAACCTTATGTATTTGAGATTCAAAATAACGGGGTTGAATTTGCCAGTTGACAATGAGAAAATGAATAAAACATTCCATGAAAAAATGTTCAATCCCGTACCCGGAGCAGGGGCGGATCTAGGTTTTAACTAAGGGGGGGGGGGGGGGGGTTACCTGAGGTGATTGGCCTACACACCCCAGCGTGCTGAATTTTCGACACCCGACACTGGTTATTTTAATTTTTTTTTCTCAGCCCAAGGGGGGGTTTAAACCCCCAAAACCCCCCCCCCATAGATCCGCCACTGCGGAGAATCCCCAATTACATAAACTGTTCTACAAAATGTTAAATCTACATACGCCTAGTCATAAAAATACATCAGCAAATCATTGGATTAGATTATATTGGTTCCAGACCTAGCCAACCTTAATATTCCGAAAATTCGTTCGTTAGGTAGCCATTAGTTCCTCCCAGAGTTCAATTTATGTCCGAAACTTCCTGGACCCGTTTGGTTACATTATGTCTTATTACATGTTTTCAAAGGTTTTCGTAAATGTTCACTTGAACCACTTGCCTGGCATGCCTGTTGTCGATCCTGAGTTTCCAAAGCGTCAAATCATCTTTGATTAACGGGATTCGGTAAGAGATTGACTTTGAAATCTTTCCACCGATGACGTCACTCCAACAGATAGTGTGCGTCATAGTCTATTTTAACCATAGTGGCAACCAGACCTACGGTTTATCAAGAGTCGTCATGGAATCGTCAGGTCAGGGAACCAGACTATGCATTACTTTTTAGGTCTATTCCGAGTGTATAGACCGTGTAAGTCTCGCGCATAGAAGTCACGATTGAACTTCCGGGCACCTCCGAGCCGCCGGCTATAGGACTTTTACGTGTGGTTGATTTTGTTTTCTATAATACTTTGTTTTTACGAAGATCTGAACCATGAAACGGCCATAAATATGGATGATAAATTTAAAATTAATGCTACAATTATGAAAACATGTATGACTGTCTAAATATTGAAGAAAAGTAGGAAAACATGTTTGACCTGAGCGTCAGGTTGCAAGGTGATTAGCTCATTGTCGGGAAGAGAAAGCCCGGCCCCCAAAACCCCTGTACTGCATGCGCCCGCTGCGGACCTAAGTGAACGTACGTACATATGCGACGACTGCCTTATTATACTGCATGGTCTACGCTATTAAGACTGGCGCGTGAACCACCAGAACAATGGCGAATGACGTAGGTATGAAGTACTAGATTTTTCCGTTCTCCTTTTCCCTAATTTGATATATCATTCACATTTTGTAAATTGAAATGAAAAATAATATTTGGCTAAAAGTTTTTATCTACCTTTAAGTAAAAAGAACAGCGTCAAAACAAAATCATTTCAAGAAAACTACTCGCTTTACACGTTGAAGCTATTCGAGGTGCCCGGAAGTTCGGTTTCTCGTAAACTCTCGTACGTTCTCGAGGTCAACTTACACGCTCTATTGACTGAAGAATAACTTTCTGTGTCGTTCTTCATGTATCATTGTTGAGTCATAGAGACTCGGGTCTGCTGCTAATTGGGCTACCATATTCTGGACACTGAGTTGGGGACGTTTACATGCATGTTGTGCTAATTCTAAAAGTATGCTATTGCAAACAAAATAATACAAATATACAAATTCACTTTATAAATAATCTGAGGTACAGGTAGTTCCCGAAGTGAAAGGGTAGCGACCCGGCTGCGAATTATTTTTCCAAACGACATCCGAATGGATGATTGTTGAGCGCCCTCTACAATACTTTTAATGTACGTATATATACGCATAATGTAATGAATTCTCGTCGTCAGCCAAGCATTCCGATGCCTCAGTCGATATGTTGCAAGGCTTAGAGGTTGGAGATTGTAGGTCCATTCTTTCTTCAAATTTTCACATTTAGAGGATTTTTTTAAGGGAAATAAAGTCCGAAAAATCATTAGGTTCGAATTCATTTCTTTTTTCTAATTCGTGGCTCCGGAGGATTTTTTTTAAAAGGGAAGCAAAGTCCGAAATCTCATAGCTTTCACCCCATTCGGATGTCGTTTGGGAAAATACATTCGCGACCCAGCTAGCTTAATATGTAAGAAATGACACAAATTCATTCGTGTCCTTAAAACTTAATTGCAAAAGAAGACAAATAAACACTACAGGGGTGCTGAATTCTTCTTGTTGGTCACCTCTCTCGGATCCGTATCTGCTCCTGTGGATCTGTCGATCTTACTTGTCGGCCATGACATCACGATGTACATGACAGCAGCGCTGAAGACCCCAACCCCCAGTGCGAGCCCGTTGTATACCAGCCGGTATGAGTCGTTATCATACAGCAGACACGCACCTTGGTCACCGCACCACTCCTGCCACACCACGCAGCTGGAGTCGATCGCCAATCCAAATAACTGCCCCGATGGGATTACTCCTAAAAACAGAAGCATTTGTCATGGTTCATTCAGTCGTGTATCAATTAAGAGGGTATTTGGCTTTGTTTGTAAGAATTAAAAGTACCACGTAGCACTAAATGTAGAACTTTAACGTGGCAATCTCTAAACATAAATTTTTCCAAATCATAATGTATGAACATACGTCCAAAGCCAATGCTGTAAGCTAACTGAAGTTTTACTTATAAAGTTTTTTCATTATTTTATCCAAACATGAACCTACCTATAACCTGTGTTAAATAGGCCAAGGACAACGCGGCAAGTCTGCTCTCTGATGGTACAGAACTGCATTTAGAGAAAAAAAAATCGATAAGAAATAATTATATTTAAAAAAATGTATATGCGGGACAATACTAATGTAAAGTTGCTACAAAAAATATTTATTCTGTCGTCACATTTTAGTGAACAATTAACAACAACGACAACAACAATGACGACAGCAACACAAACAAAATCAATAAAACCCCTCCCTCATGAAAAAGGTCTAGCTATACTACTGGTGTTCTCACGCCAAGTGAAATTATTATTAAATCGTTATGGCGTCTCACCGCATGATGATTGTGAGACGCAGGAGATCGCTGAAAGTGGCCAAGACAAACACAACGGTCAAAATCACCAGGAATGGGACGGCGGCTGTACACCGAGTCCCACACGCGCCTTCTACAACGGGAGCTGGACCAGCACTTTCAGAAGAGTAATTTGCAGAGCGCAACGTCAGGCAGGCGCAGTCGGAAAAGCTGTCCTAGATTTTTTCAGAGGAAAATGAATAAGGTGGAGATAAGAGTGAACTCTTAACTTGGTCATAAAACACGGTGCATCCAAGCAAATTATGGTTTAATACTTACGGGGCCTTTGTTGTATTTGCACCCGGCATGACATGTCGAGAAGTAAGTCAGGCCTTCATCGGAGCACACGGGAGCATACGCGGCCAGAGAACACGTGCAATTCTGATTGCAAGGTGCTTTCAAGCCAGTCGTGGTAGGGCTACGCGTAATTAAATGACAAGAATATAAAAGAGCGTAACATGATGTTTGGATCTCGCAATATCAGATTCTCCTCGATCTCAACTTTTTAAAATGATTTCTGAAGACTCTTAAGCTGTTCAACTATAACACAAAGCTCTGCAATATGACTATTTTGTACATATTATAATTCAGTCATAATAGTCCGCCTTCCCTGGGTCCTTCCACCTGTACTTAATGCATACGGTCTGGTTTGGTGTTTCTATACTAACCTTCCCTCTCCATCGTAGCTTGTGAAAACGCCAGCCACTCTTTCGTTGCCGCAGCCGATGATCAAGAGAAGAGCCAGGCCGACCACACACGCCGTCAGTACGGCGCACGTCAGGCGGATTATACCACGCAGATTTAGGTCAAGTTTCTTCACAATGAAACCCGCCACAAGTTCCCCGATGGAGTATGCTGGGGCGAGAAGTACTCCTATAGAAGAACACGCACTGATAGATTTGAGTATTTTTATATGGTACACATGCGCAGTTGAAATACCGAACTGGCTAATTCTTTAAAGGTAGTAGACAGTAGACACGACTGGTTTTTGCTGTAATTTTCAGAAATAAATGAATTTGGCGGTTAGTATTAAAAGCGTGCTAGCAAATATAGGTTTTCCTGGACGATTTCGCAAGACTTAAATTCAATTTCGCGCTGATTTTTAGAACGACGTATATCCCGGTTTCATTTTGGCAAAAACTAGCATTCAATTTCATTTTGTATCATTCAAATAAATGAATGTGCATACCGTTTTATTTCAACGATTACAAATACGTGATTAGGCTTTCGGTTTGACGTATGCGTGGCCGATTATTAAGAATGTGCAATCTATTTCGCAGCAATTCGATTTGTCATTGTGACACGGTCTGAATTGAATATTCTTTTTCATTTCTTATCATTTAAATTCGCAAATTTTGCATTAAATTTAAATATAGTATATAGGCCTATACAATTCATGATACAACTTTAATTGATTAAATATATAATCAATGCATTGTAGGCCTAATTGATCATTAATGTGTTTTTTGGTATTGTTGGTGGTTCTTTGTCTTACAGTTTTTCTCAATCGCTTTAACACGGCAACTGCAACTAAAGTGACGATAATCAGAAGCGAAATTGCACCATTAAAAACTTTCCGTGGCTGTTGCGAAACTTAAAGTATTCTTTTGTTGTATTCGCACAAATTTCGGTGCACTAGCAAATTGTTGCATCTCATTAAACGTTAGCAATGTACATTTCACACGGTTTTCATCCGAATGCATTTTTCTCCCAACTAAGGGCATATTGTGTTCAAATCGAAAGAAAGCAACGGTCTACTGGAATCATTCGCATGCCACATGCACCAATGCGAAGGACTTAAGAAATAAATCATTTATCAAATATGGGGTGGGGTAGGGTATAAAAGACCGCGACGTCGACGAGTATATTATGTGGCCCGACAGAAATGATCGCCTTAATCATGCATACAACAATATGGAAACTGTTACTTTCCATTTGCGGACGCATTTGCCTAAACATAAATATTAGGGGGGGGGGGGGGGGTTATGAATGCAGATAATGAATTAAAATAAAGAGAACACATAATTTTGAAATGTGTATGTTGTCATTATTTCTTCTGTTTCATTATGTTTGTCAATAGACGTTAGTGATATGTTGACAGTCTGCGCGATTTGACGGTGGTATGAGCTTTTGTAAAAAGTTTCTTGATATTCAAATACAACATTTTATTCTGGCATCAGTATTTGTAGTTTAAGTTAGCATTCGAAGTGTTACAGGAATCGGGTTATTTGTTTTGATGAACATGTACGGGTTGCGGTTACCGTGTTAAAGCGATTGAGAAAATCTGTAATTGCATTTTAATGTCTTTCTGTATTTCTTAAAGTTCTCTCTCATTTTATCAGTTTGATTGTCTACCATTATTGGATATTTTAGGAGGCCCACCAGTATGTCAACTGTGAAATTAAAATTTGGCTATTTTATGATGCGACCGTGGCAAATGCTGAGCAAAGAAAGAACGATTTTCTTCAGCTTATTTTTTGGTATGTTTCAAAAGACTATAAGACCACCTGGTTTAGTTCCCCATATGTTACTTTTGTTAACAAATAAATGAATTCCAATGCTTGACCAGGAATGCATAAAAAATATAACAAAAAACCACTGCGCGGGAAATCGGCTGCACATTAGCGAAATAGATTGATGATAAATTAAAAGGAAAACAGGATTCCGGATGTGCATTCGAATTCGCGCTAAAATGAATAATCAATATACTAAATTCAGTGCACATTCGATCAATCGTACGCTGATTTGTTTACGACTGAACGCACCTTTATGGAAATAAAATTATTATTTGTAGCACCGAGGGCGCTATTGCAAAAAAGCTTTACGTAGGCCATTGGAACATGTGACCATGGTTTAACTAATCCTAGCCTAATTCTGTTTTAATGGGAGGCTTTTGAGACGCTGGTAGCCGCAGAGGAAGCGGTCTCACCAGTCGTGCGCGTGCTCAGAACTAGCCAAAAGGATTGTTATGGCCGTTTTCCAAACCCCAGTTTGGTCTCCGTCTTTGGCTTCGTTCATGCAGTTTGGCAATGGTGATGGAGCCGGAGACGGAGCCTGATGGGGTTTGGAAAAATGCTGCCGACAGCGTCTTAAAAGTCTTCCATTCCATATCTCCATTGTGATTATTCGTTTTGATTGTATCGTCTTTTGATTAAAACATGCTCCCTTTCGTGTCAAGTTTTCTCCGATTTTGGCTGATCACATTACCTGTAAAAAGGTTGGCCGTCTGTCTGTCGTAGCCAAACTGCACTTCCAGGTACTTGGGGACAAACACACCATAGCCGTATATGATGAAATAGAAGGTGCTCTGGGACAGGCACGTCAGGGAACAAGACGGGTTCTTCAACGTCGTCCACACGGTCAAAACGAATTCTATGGCGGTTGGAATACATGTGATTAAGGAGACTAAACAGATTAGATTCAAGAAAATAAAAAACGTCTAAATCTGAAAAACAAAACTATTTTTACATCAAAATCCTTGTAGTTTGCACGCCAGTATCATCCGGTAAAAACGGCTGCCGTAGAATTACGGTGCAAACTGCTATAATGACACATAAACACTGTCATTTCACGTGATTGTCCCTTTAAAACAACCGTTACGTTGCTAATCTTGTAAAAAGTCGGATTAACCCTGTAATTTAATGGTAGTGTACATGATTGGTCATTGCTGCAATTTTCAGAAATGGGCGGATTTGGGGGTTAATATTTTTTAGGAAATATCGTTTCAATGACCTGTTCAAAGTTTTGCGTTCTTGGATGGCGAAAAACGAGAGAAAAACGGCGTTCGTTTTCAACCGTCGGGCAGCAGTTAACTGGATTTGTTATAGCGCCCTCTTGTAAAATAAGCCCAATTTTTGTAAACGGGATCGTTTTCAATTCGTCACATAACTACGCGAGCCGACTGGTCACAACCCGTCGCTTCAGTACCGTACGCGGCACACACTTGTACTATGTTTTAAAGTAATTTTTAAGTTTTTGAACTTCAAAGTTTCTTAAAGCCATATCTCACCAACAGAATATGCTAAATTCAAAATTCTTTTTGTAATAGCTTTGTTAGCTCCTATATTCTTTCACATAAATGTGAAAAATGTGTGACGTCATCATGACGTCATCAAAAATGTACTTTTTTGAAACACATATAAGGGTAGGTCCGATCGTCATAAAAATTAGTGGGCAGGTAGATAGTGCTAGTAGCATGTGAAATCCGAGGTGACGTCATGATGACGTCATCGGCTGATTTTCTATGATTTTGTTAGTTCTATCCCAAATCCCATAGACTTTGTACACGAATTTTGTAAGAGCCACTTTGGTCACTAAACAACATCAGATCTTAATCAGGCTTAACACAAACAGAGACCCTAAGCTGAAAATGTATGCCAAAACGTGACGTCATGATGACGTCATCACGTGACGTCATCTTAAAGGTGCATTTTTCAAGGGAGAACGGTAGGTCCGATTGCCTTCAAACCAGGTATGTTGGTATGGTAGCTCGTGTTATAGATGAAAATTGAGGTGACGTCATGATGACGTCATCATACGATTTTACAGTAATATTAAAGTTTTTTAACTTCAAAGTTTCTTAAAGCCATATCTCATCAACAGAACATGCTAATATCGAAATTCTTTTTGTAATAGGTTTGTTAAGTCCTACATATGTAACAAAAAAATGCAAAATATGTGCACCATCATAATGACGTCATCAAAGGCATAATTTCTCGTAAGACATGTAAATTGGTAGGTCCAATTGTCATGAAGCCTGGTGGGTAGGCAGACTTGTCGAAAGCAAGCCAAAATCGCAGTGACATCATACAAAAATAATGCGGAAAAGCCCTATGTTCTGTTCAGCGAAGAGACATAGAGTCCTAGTTTTACATGCGACGGTTAGTATACGCGTCACGGCTTTGTCATTACTAAAGAGGCGAGCCGTCTGTGCCTTTTATTTGCATATGGGTTATTCCATAAATTAGGGTACCAACTTGCGACATTTTGACCCAAAATGGAAAAATTCATTGAGAGGGGATTCATTAATTATTTTCACTATAACTTAAAGATATTGACATTCCTCATTAATTGTAGCCAAAATCAGACATTTTTTACTCCAGATATGCCAAAATATCATGTCAAAACCCATTCACGGTTTCACGTGTAAAGGGGACACCAAATTTGTTTTCTACTTATTTTTTTGATAATTTATGCTCAATGTGGTATGTTTATTTTAGAGTGTATTTTTTGTCTCACCCAGGATAACACATCAAGGTTTACTGTGAAAATAACTTGATTACACTAAAAATAACAATTCGGTGCATAATAATGCGTGTATATATAGGGACATCATTTGGTGTCCCATTTACACGTGAAACCTAGTAGATGGCCCAAAAAATTAATATATTTTCAAGCATGCAATCTTTGTTCACACTTATCAAGTGGGGCATGTAATGAATGGTGATAGATCTGGATTTGCCAGTGAACCCAATTATCTTTTTATTTCTCAGAAACATTACACAAATTTCCCGTGTTAAAGGGACACCAAAAAAGTGTGTCATGGTATCGCATTACACGTGAGGACAGAAAAGAGGGTATAACAAAGGGAACAATACTGTCCTCACATTTATTTCTTTGTTCCGGAAAAAGTGAGGACAGGCAAACTAGTGTAGTCTATGGGGATGGGTTATATAGGTTTTCCCTGGCCAATTTATACAAAATTTAATTCAATTTAATACCCGACTCATTCAATTTCGTTTGAAAATGAATGCTCAGTTGAATCAGCATTCAACAGTCAAAAGGAGTAATTCCATTTCAGCAGTTAGCATTCACTGGCCAAATAAGATCATTCAAATTCATGAGGTCGCAAAGATCTTTCAATTTCGTAAAAGCCAGCAGCAAGAGGCTGGTCAACCATTCAATTTCATAAATTGGCAAACATTTTTCAATGTTTACATACAAATTCGTTTCAGTGGTAATGTGCTTTCTGATTCGTATTTTAATTCTACGTGGTCCGAACATTAGCAGAAATAAAGAAGAAAACATAAATACCAGTGCAAACTATCACAAGGCTATAGCGAAAGATTTTGTTTTCATTTCAAACTTATCACCAAAACTTATTAAACTTTACTTAACAGTCTTCTAGATACAGGACAGGGTACAGGCTTTAACTTGAATCATGGGGTAACAAAGCAAAAGGAACAATTATTGCAACTAGAACAAAACACATGCATATGACGTAAATGAAATGCAAACAAAACGGAAACGCATCTAACAAAGAAAAACTAAAGTGCCAGTAAAAGAGCTATTGCCAGCTTCCTCGAATAAACAAACCATAACTCATGTTTTATTTATACGCACAGAATTTGAAATTCATTGCCCATAAACAAAAAAGAAAACAAAAACTAGCAACAAATTAATGTGCGCTTCGATGAGTCTTAATTTGATTTCATGAATTGTAGATAGGTAGTAGAAATTCAACTGAAGATTGGTGAAAATGTAGTCTTGAATGCCTATAAACGAAATAGAATGACTAAAACGAACCTGAATGAAAAGAACGAAATCATGTGTGCACATACACGAAATTGAATGCAATAGTAGCTAAAAAGAAACCCTGGTTTGATTGAATTAGGGGAAATGCGTGAATTTAAATGCATGTTAATGAAATTGAATTAATTTTTGATGAAATTGGCCTGGAAAACCTATATTAAAGGGAACAATGGAAAGTCCTCACACGTGTATAGCGAAACAAAAATATGTGTCTTGTTTACACTTGAAACGTTCGGGCTAACGCACTTCCAACCCCTTCTGCCGGAAAATGTTCGCAGGTAACTTTTGGTGTGAGTTATATTAAAGTTGTAATAAAAGACTGCCTGTATTCCCACTTTTCCCCTCATTATTTGAATTCCCACTTTTTCCCTGGTCAAATTCCGAATTTGCCCAGATTCCCACATTGCGTGTGATACTCATATTTGAGTATTATGAAAATAGGATGGGCCAATGAGTTTTCTAGAACTTTTATTAAAGATTGAAGTCTAATTGCGGTTCGTGGAATTGTGATTTATATACGATATGCGATCGTCTTTCTGAATATGGCTTTGTCATTGCTAAGAAGGTGAACAGTCGGTGCCTTTCCTCATTTACATGCGACACATTCGAAACCCCGTTTTCGTTTAACCCGCGAACAGTGTTCTCAGGTTGCCGATTTACGAACGCCATGTAGAGTACATCTGGGCGAAAATTCAAAATAGCAGCAGCCGTCTTAATACTCCGAATGAAAAGAAAGGAAAATTCACGATCTCACGAAAATAACTGACATTCTGGAACAGCAATATAAATTGCCAAATAGAGTCCCACTCTTGTAATCACGCACAGTTTTATTTTCTTATATAATTTATACTGTTCCTGGACTAAATGAGTGCTTCCAAGTTCACCAAAATTAACGATTATACGCCCTCCTAGGGCTTTGTCATCACTGATGAACTGTGTGACTATATATACTTGTATTATTATTGACGTACCGGTGAGGACAACAAAAGAGGGTATAAGAAAGGGAACAATACTGTCCTCACGTTTTTTCTTTTGTCTGGAAGGTGCCCTAACGAGTAAACGTGTGCTTATTTCTACGCGAATGCCGTGCGACTACCAAATCGCACAGGGCGTACGGGAGTCGCACGGCAGTCTGTTGATGATTCGCACAGGTTGTAGGGGTGTCGTGTGTAATTCGGACGGGTCGCATGCCCGTGCGAGTTTTTTCAAATGTTGAAAATTTCCATACGGTTGTCGCACGGTTCGCATATTTCGCATTGGTCACAATCGCACGGCTGTCGCACGGCAGTCTGATAGGTCGCACGGGAGTCTGAAGAAAGTCGCACGGCTCGGCTGTGCCGTTCTTGCTGCCTGCCTGCTTGCCATCACTCTTCTTCGGTGGCATCGCTGTGTTGTGCTGAATACTTGTTGACTGTCGAACATCAAGTGCAGTTATGAAGATCGACGCCAAAAGGCCCTGCTTTTATGCGATTCGCGCGGATCGAACGGCGCTTGTACGGCGGTCGCACGGCGCTCTGATTGGTTGTACGGCGGTTGTACCGCATGCGCACAGGTCGCACGCGAGTTGAACACAAATCGCACGGCGCTTGCGCGGGACTCGTACAGGTTGTACGGCAGTCGCACGGAACTTGAACCGTTATCGGATGTTTCGGGAGGAAAAGTCGCACCAGAGTTGAACGGCAGTCGCACGGCAGTTGTACAAGTGAGACTGCGCGGGAAAGAAACAGGGAAATTCGTACGGAAATCGCACGGCTGTACGATTTTATTAGTCGCACCGCAGTTGTACAAAAAATCGTTCAAGTGAGAACGGGCTATTAGTCTATGGGGATGGGTTAGTGTGTAGGAACAATAGAAAGTCCTGATCAGGATGGTGGCAAGAGTACTACTGTATCATTACAGATTACGGTTCTTCCTTTCTTTATGGGCGAACCGTCTGTGCCTTTTATTTGCATATGATGCAAGCTCAATACTGATCAGTTTAACCTTGTCATAACTAATGAGGTGAATCGTCGGCGCGGTGCCTTTGTCATTTCTGTGCGACGGTTCGTAGGGATTATATAAGGGCTTTGTCAGTAATAATAAATGAGGTAAACCGGACTATTAAATTCACACGCGTCGGCTCGTACGGATTATGTTATTACTAACGAGGTAAACCGTCAGTGTCTTTTGTTAGTCTGTTGCATTATTTTCTCTTTTTAGGATTTGTTTTTACCTGTAAATCTGGCACTGCCGTGCTTGGTATTGTACTACAACAAACAAGTGGGCAACTGTTGGTAGATTTAATAAAAAAGATCCCTCCCTCGCTCGATGGTGCCGGAATGATGCATACAATCCTCCACCCCACCCCATCTTAAGGAACCTGATACATACATATTGAAATAATGACCACACATCCAGTTGTGTAGGATCCATAAACATTCATGCATGCTCCCCAAAGAAATTAATGTTTTTCTTAACCCAACCCAACCCCTCCGAGAAAAATCCAGTGGCCAGAACTATGTAAAATTTTGAAACCTCTCCGTCAGTAAACAACGACTGCCGGACCCCCGTGTCCTACTACAAAAAATCCCACTTTCTATTGTGTTTCCATTCAGACATGAAACGTTATTAGAGAATGCCTTTGAAATCGCCCGCTGTTGATTATTCAAGAAAGGACGGAATTAACATATAGTATTTTGGGACCTGGCTGTTGGCTCTCTCGGGAATAAGGAGGGGTACACAGTACCCCCATAATTTCCATGAATAAATTCACCTGAACTTTGGCAAAGGCATTTGTTGGCCGGTAATGTACAACACGGCATCAATGCACTGCAGTACGCCCAAGAGAACATTTTGCCCATTTTGGTCAAAAACACTGAGAATTTACGGCTCAGTTTATACGTTTTTAAAATGTACTACGTGTATTACTTTAAATTTACTACATGTATTACTTGTATGGTTATCTATTATAAGAATGCTTTTTGAGGTAACTGCCAGGGCCAGGGCGCTGTAACTCATTTTTTTGTCACTTTTGGGAAAAAGGTAGCTTTTTGGGTATTTTATCCCCAAATAGGACTTTTCACCGAAAAAACCGTAATGATGACAATAAAAATCGCTAGCTATGAATTCGCAGTTCAAAACTGCCCCCAAATAGAAAAAAGTAAAAGTGCCGAAAAGACTGAATAATGGTAAGAAAATATTCGCCTTGATGGAGGCCATCTTTGATTCCCATAATGCATTGCAGTAAGTCATGTGACATTGGATATTCACACAAAATCAAAATTTGGCCTAAGGGGGCGAGTGCATGGGGGACTGGATGTTACAGTGGGGGGGGGGGGGGGGGGCGCTCACGGTATTTTTCTTAATAATACATGTACTACTATTTTCTCCGTTTGCGAAATTTTCAGGGGGGGGGGGGGGGCAAAGGGGGGGGGGCGAAGGGGGGGGGGGACTGGGGGGTGGGCGACTATATTATATGGGGGACGTGCTCCCCCGCCCCCCTTTGGCTGCGCCGCTGAGTTCAGGTACCAAAACCATGTTTCTAACCCACATAATTGTTTTTCTTTGATTTCCGCATAAATAGCTCAAATGTTTCTTTTACCTTTAACATCCAAGCCTTGACTCCGTTTTTTAACGTCGTTACCCGCTCCATCTTCAGCCCCAGTCATCCTCGTTTCTTCCTCCTTGTCCAACGCAAGATGCGCTGACGACATACGCCGCGGGAAAAACATGAAAAGAGCGGACGAGAAGAAAAACAGAGCTGCGAGTATAAAGTAACCAAGCCACCATGCACCGATCCAGCCCGGGTCGCCCGGGCCGATGCCGAGCTCAGCCCAGTCCCCAGATCGGTGAAAGTCAACCCAGAGACCGATGAAGACAGCTGCAAGCATGACCCCTACGACTGGTCCCAGGCCCAAGACTGCATTGACGACACCTGGAATGAAGGACAGGTCGGCAGAGATAATGACATTTGAAGCAAGATATGGGACGGCGAGAACCCCCCCCCCCCCTTTGTGTTAGTATCGTGTTCCCGGAATCTCAGAAATTCCTTTCAGATATCTAGGGGATGTGTTAGGTAACAATAGCCTTGAGTGTGTATAGGGTATAGGGACAAGGGGTGGGGGGGGGGGTACCCCTTGGTCCCATATCTTGCTGGGTATAGATAATGAAATGCCAAAGAGACTCTAAATTAAAATTAATGTATTAACGACACTCTTGATAAATACACTCTAAATAAATAGGAAGGGAATCGTTTTTAAACTTGAAAGAAATATAATTACAATGGCCATCAGTTGGTTCCATTTTTGTTTCGAGTGCGATCTGTTATCAGTCTGTCTTTCTCTTACCAATATAAACAGCCGTGGTTCCGAGTGAAGTACAGTCGGCAACGTAGGATATCCCAATTGGGTATGCTGCCATGCCAATGCCTTCCAAGACACTGCCCAAGTAAAATACAAAGAGAGTCTTGGAATCAAGCACTGATGTTTTATTCAATGAGCATTCCTCGGAATGTTCGTTGGTGAAGCAAGATGAAACACTCTCGTTCCCTGCGTCCTGCGGAGAGTTGATAGCAGTGCCTTGAATGAGACCTGAAGGGGAGTAAGGCGTCTGCATAAACGACGTCAGGGCGTGGAGAAGTACGCCTAGGCTAAGCGATAACCCAGACATCCCAAGCAGGCACGGCCTGTGTCCGGGGGAGACTGTGCCGAAGTAAATGGCGAAAAGGATGCCCGCCACGCCCCCGATGCAGTACACGGTGGTCAAACTTCCAAACTGGGTCAGAGTGAACTGAAAGTGGGCTTCGACTGAAGTAGCGGTCCCGAAATACATGCCAACATTGATGCCGTCGACGGCAGTGAAGATGCACAGCGCTAGCAGAAACGCCCATGGCTTGGCGAAGCGTTGCAGGAAAGACGGCCTCCAACAACAAATGCCGCATCGATCCTGCACCTCAGATGATGATTCGACCACTACACTCACGTCCTCTAGGTTAACACATGTAGACGATAGCTCCATGACGAAAACTGCTCTAGACCTTGGGTCCTAAAATAAGTAAAAAATCATAAACAGACGTTACCAAGGTGTTCATATGTGCTTGTTTGACAAAGTTAACTATTTCTCTCTCAACAGCAAAACTGTTTAACAGCTGAATGTCCCGTTTGTTATATTAGGTATCTAGCATGGAAAGGTACCTAAGCGAACGTTATGACCTATACAGGGTGTCCCAAAAAATGTCCAGGCCAAACCAGGCAACCTCAGAATCTAGATTTCGACAGATCCTGATGCGGGAACTTCTTACATGAAAAATAGTCTTTATTTCATCAAAATCAGTCAAGCCAATCAGAAGTTATTTTTTGTGCAGCAAGGTCAGCCCCCAACTAGGAGTGACTGACTGTGACTTTTATACATTTTTCATTCCAAGAAGATGTCCGTCTGTGGTTATAGCAGCCCAGTCATGAAGGGAATCTCTCTGATCGTTTCTTGAGTCTGAAGTAAACTCCCTGATGGGTAGATGGTCTTTTGCTGCATAGGCTCCAGGGTTCTGTTTGTTGATGCACCCGTTCATAGGAAACTTTGCATCATCACCACAGATAAATCGTCGTCGAACAGCAGTCCTCCGCTCTGGATCACCTGGAGCTAAGCCATGCCTGGTCTGGACTTTGTAGGGATGGAATTTTACCTCTGTTGCCATTCGTGAAAAGAACGACTTTGGAATGTGTAGTTGGTTACGCATGGATGATTGTCTTGGGTCGTCTTCCATGCTCGTGTATTAGCCAACAGTTCACAACTGAGCAGCGAGTCTTTATGGTCAAAACTTTCCATGAAACTCAGTATGTTGCCCAAACGATCGAACGTTTCCAGCAGAGATTTCCTAACAGGAACCCACCTGTTGGACGAACAGTCAAGCAAAATGTGGCAAAAATCATGGCACCAGCTTGAATCGGAATATGGAGAACAGTGGCAGGCCAGGGACACGGAGAGACAATTATTCCTTGGCACAGTTTCGAGCCAGCGTGGAAGATGACCCAAGACAATCATCCACACTTACATGTGTGCGGTCAGTGACCACTGATCACACTTTGAAAGTGTGGAATCCAGCATTTTAAATGTTAAATCCAGCATTTTAAAATGTGAATTCAATGTTTAAAATGCTGATTCAACAATTTAAGTGTTAATTCAACATTTCCCCAAACTTTTGTTGAAATTGTTGAATCAACATTTTAAACGTTGAATTAACAGTTTAATATCTGAATTTAACATTTCAAATGCTGGATTCAACATATAAAATACTGGATTCAACACTTTCAAAGTGTGGTCACTGACCGCACACATGTAAGTGTTGGATTCAAGTTTTTAGCGTGTGCACATTCCAAAGTCGTCCTTTTCACGAATGGCAACAGAGGTAAAATTCCATCCCTACAAAGTCCAGACCAGGCATGGCTTAGCTCCAGGTGATCCAGAGCGGGGGATGCGGTATTCGAGATGGTTCACTGCTGTGCGACGACGATTTATCTGTGGTGATGAGGCAAAGTTTCCTCTGAACGGGTGCATCAACAAACAGAACACTAGAGCCTATGCAGCAAAAGACCATCTACCCAGGGAGTTTACTTCAGACTCAAGAAACGATCAGAGAGATTCCCTTCATGACTGGGCTGCTGTAATCACAGTCAGTCACTCCTAGTTGGGGGCTGACCTTGCTGCACAAAAATGACATAACTTCTGATTGGCTTGACTGATTTTGATGAAATAATGGCTATTTTTCATGTAAGAAGTTTCCGCATCAGGATCTGTCGAAATCTAGATTCAGAGGTTGCCTGGTTTGGCCTGGACATTCTTTTGGGGACACCCTGTATAGCTATGACACAACATATTAGCGACATTCATTTTCATCCTTTCTTATGCACCAGTGTGTAAAGCCTAGCCAAGTCCCTCCCATTGCGTGCTTCCTTGTTATCGGACATATATATAGACAATTTACGGGAAAGCCAATTAGATGCCAAGTTGGGGTATAGGTAAGGTATTATAAGTCCTTCCATACGGGCTTGCGTTCAATACGTAGCGTTCAATGCTAGAAACCTACTGAGCCAGTTGTGGTTCACACTGTAATCTTGGTCAACGGTAATTGTTTGTTAGTCAGCATTGCCACAAACCGTAGTTTTTGACTGGTGATTGATCAGCAATGGATGCGTTCATCAGTAGAACCTTGACATTTACAAGTGATGTATAGGTAATGCATAAAGGAATATCGTATCAACTTCCCATCGCCCTTTATACGCTATTCCGGAGGTCGCAAGGTCGAAACCCGTTCATGCCAGTTTTCTTTGTTCACTTTGAAAAATGTTGTATGGCACAAAACATTTTGTATGTCATAAAAGGTTTACCCAAATCAAATAGCGCCCTCCTATTGTGTCTGCCATATCTCCAAAAGGCTAATGGATTTCATCCTACAAACGATCGAATAATGGAGGAAAAACATTTTGAAACAACAGAAACGCTTTCTACACTGTGCATCTATTTGGTCTTAAAGGTAGTGTACATTATTGGTCATTGTTGCAAGTTTCAGAAATGGGCAGATTTGGGGGTTAGTATTTTATAGGAAATATCGTTCCACTGACCTGTTCAAAGTTTTGCGCACTTGGATGGCGAAAAAACGAGAGAAAAGCGGCGTTCGTTTTCAACCGTCGGGCGGCATTTGTTATAGCGCCCTCTTGTAAAGTAAGCCCAATTTTTGTAAATGGATGTTTTCAATTGGTCACATAACATGTACAGAGGCCGAGGGCCGAGCGGAACGTCCAAAATCCACTGGTTAAAACGCGTCGCTTCGGTACACTAAGAGTGCGCCCGTTTTCGGATTGTTAACCCATTTTAGACACAACACGGATTAACTACATTCGGTCAATAGAGGGCAGTTTTCCAACGATTGTTCGGCCAAACAATCGTTGGAAAACGATATAAATTTCCACTTTTCTCGAAAACGACAGCACACCTGGTGCCATCATTTCACAGGATGGTTAAGACTACTATTAACTTACAGTCTAGTAAGGTATTTCGTAATAGTTCAGTCAAAAGAAATGGGAGGATTACCAATCGTGTACACTATAGTACCTTTAACTTTTTAATACGCGAGATGACTTCTCTACACGCGGCACTGTTAGAATGGGCGCGTCTGGTCCCATTACAAAAAAGGAAATGTATTAACTGTGTATCATATCTTCAATCGATTTTTTGATGGAATGTCTCGCTGGAAAGCTTATAACTTGTCTAATGCTAACAAATTTGGGGGGAAAAATCGCTGTGCCATACCCCAAAAGCATATTAAACAATTATGAACTAAAACAATCGCATTGTTTTTGCACATTTACTGCAAGAACACGTGTTGTAGCTGTACATTTTAATGTAATATAACAAGGGAAAAAAAAGGGAAAATAGAACACCAAAAAATAGACCTACATTTAAACAGAACCGTTTTATTAGTTATGTACACTATCAACTTGTTTTCAAAATTCTTACGTGACTGTATATGCGAAACCCTTTTAAATTTTTTTTTAAAGTATGGACATCATTCATTCATTCATTCATGTATAGCCTACATTGAACATGTATTTCCATTATAATACTTAACAGTCATACAGTAACACCCTGAAGAACAACAAATAATCCGTTAAAAGAATAAATTTGAGGGCAACATAAACAAAATTAAAATATTACACAACGATACACTATATATAATACCCTTTACACAATTCTGTGTTTTCAGGTTTAGCACCATTCCAGTAAAAACAAAATACATGTAGTATACATGTACACAAATACGCTAGGACTGTGTCTGTCAACTTAATTATCTGTTGTTTCTCAAACCAGACAGCTGACATATTGCTCAGCTAGGGCAGGTGCTATTTGTGTTAAAGCCAGCACGGTTTTGATGTCTAGTTTGCTGATATTATGCAGCTGGTGATAATTAGATGAGAAAGTTGGCACCAAATTGCAAGTACTGCATCATGGCAAACTACACTTCGCTTCCTTGTCGTTGATTGCCCGTACATGTAATAAAAACTATATATACATACCTTTTCCACACATTGACCACAAGTAAAATATATATATATCGTTTTTGTATCGTATATGCACGTGCGGATATAGGCAGTGTTCCAAGTCGCAAAAAGAGCTTCCTTCGTTACGTACCTAAGGAGGATGATTTATTTTTGGTTTGTTCAATAAAAATATATATCACAGATAGTATGAGGGTTGTTCTTAGTTGTGACTCTTGTTTGTTAATGAGCACTACACGCTGAAACATTAGAACAATTTAGATTTTTTTCTAACGGAAAGAGGCTGAAAAGTGACTAGTCTGGCGCATTTACCATGTGCATGTGACGTCTGGGAGCCATACAATAGTCTCCATAGCGTCATTGTTTACGTAAATTCAGCAACCGCTGAGAGAGAGGAGAGAGCGATGAATGCATATCAGAAGAGAACGTTGACTTCGGCGATATTTCTTACAATTGTCGAAATGCAGAGCAAAATTAAAAATCAAAAACACAAAATCGGTGACAGAATGTATCATAGCTCTGGCAGGTTTCCTTAGTTTGAAAATATTTCTTTTATAGAAATACGTCAAAACAACGAGTGTATGAGGCCGTCTGTGTCATGTTTACTTCGTACAGCTGCTGGTTGTGCACATTATGCACCCTCCATTTTCAGGTCGCTGACGCAATGCTTTCAAGCAAGGCTGTAATGAAGGTGAGGTTATTTCTTCTGTGTATTATCGATAGATTGATGCAATGGTCGTGCATGTTTTGGTTGATTTTCCAAACTCACACCGAAGACTCGGTCCCATGCATGGGCGGAGATCCCGGGGGGGGGGGATGGGGGGGATATATCCCCCCACTTTTTGACCTGGGGGGGATGACCAATGTAATCATCCCCCCACTTTTTAAGGGTAGGCGTACTAACTTGCGCAGAGTCCGTAACTTGCCAATACATGTATTTTTGTTTCGTTATACACGTGATGACTTTCCATTGATCCCTTTAATATAACCCATCCCCATAGACTAATGCCTAATTCACATTTGGCCTGCGATGGGTCTACGGAGCCCGTATCCTGCCCGTATCCCCCTTTCCGTGCGGCCTCCGTGCGGAGGCAGGAGGCGGCCGTGAGATTTTCGTACGGATTCACGGGCGCCGCGGCCTCTACGATTTTGTTTAGCGAGAAGTTATACAAATTTAAAAAAATCGTAAGCCCGTAGCCCGTAGACATGTCGTAGGTGGCATTGCACAATCCCCGCACGGGCACCGCGCGGAGGCCGCGCGCTGATCGTGCAGAAAACGCAAGATTTTAGGTGGACATTGGGGCCAAAAAAATCGTACGGAGATTGTAGGCTCTTGGGACAATCGCACGGCCCTCACACAGCTATCGCAAGGTTGCCGCTCGCTGCCCGTGCAGTACCCGTGAAATCGCACGGATATTGAGCAGTCATCCCGCGGCAACCCCACAGCGGCCGCACCATCTCCGCGCAGCCTCTGTACGGCTTTGCCCCGGCCTGTCCCCGAGGGCCCGTACGAGAAATCACACGATGCTCGTACACAATGTGAACACATACGCCTTCGCCCGTAGCCACCTACGATGCCTCAAAAATCGTACGGAAAATCGTAGACCCATTTATCGCACGGCGCCCGGGGCAAATGTAAATTAGGCATAAGCACTAGTTTGCCTGTCCTTACTTTTTCCGTAACAAAGAAATAAATGTAAGGACAGTATTGTTCCCTTTGTTATACCCTTTTTTCTGTCCTCGCGTGTAATGCGATACCACACCTTGACAGGCCAGCACCACGCAGCCCAGCAAGTGCGAGTGTCGTTCGTTTACTTTCCCTGCATTGAGTTTAAACGCACTGTGGGCAAGAGCTCGGTATGTACAGGCGCGGATCCGGGGGGGGGGGGGTGGCCGCGGGGTCACGTGCCCCCCGGTAAATTGAGTCAAAAAAAAAATAAATAAGAGAAAAAAAGAAGAGGGAAAAAAAAGAGGGGGAGGTGAGAGAAAGGGAAGGGAGGAGGGCAACCTCCTTAAAAAAAATACCGCCGCCGATGATAAACATCTGCTGTGTCTACTTTTTGGCATAAAACTACTGAAAAATGCAATAAGAAAAAAAAAGGCTATCAATCATGCCATGGAACTTGAATCCCTCTTTTAAGAGAAAACCAGTGTATCTCCCGGATCCCTGGGATTTCAACTCTGTCCATCGATCCCCCCTCAATCGCGGTGCATCTCAACATTCCCTTGGGGAGTTTATTACAGGTTAAATGGCCCCAACCAGCAGGAAACAATGGATCACTTGACTGAATGACATACTAAATGTGCCTAAATCCTCTGCCGATGGTTTTAACACAGGGCAAGGAACAGTCTGAAATCAAGCCCTTTTTTGAAAACTTCAACTGAACTGAATTAAAACCAAGAAAAATTCCGGATAAATTAAAAATGAAGGGGAAAAACTGCAAATTAGACGCCAAAAATGGGGGAGGGAGAAACTTAGATTTTTGTAGTGATGCATGACATGGCTAAAAAATTGCCAAAAAATAATAGCTAACATAATGATATATATATTCTCCATATACAATGTAATCTTAACAACGCGCTCGCATTTATCCGTTTTGGGTGTGCCCCCGTCTAAATTTGTGTAGTCATGACATGGCTAAAATAATCACTAGAAAATAATGGCAAAAATCATGATATACATGCATATATTCTCCATAAAATCGTCACAACTTTTGTTTTAAAAAATCAGGTGAAAGTAGGGGGGGGGGGGGGGCTCGGGGGGCTCAAAGTATGATACCATTATTTTCTCCGTTTTCGAAAATTACAGTGGTGGGGGCGACTGGGAGAGACGATTTGTTTATGGGGAGGGGTGCTTAAGCACTATAGGGTTAGGTTTAGAGTTGGGATTTGTGTGGTCACTATTGATATGAATTCAATGTTGCGGTTACTGCATTCGCAGAATATCGCTTTAACAAATATTCGATACTGGTCACTCACACGTGCATTATCAACTTTTAGTCATTTCCAAAGACAAAATATCATCAGAATTAACAATTTTTATTCATCTTTTCATTCTTGATAATTTTGAGTTATGTAAAAGATGCTAATTCGCGTAACTCTGCGCTATTCGTCATCGATGATAAATTCCTGGCCTGCAGATGGTCGTCGCGGTTCTGCCCATTAAAAGTTTAATGATTCGAAAAACAATCTGTCTTGTGACTGAACAATGGGACACTACTGTACATCAATAAACGGCAGACAGTCACAGACGTTAAATAATACTACCTTGTTTCCTAGACAGAATAGTTCGTTGTTTGCAATAAAAAATTTAAAATGCTGTTTGGTTTGGATAAACTATTTTGAAGTTGAAGTTGGATACTTCTATTGTCTTCTTTATTTATCCAAATGCCTACAACTGCATTACTGTTGGAAAATTGGAGGCAGTATTTGAAAAAGTCGGGTATTTCCCGATGGTCGATCGACCATCATTGGGAATTGATACAAAATCTCACAAATTCCGGTATCATGATTACGCTTGATGGTTGAGACTACTATTTACTTAATGTCAAGTAAGGTGTTGTATTTTTATGTTTGGAAATGTTGTATACCTTTAATTAATGTAACTCGGTAACTGCAACTTGCCTTTTTAATATGCAAAGTAAAGCAAAACGCAACCTTGGCCTGGGAGATGTAGTCCTGAATATCCATAAAGTTAAAACATACGGAGGTTAGTAGAGCAAGGAGATTGCCGCCGCGCGTAGCCCACGTGAGGACTCCGTTTATGTACATTGCGGCGGATTACATCGTTGTTCATTTTAATGACAGGACACCTTACACGGTTTACACCATGGGCGGAGATCCCGGGGGGATGGGGGGATATATCCCCCCCCCACTTTTTGACCTGGGGGGATGACCAATGTAATCACCCGCCCCCCCCCCCCCACTTTTTAAGGGTAGGCGTACTAACTTACTTTCTTTTTTGACTCAATTTACCGGGGGGCACGTGACCCCGCGGCCACCCCCCCGGATCCGCGCCTGTACATACCGAGCTCTTGCCCACAGTGCGTTTAAACTCAATGCCCCGTCTAAATTTTTGTAGTGAATACATGGCTAAAATAATCACTAGAAAATAATGGCAAAAATCATGATATACATGTATATATTCTCCATAAAATCGTCACAACTTTTGTTTAAAAAATCAGGTGAAAGTAGCCAGGAATCGCCTCAGATTGCACCACTGGGGCATCCACACTCCAAACATTTCTGGGGCCCTTAAGCGGGCCCCGGACCCCACACCGTAAGGGCTTCGCGCTCGCATTTATCCGTTTTGGTTTGCCCCCGTCTACTTTTGTAGTCATGACATGGCTAAAATAATGGCTAGAAAATAATGCCTAAAATCATGATATCTATAGTCTCCATAAAATCGTCAAAACTTTTGTTTAAAAAAAGTCAGATGAAAGTGGCCAGGAATCGCCTCAGATTGCACCACAGAGCATCCAGAATCCTAAATTTTACGGGCCCCTTAACCGGGCCCCTTAACCGGGCCCCGGACCCCACGCCGTAAGTTCAGATCCCAACAAAGATAATGGCCTTTTATTTTATTGTTTTCACTCAACTAACACACCCAACAAAGGCAATAGAAAGTTGCAACGGCAAACGGATTTTGTTATGCGCCAATAGACGGTATGAACGCACGTGCGGCGCATGTAATACAATGTAATTAAAATACCGATAGCAGACTTCAACTGACATTCACTGGGAATCGGCGCGCACTCACACACAAACGTTTGTGCGTCCTGCAAATAAGTGTTTGAGAACTTTTGTTAGAGCCTGAGTTTTGCATCTCCGGCATTCCAGTTATAATGTCGTCAAGTATACATCATTGTCCACCATATGTTTTCATAGTTTTTGTCAAGTGTAGACCAAATCACATTCTAATCATGCCTTACCGAAATGCATCTAGGCATTATTTTGCAATAATTATTTTGTAAATAATTTATTCTTAATATAATGCATAGGCATTATTTGTGTTGCTAGGTGACCAGAGCTCCATTGTGCAAAGAGACGCTTACGCTTCCAAATACATGGGATGAGAAATTTGAGTTTTGAAGATCTTTTGTAATTGTTAATGCTTGAAGGTGTTAATTATTGTAATTTATTGCAATTCAAGCTCAAGAAAAGGTTGAATTTTGACACAATTTTGCACCTAAAATTGTGTAAACCCCAGGGGCTCCAGGGGGCTTTACCTCAACCACTAGCAAGGGCTTTGCGCCTGCAACCCACCAGGGGGCCCTTAAGCGGTCCCTTGGACCCCGTGCCGTGTCGCGCTCCACACAAGGATGGCCTTTCAAAAATCATCCCCCCCCACATGTAACAAGAAATCTCCGCGCATGGTCCCATGTATGCATGTACATGTATACGAGGGCCCTAAACCAGGATTATTAGCAGAATTGCGGTGACTGTTCTTTAACTTAATTATGCCATTCTTAATTCAGCTGGAACTGTAAGGTTTGAGAAGAACAGTGGACTGTGGCAATCTATTTCCTGAAAACCTGTGAATTAATATTGCAAGATAACGGTCAGTGCACAAATTCTTTCCATTAGCTGTTGGAAGTTCCAATTCAAGACTGAAAGGAGTAAACAATTCAGCTAACTTAATTGATGAATAAATTCAAGGGCTAAAATCACTTTCCAATATCACTTCTTGTTTCAGTTATTACAATTAATAACAGATGAAACTAAATAAACTGCTGACAAAAGTTTACAAATTTATATAATAACAAATTTATTCTTGTCCATTCCATGAGCAGCAAGTGAAATTTGAGAAATAACACTTCCAAGATATTTTCAATAAATTGATGGATTATATTTATGTAGACATTGTTGAAATGATAAAAAGGATAAATGTTACTCAATCTAACACCCTTGCAATACAGGCATGATTTTACAAGGGGTGATTAGTCTGTCTGGCAACTCCCCCCCCCCCAACAACAGTTTTGGTTAAGGGGACTGAACAAATTTTTCTGATGCAATGGTTTAAAATGTAAATTTAAGAACAATTTCAACTGCTTTAAAAGGTTAGCGGACTTGTTCATAACGCATGCTGCTATAGCAAATGGTGAGTTTCATGAGAATACTTCAAACTTAAGTTGTCTTTTTTTAAATTGTCTATTTTGAAAACCTTAATTAGTATTGTTACTGAATACCATTTCACATTGATTTTTGATTGAAACCATGGACAGTGATAATGAGGTAGAATGACAGGCAACATGCGTGTACATCTGTATACATGTATAAACAATAAATAACTCGCAGGAATATTCTGATATGAAGCACAAGTTCAATATTTATAGTGAGGTATTTGTTTTTCTTTCAAAATAAATTAAACGACACTAGAAACAAAGTAAGAATCATTAAGCAAAGACATGTAAGATGAACAAGGGATTACTAGAACAGTTCAGTTTCACTTAAATGTTTGCTTTGGTTTTCACAATGGGCTATTAGAACTTGTAGTATATACATGTTCTTACACCAATCAGCTTCCTCGTAAAAATGTATGGCCTCTATGTAGCGAGTTATAATTTCAAAATTTTGTCAGGCATGGTTTTATCAAGACTAAAAAATTATTTATTTTTTTTGGGGGGGGGGGGGAGAATTGGTTCTGGTACTCGTTCCTTATGACCTAATTTTCATAAAGTTCATAAAAATATATGTCTTTGGAATTATGCGTAAATTGGTCAATAACGTATATTATCAGGAAAAGTAAAAAATTGCATTGTTCGGCTAAAGCTACCGCCCCTTCCCCCATACAAGTATGCCTGAATTTTCCTTACTACTGAATGACAGTCTTTATATCTTGTTAACAGATCATATTAGTTGAGATGCCTGGCTTACAATTTTAATAAAGTTATGAAATAAGTGAGATTACATATAACAAAATATAGCAATTTTGAAATACTACAGGAGAACAGTTGTGAAATTTCTCTCATCCCACAGCGTGTATTATCTTTCATGTATATGCTGTGAAGTGGATGTTTTGGAATTATTGAGCAAATTGTATTTCAAAACATTTATTAAGAAATATCATTATTTTCAAATGGCAACCAAATGCTTTTGAGGGCTGCTTGGTCAATACATATGCTTTTGAAAACATGCAGTAATGATTGGAGGATAATGAAGGGACACCCTTTACATGTTTCCTCAGTGAATCGAGCATAGCATTCTCGATGAAACCCAGCGCCTGTCAACACGGACGGGACATCTACAGTCGCCGCTATACTACTGCACAAGCGATTTCGGCGAAATGTCTGTCCAGTTGTTTCCACCTTTGCACACTGGGGCTGACTTCAAGCGAGTTGTTCTTGTTTGCTCAAGAACAACTCGTGTCTTCGTTCGTGTTCCGGTCGCTCGAAAGCTTTTAAAACGTTTGAAAGGGAATTTTAGGCAAGTGTACGCCGACTTTTTATGCTTCGTCGGATCATCCGCCATCTTTGGTCGTCTTCTACGTCGCGTCAAATTACGTCATGTTCTTGTAAACCCCGACAGTCTGGTGGGCGGTGTGTGATCTTGTTCCGAGTGCAGTGTTCCCGGGTCGCGTTCCCGCCGTTCGGGCGCAATAACAGGGAACTCGTGTTAAGAACAGACCGCCCGAACTCAGCTAGTGTGTCACCGCACCTTGTTCCATGACGTTTCAGCAGATTGTGCAACATGTATTATGCACCGAAATCTTTTTTTCTGCCTCATCATGTCCGTCACCTCCGGACGTCGCCATTTTTGATTGCGCAACATCTTGTTTCCAGTCACTCCAATATATTGTTAACATTGATCGATAGCAGAGGGACCCGACTTTTTTGACGGCCACCTACGCCCAAAAAAATAGAGCTTTGAAGGATTTTTTAAGCCTGAACTTTTACTACTACTACAGAACAGAACAGAACAGAACAGAACAGAACAGAACAGAACAGAACAGAACAGAACAGAACAGAACAGAACAGAACAGAACAGAACAGAACAGAACAGAACAGAACAGAACAGAACAGAACAGAACAGAACAGAACAGAACAGAACAGAACAGAGGTTCAAACAACTGAGTTTATTTTAGCTTCATTTTAATATGGTTTGTATAGGTTTCTTGTTCAGGTATACATAACGGTTTTAAAAAACTAAGCACTTCGTTAGTATCACTACACTTTGCAGCAGTACCGTATCAGCTTTTTGTGCCAGGGAGGGCAAACAACGTCTGAACCGTCTTAAAACCGTCCATGAGGACACGTGAAAAAGGTCTTGCGCATCATTACAACAGTGTCCGGCCTATAGAGTACCGAAGTGATGACGTCAATCAATGCAATGTTTGGAACCAGAATACATTCAAAACTGCATGTGTTTGGAACCATTGCCGCGGCAACTGACGTCAGACTTCGCCACTTCGGTACTCTATGATCGACACATATATGATCAGCAACTAAAGAAACAACTACGCAGCTTAGCAAATTATTTTACCGTGCATCCTTGAATGCTTTTCTGGTCAACTTGTGTATTATTATAATTCTTAAACTAAAGACAACAGTACAACTTTTCACTTTTTTTATTAAGTCGTTGCCATTTCCAACAACTTCACAAATTGAAGATTCATGTAAATCCTACAAATTTCCAAAAGATCCTGTAAATTCCCCCAAATCCCAAATAAATTCCCCAGATCCCCATTAAAATTTACCACTCTGGAATTTTGCAACACCAGACTATACTGTTAAGTATGGATAGCAGATGGCAAACTTGCACGCACACGTCGTTCGTTTCGTCATGAAAGTATTGACACGGGAGAGTTTGACTGGAAGTACGACTATGATTTTCTAAGGTTCGACTTATGACTAAAATAATAGTCAACAGAAAGTACATTTATCAGTGATTTCTAGACAAACGGTACAATTCCAATGCAAGGCAGCGTACATCACTATACATATTCTCCTTTGTGTGGATCTTTCCAATGATTACAAGGACGGACGCTTGTTGTTGCACAAGTATATAGGCGAGTCAGAAAATGTATAGAGGTCAGAGGCGGTCAGCTAAGGCTAGGCCGAACACATGAAATGTACATGTATCTAGATGCACAAAATACAAAACCTTCAAATAGCTTTGGCGATGGTCATAGAGCAAAATGATAAGTTTCAATCTGAAATACAACTATTTGTAAAGAATTTCAAAGTGAACAAAGAAACTGGCAAGAGCGGGATTCGAGCCTGCGACCTCCGGGTTACCGTACTGGCGCTCTACCAACTGAGCTATCTTGCCCTATGTTGGCGGTCTCCCAAATTGTCAGTATCTTTGTTCGGGTGGGCGCTAGTCCACCCGGAGGTCGCAGGTTTAAATCCCGCTCCTGCCAGTTTTTTTGTTCACTTTGAAAATGTATTCAAATTTACCTAGTCAGTTTCCCTCGTGGATTGTTTGACGAATTATAAGTTAAAAAGTCGTATCCTCATTGAGTGATCCCCACAATGTCGCTTCCCAGGTTGTATCGTAAAATTGGGTGTGATCCCTGGCTATACGGCATTCTGGGTTTATGACTTCTGACTATAGCGCCCACCCGAACAAAGATACTGACAATTTGGGAGACAGCCAACACAGGGCAAGATAGCTCAGTTGGTAGAGCGCCAGTACGGTAACCCGGAGGTCGCAGGTTCGATTCCCGCTCGTGCCAGTTTCTTTGTTCACTTTGAAAATGTATTCAAATTTACCTAGTCAGTTTCCCTTGTGGATTGTTTGAAGAATTATTTGTAAAGATGTTACTAGTAACAATCCTGAGAAATATTTCAGTCGGAAATGCTGTTATTTTCGAGAAAATTGTACCTGAAGACCCCCAAAATACAATGGCTTATTTCGATTAAAAACATCAAATTAAGCACATAATGAACGGGCTCGAAACCATTGTTCAATCAGAACGGTTGTATATAATTTTCTTGTGACGCGGATGACAGATTCAGTCCACACTTTTACGGGTTTTATCACTGCAAAAACGGTGTTTAGCAATTAGACACTTTTCTAAACACTTTCTTGCTATCAGTTTGTAAACACGTTTACATACTAAAGATGTTTAGCATATTGAAGGATAGTATTTAGCCATTGGACATTGATGTTTAGGAATTGTACACGTAATGTTTAGCTCTAAACATGTTTGCAAACTGATAGCAAGATTGTGATTAATTGCTAAACACAGATTTTTAAAGTGAACACTACTGCAACTGTTTTGTCAGCTCTGACAATGCCGATGATACATTTAATCATAATGCACTAGGCATCTGTGTACGTGTATAGTGTACACTGGTTACATAAAACTCCGACTTTAGGAGCTCCAGATCTCGTGCTCAGGTGATTTCATAAAATGCATGTTAACTTCGACATTTAGAGATAGCTTTCAAAGTACTTTGTGGACACGTACCTGCTTAACACGTCATTCTGTAGAGTCTAACTTTGTGGAACGTCCGGCTGATGACACAACAGACAACACAAATATCTTGCAAAATGCAACGCTTGTCGAAAGGCACATCCGTCATTCGTACCCGAGACATAGGAACCGAGAGCGCCGCTACAAGCTAATTTTACGGTACTCTCATTGGACGATATTGTGTGTGACGATTTCCGGGATTGATCAGAATAATTGTTTTTGTTCAGAATTACATCATCCAGCAGTTCCAAGTATGGAATATTTACCCTCTCATCAGCAGCACGCAACAAACATAACATACAATGCAGTGATCTTTTACTGTTAGTTTTACCTTTTAGAGCTTTTCATTTCCAGCATGTGTACACGCTGCGACATAGCTGTGATTAAGGTATACTTTGTAGGAATCCTATGTAGTGCACGTCGCAGCTTTTCTAGGGGGACCATGAACAGGAAAAACAATAGCCGTCGGTACGACTGACGTCACACTGCGTTTTACCAAAGATCGTATATAGGGAAAGATCGGACACTGGGTATCTTTTTGCACAGCGCCTGATGAAACGATATGACGTCATTTTGTTCGACTATGGAGAAGGGCGCCCCTAGCGTTTGATAGGTAAACGCGTGCTTGCGGCTACAGTGAATCCATACGAGAAGTACAGCACCGGGTGTGAAATGCGAGCGGGATTTTCATTGATGATGAAAACAAAATTCACAAAGATGACAAAATGAAGAGACAAATAAAGGAATAAGTGAATGGATAAATAATATCACGGAGGTACCTCCATTATAATACATGTAGTTACGTGTTTTTTTAGTGATATTTTATTTCGTTATTGAGGCGATGAGACGGGCCGATATGCAGTCAATTAAGTACTGAAGTTTTTCACATGTGAAAATCAGATTGAAATGTTCAGATATTGGTTTTAAGCTGGCAGGTATCAGATTTTATTCAGTCCTTATTTTTTTTAAAACGTATACAAAGAAAAAACATCTTTGTTGTAACGGGAAGTATCCATATAGTTCTTTTTAATTATAAAATAACAGTCATGTTGCACTTGAACGATTTAATTAAGCTAAACGAAGCATCTGAAAAATATACGAAATCAAACTTTGCTCCACTCGAGAAGTGTTTATTTTTGTTTTGTCAATGGTTTCACTAGTAATACTTATAAACTTCTACTTTAGACAGTCAGTAACAAAGTAAGACACACCCAGTAATATGATTTTGAAAACAAAATCTGTTTTTATTATATCATTGAAGATGAATAAAATTGCAATAAATAAATATTAGGGTAAATAGTTTCTTTTTCTATTTTGAAATAAATAATTTTCTGACAAAGAATTTAGTTTTGTGCCACATGTACAGTTTTTTTTGTTTTTAATGATATTTGCAAAAGGTGGCTCTCCAGACGTGAATATCTGAAATTCAGAATTAATAAATAAATGAATAAATAACGAAAGAAAGAAAGTAAGAAAAAAGGAGGGAGAAACATTTAGGTGTCATTTAGTGCAATTAATTCAGTGCGGAGCACCAAGTCTTCGTGTTTTCTCCATTGTGAACTACAAAAAACGCTTCGGTTGGTCGCAAGTTTTACCTACCAAAGGTATGAGGGCGCCCTTCACCATGAGCAACTACTTCCTGTTTCACTTTTTCAGCGGAGTGTCCGATCTTTCCCTTCTACGATCTTTGGTTTTTACCAAATTTGGAGGAATCCGGAAAGATTATACGCGCCATGTTTTGGCTTATCCATGTTAGGGACCTAAATAATGAATTAATAATTTAATAACAATTTATTGAATTTATATTGCGCTTTCTCCAGCACCAGCCTGTTCGAGGTCGCATTACATCAAAATTCATGATTAAAAATGATACAAGAGCCATTAAAAATACATTAAAATTCCTAAATAAAAGTAAAGGTACACACACAAAAAGTAGCGGTACACACGAACACGATAACATAACCTGATGAAAGTAAAACATTACCACGAATAAGCAAAAATTAGCGTAAATTCAAATTTAAATGAAAAACGCATTACACATCACCAAAATGCATTCCTAAAAATGAAGGTTTTAATTTGACTAATTTACAGACATTGTGAGTTCAAATTGCGGGAATAGAGTTTTAGTTTATTCGAAAAATTATAATAGGTGCAGCTGCAGTGACGTATCCACCTTTTTGTGCCAGGGAGGACAAACAACGTCTGAACTGTCTTAAAACCATCTTAAAAACACCTTCTTTTTGTTTTTTATGACGCCTCATATGCCGCCCGGGTTGGGGGGGGGGGGGGGGGGGCAATTTTCCCTCCTATATGCACATTAATAAATATTTAACAAATTTTATGTAGTATAACTTGTTTAATGCCCACTGACTTTCCAACCAAACAAATCTTTAAAAAAATAATTAAACAAGTGGGGATTTTTAGCCCAAAATTTGAAAAAAACCAGATTTCAACTTGGCTAAGAAATATCTTCTCTCTTGTGTCACACTTGTATGTGATTATAAAACATTAATTTGACGAAAATGGTTTATTTTTACACATTATGCAAATTAGCAAAACATACGATTGAATGTCTCAAAGTACTTTATATTTGCAAATAATATTGCACAAACATTGGCAGGAAACACATGTGTTGATATAGGCATTCAACCCATGCATTGGGTTTTCAGTCCCTTCCTGATTCCCCAAGAATAATTATTGTTCTGGGGTTTTCCTCCCACTACTAAAACTGAAATTTCCTTCGGCATCTTCTCTCAATTCAAACTGGGCCCTGAGGGAGAACACCCAAACTTTGAGCACGGGTTCAATTTTAGAGGAAACCAAATGAATTACAAATACATTACTGTACTTTACTGTGCATGTGTAGTAAGTAGGCCGATCGCTGGCCAAATCAATGGGGAAACAGCTTACCAAATTGGAAATTTCTCATGTTTCACGGAATAGTCCTACCCCTTAACCCCCCCCCCCAATATAATAAATACAGATCGGTTAAAGTCAACATTTTGTTTATCTAAGTTTGTTTTCATTTCTAATCATGCGCACATGTTATTCCGATTTTTACGGATTTCAGAATTTTTAAAGAATCTTTTGTGAAATCTGGGATTCCTGAAGTGTTACCCTAAAGGTATTTTTTTCTTTTTGTAAAAGTGGATATAGACCAATAAAAACAGGTAGGCAAATATAAACCCTAGACCCTACGCTGCTCTGGGGTCCTCGGCGACCCCCAAACACTGCAGATTTTGAGGATTTTCTATTTTCGGCCAAGCTCACCCCTGACCACAGTAAGGCCAAAAAGGAAATGTTTGGTTGTCCTCGACAGCCCGCCCCTATTATTCGGCCCGCGCAAAATATATATATTTTTTTATATTTTTGTTCTTTAATTTTATCCCAAAACTCGAATTGATTTCACTGGTTGATTCGTTCCAATCTCGTTTCCATCTTTATTTTGTTATTTGTAATGCACAAACACGACCCTACACGCGGTACAGAAATACACAAATGCAGCGTGGCCACTCATCAAATTTCAAATTCCCAAGTTTCATCCAGTAAAATTCCCAAGAATTCCCAAGGCGATGGGAAAACACTGTGCAAAGAGCATCGGAATAAGCACTTTGCGCATGTGCAATCATAGTCTTGGTTCAAGACGTTGTTACCTACGTATATACGCGATAACCGCCGCCGCCAGAGGGCGTTATCACGACAAACTATTTATAGCCACGAACCGCCAGTAACAAAGTCTTGGGAATTTCGTAAAATCTCCCCCCGAAAAATGGGGAAAACTAGTGCGCATTCGTCAATTCTGTATGAAAATGAGGAACATTTTCTCTTCACGCACGCGCACATACGAAAAAGAGCTGCCATGAAGTTGCACAATAGTCTGGTAGCTATCTATACGACGACTGGCCGAAGGGGCGCTGGTAAGTTCGCGATTGAAGCTGCTCTCCATTTTATTAAACCTTCAGGGCTCGGACAACTCGACCGTTGGCCGACTCGACTGGAGACAACTCGACCGTTGAGACAACTCGACCGTCTTTGCGTCAAATGGGAAGACAAGTCGTCCGTGGAGACAAGTCTTCCGTTGAGACAAGTCGTCCGTTGAATTGAAGTCGACTCGGAGGTAGGGGAATCGCTGGGGTTTCTCGGCTGGGATTCGCGTCCAGCCTCAAAGCAAACATGAGCCTGAATTTCTGTCGAGTTTCACCAGTGGAGATCTAGAGTGCGTCTCAGTATCTTTGTGAACTGTGTGACAATCGAATCACCAGAGTACGACAATCTCCGTTTTCCCCGGCCGTAAAGACTAGGGCCTCGTGAGCTATTTGTTTTTGTTATCACGGCCTTTTTTATTTTATATCTAAATCTAAATCTAAATCAAATCACCCAACAAGGTCTCCTCAGCACCATTATAATATATCATATCTATAGCCCCGTTAGAACTTTTAGTTCATTCCCCTTGGCCCTACCAAACAATCTAAATAGCACGGACCTGTACTTCTATCTTCATACATGTACTAACACTCGGGCGGTAGTAGTCAGGGGGTTAGATCTATGCATAATGCATTTATTTATGTATTATGCAAACTTCATAATGCGCTCAGCAATCATTTGGCTAAGCAGGTGCGTGCGCACAACACGGCTTCTACGAAATTCCCAAGACGTTGTTACTGGCGGTTCGCGGCTTAACAGTTTGTCGTGATAACGCCCTCTCGCGGCGGCCGGTTACCGCGTATATACGTAACAACGTCTTGAACCAAGACTAGTGCAATCCATATTTTTTCCTCCCAAAAATCCCAAGATCTTGGGAAAAATCCCAAGGAGTGGCCACAGTGCACACATGTATAACGCACGAGGCTAAAATGTTATGAAAATGCATTTTGAGAAATAGACTTATGAAAAAATAAAATCTCAACATTTTTCAATTATATTCTTTATCACTAGGCCTATATATTTTTAAATTTTGTTATGAATTTTGTTGTTGTATATTTACACAAACGATTAAATAATAAATATTCAAACAAAAATGCATCAACTGAACGTGTATATGCGATGCACAGGGGAAGCCAAGATGGCGTCTTTAATACACGCTCAGCATTCATTGCAAACTGGGTGTAAAAGTCTTGTTTGATTGTATGTGCAGTGTGGCTACCAGTCGAAACGTTTTTTGGGCGAATGTTGAGCCAGCTCAAATACAGCTGAAACACACAAAAGTCGCGTCCACCAAAAAGTGGTCCAAAGATTGACATTCAGCCCCAGGAGATAGTGTCAGCACTGGCAGCCTTAGGGCTACGGTATGTGTTGTTCGGATGGAGTGAAGGACCCGGCGGCCATCGTTGAAGAGGCAGCCGTATTACGTATATTAAACTGTTTATCGGCCTAACAACATTTGTGTGTTTGATTTACTTTGTGTATGGTTTGAAGTTTGACTTCTGGGGAATATAAAACAAATACAAATAAAAAAAATCTGCCCGCCCGCCCCCCACTGGCGAAGGGGTGTTGAGGACAACCAAACAATTTTTTTGGGGCCTAATGAAATTACTCATGTGTACAAAGTCAACTGCCGATGTCCGCGCATTATGGTTTCAATTTGATAAATACCGCTATCGTTTATTATGAGAAATGCAGGTGTAGACTAAGAGACTTGTGTATACTGTATAATATACTTCTAATATTACAGAAACAATTCGCCAGACCAGTTTGAAACTTTAAAGCCACTTAATGAAATTTGTGACAGCAACGTACAAGCATTCATGGAATTCACCATAGGTGAATTAGGGAGGGAGTGGCCTTAATTTGGACAGTCATGTTGGCTTTATTGGAGTCGTCTACTAATACACATTAATACTCATTAATTCTCCCGAGCGTGGAATAATTTAAATAAATTGTTCTCAAAATGAAGTATGCAGCCTTTTTGTTCTGATGGAGCCGTCTATAAATGTATTGGTTGCCAGGAAACGTAAAATTAATCTTCGAGTATTTGACCGTGGATTTAATGGATTATAACAATGAGCCATTAGTGACTTAATACATTTTCTTGACGTCACAGTTTATGCATTTTTAACCTAAATGACCATTGTATTGCAGAGTTGTATTCGAGTCCCTGCAAGTCCTTTCATAAGTCCCTGCAAGTCCCTGCAGTCCACCACAAGCCCTCCAGTCCTAATTCCTATCACAAGCTATTCAAATGAGCTTTAACAAAGGCATTCCTTTGTCATTGTTCATCCAGTTACCTGTGACCGGTTTTATGATTGGACTTCTGACTGGGCTTGCGAAAGGACTTGTGAAAGGACTTGCAGGGACTCGAATACAACTCTGTTGTATTGTGACAACTTGCTTGCGAGAATTCAATGACAGCTTTGACAAAGGAACAAAATAGCTATGTAGATTCCACCTCGACACAAATTCGCCCCACAGTCCCGGAACGTCGAAATTCGTTTGAAAGCTGGGAAATCTTTAACCCAACCGCACCCCCCATGTACAAATTGTGATGATATCATAAGTGTAGGAAAAAACACGCATCCATCTGTATAAACTTTATGTCTTCGCCCGAGCTAGAAAAAGGCATTGAAGTACCGTGTTGCCATGTTGGCGATATTTGTTTGGTTTCGATGCATGTCATACATTTTGTAGTCACGACAAAGGCAATCCGGAATTAGCAACAAGGATTCGTCACTTCGTGAAGACGGCGAAGATTGGTAAGACGTTTTTAAATGTGTAAAACAAGCTGAAGTAAAAACTGGATGCATGGTTCCTTGAAGGTGAAAAAATGTTCTCACACGCGAAATGTAATATTTCATTTATAAATATTTTAAATGTCATCCGTCGGCGATCATTGTACATTACTCTCTTGTGACACACGATAACTGTCAAGGGGGGACATTTTTCCACAATAGTTGGGTATAGAATCCATGTCTAACCCACATTTCTTCATAACTTTGCTGCAGGGTTTTGACAAGGTGTTCCTTCTGCTACCAATCGAAAATAGCGCTCCTCAAACTGTGCTCACGAATGCAGGCTAATGCAGGCTTCTGATTGGCCGAGAGTCAAAAAATGATGACATCATACCGACTATACAGACGGTATGCACTACTCCCCACCCATTAAGGGCTTCGCGCCAAGACGCTCGCCGTGTGCGCTTCACATGATTCTTCACTTCAGTGATGTCCCCCACCCACATTTGAAATGGGATTGACGTCCCTGATTTCAAGTGATTTGACTGTATTCATACAGGTTTGAATCGTGTCAATTTTACCAGGTTTTTACTCGGACTCGGACTCGACCAGTATGACTCGGGACTCGGACTCGAGAGAGGTGACTTAGACTAGGACTCGGACTCGGACTCGGACTCGGACTCGGACTCGGACTCGGACTCGGACTCGGACTCGGACTCGGACTCGGACTCGACGTTTGGTGACTCGAATACAAGTTTGCTATTAGTGCACATCAGTCATGTTGTCAACGTGAACTGGGTGTTAGTCAAAATACCTGGAAGTTAAAATTTGCTCTCACCAAGTGGACTATAAGCATGGCCAAACTACTTTATATATTCCTCGCCGTGACCCTGAACCAACTGTTAATAATTATAACCAATCACATGGACATAATCATTGAATCCTGACTCACCTGAAAACTAAGCTCTAGATCAAAAAGACAGTGACTCCATAAGCGCATACATGCAGGCATACACGTCACCAACTCTATGACATTCGAAGATCATCCGTGTGCCGTCTCAACTTAAAGCAGTTGCATGTCCTTAAAACTGCAGTCTTCTGTGTTTCCGTGGCAAACAAGCTGGCAGCAAGCGTAGGCGACTATTATATCTTTACAGTGACCGAAGCTTGGCTTAAAGATATCGACACTGCTGCTAAAATTGAACTAACACCACCTGGATTCAAGCTTGTTGATCATGCGCGTAGTCAGCAAGTAAATGGTGGTACTGCTTTGATTCTTCTGGATTCTATGCAATTAAGTCACAAAGATCTCTGTTAATGAACTCAATTCTTTGAATTCTCTGAGTGGATTATCGAGTTCAGTTCTTACCGACTGCGTGTTGCGACTTCAACAAGGTAGACATTACTAATCTAATGATTCACTTCGTTTTGCTGAGATCCTTGAATTTATGGGTCTCCAGCAGCATGTTGATAATCAGATTCGATAATCAACAGTCCACCTTGATTTCTGATCACTTGACTGTTCTGTGCAACTTGTAATTTGCCAAACCTCCAGGCTTTCAGCCTCTGGTACCGTGGTACAATAGTAGCATTATGGCTGCTAAAAAAATTAAAGAAACAAGCTGAGCGGAAATGGCGAGGCGCTGGAAATATTTCAGACGTATGTAACTAAGGAGCGTAGGAATGTCACCGACCATCTAATGAAACAACTCCAGGCGCTTGTTCTACTCCAGTTTAATTGATAATTCCTCAGCCTTGGCAAAGCTATTCACCAAGAAGTCGCCAAGAAGTTGTTGAAACTACAAACTGAGTCTCCACTCTCTCCATTTAACAAAAAGACTGAACTGGCCAATGAGATGGGACGCTTATTTAAGTCGAATATTGACAGAATCCGTGCAAGGCTTGATAGTCAATTCTCAAGTATTGGAGACCATGTTAGTGCATCTCCTTTACCTGACATTACTCCATCTAAAATGGGTATTATGTTGCAACATTTGAAAAATGAGTTTTATACATACAGTTTTATACATACAGTTTAACTGGTCATATTATACGCTTGAATTTGGTATAGGTCTGACCCCTGTAGCATTTTGCGTTCTGGAGATATACGAATATTTGCATATTTCCACTTTAACGAAAGTGCCTTTAGAGATACAGCCATAAGATAAAAGTTGAAAGAAATATGCTAAGAATAAGTTCTCTCTTGAATGCCTATATAGCAACAGATGTGTTTTGACATTTGATAAGTTATTGACATCATCTCTAATTTTTGTGATACTTAAAAAAACCAAAAAACTATAGCCAAAAGTTCTTCGAGTTTTAGGAGACGGGCCGGGGTGTTACATTTCCCCTTTCCTACATTTCATATGCACCAAGAGAATGGTAATGGTCTCATCGAATCTAATGAACTGGTAACTGTTTAGGACCGTTTGTATCCTATCAAACAGGGGATCGGCCGTTAACTGATCCATACGCATTAACGTACGGAAGTGAGATGGGGACATTTAAGACCGGTGAGTTAAATACCATGCATGCGTACCCTATCATAAGATTCCACAATTTCCCCTAAACGTCCAATGACTCTCAAGAATGCCCCCTAAAAGTGGCATAGCCTCCTCAAGGCTCGCCTCTTCTAAATTTCTAAACTGAATGTTGTAATCGTATGTGTAGGCTTGAAATTTCTTAACATGTTTCTCTCCAACACACTTTTGTAGTAGTCTTCTGGCGCAGCAGCCCTTTTAGGCCATAGGGCATGTGCCATTTATATGCTCAATTTTAGATTTTCGTGCAACAGCAGTGGGGACAAGCTAAAATTATCAAAGACTGGTTGAGTGTACACCCCTCATCAAAAATTTCAATATCCCCAAATATGAGAGGTGTACACTAATTTTTTAACGTGTAGTTGGTGAAAGTACATGTTAACCAATGGTAAATTAACTATATTTTAATGTAATTTTGACTTTTCCTGACCAATTTAGCAATTCATGCTAATTAATCTGTGGGGGACTATTCGGGGACTATTGGGGGACTGTTGTTCAAGTTTCTGGTGCAAAATACAGGGATTATTTTTTGAACGTATAGTTGATGAAAACCCATGTTAATGGATGGTACATCAAGTGCACGTTAATGCAACATTAACATTTCTTTTCAAATTGCATGATTTTTAATTTGTAAATGGATACTTAAATCTTCTCAAGGTTTTTGACTTCATTCAATAACCAATTTTAAGTATGCAATTAATGAAAGCTCATGTAAAGGAATGGTGCATCAACTATATGCTAATGTAATATGTTCCTGTTACCGGGTCAATTTTGTGATATTAAAGGGACACATTGCCTTCAAATGTCATGAAATTTTGCTGTTTGGAAATGTTCCTTATCTTTTATAAGAGTTGTTCATGCCACAAAACACGTATAATGTGTTGTAATTAGTGAGTAGTGATTACAAAAACAAAAAAATGGCATCTGATCCCTGACATCTGACCCGCGAAACATAGACTTATTTCCAGTAGTAAATACCACCGTCTAAATAATGCGCAAAATACGCTGTAAGAGTTTTTAGGCTGGCGCCGCAGCCAGTGGCCTTGTTAACCTATCAGATGATCGCCAGGTACCATTCTTTACCTCGCGACACATATCGCCAGTGCTGCGTGCCGTGTGCCACAGTACATCAAAATGGATCAACAGAACGTACTTCAACCAGCTGCGACTGGAAATACGACTGGTGAACATGGTCCGCCATTTTGTGGAGTCAAGAATTTGGTTCTACAAAATGGCGGACCGTTATTTGTCACGAAATTAAACAAAAACCACGCAATTTGAAGGGATAGTTATGTGAATCTTTATATATTCTACTTTAAAAAAGGCTTCCCAAAAATATCCATTTAAGTTTTATAGCCTAAATCGCAAAATCCAAAGCAATGTGTCCCTTTAAGCAATATTTTGTTAAAAATGTTATCTAAGCTTTTATGAGCTGCATTACCAGGTTTCAATAATTAATATACATGTCTAACAAGGCACATGAACTAAAAAAGACTCCATAATTCTATTTTTGTATTTTACTTATTGCTGAATGAAAAGTATGAAAGTACATAGTAGAAATATTTAGCCTGAAAACCATTGTTCATTTCATGTGCATTGTATACATGACTATGGACAAAAACTCAAAATAATCAACATGGACAAGTGGTTTCCTTTTAGATATCTTTTGTTTCCAGCATATATAATTACAAATATTCTCCTTAAAGTTTGCATAAAATGTACATTTATGTACTTGTATGTATCTCATCAAATGTGCAATGGCATAATTAAATTTCTCTCCAGTAGTATGATTATACTTCTAAAAAAGTACACATTATGCAACCTGTTTCAAACTATTGGAATTTACCAATGTCAAGTGTTCTTTAAATCCAAATTTATAAATGGATACACTTCAAGTAAGCAGAGTATATGTAGCAAAAATGAACCATGCTCAGATCCTCTGGTCATTTCACGCCAATTCTCTCCTGACATCTGATCGAAGTGTGCGTTTTCTTGGTGGCTCTCCTACATCTCCTACATCTTGGACTGGAACTTGCTAGTTCAATTCTGTTCCCTCATCTGCAAAATGACAAGGAAAGACAAAAAGTTGATTCAACATATTTTACTACATACAAAATAATGTAGTGACAAACTTTTGGGAAAATAGCGTCGGTAGGTACATGTAGGGACAACAAAATTGGAATTTGTTTTTATTTTCACTTGTAAGTGTAAATAGAATTAAATTAATAGAGTACGGGCTTCCCTAATAGTTCTTTAAACTATTGGGGGTAAACAAAAATAGAGTGAAATGACAATTGATGGTAAATGAAATGTTTTTTTTTTTTGGGGGGGGGGGGATCTAGGCCTATAAAAAAATTCAATCCGGAGGTTTTTATGGTCGGTCGGGTTACGGGAAACAAATATTTTCTTCTTAGTTTTTTCTTGTTCAATAGACCCATGTACTGATGACATAATCGTGTTCCATTATGGGAGCATTAGCGGGTCATTTTTTACTTGAATACTTTAATAGTCGTTATTGAATTACACTTGAGTGACAAAACCAAATATTGTAGTTTTGGGTATACCCATTCTAGTCAAAAACTGTAAAGAGGAACAATTTTGATCACTGAAAAGATTTGGAATTGTGTTGACAGCTTCCAAGAGTTAGTGTACACTTGGGCTAAAATGACCCCCTATTGCTCCCATCATACACCACGATAAACATGCCATGACCTCATCAGTACAGGGGTCTATTGTACTATAGTGCAATGAAAAAATACACCCCAAAACAAGTGGAATGGCCTTTCACCTTTCAAGTAGGGTTGGTCGGTAAATATAATGCCTTTTCTTATTACTGTACAAAGAAAAATTTGGGATGGTATTAATTTGTACTGGAAAAAAAATAACCATTTAAAACATAAAATTGGGTCGGTCAGGCCCCTTTAAAAAGGCAGTATACTAAAGTCTAAAGTGATGGCCGGATATGGAACTCTTTCCTATTAAAAATACAGCAGATAAAAATTCAAACCAATGCAAAAAAAAGACCACTTCATTAACACAACATTCTCCATTAAAGACATTCGCACACAGTTACCCACATCGTCGGTGGAAAAAATAGAAAAATATAATTTAGAAGGTTCAAATATTGAAAAGACAGTACATGTATATTGAAACTTTTTAATAGGGGAGTACGAGTCGACCCAAAATCGTAAGGTCCTATAGTTACTCGGACTAAAGTCTAAATCATGACAATAATGGAAAATGTTCATGATCAGTATTAAAGCGCATGTTTATCAAAATAAAATGTCAATTTTAAGTTTATAAATTACATTTTTGTACCCACCTGGAGCTGAACTTTTGCTTTCCTTTCTTCATATTTTGCTGATGTCACACAAGCGCCGATAACAACTATAGTGATAGCCGATATTAACATTATGTTGGTTATACAGCAATGCATGATTCTACATCACGAAAATCAATACCCAATTTCGTCGCGGTCTTGGTGACAATTTCACTCTTTGCTGTCGAATTTCAGCCACATTGTTGCAAAGTCGACAAATCGTTTCCAGATGTCATTACGAAATGTAATAAAATTGGTTTTGGCTGAAGGAACGACATGCATTACGCAAAATTTGGACGAAAATGCGGCAGCATTCGCCGTGGCAGTGTTATACACGGGCGCCGCCATCTTGGTCTTCAACCACATAATACGGCGATCGCGATTGGTCAATTGCTTTTACGGCTCATCGTACTCTTGTAACAATGCTGCTGATTGGCTGAATGTATGAGCTCAACATCTACGTTCACGCAATTGGAAAACAGAAAAATTATAGAAAGTTTTCGTTTTTTACGGCTTGATGTGCAATTTTTATCAATGGGGGATAATCAATTTCAAGATTTCTATAATATTTCACGAATTATCAGCTATGAATTAAGTTGTCCCTAGCATTGTTGCACGAAACAACAGCTTTAAATGGGATGTATTGCGGCCTACAAGTAGCACACATCGTGGCACTCAGTTCTCTAAGAGTAAGATTATTAGAAAAAACGTTCAAATTTCATCTGTTTATTTCATAAAATTTCATTCACATGTACACAAGTGCCATGGAATATTTGTCTGAAAGTTGCATGGAATTGGAGGTTGGCGATATAGAAGTAGAACCTTACGCTGGAGAACCTATGACATGAACATGCCGAAACTCTTGCCAGAGAGGACGACTCGGCACACGGGGTGCTTGTCCATGTAAATGTGCACAGCAAAACTGCAACGTGTCTTGTCGCTGTGTGACAGTTTGCGCTAAATTTTGTAAACAAAATCCCACAGGCGGGGTATCCGTAAAAGGGTCTATGTATTATGTGTACATTCATTTGGATGTATCTTGTTTGTATCTTGCTTGTAAACTTAGGTCGATAAAAAGCTTCAGGCTTATTTTGACCCGTCACTTCAATAACAAAATTATCACGCTACTAAAAGAGGGGTAGTGGCTGCAGACAGTTCTTTAGCAGCGAAAAAAAAAAACAGTTGATAGATGGAGCTGAAACAACTTTACTTGGTCGCTATTCCACTGGCACTTGTCAACAACTCGCTGTGTAAAACAATATTTCCGCACATCAAGTCTACATGTAATGTATAGTCAACATGTACAGTACATACATTACATGTACAGTACATCCGATCCATGTACTCGGTATGTGAATTGTTCATGTCATAAAAAGTAATAAGCGAATAATTCGTGCAAAACAGGTGAAAATTAGGGTTGTTTGAATATTTGTCGGGGTGTTTATTTCTTTGTTTCTTCGGTAGTCATCTTTATCATAGTGATGTGGGGATCTGTGCGCCAGTGGCGTAAACACGGGGAAGGAGTTCAGGGGCCCGCCGATTTGTATTTCTATTTTGTTTTGTAAACAAATTCTAAAAGGGAAAATTGTACACAAAGTGAGGTTTCAAATTTCAAGCGGTGTTTGGGGCGGGGGTATCCCCCGTTGAGAACAGTTCAAGATGCAGTAGTTCGTTGACAAATTCAATAATCATCCCCACTTTTCGACACGGATTTACTCGCCACTGGTGAAATCTCATTTCATTGGCGTATATTATTTAATGGTAATAACTGTTATTATTGTGTTTATTATTTGATAGTGTTGAAATAACTCTTATGATGTAACTTTCCATAAAGTCCTGCCGTCAAATGTAACACAAGGTCGTGGACTCAATATCGCCATCAGTATAGCTGTTTTACTTTGATTTGCTCATCATTGCACGCACAGCCGATTTTAGTCAAAATTTATTTCGATACATAGGCCTACAACTTTATTTTTGTATAGGAAGGGGCTGGTACATTATTTATTTTACAATTATAAATACAGATTTACTTATTTTCGTTTGGTTCTGTCACGGTACATTTTGGCGTTTGCCCGGCGGGTGGGTGGCACGGACTATGTTCGACTGTAGGCCTATCGTATATTTTTGGTGGCACAAACACATACAGAATACTTGTACATGCAGTATGTATCATAACTACAGGATCATGCATGCAGCAGTCATTGCAATTGTAATCTGATCTGGCGCGCGCGCCCTGTAGGTCAGCGCGCGCGCGCTCGTGGCATCTGCGTTCATCTCAGTTCGGGATTCAGTGTACAGCCTCAAGTCTGCTATGATCGTGACGACACAGCCCCTTTAATTACCTTTTTGAAGAAATAATTATAGCAATCGGTCAGGGAGGGAAAAAGCTGGTAAAATGTTGTAAATGTGTTGTAAAAAGTAAGAGTGTTATGTGAGAAGACACGCCAGTATTAACACAGGTAGCTGAGGATAGCCAGGCTACCGAAACAGAAGACGGGTAATGTTTGCAAAAAGGACCAAAAAAATGAGGTAACTCTGGAAGGTTTTGGCAATATGGAGGGCGAGTCAAAACGTATCCCGAACGTATCCCGAACTTGAGCAGAAGCAGCACCGTGTCGAAGTCTGCGAGGATCTCCGTCAACAGGCTCGGGATGACCCAAACTTTATGTCAATGATCATCAGCGGTGACGAGAGTTGGGTCTACGGCTACGACCCAGAGACCAAACAGCAGTCTTCGCAGTGGAAGAGCCCGCAGTCTCCAAGACCGAAGAAGGCGCGTCAGGTCAGGAGCGCAACCAAGAGCATGCTCATCGTTTTCTTTGACATTCGCGGGGTTGTGCACTGTGAATTCCTCCCCATGGTCAGACTGTCAACGCTGAGTTCTGCTGCACTGTTCTGAGGCGTCTGCTGAGGGAGAACATTCGGCGCAAACGGCCAGTGTGGCGCGCTGGCAATTGACCTATATCGCGGTCGAATCGCGTCAACGCAGCTTGTGAATTATTGTCCAATCACATCAATTATAATTCCACGCGGAACGCGAAAAATCTGAGACAAACAAAAATTACCACACAAAATTCCCATAGGGTTGTCTAATTAGGGGCGTGGTAAACTCGTAAACGGCGATAGGTCAATTGGGTGCTCCTATAGATATAGAATATAAAATATTAGATGGGCAGCGCGTACAGACGCGCCATTGTCCCCGTTCTCTCATGGACGCTCTACGCACTGTAGTGCGTGGGGGGGCGACGCGCACCGAGAGTGAGAACGTCACTCAATAAAAATAAGTAATCGAATTGAGTTTATTGAAAACATTTATTCACACATTGCGTCAAACAGATTAAAATTAATACAGTAAAATAATATTGGCTTCCCAGTCGTCTTTTATTGCTGTGACAAACTGTAGCACCGCAGTTTGAAACCATGGCGCTTGCCCATAGACTTCTTCGCAAATATAAATACCGCCTGGTTGAGACGTACGTCACAATGGTTAAAAGGGATTGTGGGAAGGAATGAGACTGCTATTTCCTTCCCACAATGCCTTTTTACCATTGTGACGTCTCAACCAGGCGGTATTTGCGAAGTTGTCTATGGCAGAATGCGCGTCTGTACGCGCTGCCCATCTAGTTTTTGTCAATTCTCTATCTATGGGTGCTCCAACATGACAACGCGCCTGCTCACAGCGCGTTGAAAACGCACGAGTTTCTCGCCCACAACAACACAATCGTCATCCCCCCCCCGCCCCCACTTGCTGGATTTGGCTCCCTGCGACTTCTTTCTGTTCCCCAAAATGAACTTCAAGCTGAAGGGTCGCCATTTTGACACTGTGGAGGAGATCCAGCGAGAATCGCAGATGGTGCTTGACGCGCTTACGGAACGGGATTTCCAGGGAGCGTTCTAAGCGTATAGCAGGAGCGCTGGGAGCGTTGTATCGCTGCACATAATCAAGCTGGGCCCAATTTCATGGCTCTGCTAACCACAGCTTTTCGCGCTTACGATCACCATTTTGCGCTAACAGTGCTAGCGGAAAAATTCTGCACTAACCCTGTAAGCACATAATCCTTAGTTACGGGATGTACGCTAGTCTTGGTTCCAAGACGTCCTTAGCGCGGTGCGACGTACAGCGCGAACGGAAGCGCCCTCTACCGACACACAAACACACGCCAAGGCCAAATCGCTAAGAACGTCTTGGGCATTTCGCAAGGGAGCGCGCGCGACCTGCTCATGCATAATTTAACAGGCGGGTCAAACGAATAATCGCGCTTGCGCACTGGAGGAAACTCATGTTTTAGTAATAACTTACTAGTCAGTTAACGTACCTTGTACGTACACACGTGCACACACGCGTACGTGTACCATGGTACTTACGTACGTACCCTCGGCCGGATGCGGGCCAGAGGGCCGGCATGGCGGCAGGCCGGCCAGGCAGGGCGGGCGGCGCGGCCGCCGGGGGTGGAAAGTTTATGCAGTACGGCACAACGGCTTCGGCGAAGCGGGTCGATGTTCGCGCGGCCGGTGGTCGCAAGATTGCAAGTCGGGAGTGTCTAATTTTGTTACAATCCATGAAAACATACTACATTTTTGTACATGTGTAATATGTTGAGGCAAAAAGTAAGCTTTCTGGGTTTATGACTTCTGACTAGCCCACCCGAACAAAGATACTGACAATTTGGGAGACCGCCAACACAGAGCAAGATAGCTCAGTTGGTAGAGCGCCGGTACGGTAACCCGGAGGTCGCAGGTTCGAATGTCTTTTGGGAGGGGGGGGGGAGGGTGTTTAATCGCGATATATAAATCAAACGGCTCATTTAATTAATTAAAGCACACTTTTTAAATTATTCATTTATATTTTACTGGGGGGGGGGGGGGGGGGCGATGAATGTTGGGTACATGTATGTACAGGCTGTTAAAAATAAAAAGCCAGAACCAACTTGCCCTGTACATGTACATGTAGTTCCACTTTATTTACTTCTCCCTTAGGCAAAGGGATTCTTTTTTTGTTTGTTGATAACATGAAGTTGATAATCCAGTGTTTTTACATTGCATGCCTTTTCTGTTTTTAAAGTAACATTATTCCCCTTTTCTTTTCTTGTCATTGAAGTGTTATGTCTACAGTAAGTACACGGAGATCGCTTCAGTAACAAAAACCTGTTAATTGTTTATTTGGTGGGGGGGGGGGGGGGGGGGGGGGGGGGGTACATGTACATACATGCACGCAATGAAAAGATAGCATAAGACTAGCATAAGACTGTTGGTCTTGTGCTGGTCTTGACTACAACACTGTACTGTACATATGTACTGTAGGTACCAGGGCCAATTTCACGGAGCTGTTTAGCACACAAATTTGCTCAAAATGAAAATGTATACATGTACCTTGATAAAAACAGGATTACCAGCTAAATGTGCATGTAATGTATATTGCATGTGAATGCTATTCAGATGTTATTTGCTTAACACGGAAATCACATGGAGTTTTGGCTGATGACCTGTTTTTATAATTACCAAGTGAGACATTTTTGTGCTTAGCAGCTCCGTGAAATTGGCCCCAGGACATGTACATGCTTGCACAGTTGACGCAGAATATTGTTTTCACATACTGCCTTTCATTAATGATTGTTAAAAAAATATATTTATCCACCATACATGATAGCGTAATTTTTATGCGCCTATCAATTGCTTTCCTCACCCCTCCCCCACGGGCTGGCCCAGGTCTTATGTGGGAGTTTGGTCATGTTTTTCAAGCCCCAGGGTGGTGATTTTGGTCACAAATTTTGACATTGTTTCCCCATCATCAGAAGTTAAAACCATGAGGTGGAGTGCCCCACCCATGTATGTCGGGATTGTCACTAAAATTTTGCCCCAGGGGTGGGGAGTTTGTCACTTCAAAAGTGACAATCCCAACATCTTGGGTGGGGCAGCCCAGGGGGAGGGGTGGGGGAAGCAATTGATAGGCGCATTAATTCAAATGAAAAAAAAATAACACTGATAACACCCAGAGACTCGATATTCCAATGTAACGAGAAACAATGTATTTTTTTCTAACCCTTTTTAGGTTATTTTTAGTTAATAATTCAGAAAGTTGAGGTTACCTAGGATTTCAATACTGTACTCTATTTCTAAACAAGTACATGATCATGTGCATGTAATAACACTTGAATTAATACCATAGTTACATGTACATGAACATTGTCATTTTTGTCAATTCAAATTCACAAAAGAAATTGTTGGCCAATTCAAGAAGTATAAAACCTTCTGAGCATTTTTACTAGGAAGTGTACGCAACCTGTCAAAATCCAACACTGTGCAGTAGACCCTATATGGCACATTCTTTAGACTTGTAACACATTTCGGCATCATACACATACATTTTTGTAGCTCCATGTAAAGTAATGGTGCCAAGGCGCTACATCAAAATACAATACAACCTGCTGTTGGAGTTTGTAAGACTTGTGGTAGTTACGGTGTACATGTACATGTACATGTGTACATGTATGTAGGGTTAATGTCTAAATCTAAAACTAAGACAAATTCTACAAATGAAACATTATAGCTTGCTACATGTACCTGCATTGCAAAATTAATTAGTGAAGGCATTTTGTAGAATCTTAATACTGTATTTACACTGCAAAGATTATTCAATGTTCCAAAATTTCAAAAATATCTCAGTAGTGGGTACATGTAATTCCACAATTCCACTGTACAGACAGTAAACCCATGCAGATTTTTTTCTGGAAAGTGAAATTTGTAACGTTGTCCCCAAGTATTGCATTTTAAATCCCACTGGCAAGCTACATGTAAATGTATTATAATTATTGTTCAAAGTCTTCGGAAACCACAGGGTCCAAAAGAAAGTGACCCAATGAGTATATTATTTTTGAACATGTGGCTTGCTCCAATTTTGTAACAGCAACATGGGGATTGATTACACTTTAATTGGCAACTGATTATTTTATTTGCATGCTTGAACATGTACAAGTACTGTGTTCACAGGTCATATCGATTTTATTTATAATACAAACACCACAAAACTGTCTACAAATGATCATTTAAAATACAATAAACAAAAAAACAATGAATATTGCATTTCCTGCCTTCATGGATGAAAAAAGACAATCGTGATTTAAAAAAATATCAAAACAAAATCTTACTTCATCTCGACCAGCAATATACATGTATCCAAAACATTTCATTTGCATCTGAATGGCTATGTATGTGTAATCACTTTGTTCTCACCAAGCTCAATACATGTAGTTTCAAATGACTTCCATTTTCTGCTGTAAAAATGGGAATCCTGGTGAAACACAGAACATGTACATGTATGCATCTCACAACAATTGTAGTAATTATTTTTTTCCAAAAGAGCATGCTCATTTAAATGTAGTGTACATCGTTTGCTTTTGCTATAGTTTTAAAAAAAAAATGGATTTGGGGGTTACATGCTAGCAAATACTGTTACGCTGACCTGCATAAAGTTTTGTACATACTGTAAATGCTACGAAAAAAAGAAAAACCCAAAAAACATTTAATTCTAGTAGTCTGGTTTTCTGACCCTACATGTACCTACAAAAAACAAATCTAATGAATTTATATACATGTAGTCGGGGAATTATCAGGTGGGGAAACTGCATGTACACTTTCCAACAATTGTTGGCCAAAAACTCTTGGGAAAAAAAAAAACATATCCCTAACCCTTCATGGCATTTTTGCTACATGTACATGTACATGTACATGTAGAACCCTGCCAGACGCATCATATTGCATACTTTGTCACATTGACTTGTCACATTGACTTGTGTGCAGAGTGCAGCAAAGTTGAGCTGTCAGCACATACATGTACATGTATGCATTGTGCTGCATCTGGCAAGGTTAGGGTTACACATTTCCAGTTATTTTGAAGAAAAAAAAGCACACCAGGTGCCATGCAGGATTTTAAGCATGCTTGAGACTGCTTTTCTCTTTTGCTTTGTCCCGACATAATATATGAAGCACTGTATACTCGGTGCTTTCAGAGAGCCGGTGTAAAAAAACCACATAGGCTTTATACTAGGGCGGGATTTAAACCCACGAATTCCTGTTTTTACTAGTGCAGACGTCTTAACCACTCGACCACCAAGTTTGCCAGGGTATTTTGTAACAATTCAGTAGTTTGGTTTTTGAATGTTTGCAAATGTTGGATACCACTTTTAAAGTGCAACTGCAACAGTTTGAATAAGTATTAAAATTAAATGTTACTGTGTTCAATATATAATAAATTACTTATTCATTACGAAATCAGGTTTGTTTTGCGTCTCAATCTTGTGTTATTTTAACATTTTCTTTCGATTTTCTGACAACTTTCCACAAATTGGCCGCTGGTGGAGCTGTTGAGAAATGAAAAAAAGTGACGTAGTACCGTAGAAAACTGCACGCGATGTTATGTGCATGTGTTCCCAGTAATACGTCAGAAATGAATATTCATTAGATGTAAATAAGCTTTGACGTCATGCTCGTTTTCATGAAACTGGGATAGACTCGCGGAAAGAAAGGCAACAAAAATGCATTTGTTTACATAAAAACCGGCATCAAAGATGGGGATCTCGACAAGTATTTGTTTTATTTGACATAGCTCTTCTCAATTAAATCAAAACCTAATAAAAGCTTGGAATTGTTGGAGTTGCTCTTTAATATGCACCTTACATTATAATGTATGTATGATTCGTTGATGTGTCGACTTCAGATAATTTTAAGGGGGAAAACAAGCAAATTAAATGTTGGAAACGTTGCAGCTAAATGACTAGGCAATTTTGTTTTATTCCCAACAGCACTTGAATTTTGCATCCTTGCTATTTCCAATTTCGTTTGTTTAAAGCAAAAGGACAGTCAAAGATGATGTTGATTGCGGAAAGAATTTTTTATTTATATCTTATTTTTATGTACACATGTAGACTGCATATTGTAGAATCAAACAGCAAATTGTTTCTGCCATGGAATACCAAAAAAGTGACTTTTGAGAGCTGTTTTTTATCAAGTCCCCTATAGTGCAGCACAGCCCACTGGTGCCATTTGTATTAAAGTCGTCACTGCGGGCAGCAAACAAATAACGTCATAACCTCAAATTTTTGCTGCCCGCAGCAACGACTTTTCGTCAAATGGCACCAGCGGGTAAGAGGGGACTTGATAAAAATCGCTCTCAAAAGTTTCATGTTTTGGGTATGTCATTGCCTTACATGTACATGTACACATGTATATCCAACCACTACTAGTCGCTACCGCTACTGTACACAACCTGTGCCTCTGCATATGCACCTTCATCTTCTGAGATGTCTGACAATGAAAAAGACTCTGAAACCCTATCAACATCAAAATCAACACAATGGTCATAGACACAAGTCTTGACCAAATTCCACACAGCCAAGGAAACATCTCTACGTAGGATGGCATATCTGTTTGCGAATTTATCAAAGTCGATTATAAAGTGGCACTCATTCACGACTTCTTTGATGGTGATGTCAGGCAGTCCACAGGCTATATTTTCGTCGGTATATAAGTGGCTGCTGCTATCAAGCAGTAATGTCTGCTTATATGCTTTCAGTTGTTTAAGCAGCTCAGATTTCATTTCCTTATCTACCACTGCAATCTGGCACTCTGATGAGCCGGCAGATGGGCCATGAAGCAGAGTATCTGCCATCTTCTGTTCTGGAAATGAGGGCTGAACTGTACAAGATTCACCATCACAGGTGCACTTCGCAGCACAAACGTCGCAACAATTGTGTTTCTCTATTTGTGTGCCGGAGTCTTCACTGGAAGGGAAACTATTCCTGATAACTTCTCTCCTGCATGTTTCTCCTTTCATGAATTCAATCATGTCCGCACTGGTCTTCAATCCAGCCGCAGAACCTGGATAACTGAATAAGATGGCGACACTCTGACCACCATCACGGCCTGCTCTCCCACTTACAATGTAGCTGCATCAGATCATCCAGATCAGTAGGATGGCCAACCAGGATGATTGTGTGCACACCTTGAACATCCATCCCCAATCCAAATGCTATTGTGGCAAATAGCACTCTAACCTCCCCGTCTCCACATGCAAAACTGTCAATGATTCTCTTCTGCACATCTGACTCTGTGTTTGTGTGATACATGTCAAAGAACCTGTGTGCATCTTTCGGGAGGACAGAACAGAAGAGTGAGTAAAGTTCACCGACGCATTTCCTTGACTGGCAGTACAAAATTGTACGCTCAGTGGAAATTCCTTTTTCAGCAATTTCTTCTGCTATCCAGTTGAAGGTGAGCTGAAAGTCCTTCAATTTGGACTTAACAACAACATACTTTATGTTTGTGCGTTCTGGGCTCTCCTCGATGAGAAAGTAGTTTCTAAGTGCTAAACTGTGCACGACTGTTTTTCTGACATTTCTGGTCGCAGTAGCTGTCAAGGCAATGATGCTGGTTGACCCTTTCAGCACAGAACGAAGCTCACCAAGCTGCCCATAGCACTTCCGAAAGGCACTGCTCTGTCCTGATGAGTGTCCCCTGATCAAAGCAGAAAAGAGGAAATGATATACAATCTGAAATATAGGAAAGGTATTTGGTTTTGTTCAGTTCGCAATTCGAATGTTATGCGCCTATCAATTGCTTCCTGATCAGCCTGCGATAGTGGGGCTAAAAACATGTAGTTTAGGTAATTGAAGTTTTAGGGTAAAAGTGTAGTGTGCATGTACATGTAGTTCTAGTTCACTAGAAAATGCACTGTGCGAATGACTGTCAATGAAATTTGGAGCAGTCTTTTCTCATTTAGGGTTTTAAATATTTTTTTTTTTATAGGAAAGATTTTACTTTCATACACACACCAAAATCGGTCAGGAACAGCTAATCTTGGAAAATAACCATCCCTCTGTGTTCAGAATGATATAAACACTTACCACAACATTTAAACTTGAGAATTTTGTTGGGAAAGAATGTTTGTGTTTTCTGTGTTAGATGTTCTTGGCACAAAAAATGGTCACTCAAAATGTTCACATACATGTACATATATCATGTACATGCATGCATAATGTCAATTTCTGCCTCAGATTTACAAATTCTGCTGACATAAATCTTGAACAAAAGATTTTACTTCAATACCACTCACCAGAAATCAGTCAGGAACTGCAAAATCTTGGAAAAATAACCATCCATCTGTGTTCAGAATTTAGTTGGGAATTTAGTTGGGAATTTTTTGTGCAATATAGGGGAAGAAATTTTGTTTTCTGTGTTAGATGTTCTTGGTACAGTGCACAGTGTATGTTCACTCAAATACAAGGTTGATTTCTGTCTCATTAAAAAAAAGATGTTGCTGACATAAATCTTGAAATAAGTTGTGCCACATGTTTGTAATCAATAAGGAGGCTTGAGGGTTGTTTGTTTTATAAGATTTTGCTGTTCATGATCCATTTTGGTGGGGGTATTACACTTTTTTACAGTAAAATCTTTCCCTTAGGCTTTGCTGTTCCTGACCGATTTTGGTGGGGGTATTCATGGTATTATAAGTAAAATCTTTCCCATGAATGTTTTGTCACTCACCACTTTACTTTGACACGCAGTGACTCTCATCCACAAACAATCCGTAGCATCTACTCCGGACAGATTGAAGTAGCTCTTTTCCACGTTCTGAGCAGAGTGATTCTGGACTGGCAAACAGGATTGAGAAATCTTCGGATTGTTCCAAAATGTGATCTAGAATATCAGACGTTATATCTGCCGACTTCAGTCCCAGATGTTCAGCACGATGGAACTGATCAACGGCCAGGGCTTTCAATGGCACGACGACAATAACCAGCGCTTTCTCCTGTTTACCTTCGGTTACTTCGTTCAACGAAATCTAAGACCAATGGAGCAGCTTGAAAAATTACACTCTTGCCAAATCCCGTTGGTAAATTAACAAACAAATCATGGCCACGTACAAATTGATGAATGGCACTGATCTGATGACTTTTTAGCTTTCCAAAGCCCAGTTTGTTTGCTGTAAAATCGATCGCTTGGTCCACGCGGTCAGACATTTTTTCAAACAAACAACGAATGGCTTGGTACTGCGCTGCACGTTCATACGTACGTACACGTAAACCCCACTGTCGGCCGCTATACGTCGCACCGCTAAGAACGTCTTGGAACCTAGACTAGATGTACGCATGCTCAGGAGCCAAAATTCCCCGCTAACGCGTGAAATACGCTTGCCGTAAGCACAGAATTTTCTGCTACAGTAAGCGGGGATTTTTTGCTAATGTAAGCAGAGCCATGAAATTGGGCCCAGATGTCACCAAATTACTGCAAATTACTGCCATTATATTACCCAGATCTGGGGCAGATTGCAATAATAGTCCAGTAAGAATTGAAAGGAAAAATGCCCAACCCTGACATTTTAGTTAACAACCGATTTTTTCTCTGAAACCTTTTAATATAATGGTTGCCATGAACACACACAAAAAATTCAACCATTCAACAATGCCACTGATCTCTATACACTGGATTGGCAGCGCAGCAGTGATTGCCTATGCGTGAATTGAAGCCACCACGCGGCCATCTTGCTATATTCAAAACAATGGCTGTTTTCCAAGCTCCAGGCTTCAGCTTCGTCTCCAACTTCAGCCCATTCACAAACTGCATGCATATGGATGCAGTTTGGCAATGGACTGAATTCGGAGACGGAGCTAAAGCCAGGGGCTTGGAAATCGGCCATTGTTTTGAATATAGCAAGATGGCCGCGCGGTGGCTTCAATCGAGGAGCTTCGCAGCCAATCCAGTTTATAGAGATCAGTGATACATGCTCATTAAAGCATGGAGGAAGGACTTCCTCCATGATTAAAGTTGGTCAGATACGAAGCAGAATTAAAGTAAATAGGATTGGAACATATTTTTTGAAAAACGGAATGCATTTCTGAAAATCGAACGTGTTATTTAATCTAATGCATTTTTAAAAAGAACGTGTTTTGAAACATCGAACGTGTTTTGTTACCACCCGAATGCATTTTCCAAAACCCAATGAAATTTTACAGACCGAACATCCTTATGTTTCGAATGCTTTTCCAAAACCCAATGAAATTTTACAAACCTGACGTGTTTTTGTAACTCGAATGCATTTCCCAAAACCGAATGAAATTACAAACCTAACACGTCCTCACGAATCGAATCGAAAGAAAAATGAGAATTTTTAAAAACATTGTGCGGTACGCTTTCTCTCAAAGACGGCATTTCAGACGAAACTGCGAATACCGCATTTTCAGATATTCATGAAAACGGTGCCTCTTTAAACGGCCGAACCCATTCTTGCAATAAGCCCTTGCTGAAATTGAGCGTGCCCAGGAAGGTGGCAATTAGAAATGAATTATGAATCTTAAAGAAAAATATGAATTTTTCAAAACATGTGTGGTACACTTTCTGACAAAGACGGCATTTCGCACGAAACTGCGAATTCCGCATTTCCAGATATTCTTAAAAACGCTCCGTCTTTAACCGGCTAATTGGAGCAAAACCCATTCTTGGAATAAGCCCTTGCTGAAATTAAGTGTGCCCAGGAAGGTGGCAATTAGAATTATAAAGGAAAAATATGAATTTTTCAAAACATGTGTGGTACACTTTCTTTTAAACAGAGGCTATTGGACTCTTTGAAAAGGGCCCTCTCGAAACGACCAATTATTTCATAAAAATGACAAACAAAACAACGCTAAACAAATATGTATCACTTTGCTGATACCTATTTTGACATTTTATGCACAATTTGTTAGTAATTTCATGAAATTTCTTGAAAATTCGTTGCATGAATATAGCGATTTCGTTTTAAACAGCACCTCTTTTTGTCGCATGGATTATAGTTTCAATATGCGGCTGCACTGATCGCATGAATCGCAGGCCCTATTGCGAATCGCCGGCTGAATCGCCGGCTGAATCGCCGGCTAGCTTCTGCCAGGTCATGCAAAGACTTGCTTAACGTCTTGGGCCAAGACTACATCCGAATCAAAGAAAGGTTCGGGTGTAATTCGGGTACTCGGCAAAACCCGGGCCGAACACTGTCCAAAAGATCGAATGCTGTTTAAATTCGGATGAAATGAGATGTCGGATGAAATACATGTGCCTAATTCAAAACCTGCGGCTGTTTTATGTCGGGAACAAAATTACATTCGATTCGTGAGGACAGTGGGAGAAAAAGCATTTCGTAGTTTTGAAGAAAATGACCCCTACTGACCATTAGGTGACCATTGGCCAAATTATGTTGACACCCTATTTGAGGCTTGGTCCAGAGATGTAACTGGTCAAGTTTGACGTTAATTCATTTAGATCAAGAGCGAATGAACCCGAATATTTACTAACAGAAATTACGGATTTTTAGTTGTCCAATTTTGAGGCGTCAAGAAAAGTCGCAAAGTAAAACCCAAATTTCTGCTAGCAGAAAATTGACATTTTAAAAAACAGGTGTTGCTACTTCTATCTAAAATCTAAATCTCTGTTAGCAGGAAATTGGAAAACGGGGTTGTCCACTTTTGGAGCATCATGATTTTTGTCAGTAAGAATTTGAGATTTTTAGTTGTCCACTTTTGAGGCGTCGAGATGTCAAAGTAAAATCCAAATTTCTGCTAGCAGAAAATTTAGTTCTTTAAAAACCGGTGTTGCCATTTCTAAAATCCTAAAATTCTACTAACAGAAAATGTGAAAATCAATGTCCACTTTTGACGCTCCATATTTCGACGATCGCAGCTTCGGAAATCCACTTTCCAGAAATGTATGTACATGTAGGTCAGTTTGCACTACATTAGCCCTACAAATAGGGCTGTCGGTTTTTAACTGATGTCTTTCTACTATGTACCGTACGCTTGTAGAGTAAAAAGACATAAGTTAAAAAAGGGAATAATTTACAGCCCTAAGTTGTAGGGCAATGCACACATACATGTGTATGTGTGTATGTGCATAATGCGCGGCCGGCCGGCGAATTATTTTCCCCAAACGTCATCCGAATGGATGCATTGTTGAGCGCCCTCTAATCGGGCTCTATAATACTTTTAATATACGTACGCACATGTTATATGGCTAGGTATATAATGCAATGAATTCTCGATGTCTGCCGAGCATTCCGATGGCGTAGTGGATACGGTGTTATACTGTGAGGTAGAAGATTGTGGGTTCGAGACCTCAACGTTACCAATTTTTTTTCTTCTAATTTCTAGCTTTGGATGATTTTCTTAAAGGGAAATATAGTCCGAAATCTCATAGCGTTAACCCCATTCGGATGTCGTTTGGGAAATTATTCGCGGCCGGCCGGCCTGTCGTGTTCTATAAGTGACGTCACAGGGTCACGTGATGCATTAGATCAACCTTTTGCAATTTTCGAGCGTATAAAGTGGGGGTAGGGGGGGGGGGCTCGAAAAGTGGTTAAAAAAAATAGCGTCAATTAGCCAAACAAATCACAAGAGAAAAACCAACAACAATGCCGTTTTTTGTAACAAACACAATTATTAAGACCAACATTGTTTTCTATTTCAGTGGCCCTTTAAGTTCATTTTAATTGTCATTCGTCATTTTTAACACACATAACAGTACAGTGTCGCTATAATTTAAAGACCAACTAAAACGCCCAATTTTTTTTGGACTTTTTTGACTTATCTGATAGTTTATGCGTCCCCAAAACTAATGTAACAAGTTTCATGATTCTGAAAAATCAAAAAAAAAATTTTGAGCCTTTTCTTTCTGAGCCACTTTGACTCGATTCAGAAAAGGCCGAGGTCAACTGCGTGCCGTATCGCGCGAGTATTGACGTATACGTGTAGAAACATATGACGTCACTGTATTATACGACAATGTTTTACGTAGAGTCTGTACGTATTTTTTTTGTCTAAGGCTAGTATTTACTTGCTGTGCTTTTTGCTCATGATTTAGGAGTAACACTACGATAAACATATTTTAAAGTGTTGACATCTTTGTGAGACACATTTAGAATTGGGGTTGTAGGCTTGTTCTTGCTGAAAAGCTAGTTATGAGTCATACTTTCCTTTGTTTGCAGTCGGCTTCTATTTGGACCTGCGCGGTGAGTTGTGTGTGGGTTGATGCTATACTCTAGTCTGGCGACTTTGCTTATGCAGCCCTCAAGGACCCGCACCTTCTCAGAACTATACACACAATTTCTGTTATAAGGTACCAGACTCAATCGCATGCAGCGCATGCGGTACCGTGCGTGTACAATGCATGTTGAGTCAAGCGAGCGTGGACAGGGAGACAGCCGGGGCTCTGGCTGCTCAAGACGGCAACCGCAGGCAACGTCGTGGTCTGGTGGTGCCCGTGAGTCCGGGGCAGGATTGGAATCTCGGTGCCTTTAGAGTTGGAATGGCTCCAGCCTTCAAACGGAATTGTGCCTTCAAACCCAGCTGAGTTTTCATACTAACACTATCATCTATACAGTCTTTGGCGAAATGTTCTGCACATATTTTCGACCATTTCGACAGCCCAAAATCAGATATTGTATTGTCTACAAAGCGGACCCACTGTCGCCTTTATGCTCCATTCAGCACTGGGAATCGCAGTAAGGTTAGGTCAGGGTTTTTGTCGCTGTTCCTCGTGCAACCCCCAACTACACACGATCGAGGCATAATGATTATCTCAGAACCATGCTCATACTGAAATAATATCAAAATTAGACAAAATAGACGGGAAAACGGAGGAGTTAGGTCGACAAAAACTCTTCAGCAGCATCAACTCCACGTACGTACGTACATGCATAGTGTTTGGCTGTAGCATCAACCGACTCTACACGTGTACGTCACGGGGTCACGTACATACATTTAACATACATAATGAGCTTTCGCGAAACAGGATAAATGGTTCAGAATAACAACCCTTTCTTTTTAAATAAAAAAATTTCTCTCGTCTGCAAACTAATCTCTATCAGTTAAAAGAGTATTTAAACTGTCGGAAAAGTCCAAAAAGTCAAAAAAAATTGGCGTTTTAGTTCCTCTTTAAAAAGGAAATGTCCCGGCCCGAAATAGTAAATGCAAGCAAAAGCATGAGTAACTTTTCAGTAGAAAGTAACGGTTGAAAATAGGAAATAAAACGTGTTGTATCCTTACACCCAGTTTACATATGATGTAGATATCACTGGTTGGGCTTTTGTTTTGTCGCAAAAGACTCGCCACCAATATTAGTCTTGGTTCCAAGACGTCCTTATCGCGCGGTGTGCATGTGATGTAGCCCGCACACGCACCCAGTCATGTAAACGGGTGCAATCGTGGACCTCCCATTGTTCCTCTTTTGTTTATACTCTAACTTTTTCGGAAGGCCTCCCATTGGTTTTGTACACGATTTTCAATCGTGGACGTTAGGTCAAACGTGGACCCTTTGTCTACGCTCGAATTCTTTTGTCCTAGGTCCACGATTGCCGGCATATACAAACTCACACACACACACACACAAAGGCCACATCGCCAAGGACGTCTTGGTACTTTCATGGGGAAACTGCGCGCGACCTGACATGCATAATTTAACAGGCAGGTCAAAAGAATAATGGCGCTTGTCTACTGGAGAAAATCATGTTTTAGTAATTAGCTGGCTAGTCAGGTAACATACGTCCTTGGCGATGTGGCCTTTGTGTGCTTGTGTAGAGGGCGCTGTACAATCATTAACATGTTCGTTCTGCAGTAACCGCCCTATAGAGGAATCCCACAACGACGAGGATCTCAATGTCACAGTAAACAACTCTATGCTGACCGTGCGCCTGCGCTGCCTTTTATGGCCTGATTAATTCATGCATGAATGAATGTGCTGAAAAGCGTTGTTTCGTTCGCACTGACACTCTCGCTTTCAACCCGGAAGTGCGCAGAAGGGGCTTATGTGAAATTCCTCTATAAGGGTGCACTACACTAAATAGGTCAAAAATGGCTGCGCCAAGCTGATTAGCATAAACTTGTAAACCCACAACATTTTTTGAATAATACATTTTGGGGGTCATGCAATTGATAGATTGTGTAATTTTGATCAGCTATTATAACCTGGGGGTTCTGTGCTTCAACTTTTGTGCAGACTTAATACATTTTGGCTTTAAAATTGGTCATATTTGGCTTGGCAAGTGGAGGGATGCTGTATGAAAAATGGCAGCTAGCCGGTTTGGGAAAAACCACATTTTTAGGGGTGGTAATCTTTGGGGACAATTAGCAAAAATTCCAAACGGCTACCCTTCCAAAAATTAAAAAAGAATTTGACAGATTAAGATTCAAACTATAATTTTTAGTAGTGACCTAATAACTGAGAGACTCCTGTATAAGGATTTTCTCACTGTGAAGTTAATGGATTTTACACTAAGGTCAATTGGAGTTTATTTAGTGTGGTGCACCCATAAGGACGACGCGTGGAACCAAGGGGTGCACTACTATACCCAGCACGATATGGGGCAGAGGGGTACCCCCTTTTTGTCCCTATACCCTATACACTCTCCAGACTATTGTTACCTAACACATCCCCCCTAGACTTCTGAAAAAAATTCCCGAGATTCCGGGAACACAATGACCAACACAAAAGAGGGGGGGGGGGGGGGGGTTTGCTCTGCCCCATAGTGCATCATAATGTGCACTACACTAATTCATGCCCGAATTTATGCGCCAGTTCATCAACATAAAATGTATACCCACAACTTAAAAAAGAGGAGTTTGTGTGATTGTGCGAGTGTGTAAACATAGCCCAGCATCAACTCCCTGGTTTCTGGGCTTCCATCTGTGTGCAGACTTGATAAAATTAACGTACTGTTGAAAAATGGGTCCTATTTGCCCGAGAAAGTGGAGAGATGCCATTTTAAAAATGGCTGTTGATCGGCTTCGGAAATGAGTGAGGTGAGTTTGTTTTGTGTTAATAATTGAAAACATCATTGGCTAACCCTCCAAAATAGAAAAGAAATGGAAAGACAAGAGATCAGACAATAAGTGGCATTTGTTTGTGTAGACCCCAGTGATGCTGGGGTACAGGTTATTGGGCCCTGAACTTTGTTGATTTTACACTGTTGTCAATGGAGCTTGAATGAGTGTGGTGCACCCCACGACTACACCAGTATCAGGAATACGCCTGGCCGCTGTACACCAGTCCAGACTTGGAGTACAATGTACTAGACCTGAACCTGACCGCGATATGGGGCAGAGGGAACTCCCCCTCCTCTTTTGTGTTGGTCATTGTGTTCCCGGAATCTCAGGAATTCTTTTCAGAGGTCTAGGGGGATGTGTTAGGTAACAATAGTCTTGGGAGTGTATAGGAACAAAAGGGGGTACCCCTCTGTCTCATATCGTGCTGGGTATAAGCGGAGCTCTCAAGAGTAACGAGTGTTACTTCTTAAAGGAGTACGTGGCGAAACTCCGCTGGTGGTTTCCGACTTTGATAAGAGCAACAATTTCACTCCATATAGATCTCGATGGAAGCATATTTCCTGAAATGCACGGTGCCCTCGAAAGTTGTTCAAACAGATATCGTAAATTTTTCAAAAAGGACCTATTTATAGCATGAGTATTCTCATCTTGATGGGGCATATTATTTAAAAGGTAGTAGGGCCAATACAACATTTGCTTTTGCTGTAATTTTCATAAATGAATGGATTCGGGGGTTAGCATTTTATAGCAAATACCGCAACACAGACCTGTTAAAGCTCTGTGTGCATAGATGCTGGGAAAACAAAGAGAAAAAAATGCTGCCGTAATCTAGATCCAGTGACCCTATACTAGACAAAACGGAGCAATTTACAGACGTCAGAGAATTATCACTATTACTAGATGGCTGGCTTGCATCCGTTCACGGATGTGTAACCAATTGCCGAACAAAATGTGGACTAAAATTGGTAAATTGGGGGCAGTTTTTAAAATATGTCAGTTTATTCTAACGATGGTCGGCCGACGATCGCTGAAAATTGATACAAAAATTCCACTTTTCTTGAAAATGACAGCACAACAGGTGCCATGATTTCACACGATGCTTCAGACTATTATTTTTACTTAAAGTCAAGTAAGTTATTTCATAATTCAGTAAGGGTCGAAAGAACCTTATTTAATTATCTTGTTAGAAATTATTCACGATATCAGCTTTCAAAACGTTTTTGGGGACAGCCTTAATGGATTGTGCATTGGACTTCGTACTATATGCCTGCATATGGAACCACTTTCTAAGACTTCGATGTCATCTTTTTGTACAATCACATCGTAGACAATCTGAAGGAGCTTGAGCGTAAATAAGAAGATGCTTTCAAGTCCTGAAAGTTTACCCATACACGTGGAAGTAACTAAACAACAAAACGCAAGTGTAACGTTGTTAATCTGCTAATGTTTAATAGGAATTCGGTGTAGAATTATATAGAAATAGAAGAAATAGATTGATCTTATGTATAAAGACAACATTATTAAAACATCCAACGATACAAGCGCATTCGTACAATACCTTATTCTCGGACACCAATGACGTTCCATATAATTATTGTGTGTCATAACATTTGGCAACAGAAACTAATTAGGCCTATTTAACCAAAGCTCTTAGACACCAGTGATTCTGGTCGCATGGCAAACTAAGTTGGGTGCCCAGATTTCCTTGGTTCAACCCATCTTTAAAATGACATCAATAAAAGAGCCCATGATCAATGTATATATACCTTTCCATCTTATTTGTACATGCCAAAAAGGAACTTAGGGCTGACAGTAACTTCAAGTCACATTTAGTTAAGCGGCTTTACCGTATTTGATTGTATTCATAATTGTATTCACCGTCCATTCACTACACATTCGTTACATCTAGATCTGTTGATTCAAATCACGTTAATCAAATAGTGCTGTATAAAAGGGTAGTGTTTGCATATTTTCTACGGAGTGATTGTGTGGTTCACCAGGTATACACAACAAATCATGGTTTCTGCCATAAAATGCATCCAACTTAAATAATGGTTATCAAGTTTGAAATACAGTGGTTGAATGAGAATTACAAAATTGACCATACGATTTAAACTCTCAAGAAATTTAGAACAAAACCAGTGCAATCCCATGTAAAATCCTGTCATCTATCTTTTCTGAAATGCAAATATAAAAGAAAACCCGACCGAATAATCATTTGGATACGAAACGCCTTTAATACCTTGACTTCAAACCGAAAGAGTGATTACCGGTGTTTGCGGCTCCCAAAAAGTAGGTCACAGCGCCTCAAAAATGTCACAAAAGGAAACTCGCTGAAACGCTTAAAACAAAGCATAAACCTTATGTATTTGAGATTCAAAAATGACGGGGTTTTATTTGCCAGTTGACAATGAGAAAATGAATAAGACATTCCATGAAAAAATGTTCAATAAACAATCCCGTACCCGGAGAATCCCCAATTACATAAACTGTTCTACAAAATTTTAAATCTACATACGCCTAGTCATAAAAATACATCAGCAAATCATTGGATTAGATTACATTGGTTCCATACCTGGCCAGCCTTAATATTCCGAAAATTCGTTCGTTAGGTATAGCCATTAGTTTCTTCCAGAGTTCCATTTATGTCCGAAACTTCCTGGACCCGTTTTGGTTACATGTATTATGTCTTATTACATGTTTTCAAAGGTTTTCGTAAATGTTCGCTTGAACCACTTGCCTGGCATGCCTGTTGTCGATCCTGAGTTTCCAAAGCGTCAAATCATCTTTGATTAACGGGATTCGGTAAGAGATTGACTTTGAAATCTTTCCACTGATGACGTCACTCCAACAGATAGTGTGCGTCATGATCTATTTTAACCATGGTGGCAACCAGACCTACGGTTTATCAAGAGTCGTCATGGAATCGTCAGGTCAGGGAACCAGACTATGCATTACTTTTTAGGTATATTCCGAGTGTATAGACCTTATAAGGTAAGCGTCCGAACCGCTTGTCTATTGCTATTGTCTACGAAGCCGTACACAGAGAAAAACGTTGTTTAAACTTTTAAACAACCCCAGGTTGTTCATGTGCCCTGCTTAAACAACCAGTTGGTTGTTTAAGAAGGGCACATGAACAACCCGGGTTGATTAAAAGTTTAAACAACGTTTTTTCTCTGTGATAGCTGTAGCTCTAGACGCCCATTTCGGACACGGCCTAAGTCTCGCGCATAAAGGTCACGATTGAACTTCCGGGCACCTCCGAGCCTATAGGACTTGTATGTGTGGTTGATTTTGTTTTCTATAATACTTTGTTTTTACGAAGATCTGAACCATGAAACGGCCATAAATATGCATGATAAATTCAAAATTAATTTTACAATATATGAAAACATGCATGACTGTCTAAATATTAAAGAAAAGTAGGAAACATTTTTTGACCTGAGCGTCAGGTTGCAACGTGATTGGCTCATTGTCGGGAAGAGAAAGCCCGGCCCCCGAAACCCCTGTACTGCATGCGCCCGCTGCGGACTATAGTGAACGTACGTACATATGCGACGACCGCCTTGTACTGCATGGTCTACGCTATTAAGACTAGCGCGTGAACCACCAGAACAATGGCGAATGACGTAGGTATGAAGTACTAGATTTTTCCGTTCTCCTTTTCCCTAATTTGATATATCACATTTTGTAAATTGAAATGAAAAATAATATTTTGCTAAAAGTTTTTATCTACCTTTCAAATCATTTCAAGAAAACAACTCGCTTTACACGTTGAAGCTCCTATTCGAGGTGCCCGGAAGTTCGGTTTCTCGTAAATTCCCGTACGTTCTCGAGGTACACGCTCTATTGACTGAAGAATGATAAATATACCGCGTTATTTAAAGTTTACAACTTTCTGTGTCATTCTTCATGTATCATTGTTGAGTCATAGAGACTCGGGTCTGCTGCTTGGGAAACCATATTCTGGACACTGAGTTGGGGACGTTTACATGCATGTTGTGCTAATTCTAAAAGTATGCTATTGCAAACAAAATAATACAAATTAAAAAAATGAACTTCATAAATAATCGGAGCTACAGGTAGATCCCAAAGTGAAAAGGGTAGCGACCCGGCTGCGAATTATTTCCCCCCAAACGACATCCGAATGGATGATTGTTGAGCGCCCTCTACGATACTTTTCATGTACGTATACGCATAAAGTAATGAATTCTCGTCGTCAGCCAAGCATTCCGATGGCTCAGTCGATATGTTGCAAGGCTTAGAGGTTGGAGATTGTGGGTGCGAAACCTCGACGTAACCGTTTTTAAAATAAATTTTGTTCTTCTAATTTCCACCTTTAGAGGATTTTTTAAAGGGAAATAAAGTCCGAAATATCATTAGGTTCGAATTCATTTCTTTTTTTCTAATTCGTGGCTCCGGAGGATTTTTTTAAAAAGGGAAGTAAAGTCCGAAATCTCATAGCTTTCACCCAATTCGGATGTCGTTTGGGAAAATACATTCGCGACCCAGCTAGCTTAATATGTAAGAAATGACACAAATTCATTCGTGTCCTTAAAACTTAATTGCAAAAGAAGACAAATAAACACTACAGGGGTGCTGATTTCTTCTTGTTGGTCACCTCTCTCGGATCCGTATCTGCTCCTGTGGATCTGTCGATCTTACTTGTCGGCCATGACATCACGATGTACATGACAGCAGCGCTGAAGACCCCAACCCCCAGTGCGAGCCCGTTGTATACCAGCCGGTATGAGTCGTTATCATACAGCAGACACGCACCTTGGTCACCGCACCACTCCTGCCACACCACGCAGCTGGAGTCAATCGCCAATCCGAATATCTGCCCCGATGGGATTATTCCTAAAAACAGAAGCATTTGTCATGGTTCATTCAGTCGTGTATCAATTAAGAGGGTATTTGGCTTTGTTTGTAAGAATTAAAAGTACCACGTAGCACTAAATGTAGAACTTTAACGTGGCAATCTCTAAACATAAATTTTTCCAAATCATATCTATGAACATACGTCCAAAGCCAATGCTGTAAGCTAACTGGAGTTTTACTTATACATTTTTCCATTATTTTATCCAAACATGAACCTACCTATAACCTGTGTTAAATAGGCCAAGGACAACGCGGCAAGTCTGCTCTCTGATGGTACAGAACTGCATTTAGAGAAAAAAAACTCGATAAGAAATAATTATTATTTAAAAAAAATGTATATGCGGGACAATACTAATGTAAAATTGCTACAAAAATTATTTATTCTGTCGTCACATTTTAGTGAACAATTAACAACAACGACAACAACAATGACGACAGCAACACAAAAAACATCAATAAAACCCCTCCCTCATGAAAAAGGTCTAGCTATACTACTGGTGTTCTCACGCCAAGTGAAATTATTATTAAATCGTTATGGCGTCTCACCGCACGATGATTATGAGACGCAGGAGATCGCTGAAAGTGGCCAAGACAAACACAACGGTCAAAATCATCAGGAATGGGACGGCGGCTGTACACTGAGTCCCACACGCGCCGTCTACAACGGGAGCTGGACCAGCACTTTCAGAAGAGTAATTTGCAGAGCGCAACGTCAGGCAGGCGCAGTCGGAAAAGCTGTCCTAGATTTTTTCAGAGGAAAATGAATACGGTGGAGATAAGAGTGAACTCTTAACTTGGTCATAAAACACGGTGCATCCAAGCAAATTATGGTTTAATACTTACGGGGCCTTTGTTGTATTTGCACCCGGCATGACATGTCGAGAAGTAAGTCAGGCCTTCATCGGAGCACACGGGAGCATACGCGGCCAGAGAACACGTGCAATTCTGATTGCAAGGTGCTTTCAAACCAGTCGTGGTAGGGCTACGCGTAATTAAATGACAAGAATATAAAAGAGCGTAACATGATGTTTGGATCTCGCAATACAGTTTTTTTTAAGTAGCCAAAGAACGACGGTGAATTGGTAAACAGCGCGCTGTATGTGCTCATTGACAAACATTTCCTCTTATCCGGAATATCAGATTCTCCTCGATCTCAACTTTTTAAAATGATTTCTGAAGACTCTTATAAGCTGTTCAACTATAACACAAAGCTCTGCAATATGACTATTTTGTACATAATTCAGTCATAATAGTCCGCCTTCCCTGGGTCCTTCCACCTGTACTTAATGCATACGGTCTGGTTTGGTGTTTCTATACTAACCTTCCCTCTCCATCGTAGCTTGTGAAAACGCCAGCCACTCTTTCGTTGCCGCAGCCGATGATCATGAGAAGAGCCATGCCGACCACACACGCCGTCAGTACGGCGCACGTCAGGCGGATTATACCACGCAGATTTAGGTCAAGTTTCTTCACAATGAAACCCGCCACAAGTTCCCCGATGGAGTATGCTGGGGCGAGAAGTACTCCTGTAGAAGAACACGCACTGATAGATTGAGTATTTTTAAAATGTAGAATTTATATAACAGCAACACCTACAATTAAGCACAAGCATTAACTTGTCCGAAAAAAATAAACTAAAGCTAAAAGATGATATTAACAATTAATATATCCTTATCTTAAATTCTTCAACCATAAACACAAGATTGAAATGATATAAAAAATGTTTGTCAAATTACTTTTACAACAAAAAGAAACCCAACATTATAAGGTAGGCGAATATCATTTAAAGGGACACATTGCCTTCAAATGTCATAACATTTTGCTGTTTGGAAATGTTCCTTATCTTTTATAAGAGTTGTTCATGCAAAAATGCACGTATAATGTGTTGTAATTAGTGAGTAGTGATTACAAAACAAAAAATTGGACGCTTACCCCTGACATCTGACCCGCGAAACATAGACTTATTTCCAGTACTAAATACCACCGTCTAAATAATGCGCAAAATACGCTGTAAGAGTCTTTAGGCTGGCGCCGCAGCCAGTGGCCTTGTGAACCTATCAGATGATCGCCAGGTACAATTCTTTACCTCGCGACACATATCGCCAGTGCTGCGCGCCGTGCATGCCACAGTACATTAAAATAGATCAACAGAACGTACTTCAACCAGATGCGACTGGAAATACGACTGGTGAACAACGGTCCGCCATTTTGTGGAGTCAAAAATTTGGTTCTACAAAATGGCGGACCGTTATTTGTCACGAAATCAACAAAAACCATGCAATTTGAAGGGATAGTTATGTGAATCTTTATATTCTACTTTTAAAAAAGCTTCCCAACCATATCCATTTCAGTTTTATAGCCCAAATCGCAAAATCCAAAGCAATGTGTCCCTTTAAATCGACATTCATAAATGCCTCAGTTAGTTTCACTATCCCTATTGGTCGAGAGCCTGTCACGTGGGTGTGTTTAAACGCGGCTGGAAGTTGTTTAAACACGGCGCGTCATAACCAGCTGTTCTCAGCAGATACGCAACAGGGAGAGCGTAGTAGGTGCGCGCACAAGATGTACTGAACTTCATAATGTAAGACAACGCTAATGCACGCGTATAAAACGCTACATCTCGTGCGTGTGCGTACGCGCACGCGACAGACAGGCGCGAAACGCCTTCACGCGCATGTGTTTTGTACTGAGCAAATGGGAGAAAAAGTGGGGTGAAAAAGCTTCGCATTTTGTCCTTTTTACGGGAGGTTTTTGCATTTTTCGTAAGAAGGCATTTAGAATGGGGATAAAAATGTGATGACCCGGTCTTTACCAGTCAATAATAACCTCGGAGGGTCGTGACCGCTGTTAATGGACCTCGCCTTCGGCTCTGTCCATTAACAGCGGTCACGCCCCTCCTCGGTTATTATTGACGTGGTAAAGACCGGGGCCCAATTTCATGGCTCTGCTAACCACAGCATTCCGCGCTTACGATCACCATTTTGCGCTAACAGCGCTAGCGGAAAAATTCTGCGCTAACCCTGTAAGCACAGAATCCTTAGTTACGGGATGTACGCATGCTCAGGAGCCAAAATTTCCCGCTGACGCGTGAAATAAGCTTGCGTAAGCACGGAATTTTCTGCTACAGTAAGCGGGGATTTTTCGCTAACGGTAAGCAGAGCCATGAAATTGGGCCCGGGTCATCACACTTTTATCCCTTAATAATAAGCCATTTCGGTATATTAAAGGTCAAAGGTTATTCGAACAAAATTGCTGACGTATTGTCACGCCATGCTACGCGAACGCCCATTCTGATTGAATTTAACACATGCGCGTTTTGCGACCACATTTTGCGTTCACACGCGCGCGTTAGGTCACGCGGCTCATTCGGACAAAATGTCATTGTACACATGCGCAGTTGAAATACCGAACAGGCTTATTCTTTAAAGGTAGAAGACAGTAGACACGACTGGCTTTTGCTGTAATTTTCAGAAATAAATTAATTTGGCGGTTAGTATTAAAAGCGTGCTAGCCAATAGGTTTTCCTGGACGATTTCGCAAGACTTGAATTCAATTTCGCGCTGATTTTTAGAACGACCAGGGGCGGATCCAGGAATGTTTGCAGGGGGGGGGGGGGGTTTCTGAAATTTGCCCAGAAGAGTGACTCCCAAAATGTTCCGCCTGTCAAATATTTTTTACAGGGGGGGGGGGGGGGGGGGGGGGGGGGCTGATACACTTTCTCACCGTTGGTGGCGCCATTTAACCTCTGTTTTGTTCTCACCAATAGGCAAAATAAGACCTGTATTTCCAAGGCGTAGGACCCTAAAGCAAAATATAAAAAATATAAAAAGCAGGGGGGGGGGGGTTTCGACCCCCAAACCCCCCCCCCCCCCCCCGGATCCGCGCCTGACGACGTATATCATTTTGGCAAAAACTAGCATTCAATTTCATTTTGTATCATTCAAATATATGAATGTGCATAACGTTTTATTTCAACGATTACAAATACGTGATTAGGCTTTCGGTTTGACGTATGCGTGGCCGGTTATTAAGAATGTGCAATCTATGTCGCAGCAATTCGATTTGTCATTGTGACACGGTCTAAAATTGAATATTCTTTTTCATTTCTTATCATTTAAATTCGCAAATTCTGCATTAAATTTAAATATAGTATATAGGCCAATACAATTCATGGTACAACTTTAACTGATTAATTATTTAATCAATGCATTGTAGGCCTAATTGATCATTATTGTGCTTTTTTGTATTGTTGGTGGTTCTTTGTCTTACAGTTTTTCTCAATCGCTTTAACACGGCAACTGCAACTAAAGTGACGATAATCAGAAGCGAAATTGCACCATTTAAAACTTTCCGTGGCTGTTGCGAAACTTAAAGTATTCTTTTGTTGTATTCGCACAAATTTCGGTACACTAGCAAATTGTTGCATCTTATTAAACGTTAGCAATGTACATTTCACACGGTTTTCATCCGAATGCATTTTTCTCCCAACTAAGGGCATATTGTGTTCAAATCGAAAGAAAGCAACGGTCTACTGGAATCATTCGCATGCCACATGCACCAATGCGAAGGACTTAAGAAATAAATCATTTATCAAATATGGGGTGGGGTAGGGTATAAAAGACCGCGACGTCGACGAGTATATTATGTGGCCTGACAGAAATGATCGCCTTAATCATGCATACAACAATATGGAAACTGTTACTTTCCATTTGCGGACGCATTTGTCTAAACAAAAATAAACTTTTTGGGGGGTGGGGTGGGGGGGTTATGAATGCAGATAATGAATTAAAATAAAGAAAACACATAATTTTGAAATGTATATGTTGTCATAATTTCTTCTGTTTCATTATGTTTGTCAATAGACGTTAGTGATATGTTGACAGTCTGCGCGATTTGACGGTGGTATGAGCTTTTGTAAAAAGTTTCTTGATATTCAAATACAATATTGTATTCTGGCATCAGTATTTGTAGTTTAAGTTAGCATACGAAGTGTTACAGGAATTGGGTTATTTGTTTTGATGAACATGTACGGGTTGCGGTTACCGTGTTAAAGCGATTGAGAACAACTGTAATTGCATTTTAATGTCTTTCTGTATTTCTTAAAGTTCTCTCTCATTTTATCAGTTTGATTGTCTACCATTATTTGATATTTTAGGAGGCCCATGCACCAGTATGTCAACTGTGAAATTTAAATTCGGCTATTTTATGATGCGACCGTGGCAAATGCTGAGCAAAGAAAGAACGATTTTCTTCAGCTTATTTTTTGGTATGTTTCAAAAGACTATAAGACCACCTGGTTTAGTTCCCCATATGTTACTTTTGTTAACAAATAAATGAATTCCAATGCTTGACCAGGCATGCATTAAAAATATATCAAAAAACCACTGCGCGGGAAATCGGCTGCACATTTAGCGAAATAGATTGATGATAAATTAAAAGGAAAACAGGATTCCGGATGTGCATTCGAATTCGCGCTAAAATGAAAAATCAATATACTAAATTCAGTGCACATTCGATCAATCGTACGCTGATTTTTGTTTACGATTGAACGCACCTTTATGGAAATACAATTATTATTTGTAGCACCGAGGGCGCTATTGCAAAAAGCTTTACGTAGGCCATTGGAACATGTGACCATGGTTTAACTAATCCTAGCCTAATTCTGTTTTAATGGGAGGCTTTTGAGACGCTGGTAGCCGCAGAGGAAGCTCAGAACTAGCCAAAAGGATTGTTATGGCCGTTTTCCAAACCCCAGTTTGGTCTCCGTCTTTGGCTTCGTTCATGCAGTTTGGCAATGGTGATGGAGCCGGAGACGGAGCCTAAGCCGGGGTTTGGAAAAATGCTGCCGACAGCGTCTTAAAAGTCTTCCATTCCATATCTCCATTGTGATTATTCGTTTTGATTGTATCGTCTTCTGATTAAAACATGCTCCCTTTCGTGTCAAGTTTTCTCCGATTTTGGCTGATCACATTACCTGTAAAAAGGTTGGCCGTCTGTCTGTCGTAGCCAAACTGTACTTCCAGGTACTTGGGGACAAACACACCATAGCCGTATATGATGAAATAGAAGGTGCTCTGGGACAGGCACGTCAGGGAACAAGACGGGTTCTTCAACGTCGTCCACACGGTAAAAACGAATTCTATGGCGGTTGGAATACATGTGATTAAGGAGACTAAACAGATTAGATTCAAGAAAATAGAAAACGTCTAAATCTGAAAAACAAAACTATTTTTACATCAAAATCCTTGTAGTTTGCACGCCAGTATCATCCGGTAAAAACGGCTGCCGTAGAATTACGGTGCAAAGTGCTATAATGAAACATAAACACTGTCACTTCACGTGATTGTCCCTTTAAAACAACCGTTACGTTGCTAATCTTGTAAAAAGTCGGATTAACCCAGTAATTTAAAGGTAGTGTACATGATTGGTCATTGCTGCAATTTTCAGAAATGGGCGGATTTTGGGGTTAATATTTTTTAGAAAATATCTTTTCAATGACCTGTTCAAAGTTTTGCGTTCTTGGATGGCGAAAAACGAGAGAAAAACGGCGTTCGTTTTCAACCGTCGGGCAGCAGTTAACTGGATTTGTTATAGCGCCCTCTTGTAAAATAAACCCAATTTTTGTAAACGGGATCGTTTTCAATTCGTCACATAACTAACTACGCGAGCCGACTGGTCACAACCCGTCGCTTCAGTACCGTACGCGACACACACTAGTACTATAATTGCAACCTTGCGCCCGTTTTCAGACTGTTAACCCATTTTAGACCACTGATCTCTGTACACTGGATTGGCTGCGAAGCTCTGCGATTGAAGCCACCGCGCGGCCATCTTGCTATATTCAAAACAATGGCCGTTTTCCAAGCCCCTGGCTTCAGCTCCGTCTCCGAATTCAGCCCATTGCCAAACTGCATTCATGTATGTAGTTTATGAATGGGCTGAAGTTGGAGACGGAGCTGAAGCCTGGAGCTTGGAAAACGGCAATTGTTTTGAATATAGCAAGATGGCCGCGCGGTGGCTTCAATTCACGCATAGGCAATCACTGCTGCGCTGCCAATCCAGTGTATATAGATCAGTGTTTTAGACGCATCGCGGACTAACTACATTCGGTCAATATAGGGCAGTATTTTTAAAAAGTTTCTTTGTTCACTTTGAAAACTTACAGTCTAGTAAGGTATATATTCAGTTAAAAAAATTGGAGGATTACCAATCGTGATCGTGTACACTACCTTTCACAGACGTTGCGGCCAATTTATATTTTATTTATACATTGTATATACAGAGTAATTAGCCTTCTGTCGTTTTACACGGTTTTGAACCGTATGACATCTTCATCCAACCGGAGGACAGTCTATACCACAGAAGTCTAATCCAATTGTGTCCGAGCACTCGACCAGTCATTAATATATGTTTTCCCGGCCAATTTCAACATGTTTTCGTTCATTTTAACACCTGGCTCATTCAATTTAGATTGAAATTAAATGATTACGCAGATCGTCATTCGACAATCAAAAATAATCATTCAAATTCACTATCCGAGCCATTCTATCGTCTTTTAGCTTCACTTGTGCCTTTAAAAGATGCATTCAAATTAAAAGTATGGTATTGTTCATTCAATTTTGTCTGCACCAGCAGTAAGGTGTTGATCGGGCAATTTTCATCAATGGGCAAACATATTTCACATTATAAATTGTACACAATTTGTACAAAAACCTCAGAGGAAATAGAAAAATATATCAATTTAAAAATCTTATTTATTTGAATGACAATTTGATGAAAATGATTGCCCATAAACGAATAAGAAAAGAAAAGCATGGTCATTCGTCATATGCGCACAGACGTTCGCTAAAGTGAATGCTTCAACCGTCAATGGAAGTTACAAAACTCAATGTAAGAATGCAACAAATGAAGTCTTGAATGCACCAAAACGAAATAGAATGCCCCTAAACGAAAATGAACATTATGAACAAAATCTTGGGTGCTTAAAAATTGAAATTGAATGCCCAAATAGTGAAAAAGAAACCCGAATTTGATCAGATGTGTAAAAACCACGCGAATTTGAATGACCAATAACGAAAATGATCAGAAAGATTCGCACATTGGGCGGGAAAACCTATAAACATATATTATTAGTATATTGGTTGTACAAATGAACTCTAGAACCATTTGCCGATCGACATGACATTTGGGAACTTGAAAGTTTTAGGGGTCAATTATTTACAAACTCAAATTTCTAGGATTCCAATGGTTACTATGACAACAAATTTTTTACTGTGAATTTGAGCTGTTTATACGGAAATGCATACACAAACATAAATTTTGAGGTTAAAAACATGGTTTCGGTACCTGAACAATTTGACTTTGGACGAATATCCAATGTCAAAGTATGAATGGATACAAAACTCACGTTTCTGTCCGTATAAACGTTTGAACATAAATCGAGTATTGCACTGTTATAACCTGTACGTACAGCATTTTGTACGTGGTTACACCGAACAGCAAAACGGGGGCAATATGATGGTCATACTACCCATTTTTAATCTTCTAATGAGAGGAGCTGTTGAAAATATTAATTGGCAAGAATTCCCATTTAACCTGGACAAACTAAGAATCATTACCAAGGCCTAAACTGGAGTCGTAGGGGGATTGCGAGTAGGCCTCGTTAGTTCTCGTCATTCAAAACTCTGTTCGCGTGTTCAATCAACACGAGAACGGGGTTTCGATTACGCCCTTAGTAGGCCCCTACGTATTAGGGCTTTGTCATCACTGATGAACCGTGTGACTGTATAATTTTATCATTTTACATGCGACGGTTAGTATACGCGTCACGGCTTTGTCATTACTAAAGAGGCGAGCCGTCTGTGCCTTCTATTTGCATATGGGTTATTCCATAAATGAGGGTACCAACTTGCGACATTTTGACCCAAAATGGAAAAATTCATGGAGAGGGGATTCATTAATTATTTTCACTATAACTTAAAGATATTGACATTCCTCATAAATTGTAGCCAAAATCAGGCATTTTTTACTCCAGATATGCCAAAATATCATGTCAAAACCCATTCACGGTTTCACGTGTAAAGGGGACACCAAATTTGTTTTCTGCTTATTTTTTTGATAATTTATGCTCAATGCGGTATGTTTATTTTAGAGTGTATTTTTTGTCTTAATACCCAGGATAACACATCAAGGTTTACTGTGAAAATAACTTGATTACACTAAAAATAACAATTCGGTGCATAATAATGCGTGTATATATAGGGACATCATTTGGTGTCCATTTACACGTGAAACCTAGTAGATGGCCCCAAAAATTAATATATTTTCAAGCATGCAATCTTTGTTCACACTTATCAAGTGGGGCATGTAATGAATGGTGATAGATCTGGATTTGCCAGTGAACCCAATTATCTTTCTTTTTCTCAGAAACATTACACAAATTTCCCGTGTAAAAGGGACACCAAAAAAGTGTGTCATGGTATCGCATTACAAGTGAGGACAGAAAAGAGGGTATAACAAAGGGAACAATACTGTCCTCACATTTATTTCTTTGTTCCGGAAAATGTGAGGACAGGCAAACTAGTGTAGTCTATGGGGATGTGTTATATAGGTTTTCCCTGGCCAATTTAAACAAAATTTAATTCAATTTAATACCCGACTCATTCAATTTCGTTTGAAAATGAATGCTCAGTTGAATCAGCATTCAACAGTCAAAAGGAGTAATTCCATTTCAGCAGTTAGCATTCACTGGCCAAATAAGATCATTCAAATTCATGAGGTCGCAAAGATCTTTCAATTTCGTAAAAGCCAGCAGCAAGAGGCTGGTCAACCATTCAATTTCATAAATTGGCAAACATTTGTCAATGTTTACATTCAAATTTGTTTCAGTGGTAATGTGCTTTCTGATTCGTATTATAATTCTACGTGGTCCGAACATTAGCAGAAATAAAGAAGAAAACATAAAGACCAGTGCAAACTATCACAAGGCTATAGCGAAAGATTTTGTTTTCATTTCAAACTTATCACCAAAACTTATTAAACTTTACTTAACAGTCTTCTAGATACAGGACAGGGTACAGGCTTTAACTTTAATCATGGGGTAACAAAGCAAAAGAAACAATTATTGCAACTAGAACAAAACACATGCATATGACGTAAATGAAATGCAAACAAAACGGAAACGCATCTAACAAAGAAAAACTAAAGTGCCAGTAAAAGAGCTATTGGCAGCTTCCTCGAATAAACAAACCATAACTCATGTTTTATTTATACGCACAGAATTTGAAATTCATTGCCCATAAACAAAAAAGAAAACAAAAACTAGCAACAAATTAATGTGCGCTTCGATGAGTCTTAATTTGATTTCATGAATTGTAGATAGGTAGTAGAAATTTAACTGAAGATTGGTGAAAATGTAGTCTTGAATGCCTATAAACGAAATAGAATGACTAAAACGAACCTGAATGAAAAGAACGAAATCATGTGTGCACATACACGAAATTGAATGCAATAGTAGCTAAAAAGAAACCCTGGTTTGATTGAATTAGGGGAAATGCGTGAATTTAAATGCATGTTAATGAAATTAAATTAATTTTTGATGAAATTGGCCTGAAAAAAACCTATATTAAAGGGAACAATGGAAAGTCCTCACACGTGTATAGCGAAACAAAAATATGTGTCTTGTTTACACTTGAAACGTTCGGGCTAACGCACTTCCAACCCCTTCTGCCGGAAAATGTTCGCAGGTAACTTTTGGTGTGAGTTATATTAAAGTTGTAATAAAAGACTGCCTGTATTCCCACTTTTCCCCTCATTATTTGAATTCCCACTTTTTCCCTGGTCAAATTCCGAATTTGCCCAGATTCCCACATTGCGTGTGATACTCATATTTGAGTATTATGAAAATAGGATGGGCCAATGAGTTTTCTAGAACTTTTATTAAAGATTGAAGTCTAATTGCGGTTCGTGGAATTGTGATTTATATACGATATGCGATCGTCTTTCTGAATATGGCTTTCTCATTGCTAAGAAGGTGAACAGTCGGTGCCTTTCCTCATTTACATGCGACACATTCGAAACCCCGTTTTCGTTTAACCCGCGAACAGTGTTCTCAGGTTGCCGATTTACGAACGCCATGTAGAGTACATCTGGGCGAAAATTCAAAATAGCAGCAGCCGTCTTAATACTCTGAATGAAAAGAAAGGGAAATTCACGATCTCACGAAAATAACTGACATTCTGGAACAGCAATATAAATTGCCAAATAGAGTCCCACTCTTGTAATCACGCACAGTTTTATTTTCTTATATAATTTATACTGTTCCTGGACTAAATGAGTGCTTCCAAGTTCACCAAAATTACTGATTATACGCCCTCCTAGGGCTTTGTCATCACTGGTGAACTGTGTGACTATATACTTGTATTATTATTGACGTACCGGTGAGGACAAAAAAAGAAGGTATAACAAAGGGAACAATACTGTCCTCACGTTTTTTCTTTTGTCTGGAAGGCGTCCTCACGAGTAAACGTGTGCTTATAGCCCGTTCTCACTTGAACGATTTTCTACGCGAATGCCGTGCGACTTCCAAATCGCACAGGGCTTACGGGAGTCGCACGGCAGTCTGTTGATGATTCGCACAGGTTGTAGGGGTGTCGTGTGTAATTCGGACGGGTCGCATGCCCGTGCGAGTTTTTTCAAATGTTGAAAATGTTCATACGGTTGTCGCACGGCAGTCTGATAGGTCGCACGGGAGTCTGAAGAAAGTTGCACGGCTCGGCTGTGCCGTTCTTGCTGCCTGCCTGCTTGCCATCACTCTTCTTCGGTGGCATCGTTGTGTTGTGCTGAATACTTGTTGACTGTCGAACATCAAGTGCAGTTATGAAGATCGACGCCAAAAGGCCCTGCTTTTATGCGATTCGCGCGGATCGAACGGCGCTTGTACGGCGGTCGCACGGCGCTCTGATTGGTTGTACGTCGGTTGTACCGCATGCGCACAGGTCGCACGCGAGTTAAACACAAATCGCACGGCGCTTGCGCGGGACTCGTACAGGTTGTACGGCAGTGAGTCGCACGGAACTTGAACGTTATCGGATGTTTCGGGAGAAAAAGTCGCACCAGAGTTGAACGGCAGTCGCACGGCAGTTGTACAAGTGAGACTGCGCAAGAAAGAAACAGGGAGATTCGTACGGAAATCGCACGGCTGTACGATTCTATTAGTCGCACCGCAGTTGTACAAAACATCGTTCAAGTGAGAACGGGCTATTTATGGGGATGGGTTAGTGTGTAGGAACAATAGAAAGTCCTGATCAGGATGGTGGCAAGAGTACTACTGTATCATTACAGATTACGGTTCTTCCTTTCTTTATGGGCGAACCGTCTGTGCCTTTTATTTGCATATGCAAGCTCAATACTGATCATTATAACCTTGTCATAACTAATGAGGTGAATCGTCGGCGCGGTGCCTTTGTCATTTCTGTGCGACGGTTCGTAGGGATTATATATAGGGCTTTGTCAGTAATAATAAGTGAGGTAAACCGGACTTTTAAATTCACACGCGTCGGCTCGTACGGATTATGTTATTACTAACGAAGTAAACCGTCAGTGTCTTTTGTTAGTCTGTTGCATTATTTTCTCTTTTTAGGATTTGTTTTTACCTGTAAATCTGGCACTGCCGTGCTTGGTATTGTACTACAACAAACAAGTGGGCAACTGTTGGGAGATTTAATAAAAAAGATCCCTCCCTCGCTCGATGGTGCCGGGATGATGCATACAATCCTCCACCCCACCCCCATCTTAAGGAACCTGATACATACATATTGAAATAATGACCACACATCCAGTTGTGTAGGATCCATAAACATTCATGCATGCTCCCCAAAGAAATTAATGTTTTTCTTAACCCAACCCAACCCCTCCGAGAAAAATCCAGTGGCCAGAACTATGTACAATTTTGAAACCTCTCCGTCAGTAAACAACGACTGCCGGACCCCCGTGTCCTACTACAAAAAATCCCACTTTCTATTGTGTTTCCATTCAGACATGAAACGTTATTAGAGAATGCCTTTGAAATCGCCCGCTGTTGATTATTCAAGAAAGGACGGAATTAACCTATAGTATTTTGGGACCTGGCTGTTGGCTCTCTCGGGAATAGGGAGGGGTACACAGTACCCCCATAATTCCCATGAATAAATTCACCTGAACTTTGGCAAAGGCATTTGTTGGCCGGTAATGTACAACACGGCATCAATGCACTGCAGTACGCCCAAGAGAACATTTTGCCCATTTTGGTCAAAAACACTGAGAATTTACGGCTCAGTTTATACGTTTTTAAAATGTACTACGTGTATTACTTTAAATTTACTACATGTATTACTTGTATGGTTATCTATTATAAGAATGCTTTTTGAGGTAACTGCCAGGGCCAGGGCGCTGTAACTAATGTTTTTGTCACTTTTGGGAAAAAAGTAGCTGTTTGGGTATTTTATCCCCAAATAGGACTTTTCACCGAAAAAACCGTAATGATGGCAATAAAAATCGCTAGCTATGAATTCGCAGTTCAAAACTGCCCCCAAATAGAAAAAAGTAAAAGTGCCGAAAAGACTGAATAATGGTAAGAAAATATTCGCCTTGATGGAGGCCATCTTTGATTCCCATAATGCATTGCAGTAAGTCATGTGACATTGGATATTCACACAAAATCTAAATTTGGCCTAAGGGGGCGAGTGCATGGGGGACTGGATGTTACAGTGGGGGGGGGGGGGGGGGGGGGGGGGGCGCTCACGGTATTTTTCTTAATAATACATGTACTACTATTTTCTCCGTTTGCGAAATTTTCAGGGGGGCGGCAAAGGGGGGGGGGGGCGACTATATTATATGGGGGACGTGCTCCCCCGCCCCCCTTTGGCTGCGCCGCTGAGTTCAGGTACCAAAACCATGTTTCTAACCCACATAATTGTTTTTCTTTGATTTCCGCATAAATAGCTCAAATGTTTCTTTTACCTTTAACATCCAAGCCTTGACTCCGTTTTTTAACGTCGTTACCCGCTCCATCTTCAGCCCCAGTCATCCTCGTTTCTTCCTCCTTGTCCAACGCAAGATGCGCTGACGACATACGCCGCGGGAAAAACATGAAAAGAGCGGACGAGAAGAAAAACAGGGCTGCGAGTATAAAGTAACCAAGCCACCATGCACCGATCCAGCCCGGGTCGCCCGGGCCGATGCCGAGCTCAGCCCAGTCCCCAGATCGGTGAAAGTCAACCCAGAGACCGATGAAGACAGCTGCAAGCATGACCCCTACGACTGGTCCCAGGCCCAAGACTGCATTGACGACACCTGGAATGAAGGACAGGTCGGCAGAGATAATGACATTTGAAGCAAGATATGGGACGGCGGGAACCCCCCCCCCCCTTTGTGTTAGTATCGTGTTCCCGGAATCTCAGAAATTCCTTTCAGATATCTAGGGGATGTGTTAGGTAACAATAGCCTTGAGTGTGTATAGGGTATAGGGACAAGGGGTGGGGGGTACCCCTTGGTCCCATATCTTGCTGAGTATAGATAATGAAATGCCAAAGAGACTCTAAATTAAAATTAATGTATTAACGACACTCTTGATAAATACACTCTAAATAAATAGGAAGGGAATCGTTTTTAAACTTGAAAGAAATATAATTACAATGGCCATCAGTTGGTTCCATTTTTGTTTCGAGTGCGATCTGTTATCAGTCTGTCTTTCTCTTACCAATATAAACAGCCGTGGTTCCGAGTGAAGTACAGTCGGCAACGTAGGATATCCCAATTGGGTATGCTGCCATGCCAATGCCTTCCAAGACACTGCCCAAGTAAAATACAAAGAGAGTCTTGGAATCAAGCACTGATGTTTTATTCAATGAGCATTCCTCGGAATGTTCGTTGGTGAAGCAAGATGAAACACTCTCGTTCCCTGCGTCCTGCGGAGAGTTGATAGCAGTGCCTTGAATGAGACCTGAAGGGGAGTAAGGCGTCTGCATAAACGACGTCAGGGCGTAGAGAAGTACGCCTAGGCTAAGCGATAACCCAGACATCCCAAGCAGGCACGGCCTGTGTCCGGGGGAGACTGTGCCGAAGTAAATGGCGAAAAGGATGCCCGCCACGCCCCCGATGCAGTACACGGTGGTCAAACTTCCAAACTGGGTCAGAGTGAACTGAAAGTGGGCTTCGACTGAAGTAACGGTCCCGGAATACATGCCAACATTGATGCCGTCGACGGCAGTGAAGATGCACAGCGCTAGCAGAAACGCCCATGGCTTGGCGAAGCGTTGCAGGAAAGACGGCCTCCAACTACAACAAATGCCGCATCGATCCTGCACCTCAGATGATGATTCGACCACTACACTCACGTCCTCTAGGTTAACACATGTAGACGATAGCTCCATGACGAAAACTGCTCTAGACCTTGGGTCCTAAAATAAGTAAAAAATCATAAACAGACGTTACCAAGGTGTTCATATGTGCTTGTTTGACAAAGTTAACTATTTCTCTCTCAACAGCAAAACTGTTTAACAGCTGAATGTCCCGTTTGTTATATTAGGTATCTAGCATGGAAAGGTACCTAAGCGAACGTTATGACCTATACAGGGTGTCCCAAAAAATGTCCAGGCCAAACCAGGCAACCTCAGAATCTAGATTTCGACAGATCCTGATGCGGGAACTTCTTACATGAAAAATAGTCTTTATTTCATCAAAATCAGTCAAGCCAATCAGAAGTTATTTTTTGTGCAGCAAGGTCAGCCCCCAACTAGGAGTGACTGACTGTGACTTTTATACATTTTTCATTCCAAGAAGATGTCCGTCTGTGTTTATAGCAGCCCAGTCATGAAGGGAATCTCTCTGATCGTTTCTTGAGTCTGAAGTAAACTCCCTGATGGGTAGATGGTCTTTTGCTGCATAGGCTCCAGGGTTCTGTTTGTTGATGCACCCGTTCATAGGAAACTTTGCATCATCACCACAGATAAATCGTCGTCGAACAGCAGTCCTCCGCTCTGGATCACCTGGAGCTAAGCCATGCCTGGTCTGGACTTTGTAAGGATGGAATTTTACCTCTGTTGCCATTCGTGAAAAGGACGACTTTGGAATGTGTAGTTGGTTACGCATGGATGATTGTCTTGGGTCGTCTTCCATGCTCGTGTATTAGCCAACAGTTCACAACTGAGCAGCGAGTCTTTATGGTCAAAACTTTCCATGAAACGCAGTATGTTGCCCAAACGATCGAACGTTTCCAGCAGAGATTTCCTAACAGGAACCCACCTGTTGGACGAACAGTCAAGCAAAATGTGGCAAAAATCATGGCACCAGCTTGAATCGGAATATGGAGAACAGTGGCAGGCCAGGGACACGGAGAGACAATTATTCCTTGGCACAGTTTCGAGCCAGCGTGGAAGATGACCCAAGACAATCATCCACACTTACATGTGTGCGGTCAGTGACCACTGATCACACTTTGAAAGTGTGGAATCCAGCATATTAAATGTTAAATCCAGCATTTTAAAATGTGAATTCAATGTTTAAAATGCTGATTCAACAATTTAAGTGTTAATTCAACATTTCCCCAAACTTTTTGTTGAAATTGTTGAATCAACATTTTAAACGTTGAATTAACAGTTTAATATCTGAATTTAACATTTCAAATGCTGGTTCAACATTTAAAATACTGGATTCAACACTTTCAAAGTGTGATCACTGACCGCACACATGTAAGTGTTGGATTCAAGTTTTTAGCGTGTGCACATTCCAAAGTCGTCCTTTTCACGAATGGCAACAGAGGTAAAATTCCATCCCTACAAAGTCCAGACCAGGCATGGCTTAGTTCCAGGTGATCCAGAGCGGGGGATGCGGTATTCGAGATGGTTCACTGCTGTGCGACGACGATTTATCTGTGGTGATGAGGCAACGTTTCCTCTGAACGGGTGCATCAACAAACAGAACACTAGAGCCTATGCAGCAAAAGACCATCTACCCAGGGAGTTTACTTCAGACTCAAGAAACGATCAGAGAGATTCCCTTCATGACTGGGCTGCTGTAATCACAGTCAGTCACTCCTAGTTGGGGGCTGACCTTGCTGCACACAAATGACATAACTTCTGATTGGCTTGACTGATTTTGATGAAATAATGGCTATTTTTCATGTAAGAAGTTCCCGCATCAGGATCTGTCGAAATCTAGATTCAGAGGTTGCCTGGTTTGGCCTGGACATTCTTTTGGGGACACCCTGTATAGCTATGACACAACATATTAGCGACATTCATTTTCATCCTTTCTTATGCACCAGTGTGTAAAGCCTAGCCAAGTCCCTCCCATTGCGTGCTTCCTTGTTATCGGACATATATATAGACAATTTACGGGAAAGCCAATTAGATGCCAAGTTGGGGTATAGGTAAGGTATTATAAGTCCTTCCAGGGCTTGCGTTCAATACGTAGCGTTCCATGCTAGAAACCTACTGAGCCAGTTGTGGTTCACACTGTAATCTTGGTCAACGGTAATTGTTTGTTAGTCAGCATTGCCACAAACCGTAGTTTTTGACTGGTGATTGATCAGCAATGGATGCGTTCATCAGTAGAACCTTGACATTTACAAGTGATGTATAGGTAATGCATAAAGGAATATCGTATCAACTTCCCATCGCCCTTTATACGCTATTCCGGAGGTCGCAAGGTCGAAACCCGTTCATGCCAGTTTTCTTTGTTCACTTTGAAAAATGTTGTATGGCACAACACATTTTGTATGGCACAAAAGGTTTACCCAAATCAAATAGCGCCCTCCTATTGTGTCTGCCATATCTCCAAAAGGCTAATGGATTTCATCTTACAAACGATCGAATAATGGAGGAAAAACATTTTGAAACAACAGAAACGCTTTCTACACTGTGCATCTATTTGGTCTTAAAGGTAGTGTACATGATTGGTCATTGTTGCAATTTTCAGAAATGGGCGGATTTGGGGGTTAGTATTTTATAGGAAATATCGTTCCACTGACCTGTTCAAAGTTTTGCGCACTTGGATGGCGAAAAAACGAGAAAAACGGCGTTCGTTTTTAACCGTCGGGCGGCATTTGTTATAGCGCCCAAAGGTACTTGGAAACTCATTAATTCATTATTATGTAAATCTAAAAACACATCAGTTCCAACTTACTTTATTAAAGATGGTGAAAAAATAGACAACGATCTTGATATATCGAACACTTTTAATAAATATTTTGTTAATATTGGTAATAGCATTGCAAGTGAGCTGCAAACGTGTGAACAAGGCTTTGAATCGTTTCTTGATGACAGATGCCCACATTCTCTATTTCTAAATCCAATCACTGAAGACGAAATATCTTCCGTTATCTGTAATCTTGCCTCCGATAAAGCCCCAGGATGGGATGGTATATCATCATTTATTATTAAAGAAGCGAAGAGTGCTTTAGTCAAACCACTAGCCCTAATCTTTAATGAATCCATTACAACAGGGGTTTTCCCAAACAAACTGAAAAAAGGTAAGGTAGTACCTATATTCAAAAAGGGTAATCAACACGATATCAGTAATTACAGACCAATCTCCATTTTACCTGTGTTCTCTAAAGTTTTTGAAAAGTGAATTCATAGTCGACTACTATGCTTCATCCAAAAATATGGATTACTATCAAATTCACAGTATGGTATCAGAAGTAAACGTTCTACTGAATTAGCAATAATAAGTGTATTAAATCTAATTGTCAATGCTATAGAAAATAAACAAATCTCCATTGGCATATTCTTAGACTTGTCAAAAGCATTTGATACTGTCAATCATAATATTTTAATACATAAGTTAGCATACATTGGTGTTCGTGGTGTAGCGCTGCAGTGGTTTCGAAGTTACCTGACGAACAGATTGCAGTTTGTAACATATAACAACACGAATTCAATGCAAGATGTAATATCATGCGGAGTTCCTCATGGATCTGTTCTGGGGCCATTGCTGTTCATCATTTATATGAACGATATCTGCAAGTCAAGTAATTTGATTTCATTTTGCCTCTTTGCTGACGACACAAATTTACTTTATAACCACCATGACGCTAATGTTGCTGTAGCGACAATAAACCAAGAACTTGTTAAAGTAAATAAATGGCTTTTATGTAATAAGCTATCGGTCAACTTATCAAAAACAAATTATATCATATTTAGTAGTAAACAAAATAAATATGTGTGCAGAAACCCAGTCACTATGAATGGAGAAATCCTTAATCAAGTCAAAAATACTAAATTTCTTGGAATACATATTGATGAAAACCTAACGTGGAACAAGCAGATAGAAACACTGTCCAACAAAATATCGAAAAACATTGGTGTTATGAATAGGTTGAAGTTTTTCCTGCCCTCAGAAATTCTTTTAACAATTTATAATTCCCTTATTTTATCATATTTAAATTACGGAATTCTTTCATGGGGCAGCTCGAGCACTAAGTGTCAGAAACTTTTTCTTCTGCAAAAACACGCAGTCAGAATAATAACGAAGTCCAATTATCTGGCACATACCTCTCCTTTGTTCTCAAAGCTGAGAGTACTTAAGTTTAATGATTTATACAGTCTTAACATAGGTAAATGTATGTATAAGTACAACCATCGTATGGTGCCTTCAAATTTCTGTAACCTCTTCACAATGTCTTCATCGGTTCATTCCTACAGTACTCGTGGTGCATCAAAGGGTGATCTTTATATAAATTACCATAGAACATCACTTGCAAAACAAAGCTTAATTACTCGGGGTGCTCTCCTTTGGAATAAACTAGACAGAAAACTTAAGAACACCACTAGTTTGAAAGTGTTTGCAAAGGAATTTAAAGATAATGTACTAAGTCAATATTAGTTCATATTACATAGCTTAAATTATCAATTGTTTATTTACCTATAAGATAATTTCTATCATTATATACTATTTAAGTCAAGTTCCGTCTTCTTGTCCCTTGTCAGTAGCATATTGTTACCAGTAATAATTTGTGTATCATTTTACATATACTGTCACTACAGTTTGGTCTCATAATATTTGTCTCCTCGTCCCACGTTTGTAGAAATACATATTTGTCCTCTGTCCTCACAGGGAGAGCATAAAAGCTTGCTTCGCTCTTCCTACATGTTGGTATTGCAGTGTATGATACTTGTTATATTGTTATATTAGATTACTAATTTAATTAAAACTACCAATTAAATGTATGGATGATTAACTTCATGAATTAATAATTATCAACTTACATGTATTTGAATTGTATGCCAACATGAAAAAATAAATGTGTGTGTGACTATACACAGACTATACACACTCTTGTAAAGTAACCCCAATTTTTGTAAATGTGATCGTTTTCAATTGGTCACATAACATGTACAGACGCCGAGGGCCGAGCGGAACGTCCAAGATCCACTGGTTACAACGCGTCGCTTCGGTACACTAAGAGTGCGCCCGTTTTCGGATTGTTAACCCATTTTAGACACAACACGGATTAACTACATTCGGTCAATAGAGGGCAGTTTTCCAACGATTGTTCGGCCAAACAATCGTTGGAAAACGATATAAATTTGCACTTTTATTTATTTATATATCTATTTATTTATTACATTTCTTTACCCAGGGTGTGCCCAAACAGTTTAAAACTGGTTTCCATTGGGGCCCTGCATATTATTAGTTAAAACTAAATATTTACACATTCATACAAAATATTTAAACAAATACAATAGTGTTTACACAAATAGAATCTATTTTCGGTTAACTTTTCAACTCTCCAGAAGCCTATTGCTGATTTACGGGATGTGCGAAAAACCCGCGAAAAAAACCTTTTAGGGTGAAAAACTAGGGGAAATTCCCATCCGGCTCCAAAGTATTTTGGCAACCAAGTTTATAACTCCGCAGATCAGCGTAAATGACAGAAATATCACTGATAGATGGCTTTACGTAGCTCCGATTTAAATGTACTTAAGGAGTTTATGGTTCTCATTTGTTCAGGCAGATTATTCCATATACTGGCACCACTCACAGCAAAACTTGTCACGTAGCATTCCTTTTTGGCGAAAGGAACTTTCAGTGCCATTTGGGTCGATTGTCGTGTTTCACGAATCACTGTAAGTGGTTTGAACAGATTTGTCATGTACAAAGGAGTAATTTTGTTAAGGCTTTTGAAAACAAGAATAGCCTTTTTGGACTGAAATCTTTCATTAAAAGGAATCCAATTTAGTCTGGCAAACATATCAGCTGAGGGGGTGAGGGAGGTACATTTAACGATTAACCGTACGGCTCTTTTTAGACATTTGTTGAGGGTATTGTCGTGAGATATGTACCTTCCTCCCCACACCGTACAACAATACTCTAAAGATGGCATAACTTAACTTACAAAGAGTGTGTGCTGGCTGCTTTGGGGAACGTAATCACGAATTCTGTTTAACACACCCAATTTAGACGAAACAGTCTTCCTTAAGCCCCATATGCACAGGGCTGCGACCTTTGTACCACCTATGAGCGACCACAAAATGGCCAGGACGCTCAATAGTCGCCTAAACCCAGAAAATCCTGTTTCTATGTAACTGCTCCCTTTTCGGGCATTTTCAGGTAGAAGCATCGCCCAGATTGACGGTACAATTTGCAACAGAACGCATCTATTACGTGGCGACCATTGGCCGACCATTGGCCGACCATTGTGCATCCATTCTGCAACCACGGCAATGCTTGTGCCTCCCTTCTGCCTCATTTGAGCCACTTTTGAGCAACCAACCTCCTCGGCGACCTTTATGCGACTGTTTTGAACGGCGACCATGGCGTCCATGGCGATGTCTGAACATCCTGTGTACCACCTTTGAACGACCTAGGCAACCATTCGGCCTCCTTTGAGCCTCCAACGGCGACCTGGCCAGTTTTATGGTCGCACAAGGGAGGCCCAAAGGTCGCCATCCTCTGTAAAGGGGGTATTACGTATTCAACATGTGTACCCCAACTTAATGTTTCATCAACAACTACACCCAAGCATTTACAAGATTTCACTTTTTCGATAACCTTATCTTGAAAACGACAGCACACCTGGTGCCATCATTTCACAGGATGATTGAGACTACTATTAACATACAGTCTAGTAAGGTATTTCGTAATAATTCAGTAAAAAAAACATATGGGAGGATTACCAATCGTGTACACTGCCTTTAACTTTTTAATACGTGAGATGACTTCTCTACACGCGGCACTGTTAGATAATGGGCGCGTCTGGTCCCATTACAAACATTGAAATGTATTAACTGTGTATCTTATCTTCAATCGATTTTTTGATGGAATGTCTCACTGGAAAGCTTATTTGGGAAAAAGAATCGCCGTGCCATACCCCAAAAGCATATTAAACAATTATAAACTAAAACAATCGCATTGTTTTTGCACATTTACTGCAAGAACACGTGTTGTAGTTGTACATTTTAATGCAATATAACAAGGGAAAAAGAGGGAAAATAAAACACCCAAAAATAGACCTACATTCAAACAGAACCGTTTTATTAGTTATGTACACTATCAACTTGTTTTCAAAATTCTTACGTGGCTGTATATATGCGAAACCCTTTTCAATTTGTTTTAAAGTATGGACATCATTCATTCATGTAGGCCTATACATTGAACATATATTTCCATAATACTTAACAGTCATACAGTAACACCCTGAAGAACAACAAATAATCCGTAAAAAGAATAGATTTGAGGGCAACATAAACAAAATAAAAATATTACACAACGATACACTATAATTATATAATACACTTTACACAATTCTGTGTTTTCAGGTTTAGCACCATTCCAGTAAAAACAAAATAGTATACATGTACACAAATACGCTAAGACTGTGCCTGTCAACTTAATTGTCTTTTGTTTCTCAAACCAGACAGCTGACATATTGCTCAGCTAGGGCAGGTGCTATTTGTGTTAAAGCCAGCACGGTTTTGATGTCTAGTTTGCTGATGTTATGCAGCTGGTGATATAATTAGATGAGAAAGTTGACACCAAATTGCAAGTACTGCATCATGGCAAACTACACTTCGCTTCCGTGTCGTTGATTGCCCGTATACGTATGTAATTAAAACTATATTATACATACCTTTTCCACACATTGACCACAAGTAATATATATATATCGTTTTTGTATCGTATATGCATGCGAATATAGGCCGTGTTCCAAGTCGTAAAAAGAGCTTCCTTCGTTACGTACCTACGGAGGATGATTTCTTTTTGGTTTGTTCAATAAAAATATATATCACAGAGAGTATGAGGGTTGTTCTTTAATAGTTGTGACTCTTGTTTGTTAATGAGCACTGCACGCTGAAACAGAACAATTTCGATTTTTTTCTAACGGAAAGAGGCTGAAAAGGGACTAGTCTGGCGCAGTTAACCATGTGCATGTGACGTCTGTGAGCCATACAATAGTCTCCATAGCGCCATTGTTTACGTAAATTCAGCAACCGTAGGAGACTAGCATGACTAGGAGAGAGCGATGCATGCATATCAGAAGAGAACGTTGACTTCGGCGATATTTCTTACAAATGTCGAGATGACAGAGCAGAATTAAAACTTCAAAACACAAAATCGGTGACAGAATGTATCATAGCTCTTGCAGGTTTCCTTAGTTTGAAAATATTTCCTTTATAGAAATACGTCAAAACAACGAGTGTATGAGGCCGTTTGTGTCATGTTTACTTCGGACAGCTGCTGGTTGTGCACAATTCACACCCTCCATTTTCAGGTAGCTGACGCAATGCTTTCAAGCAAGGCTGTAATGAAGGCGAGGTTATTTCTTCCTTGTCTTATCGATATATTGATGCAATGGTAATGCATGTTTTGGTTTATTTTCCAAACTCACACCGAAGACTCGGTCCCATGTATGCATGTACATGTATGTGAGGGCCCTAAACCAGGATTATTAGCAGAATTGCGGTGACTGTTTTATAACCTAATTATGCCATTCTTAATTCAGCTGGAACTGTAAGGTTTGAGAAGAACAGTGGACTGTGGCAATCTATTTCCTGAAAACTTGTGAATTAATATTGCAAGATAACGGTCAGTGTCCAAATTCTTTCCATTAGCTGTTGGAAGCGAAGTTCCAATTCAAGACTGAAAGGAGTAAAAAATTCAGCTAACTTAATTAATGAATAAATTAAAGGGCTAAAATCACTTTCCAATATCACTTCTTGTTTCAGTTATTACAATTAATAACAGATGAAAATATAGAAACTGCTGACAAAAGTTTACAAATTTATATAATAACAAATTTATTCCGTTCGGGCGCAAGAACATGGAACTCGTGTTAAGAACAGACCGCCCGAACTCAACTAGAGTGTCACCGCACCTTGTTCCATGACGTTTCAGCAGATTGTGCAACATGTATTATGCACCGAAATCTTTTTTCTGCCTCATCATGTCCGTCACCTCCGGACGTCGCCATTTTTGATTGCGCAACATCTTGTTTCCAGTCACTCCAATATATTGTTAACATTGATCGATAGCAGAGTATGGAATTCCATAGACGACAAAACTGCGTCGCGTCGTGCCGTCGCCCCGACGGCACGACGCGACGGCACAAAGGCTCCGTCGCGTCGTGCCGTCGCGTCGTGCCGTCGCCTCGTGCCGTCGCGTCGTGCCGTGCCGTGCCGTCGCGTCGTGTCGTCGTGCCGTCGCGTCGTCCCGTTGCCTGTTATTATATAATTTTATACAGGCCGTCGCGTCGTGGCGTCGTGCCGTCGGCCCGGCAAAAAGGGCTTGTGATCAGGGCCAATAGAGGGCGCATTTCACAACTCAGCACCGAAACATGTACAATGTACATTGTACATGTATAACGTTAGTTTTAATTGTCAATCGGTATACTTTAAATGAGAAAACAAGAGAATGTTTTTTCAAAATACATTTTTGGAGCGCCTACCCGCCTTTTTCAGTAAATTCGTCTTTTACGTTGTAGTTTGTTCGGCATAGTCCCAGGTATCATGAATGGCCACTGCCAGACATTTTTAGTGGTGGAGTGTGCCGGCCAGATGGTACCCCGAAATTGAGCTAGATTAGCTGGAAAGTTTATCCGATGATACCTATTAGAATGTTCGGCATAGTCCCAAATATCACAAATGGCCACTGCCAGACATTTTCAATGGTGGGTGTAACTTGTGCCCGCCAGACGCTCCGAATGTCCCCACCCCCAAAATTGAGCTAGATCAGCTCGTGCATTAACCCGATGAAACCTACTGGAAAATGTTCAAGTACCAAGACCAAGACCCAATCAAGTCCGCCGCCTCCATCTCCCTCGAGCTCCTCATCCTCGAGCATCCTATGTAGACAGGTTCTCTGGATACCAGTGACAACAGCTCTCTAGTTCTATCGCTGGAACTGGAAACACAACGTGGGCCTTCTACTTCCCAAAACTCACAAAACCACACCGACCTTACACCATCAAATTCAAACCACGACAAATTCAAACAAGTAAGATCCCTGGAAGAGAACGTCAATTGTCCCCAGGCAATTCAGACCACCACACCAACCCCCCCCCCCTATCTGGAAGTGAAAATACGCCACCCACACCTACATAGAGCTCTAACATTTTAGAGATCTTTCCGAGAACGCTGGGACGATCTCCAAGCAGTGGCGTAAATCCATGTCGCCGAGTAGGGGATGGGAGTGTTGGCGAGAGAGAAGGGGGAGCTGAAGACAATTATGACACTAAAGTTGCTGCTCATGATACCGTAATTTACCCTATGTATAGGGGACTTACGTCTAATGTAAAAATAATGCACACTTTTGTCCCTATGCCTGACAACACAACAGTGTATTTAAAGTTTTTGTACTGTTTGTCTTCCGTTTTTTATACATTTTGACTCTTGAAAGTTACAAGATAACACTGAAAGAACACCTGGCAGCAACAAAATGTATTAAACTTGCCCAAATGGGGCTAAGAAATCGGCAAAACAACTAATAAGTATCCGCCACAAACCTTAAAAACAACCCCGATATTGTAGTCAAACAGGCAGAGGCATGCATAGGCGTAGCCAGCGGGGGGGGGGGGGGGGGGGGGGGGGGGGGGGAAGGGGGTATTTACCCCCCCCCCCAATATTTTCAGAGTTTTTACCCCAAAATTTCCCACACAAAATTGAAACCCTGCACTCTATCTATACGACATACCTGTTGGTTTTTATTGTCGCAAGCTAGGTTGGTAAGTCTAATAACTTCAAAGTGGATTTTGTTCTCTTATAGGAACGGGGCCCGTAACCACACAATCGCCGCAAGATTAAAATGATTTCCTTCATGCTGCTGGCCCTAGTGTGCCCTCACTGGAAATTATAGTGCCCTCACTGGAAATTATAGTGCCCCCTGTTCCCCCACTGAAAAATGTTAGTGCCCCTGTGCCCCCACTGTAAAATGTTAGACCCCCCCCCCTGTGCATAGGCGTAGCAAGGTCATTTGTATTGGTGGAGGGTAGATGTGAAAAAAGGCACTCGATATATCGGGGCACAGGGGCACTAACATTTATCAGTGGGGGACAGGGGGCACTAACATTAAAACAAAATACCAAAAAAAAATACAGATAGATAACTAAATACAATTAAGACAAAGAACCAACAATAAAAAGAACAAACACATTAAGAATACAATTAGGCCTACAATACATTGAATAATTAATTAATCAATCAAAGTTGTATCATGAATTGTATAGGCCTAAGATACTGTGTTTAAATTGAATGCAGAATTTGCGAATTTGAATTATAACAAATGAAAATAATTATTAAATTCAGGCCTTGTCACAATGACAAATCATTTTGCTGCGAAATAGATTGCACATTCTTAATAATCGGCCACGCATACGTCAAACCGAAAGCCTAATCACGCATCTGTAATCGTTGAAATAAAACGTTATGCACATTCATATATTTGAATGATACAAAATAAAATCGAATACTAGTTTTTGCGAAAATGAAACCCGGATATACGTCGTTCTCAAAATCAGCGCGAGATTAAATTCAAGTTTAACAAATTCGAATGCACATTTTGGAAAATCGTCAGGTAAAACCTATATTAACTCGTTGCACCATACCAGACTTATATACTTTAAAAGCCTCTACATCAGGACTAGACCTACCTGATTCTCTTGGAATTATGCATTCCTCCAATCCTCATGAACTAAGTATTGCTTCCATGTGACTCACATGGTCTAGTGGTTAAGACATGTACTCTCAAATGCAGTAGTTGTGGGTTCGATCGTGGGTTCGAATCCAACCCGAAAAAATGACTCCTGTAGAATGCCATGGCCCAGTGGTTACGTGGGTTCGAACCCTGCCAAGAACATGGTGTTTGTGCCCTTGGGAAAGACACTTAACTATAATTTCCTCTCTCCACCCAGGAGTATAAATGGGTACCTGACAGGGTCGAGGCCAATTGAGCGCTGATATCGGCTGTCGCGTGGTCCAGGGCCTGATGAACGGGGTAATTGTAAAGCGCTTTGAGATCGTTGATACGATGGAAAGCGCTATATAAGCATAACAATTATTATTTTGAAGAATTAGTTGTGTGAGTCAAAAAGAATATATACACGATATTTTCATATGTACTTTTAGAGTACCGGTAACTCTTCCTGCTTCTTTTGGTGACATTTTTACTGGATTAGTTTTCATGCATGACTGCACAGGAGACAATTAAGGGGATCGGGTGAAATCTGAGTTGCGCCAACTGGTCAGGGCTGGATAAGAAAGAGACAATTTAAAAGAACACAACCATCGTCTAACAAAGAGACCAAAAATAATTTCATTAGCTTTTAAACCTCGTGTTTATTTAAAACATTTAAATTAAATTAAAAAGGAAATTAAATTCCACGGTGTCTTAGTCCTTAACATTTCCACCATCTCGTTCAATGCACAGCTGGGCTCGGCGCATCATTCCTGCAACAGCACGGCGAATCATCTCCCTGTCTTGTTTGAGAATGTCAATTTCACGAGTTATCCCTTCCTGGAGGTCATCCAGATTTGCTAGAGGCGTTGTGAAAACCCGAGCTTTCAGATATCCCCATAAAAAGTAGTCAAGAGGGGTCAGATCAGGAGATCTTGGGGGCCACTCCACCGGTTGATTCAAAGCAATGACCAGTTGGCGTAACTCAGATTTCACCCGATCCCCTTAATTGTCTCCTGTGCAGTCATGCATGAAAACTAATCCAGTAAAAATGTCACCAAAAGAAGCAGGAAGGGTTACTCTAAAAGTACATATGAAAATATCTTGTCCATATCAAAATTATACACTTTTAAAATTGGCCATAGTTTTATTCTGTAACAGAATAAAACTATGGCCAATTTTAAAAGTGTATAGTTTTTTGACTCACACTGTAGTATGGAACGGGGCTACGTCTGTAAGGGCGCCCCCTATTTCCACCAGTCTGAGGCGACGGGACGGCTCGACGGCACGACGCGACGGCTCGACAGCACGACGCGACGGCAGGACGCGACGGCGGGCATACTGCATAAAAGTAGCATAGGAACAGGCGACGCCACGACGCGACGGCACGACGCGACGGTGACGTCGTGCCGTCGGGGCGACGGCACGACGCGACGCAATTGTGTCGTCTATGGAATTCCATAGCAGAGGGACCCGACTTTTTTTGACTGCCACCTACGCCAAAAAAAATAGAGCTTTGAAGGATTTTTTAAGCCCGAACTTTTTACTACTACAAAAGACAAAGACAAAGACAAAGACAAAGACAAAGACGGTTCAAACAACTGATTTTATTTTAGCTTCATTTTAATATGGTTTGTATAGGTTTCTTGTTCAGGTATACGTAACGGTTTTCAAAAACTAAAGGACTTTTTGCGACTTAGCCCAAGTCCTAATAAGCACTTCGTTAGCATACACTTTGCGGCAGTAGCGTATCCAGCTTTTTGTGCCAGGGAGGGCAAACAACGTCTGTACCGTCTTAAAACCGTTTGAAAAATATTTCTTTTTGTTTTTCTGACGCCTCAAATTCCGCCAGGGGTAAAAGTCCCCCGCAACCCCCCCCCCCCCCCCCCCCGGTGAATACGCCATTGCTTTCCGGTCCATGACGACACGTGAAAAAGGTCTTGCGCATCATTACAACACTGTCCGGCCTATAGAGTACCAAAGTGATGACGTCAATCAATGCAATGTTTCGAACCAGAATGCATTCTAAACTGCATGTGTTTGGAACCATTGCCGCAGCAACTTACGTCAGACTTCGGTATGATCAGCAACTAAAAAAAACCAACGCAGCTTAGCAAATTAATTTATCGTGCATCCTTGAATGCTTTTCTGGTAAAACTTTTCACTTTTTTATTAAGTCGTTGCCATTTCCAACAACTTCACAAATTGAAGATTCATGTAAATCCTACAAATTCCCAAAAGATCCTGTTAATTCCCCCAAATTCCCAATAAATTTTCCACATCCCCATTAAAATTGACCACTCTGGAATTTTGCAACACCAGACTATACTGTTAAGTATGGATAGCAGATGGCAAGCTTGCACGCACACGTCGTTCGTTTCATCATGAAAGTCTTGACACGGGAGAGTTTGACTGGAAGTACGACTATGATTTTCTAAGGTTCGACTTGTGACTAAAATAATAGTCAACAGAAAGTACATTATCAGTGATTTCTAGACAAACGGTACAATTTCAATGGAAGGCAGCGTACATCACTATACATATTCTCCTTTGTGTGGATCTTTCCAGTGATTACAAGGACGGACGATTTTTGTTGCACAAGTATAGGCGAGTCAGAAAATGTATAGAAGTCAGAGGCGGTCAGCTAAGGCTAGGCCGAACACATGAAATGTACATGTATCTAGATGCACAAAATACAAAACCTTCAAATACCGAAAGGTATAGCTTTGGCGATGGTCATGGAGCAAAATGATAAGTTTCAAAGTGAACAAAGAAACTGACAGGAGCGGGATTCGAACCTGCGACCTCCGGGTTAACGTACCGGCGCTCTACCAACTTGTCAGTATCTTTGTTCGGGTGGGCGCTAGTCCACCCGGAGGTCGCAGGTTCGAATCCCACTCCTGCCAGTTTCTTTGTTCACTTTGAAAATGTATTCAAATTTACCTGGTCAGTTTCCCTTGTGGATTGTTTGACGAATTATAAGTTAAAAAGTGGTATCCTCATTGAGTGATCCCCACAATGTCGCTTCCCAGGTTGTATCGTAAAATTGGGTGTGATCCCTGGCTATACGGCATTCTGGGTTTATGACTTCTGACTAGCGCCCACCTGAACAAAGATACTGACAATTTGGGAGACCGCCAACATAGGGCAAGATAGCTCAGTTGGTGGAGCGCCGGTACGGTAAATCGGAGGTCGCAGGTTCGAATCCCGCTCCTGCCAGTTTCTTTGTTCACTTTGAAAATGTATTCAAATTTATCTAGTCAGTTTCCCTTGTGGATTGTTTGAAGAATTATTTGTAAAGATGTTACTAGTAACAATCCTGAGAAATGTTTCCGTTAGAAATGCTGTTATTTTCGAGAAAATTGTACCTGAAGACCTCCCAAAATGCAATGGCTTATTTCGATTTAAAAAATCAAATTAAGCACATAATGAACGGGCTCGAAACCATTGTTCAATCAGAACGGTTGTATATAATTTTCTTGTGAGGCGGAGAACAGATTAAGTCCACACTTTTACGGGTTTTATCACTGCAAAAACGGTGTTTAGCAATTAGACACTTTTCTAAACACTTTCTTGCTATCAGTTTGTAAACACGTTTACATACTAAAGATGTTTAGCGTATTGAGGGATAGTATTTAGCCATTGAACATTGATGTTTAGGAATTTGACACGTAGGGCTGTAACTACGAAAGCTGTTTATCTTTATACTAGTGTAGTATATAGACGTGGATAAATTCAAGTTACACGCGTCTTCATAAACACCTGAATTAAACAACTCTTACGAAATATCTTAAATAGTTGCTTAGTTATCCTTGTGTAACTAGGACAGTCTAAACTTATTGACAGTGGTCCCTATTGTTAAATACATTGTAATGTAGATAGAGGATTGCGCAACAATATGAACATATATGATAGGCCTCAGTGGAGAAATCTTCAGCAGGTCTTTACTTATGCGGTGGTCACATCTTACGGTCTTGAACGTAGTTGAACGTAGTTCATTTGACCGTAGTAGACCGTAGTGCAACTACGTTCAACTAGGGTGAGGTAGGGTGAAGTAGGGTCGAACTAGGTTCAAAATAGTCAAAAGAGCAAATATAAAGAACGGTTAAGTAGGGTGAAGTACGTGCAACTACTGTCGACTACGTTGAACTACGTTGAACTGCGGCCAAATCAGCTACGGTTTACTAGGGTTGAACTACGTCTTACTACGGTCACCTACGTCGAACTTCGGCCGAACTACGTGTGCACTACGTGCAACTATGGTCAACTAGGGTCAACTACGCGGCCGCGTCTGCGTAGTGCGGGTTGGCCACGGCGTGGGGACAGCCATTGCGCTTTGAGAAGTCAGAGAGACAAGACTGCTGTTTCTTATCTGAACTTGTCTCTTTTTTTGTCTCACTTTTCTACTTCTGACATGCCTGCAAGGAAAAAGAAGGGAGCCCCACGTCAGAGTGCTGCTGCTGCTGCTGCTGCTGCTGGGTGGGGGGTCTCCTGATTTCAAGAAGGGCAGGGGGGTGTTCTTCTTTTTTGGGGGGGGGGGGTTAAAAACATGACATGAGTTTGTGTGCCCCTGGTCATTTTTTGGGTTTGGTGGGGGGGGGGGGGGGGGGGTTCAACCCACTCATTTTTAGAGACGCTGGTTCTGCCATGGAACCGAGCCAGCTGGTGACGTCAGGTAGTGCTTTAGGTATAGCCTCTGCCTCTTTGCTTCCCTGCTGTCGCGGTTCCCACACTGTGGTTGGGTGAGGTCCAACAGGTTGGCATTGGCCCGCCAGGCACCATCGACGAGGTTGTGCTGAGCATCCTCCTGGTCCACAAGATGCTGGTCTGCAGCAGGGTTCCTCACCCTCAGGTAGTTGTGCAGGACGACACACGATCTCACTACGAGGGCTGCAGTATCCACATGGACCTGGAGGGTGGAGAGGAGACATCGGAAACGGTTGGCAAGGATGCCAAAGGCGTTCTCCACCACACGACGGGCTCTGGACAGCCGGTAGTTGAAGACCTGTTGGCCGTGGTCCAAACCGCGTCGAGGGAAGGGTTTCATCAGCCAGGTCCTCATGGCGAACGCGTCATCCCCTATGATGTAGTACGGGGTGTTCAGATCATCCCCTGGTAGCGGGTCTGCATCTGGGACACCCAGGACACCATCCTGCAGAGCTTTGCGGAAGTCGCAATGGTTCCAGATCTGGCCATCCGAGCTGGAACCCACGTCTCCAATCTGTGTCCACAGGAAGCAGTATTGGGCATCCACCAAGGCCATCAGTACAATGGAGTCAAACCCCTTGTAGTTGTGGTAGGTAGACCCCGAGTGGGGTGGCTTCTTGATCTGGATGTGCTTCCCATCCAGAGCACCAAGGGTGTGTGGGAACTGCCACTTCTGCTGAAAGGCCCGAGCCACCTGCTGCCACTCTTCAGCTTCTGTGTGAAGCTTGACAAACTCTGGTTGCAGGACCTCAACCAGAGCCTGACACACATCAACAATGAGGCCTGATATGGTATTGTGGGCGACCCTGAAGCCGAACCTCAGGTCTCGGTAGTAGTTCCCAGTGGCCAGGTACCTGAGTGTGAACGCCAGCTTTAGCACAGGAGAGACGGGGCGCCTGAAATAGGTGGTCTGTTTGGTGATCCTCCTCTCTATCCTGGACAGGATGTCATGGAAGGTGGCTACATCTAGACGCATGAACTGCTGGAAGGCCTGGGGGTCCTCCAGTTGAAGCTCTGTCATCAGAGCCTCATACTGGCCGTGGAGGGGTCTACGCAGCAGCCAGTCCCTGGTCCACCATCTTCTTTGTCTTCTTTCCTCCCTCCTTTCCTGTTCCTCTAGCTCCTCCAACTCCACAAGGTCTCTTGCCAGACCAGCAAGTTCCATGTCGACCTGACCCAAGTACTTGGCCATCCTGACTCTGTCACCCATTGTGTTTGTATTTAGTTGAAGAAGTAGAATTGAAGCATGAGCAGACAAGACTTCTGTCCTCCAGGAAAGGTTAGACCGACTGCAGGGACCATGTGGCATGCTGGCCCCCTTTTATATCGTCCAGGAACTCCTAAATTCAACCTTACTGCACCCTACATGACTCTACTTCACCCTAGTTAACCCTACGCGTTGTACTTAACCGTACTGTGAACGTACTTCAAACGTAGTTCGACCGTAGTTGACCGTGCCTCAACCGTAGTGCCGTGGTTACTACGGTCAACTACAGTTAACTACGGTCCACACTACGGGCAAGTAGGGTCAACTAGGGTCAACCAGGGTTAACTACGTATATACTAGGTTTACAGTACGGTATAGGCATTCAAGGTGACCGTAGAAATATTTTCAACATGTTGAAAACTTTTGGGCTAACTACGGCCAAATCATGGCTTTCCTCAAGGTCTAAGTACGTTCAGAAGTACGGTCCACTACGTTTAACTACGTTTAACTACGTTTAACTGCGACTGCTAGGGTCAACTGCGGTCAACTACGGTCACACCATACTACGTTCAAGTACGTTCAGGACCGTAAGATGTGACCGCCTCTTTAGATACTCTACAGCCATGGCTGATACCAAAAGGCAACGCAGTGACAATTTCACTACTGACGAAAGGATGGCTCTCGTTGAGACCATGAGGATCTATATTTCCATTATTGGTGACAAACGATGTGACACTAAAGCCAACCAGAAAAAAGCTGATGCCTGGAAAGCTATCACTTCAGAAATGTCCATCTCGTTTCCTGACCGTAAAAGCCGATCTGCTAAGGACTACAAAGAATTATGGCGGAGAATGAAAAACAAAGTGCAATTAAGAAGATTTGAAGCGCATCCATCCTGTCCACCTTTCTACCTTTCTGTGAACATATCTGGCTTCTAAATGGCTCAGAATACTCACTAAACAACCCCCGTACCATGTTTAAGAATTGCTATTGTTTGTTATAAACACATGTTTAACTCCAATGGTCATTTAAACGCGGCTAACTAAAATCAAGCTTTGTAGTACTTGTTTGAAGTTAGACACGAGGTTTAAACAGTGACTACTAACTTATACGCATCTAATGGCTTAAACAGCTTTCGTAGTTACAGCCCGTAATGTTTAGCTCTAAACATGTTTACAAACTGATAGCTAGATTGTGTTTAATTGCTGAACACAGTTTTTAAAGTGAACATGTTGATTCGCACTTATGAACACTACTGCAACTGTTTTATCAGCTCTGACAATGCCGATGATACATTTAATCATAATGCACTAGGCATCTGTGTACGTGTATAGTGTACACTGGTTACATAAAACTCCGACTTTAGAAGCTCCTGATCTCGTGCTCAGGTGATTTCATAAAATGCATGTTAACTTCGACATTTAGAGATAGCTTTCAAAGTACTTTGTGGACACGTACCTGCTTAACACGTCTTTCTGTAGAGTCTAACTTTGTGGAACGTCCGGCTGATGACACAACAGTCGTACAGTAACACCCTGAAGAACAACAAATAATCCGTTAAAAGAATAAATTTGAGGGCAACATAAACAAAATAAAAATATTACACAACGATACACTATATATAATACCCTTTACACAATTCTGTGTTTTCAGGTTTAGCACCATTCCAGTAAAAACAAAATAGTATACATGTACACAAATACGCTAAGACTGTGCCTGTCAACTTAATTGTCTTTTGTTTCTCAAACCAGACAGCTGACATATTGCTCAGCTAGGGCAGGTGCTATTTGTGTTAAAGCCAGCACGGTTTTGATGTCTAGTTTGCTGATGTTATGCAGCTGGTGATATAATTAGATGAGAAAGTTGACACCAAATTGCAAGTACTGCATCATGGCAAACTACACTTCGCTTCCGTGTCGTTGATTGCCCGTATACGTATGTAATTAAAACTATATTATACATACCTTTTCCACACATTGACCACAAGTAATATATATATATCGTTTTTGTATCGTATATGCATGCGAATATAGGCCGTGTTCCAAGTCGTAAAAAGAGCTTCCTTCGTTACGTACCTATACGGAGGATGATTTCTTTTTGGTTTGTTCAATAAAAATAAATATCACAGAGAGTATGAGGGTTGTTCTTTAATAGTTGTGACTCTTGTTTGGTAATGAGCACTACACGCTGAAACAGAACAATTTCGATTTTTTTCTAACGGAAAGAGGCTGAAAAGGGACTAGTCTGGCGCAGTTAACCATGTGCCTGTGACGTCTGGGAGCCATACAATAGTATCTTTTGCGCCATTGTTTACTAAATTCAGCAACCGTAGGAGACTAGCATGACTAGGAGAGAGCGATGCATGCATATCAAAAGGGAACGTTGACTTCGGCGATATTTTTTACAAATGTCGAGATGACAGAGCAGAATTAAAACTTCAAAACACAAAATCGGTGACAGAATGTATCATATCTCTTGCAGGTTTCCTTAGTTTGAAAATATTTCCTTTATAGAAATACGTCAAAACAACGAGTGTATGAGGCCGTCTGTGTCATGTTTACTTCGGACAGCTGCTGGTTGTGCACAATTCACACCCTCCATTTTCAGGTAGCTGACGCAATGCTTTCAAGCAAGGCTGTAATGAAGGCGAGGTTATTTCTTCCTTGTCTTATCGATATATTGATGCAATGGTAATGCATGTTTTGGTTTATTTTCCAAACTCACACCGAAGACTCTGTCCCATGTATGCATGTACATGTATGTGAGGGCCCTAAACCAGGATTATTAGCAGAATTGCGGTGACTGTTTTATAACCTAATTATGCCATTCTTAATTCAGCTGGAACTGTAAGGTTTGAGAAGAACAGTGGACTGTGGCAATCTATTTCCTGAAAACTTGTGAATTAATATTGCAAGATAACGGTCAGTGTCCAAATTCTTTCCATTAGCTGTTGGAAGTGAAGTTCCAATTCAAGACTGAAAGGAGTAAAAAATTCAGCTAACTTAATTAATGAATAAATTAAAGGGCTAAAATCACTTTCCAATATCACTTCTTGTTTCAGTTATTACAATTAATAACAGATGAAAATAAAGAAACTGCTGACAAAAGTTTACAAATTTATATAATAACAAATTTATTCTTGTCCATTCCATTCCATGAGCAGCACGTGAAATTTGAAAAAAATAACACTTCCAAGATATTTTCAATAAATTGATGGATTATATTTATGTAGACATTGTTAAAATGATAAAAAGGAAAATGTTTACTCAATCTAACACCCTTGCAATACAGGCATGATTTTACAAGAGGTGATTAGTCTGTCTGGCAACTCTCACCCCCCCCAACAAAAGTTTTGGTTAAGGGGACTGAACAAATGTTTCTGATGCAATGGTTTAAACATATTAATTTAAGAACAATTTCAACTGCTTTAAAAAGGTTAGCGGACGTCTTGTTCATAACGCATGCTGCTATAGCAAATGATGATTTTCAAGTTGTCTTTCTTTAAATTGTCTATTTTGAAAACCTTAATTAGCATTGTTACAGCATACCATTTCACATTGCTTTTTAATTGAAACCATGGACAGTGATAATAAGGTAGAATGACAGGCAACATGCGTGTACATCTGTATACATGTATAAACAATAAATAACTCGCTGGAATATTCTGATATCAAGCACAAGTTCAATATTTAAAGTGAGGTATTTGGTTTCGTTTTAAAATAAATTTAACGACACTAGAAACACAGTAAGCATATTTAAGCAAAGACATGTAAGATGAACAAAAGGATTACTAGAACAGTTCAGTTTCACTTCAATGTTTTGCTTTGGTTTTTATAATGGGCTATTAGAACTTGTAGTACTACATGTTCTTACACCAATCAGCCTCCTCGTAAAAATGTATGGCCCCTATGCAGCGAGTTATATTTTCAAAATGTTGTCAGGCATGGTTTCATGGGGGCGGGGGGGGGGGGGGTAATTGGTTCTGGTACTCGTTCCTTATGGCCTGATTTTCATAAAGTTCATAAAAATATATGTCTTTGGAATTATACTTAAATTGGTCAATAACATATTATCAGGAAAAGTTTAAAATTGCATTGTTCGGCTAAAGTTACCGCCCTTCCCCCATACAAGTATGCCTGAATTATACTTACTACTAAATGGAAGTCTTTATATCTTGTTAACAAATAATATTAGTCATGATGCCTGGCTTACAATTTTAATAAAGGTATGAAATAAAATATAACTTTGAACAACCTGATAGCAATTTTGAAATACTACAGGAGAACAGTTGTGAAATTTCTCTCATCCCACAGCGTGTATTATCTTTCATGTATATGCTGTGAAGTGGATGTTTTGGAATTATTGAGCAAATTGTATTTCAAAACATTTATTAAGAAATATCATTCTTTTCAAATGGCAACCAAATGCTTTTGAGGGCTGCTTGGTCAATACATATGCTTTTGAAAACATGCAGTAATGATTGGAGGATAATGAAGGGACACCCTTTACATGTTTCCTCAGTGAATCGAGCATAGCATTCCCGATGAAACCCAGCGCCTGTCAACACGGACGGGACATCTACAGTCGCCGCTATACTACTGCACAAGCGATTTCGGCGAAATGTCTGTCCAGTTGTTTCCACCTTTGCACACTGGGGCTGACTTCAAGCGAGTTGTTCTTGTTTGCTCAAGAACAACTCGTGTCTTCGTTCGTGTTCCGGTCGCTCGAACGGCCAAGAACGTCTGATAGCCCCATGGCATTGCATCTTTCACTAATAACCACGCAAAATGTAATGGCTGCGCCCATGCATGTACGTAATTCAAGTATTCGTTTCAAAACCTGAATTTCAGACGCAAAATAATTTAACAGAAGCACAATATTTAGACTGCATTTTTCCCTAGTTTGTTCAGAAAAAGCTTTTAAAACGTTTGAAAGGGAATTTTAGGCAGCTGTACGCCGACTTTTTATGCTTCGTCGGATCATCCGCCATCTTTGGTCGTCTTCTACGTCGCGTCAAATTACGTCATGTTCTTGTAAACCCCGACTGTCTGGTGGGCGGTGTGTGATCTTGTTCCGAGTGCAGTTTTCCAGGGTCGCGTTCCCGCCGTTCGGGCGCAAGAACAGGGAACTCGTGTTAAGAACAGACCGCCCGAACTCAGCTAGTGTGTCACCGCACCTTGTTCCATGACGTTTCAGCAGATTGTGCAACATGTATTATGCACCGAAATCTTTTTTTCTGCCTCATCATGTCCGTCACCTCCGGACGTCGCCATTTTTTGATTGCGCAACATCTTGTTTCCAGTCACTCCATATTGTTAACATTGATCGATAGCAGAGGGACCCGACTTTTTAAGTCCAGAACAGAACAGAACAGAACAGAACAGAACAGAACAGAACAGAACAGAACAGAACAGAACAGAACAGAACAGAACAGAACAGAACAGAACAGAACAGAACAGAACAGAACAGAACAGAACAGAACAGAACAGAACAGAACAGAACAGAACAGAACAGAACAGAACAGAACAGAACATGGTTTGTATAGGTTTCTTGTTCAGGTATACGTAACGGTTTTTAAAAACTAAGCACTTCGTTAGTATCACTACACTTTGCAGCAGTACCGTATCAGCTTTTTGTGCCAGGGAGGGCAAACAACGTCTGAACCGTCTTAAAACCGTCCATGAGGGCACGTGAAAAAGGTCTTGCGCATCATTACAACACTGTCCGGCCTATAGAGTACCGAAGTGATGACGTCAATCAATGCAATGTTTGGAACCAGAATACATTCAAAACTGCATGTTTTTGGAACCATTGCCGCGGCAACTGACGTCAGACTTCGCCACTTCGGTACTCTATGATCGACACATATATGATCAGCAACTAAAGAAACAACTACGCAGCTTAGCAAATTATTTTACCGTGCATCCTTGAATGCTTTTCTGGTCAACTTGTTTCTTATTATAATTCTTAAACTCAAGACAACAGTACAACTTCTCACTTTTTTTATTAAGTCGTTGCCATTTCCAACAACTTCACAAATTGAAGATTCATGTAAATCCTACAAATTCCCAAAAGATCCTGTTAATTCCCCCAAATTCCCAATAAATTCCCCAGATCCCCATTACAATTTACCACTCTGGAATTTTGCAACACCAGACTATACTGTTAAGTATGGATAGCAGATGGCAAGCTTGCACGCACACGTCGTTCGTTTCATCATGAAAGTCTTGACACGGGAGAGTTTGACTGGAAGTACTACTATGATTTTCTAAGGTTCGACTTATGACTAATATAATAGTCAACAGAAAGTACATTTATCAGTGATTTCTAGACAAACGGTACAATTTCAATGCAAGGCAGCGTACATCACTATACATATTCTCCTTTGTGTGGATCTTTCCAATGATTACAAGGACATACGCTTGTTGTTGCACAAGTATAGGCGAGTCAGAAAATGTATAGAGGTCAGAGGCGGTCAGCTAAGGCTAGGCCGAACAAATGAAATGTACATGTATCTAGATGCACAAAATACAAAACCTTCAAATAGCTTTGGCGATGGTCATAGAGCAAAATGATCTAAGTTTCAATCTGAAATACAACTATTTGTAAAGAATTTCAAAGTGAACAAAGAAACTGGCAAGAGCGGGATTCGTACCGGCGCTCTACCAACTGAGCTATCTTGCCCTATGTTGGCGGTCTCCCAAATTGTCAGTATCTTTGTTCGGGTGGGCGCTAGTCCACCCGGAGGTCGCAGGTTCGAATCCCGCTCCTGTCAGTTTCTTTGTTCACTTTGAAAATGTATTCAAATTTACCTGGTCAGTTTCCCTTGTGGATTGTTTGACGAATTATAAGTTAAAAAGTGGTATCCTCATTGAGTGATCCCCACAATGTCGCTTCCCAGGTTGTATCGTAAAATTGGGTGTGATCCCTGGCTATACGGCATTCTGGGTTTATGACTTCTGACTAGCGCCCACCCGAACAAAGATACTGACAATTTGGGAGACCGCCAACACAGGGCAAGATAGCTCAGTTGGTAGAGCGCCAGTACGGTAACCCGGAGGTCGCAGGTTCGAATCCCGCTCGTGCCAGTTTCTTTGTTCACTTTGAAAATGTATTCAAATTTACCTAGTCAGGTTTCCCTTGTGGATTGTTTGAAGAATTATTTGTAAAGATGTTACTAGTAACAATCCTGAGAAATATTTCAGTCGGAAATGCTGTTATTTTCGAGAAAATTGTACCTGAAGACCCCCCAAAATACAATGGCTTATTTCGATTAAAAACATCAAATTAAGCACATAATGAACGGGCTCGAAACCATTGTTCAATCAGAACGGTTGTATATAATTTTCTTGTGACGCGGATGACAGATTCAGTCCACACTTTTACGGGTTTTATCACTGCAAAAACGGTGTTTAGCAATTAAACACTTTTCTAAACACTTTCTTGCTATCAGTTTGTAAACACGTTTACATACTAAAGATGTTTAGCATATTGAAGGATAGTATTTAGCCATTGAACATTGATGTTTAGGAATTGTACACGTAATGTTTAGCTCTAAACATGTTTACAAACTGATAGCAAGATTGTGATTAATTGCTAAACACAGATTTTTAAAGTGAACACTACTGCAACTGTTTTGTCAGCTCTGACAATGCCGATGATACATTTAATCATAATGCACTAGGCATCTGTGTACGTGTATAGTGTACACTGGTTACATAAAACTCCGACTTTAGGAGCTCCAGATCTCGTGCTCAGGTGATTTCATAAAATGCATGTTAACTTCGACATTTAGAGATAGCTTTCAAAGTACTTTGTGGACACGTACCTGCTTAACACGTCATTCTGTAGAGTCTAACTTTGTGGAACGTCCGGCTGATGACACAACAGACAACACAAATATCTTGCAAAATGCAACGCTTGTCGAAAGGCACATCCGTCATTCGTACCCGAGACATAGGAACCGAGAGCGCCGCTACAAGCTAATTTTACGGTACTCTCATTGGACGATATTGTGTGTGACGATTTCCGGGATTGATCAGAATAATTGTTTTTGTTCAGAATTACATCATCCAGCAGTTCCAAGTATGGAATATTTACCCTCTCATCAGCAGCACGCAACAAACATAACATACAATGCAGTGATCTTTTACTGTTAGTTTTACCTTTTAGAGCTTTTCATTTCCAGCATGTGTACACGCTGCGACATAGCTGTGATTAAGGTATACTTTGTAGGAATCCTATGTAGTGCACTTCGCAGCTTTTCTAGGGGGACCATGAACAGGAAAAACAATAGCCGTCGGTACGACTGACGTCACACTGCGTTTTACCAAAGATCGTATATAGGGAAAGATCGGACACTGGGTATCTTTTTGCACAGCGCCTGATGAAACGATATGACGTCATTTTGTTCGACTATGGAGAAGGGCGCCCCTAGCGTTTGATAGGTAAACGCGTGCTTGCGGCTACAGTGAATCCATACGAGAAGTACAGCACCGGGTGTGAAATGCGAGCGGGATTTTCATTGATGATGAAAACAAAATTCACAAAGATGACAAAATGAAGAGACAAATAAAGGAATAAGTGAATGGATAAATAATATCACGGAGGTACCTCCATTATAATACATGTAGTTACGTGTTTTTTTTAGTGATATTTTATTTCGTTATTGAGGCGATGAGACGGGCCGATATGCAGTCAATTAAGTACTGAAGTTTTTCACATGTGAAAATCAGATTGAAATGTTCAGATATTGGTTTTAAGTTGGCAGGTATCAGATTTTATTCAGTCCTTATTTTTTTTAAAACGTATACAAAGAAAAAACATCTTTGTTGTAACGGGAAGTATCCATATAGTTCTTTTTAATTATAAAATAACAGTCATGTTGCACTTGAACGATTTAATTAAGCTAAACGAAGCATCTGAAAAATATACGAAATCAAACTTTGCTCCACTCGAGAAGTGTTTATTTTTGTCAATGGTTTCACTGGTAATACTTATAAACTTCTACTTTAGACAGTCAGTAACAAAGTAAGACACACCCAGTAATATGATTTTGAAAACAAAATCTGTTTTTATTATATCATTGAAGATGAATAAAATTGCAATAAATAAATATTAGGGCAAATAGTTTCTTTTTCTATTTTGAAATAAATAATTTTCTGACAAAGAATTTAGTTTTGTGCCACATGTACAGTTATTTTTGTTTTTAATGATATTTGCAAAAGGTGGCTCTCCAGACGTGAATATCTTAAATTCAGAATTAATAAATAAATGAATAAATAACGAAAGAAAGAAAGTAAGAAAAAAGGAGGGAGAAACATTTAGGTGTCATTTAGTGCAATTAATTCAGTGCGGAGCACCAAGTCTTCGTGTTTTCTCCATTGTGAACTACAAAAAACGCTTCGGTTGGTCGCAAGTTTTACCTACCAAAGGTATGAGGGCGCCCTTCACCATGAGCAACTACTTCCTGTTTCACTTTTTCAGCGGAGTGTCCGATCTTTCCCTTCTACGATCTTTGGTTTTTACCAAATTTGGAGGAATCTGGAAAGATTATACGCGCCATGTTTTGGCTTATCCATGTTAGGGACCTAAATAATGAATTAATAATTTAATAACAATTTATTGAATTTATATTGCGCTTTCTCCAGCACCAGCCTGTTCGAGGTCGCATTACATCAAAATTCATGATTAAAAATGATACAAGAGCCATTAAAAATACATTAAAATTCCTAAATAAAAGTAAAGGTACACACACAAAAAGTAGCGGTACACACGAACACGATAACATAACCTGATGAAAGTAAAACATTACCACGAATAAGCAAAAATTAGCGTAAATTCAAATTTAAATGAAAAACGCATTACACATCACCAAAATGCATTCCTAAAAATGAAGGTTTTAATTTGACTAATTTACAGACATTGTGAGTTCAAATTGCGGGAATAGAGTTTTAGTTTATTCGAAAAATTATAATAGGTGCAGCTGCAGTGACGTATCCACCTTTTTGTGCCAGGGAGGACAAACAACGTCTGAACTGTCTTAAAACCATCTTAAAAACACCTTCTTTTTGTTTTTTATGACGCCTCATATGCCGCCCGGGTTGGGGGGGGGGGGGGGGGGGGGGCAATTTTCCCTCCTATATGCACATTAATAAATATTTAACAAATTTTATGTAGTATAACTTGTTTAATGCCCACTGACTTTCCAACCAAACAAATCTTTAAAAAAATAATTAAACAAGTGGGGATTTTTAGCCCAAAATTTGAAAAAAACCAGATTTCAACTTGGCTAAGAAATATCTTCTCTCTTGTGTCACACTTGTATGTGATTATAAAACATTAATTTGACGAAAATGGTTTATTTTTACACATTATGCAAATTAGCAAAACATACGATTGAATGTCTCAAAGTACTTTATATTTGCAAATAATATTGCACAAACATTGGCAGGAAACACATGTGTTGATATAGGCATTCAACCCATGCATTGGGTTTTCAGTCCCTTCCTGATTCCCCAAGAATAATTATTGTTCTGGGGTTTTCCTCCCACTACTAAAACTGAAATTTCCTTCGGCATCTTCTCTCAATTCAAACTGGGCCCTGAGGGAGAACACCCAAACTTTGAGCACGGGTTCAATTTTAGAGGAAACCAAATGAATTACAAATACATTACTGTACTTTACTGTGCATGTGTAGTAAGTAGGCCGATCGCTGGCCAAATCAATGGGGAAACAGCTTACCAAATTGGAAATTTCTCATGTTTCACGGAATAGTCCTACCCCTTAACCCCCCCCCCCCCCCCAATATAATAAATACAGATCGGTTAAAGTCAACATTTTGTTTATCTAAGTTTGTTTTCATTTCTAATCATGCGCACATGTTATTCCGATTTTTACGGATTTCAGAATTTTTAAAGAATCTTTTGTGAAATCTGGGATTCCTGAAGTGTTACCCTAAAGGTATTTTTTTCTTTTTGTAAAAGTGGATATAGACCAATAAAAACAGGTAGGCAAATATAAACCCTAGACCCTACGCTGCTCTGGGGTCCTCGGCGACCCCCAAACACTGCAGATTTTGAGGATTTTCTATTTTCGGCCAAGCTCACCCCTGACCACAGTAAGGCCAAAAAGGAAATGTTTGGTTGTCCTCGACAGCCCGCCCCTATTATTCGGCCCGCGCAAAATATATATATTTTTTTATATTTTTGTTCTTTAATTTTATCCCAAAACTCGAATTGATTTCACTGGTTGATTCGTTCCAATCTCGTTTCCATCTTTATTTTGTTATTTGTAATGCACAAACACGACCCTACACGCGGTACAGAAATACACAAATGCAGCGTGGCCACTCATCAAATTTCAAATTCCCAAGTTTCATCCAGTAAAATTCCCAAGAATTCCCAAGGCGATGGGAAAACACTGTGCAAAGAGCATCGGAATAAGCACTTTGCGCATGTGCAATCATAGTCTTGGTTCAAGACGTTGTTACCTACGTATATACGCGATAACCGCCGCCGCGAGAGGGCGTTATCACGACAAACTATTTATAGCCACGAACCGCCAGTAACAAAGTCTTGGGAATTTCGTAAAATCTCCCCCCGAAAAATGGGGAAAACTAGTGCGCATTCGTCAATTCTGTATAAAAATGAGGAACATTTTCTCTTCACGCACGCGCACATACGAAAAAGAGCTGCCATGAAGTTGCACAATAGTCTGGTAGCTATCTATACGACGACTGGCCGAAGGGGCGCTGGTAAGTTCGCGATTGAAGCTGCTCTCCATTTTATTAAACCTTCAGGGCTCGGACAACTCGACCGTTGGCCGACTCGACTCGAGACAACTCGACCGTTGAGACAACTCGACCGTCTTTGCGTCAAATGGGAAGACAAGTCGTCCGTGGAGACAAGTCTTCCGTTGAGACAAGTCGTCCGTTGAATTGAAGTCGACTCGGAGGTAGGGGAATCGCTGGGGTTTCTCGGCGGGGATTCGCGTCCAGCCTCAAAGCAAACATGAGCCTGAATTTCTGTCGAGTTTCACCAGTGGAGATCTAGAGTGCGTCTCAGTATCTTTGTGAACTGTGTGACAATCGAATCACCAGAGTACGACAATCTCCGTTTTCCCCGGCCGTAAAGACTAGGGCCTCGTGAGCTATTTGTTTTTGTTATCACGGCCTTTTTTATTTTATATCTAAATCTAAATCTAAATCAAATCACCCAACAAGGTCTCCTCAGCACCATTATAATATATCATATCTATAGCCCCGTTAGAACTTTTAGTTCATTCCCCTTGGCCCTACCAAACAATCTAAATAGCACGGACCTGTACTTCTATCTTCATACATGTACTAACACTCGGGCGGTAGTAGTCAGGGGGTTAGATCTATGCATAATGCATTTATTTATGTATTATGCAAACTTCATAATGCGCTCAGCAATCATTTGGCTAAGCAGGTGCGTGCGCACAACACGGCTTCTACGAAATTCCCAAGACGTTGTTACTGGCGGTTCGCGGCTTAACAGTTTGTCGTGATAACGCCCTCTCGCGGCGGCCGGTTACCGCGTATATACGTAACAACGTCTTGAACCAAGACTAGTGCAATCCATATTTTTTCCTCCCAAAAATCCCAAGATCTTGGGAAAAATCCCAAGGAGTGGCCACAGTGCACACATGTATAACGCACGAGGCTAAAATGTTATGAAAATGCATTTTGAGAAATAGACTTATGAAAAAATAAAATCTCAACATTTTTCAATTATATTCTTTATCACTAGGCCTATATATTTTTAAATTTTGTTATGAATTTTGTTGTTGTATATTTACACAAACGATTAAATAATAAATATTCAAACAAAAATGCATCAACTGAACGTGTATATGCGATGCACAGGGGAAGCCAAGATGGCGTCTTTAATACACGCTCAGCATTCATTGCAAACTGGGTGTAAAAGTCTTGTTTGATTGTATGTGCAGTGTGGCTACCACATCGAAACGTTTTTTGGGCGAATGTTGAGCCAGCTCAAATACAGCTGAAACACACAAAAGTCGCGTCCACCAAAAAGTGGTCCAAAGATTGACATTCAGCCCCAGGAGATAGTGTCAGCACTGGCAGCCTTAGGGCTACGGTATGTGTTGTTCGGATGGAGTGAAGGACCCGGCGGCCATCGTTGAAGAGGCAGCCGTATTACGTATATTAAACTGTTTATCGGCCTAACAACATTTGTGTGTTTGATTTACTTTGTGTATGGTTTGAAGTTTGACTTCTGGGGAATATAAAACAAATACAAATAAAAAAAATCTGCCCGCCCGCCCCCCACTGGCGAAGGGGTGTTGAGGACAACCAAACAATTTTTTTGGGGCCTAATGAAATTACTCATGTGTACAAAGTCAACTGCCGATGTCCGCGCATTATGGTTTCAATTTGATAAATACCGCTATCGTTTATTATGAGAAATGCAGGTGTAGACTAAGAGACTTGTGTATACTGTATAATATACTTCTAATATTACAGAAACAATTCGCCAGACCAGTTTGAAACTTTAAAGCCACTTAATGAAATTTGTGACAGCAACGTACAAGCATTCATGGAATTCACCATAGGTGAATTAGGGAGGGAGTGGCCTTAATTTGGACAGTCATGTTGGCTTTATTGGAGTCGTCTACTAATACACATTAATACTCATTAATTCTCCCGAGCGTGGAATAATTTAAATAAATTGTTCTCAAAATGAAGTATGCAGCCTTTTTGTTCTGATGGAGCCGTCTATAAATGTATTGGTTGCCAGGAAACGTAAAATTAATCTTCGAGTATTTGACCGTGGATTTAATGGATTATAACAATGAGCCATTAGTGACTTAATACATTTTCTTGACGTCACAGTTTATGCATTTTTAACCTAAATGACCATTGTATTGCAGAGTTGTATTCGAGTCCCTGCAAGTCCTTTCATAAGTCCCTGCAAGTCCCTGCAGTCCACCACAAGCCCTCCAGTCCTAATTCCTATCACAAGCTATTCAAATGAGCTTTAACAAAGGCATTCCTTTGTCATTGTTCATCCAGTTACCTGTGACCGGTTTTATGATTGGACTTCTGACTGGGCTTGCGAAAGGACTTGTGAAAGGACTTGCAGGGACTCGAATACAACTCTGTTGTATTGTGACAACTTGCTTGCGAGAATTCAATGACAGCTTTGACAAAGGAACAAAATAGCTATGTAGATTCCACCTCGACACAAATTCGCCCCACAGTCCCGGAACGTCGAAATTCGTTTGAAAGCTGGGAAATCTTTAACCCAACCGCACCCCCCATGTACAAATTGTGATGATATCATAAGTGTAGGAAAAAACACGCATCCATCTGTATAAACTTTATGTCTTCGCCCGAGCTAGAAAAAGGCATCGAAGTACCGTGTTGCCATGTTGGCGATATTTGTTTGGTTTCGATGCATGTCATACATTTTGTAGTCACGACAAAGGCAATCCGGAATTAGCAACAAGGATTCGTCACTTCGTGAAGACGGCGAAGATTGGTAAGACGTTTTTAAATGTGTAAAACAAGCTGAAGTAAACACTGGATGCATGGTTCCTTGAAGGTGAAAAAATGTTCTCACACGCGAAATGTAATATTTCATTTATAAATATTTTAAATGTCATCCGTCGGCGATCATTGTACATTACTCTCTTGTGACACACGATAACTGTCAAGGGGGGACATTTTTCCACAATAGTTGGGTATAGAATCCATGTCTAACCCACATTTCTTCATAACTTTGCTGCAGGGTTTTGACAAGGTGTTCCTTCTGCTACCAATCGAAAATAGCGCTCCTCAAACTGTGCTCACGAATGCAGGCTAATGCAGGCTTCTGATTGGCCGAGAGTCAAAAAATGATGACATCATACCGACTATACAGACGGTATGCACTACTCCCCACCCATTAAGGGCTTCGCGCCAAGACGCTCGCCGTGTGCGCTTCACATGATTCTTCACTTCAGTGATGTCCCCCACCCACATTTGAAATGGGATTGACGTCCCTGATTTCAAGTGATTTGACTGTATTCATACAGGTTTGAATCGTGTCAATTTTACCAGGTTTTTACTCGGACTCGGACTCGACCAGTATGACTCGGGACTCGGACTCGAGAGAGGTGACTTAGACTAGGACTCGGACTCGGACTCGGACTCGGACTCGGACTCGGACTCGGACTCGGACTCGGACTCGGACTCGGACTCGGACTCGACGTTTGGTGACTCGAATACAAGTTTGCTATTAGTGCACATCAGTCATGTTGTCAACGTGAACTGGGTGTTAGTCAAAATACCTGGAAGTTAAAATTTGCTCTCACCAAGTGGACTATAAGCATGGCCAAACTACTTTATATATTCCTCGCCGTGACCCTGAACCAACTGTTAATAATTATAACCAATCACATGGACATAATCATTGAATCCTGACTCACCTGAAAACTAAGCTCTAGATCAAAAAGACAGTGACTCCATAAGCGCATACATGCAGGCATACACGTCACCAACTCTATGACATTCGAAGATCATCCGTGTGCCGTCTCAACTTAAAGCAGTTGCATGTCCTTAAAACTGCAGTCTTCTGTGTTTCCGTGGCAAACAAGCTGGCAGCAAGCGTAGGCGACTATTATATCTTTACAGTGACCGAAGCTTGGCTTAAAGATATCGACACTGCTGCTAAAATTGAACTAACACCACCTGGATTCAAGCTTGTTGATCATGCGCGTAGTCAGCAAGTAAATGGTGGTACTGCTTTGATTCTTCTGGATTCTATGCAATTAAGTCACAAAGATCTCTGTTAATGAACTCAATTCTTTGAATTCTCTGAGTGGATTATCGAGTTCAGTTCTTACCGACTGCGTGTTGCGACTTCAACAAGGTAGACATTACTAATCTAATGATTCACTTCGTTTTGCTGAGATCCTTGAATTTATGGGTCTCCAGCAGCATGTTGATAATCAGATTCGATAATCAACAGTCCACCTTGATTTCTGATCACTTGACTGTTCTGTGCAACTTGTAATTTGCCAAACCTCCAGGCTTTCAGCCTCTGGTACCGTGGTACAATAGTAGCATTATGGCTGCTAAAAAAATTAAAGAAACAAGCTGAGCGGAAATGGCGAGGCGCTGGAAATATTTCAGACGTATGTAACTAAGGAGCGTAGGAATGTCACCGACCATCTAATGAAACAACTCCAGGCGCTTGTTCTACTCCAGTTTAATTGATAATTCCTCAGCCTTGGCAAAGCTATTCACCAAGAAGTCGCCAAGAAGTTGTTGAAACTACAAACTGAGTCTCCACTCTCTCCATTTAACAAAAAGACTGAACTGGCCAATGAGATGGGACGCTTATTTAAGTCGAATATTGACAGAATCCGTGCAAGGCTTGATAGTCAATTCTCAAGTATTGGAGACCATGTTAGTGCATCTCCTTTACCTGACATTACTCCATCTAAAATGGGTATTATGTTGCAACATTTGAAAAATGAGTTTTATACATACAGTTTTATACATACAGTTTAACTGGTCATATTATACGCTTGAATTTGGTATAGGTCTGACCCCTGTAGCATTTTGCGTTCTGGAGATATACGAATATTTGCATATTTCCACTTTAACGAAAGTGCCTTTAGAGATACAGCCATAAGATAAAAGTTGAAAGAAATATGCTAAGAATAAGTTCTCTCTTGAATGCCTATATAGCAACAGATGTGTTTTGACATTTGATAAGTTATTGACATCATCTCTAATTTTTGTGATACTTAAAAAAACCAAAAAACTATAGCCAAAAGTTCTTCGAGTTTTAGGAGACGGGCCGGGGTGTTACATTTCCCCTTTCCTACATTTCATACGCACCAAGAGAATGGTAATGGTCTCATCGAATCTAATGAACTGGTAACTGTTTAGGACCGTTTGTATCCTATCAAACAGGGGATCGGCCGTTAACTGATCCATACGCATTAACGTACGGAAGTGAGATGGGGACATTTAAGACCGGTGAGTTAAATACCATGCATGCGTACCCTATCATAAGATTCCACAATTTCCCCTAAACGTCCAATGACTCTCAAGAATGCCCCCTAAAAGTGGCATAGCCTCCTCAAGGCTCGCCTCTTCTAAATTTCTAAACTGAATGTTGTAATCGTATGTGTAGGCTTGAAATTTCTTAACATGTTTCTCTCCAACACACTTTTGTAGTAGTCTTCTGGCGCAGCAGCCCTTTTAGGCCATAGGGCATGTGCCATTTATATGCTCAATTTTAGATTTTCGTGCAACAGCAGTGGGGACAAGCTAAAATTATCAAAGACTGGTTGGGTGTACACCCCTCATCAAAAATTTCAATATCCCCAAATATGAGAGGTGTACACTAATTTTTTAACGTGTAGTTGGTGAAAGTACATGTTAACCAATGGTAAATTAACTATATTTTAATGTAATTTTGACTTTTCCTGACCAATTTAGCAATTCATGCTAATTAATCTGTGGGGGACTATTCGGGGACTATTGGGGGACTGTTCAAGTTTCTGGTGCAAAATACAGGGATTATTTTTTGAACGTATAGTTGATGAAAACCCATGTTAATGGATGGTACATCAAGTGCACGTTAATGCAACATTAACATTTCTTTTCAAATTGCATGATTTTTAATTTGTAAATGGATACTTAAATCTTCTCAAGGTTTTTGACTTCATTCAATAACCAATTTTAAGTATGCAATTAATGAAAGCTCATGTAAAGGAATGGTGCATCAACTATATGCTAATGTAATATGTTCCTGTTACCGGGTCAATTTTGTGATATTAAAGGGACACATTGCCTTCAAATGTCATGAAATTTTGCTGTTTGGAAATGTTCCTTATCTTTTATAAGAGTTGTTCATGCCACAAAACACGTATAATGTGTTGTAATTAGTGAGTAGTGATTACAAAAACAAAAAATTGGCATCTGATCCCTGACATCTGACCCGCGAAACATAGACTTATTTCCAGTAGTAAATACCACCGTCTAAATAATGCGCAAAATACGCTGTAAGAGTTTTTAGGCTGGCGCCGCAGCCAGTGGCCTTGTTAACCTATCAGATGATCGCCAGGTACCATTCTTTACCTCGCGACACATATCGCCAGTGCTGCGTGCCGTGTGCCACAGTACATCAAAATGGATCAACAGAACGTACTTCAACCAGCTGCGACTGGAAATACGACTGGTGAACATGGTCCGCCATTTTGTGGAGTCAAGAATTTGGTTCTACAAAATGGCGGACCGTTATTTGTCACGAAATTAAACAAAAACCACGCAATTTGAAGGGATAGTTATGTGAATCTTTATATATTCTACTTTAAAAAAGGCTTCCCAAAAATATCCATTTAAGTTTTATAGCCTAAATCGCAAAATCCAAAGCAATGTGTCCCTTTAAGCAATATTTTGTTAAAAATGTTATCTAAGCTTTTATGAGCTGCATTACCAGGTTTCAATAATTAATATACATGTCTAACAAGGCACATGAACTAAAAAAGACTCCATAATTCTATTTTTGTATTTTACTTATTGCTGAATGAAAAGTATGAAAGTACATAGTAGAAATATTTAGCCTGAAAACCATTGTTCATTTCATGTGCATTGTATACATGACTATGGACAAAAACTCAAAATAATCAACATGGACAAGTGGTTTCCTTTTAGATATCTTTTGTTTCCAGCATATATAATTACAAATATTCTCCTTAAAGTTTGCATAAAATGTACATTTATGTACTTGTATGTATCTCATCAAATGTGCAATGGCATAATTAAATTTCTCTCCAGTAGTATGATTATACTTCTAAAAAAGTACACATTATGCAACCTGTTTCAAACTATTGGAATTTACCAATGTCAAGTGTTCTTTAAATCCAAATTTATAAATGGATACACTTCAAGTAAGCAGAGTATATGTAGCAAAAATGAACCATGCTCAGATCCTCTGGTCATTTCACGCCAATTCTCTCCTGACATCTGATCGAAGTGTGCGTTTTCTTGGTGGCTCTCCTACATCTCCTACATCTTGGACTGGAACTTGCTAGTTCAATTCTGTTCCCTCATCTGCAAAATGACAAGGAAAGACAAAAAGTTGATTCAACATATTTTACTACATACAAAATAATGTAGTGACAAACTTTTGGGAAAATAGCGTCGGTAGGTACATGTAGGGACAACAAAATTGGAATTTGTTTTTATTTTCACTTGTAAGTGTAAATAGAATTAAATTAATAGAGTACGGGCTTCCCTAATAGTTCTTTAAACTATTGGGGGTAAACAAAAATAGAGTGAAATGACAATTGATGGTAAATGAAATGTTTTTTTTTTTTGGGGGGGGGGGGATCTAGGCCTATAAAAAAATTCAATCCGGAGGTTTTTATGGTCGGTCGGGTTACGGGAAACAAATATTTTCTTCTTAGTTTTTTCTTGTTCAATAGACCCATGTACTGATGACATAATCGTGTTCCATTATGGGAGCATTAGCGGGTCATTTTTTACTTGAATACTTTAATAGTCTTTATTGAATTACACTTGAGTGACAAAACCAAATATTGTAGTTTTGGGTATACCCATTCTAGTCAAAAACTGTAAAGAGGAACAATTTTGATCACTGAAAAGATTTGGAATTGTGTTGACAGCTTCCAAGAGTTAGTGTACACTTGGGCTAAAATGACCCCCTATTGCTCCCATCATACACCACGATAAACATGCCATGACCTCATCAGTACAGGGGTCTATTGTACTATAGTGCAATGAAAAAATACACCCCAAAACAAGTGGAATGGCCTTTCACCTTTCAAGTAGGGTTGGTCGGTAAATATAATGCCTTTTCTTATTACTGTACAAAGAAAAATTTGGGATGGTATTAATTTGTACTGGAAAAAAAATAACCATTTAAAACATAAAATTGGGTCGGTCAGGCCCCTTTAAAAAGGCAGTATACTAAAGTCTAAAGTGATGGCCGGATATGGAACTCTTTCCTATTAAAAATACAGCAGATAAAAATTCAAACCAATGCAAAAAAAAGACCACTTCATTAACACAACATTCTCCATTAAAGACATTCGCACACAGTTACCCACATCGTCGGTGGAAAAAATAGAAAAATATAATTTAGAAGGTTCAAATATTGAAAAGACAGTACATGTATATTGAAACTTTTTAATAGGGGAGTACGAGTCGACCCAAAATCGTAAGGTCCTATAGTTACTCGGACTAAAGTCTAAATCATGACAATAATGGAAAATGTTCATGATCAGTATTAAAGCGCATGTTTATCAAAATAAAATGTCAATTTTAAGTTTATAAATTACATTTTTGTACCCACCTGGAGCTGAACTTTTGCTTTCCTTTCTTCATATTTTGCTGATGTCACACAAGCGCCGATAACAACTATAGTGATAGCCGATATTAACATTATGTTGGTTATACAGCAATGCATGATTCTACATCACGAAAATCAATACCCAATTTCGTCGCGGTCTTGGTGACAATTTCACTCTTTGCTGTCGAATTTCAGCCACATTGTTGCAAAGTCGACAAATCGTTTCCAGATGTCATTACGAAATGTAATAAAATTGGTTTTGGCTGAAGGAACGACATGCATTACGCAAAATTTGGACGAAAATGCGGCAGCATTCGCCGTGGCAGTGTTATACACGGGCGCCGCCATCTTGGTCTTCAACCACATAATACGGCGATCGCGATTGGTCAATTGCTTTTACGGCTCATCGTACTCTTGTAACAATGCTGCTGATTGGCTGAATGTATGAGCTCAACATCTACGTTCACGCAATTGGAAAACAGAAAAATTATAGAAAGTTTTCGTTTTTTACGGCTTGATGTGCAATTTTTATCAATGGGGGATAATCAATTTCAAGATTTCTATAATATTTCACGAATTATCAGCTATGAATTAAGTTGTCCCTAGCATTGTTGCACGAAACAACAGCTTTAAATGTGATGTATTGCGGCCTACAAGTAGCACACATCGTGGCACTCAGTTCTCTAAGAGTAAGATTATTAGAAAAAACGTTCAAATTTCATCTGTTTATTTCATAAAATTTCATTCACATGTACACAAGTGCCATGGAATATTTGTCTGAAAGTTGCATGGAATTGGAGGTTGGCGATATAGAAGTAGAACCTTACGCTGGAGAACCTATGACATGAACATGCCGAAACTCTTGCCAGAGAGGACGACTCGGCACACGGGGTGCTTGTCCATGTAAATGTGCACAGCAAAACTGCAACGTGTCTTGTCGCTGTGTGACAGTTTGCGCTAAATTTTGTAAACAAAATCCCACAGGCGGGGTATCCGTAAAAGGGTCTATGTATTATGTGTACATTCATTTGGATGTATCTTGTTTGTATCTTGCTTGTAAACTTAGGTCGATAAAAAGCTTCAGGCTTATTTTGACCCGTCACTTCAATAACAAAATTATCACGCTACTAAAAGAGGGGTAGTGGCTGCAGACAGTTCTTTAGCAGCGAAAAAAAAAAACAGTTGATAGATGGAGCTGAAACAACTTTACTTGGTCGCTATTCCACTGGCACTTGTCAACAACTCGCTGTGTAAAACAATATTTCCGCACATCAAGTCTACATGTAATGTATAGTCAACATGTACAGTACATACATTACATGTACAGTACATCCGATCCATGTACTCGGTATGTGAATTGTTCATGTCATAAAAAGTAATAAGCGAATAATTCGTGCAAAACAGGTGAAAATTAGGGTTGTTTGAATATTTGTCGGGGTGTTTATTTCTTTGTTTCTTCGGTAGTCATCTTTATCATAGTGATGTGGGGATCTGTGCGCCAGTGGCGTAAACACGGGGAAGGAGTTCAGGGGCCCGCCGATTTGTATTTCTATTTTGTTTTGTAAACAAATTCTAAAAGGGAAAATTGTACACAAAGTGAGGTTTCAAATTTCAAGCGGTGTTTGGGGCGGGGGTATCCCCCGTTGAGAACAGTTCAAGATGCAGTAGTTCGTTGACAAATTCAATAATCATCCCCACTTTTCGACACGGATTTACTCGCCACTGGTGAAATCTCATTTCATTGGCGTATATTATTTAATGGTAATAACTGTTATTATTGTGTTTATTATTTGATAGTGTTGAAATAACTCTTATGATGTAACTTTCCATAAAGTCCTGCCGTCAAATGTAACACAAGGTCGTGGACTCAATATCGCCATCAGTATAGCTGTTTTACTTTGATTTGCTCATCATTGCACGCACAGCCGATTTTAGTCAAAATTTATTTCGATACATAGGCCTACAACTTTATTTTTGTATAGGAAGGGGCTGGTACATTATTTATTTTACAATTATAAATACAGATTTACTTATTTTCGTTTGGTTCTGTCACGGTACATTTTGGCGTTTGCCCGGCGGGTGGGTGGCACGGACTATGTTCGACTGTAGGCCTATCGTATATTTTTGGTGGCACAAACACATACAGAATACTTGTACATGCAGTATGTATCATAACTACAGGATCATGCATGCAGCAGTCATTGCAATTGTAATCTGATCTGGCGCGCGCGCCCTGTAGGTCAGCGCGCGCGCGCTCGTGGCATCTGCGTTCATCTCAGTTCGGGATTCAGTGTACAGCCTCAAGTCTGCTATGATCGTGACGACACAGCCCCTTTAATTACCTTTTTGAAGAAATAATTATAGCAATCGGTCAGGGAGGGAAAAAGCTGGTAAAATATTGTAAATGTGTTGTAAAAAGTAAGAGTGTTATGTGAGAAGACACGCCAGTATTAACACAGGTAGCTGAGGATAGCCAGGCTAGCGAAACAGAAGACGGGTAATGTTTGCAAAAAGGACCAAAAAAATGAGGTAACTCTGGAAGGTTTTGGCAATATGGAGGGCGAGTCAAAACGTATCCCGAACGTATCCCGAACTTGAGCAGAAGCAGCACCGTGTCGAAGTCTGCGAGGATCTCCGTCAACAGGCTCGGGATGACCCAAACTTTATGTCAATGATCATCAGCGGTGACGAGAGTTGGGTCTACGGCTACGACCCAGAGACCAAACAGCAGTCTTCGCAGTGGAAGAGCCCGCAGTCTCCAAGACCGAAGAAGGCGCGTCAGGTCAGGAGCGCAACCAAGAGCATGCTCATCGTTTTCTTTGACATTCGCGGGGTTGTGCACTGTGAATTCCTCCCCATGGTCAGACTGTCAACGCTGAGTTCTGCTGCACTGTTCTGAGGCGTCTGCTGAGGGAGAACATTCGGCGCAAACGGCCAGTGTGGCGCGCTGGCAATTGACCTATATCGCGGTCGAATCGCGTCAACGCAGCTTGTGAATTATTGTCCAATCACATCAATTATAATTCCACGCGGAACGCGAAAAATCTGAGACAAACAAAAATTACCACACAAAATTCCCATAGGGTTGTCTAATTAGGGGCGTGGTAAACTCGTAAACGGCGATAGGTCAATTGGGTGCTCCTATAGATATAGAATATAAAATATTAGATGGGCAGCGCGTACAGACGCGCCATTGTCCCCGTTCTCTCATGGACGCTCTACGCACTGTAGTGCGTGGGGGGCGACGCGCACCGAGAGTGAGAACGTCACTCAATAAAAATAAGTAATCGAATTGAGTTTATTGAAAACATTTATTCACACATTGCGTCAAACAGATTAAAATTAATACAGTAAAATAATATTGGCTTCCCAGTCGTCTTTTATTGCTGTGACAAACTGTAGCACCGCAGTTTGAAACCATGGCGCTTGCCCATAGACTTCTTCGCAAATATAAATACCGCCTGGTTGAGACGTACGTCACAATGGTTAAAAGGGATTGTGGGAAGGAATGAGACTATTTCCTTCCCACAATGCCTTTTTACCATTGTGACGTCTCAACCAGGCGGTATTTGCGAAGTTGTCTATGGCAGAATGCGCGTCTGTACGCGCTGCCCATCTAGTTTTTGTCAATTCTCTATCTATGGGTGCTCCAACATGACAACGCGCCTGCTCACAGCGCGTTGAAAACGCACGAGTTTCTCGCCCACAACAACACAATCGTCATCCCCCCCCCCCCCCCCCGCCCCCACTTGCTGGATTTGGCTCCCTGCGACTTCTTTCTGTTCCCCAAAATGAACTTCAAGCTGAAGGGTCGCCATTTTGACACTGTGGAGGAGATCCAGCGAGAATCGCAGATGGTGCTTGACGCGCTTACGGAACGGGATTTCCAGGGAGCGTTCTAAGCGTATAGCAGGAGCGCTGGGAGCGTTGTATCGCTGCACATAATCAAGCTGGGCCCAATTTCATGGCTCTGCTAACCACAGCTTTTCGCGCTTACGATCACCATTTTGCGCTAACAGTGCTAGCGGAAAAATTCTGCACTAACCCTGTAAGCACATAATCCTTAGTTACGGGATGTACGCTAGTCTTGGTTCCAAGACGTCCTTAGCGCGGTGCGACGTACAGCGCGAACGGAAGCGCCCTCTACCGACACACAAACACACGCCAAGGCCAAATCGCTAAGAACGTCTTGGGCATTTCGCAAGGGAGCGCGCGCGACCTGCTCATGCATAATTTAACAGGCGGGTCAAACGAATAATCGCGCTTGCGCACTGGAGGAAACTCATGTTTTAGTAATAACTTACTAGTCAGTTAACGTACCTTGTACGTACACACGTGCACACACGCGTACGTGTACCATGGTACTTACGTACGTACCCTCGGCCGGATGCGGGCCAGAGGGCCGGCATGGCGGCAGGCCGGCCAGGCAGGGCGGGCGGCGCGGCCGCCGGGGGTGGAAAGTTTATGCAGTACGGCACAACGGCTTCGGCGAAGCGGGTCGATGTTCGCGCGGCCGGTGGTCGCAAGATTGCAAGTCGGGAGTGTCTAATTTTGTTACAATCCATGAAAACATACTACATTTTTGTACATGTGTAATATGTTGAGGCAAAAAGTAAGCTTTCTGGGTTTATGACTTCTGACTAGCCCACCCGAACAAAGATACTGACAATTTGGGAGACCGCCAACACAGAGCAAGATAGCTCAGTTGGTAGAGCGCCGGTACGGTAACCCGGAGGTCGCAGGTTCGAATGTCTTTTGGGAGGGGGGGGGGAGGGTGTTTAATCGCGATATATAAATCAAACGGCTCATTTAATTAATTAAAGCACACTTTTTAAATTATTCATTTATATTTTACTGGGGGGGGGGGGGGGGGGGGGCGATGAATGTTGGGTACATGTATGTACAGGCTGTTAAAAATAAAAAGCCAGAACCAACTTGCCCTGTACATGTACATGTAGTTCCACTTTATTTACTTCTCCCTTAGGCAAAGGGATTCTTTTTGATAATCCAGTGTTTTTACATTGCATGCCTTTTCTTTTTTTTAAGTAACATTATTCCCCTTTTCTTTTCTTGTCATTGAAGTGTTATGTCTACAGTAAGTACACGGAGATCGCTTCAGTAACAAAAACCTGTTAATTGTTTATTTGGTGGTGGGGGGGGGGGGGGGGGGGGGTACATGTACATACATGCACGCAATGAAAAGATAGCATAAGACTAGCATAAGACTGTTGGTCTTGTGCTGGTCTTGACTACAACACTGTACTGTACATATGTACTGTAGGTACCAGGGCCAATTTCACGGAGCTGTTTAGCACACAAATTTGCTCAAAATGAAAATGTATACATGTACCTTGATAAAAACAGGATTACCAGCTAAATGTGCATGTAATGTATATTGCATGTGAATGCTATTCAGATGTTATTTGCTTAACACGGAAATCACATGGAGTTTTGGCTGATGACCTGTTTTTATAATTACCAAGTGAGACATTTTTGTGCTTAGCAGCTCCGTGAAATTGGCCCCAGGACATGTACATGCTTGCACAGTTGACGCAGAATATTGTTTTCACATACTGCCTTTCATTAATGATTGTTAAAAAAATATATTTATCCACCATACATGATAGCGTAATTTTTATGCGCCTATCAATTGCTTTCCTCACCCCTCCCCCACGGGCTGGCCCAGGTCTTATGTGGGAGTTTGGTCATGTTTTTCAAGCCCCAGGGTGGTGATTTTGGTCACTAATTTTGACATTGTTTCCCCATCATCAGAAGTTAAAACCATGAGGTGGAGTGCCCCACCCATGTATGTCGGGATTGTCACTAAAATTTTGCCCCAGGGGTGGGGAGTTTGTCACTTCAAAAGTGACAATCCCAACATCTTGGGTGGGGCAGCCCAGGGGGAGGGGTGGGGGAAGCAATTGATAGGCGCATTAATTCAAATGAAAAAAAAATAACACTGATAACACCCAGAGACTCGATATTCCAATGTAACGAGAAACAATGTATTTTTTTCTAACCCTTTTTAGGTTATTTTTAGTTAATAATTCAGAAAGTTGAGGTTACCTAGGATTTCAATACTGTACTCTATTTCTAAACAAGTACATGATCATGTGCATGTAATAACACTTGAATTAATACCATAGTTACATGTACATGAACATTGTCATTTTTGTCAATTCAAATTCACAAAAGAAATTGTTGGCCAATTCAAGAAGTATAAAACCTTCTGAGCATTTTTACTAGGAAGTGTACGCAACCTGTCAAAATCCAACACTGTGCAGTAGACCCTATATGGCACATTCTTTAGACTTGTAACACATTTCGGCATCATACACATACATTTTTGTAGCTCCATGTAAAGTAATGGTGCCAAGGCGCTACATCAAAATACAATACAACCTGCTGTTGGAGTTTGTAAGACTTGTGGTAGTTACGGTGTACATGTACATGTACATGTGTACATGTATGTAGGGTTAATGTCTAAATCTAAAACTAAGACAAATTCTACAAATGAAACATTATAGCTTGCTACATGTACCTGCATTGCAAAATTAATTAGTGAAGGCATTTTGTAGAATCTTAATACTGTATTTACACTGCAAAGATTATTCAATGTTCCAAAATTTCAAAAATATCTCAGTAGTGGGTACATGTAATTCCACAATTCCACTGTACAGACAGTAAACCCATGCAGATTTTTTTCTGGAAAGTGAAATTTGTAACGTTGTCCCCAAGTATTGCATTTTAAATCCCACTGGCAAGCTACATGTAAATGTATTATAATTATTGTTCAAAGTCTTCGGAAACCACAGGGTCCAAAAGAAAGTGACCCAATGAGTATATTATTTTTGAACATGTGGCTTGCTCCAATTTTGTAACAGCAACATGGGGATTGATTACACTTTAATTGGCAACTGATTTTTGTATTTGCATGCTTGAACATGTACAAGTACTGTGTTCACAGGTCATATCGATTTTATTTATAATACAAACACCACAAAACTGTCTACAAATGATCATTTAAAATACAATAAACAAAAAAACAATGAATATTGCATTTCCTGCCTTCATGGATGAAAAAAGACAATCGTGATTTAAAAAAATATCAAAACAAAATCTTACTTCATCTTGACCAGCAATATACATGTATCCAAAACATTTCATTTGCATCTGAATGGCTATGTATGTGTAATCACTTTGTTCTCACCAAGCTCAATACATGTAGTTTCAAATGACTTCCATTTTCTGCTGTAAAAATGGGAATCCTGGTGAAACACAGAACATGTACATGTATGCATCTCACAACAATTGTAGTAATTATTTTTTTCCAAAAGAGCATGCTCATTTAAATGTAGTGTACATCGTTTGCTTTTGCTATAGTTTTAAAAAAAAAATGGATTTGGGGGTTACATGCTAGCAAATACTGTTACGCTGACCTGCATAAAGTTTTGTACATACTGTAAATGCTACGAAAAAAAGAAAAACCCAAAAAACATTTAATTCTAGTAGTCTGGTTTTCTGACCCTACATGTACCTACAAAAAACAAATCTAATGAATTTATATACATGTAGTCGGGGAATTATCAGGTGGGGAAACTGCATGTACACTTTCCAACAATTGTTGGCCAAAAACTCTTGGGAAAAAAAACAACATATCCCTAACCCTTCATGGCATTTTTGCTACATGTACATGTACATGTACATGTAGAACCCTGCCAGACGCATCATATTGCATACTTTGTCACATTGACTTGTCACATTGACTTGTGTGCAGAGTGCAGCAAAGTTGAGCTGTCAGCACATACATGTACATGTATGCATTGTGCTGCATCTGGCAAGGTTAGGGTTACACATTTCCAGTTATTTTGAAGAAAAAAAAGCACACCAGGTGCCATGCAGGATTTTAAGCATGCTTGAGACTGCTTTTCTCTTTTGCTTTGTCCCGACATAATATATGAAGCACTGTATACTCGGTGCTTTCAGAGAGCCGGTGTAAAAAAAACACATAGGCTTTATACTAGGGCGGGATTTAAACCCACGAATTCCTGTTTTTACTAGTGCAGACGTCTTAACCACTCGACCACCAAGTTTGCCAGGGTATTTTGTAACAATTCAGTAGTTTGGTTTTTGAATGTTTGCAAATGTTGGATACCACTTTTAAAGTGCAACTGCAACAGTTTGAATAAGTATTAAAATTAAATGTTACTGTGTTCAATATATAATAAATTACTTATTCATTACGAAATCAGGTTTGTTTTGCGTCTCAATCTTGTGTTATTTTAACATTTTCTTTCGATTTTCTGACAACTTTCCACAAATTGGCCGCTGGTGGAGCTGTTGAGAAATGAAAAAAAGTGACGTAGTACCGTAGAAAACTGCACGCGATGTTATGTGCATGTGTTCCCAGTAATACGTCAGAAATGAATATTCATTAGATGTAAATAAGCTTTGACGTCATGCTCGTTTTCATGAAACTGGGATAGACTCGCGGAAAGAAAGGCAACAAAAATGCATTTGTTTACATAAAAACCGGCATCAAAGATGGGGATCTCGACAAGTATTTGTTTTATTTGACATAGCTCTTCTCAATTAAATCAAAACCTAATAAAAGCTTGGAATTGTTGGAGTTGCTCTTTAATATGCACCTTACATTATAATGTATGTATGATTCGTTGATGTGTCGACTTCAGATAATTTTAAGGGGGAAAACAAGCAAATTAAATGTTGGAAACGTTGCAGCTAAATGACTAGGCAATTTTGTTTTATTCCCAACAGCACTTGAATTTTGCATCCTTGCTATTTCCAATTTCGTTTGTTTAAAGCAAAAGGACAGTCAAAGATGATGTTGATTGCGGAAAGAATTTTTTATTTATATCTTATTTTTATGTACACATGTAGACTGCATATTGTAGAATCAAACAGCAAATTGTTTCTGCCATGGAATACCAAAAAAGTGACTTTTGAGAGCTGTTTTTTATCAAGTCCCCTATAGTGCAGCACAGCCCACTGGTGCCATTTGTATTAAAGTCGTCACTGCGGGCAGCAAACAAATAACGTCATAACCTCAAATTTTTGCTGCCCGCAGCAACGACTTTTCGTCAAATGGCACCAGCGGGTAAGAGGGGGCTTGATAAAAATCGCTCTCAAAAGTTTCATGTTTTGGGTATGTCATTGCCTTACATGTACATGTACACATGTATATCCAACCACTACTAGTCGCTACCGCTACTGTACACAACCTGTGCCTCTGCATATGCACCTTCATCTTCTGAGATGTCTGACAATGAAAAAGACTCTGAAACCCTATCAACATCAAAATCAACACAATGGTCATAGACACAAGTCTTGACCAAATTCCACACAGCCAAGGAAACATCTCTACGTAGGATGGCATATCTGTTTGCGAATTTATCAAAGTCGATTATAAAGTGGCACTCATTCACGACTTCTTTGATGGTGATGTCAGGCAGTCCACAGGCTATATTTTCGTCGGTATATAAGTGGCTGCTGCTATCAAGCAGTAATGTCTGCTTATATGCTTTCAGTTGTTTAAGCAGCTCAGATTTCATTTCCTTATCTACCACTGCAATCTGGCACTCTGATGAGCCGGCAGATGGGCCATGAAGCAGAGTATCTGCCATCTTCTGTTCTGGAAATGAGGGCTGAACTGTACAAGATTCACCATCACAGGTGCACTTCGCAGCACAAACGTCGCAACAATTGTGTTTCTCTATTTGTGTGCCGGAGTCTTCACTGGAAGGGAAACTATTCCTGATAACTTCTCTCCTGCATGTTTCTCCTTTCATGAATTCAATCATGTCCGCACTGGTCTTCAATCCAGCCGCAGAACCTGGATAACTGAATAAGATGGCGACACTCTGACCACCATCACGGCCTGCTCTCCCACTTACAATGTAGCTGCATCAGATCATCCAGATCAGTAGGATGGCCAACCAGGATGATTGTGTGCACACCTTGAACATCCATCCCCAATCCAAATGCTATTGTGGCAAATAGCACTCTAACCTCCCCGTCTCCACATGCAAAACTGTCAATGATTCTCTTCTGCACATCTGACTCTGTGTTTGTGTGATACATGTCAAAGAACCTGTGTGCATCTTTCGGGAGGACAGAACAGAAGAGTGAGTAAAGTTCACCGACGCATTTCCTTGACTGGCAGTACAAAATTGTACGCTCAGTGGAAATTCCTTTTTCAGCAATTTCTTCTGCTATCCAGTTGAAGGTGAGCTGAAAGTCCTTCAATTTGGACTTAACAACAACATACTTTATGTTTGTGCGTTCTGGGCTCTCCTCGATGAGAAAGTAGTTTCTAAGTGCTAAACTGTGCACGACTGTTTTTCTGACATTTCTGGTCGCAGTAGCTGTCAAGGCAATGATGCTGGTTGACCCTTTCAGCACAGAACGAAGCTCACCAAGCTGCCCATAGCACTTCCGAAAGGCACTGCTCTGTCCTGATGAGTGTCCCCTGATCAAAGCAGAAAAGAGGAAATGATATACAATCTGAAATATAGGAAAGGTATTTGGTTTTGTTCAGTTCGCAATTCGAATGTTATGCGCCTATCAATTGCTTCCTGATCAGCCTGCGATAGTGGGGCTAAAAACATGTAGTTTAGGTAATTGAAGTTTTAGGGTAAAAGTGTAGTGTGCATGTACATGTAGTTCTAGTTCACTAGAAAATGCACTGTGCGAATGACTGTCAATGAAATTTGGAGCAGTCTTTTCTCATTTAGGGTTTTAAATATTTTTTTTTTTATAGGAAAGATTTTACTTTCATACACACACCAAAATCGGTCAGGAACAGCTAATCTTGGAAAATAACCATCCCTCCGTGTTCAGAATGATATAAACACTTACCACAACATTTAAACTTGAGAATTTTGTTGGGAAAGAATGTTTGTGTTTTCTGTGTTAGATGTTCTTGGCACAAAAAATGGTCACTCAAAATGTTCACATACATGTACATATATCATGTACATGCATGCATAATGTCAATTTCTGCCTCAGATTTACAAATTCTGCTGACATAAATCTTGAACAAAAGATTTTACTTCAATACCACTCACCAGAAATCAGTCAGGAACTGCAAAATCTTGGAAAAATAACCATCCATCTGTGTTCAGAATTTAGTTTGGAATTTAGTTTGGAATTTTTTGTGCAATATAGGGGAAGAAATTTTGTTTTCTGTGTTAGATGTTCTTGGTACAGTGCACAGTGTATGTTCACTCAAATACAAGGTTGATTTCTGTCTCATTAAAAAAAAGATGTTGCTGACATAAATCTTGAAATAAGTTGTGCCACATGTTTGTAATCAATAAGGAGGCTCGAGGGTTGTTTGTTTTATAAGATTTTGCTGTTCATGATCCATTTTGGTGGGGGTATTACACTTTTTTACAGTAAAATCTTTCCCTTAGGCTTTGCTGTTCCTGACCGATTTTGGTGGGGGTATTCATGGTATTATAAGTAAAATCTTTCCCATGAATGTTTTGTCACTCACCACTTTACTTTGACACGCAGTGACTCTCATCCACAAACAATCCGTAGCATCTACTCCGGACAGATTGAAGTAGCTCTTTTCCACGTTCTGAGCAGAGTGATTCTGGACTGGCAAACAGGATTGAGAAATCTTCGGATTGTTCCAAAATGTGATCTAGAATATCAGACGTTATATCTGCCGACTTCAGTCCCAGATGTTCAGCACGATGGAACTGATCAACGGCCAGGGCTTTCAATGGCACGACGACAATAACCAGCGCTTTCTCCTGTTTACCTTCGGTTACTTCGTTCAACGAAATCTAAGACCAATGGAGCAGCTTGAAAAATTACACTCTTGCCAAATCCCGTTGGTAAATTAACAAACAAATCATGGCCACGTACAAATTGATGAATGGCACTGATCTGATGACTTTTTAGCTTTCCAAAGCCCAGTTTGTTTGCTGTAAAATCGATCGCTTGGTCCACGCGGTCAGACATTTTTTCAAACAAACAACGAATGGCTTGGTACTGCGCTGCACGTTCATACGTACGTACACGTAAACCCCACTGTCGGCCGCTATACGTCGCACCGCTAAGAACGTCTTGGAACCTAGACTAGATGTACGCATGCTCAGGAGCCAAAATTCCCCGCTAACGCGTGAAATACGCTTGCCGTAAGCACAGAATTTTCTGCTACAGTAAGCGGGGATTTTTTGCTAATGTAAGCAGAGCCATGAAATTGGGCCCAGATGTCACCAAATTACTGCAAATTACTGCCATTATATTACCCAGATCTGGGGCAGATTGCAATAATAGTCCAGTAAGAATTGAAAGGAAAAATGCCCAACCCTGACATTTTAGTTAACAACCGATTTTTTCTCTGAAACCTTTTAATATAATGGTTGCCATGAACACACACAAAAAATTCAACCATTCAACAATGCCACTGATCTCTATACACTGGATTGGCAGCGCAGCAGTGATTGCCTATGCGTGAATTGAAGCCACCACGCGGCCATCTTGCTATATTCAAAACAATGGCTGTTTTCCAAGCTCCAGGCTTCAGCTTCGTCTCCAACTTCAGCCCATTCACAAACTGCATGCATATGGATGCAGTTTGGCAATGGACTGAATTCGGAGACGGAGCTAAAGCCAGGGGCTTGGAAATCGGCCATTGTTTTGAATATAGCAAGATGGCCGCGCGGTGGCTTCAATCGAGGAGCTTCGCAGCCAATCCAGTTTATAGAGATCAGTGATACATGCTCATTAAAGCATGGAGGAAGGACTTCCTCCATGATTAAAGTTGGTCAGATACGAAGCAGAATTAAAGTAAATAGGATTGGAACATATTTTTTGAAAAACGGAATGCATTTCTGAAAATCGAACGTGTTATTTAATCTAATGCATTTTTAAAAAGAACGTGTTTTGAAACATCGAACGTGTTTTGTTACCACCCGAATGCATTTTCCAAAACCCAATGAAATTTTACAGACCGAACATCCTTATGTTTCGAATGCTTTTCCAAAACCCAATGAAATTTTACAAACCTGACGTGTTTTTGTAACTCGAATGCATTTCCCAAAACCGAATGAAATTACAAACCTAACACGTCCTCACGAATCGAATCGAAAGAAAAATGAGAATTTTTAAAAACATTGTGCGGTACGCTTTCTCTCAAAGACGGCATTTCAGACGAAACTGCGAATACCGCATTTTCAGATATTCATGAAAACGGTGCCTCTTTAAACGGCCGAACCCATTCTTGCAATAAGCCCTTGCTGAAATTGAGCGTGCCCAGGAAGGTGGCAATTAGAAATGAATTATGAATCTTAAAGAAAAATATGAATTTTTCAAAACATGTGTGGTACACTTTCTGACAAAGACGGCATTTCGCACGAAACTGCGAATTCCGCATTTCCAGATATTCTTAAAAACGCTCCGTCTTTAACCGGCTAATTGGAGCAAAACCCATTCTTGGAATAAGCCCTTGCTGAAATTAAGTGTGCCCAGGAAGGTGGCAATTAGAATTATAAAGGAAAAATATGAATTTTTCAAAACATGTGTGGTACACTTTCTTTTAAACAGAGGCTATTGGACTCTTTGAAAAGGGCCCTCTCGAAACGACCAATTATTTCATAAAAATGACAAACAAAACAACGCTAAACAAATATGTATCACTTTGCTGATACCTATTTTGACATTTTATGCACAATTTGTTAGTAATTTCATGAAATTTCTTGAAAATTCGTTGCATGAATATAGCGATTTCGTTTTAAACAGCACCTCTTTTTGTCGCATGGATTATAGTTTCAATATGCGGCTGCACTGATCGCATGAATCGCAGGCCCTATTGCGAATCGCCGGCTGAATCGCCGGCTGAATCGCCGGCTAGCTTCTGCCAGGTCATGCAAAGACTTGCTTAACGTCTTGGGCCAAGACTACATCCGAATCAAAGAAAGGTTCGGGTGTAATTCGGGTACTCGGCAAAACCCGGGCCGAACACTGTCCAAAAGATCGAATGCTGTTTAAATTCGGATGAAATGAGATGTCGGATGAAATACATGTGCCTAATTCAAAACCTGCGGCTGTTTTATGTCGGGAACAAAATTACATTCGATTCGTGAGGACAGTGGGAGAAAAAGCATTTCGTAGTTTTGAAGAAAATGACCCCTACTGACCATTAGGTGACCATTGGCCAAATTATGTTGACACCCTATTTGAGGCTTGGTCCAGAGATGTAACTGGTCAAGTTTGACGTTAATTCATTTAGATCAAGAGCGAATGAACCCGAATATTTACTAACAGAAATTACGGATTTTTAGTTGTCCAATTTTGAGGCGTCAAGAAAAGTCGCAAAGTAAAACCCAAATTTCTGCTAGCAGAAAATTGACATTTTAAAAAACAGGTGTTGCTACTTCTATCTAAAATCTAAATCTCTGTTAGCAGGAAATTGGAAAACGGGGTTGTCCACTTTTGGAGCATCATGATTTTTGTCAGTAAGAATTTGAGATTTTTAGTTGTCCACTTTTGAGGCGTCGAGATGTCAAAGTAAAATCCAAATTTCTGCTAGCAGAAAATTTAGTTCTTTAAAAACCGGTGTTGCCATTTCTAAAATCCTAAAATTCTACTAACAGAAAATGTGAAAATCAATGTCCACTTTTGACGCTCCATATTTCGACGATCGCAGCTTCGGAAATCCACTTTCCAGAAATGTATGTACATGTAGGTCAGTTTGCACTACATTAGCCCTACAAATAGGGCTGTCGGTTTTTAACTGATGTCTTTCTACTATGTACCGTACGCTTGTAGAGTAAAAAGACATAAGTTAAAAAAGGGAATAATTTACAGCCCTAAGTTGTAGGGCAATGCACACATACATGTGTATGTGTGTATGTGCATAATGCGCGGCCGGCCGGCGAATTATTTTCCCCAAACGTCATCCGAATGGATGCATTGTTGAGCGCCCTCTAATCGGGCTCTATAATACTTTTAATATACGTACGCACATGTTATATGGCTAGGTATATAATGCAATGAATTCTCGATGTCTGCCGAGCATTCCGATGGCGTAGTGGATACGGTGTTATACTGTGAGGTAGAAGATTGTGGGTTCGAGACCTCAACGTTACCAATTTTTTTTCTTCTAATTTCTAGCTTTGGATGATTTTCTTAAAGGGAAATATAGTCCGAAATCTCATAGCGTTAACCCCATTCGGATGTCGTTTGGGAAATTATTCGCGGCCGGCCGGCCTGTCGTGTTCTATAAGTGACGTCACAGGGTCACGTGATGCATTAGATCAACCTTTTGCAATTTTCGAGCGTATAAAGTGGGGGTAGGGGGGGGGGGCTCGAAAAGTGGTTAAAAAAAATAGCGTCAATTAGCCAAACAAATCACAAGAGAAAAACCAACAACAATGCCGTTTTTTGTAACAAACACAATTATTAAGACCAACATTGTTTTCTATTTCAGTGGCCCTTTAAGTTCATTTTAATTGTCATTCGTCATTTTTAACACACATAACAGTACAGTGTCGCTATAATTTAAAGACCAACTAAAACGCCCAATTTTTTTTGGACTTTTTTGACTTATCTGATAGTTTATGCGTCCCCAAAACTAATGTAACAAGTTTCATGATTCTGAAAAATCAAAAAAAAAATTTTGAGCCTTTTCTTTCTGAGCCACTTTGACTCGATTCAGAAAAGGCCGAGGTCAACTGCGTGCCGTATCGCGCGAGTATTGACGTATACGTGTAGAAACATATGACGTCACTGTATTATACGACAATGTTTTACGTAGAGTCTGTACGTATTTTTTTTGTCTAAGGCTAGTATTTACTTGCTGTGCTTTTTGCTCATGATTTAGGAGTAACACTACGATAAACATATTTTAAAGTGTTGACATCTTTGTGAGACACATTTAGAATTGGGGTTGTAGGCTTGTTCTTGCTGAAAAGCTAGTTATGAGTCATACTTTCCTTTGTTTGCAGTCGGCTTCTATTTGGACCTGCGCGGTGAGTTGTGTGTGGGTTGATGCTATACTCTAGTCTGGCGACTTTGCTTATGCAGCCCTCAAGGACCCGCACCTTCTCAGAACTATACACACAATTTCTGTTATAAGGTACCAGACTCAATCGCATGCAGCGCATGCGGTACCGTGCGTGTACAATGCATGTTGAGTCAAGCGAGCGTGGACAGGGAGACAGCCGGGGCTCTGGCTGCTCAAGACGGCAACCGCAGGCAACGTCGTGGTCTGGTGGTGCCCGTGAGTCCGGGGCAGGATTGGAATCTCGGTGCCTTTAGAGTTGGAATGGCTCCAGCCTTCAAACGGAATTGTGCCTTCAAACCCAGCTGAGTTTTCATACTAACACTATCATCTATACAGTCTTTGGCGAAATGTTCTGCACATATTTTCGACCATTTCGACAGCCCAAAATCAGATATTGTATTGTCTACAAAGCGGACCCACTGTCGCCTTTATGCTCCATTCAGCACTGGGAATCGCAGTAAGGTTAGGTCAGGGTTTTTGTCGCTGTTCCTCGTGCAACCCCCAACTACACACGATCGAGGCATAATGATTATCTCAGAACCATGCTCATACTGAAATAATATCAAAATTAGACAAAATAGACGGGAAAACGGAGGAGTTAGGTCGACAAAAACTCTTCAGCAGCATCAACTCCACGTACGTACGTACATGCATAGTGTTTGGCTGTAGCATCAACCGACTCTACACGTGTACGTCACGGGGTCACGTACATACATTTAACATACATAATGAGCTTTCGCGAAACAGGATAAATGGTTCAGAATAACAACCCTTTCTTTTTAAATAAAAAAATTTCTCTCGTCTGCAAACTAATCTCTATCAGTTAAAAGAGTATTTAAACTGTCGGAAAAGTCCAAAAAGTCAAAAAAAATTGGCGTTTTAGTTCCTCTTTAAAAAGGAAATGTCCCGGCCCGAAATAGTAAATGCAAGCAAAAGCATGAGTAACTTTTCAGTAGAAAGTAACGGTTGAAAATAGGAAATAAAACGTGTTGTATCCTTACACCCAGTTTACATATGATGTAGATATCACTGGTTGGGCTTTTGTTTTGTCGCAAAAGACTCGCCACCAATATTAGTCTTGGTTCCAAGACGTCCTTATCGCGCGGTGTGCATGTGATGTAGCCCGCACACGCACCCAGTCATGTAAACGGGTGCAATCGTGGACCTCCCATTGTTCCTCTTTTGTTTATACTCTAACTTTTTCGGAAGGCCTCCCATTGGTTTTGTACACGATTTTCAATCGTGGACGTTAGGTCAAACGTGGACCCTTTGTCTACGCTCGAATTCTTTTGTCCTAGGTCCACGATTGCCGGCATATACAAACTCACACACACACACACACAAAGGCCACATCGCCAAGGACGTCTTGGTACTTTCATGGGGAAACTGCGCGCGACCTGACATGCATAATTTAACAGGCAGGTCAAAAGAATAATGGCGCTTGTCTACTGGAGAAAATCATGTTTTAGTAATTAGCTGGCTAGTCAGGTAACATACGTCCTTGGCGATGTGGCCTTTGTGTGCTTGTGTAGAGGGCGCTGTACAATCATTAACATGTTCGTTCTGCAGTAATCGCCCTATAGAGGAATCCCACAACGACGAGGATCTCAATGTCACAGTAAACAACTCTATGCTGACCGTGCGCCTGCGCTGCCTTTTATGGCCTGATTAATTCATGCATGAATGAATGTGCTGAAAAGCGTTGTTTCGTTCGCACTGACACTCTCGCTTTCAACCCGGAAGTGCGCAGAAGGGGCTTATGTGAAATTCCTCTATAAGGGTGCACCACACTAAATAGGTCAAAAATGGCTGCGCCAAGCTGATTAGCATAAACTTGTAAACCCACAACATTTTTTGAATAATACATTTTGGGGGTCATGCAATTGATAGATTGTGTAATTTTGATCAGCTATTATAACCTGGGGGTTCTGTGCTTCAACTTTTGTGCAGACTTAATACATTTTGGCTTTAAAATTGGTCATATTTGGCTTGGCAAGTGGAGGGATGCTGTATGAAAAATGGCAGCTAGCCGGTTTGGGAAAAACCACATTTTTAGGGGTGGTAATCTTTGGGGACAATTAGCAAAAATTCCAAACGGCTACCCTTCCAAAAATTAAAAAAGAATTTGACAGATTAAGATTCAAACTATAATTTTTAGTAGTGACCTAATAACTGAGAGACTCCTGTATAAGGATTTTCTCACTGTGAAGTTAATGGATTTTACACTAAGGTCAATTGGAGTTTATTTAGTGTGGTGCACCCATAAGGACGACGCGTGGAACCAAGGGGTGCACTACTATACCCAGCACGATATGGGGCAGAGGGGTACCCCCTTTTTGTCCCTATACCCTATACACTCTCCAGACTATTGTTACCTAACACATCCCCCCTAGACTTCTGAAAAAAATTCCCGAGATTCCGGGAACACAATGACCAACACAAAAGGGGGGGGGGTTTGCTCTGCCCCATAGTGCATCATAATGTGCACTACACTAATTCATGCCCGAATTTATGCGCCAGTTCATCAACATAAAATGTATACCCACAACTTAAAAAAGAGGAGTTTGTGTGATTGTGCGAGTGTGTAAACATAGCCCAGCATCAACTCCCTGGTTTCTGGGCTTCCATCTGTGTGCAGACTTGATAAAATTAACGTACTGTTGAAAAATGGGTCCTATTTGCCCGAGAAAGTGGAGAGATGCCATTTTAAAAATGGCTGTTGATCGGCTTCGGAAATGAGTGAGGTGAGTTTGTTTTGTGTTAATAATTGAAAACATCACTGGCTAACCCTCCAAAATAGAAAAGAAATGGAAAGACAAGAGATCAGACAATAAGTGGCATTTGTTTGTGTAGACCCCAGTGATGCTGGGGTACAGGTTATTGGGCCCTGAACTTTGTTGATTTTACACTGTTGTCAATGGAGCTTGAATGAGTGTGGTGCACCCCACGACTACACCAGTATCAGGAATACGCCTGGCCGCTGTACACCAGTCCAGACTTGGAGTACAATGTACTAGACCTGAACCTGACCGCGATATGGGGCAGAGGGAACTCCCCCTCCTCTTTTGTGTTGGTCATTGTGTTCCCGGAATCTCAGGAATTCTTTTCAGAGGTCTAGGGGGATGTGTTAGGTAACAATAGTCTTGGGAGTGTATAGGAACAAAAGGGGGTACCCCTCTGTCTCATATCGTGCTGGGTATAAGCGGAGCTCTCAAGAGTAACGAGTGTTACTTCTTAAAGGAGTACGTGGCGAAACTCCGCTGGTGGTTTCCGACTTTGATAAGAGCAACAATTTCACTCCATATAGATCTCGATGGAAGCATATTTCCTGAAATGCACGGTGCCCTCGAAAGTTGTTCAAACAGATATCGTAAATTTTTCAAAAAGGACCTATTTATAGCATGAGTATTCTCATCTTGATGGGGCATATTATTTAAAAGGTAGTAGGGCCAATACAACATTTGCTTTTGCTGTAATTTTCATAAATGAATGGATTCGGGGGTTAGCATTTTATAGCAAATACCGCAACACAGACCTGTTAAAGCTCTGTGTGCATAGATGCTGGGAAAACAAAGAGAAAAAAATGCTGCCGTAATCTAGATCCAGTGACCCTATACTAGACAAAACGGAGCAATTTACAGACGTCAGAGAATTATCACTATTACTAGATGGCTGGCTTGCATCCGTTCACGGATGTGTAACCAATTGCCGAACAAAATGTGGACTAAAATTGGTAAATTGGGGGCAGTTTTTAAAATATGTCAGTTTATTCTAACGATGGTCGGCCGACGATCGCTGAAAATTGATACAAAAATTCCACTTTTCTTGAAAATGACAGCACAACAGGTGCCATGATTTCACACGATGCTTCAGACTATTATTTTTACTTAAAGTCAAGTAAGTTATTTCATAATTCAGTAAGGGTCGAAAGAACCTTATTTAATTATCTTGTTAGAAATTATTCACGATATCAGCTTTCAAAACGTTTTTGGGGACAGCCTTAATGGATTGTGCATTGGACTTCGTACTATATGCCTGCATATGGAACCACTTTCTAAGACTTCGATGTCATCTTTTTGTACAATCACATCGTAGACAATCTGAAGGAGCTTGAGCGTAAATAAGAAGATGCTTTCAAGTCCTGAAAGTTTACCCATACACGTGGAAGTAACTAAACAACAAAACGCAAGTGTAACGTTGTTAATCTGCTAATGTTTAATAGGAATTCGGTGTAGAATTATATAGAAATAGAAGAAATAGATTGATCTTATGTATAAAGACAACATTATTAAAACATCCAACGATACAAGCGCATTCGTTATACCAATACCTTATTCTCGGACACCAATGACGTTCCATATAATTATTGTGTGTCATAACATTTGGCAACAGAAACTAATTAGGCCTATTTAACCAAAGCTCTTAGACACCAGTGATTCTGGTCGCATGGCAAACTAAGTTGGGTGCCCAGATTTCCTTGGTTCAACCCATCTTTAAAATGACATCAATAAAAGAGCCCATGATCAATGTATATATACCTTTCCATCTTATTTGTACATGCCAAAAAGGAACTTAGGGCTGACAGTAACTTCAAGTCACATTTAGTTAAGCGGCTTTACCGTATTTGATTGTATTCATAATTGTATTCACCGTCCATTCACTACACATTCGTTACATCTAGATCTGTTGATTCAAATCACGTTAATCAAATAGTGCTGTATAAAAGGGTAGTGTTTGCATATTTTCTACGGAGTGATTGTGTGGTTCACCAGGTATACACAACAAATCATGGTTTCTGCCATAAAATGCATCCAACTTAAATAATGGTTATCAAGTTTGAAATACAGTGGTTGAATGAGAATTACAAAATTGACCATACGATTTAAACTCTCAAGAAATTTAGAACAAAACCTGAGTGCAATCCCATGTAAAATCCTGTCATCTATCTTTTCTGAAATGCAAATATAAAAGAAAACCCGACCGAATAATCATTTGAATACGAAACGCCTTTAATACCTTGACTTCAAACCGAAAGAGTGATTACCGGTGTTTGCGGCTCCCAAAAAGTAGGTCACAGCGCCTCAAAAATATCACAAAAGGAAACTCGCTGAAACGCTTAAAACAAAGCATAAACCTTATGTATTTGAGATTCAAAAATAACGGGGTTTTATTTGCCAGTTGACAATGAGAAAATGAATAAGACATTCCATGAAAAAATGTTCAATAAACAATCCCGTACCCGGAGAATCCCCAATTACATAAACTGTTCTACAAAATTTTAAATCTACATACGCCTAGTCATAAAAATACATCAGCAAATCATTGGATTAGATTACATTGGTTCCATACCTGGCCAGCCTTAATATTCCGAAAATTCGTTCGTTAGGTATAGCCATTAGTTTCTTCCAGAGTTCCATTTATGTCCGAAACTTCCTGGACCCGTTTTGGTTACATGTATTATGTCTTATTACATGTTTTCAAAGGTTTTCGTAAATGTTCGCTTGAACCACTTGCCTGGCATGCCTGTTGTCGATCCTGAGTTTCCAAAGCGTCAAATCATCTTTGATTAACGGGATTCGGTAAGAATTGACTTTGAAATCTTTCCACTGATGACGTCACTCCAACAGATAGTGTGCGTCATGATCTATTTTAACCATGGTGGCAACCAGACCTACGGTTTATCAAGAGTCGTCATGGAATCGTCAGGTCAGGGAACCAGACTATGCATTACTTTTTAGGTATATTCCGAGTGTATAGACCTTATAAGGTAAGCGTCCGAACCGCTTGTCTATTGCTATTGTCTACGAAGCCGTACACAGAGAAAAACGTTGTTTAAACTTTTAAACAACCCCAGGTTGTTCATGTGCCCTGCTTAAACAACCAGTTGGTTGTTTAAGAAGGGCACATGAACAACCCGGGTTGATTAAAAGTTTAAACAACGTTTTTTCTCTGTGATAGCTGTAGCTCTAGACGCCCATTTCGGACACGGCCTAAGTCTCGCGCATAAAGGTCACGATTGAACTTCCGGGCACCTCCGAGCCTATAGGACTTGTATGTGTGGTTGATTTTGTTTTCTATAATACTTTGTTTTTACGAAGATCTGAACCATGAAACGGCCATAAATATGCATGATAAATTCAAAATTAATTTTACAATATATGAAAACATGCATGACTGTCTAAATATTAAAGAAAAGTAGGAAACATTTTTTGACCTGAGCGTCAGGTTGCAACGTGATTGGCTCATTGTCGGGAAGAGAAAGCCCGGCCCCCGAAACCCCTGTACTGCATGCGCCCGCTGCGGACTATAGTGAACGTACGTACATATGCGACGACCGCCTTGTACTGCATGGTCTACGCTATTAAGACTAGCGCGTGAACCACCAGAACAATGGCGAATGACGTAGGTATGAAGTACTAGATTTTTCCGTTCTCCTTTTCCCTAATTTGATATATCACATTTTGTAAATTGAAATGAAAAATAATATTTTGCTAAAAGTTTTTATCTACCTTTCAAATCATTTCAAGAAAACAACTCGCTTTACACGTTGAAGCTCCTATTCGAGGTGCCCGGAAGTTCGGTTTCTCGTAAATTCCCGTACGTTCTCGAGGTACACGCTCTATTGACTGAAGAATGATAAATATACCGCGTTATTTAAAGTTTACAACTTTCTGTGTCATTCTTCATGTATCATTGTTGAGTCATAGAGACTCGGGTCTGCTGCTTGGGAAACCATATTCTGGACACTGAGTTGGGGACGTTTACATGCATGTTGTGCTAATTCTAAAAGTATGCTATTGCAAACAAAATAATACAAATTAAAAAAATGAACTTCATAAATAATCGGAGCTACAGGTAGATCCCAAAGTGAAAAGGGTAGCGACCCGGCTGCGAATTATTTCCCCCCAAACGACATCCGAATGGATGATTGTTGAGCGCCCTCTACGATACTTTTCATGTACGTATACGCATAAAGTAATGAATTCTCGTCGTCAGCCAAGCATTCCGATGGCTCAGTCGATATGTTGCAAGGCTTAGAGGTTGGAGATTGTGGGTGCGAAACCTCGACGTAACCGTTTTTTAAATAAATTTTGTTCTTCTAATTTCCACCTTTAGAGGATTTTTTAAAGGGAAATAAAGTCCGAAATATCATTAGGTTCGAATTCATTTCTTTTTTCTAATTCGTGGCTCCGGAGGATTTTTTTAAAAAGGGAAGTAAAGTCCGAAATCTCATAGCTTTCACCCAATTCGGATGTCGTTTGGGAAAATACATTCGCGACCCAGCTAGCTTAATATGTAAGAAATGACACAAATTCATTCGTGTCCTTAAAACTTAATTGCAAAAGAAGACAAATAAACACTACAGGGGTGCTGATTTCTTCTTGTTGGTCACCTCTCTCGGATCCGTATCTGCTCCTGTGGATCTGTCGATCTTACTTGTCGGCCATGACATCACGATGTACATGACAGCAGCGCTGAAGACCCCAACCCCCAGTGCGAGCCCGTTGTATACCAGCCGGTATGAGTCGTTATCATACAGCAGACACGCACCTTGGTCACCGCACCACTCCTGCCACACCACGCAGCTGGAGTCAATCGCCAATCCGAATATCTGCCCCGATGGGATTATTCCTAAAAACAGAAGCATTTGTCATGGTTCATTCAGTCGTGTATCAATTAAGAGGGTATTTGGCTTTGTTTGTAAGAATTAAAAGTACCACGTAGCACTAAATGTAGAACTTTAACGTGGCAATCTCTAAACATAAATTTTTCCAAATCATATCTATGAACATACGTCCAAAGCCAATGCTGTAAGCTAACTGGAGTTTTACTTATACATTTTTCCATTATTTTATCCAAACATGAACCTACCTATAACCTGTGTTAAATAGGCCAAGGACAACGCGGCAAGTCTGCTCTCTGATGGTACAGAACTGCATTTAGAGAAAAAAAACTCGATAAGAAATAATTATTATTTAAAAAAAATGTATATGCGGGACAATACTAATGTAAAATTGCTACAAAAATTATTTATTCTGTCGTCACATTTTAGTGAACAATTAACAACAACGACAACAACAATGACGACAGCAACACAAAAAACATCAATAAAACCCCTCCCTCATGAAAAAGGTCTAGCTATACTACTGGTGTTCTCACGCCAAGTGAAATTATTATTAAATCGTTATGGCGTCTCACCGCACGATGATTATGAGACGCAGGAGATCGCTGAAAGTGGCCAAGACAAACACAACGGTCAAAATCATCAGGAATGGGACGGCGGCTGTACACTGAGTCCCACACGCGCCGTCTACAACGGGAGCTGGACCAGCACTTTCAGAAGAGTAATTTGCAGAGCGCAACGTCAGGCAGGCGCAGTCGGAAAAGCTGTCCTAGATTTTTTCAGAGGAAAATGAATACGGTGGAGATAAGAGTGAACTCTTAACTTGGTCATAAAACACGGTGCATCCAAGCAAATTATGGTTTAATACTTACGGGGCCTTTGTTGTATTTGCACCCGGCATGACATGTCGAGAAGTAAGTCAGGCCTTCATCGGAGCACACGGGAGCATACGCGGCCAGAGAACACGTGCAATTCTGATTGCAAGGTGCTTTCAAACCAGTCGTGGTAGGGCTACGCGTAATTAAATGACAAGAATATAAAAGAGCGTAACATGATGTTTGGATCTCGCAATACAGTTTTTTTTAAGTAGCCAAAGAACGACGGTGAATTGGTAAACAGCGCGCTGTATGTGCTCATTGACAAACATTTCCTCTTATCCGGAATATCAGATTCTCCTCGATCTCAACTTTTTAAAATGATTTCTGAAGACTCTTATAAGCTGTTCAACTATAACACAAAGCTCTGCAATATGACTATTTTGTACATAATTCAGTCATAATAGTCCGCCTTCCCTGGGTCCTTCCACCTGTACTTAATGCATACGGTCTGGTTTGGTGTTTCTATACTAACCTTCCCTCTCCATCGTAGCTTGTGAAAACGCCAGCCACTCTTTCGTTGCCGCAGCCGATGATCATGAGAAGAGCCATGCCGACCACACACGCCGTCAGTACGGCGCACGTCAGGCGGATTATACCACGCAGATTTAGGTCAAGTTTCTTCACAATGAAACCCGCCACAAGTTCCCCGATGGAGTATGCTGGGGCGAGAAGTACTCCTGTAGAAGAACACGCACTGATAGATTGAGTATTTTTAAAATGTAGAATTTATATAACAGCAACACCTACAATTAAGCACAAGCATTAACTTGTCCGAAAAAAATAAACTAAAGCTAAAAGATGATATTAACAATTAATATATCCTTATCTTAAATTCTTCAACCATAAACACAAGATTGAAATGATATAAAAAATGTTTGTCAAATTACTTTTACAACAAAAAGAAACCCAACATTATAAGGTAGGCGAATATCATTTAAAGGGACACATTGCCTTCAAATGTCATAACATTTTGCTGTTTGGAAATGTTCCTTATCTTTTATAAGAGTTGTTCATGCAAAAATGCACGTATAATGTGTTGTAATTAGTGAGTAGTGATTACAAAACAAAAAATTGGACGCTTACCCCTGACATCTGACCCGCGAAACATAGACTTATTTCCAGTACTAAATACCACCGTCTAAATAATGCGCAAAATACGCTGTAAGAGTCTTTAGGCTGGCGCCGCAGCCAGTGGCCTTGTGAACCTATCAGATGATCGCCAGGTACAATTCTTTACCTCGCGACACATATCGCCAGTGCTGCGCGCCGTGCATGCCACAGTACATTAAAATAGATCAACAGAACGTACTTCAACCAGATGCGACTGGAAATACGACTGGTGAACAACGGTCCGCCATTTTGTGGAGTCAAAAATTTGGTTCTACAAAATGGCGGACCGTTATTTGTCACGAAATCAACAAAAACCATGCAATTTGAAGGGATAGTTATGTGAATCTTTATATTCTACTTTTAAAAAAGCTTCCCAACCATATCCATTTCAGTTTTATAGCCCAAATCGCAAAATCCAAAGCAATGTGTCCCTTTAAATCGACATTCATAAATGCCTCAGTTAGTTTCACTATCCCTATTGGTCGAGAGCCTGTCACGTGGGTGTGTTTAAACGCGGCTGGAAGTTGTTTAAACACGGCGCGTCATAACCAGCTGTTCTCAGCAGATACGCAACAGGGAGAGCGTAGTAGGTGCGCGCACAAGATGTACTGAACTTCATAATGTAAGACAACGCTAATGCACGCGTATAAAACGCTACATCTCGTGCGTGTGCGTACGCGCACGCGACAGACAGGCGCGAAACGCCTTCACGCGCATGTGTTTTGTACTGAGCAAATGGGAGAAAAAGTGGGGTGAAAAAGCTTCGCATTTTGTCCTTTTTACGGGAGGTTTTTGCATTTTTCGTAAGAAGGCATTTATGAATGGGGATAAAAATGTGATGACCCGGTCTTTACCAGTCAATAATAACCTCGGAGGGTCGTGACCGCTGTTAATGGACCTCGCCTTCGGCTCTGTCCATTAACAGCGGTCACGCCCCTCCTCGGTTATTATTGACGTGGTAAAGACCGGGGCCCAATTTCATGGCTCTGCTAACCACAGCATTCCGCGCTTACGATCACCATTTTGCGCTAACAGCGCTAGCGGAAAAATTCTGCGCTAACCCTGTAAGCACAGAATCCTTAGTTACGGGATGTACGCATGCTCAGGAGCCAAAATTTCCCGCTGACGCGTGAAATAAGCTTGCGTAAGCACGGAATTTTCTGCTACAGTAAGCGGGGATTTTTCGCTAACGGTAAGCAGAGCCATGAAATTGGGCCCGGGTCATCACACTTTTATCCCTTAATAATAAGCCATTTCGGTATATTAAAGGTCAAAGGTTATTCGAACAAAATTGCTGACGTATTGTCACGCCATGCTACGCGAACGCCCATTCTGATTGAATTTAACACATGCGCGTTTTGCGACCACATTTTGCGTTCACACGCGCGCGTTAGGTCACGCGGCTCATTCGGACAAAATGTCATTGTACACATGCGCAGTTGAAATACCGAACAGGCTTATTCTTTAAAGGTAGAAGACAGTAGACACGACTGGCTTTTGCTGTAATTTTCAGAAATAAATTAATTTGGCGGTTAGTATTAAAAGCGTGCTAGCCAATAGGTTTTCCTGGACGATTTCGCAAGACTTGAATTCAATTTCGCGCTGATTTTTAGAACGACCAGGGGCGGATCCAGGAATGTTTGCAGGGGGGGGGGGGGGTTTCTGAAATTTGCCCAGAAGAGTGACTCCCAAAATGTTCCGCCTGTCAAATATTTTTTACAGGGGGGGGGGGGGGGGGGGGGGGGGGGCTGATACACTTTCTCACCGTTGGTGGCGCCATTTAACCTCTGTTTTGTTCTCACCAATAGGCAAAATAAGACCTGTATTTCCAAGGCGTAGGACCCTAAAGCAAAATATAAAAAATATAAAAAGCAGGGGGGGGGGGGGGGGTTTCGACCCCCAAACCCCCCCCCCCCCGGATCCGCGCCTGACGACGTATATCATTTTGGCAAAAACTAGCATTCAATTTCATTTTGTATCATTCAAATATATGAATGTGCATAACGTTTTATTTCAACGATTACAAATACGTGATTAGGCTTTCGGTTTGACGTATGCGTGGCCGGTTATTAAGAATGTGCAATCTATGTCGCAGCAATTCGATTTGTCATTGTGACACGGTCTAAAATTGAATATTCTTTTTCATTTCTTATCATTTAAATTCGCAAATTCTGCATTAAATTTAAATATAGTATATAGGCCAATACAATTCATGGTACAACTTTAACTGATTAATTATTTAATCAATGCATTGTAGGCCTAATTGATCATTATTGTGCTTTTTTGTATTGTTGGTGGTTCTTTGTCTTACAGTTTTTCTCAATCGCTTTAACACGGCAACTGCAACTAAAGTGACGATAATCAGAAGCGAAATTGCACCATTTAAAACTTTCCGTGGCTGTTGCGAAACTTAAAGTATTCTTTTGTTGTATTCGCACAAATTTCGGTACACTAGCAAATTGTTGCATCTTATTAAACGTTAGCAATGTACATTTCACACGGTTTTCATACGAATGCATTTTTCTCCCAACTAAGGGCATATTGTGTTCAAATCGAAAGAAAGCAACGGTCTACTGGAATCATTCGCATGCCACATGCACCAATGCGAAGGACTTAAGAAATAAATCATTTATCAAATATGGGGTAGGGTATAAAAGACCGCGACGTCGACGAGTATATTATGTGGCCTGACAGAAATGATCGCCTTAATCATGCATACAACAATATGGAAACTGTTACTTTCCATTTGCGGACGCATTTGTCTAAACAAAAATAAACTTTTTGGGGGGTGGGGTGGGGGGGTTATGAATGCAGATAATGAATTAAAATAAAGAGAACACATAATTTTGAAATGTATATGTTGTCATAATTTCTTCTGTTTCATTATGTTTGTCAATAGACGTTAGTGATATGTTGACAGTCTGCGCGATTTGACGGTGGTATGAGCTTTTGTAAAAAGTTTCTTGATATTCAAATACAATATTGTATTCTGGCATCAGTATTTGTAGTTTAAGTTAGCATACGAAGTGTTACAGGAATTGGGTTATTTGTTTTGATGAACATGTACGGGTTGCGGTTACCGTGTTAAAGCGATTGAGAACAACTGTAATTGCATTTTAATGTCTTTCTGTATTTCTTAAAGTTCTCTCTCATTTTATCAGTTTGATTGTCTACCATTATTTGATATTTTAGGAGGCCCATGCACCAGTATGTCAACTGTGAAATTAAAATTCGGCTATTTTATGATGCGACCGTGGCAAATGCTGAGCAAAGAAAGAACGATTTTCTTCAGCTTATTTTTTGGTATGTTTCAAAAGACTATAAGACCACCTGGTTTAGTTCCCCATATGTTACTTTTGTTAACAAATAAATGAATTCCAATGCTTGACCAGGCATGCATTAAAAATATATCAAAAAACCACTGCGCGGGAAATCGGCTGCACATTTAGCGAAATAGATTGATGATAAATTAAAAGGAAAACAGGATTCCGGATGTGCATTCGAATTCGCGCTAAAATGAAAAATCAATATACTAAATTCAGTGCACATTCGATCAATCGTACGCTGATTTTTGTTTACGATTGAACGCACCTTTATGGAAATACAATTATTATTTGTAGCACCGAGGGCGCTATTGCAAAAAGCTTTACGTAGGCCATTGGAACATGTGACCATGGTTTAACTAATCCTAGCCTAATTCTGTTTTAATGGGAGGCTTTTGAGACGCTGGTAGCCGCAGAGGAAGCTCAGAACTAGCCAAAAGGATTGTTATGGCCGTTTTCCAAACCCCAGTTTGGTCTCCGTCTTTGGCTTCGTTCATGCAGTTTGGCAATGGTGATGGAGCCGGAGACGGAGCCTAAGCCGGGGTTTGGAAAAATGCTGCCGACAGCGTCTTAAAAGTCTTCCATTCCATATCTCCATTGTGATTATTCGTTTTGATTGTATCGTCTTCTGATTAAAACATGCTCCCTTTCGTGTCCCGTCTGTCTGTCGTAGCCAAACTGTACTTCCAGGTACTTGGGGACAAACACACCATAGCCGTATATGATGAAATAGAAGGTGCTCTGGGACAGGCACGTCAGGGAACAAGACGGGTTCTTCAACGTCGTCCACACGGTAAAAACGAATTCTATGGCGGTTGGAATACATGTGATTAAGGAGACTAAACAGATTAGATTCAAGAAAATAGAAAACGTCTAAATCTGAAAAACAAAACTATTTTTACATCAAAATCCTTGTAGTTTGCACGCCAGTATCATCCGGTAAAAACGGCTGCCGTAGAATTACGGTGCAAAGTGCTATAATGAAACATAAACACTGTCATTTTACGTGATTGTCCCTTTAAAACAACCGTTACGTTGCTAATCTTGTAAAAAGTCGGATTAACCCTGTAATTTAAAGGTAGTGTACATGATTGGTCATTGCTGCAATTTTCAGAAATGGGCGGATTTTGGGGTTAATATTTTTTAGAAAATATCTTTTCAATGACCTGTTCAAAGTTTTGCGTTCTTGGATGGCGAAAAACGAGAGAAAAACGGCGTTCGTTTTCAACCGTCGGGCAGCAGTTAACTGGATTTGTTATAGCGCCCTCTTGTAAAATAAACCCAATTTTTGTAAACGGGATCGTTTTCAATTCGTCACATAACTAACTACGCGAGCCGACTGGTCACAACCCGTCGCTTCAGTACCGTACGCGACACACACTAGTACTATAATTGCAACCTTGCGCCCGTTTTCAGACTGTTAACCCATTTTAGACCACTGATCTCTGTACACTGGATTGGCTGCGAAGCTCTGCGATTGAAGCCACCGCGCGGCCATCTTGCTATATTCAAAACAATGGCCGTTTTCCAAGCCCCTGGCTTCAGCTCCGTCTCCGAATTCAGCCCATTGCCAAACTGCATTCATGTATGTAGTTTATGAATGGGCTGAAGTTGGAGACGGAGCTGAAGCCTGGAGCTTGGAAAACGGCAATTGTTTTGAATATAGCAAGATGGCCGCGCGGTGGCTTCAATTCACGCATAGGCAATCACTGCTGCGCTGCCAATCCAGTGTATATAGATCAGTGTTTTAGACGCATCGCGGACTAACTACATTCGGTCAATATAGGGCAGTATTTTTAAAAATCCGTTATTTTTTCCAACGGTTGTTACGCGGAACAATCGTTGGAAAACGATATATATTTTAACTTTTCTTGAAAACGACAGCACACCGGGTGCCATCATTTCACAAGATGATTGAGGTTGCTATTAACTTACAGTCTTACCGCAAACATAGGGCAAGATAGCTCAGTTGGTAGAGTGCCGGTACGGTAACCCGGAGGTCGCAGGTTCGAATCCCGCTCCTGCCAGTTTCTTTGTTCACTTTGAAAACTTACAGTCTAGTAAGGTATATATTCAGTTAAAAAAATTGGAGGATTACCAATCGTGATCGTGTACACTACCTTTCACAGACGTTGCGGCCAATTTATATTTTATTTATACATTGTATATACAGAGTAATTAGCCTTCTGTCGTTTTACACGGTTTTGAACCGTATGACATCTTCATCCAACCGGAGGACAGTCTATACCACAGAAGTCTAATCCAATTGTGTCCGAGCACTCGACCAGTCATTAATATATGTTTTCCCGGCCAATTTCAACATGTTTTCGTTCATTTTAACACCTGGCTCATTCAATTTAGATTGAAATTAAATGATTACGCAGATCGTCATTCGACAATCAAAAATAATCATTCAAATTCACTATCCGAGCCATTCTATCGTCTTTTAGCTTCACTTGTGCCTTTAAAAGATGCATTCAAATTAAAAGTATGGTATTGTTCATTCAATTTTGTCTGCACCAGCAGTAAGGTGTTGATCGGGCAATTTTCATCAATGGGCAAACATATTTCACATTATAAATTGTACACAATTTGTACAAAAACCTCAGAGGAAATAGAAAAATATATCAATTTAAAAATCTTATTTATTTGAATGACAATTTGATGAAAATGATTGCCCATAAACGAATAAGAAAAGAAAAGCATGGTCATTCGTCATATGCGCACAGACGTTCGCTAAAGTGAATGCTTCAACCGTCAATGGAAGTTACAAAACTCAATGTAAGAATGCAACAAATGAAGTCTTGAATGCACCAAAACGAAATAGAATGCCCCTAAACGAAAATGAACATTATGAACAAAATCTTGGGTGCTTAAAAATTGAAATTGAATGCCCAAATAGTGAAAAAGAAACCCGAATTTGATCAGATGTGTAAAAACCACGCGAATTTGAATGACCAATAACGAAAATGATCAGAAAGATTCGCACATTGGGCGGGAAAACCTATAAACATATATTATTAGTATATTGGTTGTACAAATGAACTCTAGAACCATTTGCCGATCGACATGACATTTGGGAACTTGAAAGTTTTAGGGGTCAATTATTTACAAACTCAAATTTCTAGGATTCCAATGGTTACTATGACAACAAATTTTTTACTGTGAATTTGAGCTGTTTATACGGAAATGCATACACAAACATAAATTTTGAGGTTAAAAACATGGTTTCGGTACCTGAACAATTTGACTTTGGACGAATATCCAATGTCAAAGTATGAATGGATACAAAACTCACGTTTCTGTCCGTATAAACGTTTGAACATAAATCGAGTATTGCACTGTTATAACCTGTACGTACAGCATTTTGTACGTGGTTACACCGAACAGCAAAACGGGGGCAATATGATGGTCATACTACCCATTTTTAATCTTCTAATGAGAGGAGCTGTTGAAAATATTAATTGGCAAGAATTCCCATTTAACCTGGACAAACTAAGAATCATTACCAAGGCCTAAACTGGAGTCGTAGGGGGATTGCGAGTAGGCCTCGTTAGTTCTCGTCATTCAAAACTCTGTTCGCGTGTTCAATCAACACGAGAACGGGGTTTCGATTACGCCCTTAGTAGGCCCCTACGTATTAGGGCTTTGTCATCACTGATGAACCGTGTGACTGTATAATTTTATCATTTTACATGCGACGGTTAGTATACGCGTCACGGCTTTGTCATTACTAAAGAGGCGAGCCGTCTGTGCCTTCTATTTGCATATGGGTTATTCCATAAATGAGGGTACCAACTTGCGACATTTTGACCCAAAATGGAAAAATTCATGGAGAGGGGATTCATTAATTATTTTCACTATAACTTAAAGATATTGACATTCCTCATAAATTGTAGCCAAAATCAGGCATTTTTTACTCCAGATATGCCAAAATATCATGTCAAAACCCATTCACGGTTTCACGTGTAAAGGGGACACCAAATTTGTTTTCTGCTTATTTTTTTGATAATTTATGCTCAATGCGGTATGTTTATTTTAGAGTGTATTTTTTGTCTTAATACCCAGGATAACACATCAAGGTTTACTGTGAAAATAACTTGATTACACTAAAAATAACAATTCGGTGCATAATAATGCGTGTATATATAGGGACATCATTTGGTGTCCATTTACACGTGAAACCTAGTAGATGGCCCCAAAAATTAATATATTTTCAAGCATGCAATCTTTGTTCACACTTATCAAGTGGGGCATGTAATGAATGGTGATAGATCTGGATTTGCCAGTGAACCCAATTATCTTTCTTTTTCTCAGAAACATTACACAAATTTCCCGTGTAAAAGGGACACCAAAAAAGTGTGTCATGGTATCGCATTACAAGTGAGGACAGAAAAGAGGGTATAACAAAGGGAACAATACTGTCCTCACATTTATTTCTTTGTTCCGGAAAAAGTGAGGACAGGCAAACTAGTGTAGTCTATGGGGATGTGTTATATAGGTTTTCCCTGGCCAATTTAAACAAAATTTAATTCAATTTAATACCCGACTCATTCAATTTCGTTTGAAAATGAATGCTCAGTTGAATCAGCATTCAACAGTCAAAAGGAGTAATTCCATTTCAGCAGTTAGCATTCACTGGCCAAATAAGATCATTCAAATTCATGAGGTCGCAAAGATCTTTCAATTTCGTAAAAGCCAGCAGCAAGAGGCTGGTCAACCATTCAATTTCATAAATTGGCAAACATTTGTCAATGTTTACATTCAAATTTGTTTCAGTGGTAATGTGCTTTCTGATTCGTATTATAATTCTACGTGGTCCGAACATTAGCAGAAATAAAGAAGAAAACATAAAGACCAGTGCAAACTATCACAAGGCTATAGCGAAAGATTTTGTTTTCATTTCAAACTTATCACCAAAACTTATTAAACTTTACTTAACAGTCTTCTAGATACAGGACAGGGTACAGGCTTTAACTTGAATCATGGGGTAACAAAGCAAAAGGAACAATTATTGCAACTAGAACAAAACACATGCATATGACGTAAATGAAATGCAAACAAAACGGAAACGCATCTAACAAAGACAAACTCAAGTGCCAGTAAAAGAGCTATTGGCAGCTTCCTCGAATAAACAAACCATAACTCATGTTTTATTTGAACGCACAGAATTTGAAATTCATTGCCCATAAACAAAAAAGAAAACAAAAACTAGCAACAAATTAATGTGCGCTTCGATGAGTCTTAATTTGATTTCATGAATTGTAGATAGGTAGTAGAAATTCAACTGAAGATTGGTGAAAATGTAGTCTTGAATGCCTATAAACGAAATAGAATGACTAAAACGAACCTGAATGAAAAGAACGAAATCATGTGTGCACATACACGAAATTGAATGCAATAGTAGCTAAAAAGAAACCCTGGTTTGATTGAATTAGGGGAAATGCGTGAATTTAAATGCATGTTAATGAAATTGAATTAATTTTTGATGAAATTGGCCTGGAAAACCTATATTAAAGGGAACAATGGAAAGTCCTCACACGTGTATAGCGAAACAAAAATATGTGTCTTGTTTACACTTGAAACGTTCGGGCTAACGCACTTCCAACCCCTTCTGCCGGAAAATGTTCGCAGGTAACTTTTGGTGTGAGTTATATTAAAGTTGTAATAAAAGACTGCCTGTATTCCCACTTTTCCCCTCATTATTTGAATTCCCACTTTTTCCCTGGTCAAATTCCGAATTTGCCCAGATTCCCACATTGCGTGTGATACTCATATTTGAGTATTATGAAAATAGGATGGGCCAATGAGTTTTCTAGAACTTTTATTAAAGATTGAAGTCTAATTGCGGTTCGTGGAATTGTGATTTATATACGATATGCGATCGTCTTTCTGAATATGGCTTTGTCATTGCTAAGAAGGTGAACAGTCGGTGCCTTTCCTCATTTACATGCGACACATTCGAAACCCCGTTTTCGTTTAACCCGCGAACAGTGTTCTCAGGTTGCCGATTTACGAACGCCATGTAGAGTACATCTGGGCGAAAATTCAAAATAGCAGCAGCCGTCTTAATACTCCGAATGAAAAGAAAGGAAAATTCACGATCTCACGAAAATAACTGACATTCTGGAACAGCAATATAAATTGCCAAATAGAGTCCCACTCTTGTAATCACGCACAGTTTTATTTTCTTATATAATTTATACTGTTCCTGGACTAAATGAGTGCTTCCAAGTTCACCAAAATTAACGATTATACGCCCTCCTTGGGCTTTGTCATCACTGATGAACTGTGTGACTATATATACTTGTATTATTATTGACGTACCGGTGAGGACAACAAAAGAGGGTATAAGAAAGGGAACAATACTGTCCTCACGTTTTTTCTTTTGTCTGGAAGGTGCCCTAACGAGTAAACGTGTGCTTATTTCTACGCGAATGCCGTGCGACTACCAAATCGCACAGGGCGTACGGGAGTCGCACGGCAGTCTGTTGATGATTCGCACAGGTTGTAGGGGTGTCGTGTGTAATTCGGACGGGTCGCATGCCCGTGCGAGTTTTTTCAAATGTTGAAAATTTCCATACGGTTGTCGCACGGTTCGCATATTTCGCATTGGTCACAATCGCACGGCTGTCGCACGGCAGTCTGATAGGTCGCACGGGAGTCTGAAGAAAGTCGCACGGCTCGGCTGTGCCGTTCTTGCTGCCTGCCTGCTTGCCATCACTCTTCTTCGGTGGCATCGCTGTGTTGTGCTGAATACTTGTTGACTGTCGAACATCAAGTGCAGTTATGAAGATCGACGCCAAAAGGCCCTGCTTTTATGCGATTCGCGCGGATCGAACGGCGCTTGTACGGCGGTCGCACGGCGCTCTGATTGGTTGTACGGCGGTTGTACCGCATGCGCACAGGTCGCACGCGAGTTGAACACAAATCGCACGGCGCTTGCGCGGGACTCGTACAGGTTGTACGGCAGTCGCACGGAACTTGAACCGTTATCGGATGTTTCGGGAGGAAAAGTCGCACCAGAGTTGAACGGCAGTCGCACGGCAGTTGTACAAGTGAGACTGCGCGGGAAAGAAACAGGGAAATTCGTACGGAAATCGCACGGCTGTACGATTTTATTAGTCGCACCGCAGTTGTACAAAAAATCGTTCAAGTGAGAACGGGCTATTAGTCTATGGGGATGGGTTAGTGTGTAGGAACAATAGAAAGTCCTGATCAGGATGGTGGCAAGAGTACTACTGTATCATTACAGATTACGGTTCTTCCTTTCTTTATGGGCGAACCGTCTGTGCCTTTTATTTGCATATGATGCAAGCTCAATACTGATCAGTTTAACCTTGTCATAACTAATGAGGTGAATCGTCGGCGCGGTGCCTTTGTCATTTCTGTGCGACGGTTCGTAGGGATTATATATAGGGCTTTGTCAGTAATAATAAATGAGGTAAACCGGACTATTAAATTCACACGCGTCGGCTCGTACGGATTATGTTATTACTAACGAGGTAAACCGTCAGTGTCTTTTGTTAGTCTGTTGCATTATTTTCTCTTTTTAGGATTTGTTTTTACCTGTAAATCTGGCACTGCCGTGCTTGGTATTGTACTACAACAAACAAGTGGGCAACTGTTGGTAGATTTAATAAAAAAGATCCCTCCCTCGCTCGATGGTGCCGGAATGATGCATACAATCCTCCACCCCACCCCATCTTAAGGAACCTGATACATACATATTGAAATAATGACCACACATCCAGTTGTGTAGGATCCATAAACATTCATGCATGCTCCCCAAAGAAATTAATGTTTTTCTTAACCCAACCCAACCCCTCCGAGAAAAATCCAGTGGCCAGAACTATGTAAAATTTTGAAACCTCTCCGTCAGTAAACAACGACTGCCGGACCCCCGTGTCCTACTACAAAAAATCCCACTTTCTATTGTGTTTCCATTCAGACATGAAACGTTATTAGAGAATGCCTTTGAAATCGCCCGCTGTTGATTATTCAAGAAAGGACGGAATTAACATATAGTATTTTGGGACCTGGCTGTTGGCTCTCTCGGGAATAAGGAGGGGTACACAGTACCCCCATAATTTCCATGAATAAATTCACCTGAACTTTGGCAAAGGCATTTGTTGGCCGGTAATGTACAACACGGCATCAATGCACTGCAGTACGCCCAAGAGAACATTTTGCCCATTTTGGTCAAAAACACTGAGAATTTACGGCTCAGTTTATACGTTTTTAAAATGTACTACGTGTATTACTTTAAATTTACTACATGTATTACTTGTATGGTTATCTATTATAAGAATGCTTTTTGAGGTAACTGCCAGGGCCAGGGCGCTGTAACTCATTTTTTTGTCACTTTTGGGAAAAAAGGTAGCTGTTTGGGTATTTTATCCCCAAATAGGACTTTTCACCGAAAAAACCGTAATGATGACAATAAAAATCGCTAGCTATGAATTCGCAGTTCAAAACTGCCCCCAAATAGAAAAAAGTAAAAGTGCCGAAAAGACTGAATAATGGTAAGAAAATATTCGCCTTGATGGAGGCCATCTTTGATTCCCATAATGCATTGCAGTAAGTCATGTGACATTGGATATTCACACAAAATCAAAATTTGGCCTAAGGGGGCGAGTGCATGGGGGACTGGATGTTACAGTGGGGGGGGGGGGGGGGGGGGCGCTCACGGTATTTTTCTTAATAATACATGTACTACTATTTTCTCCGTTTGCGAAATTTTCAGGGGGGGGGGCAAAGGGGGGGGGGGGCGAAGGGGGGGGGGACTGGGGGGTGGGCGACTATATTATATGGGGGACGTGCTCCCCCGCCCCCCTTTGGCTGCGCCGCTGAGTTCAGGTACCAAAACCATGTTTCTAACCCACATAATTGTTTTTCTTTGATTTCCGCATAAATAGCTCAAATGTTTCTTTTACCTTTAACATCCAAGCCTTGACTCCGTTTTTTAACGTCGTTACCCGCTCCATCTTCAGCCCCAGTCATCCTCGTTTCTTCCTCCTTGTCCAACGCAAGATGCGCTGACGACATACGCCGCGGGAAAAACATGAAAAGAGCGGACGAGAAGAAAAACAGAGCTGCGAGTATAAAGTAACCAAGCCACCATGCACCGATCCAGCCCGGGTCGCCCGGGCCGATGCCGAGCTCAGCCCAGTCCCCAGATCGGTGAAAGTCAACCCAGAGACCGATGAAGACAGCTGCAAGCATGACCCCTACGACTGGTCCCAGGCCCAAGACTGCATTGACGACACCTGGAATGAAGGACAGGTCGGCAGAGATAATGACATTTGAAGCAAGATATGGGACGGCGGGAACCCCCCCCCCCCCCCCCCCCCCCCCTTTGTGTTAGTATCGTGTTCCCGGAATCTCAGAAATTCCTTTCAGATATCTAGGGGATGTGTTAGGTAACAATAGCCTTGAGTGTGTATAGGGTATAGGGACAAGGGGTGGGGGGGGGGTACCCCTTGGTCCCATATCTTGCTGGGTATAGATAATGAAATGCCAAAGAGACTCTAAATTAAAATTAATGTATTAACGACACTCTTGATAAATACACTCTAAATAAATAGGAAGGGAATCGTTTTTAAACTTGAAAGAAATATAATTACAATGGCCATCAGTTGGTTCCATTTTTGTTTCGAGTGCGATCTGTTATCAGTCTGTCTTTCTCTTACCAATATAAACAGCCGTGGTTCCGAGTGAAGTACAGTCGGCAACGTAGGATATCCCAATTGGGTATGCTGCCATGCCAATGCCTTCCAAGACACTGCCCAAGTAAAATACAAAGAGAGTCTTGGAATCAAGCACTGATGTTTTATTCAATGAGCATTCCTCGGAATGTTCGTTGGTGAAGCAAGATGAAACACTCTCGTTCCCTGCGTCCTGCGGAGAGTTGATAGCAGTGCCTTGAATGAGACCTGAAGGGGAGTAAGGCGTCTGCATAAACGACGTCAGGGCGTAGAGAAGTACGCCTAGGCTAAGCGATAACCCAGACATCCCAAGCAGGCACGGCCTGTGTCCGGGGGAGACTGTGCCGAAGTAAATGGCGAAAAGGATGCCCGCCACGCCCCCGATGCAGTACACGGTGGTCAAACTTCCAAACTGGGTCAGAGTGAACTGAAAGTGGGCTTCGACTGAAGTAACGGTCCCGGAATACATGCCAACATTGATGCCGTCGACGGCAGTGAAGATGCACAGCGCTAGCAGAAACGCCCATGGCTTGGCGAAGCGTTGCAGGAAAGACGGCCTCCAACAACAAATGCCGCATCGATCCTGCACCTCAGATGATGATTCGACCACTACACTCACGTCCTCTAGGTTAACACATGTAGACGATAGCTCCATGACGAAAACTGCTCTAGACCTTGGGTCCTAAAATAAGTAAAAAATCATAAACAGACGTTACCAAGGTGTTCATATGTGCTTGTTTGACAAAGTTAACTATTTCTCTCTCAACAGCAAAACTGTTTAACAGCTGAATGTCCCGTTTGTTATATTAGGTATCTAGCATGGAAAGGTACCTAAGCGAACGTTATGACCTATACAGGGTGTCCCAAAAAATGTCCAGGCCAAACCAGGCAACCTCAGAATCTAGATTTCGACAGATCCTGATGCGGGAACTTCTTACATGAAAAATAGTCTTTATTTCATCAAAATCAGTCAAGCCAATCAGAAGTTATTTTTTGTGCAGCAAGGTCAGCCCCCAACTAGGAGTGACTGACTGTGACTTTTATACATTTTTCATTCCAAGAAGATGTCCGTCTGTGGTTATAGCAGCCCAGTCATGAAGGGAATCTCTCTGATCGTTTCTTGAGTCTGAAGTAAACTCCCTGATGGGTAGATGGTCTTTTGCTGCATAGGCTCCAGGGTTCTGTTTGTTGATGCACCCGTTCATAGGAAACTTTGCATCATCACCACAGATAAATCGTCGTCGAACAGCAGTCCTCCGCTCTGGATCACCTGGAGCTAAGCCATGCCTGGTCTGGACTTTGTAAGGATGGAATTTTACCTCTGTTGCCATTCGTGAAAAGGACGACTTTGGAATGTGTAGTTGGTTACGCATGGATGATTGTCTTGGGTCGTCTTCCATGCTCGTGTATTAGCCAACAGTTCACAACTGAGCAGCGAGTCTTTATGGTCAAAACTTTCCATGAAACGCAGTATGTTGCCCAAACGATCGAACGTTTCCAGCAGAGATTTCCTAACAGGAACCCACCTGTTGGACGAACAGTCAAGCAAAATGTGGCAAAAATCATGGCACCAGCTTGAATCGGAATATGGAGAACAGTGGCAGGCCAGGGACACGGAGAGACAATTATTCCTTGGCACAGTTTCGAGCCAGCGTGGAAGATGACCCAAGACAATCATCCACACTTACATGTGTGCGGTCAGTGACCACTGATCACACTTTGAAAGTGTGGAATCCAGCATATTAAATGTTAAATCCAGCATTTTAAAATGTGAATTCAATGTTTAAAATGCTGATTCAACAATTTAAGTGTTAATTCAACATTTCCCCAAACTTTTTGTTGAAATTGTTGAATCAACATTTTAAACGTTGAATTAACAGTTTAATATCTGAATTTAACATTTCAAATGCTGGTTCAACATTTAAAATACTGGATTCAACACTTTCAAAGTGTGATCACTGACCGCACACATGTAAGTGTTGGATTCAAGTTTTTAGCGTGTGCACATTCCAAAGTCGTCCTTTTCACGAATGGCAACAGAGGTAAAATTCCATCCCTACAAAGTCCAGACCAGGCATGGCTTAGTTCCAGGTGATCCAGAGCGGGGGATGCGGTATTCGAGATGGTTCACTGCTGTGCGACGACGATTTATCTGTGGTGATGAGGCAACGTTTCCTCTGAACGGGTGCATCAACAAACAGAACACTAGAGCCTATGCAGCAAAAGACCATCTACCCAGGGAGTTTACTTCAGACTCAAGAAACGATCAGAGAGATTCCCTTCATGACTGGGCTGCTGTAATCACAGTCAGTCACTCCTAGTTGGGGGCTGACCTTGCTGCACAAAAATGACATAACTTCTGATTGGCTTGACTGATTTTGATGAAATAATGGCTATTTTTCATGTAAGAAGTTCCCGCATCAGGATCTGTCGAAATCTAGATTCAGAGGTTGCCTGGTTTGGCCTGGACATTCTTTTGGGGACACCCTGTATAGCTATGACACAACATATTAGCGACATTCATTTTCATCCTTTCTTATGCACCAGTGTGTAAAGCCTAGCCAAGTCCCTCCCATTGCGTGCTTCCTTGTTATCGGACATATATATAGACAATTTACGGGAAAGCCAATTAGATGCCAAGTTGGGGTATAGGTAAGGTATTATAAGTCCTTCCAGGGCTTGCGTTCAATACGTAGCGTTCCATGCTAGAAACCTACTGAGCCAGTTGTGGTTCACACTGTAATCTTGGTCAACGGTAATTGTTTGTTAGTCAGCATTGCCACAAACCGTAGTTTTTGACTGGTGATTGATCAGCAATGGATGCGTTCATCAGTAGAACCTTGACATTTACAAGTGATGTATAGGTAATGCATAAAGGAATATCGTATCAACTTCCCATCGCCCTTTATACGCTATTCCGGAGGTCGCAAGGTCGAAACCCGTTCATGCCAGTTTTCTTTGTTCACTTTGAAAAATGTTGTGTGGCACAACACATTTTGTATGGCACAAAAGGTTTACCCAAATCAAATAGCGCCCTCCTATTGTGTCTGCCATATCTCCAAAAGGCTAATGGTTTCATCTTACAAACGATCGAATAATGGAGGAAAAACATTTTGAAACAACAGAAACGCTTTCTACACTGTGCATCTATTTGGTCTTAAAGGTAGTGTACATGATTGGTCATTGTTGCAATTTTCAGAAATGGGCAGATTTGGGGGTTAGTATTTTATAGGAAATATCGTTCCACTGACCTGTTCAAAGTTTTGCGCACTTGGATGGCGAAAAAACGAGAAAAACGGCGTTCGTTTTTAACCGTCGGGCGGCATTTGTTATAGCGCCCAAAGGTACTTGGAAACTCATTAATTCATTATTATGTAAATCTAAAAACACATCAGTTCCAACTTACTTTATTAAAGATGGTGAAAAAATAGACAACGATCTTGATATATCGAACACTTTTAATAAATATTTTGTTAATATTGGTAATAGCATTGCAAGTGAGCTGCAAACGTGTGAACAAGGCTTTGAATCGTTTCTTGATGACAGATGCCCACATTCTCTATTTCTAAATCCAATCACTGAAGACGAAATATCTTCCGTTATCTGTAATCTTGCCTCCGATAAAGCCCCAGGATGGGATGGTATATCATCATTTATTATTAAAGAAGCGAAGAGTGCTTTAGTCAAACCACTAGCCCTAATCTTTAATGAATCCATTACAACAGGGGTTTTCCCAAACAAACTGAAAAAAGGTAAGGTAGTACCTATATTCAAAAAGGGTAATCAACACGATATCAGTAATTACAGACCAATCTCCATTTTACCTGTGTTCTCTAAAGTTTTTGAAAAGTGAATTCATAGTCGACTACTATGCTTCATCCAAAAATATGGATTACTATCAAATTCACAGTATGGTATCAGAAGTAAACGTTCTACTGAATTAGCAATAATAAGTGTATTAAATCTAATTGTCAATGCTATAGAAAATAAACAAATCTCCATTGGCATATTCTTAGACTTGTCAAAAGCATTTGATACTGTCAATCATAATATTTTAATACATAAGTTAGCATACATTGGTGTTCGTGGTGTAGCGTTGCAGTGGTTTCGAAGTTACCTGACGAACAGATTGCAGTTTGTAACATATAACAACACGAATTCAATGCGAGATGTAATATCATGCGGAGTTCCTCATGGATCTGTTCTGGGGCCATTGCTGTTCATCATTTATATGAACGATATCTGCAAGTCAAGTAATTTGATTTCATTTTGCCTCTTTGCTGACGACACAAATTTACTTTATAACCACCATGACGCTAATGTTGCTGTAGCGACAATAAACCAAGAACTTGTTAAAGTAAATAAATGGCTTTTATGTAATAAGCTATCGGTCAACTTATCAAAAACAAATTATATCATATTTAGTAGTAAACAAAATAAATATGTGTGCAGAAACCCAGTCACTATGAATGGAGAAATCCTTAATCAAGTCAAAAATACTAAATTTCTTGGAATACATATTGATGAAAACCTAACGTGGAACAAGCAGATAGAAACACTGTCCAACAAAATATCGAAAAACATTGGTGTTATGAATAGGTTGAAGTTTTTCCTGCCCTCAGAAATTCTTTTAACAATTTATAATTCCCTTATTTTATCATATTTAAATTACGGAATTCTTTCATGGGGCAGCTCGAGCACTAAGTGTCAGAAACTTTTTCTTCTGCAAAAACACGCAGTCAGAATAATAACGAAGTCCAATTATCTGGCACATACCTCTCCTTTGTTCTCAAAGCTGAGAGTACTTAAGTTTAATGATTTATACAGTCTTAACATAGGTAAATGTATGTATAAGTACAACCATCGTATGGTGCCTTCAAATTGCTGTAACCTCTTCACAATGTCTTCATCGGTTCATTCCTACAGTACTCGTGGTGCATCAAAAGGTGATCTTTATATAAATTACCATAGAACATCACTTGCAAAACAAAGCTTAATTACTCGGGGTGCTCTCCTTTGGAATAAACTAGACAGAAAACTTAAGAACACCACTAGTTTGAAAGTGTTTGCAAAGGAATTTAAAGATAATGTACTAAGTCAATATTAGTTCATATTACATAGCTTAAATTATCAATTGTTTATTTACCTATAAGATAATTTCTATCATTATATACTATTTAAGTCAAGTTCCGTCTTCTTGTCCCTTGTCAGTAGCATATTGTTACCAGTAATAATTTGTGTATCATTTTACATATACTGTCACTACAGTTTGGTCTCATAATATTTGTCTCCTCGTCCCACGTTTGTAGAAATACATATTTGTCCTCTGTCCTCACAGGGAGAGCATAAAAGCTTGCTTCGCTCTTCCTACATGTTGGTATTGCAGTGTATGATACTTGTTATATTGTTATATTAGATTACTAATTTAATTAAAACTACCAATTAAATGTATGGATGATTAACTTCATGAATTAATAATTATCAACTTACATGTATTTGAATTGTATGCCAACATGAAAAAATAAATGTGTGTGTGACTATACACAGACTATACACACTCTTGTAAAGTAACCCCAATTTTTGTAAATGTGATCGTTTTCAATTGGTCACATAACATGTACAGACGCCGAGGGCCGAGCGGAACGTCCAAGATCCACTGGTTACAACGCGTCGCTTCGGTACACTAAGAGTGCGCCCGTTTTCGGATTGTTAACCCATTTTAGACACAACACGGATTAACTACATTCGGTCAATAGAGGGCAGTTTTCCAACGATCGTTCGGCCAAACAATCGTTGGAAAACGATATAAATTTGCACTTTTATTTATTTATATATCTATTTATTTATTACATTTCTTTACCCAGGGTGTGCCCAAACAGTTTAAAACTGGTTTCCATTGGGGCCCTGCATATTATTAGTTAAAACTAAATATTTACACATTCATACAAAATATTTAAACAAATACAATAGTGTTTACACAAATAGAATCTATTTTCGGTTAACTTTTCAACTCTCCAGAAGCCTATTGCTGATTTACGGGATGTGCGAAAAACCCGCGAAAAAAACCTTTTAGGGTGAAAAACTAGGGGAAATTCCCATCCGGCTCCAAAGTATTTTGGCAACCAAGTTTATAACTCCGCAGATCAGCGTAAATGACAGAAATATCACTGATAGATGGCTTTACGTAGCTCCGATTTAAATGTACTTAAGGAGTTTATGGTTCTCATTTGTTCAGGCAGATTATTCCATATACTGGCACCACTCACAGCAAAACTTGTCACGTAGCATTCCTTTTTGGCGAAAGGAACTTTCAGTGCCATTTGGGTCGATTGTCGTGTTTCACGAATCACTGTAAGTGGTTTGAACAGATTTGTCATGTACAAAGGAGTAATTTTGTTAAGGCTTTTGAAAACAAGAATAGCCTTTTTGGACTGAAATCTTTCATTAAAAGGAATCCAATTTAGTCTGGCAAACATATCAGCTGAGGGGGTGAGGGAGGTACATTTAACGATTAACCGTACGGCTCTTTTTAGACATTTGTTGAGGGTATTGTCGTGAGATATGTACCTTCCTCCCCACACCGTACAACAATACTCTAAAGATGGCATAACTTAACTTACAAAGAGTGTGTGCTGGCTGCTTTGGGGAACGTAATCACGAATTCTGTTTAACACACCCAATTTAGACGAAACAGTCTTCCTTAAGCCCCATATGCACAGGGCTGCGACCTTTGTACCACCTATGAGCGACCACAAAATGGCCAGGACGCTCAATAGTCGCCTTAACCCAGAAAATCCTGTTTCTATGTAACTGCTCCCTTTTCGGGCATTTTCAGGTAGAAGCATCGCCCAGATTGACGGTACAATTTGCAACAGAACGCATCTATTACGTGGCGACCATTGGCCGACCATTGGCCGACCATTGTGCATCCATTCTGCAACCACGGCAATGCTTGTGCCTCCCTTCTGCCTCATTTGAGCCACTTTTGAGCAACCAACCTCCTCGGCGACCTTTATGCGACTGTTTTGAACGGCGACCATGGCGTCCATGGCGATGTCTGAACATCCTGTGTACCACCTTTGAACGACCTAGGCAACCATTCGGCCTCCTTTGAGCCTCCAACGGCGACCTGGCCAGTTTTATGGTCGCACAAGGGAGGCCCAAAGGTCGCCATCCTCTGTAAAGGGGGTATTACGTATTCAACATGTGTACCCCAACTTAATGTTTCATCAACAACTACACCCAAGCATTTACAAGATTTCACTTTTTCGATAACCTTATCTTGAAAACGACAGCACACCTGGTGCCATCATTTCACAGGATGATTGAGACTACTATTAACATACAGTCTAGTAAGGTATTTCGTAATAATTCAGTAAAAAAAACATATGGGAGGATTACCAATCGTGTACACTGCCTTTAACTTTTTAATACGTGAGATGACTTCTCTACACGCGGCACTGTTAGATAATGGGCGCGTCTGGTCCCATTACAAACATTGAAATGTATTAACTGTGTATCTTATCTTCAATCGATTTTTTGATGGAATGTCTCACTGGAAAGCTTATTTGGGAAAAAGAATCGCCGTGCCATACCCCAAAAGCATATTAAACAATTATAAACTAAAACAATCGCATTGTTTTTGCACATTTACTGCAAGAACACGTGTTGTAGTTGTACATTTTAATGCAATATAACAAGGGAAAAAGAGGGAAAATAAAACACCCAAAAATAGACCTACATTCAAACAGAACCGTTTTATTAGTTATGTACACTATCAACTTGTTTTCAAAATTCTTACGTGGCTGTATATATGCGAAACCCTTTTCAAATTGTTTTAAAGTATGGACATCATTCATTCATGTAGGCCTATACATTGAACATATATTTCCATAATACTTAACAGTCATACAGTAACGCCCTGAAGAACAACAAATAATCCGTAAAAAGAATAGATTTGAGGGCAACATAAACAAAATAAAAATATTACACAACGATACACTATAATTATATAATACACTTTACACAATTCTGTGTTTTCAGGTTTAGCACCATTCCAGTAAAAACAAAATAGTATACATGTGCACAAATACGCTAAGATTGTGCCTGTCAACTTAATTGTCTTTTGTTTCTCAAACCAGACAGCTGACATATTGCTCAGCTAGGGCAGGTGCTATTTGTGTTAAAGCCAGCACGGTTTTGATGTCTAGTTTGCTGATGTTATGCAGCTGGTGATATAATTAGATGAGAAAGTTGACACCAAATTGCAAGTACTGCATCATGGCAAACTACACTTCGCTTCCGTGTCGTTGATTGCCCGTATACGTATGTAATTAAAACTATATTATACATACCTTTTCCACACATTGACCACAAGTAATATATATATATCGTTTTTGTATCGTATATGCATGCGAATATAGGCCGTGTTCCAAGTCGTAAAAAGAGCTTCCTTCGTTACGTACCTACGGAGGATGATTTCTTTTTGGTTTGTTCAATAAAAATATATATCACAGAGAGTATGAGGGTTGTTCTTTAATAGTTGTGACTCTTGTTTGTTAATGAGCACTACACGCTGAAACAGAACAATTTCGATTTTTTTCTAACGGAAAGAGGCTGAAAAGGGACTAGTCTGGCGCAGTTAACCATGTGCATGTGACGTCTGTGAGCCATACAATAGTCTCCATAGCGCCATTGTTTACGTAAATTCAGCAACCGTAGGAGACTAGCATGACTAGGAGAGAGCGATGCATGCATATCAGAAGAGAACGTTGACTTCGGCGATATTTCTTACAAATGTCGAGATGACAGAGCAGAATTAAAACTTCAAAACACAAAATCGGTGACAGAATGTATCATAGCTCTTGCAGGTTTCCTTAGTTTGAAAATATTTCCTTTATAGAAATACGTCAAAGCAACGAGTGTATGAGGCCGTTTGTGTCATGTTTACTTCGGACAGCTGCTGGTTGTGCACAATTCACACCCTCCATTTTCAGGTAGCTGACGCAATGCTTTCAAGCAAGGCTGTAATGAAGGCGAGGTTATTTCTTCCTTGTCTTATCGATATATTGATGCAATGGTAATGCATGTTTTGGTTTATTTTCCAAACTCACACCGAAGACTCGGTCCCATGTATGCATGTACATGTATGTGAGGGCCCTAAACCAGGATTATTAGCAGAATTGCGGTGACTGTTTTATAACCTAATTATGCCATTCTTAATTCAGCTGGAACTGTAAGGTTTGAGAAGAACAGTGGACTGTGGCAATCTATTTCCTGAAAACTTGTGAATTAATATTGCAAGATAACGGTCAGTGTCCAAATTCTTTCCATTAGCTGTTGGAAGCGAAGTTCCAATTCAAGACTGAAAGGAGTAAAAAATTCAGCTAACTTAATTAATGAATAAATTAAAGGGCTAAAATCACTTTCCAATATCACTTCTTGTTTCAGTTATTACAATTAATAACAGATGAAAATATAGAAACTGCTGACAAAAGTTTACAAATTTATATAATAACAAATTTATTCCGTTCGGGCGCAAGAACATGGAACTCGTGTTAAGAACAGACCGCCCGAACTCAACTAGAGTGTCACCGCACCTTGTTCCATGACGTTTCAGCAGATTGTGCAACATGTATTATGCACCGAAATCTTTTTTCTGCCTCATCATGTCCGTCACCTCCGGACGTCGCCATTTTTGATTGCGCAACATCTTGTTTCCAGTCACTCCAATATATTGTTAACATTGATCGATAGCAGAGTATGGAATTCCATAGACGACAAAACTGCGTCGCGTCGTGCCGTCGCCCCGACGGCACGACGCGACGGCACAAAGGCTCCGTCGCGTCGTGCCGTCGCGTCGTGCCGTCGCCTCGTGCCGTCGCGTCGTGCCGTGCCGTGCCGTCGCGTCGTGCCGTCGCGTCGTGCCGTCGTGCCGTCGTGCCGTCGCGTCGTCCCGTTGCCTGTTATTATATAATTTTATACAGGCCGTCGCGTCGTGGCGTCGTGCCGTCGGCCCGGCAAAAAGGGCTTGTGATCAGGGCCAATAGAGGGCGCATTTCACAACTCAGCACCGAAACATGTACAATGTACATTGTACATGTATAACGTTAGTTTTAATTGTCAATCGGTATACTTTAAATGAGAAAACAAGAGAATGTTTGGAAATTGTGGAGCGCCTACCCGCCTTTTTCAGTAAATTCGTCTTTTACGTTGTAGTTTGTTCGGCATAGTCCCAGGTATCATGAATGGCCACTGCCAGACATTTTTAGTGGTGGAGTGTGCCGGCCAGATGGTACCCCGAAATTGAGCTAGATTAGCTGGAAAGTTTATCCGATGATACCTATTAGAATGTTCGGCATAGTCCCAAATATCACAAATGGCCACTGCCAGACTTTTTCAATGGTGGGTGTAACTTGTGCCCGCCAGACGCTCCGAATGTCCCCACCCCAAAAATTGAGCTAGATCAGCTCGTGCATTAACCCGATGAAACCTACTGGAAAATGTTCAAGTACTAAGACCAAGACCCAATCAAGTCCGCCGCCTCCATCTCCCTCGAGCTCCTCATCCTCGAGCATCCTATGTAGACAGGTTCTCTGGATACCAGTGACAACAGCTCTCTAGTTCTATCGCTGGAACTGGAAACACAACATGGGCCTTCTACTTCCCAAAACTCACAAAACCACACCGACCTTACACCATCAAATTCAAACCACGACAAATTCAAACAAGTAAGATCCCTGGAAGAGAACGTCAATTGTCCCCAGGCAATTCAGACCACCACACCAACCCCCCCCCCCCCCTATCTGGAAGTGAAAATACGCCACCCACACCTACATAGAGCTCTAACATTTTAGAGATCTTTCCGAGAACGCTGGGACGATCTCCAAGCAGTGGCGTAAATCCATGTCGCCGAGTAGGGGATGGGAGTGTTGGCGAGAGAGAAGGGGGAGCTGAAGACAATTATGACACTAAAGTTGCTGCTCATGATACCGTAATTTACCCTATGTATAGGGGACTTACGTCTAATGTAAAAATAATGCACACTTTTGTCCCTATGCCTGACAACACAACAGTGTATTTAAAGTTTTTGTACTGTTTGTCTTCCGTTTTTTATACATTTTGACTCTTGAAAGTTACAAGATAACACTGAAAGAACACCTGGCAGCAACAAAATGTATTAAACTTGCCCAAATGGGGCTAAGAAATCGGCAAAACAACTAATAAGTATCCGCCACAAACCTTAAAAACAACCCCGATATTGTAGTCAAACAGGCAGAGGCATGCATAGGCGTAGCCAGCGGGGGGGGGGGGGGGGGGGGGAGGGGGTATTTACCCCCCCCCCCCAATATTTTCAGAGTTTTTACCCCAAAATTTCCCACACAAAATTGAAACCCTGCACTCTATCTATACGACATACCTGTTGGTTTTTATTGTCGCAAGCTAGGTTGGTAAGTCTAATAACTTCAAAGTGGATTTTGTTCTCTTATAGGAACGGGGCCCGTAACCACACAATCGCCGCAAGATTAAAATGATTTCCTTCATGCTGCTGGCCCTAGTGTGCCCTCACTGGAAATTATAGTGCCCTCACTGGAAATTATAGTGCCCCCTGTTCCCCCACTGAAAAATGTTAGTGCCCCTGTGCCCCCACTGTAAAATGTTAGACCCCCCCCCCCCCTGTGCATAGGCGTAGCAAGGTCATTTGTATTGGTGGAGGGTAGATGTGAAAAAAGGCACTCGATATATCGGGGCACAGGGGCACTAACATTTATCAGTGGGGGACAGGGGGCACTAACATTAAAACAAAATACCAAAAAAAAATACAGATAGATAACTAAATACAATTAAGACAAAGAACCAACAATAAAAAGAACAAACACATTAAGAATAAAATTAGGCCTACAATACATTGAATAATTAATTAATCAATCAAAGTTGTATCATGAATTGTATAGGCCTAAGATACTGTGTTTAAATTGAATGCAGAATTTGCGAATTTGAATTATAACAAATGAAAATAATTATTAAATTCAGGCCTTGTCACAATGACAAATCATTTTGCTGCGAAATAGATTGCACATTCTTAATAATCGGCCACGCATACGTCAAACCGAAAGCCTAATCACGCATCTGTAATCGTTGAAATAAAACGTTATGCACATTCATATATTTGAATGATACAAAATAAAATCGAATGCTAGTTTTTGCGAAAATGAAACCCGGATATACGTCGTTCTCAAAATCAGCGCGAGATTAAATTCAAGTTTAACAAATTCGAATGCACATTTTGGAAAATCGTCAGGTAAAACCTATATTAACTCGTTGCACCATACCAGACTTATATACTTTAAAAGCCTCTACATCAGGACTAGACCTACCTGATTCTCTTGGAATTATGCATTCCTCCAATCCTCATGAACTAAGTATTGCTTCCATGTGACTCACATGGTCTAGTGGTTAAGACATGTACTCTCAAATGCAGTAGTTGTGGGTTCGATCGTGGGTTCGAATCCAACCCGAAAAAATGACTCCTGTAGAATGCCATGGCCCAGTGGTTACGTGGGTTCGAACCCTGCCAAGAACATGGTGTTTGTGCCCTTGGGAAAGACACTTAACTATAATTTCCTCTCTCCACCCAGGAGTATAAATGGGTACCTGACAGGGTCGAGGCCAATTGAGCGCTGATATCGGCTGTCGCGTGGTCCAGGGCCTGATGAACGGGGTAATTGTAAAGCGCTTTGAGATCGTTGATACGATGGAAAGCGCTATATAAGCATAACAATTATTATTTTGAAGAATTAGTTGTGTGAGTCAAAAAGAATATATACACGATATTTTCATATGTACTTTTAGAGTACCGGTAACTCTTCCTGCTTCTTTTGGTGACATTTTTACTGGATTAGTTTTCATGCATGACTGCACAGGAGACAATTAAGGGGATCGGGTGAAATCTGAGTTGCGCCAACTGGTCAGGGCTGGATAAGAAAGAGACAATTTAAAAGAACACAACCATCGTCTAACAAAGAGACCAAAAATAATTTCATTAGCTTTTAAACCTCGTGTTTATTTAAAACATTTAAATTAAATTAAAAAGGAAATTAAATTCCACGGTGTCTTAGTCCTTAACATTTCCACCATCTCGTTCAATGCACAGCTGGGCTCGGCGCATCATTCCTGCAACAGCACGGCGAATCATCTCCCTGTCTTGTTTGAGAATGTCAATTTCACGAGTTATCCCTTCCTGGAGGTCATCCAGATTTGCTAGAGGCGTTGTGAAAACCCGAGCTTTCAGATATCCCCATAAAAAGTAGTCAAGAGGGGTCAGATCAGGAGATCTTGGGGGCCACTCCACCGGTTGATTCAAAGCAATGACCAGTTGGCGTAACTCAGATTTCACCCGATCCCCTTAATTGTCTCCTGTGCAGTCATGCATGAAAACTAATCCAGTAAAAATGTCACCAAAAGAAGCAGGAAGGGTTACTCTAAAAGTACATATGAAAATATCTTGTCCATATCAAAATTATACACTTTTAAAATTGGCCATAGTTTTATTCTGTAACAGAATAAAACTATGGCCAATTTTAAAAGTGTATAGTTTTTTGACTCACACTGTAGTATGGAACGGGGCTACGTCTGTAAGGGCGCCCCCTATTTCCACCAGTCTGAGGCGACGGCACGACGCGACGGCTCGACGGCACGACGCGACGGCTCGACAGCACGACGCGACGGCAGGACGCGACGGCGGGCATACTGCATAAAAGTAGCATAGGAACAGGCGACGCCACGACGCGACGGCACGACGCGACGGCACGACGCGACGGTGACGTCGTGCCGTCGGGGCGACGGCACGACGCGACGCAATTGTGTCGTCTATGGAATTCCATAGCAGAGGGACCCGACTTTTTTTGACTGCCACCTACGCCAAAAAAAATAGAGCTTTGAAGGATTTTTTAAGCCCGAACTTTTTACTACTACAAAAGACAAAGACAAAGACAAAGACAAAGACAAAGACAAAGACGGTTCAAACAACTGATTTTATTTTAGCTTCATTTTAATATGGTTTGTATAGGTTTCTTGTTCAGGTATACGTAACGGTTTTCAAAAACTAAAGGACTTTTTGCGACTTAGCCCAAGTCCTAATAAGCACTTCGTTAGCATACACTTTGCGGCAGTAGCGTATCCAGCTTTTTGTGCCAGGGAGGGCAAACAACGTCTGTACCGTCTTAAAACCGTTTGAAAAATATTTCTTTTTGTTTTTCTGACGCCTCAAATTCCGCCAGGGGTAAAAGTCCCCCGCAACCCCCCCCCCCCCCCCCCCCCCCGGTGAATACGCCATTGCTTTCCGGTCCATGACGACACGTGAAAAAGGTCTTGCGCATCATTACAACACTGTCCGGCCTATAGAGTACCAAAGTGATGACGTCAATCAATGCAATGTTTCGAACCAGAATGCATTCTAAACTGCATGTGTTTGGAACCATTGCCGCAGCAACTTACGTCAGACTTCGGTATGATCAGCAACTAAAAAAAACCAACGCAGCTTAGCAAATTAATTTATCGTGCATCCTTGAATGCTTTTCTGGTAAAACTTTTCACTTTTTTATTAAGTCGTTGCCATTTCCAACAACTTCACAAATTGAAGATTCATGTAAATCCTACAAATTCCCAAAAGATCCTGTTAATTCCCCCAAATTCCCAATAAATTTTCCACATCCCCATTAAAATTGACCACTCTGGAATTTTGCAACACCAGACTATACTGTTAAGTATGGATAGCAGATGGCAAGCTTGCACGCACACGTCGTTCGTTTCATCATGAAAGTCTTGACACGGGAGAGTTTGACTGGAAGTACTACTATGATTTTCTAAGGTTCGACTTATGACTAATATAATAGTCAACAGAAAGTACATTTATCAGTGATTTCTAGACAAACGGTACAATTTCAATGCAAGGCAGCGTACATCACTATACATATTCTCCTTTGTGTGGATCTTTCCAATGATTACAAGGACATACGCTTGTTGTTGCACAAGTATAGGCGAGTCAGAAAATGTATAGAGGTCAGAGGCGGTCAGCTAAGGCTAGGCCGAACACATGAAATGTACATGTATCTAGATGCACAAAATACAAAACCTTCAAATAGCTTTGGCGATGGTCATAGAGCAAAATGATCTAAGTTTCAATCTGAAATACAACTATTTGTAAAGAATTTCAAAGTGAACAAAGAAACTGGCAAGAGCGGGATTCGTACCGGCGCTCTACCAACTGAGCTATCTTGCCCTATGTTGGCGGTCTCCCAAATTGTCAGTATCTTTGTTCGGGTGGGCGCTAGTCCACCCGGAGGTCGCAGGTTCGAATCCCGCTCCTGTCAGTTTCTTTGTTCACTTTGAAAATGTATTCAAATTTACCTAGTCAGTTTCCCTTGTGGATTGTTTGACGAATTATAAGTTAAAAAGTGGTATCCTCATTGAGTGATCCCCACAATGTCGCTTCCCAGGTTGTATCGTAAAATTGGGTGTGATCCCTGGCTATACGGCATTCTGGGTTTATGACTTCTGACTAGCGCCCACCCGAACAAAGATACTGACAATTTGGGAGACCGCCAACACAGGGCAAGATAGCTCAGTTGGTAGAGCGCCAGTACGGTAACCCGGAGGTCGCAGGTTCGAATCCCGCTCCTGCCAGTTTCTTTGTTCACTTTGAAAATGTATTCAAATTTACCTAGTCAGGTTTCCCTTGTGGATTGTTTGAAGAATTATTTGTAAAGATGTTACTAGTAACAATCCTGAGAAATATTTCAGTCGGAAATGCTGTTATTTTCGAGAAAATTGTACCTGAAGACCCCCCAAAATACAATGGCTTATTTCGATTAAAAACATCAAATTAAGCACATAATGAACGGGCTCGAAACCATTGTTCAATCAGAACGGTTGTATATAATTTTCTTGTGACGCGGATGACAGATTCAGTCCACACTTTTACGGGTTTTATCACTGCAAAAACGGTGTTTAGCAATTAGACACTTTTATAAACACTTTCTTGCTATCAGTTTGTAAACACGTTTACATACTAAAGATGTTTAGCGTATTGAAGGATAGTATTTAGCCATTGGACATTGATGTTTAGGAATTGGACACGTAATGTTTAGCTCTAAACATGTTTACAAACTGATAGCAAGATTGTGATTAATTGCTAAACACAGATTTTTAAAGTGAACACTACTGCAACTGTTTTGTCAGCTCTGACGATGCCGATGATACATTTAATCATAATGCACTAGGCATCTGTGTACGTGTATAGTGTACACTGGTTACATAAAACTCCGACTTTGGGAGCTCCAGATCTCGTGCTCAGGTGATTTCATAAAATGCATGTTAACTTCGACATTTAGAGATAGCTTTCAAAGTACTTTGTGGACACGTACCTGCTTAACACGTCTTTCTGTAGAGTCTAACTTTGTGGAACGTCCGGCTGATGACACAACAGACAACACAAATATCTTGCAAAATGCATCGCTTGTCGAAAGGCACATCCGTCATTCGTACCCGAGACATAGGAACAGAGAGCGCCGCTACAAGCTAGTTTTACGGTACTCTCATTGGACGATATTCTGTGTGACGATTTCCGGGATTGATTAGAATAATTGTTTTTGTTCAGAATTACATCATCCAGCATGGAATATTTACCCTCTCATCAGCAGCACGCAACAAACATAACATACAATGCAGTGATCTTTTACTGTTAGTTTTACCTTTTAGAGCTTTTCATTTCCAGCATGTGCACACGCTGCGACAGAGCTGTGATTAAGGTATACTTTGTAGGAATCCTATGTAGTGCACTTCGCAGCTTTTCTAGGGGGACCATGAACAGGAAAAACAATAGCCGATAAATGATCCATAAAAATATATGCCAGAAGCGCACTCCTGACACCTTACAAATGCCTACAACTCTGGAGCTTTCTGGGGATCCTCCCCCTGAATCCCCACTGGGGCTTTTCCCATAGCCCCGCCAAGGACCCTAAGGCAAGCCCCTGAACCCCACCCTTTAAGGGCTTCGATCGCGCCAAGACGCTCGCCGTGTGCACTTCACAATGCATACAAATTCTTCACTTCGGTGATGTCCCCCACCCACATTTGAAATGGGATTGACGTCCCTGATTTCAAGTGATTTGACTGTATACATACAGGTTTGAATCGTGTCAATTTTACCAGGTTTTTACAACCTCATGTAAGGTAACAACTATCGTTTCATTATCTTGAGGGCGCTCTTCATGTGAGCTGCCATTTTGTTTTCACTGTAAGAACCGGTTTTAAATTAAAAAAAATTATCCGTTGCCACGTTTGCCATCCTCGTTTCTTAGTTTCTTAGTTGTATACTGTGTTAATTTAAGTACTTGTGAACATTGAAGTGACTTTTATTTATTGGAATTTGTGACATTTGTGACTGGATTTGGCTGTTATGAACTTTAAATTTACATTGTAATTTTAATATTGTACATAAATGATATTTGCCATGCTTCGACAGTGCTTTCTTTTATCCTTTTTGCTGACGACACAAACATATTTTACTCAAGTAACAATACAAATCTAAAATCTATTGTAAATCTTATTAATCGTGAATTAATCAAAGTATCTATTTGGCTCCAGGCTATAACAGATTGTCACTTAATACAAAAAATATAAATACATTTATGGTTTTTCGAAATAGCAAAAAGAATTATATATATATATCGAATTGCCAAGTTAAAATTAATAATGAGCCTATACTGCGAGTGTCTCATACCAAATTTCTTGGGGTTTATATCGATGAATGTCTTTCTTGAAAATTCCACATAAAAGAATTAGAAAACACAATTTCCAAAAATATTGGTATTATGAGTAGATTGAAGTACATCCTTCCATCTAGCATTCTGCGTACCTTGTACTGTTCATTAATTCTCTCTTACCTCTCTTATTGTAACATTTTTTGGGCTAATACTTACAAATCTAATCTTGAAAGACTAATTAAACTGCAGAAAAGGGCAATTAGAATTGTATGTAAAGCCAACTTTAATGCACACACCACTCCTTTATTTAAGAAATATAATCTTTTGTATCTTACCAATATCAATGTCTTTCAACAGGATGTTTTTATGTATAAATTTGTAAACAACCAACTTCCCGAATCGTTAAATATCCTGCTTAAATCTAATAAATCCATACATAATTATAATACCAGGTCTGCATCTAAAAAAAACATACCTCGAGCTAAAACAACTCTCTTTCAACACAGCATTTTTTCCTCTACGGCCCAAACAACTGGAACTATCTTCCATCGTCTGTAACTGACTACCCCTTAATTAACACATTTAAATGTAAACTAAAATCATTCTTACTCAGCTCCCAGAGTACTTAACTTCTTATTTGTTAAAGTTGCAATGGTCTAGCTCCCAATGATCTGTGTCATATGTTCGTTGTCTAGTATATTACTTAACATGTTTAACCGATCCATGTATATATTTAATTATTGTAATTAATACTAAATCTTTATTCGGTTTTGTTTTGTCTTTGTATTATTGGGCACATCCACCACAAGCTTCGGCTTTATAGGATGATGCCTGCATACCTACTTTAATGTACATGCACACAGTATCCAACGTGAAAGAGTGTGGAAATAAATGTTCTCTTGAATTGAATTGAATTGAATTGAATTGAATTGAATTGAATTGCATTGCATTGCATGCACACCCCATATGCTACATCAGGACATGAACATTATTCACAATGAACACTGTCAGTATTTTGTATGTGATGCTTGTTAGACTGTTCAATGTGTCTATCACCCAGATGCTGAACACTCGGTTTCCTTTGCCAGAATTTCACCTACATTTCATGCTGTCCTGTGCACTATTAGTCAGACTTGTAGGACTCTCGTGACTCTGACTCTGACTCGGACTCGGACTCGAGTCCGACTCGAGTCCCATTTTTCGTGACTCGGACACGGACTCGAGTCACGATGACAAATGACTCGGACTCGGACACGGACTCGAGTCACGATGATAAATGACTCGGACTCGGACACGGACTCGAGTCACGATGACAAATGACTCGGACTCGGACTCGGACTCGGACTCGGACTCGGACTCGGACTCGGACTCGGACTCGGACTCGGACTCGGACTCGGACTCGGACTCGGACTCGGACTCGGACTCGGACTCGACCTGCGTGACTAGTGACTCGACCCCCAAAAATACCATAAAGAACTCTTTTTAACAAGAAACTTGCAACTTCTTTGAGCAAGCGATACAGGCAGTGTACGCAGATCCGACGCATCTCGAGATCTCATGTATAATACATGCGTGTGTGCGGTTGGCTTGTTTCCGATATATTGATTAGGGAAATCAATGTATCGAAACATGTACCCTGGCGTCCACATGTGATAATGCGTGAATACAAGTTGATATTGTCCGGTGTAGCGTGAAATTTTGTCACCATGAAATATAGTATCCGTTCCAGCATATGATGCACGATATAGGGCAGAGGGAACCCCCCCTCTTTTGTGTTGGTTATTGTGTTCCCGGAATCTCAGGAATTCTTTTCAGATCTCTAGGGGGATGTGTTAGGTAACAATAGTCTGGAGAGTGTATAGGGTATAGGGACAAAAGGGGGGTATCCCTCTGCCCCATATCGTGCTAGGTATACGTTCCAGGCACAGACTGGCGCTTTTCCAGGCAATACATGTAGCTTTGAATCATATGTGTTGCTGTATGAAACATCGGAGTCGCAGCTGGTTACCCTCGTTTATGGATCTGACGTACTTTGTAAAATTCTTATTGTATCATTTGGTCAAAGGCTTCGACATGGAAAGTGTAAATTAACCCCTTGTTTGTAAACGTTCCGTTTCTTATGTTAATTAAATAAAGAACAAGGTATACAGGTCACGTCATCTAGATTGAATGACTTCAATGGCTAATATTATGGTTTATTTTGACATACTGTATAATTATGGTACAATAATTTCTAGTTTATTAAATTAGAGAATACTGTATATGTACATTAATTTCTAGTTCATTAAATTAGAGAAAATCTTTAAAAAAATTTAACCATTTACACTTCCAGCTTTTCGCGGGACCTCAAAATGTATTTCCAATACAGTAGTTAAAGGTGACTCGTGACTCGTACTCGTGACTCTACCTTTGTGACTCGTGACTCGGACTCGGACACGACCTGTATGACTCGGAACTCGGACTCGAGAGAGGTGACTTTGACTCGGACTCGGACTCGGACTCGGACTCGGACTCGGACTCGGACTCGACGTTTGGTGACTCGAATACAAGTCTGCTATTAGTGCACATCAGTCATGTTGTCAACGTCAACTGGGTGTATAGTCACAATACCTGGAAGTTAAAATTTGCTCTCACCAAGTGGACTATAAGCATGGCCAAACTACTTTATATATTCCTCGCCGTGACCCTGAACCAACTGTTAATATAACCATTTACATGGACATAATCATTGAATCCTGACTCACCTGGAAACTGTGACATACGTGAACAAGCTCCAGATCAAAAAGACAGTGACCCCCATCAGCGCATACATGCAGGCATACACGTCACCAACTCTATGACATACGAAGATCAACCGTGTGTCGTCTCAACTTGAAGCAGTTGCATGTCCTTAAAACTGCAGTCTTCTGTGTTTCCGTGGCAAACAAGCTGGCAGCAAGCGTAGGCGACTATTATATCTTTACAGTGACCGAAGCTTGGCTTAAAGATATCGACACTGCTCCTAAAATTGAACTAACACCACCTGGATTCAAGCTTGCGCGTAGTCAGCAAGTAGGTGGTGGTACTGCTTTGATTCTTCTGGATTCTGTGCAATTAAGTCACAAAGATCTCTGTTGATGAACTCAATTCTTTGAATTCTCTGAGTGGATTATCGAGTTCAGTTCTCATCAATTGCGTGTTGCGACTTCAACAAGGTAGACATTACTAATCTAATGATTCACTTCGTTTTGCTGAGCTCCTTGAATCTATGGGTCTCCAGCAGCATGTTGATAATCAGATTCGATAATCAACAGTCCACCTGTGTCACATCACTTGATTTCTGATCACTTGACTGTTCTGTGCGACTTGTAATTTGCCAAACCTCCAGGTATTCGGCCTCTGGTCCCGTGGTACAATAGTAGCATTACAAAAATTAAAGAAACAAGCTGAGCGGAAATGGCGAGGCGCTGGAAATATTTCAGACTTATATAACTAAGTAGCGTAGGAATGTCACCGACCATCTAATGAAACAACTCCAGGCGCTTGTTCTACTCCAGTTTAATCGATAATTCCTCAGCCTTGGCAAAGCTATTCACCAAGAAGTCACCAAGAAGTTATTGAAACTACAAACGGAGTCTCCACTATCTCCATTTAACAAAAAGACTGAACTGGCCAATGAGATGGGACGCTTATTTAAGTCGAATATTGACAGAATCCGTGCAAGGCTTGATAGTTAATTCTCAAGTATTGCAGACCATGTTAGTGCATCTCCTTTAACTGACATTACTCCATCTAAAATGGGTATTATGTTGCAAAATTTAAAAAAATTAGTTTTATACATACAGTTTTAGGCCAAATAAAAAAAAAAACATGTTTAGCGTCCTGCCTTTTTGAAAAATAGGAAGGAGGAGGCCCTTTTTGTTTTTTTTCTTTTATTTTTTTAAATGGCCGCTCGACACATTTTCCAAGACGTCCGGCTGGGCTATTTTTCAAGATGGCCGCCAGCATACACAAGGTGATGCTAGAGTCTAAAAATACGACTTTTTGTTTTGGGATTTTTTTTTTTCGAAAAAGATAAAATATTCTGGTGAGTTAAGGAAGGAATACGCCGATTAAATAAAAGAGTATAGTTCATTGAAAGCAACGGTGATAGCACAAGAAACGTGAATAAATTCTTATAACCTTTCCCCGAAAAAACTTTAAACTCAAGGGTCTGTAGTAGCTGGACCAGGGTAAAGGTTAAAAGGGGATGCGTGCGAAATGTAAACTAACGGGTATGTCCAGGCATTCGCGCGTGTTAGTTATCCTCTTAGAGGAATTTCGATTTCAGTTTATGTTGGGCATCTGCAAGCAGAATATCCACAATAATTTATGTTATTATTGGGATGATCATGTAATAAAAAACAACATGGTGCGTTACGTACGGGACTGCATGGGAACCTTTTCTTGGACGTAACAAAAATGAAACGAAACGGTGTGACATGATGTGTGGAGATGGGCAGCATAATGGACCATTGCTAAAACAGCTCCACCTGTGATACAAATCATTGGGTTTGTTGATAGAGGAAACGGGCAACATGTGAACTTTTAACTTCCGACCACCGCAATTATGGAGATAAGACCATGGACTGATCATCCGACCAAATGGGAACACATTCAAGGTGAACTATTTCTGAGGCGAACGGCACATGAGTAACACTACAGTGGATTGACTGGCACGGAATGGCACATTATTATGAACGCACGTTTTCAGCTTTCAATCAATTAACCCTCAGCATTTTGTTACGAACCATCTCTGTGACCCTCATCAGTATCAACAGAAACCTTTCACGGTGCTGATAGCAAAGTCATGGCTCGCCATTTTTATCAGTGTTATATGGTGCATGACATAAGGAAACACAGGTCTGGACTGGGGGTATTAGTATTACATCTGCTACATAAAAGGAATATAGGTTTTTAATAACAATTAACCGGCAATCGCCAAGAGTTGGGTACATGAGCAGTCAGCGATTGTCACCGTGAACGATTAAGCTTGTACAAATTACGTGTAAAAGTTATCCACAATGAGTGGCCAGTCTTGTTCGATGCCGCTGTTCGGTACAGCTTTGGTTGCTCTAGGCCTCTTGGTAGTGCTCACCACCGCCCAGCCCAGAGTTACCGTAGAACAGGGTGTCGTCAGGGGTACGACCAGGAACAAATGTCGACGAGGGAACCTTTTTCGAGAGAAGTCGGGACACCCGGCGGTTGTAGAAAATGGTCTGTCATGAAATATGCATGATAGCATGTCATGTACGACGCGCGGTTGTTTCGTGAGAAGTCAGGGCACCATACTCGGCGGCTGCAGAAACTGGTCTTGTTATGAACTATGCATGAGGCGTCGCACGGATGTAGTATGCACACACGAATCCGCGGACGTTTTATGCATAATTCATAACAAGACCAGTGCCTGCCCTGACTTCTCACGAAACAACCGCGCGTCGTACATACTCATGCATAATTCATGACAGACCATTTTCTACAACCGCCGGGTGCCCCAATTTCTCTCGATCCTAGCGATGAATATAAGATGCCGTCCTCCGTGTAAAGAAGTTTTGGAAGGTTTTGGAGCATTTGTCATTTTTGAAAACCTCACAGCCGGACGAATTCAGCATTTCGTAAGCCTTGTTATATACTGTAGAAATTGCTAACATCTCAGGAATACAATGATGTATATAAAAGTGTTCAGCGATAAGAATTTGGGGAGATATTTAAAATCAAAGTCGACCGGTTTGTAAAACTCGGCGTGTAGGACTGCCGTTGGAGTAGGGCTGTAATGGTGACAGTAAAAAGCCAAAAGTTAAAAAAGGAACCATTTACAGCCCTATTTGTAGGGCTATATATGCATGTGCTCTCGTCGGCATGGTCGGCTATTTGCCGAAGTAATTCACAGTACGGCGCTGCTTAAAAAATCAATGATTTCCCGAACCCGATCGGCAAATTGACAAAAACGTCTTGTCCTATTAAGGAAATACTGAAGAGCAGTCTGTTGCTCAGGACGAAAATCTTGAATCCGTAGCTTATCGGCCGCAGAATTGAGACTACCATTTAGGTACACAGGGGCGGATCTAGGTTTTAACTAAGGGGGGGGGGGGGGTTTACCTGAGGTGATTGGCCTACACACCCCAGCGTGCCGAATTTTCGACACCCGACACTGGTTATTTTTATTATTTTTCTCAGCCCAAGGGGGGGGGGTTTAAACCCCCAAACCCCCCCCCCCCCCCCGTAGATCCGCCACTGGTACATATCATGCAGGGCCTACTTCTGAAGGAGCAAGAGCCCGCGTGAAACCGCCATTTTCCACTTCAGTATGCATCCTGCACAACGTAACAGTGTAGGCTACGTGTATCATGCAAACAGCTATGCAACATGAATATGCATATCAGAGTCAAAGTTTACGGGGTTTGATTGGCTCGGCCAGTTTTGGCCGAAAATATAAAGAAATACATAAGAAATACGGCACGGTTGGGTCAAGGCTGTCTTTCGCCTCAACTATAAGTGTACGTATGGGGACTGGGCACGTACGTACATGTACAGTGTCATGTATACTTATGTATTCTACGTACTGTTTACAGATGTGTGTGGGGACGTACGTACATGTACATGTACGTGCAGGCTCGGCCAGCACTAGCACCGGGCGGTCGCTTGTTAATGGGAGAACAAGCTTGACAGCCTTGATAATGCTACCCTCCTTTGAATGAGTTCGGACTCGCTGCGGCTATTTATTGGAATGATCAAACTAATTCTAAATCAACTGATTATTCTCTGAAATTTGCCTAAATTGAGTGAATAAAATGTAAAGAAGCACTCTGTTATACACACAAACCAGTCCGTGCGTCGCCAAGACCAGAGACGAGTTTTGAAACTCCCGCTCTCTGGGAATGATGACTTTAATACACAATTGGCCCGCGGACGTTTGATGCATTGACGAGCCCACGAACCGAACACACAGACTGTAATCTTGTAGAAACAGTGGACAGAACTGATTCCCTAGAGGCGTGTTTCACAGAGAAAAAAAGGGTTAGAAATTACGCTCCGGGTGGATCAGTCACACGCCCACACGGCCGGCATACCCACCGGCCTACTCGTAAATAATAGTTTCTGCAAGACCAGTCACTATAAACCTATCGTGATACTTCGCTCAACAGAGTCCTTCGTCCTCCAACCTTTCCCGCATAGCAAACAATAATGAAAAGAAAGAGGACAGACTCTATTGATGCCGTGAACAACTCCCCCATACCCCTTCCCTTCAAATGAGTTTTGACTCACATTCTTGAAATGATTCTTGATTTCCATTTTTGCCTTTTTAAAGATATAAGATCAAAATGTGGCTACTTTTCCGTAAAAATGAAAAGTCTTGGCTAAAAATCGATATCAGGCAATGTAGCCTCAAATTTGGCCCCAAATAAGACATGCATGCAAAACCACGAATAACAATAGAAAAGTATTTATGAAAAACGACAGTTCAATGTAAACGTGTTAACTGATCATTCCCTGGAATTTGCATGCACAAACCGGTTCTTCCTTGCTATTTTCTCTTCTGAAAAGCACTTCATACTTTCGTTTTCAGAAAAGAACACAAAGTTCAACCAAAAATAAAAAATTGTTTGGTCAACGCCCTGAACCCAAAATCCTATCCCATTGACTCAAACACGTTATAAAAGGCCGCATGTATGATTACGCCCCTCCCAATAAACACGGCGCACGTGAATAGCTGGCGCCCCCAACGTCAGAGCCGTTGCCAATCTGAAGCCCAGAATACGTAAAACATAAACAGGCTCTGGCTTTGAAGTAAAACATAAGCTTTTATGTATATGAAGCAAAAACAGTGTCCCAAATCTTAGGACATATACATGACATACGCGAAGCCCAAGCCGAAGTCATTGTTTGAGAAATGCCCATAATCCTACGGGGACTGGCGCCCCCAACGTCACATACATGCCAGTTCGTCTTTTGTGCCAGTTTGTCTTTTGCTTGTGAACGTTCGTCTCGATCTTTTGCTTGGGAGTCCGTCCTTTGCGTGGCGCGTGCACTGTTTTGTGCCAGTTTTCTTATATTTTATATGTTAGTTGTTTTACAAATTTGTTCCTCTTTCCTGATTTTTGTCTTTTCTTACCTTTTTGTCTTTGTTTGTTGGTGATTGTCTTATGATTGCAGGTGTGTCATTTGTTGCTGCCGTGATGTCCTTTGATTATTGCTTTGTCTTTGTTTGTTTTCTTACTGATCGTTTTTATGATCTTTTGTTAATTCCGTCCGTCTGTGTTTTTGTTCATCTTTGATAGTGTTTTGTCGTCATTTGTTAGTATTTGTCAGTTGATTGTTGATTTATCCTTTGATTTTTGGTTTGTCTTTCTTTCGTTTGGGATTGTTTGTCCTTTTCGATTTTTTTAAATGTTGGCTCTTTTTGCTGCCCATAGTACCCAGCCTGTGTGCGCTGCATCGCACCGCGCGCTAAGGACGTATTGGAACCAAGACTACCACACACTGAGCAGCCAACGTCAGGAGAAATCTTTCAAAAAAATAGAAAGAGCAAAATAACGAAACATTTTCGTTTGACCGATTAATGTATACGCTTCTATTCACCAGCTCCGTGTCTTGCGGAAATACATGCCGAGTGCAACTAAACCATAAGGTACGTCATTGTTGCAAATATATTTTATCTGGCCTAAACTACAATGTATAGAGGATTGAGCGAGGTCGGGGGCCATCCCTTCCCCTGGGCACGCCAGTCCTTTTCAGCGGGTAATACCAGCATCCCCGATTAATAAATTTTTTTGAAATAGAAAAAAAAAGGAATACAAAAAAATAACAGGCCTATCCATTCAACTCGCCTCCCCACCCCTTCCCCCAATGAGCCGCATCCCATGCATTACGCATATGGGCCACTGGTGCTTATGAAGCTCCAAAAGTTGACAACTCCGGCTACCAGGGTTTTTAATAAACTCAATTTTATGCTATCAGACATTTTGATTTTACTTTGACGACTATTTCGGTGCCCCAAAAGTGGATAAGTAAACATCCTAAATTTCCACTAGCAGAAGTTTAACTCGTCAAACAAACCACAAGGGAAACTGACTAGGTAAATTTGAATACATTTTCAAAGTGAACGAAGAAACTGGCAGGAGCGGGATTCGAACCTGCGACCTCCGGGTTACCGTACCGGTGCTCTACCAACTGAGCTATCTTGCCCTATGTTGGCGGTCTCCCAAATTGTCAGTATCTTTGTTCGAGTGGGCGCTAGTCAGAAGTCATAAACCCAGAATGCCGTGTAGCCAGGGATCACACCCAATTTTACGATACAACCTGGGAAGCCGACTCGAACAAAGATACTGACAATTTGGGACACCGCCAACATAGGGCAAGATAGCTCAGTTGGTAAAGCGCCGGTACGGTAACCCGGAGGTCGCAGGTTCGAATCCCGCTGTTCACTTTGAAGAAGTTTAACTGTTAGAAGGATGGGCAAACAGATTACCCAACGTTGGTACCTTTGGGTAATTGTTCACGTAGTTTACTAGGCCTAACTGTTGTATAACCACAGCTGCACATAATTGTGAGGGAAATATCAATAATTTCCAGATCACAAAAGAAAGGTCCCAATAAAAATGAGAACTAGGCCTATAACTTGCGTGAGAAATATCACGTTGAAATCACGCGCATGGAATTATCACTCACGCTGACGATAAACAGTCAGCTGAACACAGTCTGATCTTGCTGATTACCTCCTTAGAGTCTTTTCTGAATCGCCTAATGTATACAGCTACAAGTAGCACACCTAACAGATCCCGATAAGTCTGATGGATGACCACACCACCTGCATGGCGAACCAGATGAAATACGGCAGCCAGGTCAGCAGGAATACTACGCTGGCAATGAAGAGCATCCTCGTTGTCTTGCGCTACAGGACTACAGCGCCGGCCATTGGTGGTGCGCGGTCTACCCCTATTACTTGGTCATGCCTGGGGCTTCTAACCCAAAATGTAGCAGACTGATCAGTCTCCGATTGTTGGTCATTTTGAATGGATAGTTTGGACTGTTTAGGTGAACATTTTGCATCAGGTTCTGATAGGGATGGCTCGGCAGTTTACATTGTCGGACGCAGTATGTACACCACTGATTGTCTTCACTACATTATTTGATTTTGATTGAGAGCAGCTTGCTCGGTTGGTAAATGTGGACATAGGTTTGTTGAATGCTGTTGTCGAATGGAACTGATTGGCATTTGAAATGTGAAAGGCGCCATTTGCTGGAGGTTGTCGTGCCGAGCACTGGCTGTCAAATTCAGATCGATCCTCGTTTCGTGACCTTGGCTTCAGAGCGGCACCGACTCTGACGTGTTTCCGGATGGTTGCGTAAACTTTTCCATAGCATAAGATGATCATAAGAAGTGCAGCTAAAAAGAGACGATTTGGAAAGCAATCTCAAGCTTGATTAAGTCAGTGTTTGAAGAGTCGATGATCCTTGCGAACGAGGGAATGCTGGTAACAAACGAAATCACCAGGCCACTAGGCCACTATTTTACTCCGCCTGGGGGTGAAATATAGCGCCTCTGCGGGCGGCATATGCAGTCGTAGCGGTCCGCTGCAATGACTGCAGTGATGAAAATTGATGTACCAATAGCGGTGGTTGCAAAGGGCCAGGTAAATGTATACGATTGGGAACTCTGTTCCGTCAAACCGACTAAATCCAAGGCCTTTTCAGAGATCGTGATGATTCTTAGCAAGCACTTTTGGACAAAAGTTTGAATCGTGAGAAATTATCAGTGGATTGGACTTTCTGGGAATGGGATTCTGCTTGGTCCTTACTTTTTTGAAGGAAATTTTGATGGAGAAGGCCATCTTCAAATGATAAATGACTTGATTGTACTACCCCAGTTAGAGCAACATTTCGAAAGACAGCAAGGAGGCATTTTTCGTCGGTTGTGGTGGGCCCAAGACGGGGCACCTGCTCATCGCCGCATCATCGTACGAGAGCGATTGGCGGAACTGTTTAGAGAAAGAATCATTGCTCTGAAACACAACGTGGAATGGCCCCCGAGATCCCCGGATCTAACCCCATGCGATTTATTTATTTATTACTTACATTTCTTTACCCAGGGTGTGCCCAAACAGTTTAAAACTGGTTTCCATTGGGGCCCTGCATATTATTAGTTAAAATTGAATATTTACTCATTCATACAAAATATTTAAACAAATACAATAATGTTTACACAAATAAATATATCTTCGGTTAACTTTTCAACTCTCCAGTAGAAGCCTATTGCTGATTTACGGGATGGGCGAAAAACCCGCGAAAACAAAAACCCTTTTAGGGTGAAAAACAAGGGGAAATTCCCATCCGGCTCCAAAGTATTTTGGCAACCAAGTTTATAACTCCGCAGTTCAGCGTAAATTACAGAAATATCACTGATAGATGGCTTCACGTAGCTCCGATTTAAATGTACTTAAAGAGTTTATGGTTCTCATTTGTTCAGGCAGATTATTCCATATACTGGCACCACTCACAGCGAAACTTGTCGCGTAACATTCCTTTTAGGCGAAAGGAACTTTCAGTGCCATTTGGGTCGATTGTCGCGTTTCACGAATCACTGTAAGTGGTGTGAACAGATTTGTCATGTACAAAGGAGTCATTTTGTTAAGGCTTTTGAAAACAAAGATAGCCTTTTTGAACCGAACTCTTTCTTTAAAAGGAATCCAATTTAGTCTGGCAAGGTCTTTGAAAGACAAGGTCTTTGTTACGCCACCACAGGATATTCAAACTTGAGACCGGAGCGGATTGTCCGAGAAGTCGACATCCTGGGAAACCTGGTGTGATTCGCTCGGCAGTGATGGGCATGCGACGCCGTGCTCAGATTTGTGTCGGGGAAAACGGAGGACATGTTGAGGGGCATGTTTAATTATGTAAATAACACTGCGCGAATAAAGGTTATTAAGTTTACATGGTGAAATCTCTTTTTTCCCCACCTGGCTTGATTGGCAAACATAGCCTTTCACTCTGTGACAAATGACACCACAAAAACCACAATTGAAAAGTAGCGCAATTACCCAAATAGACCCTTTCGTAAAATTGGTCACTGCTCAGTCAACCGTGAATGTAATGACATGATCAGGGTGTCATTTTAAAGAGGAGATTCAACCCTAACAGAGGATATCTCCCTTTGTACATGCCCTTTCTGTTAATATTTCTGGTCATTGTTTAAATAACGGAGGAACAGTTATAAAAAGTCAAATAAAATGGGATAAATTATTTTAGTCTAATAAAATGAAAGTGAAAAAAAAAAGTGAATTTAGTGCAAAGGCAAAGACATAAGGCAACAAATTAAGTTATAATTTTAACAAACAATTATACATGTAAATACAAATAAAAAATTAGAAAGAAAACAAAAAAATAGAAATAAGGAGAGAATCTCACTTTAAATGAAAGTGTATCATCGCCACCGAAAATAAAATTTAAACATTCACAGCGGGAAATTGACAAATGCAAACGTACATTCAGTTGTGTAAACGGAATTAAGTCATTGACCGAAATGCAAAAAAGTCCACTGTAAACAAATCGTTAAATTTACGACGAAATGTTAAGGATTAGACCCATAACAGAAGTTCCACGTAAATACATAATAGCTTTCGCGGACGCAGGGTATTATTTCCGCTCGAAGGTCTTTGAATTTGCCTTTTTTCACGCCAAGATACCGTTATTTTACATATATATGCACTGTAAAAACGTCCTAAAATTTACTGCGAAAATTTTTGAAATTTAAGTCGGGTATATTTTAAATCATTAAAAAAAAAACGAAACTTGTAAATTTCCCCCCAAATGATTCACTTTCAAATTAATCTCGTTTACACATTTAATTGTCTGCCAGTGCTTTTCACAACAAAGCCTGTAGATTCTCAAAATAATCTACAGTAACTGTACATTCTTTTTAAAGAATGTACCGTAAAGTGTAGATTCTATAGAAATAATCTGAAGTTTACTGAATGGAGTGACGTCACAAGAGTAGTTTAAAAATCACTTTTAATTCTCCTAACACTTGATGTACAAATCCCTTCTGCACACTTAGACTGCATGAGGTAAACATTTATTTGTTCACAGCCAACCTGCAAAATTAGTGCAAGTGTTCTTTAGGCCATATACAAAATTTATATTTTTCCTCTTCTTTTTAACAATTTATCAGAGCAATAAATGTTTTATAAAACAAGATATGCAAAATATCTGATAATCAACTTCGACTTGTAAAAACGTGAAAGCAGTTTTTGTAGTGTAAATATTGAACGTCCACAAATATTTCAAAATTGTGGAAATTCAATCACTTCGTTCTAGATTAGTACCTAGTCTACAAAAACATAGCGATATAGGTATTGGTGCGATTTTGATCACGATGCTTCTTCTGCGATTCTTCTTCATTTTTATGCTATTAAATGTTATGTATGTACAGACATTCAAGTAAGTTCACCAACACGTCCAAATTAAAAGCTGCCCTATTCAAGCACCCGATCATCATCATTTAATTTGAGACGCCCTGATGTGACGGGCTTTTGCCCTCGTTTTTAACTTAAATTTTCGTATATTTTCGTTCAAACTGTGTTTAGCAATTAAACACAATCTTGCTATTAGTTTGTAAACATATTTAGAAGCTAAATATTACGTGTTAAATTCCTAAACATCAATGCTAAATGGCTAAACGCTATCCGCCAATACGCTAAACATGTTTAGTATGTAAACGCGTTTACACATTTATTTAGTGTTTAGAAAAGTGTTTAATTGCTAAACACTGTTTTTGCAGTGTATGTGCAACCATTTAGTCAATTCAATTGACCATTTTACGCATTCAAAATAATGACATCAGATCAACTGGACAAAAAGGTTAACAAAAAATGTTAAACACAAACAATAACTGCACTTTTAGTCCATGTTATTTTTTCCCTCTTATTTTTCATTTTTATTTTATTCTCAGGGCTATAGTTGAGTCTCCATCCGAGTCCAACGCCAAAACAGAGACAAAGTGTCTAAATGCATGTCAACTCCAAAAACAAGCTGAAATCTAGACTTGACTACTGTAAAAAATTAGTTTTTTTATGGTAAAAAAACATGTAAATATCACCTTGAATAACCGTAAATGGAATGCGCGCTGCATTTTACAGAAAAAACCCGTAAAGGGCCACCCATTACGTATAGCATTTGCACGACCAATCAGAAATGAAGAATTTTGTGTTCACAAAAGTCAGGTTAAATTGCCGTGTTTAGTAAACAAAAAAACTCTTTTTTGACCCTAATGTTTTATTCAAACAATTCCACAATAGAATATTGAAATTGTTCATGGGAAGCCATGACTTTATTATGAGGGGATACGGAGTAATGTATAATAAGTTACTTTCGTTTAGTCTGGTTCCTACTTCATTCATTTCTGTATAATAAGTTACTTTCGTTTATTCTGGTTCCTACTTCATTAATTTATGTTAATTAATGGCAACACTTTCAAAAAATCCCGTAAATTTACTGTGCATTTCCCGTAATTTTTAAGGGTTTGTACCGTTTTTGCTTCAACCCTATACGAGAGACATTTTACGGGAAATTCCAGTAACTGACCGTAATTTTAGGGTCTTTCGCTGGCAACCAGTTTTGCTGGGAATTTACCGTAAAATTACGGGCAATTTTTTTACCCTGGCTCCAATGTAGACTTGAAGCTACAATCCTGGACAAAACTCGTTGGGACACCCCCCCACCCCCAATCATTGTTGGTTCGGTGTGGTTAAAAGTCGACGATTGAGGAAACTCGTGCGCAGAAATGTTTTTTATTGGCGCCAAATTTCCTAACATCGGACATCAACACTGACCGGGGGAAGGGGGGTGGTGGTCTATATACTGTTGAGGTGTCCCAAGAGTTTTGTCCAGGATTGTAGATTCTAAACAGTAGCGTATCCAGCTTTTTGTGCCAGGGAGGGCAAACAACGTCTGAACTGTCTTAAAACCGTCGCAAAAACACTACATGTATTTCCTTTTGTTTTTTAGGACGCCTCAAATGCCGCGGGGGGGGGGGGGGGGTGGAAGTCCCCCCCCGTATGTGTAGGCTTGAAATTTCTTAACATGTTTCTCTCCAGCACTTACAATTTTGTACAATGTAGTAGTCTTCTGGCGCAGCATCCCGGTGTCTCTTGCGTGGTCGATCGCCTCCGCTCCATTCCGACTCTGAGTCCTCACCGTCAGTTTCCACGCTGTCTGGTCCAGAAGATCCCTCTCTGCTGGTTCCCGGTCGCTCCTCAATGCTGGCGTATCGACGACCTATATGGATGGGTTCCGAAGCTGCTCCACCACGTATGTTTCCTCCGCCAACTTAGTTTTGCTCATTGTGCAGATCTACAGTTTACCCTTTGTGCTGTACAAGTGACGTCATATCAGTTTCTTTTTTTAAGCAATGATTGCTTATTTGCGTTTGAATAGGCATAATGGTGTTGCGTAATTGAATTGCATATTAGCCTTTTACAAGCAGTGATATTCGTCGATTTCCTCTGTTGCTGTCATACTTTTCATGTGATTCTTTGGAAGCGGGGTTTTTACAAGAATGCGAATCCCATGGAAGTGAAGCTAACGACCAAATTGAAACCTTCCTGCTGATTATTAGTGTGCAATATTTTTGGGGGGTCAGATTCACGAGTTCAAACCCGGTGTAGGTTGTGCTTCGATTCTGTAGCAGTAATTGATTAACTGAACCGGTGATCCCGGTGATTTTCGAATAGTGCATAATTCAATAGCTCTTAATCATATCGATACCAATCACTATATAAATATGCCAAGAATCGATACTATATACTTCCGACTTTATCTTACAATGTTACAAAGAAATCAATAAATATTACTTTAAAAAACCTTTGCACACCTGATTTTATAATGTGTGTCTTTGGATACTTCGTGTGCACATATATTTCTGGGGTGCATCCATGGATCTCCATTATATAGACTGGATAGGACACCGCGTCGTGTTCGTGCACGAATGCGCGGCCGCGCAATGGCTGCGCAAGAGGGTAACGCGCACTATGTGTTCGCTTTATGTACTCGGTCTGGAATTTAAGTGGATTATCGAAACAATCTTAGCCTAACTTTATGGGGAGTTTAAGCGTTGTTTCATTTTTATCACACCTGTAAGTGTAAGTCATTAGAGCAGTTGTATAATACACATTTAATAATCGTATTGAATAATATTCTGAAATGACACCGTATTTTTAATTCCGAGCACCCATTGTTACATGTATTATTTTATAAACTGAACACTCACAGAGAGAAAATGTATCGAGGTTCATTCAAATGTAACACAAATCTATTACAAAATGGAGCACAATTAGAAAGTAAAGGTCAAGACAAAACTCGCTGGGAAATATGGAAAACTAATACACAATCCTTCATCCCAAGGCACAACTAAAAGATTCATCAGGGAATGATTTTTGAACAGGGTATGTTTTGTGACCTTATCGGTCTCCCTCGATTGCTGCTGTTAAAACGGGAAGACGGTTTAACCCCCCCCCCCCCCCCCCCACACACACACACACACACGTGTGTAAATACCGGCAATCGCGGACTCCCTATTGTCCCTCTTGTGTTGTACTTTAACTTTTTCGGAAGGCCTCCATATGCTTTGTACACGAATTATAATCGTGGACATTCGGTCAATCGTGGACCCTTTGTCTACGCCCTGACTCTCTCGTCCCGAGTCCACGATTGCTGGTATCAATACACACCCACCCACAAAACGCACACATGCACAGCTACCGTAGTTACCAGGCCTTTCCTATCAAGAATGCCAATAAGTATGTTATAAGCGACCGCCCCTCGTATACATTTCTTTATTGCGTTATTAAAGAAGTTTCGCTTCTGTGCATTAGACTTTTCTTTAGTTTTAACGTTATACATGTACATTAATATCAACGTTATTATAGACGCACCGTTAAATAATAATCATCAGCTTACTTGTGAAAGGATATTCCCTTTTCCCGACTCAAGTTTCCATCCTTCTCCGGGCAGTTCACTGCCGCCCACACATTAACCATTGTTCTTGTCTATTTTGACCAATTCGGTTGCGAAATCCATTTTTTCCCCCACGAAAATGAAGAATAAAAGAAAAAAAAAGTCTTCCACTTTTTCAAAAACTCCGTTTGAAAGCACACACAACGCAGTCGCGTCACGTTCGTTCTTTACCCTCGTTTAAAACGCGCACTCAGGACGGCGTTTAGACGCGGTGTCCTATCCAGTCTATATAATGGAGATCAATGGGTTCATCCGACAGAAAAACCCCGATAAGAGACAATTTGAATGGTTCGTGTTGTCATAGCGTTAGTGCAGTATTTTGGCAACACGCCTAGTAGCATCCCGATGTAAGACTATCTCACAGACATTATTATCAATGGCTAGGGCTCTTCACCGTAGCCTGTCAATGGCCAAATTCGACATACCCAGCACGATATGGGGCAGAGGGGTACCCCCTTTTTGTCCCTATACACTCTCCAGACTATTGTAACCTAACACATCCCCCCTAGACCTCCGACAAGAATTCCTGAGATTCCAGGAACACAATGACCAACACAAAAGAGGGGGGGGGGGGTTCCCTCTGCCCCATATCGTGCATCATGGAATTCGAAGCCGTAGCCACGAAAGACCCGATCCGGGCAACGGCTTAAACTATGAGTGCAGCATACCAGCCTGTGAAAAACTAAACTGATACACCCGCAATATGCGTCAACGTACATACGTCGCAGCCGTTGGGCCGAGCATCTCACTCAGGACGCCGCATTGGATCAGCCGAGCCACAGGTAGGTAGGTCAGCGTTGAACCCCGGTGAATTCAGCCACATCAGGGGCCACGGCAGTTCGGGTTTCACGTCCAGCAGCACCGTCAGTCTCGGCCCCGATCCAGCAAAGAGGAGCGCAGCACCGGTTGAACACGTGATGCTGGCCCAACTCTGCGCTATTCTCGCACATAGCTGTGGTAAATAGGCACTGACTAAGACCGAATAAAAGTCGGTCCGTCCTTATATAGGGTTTTTACCCACGCGTAGCCACTGAAGCAAATGCTTAAAACATTCCAAAAATTCTAGTGCGGGGAGACTGACAAAAGACTAATAGAATTAAGTGGGTTCGTAACAGTGGTTTTAAAATTCTGTTCTTACACAACGTATAATTATTGTATGTCCATTTAGTTTTAACTGCTGGTTTCAGAGCTTGTTCCTTCAAAACAAGTGTGACCAGTCGACCCGGTTGGTCACCTGGTCCCTCCACTGCACTATCAGCTTACCTACAATTCTTCTTAATCTAGTGTTGAGTGTGACCGATCTACATATAAGAGTCATCTGGTCCCTCCACGGTCCTTGTTAAACATTCTTTTCCTTTACTTTCTCACATTCCTTTCTCTCTATTGTCCTAATTTGGAACAAGTATGCGGCAATGCCTTGTTGAACACTCTCTATTGTACTTTAGTATGTGTGCACCCCTTCTGCTAGCACAGTGCCCTATTCTTGCACCAACCCAGTTTACTCTGCATTGTGCAATGCTCTAGATGCATATGTAGCTGTGCAGCCGAGAACAATAAGTTATTGTTGCGCTACTGCCTCTCACCATGCTCTCACTTAGATGTGAAACCTTTGGCTGTAGCTTTCTTGGCTCAGTGCAAAATTTACTTTAGTCACTCTGTTCTTGAGTTCCCGTGTGTGAACATCATCGTTTGTTCTGCAATTTAAATACATGTTTACGTACACGTTACGACGTTGCTACGTTAGCACTTGCAGCCAAATACCGTTAGAATTGCCCAGTGTTTTCAGCACATTCTTCGGTTGGCACAGGTCGGGGGACGCCGCATGGTAAGTTATAAATATTTCTTATCGTTAGTAGAACATGTACAATCCTATAATACATAGTATTTTGAGAAACTCACCTCTTATAAGTGTTGAATCGGTCGGAGGAAGTATCAATGCATCATAGTAGACTAAGATTTTAATTGAGTAAAACGAACTGCTGAATCTCTGCAATCCTGACTACACGTATATTCAAGCAATCCTGAAGTGATACAATTTTGAGGAAATAGAAGTACCCGTATAGTTTGCTAAGAAACATGTACATGTGATGCCAATTTTCGAGGTTGAAATACCTAAATGGGATTTGAACTGAAGTGGAATGGAATCTATTTAGTATTTACAGAGGAATCCACGCCCAAGTACAAGTTCAGAATGGTTTTAATTACTGTAATTAGCACATATGAAGGTCTCACTTTGTAAAATATGCATCTGTGGAGCCTCATATCAATTGTATATTTTCTTAAGTTCATGAGGACAAAAGGCAAACGTGGAAGTCCAATACTTGAACATGTTTAATACTTTCACGGAAATAGATTGTTTTGCGGGAGTGAGGAAAACAAGATAAGGTAGTATTTGAAGAACAATTATAAATAATATAAAATCACAGAACATTTTCTTGTACTTTACAGTTTACATCTTGACGTGCCTTATACCTTCTGTACAGCCGGCTTAGCCGTGCCGTATTCGTCAACCCCAGCTTATATACATATTGCTGGTAGGTGCTTTGATCAAATGTGTGCATCTCAGTTTATCAATGATGAAAACTATGCCCAATTTTGAATGGTATAAGTGGAACTTTCATGTAACGTAAATGCTTAAAGATTCTGCGACAAATAATTGTTATTGACAATACAAGTTTAGAAAGCTCACCGTACATGTTTAGTGTGCATATTATTGTGAAATTATAGAGTAAATTACAAACTTTCCCGTGGCAACTTAAATACCCCATGTACTTGGTAAATTGAGCTTTTCTTGAGTGATCACAGATACATTTTGATTTCACATTTTTGTTTGATATTCGTGACCAGAAAAGTTTACATGATGTATACAGGGAATTGATACCACAAATTTATAGAACAAACTATTGCCTCGCTCACACTCTAGTAAATACAATTGTAAATGAACATAAACCATTAGGGTAATGCTCGAATATAAACGACTATGTATTGACTATTTATTTTTGTTTGTTTTATTCCTTTACAGATAATACATTGACTGTCGTTTTTGCTTGGTTTGAAAAGCTTTATTTTTAAATATAGACTGTTGGAACTACCAACTGTGTGTATATATATATATCCACAGTCTAGAATTGTATGTAAATAAATTACCGGAAACTTAAACCCGTTTCTTTGTGCCTCCACATCCCTGTTCCCTTAAAGTAAATTCTTATAACCAACCCCCTCGGTTACACAAGTTAATTTTTATTATAAAAACTACACGCTGAAACTCAGTTCCGTGTGGCTAAGCTACCGATACCCTTTGAGAGCGGGGGCCTGCGGAAGTTGGTAGATCCCGAACGCCGATGCGCGCATTGGCTGTCAATCAATGACGGGGGAAACGAACGATGGAATCCTTTCCCGCGCAATTTAGAATCCCCACTTTCTCTATAAAACCCCCACTGCCAGCTTCTCCAGTCATCCTACAACATGGAATTTAAAAATCCTATCAGAAGATCTCTGAAGCCATCGCCGACGACGAAAGCAAGTACACGTTGGGGAACCTCATGATTCTCCTTCGATTGGCTTTCATCGATGAAGTGGTCAAGGGGGAGTCCGTAGATGTCATTCTGGAACAACACAGGGAGACGCACAACTACCCAGGGGAGGCGTTATGGTCGCGAGGTCTGCTGGAAAACCGCCGAATCACAACTTAATTCCCCAGGTGATTTGCATCAGCAAACAGAAAGATTCACCGCATGGAGCCTTACCATGAATATCGCATACGGCTCATCAACCTTCAAAGCCTGAGCGCTGCGGCAATCAAGGTGGCCGTCCGCAGCGGGTACCCTAGCAGGTGAGGGTAAATACTTGTGTGTATATATATATATATATATATATATATATAGACAATAATTAAAGGCGCTGTGTCCGTTCCTTTTTTGGGTAGCACCCCGAGTAAAATTTAAACTGAAGTGTTAAAGGGACACATTGCTTTGGATTTGGCGATTTGGGCTATAAAAATGAAATGGATATGGTTGGGAAGCATTTTTTAAAAGTAGAATATAAAGATTCACATAACTATCCCTTCAAATTGGGTGGTTTTTGTTTAATTTCGTGACAAATAACGGTCCGCCATTTTGTAGAACCAAATTTTTGACTCCACAAAATGGCGGACCGTGTTCACCAGTCGTATTTCCAGTCGCAGCTGGTTGAAGTACTTCTGGGCAATTATTATTACAATAACCGTCTGTTTGTAATATTCAATAACTTTTTTGAAATAAACTTGTTATTCCATTATGGTCAAGCCGCAAGCCTTGTAAGGAGCTTGTGTAGCCTGGCCGGGTGAAGCGAAGCCTGCCCCGCGTCTTGGGTGATATAATGGTAGGGATATCGGGGCTGTCTCGTCGCGGGACACGGACGGTACTCGTAATGGATGGCCGCGGGGCCAGCCTGGCGCCAACGAATTGTGTGGTACAAGAAGGTCTGGTTCCCAATGCTGTTTTTGTATCATGATGATATAGTATAGATATCGGTTCGTGTGCCTCATCAGGCCTCTAAATGTATTGCCAAATAGACGTGAACATACGGGACGATTTGTATATGAATTGAAGCTGAAGCATTGACGCATCCGGTGGATGGACCTTCATCATCCATGCCATCTCCAACTCCAACTAGGGGACGTCCACGAAAATCATCTGCTGAGAAGCGTAAGTTGGTGGTCGAGAAAGACTCTTACAGCGTATTTTGCGCATTATTTAGACGGTGGTGTTTACTACTGGAAATATGTCTGTTTCGCATGTCAGGGGTCAGAGGCCAATTTTTTGTTTTGTAATCACTACTTACTAATTACAACACATTATACGTGTTTTTTGCATGAACAACTCTTATAAAAGATAAGGAACATTTCCAAACAGCAAAATGTCATGACATTTGAAGGCAATGTGTCCCTTTCATTCTGTTTTAGCATTAGATAAGTTATGAGCTTTCAGATTGGTAAAGTGTTTTTGTCATTGATCTCCATTATTATTGACTGGATAGGCTACGTTGCGCCGCCATGCGTGAACGCGTGCGTTCGATTTAGGTGGTTTGAAAATTGGAACGCCGAGTCGTCACACGAGACTGACGCAACGCAAACAGATGAAACTAGAGCTTTGGTGTTTGTGGACAAACACAGGGCTGTTTCGTTTGGGGTTTTTTTGGTAGTTTGATTCTTAATTTTTGAGATTTCAATGGTGGATCAACAAATCTCGTTTTACATTCATGGTCGTCTACGACAGGTCATGCAATCACGTAGGCTTATTCATAATCGTTTTGGAAATGTGAGCATACAAGGAGTTGATGACCATGATTACGTCATCAGACGTCACACATTTTTCACATTTATATTTAAGTGTGTATGACCTAAAAATATATGACAAGAATTATCAAAAATTGTTTAAAATTCATGTTAGATACCACGTTTCAACTTAATCGAACTTGTACTTTTGTAGATAGATGGCTTCAAAAACTGCCCCTTTAAGATGACGTCACGTGACATGTGATGAAGTCATCATAATGTCATGTCAATTTTATTATTATTATTTTATTATTATAAAATTTCTGACCAAGTCAAGGGTTGTGAACAAGACCACAGGGTCCTTACAAAATCACTCCCCGGATAAGTTAAAAGAATTTAAAACTAATATAAAAACAGTCACCATACGACTAAGAAAAATAAAATACAAAACTATAAAATCACTCCCCGGAAAGAAGAATAAAAGGAATTAAAACTAAAGTAAACCACAGACTATAAGAACAACAAGAAAGATAAAAAACGAGACACGAAAAATATTAACATAAAATTAAAGTTAAAGTTAAAATTAACAAAAATTAAGAAGTTAAAAATTCAGAAGGGAGCGTTTAAAGGCGTTCAACGATGTACATTGAATGACATGGTTAGGTAGCCTATTCCAATCACTAGCTGTTCGAAGAAAAAATGAAAACTTAAAGCAATCTGTTCTGGCAAAAGGGATTTGTAATTTACGGTTATGATCATTTCGGCCAATTCTTGAAGCAGGACTAAATTTGTTAAGGGAGCTAACATTGACAAGATTGTTTAAAATTTTAAAGCACATAACAAGTCGCAGAAACTTTCTTCTTGTTTGAAGGTTACTCCAGCCTAGCTCGGTAATTAATATATCATAGCTAGTATGCCAGTCCCTGAGGATAAATCTAGCGCTCTGGTTTTGAATACGTTCTAAAACAGAAGAATGAGTTAATCTATGCGGATCCCAAACTGTACAACAATAATCCATTCGGGATCGAATAAGAGAAATATACAACCGCTTTAAAATGTTTCTGGAGCAGTTCCTAAAATTTCGTTTTATCAAACCCAGCATTTTGCTACAGTTTGTATATATGGCATGACAGTGTTCGTTCCAGTTTAACTTGTCATTAATCATAACGCCAAGATATTTTTCACACGTCGTGGTAGACAATCTTTTCACATCAATATAATAGTTAGGTTCACTAAGTTGATGTTTTCTAGTCATTCTCATGACCTTACACTTATCTACGTTAAAATTTAGTTTCCATCGTTCAGACCAAGTGTGGAGTAAGTTTAGGTCAGACTGTAAAATCTCGACGTCATTTTCATTTAAAATGGGACGGTATAAGACACAGTCATCGGCATATAAACGTAATGTAGACTGAATATTGACAGAAATGTCGTTTATAAAGCAAAGAAACAGTGTTGGACCAAGTATGGTGCCCTGTGGAACACCTGATTTTACTTCGGTCCATGGCGAAAATTTACCATTGATAGAGACTCTTTGTTCTCTGTGAGTAAGAAAATTCATAATCCATCTAACATTTAAAGTTCCGACACCATATTTGACGAGCTTACTGCGGAGAAAATCATGGCGTACTCTGTCAAATGCTTTAGCGAAATCAAGAAAAATTATGTCAACATTAGCACCAGCGTCTAAAAAACTGCTCCAGTCGTGGACGGCATCGATTAATTGTGTTTCACACGAACGCTGGGCTCTAAAACCATGCTGATTATCGTTTAAAATATTATTAGTGTTAAGGTGATTAACCAGCCTGTTACAAACAATCCTCTCTAAAGTTTTACAAACTACTGAAGTGAGGGAGATGGGTCTGTAATTACTGGCATCATCACGTTTACCCTTTTTAAATAATGGAATTACGTGCGCTTTTCGCCAATCGTCTGGAACTATGCCCGATTCTAAGGAGGCGTTAAACAGTTTGGCCAAAGAGGGCGATAAATAATCAGCACCCTCTTTCAGGATTCTTGGCGCCATTCCATCAGGGCCTTGGGCCTTCTTGACATCAATTTCATTGAGTAGTTTTCGAACTTCGTATGGTGTACATCTAATGTCACACATACTGTCTGCAACTGGCCTTGGGTCTGTCGCACGTTCATCGGATTTTTGCATGTCATCTTGAATATTAAAAACCGAACTAAACTGGTAATTCATTACCTCAGCCATTTTATAAGAATCTGTGACTTTTACACCATTATCAGTTAAGCAATTAATAGACGAATCAGTAGTTTTACGAGCTTTAACGTAGTTCCAAAACTGTTTAGGGTTACTGTCCACTTCAGATACAATGTGCTCAACATGATCAGAATGGCTTCGCTTAATTTTACATTTGACATCACGCCTTGCAGTTTTATATCTCTCCCAGTGATTAGGTCGTTTAGATGATTTGGCAATCTTAAAGTACCTGTTACGTATTCTAATAGCCCTTTTAATCTCGCCTGTGATCCAAGGGGTATACTATGAACCTGCAGATCTGCCTGGATATTACATTTCAACTTAATCGAACTTGTACTTTTGTTTATATGTGGCTTCAAAAACTGCCCCTTTAAGATGACGTCAGGTGACATGTGATGAAGTCATCATAACGTCATGTCAATTTTCATCTATAAACCTGCTGGCCTACTTAGATATTACATTTCAACTTAATCGAGCTTGTACTTTTGTAGATATGGCTTCAAAAACTGCCCCTTTAAGATGACGTCACGTGACATGTGATGACATCATGATAATGTCATGTCAATTTTCAGCTATAAACCTACTGGGCTACCTAGATATTACTTTTCAACTTAATCGAACTTGTAATTTTGTTTATATATGGCTTCAAAAACTGCCCCTTTAAGATGACGTCACGTGACATGTGATGACATCAATTATGATGTCATGTCAATTTTCAGCTATAAACCTACTGGGCTACCTAGATATTACTTTTCAACTTAATCGAATTTGTACTTTTGTAGATATATGGCTTCAAAAACTGCCCCTTTAAGATGACGTCACGTGGCATGTCATGACGTCATCAAGAGGTAAAAGTTCGGCACACATTGTGAGCAGTTAGTCTAAGTGTCTGCCAAGTTTAAAAGTACCCAAAGTGCCGGTAAGAAAGAAAACGTGTACAAATGCTATAGGCAATAATCTAGCGAGTGCCCCTTTAAGATGACACCACGTGACATGTTATGACTTGATCATAACGTCATGTCAATTTTCATCTATAACACCAGGTGGCATACCTTACGTTCCAACTGAATCGGGCTTGTACTTTTGTAGATATATGGCTTCGAAAAATGCCCCTTTAAGATGACGTCACGTGACATGTGATGACGTCATCAGGACGTAAAAGTTCGGCACACATTGTGAGCAGTTGGGGTAAGTGTCTGCCAAGTTTAAAAGTAGCCAATGTGGCCGGTAAGAAAGTAAACGTTTACAAATGCTATGGGCAATATTCTATCGACTTGAAAAAAGAATTTTTTTATGACGTCATCATGACGTCACACAATTTTCGCTTTTTAGGGCATATCTTTGAGACATACCAAAGCTATAACAAAAAGAATTTTGAAAATATCTTGTTTTGTTCGCCAGATATAGTGAAAAGAATGTTACGATTATAAAACTTCAAGAATTCAGCGACTTGAAAAAAGACTACAAATCAACCCTTTTTATAAACAGCATGCACATTTAAGCCATGGTTATCAGCCCGTCCCAGAATTCCTTTGTGTTATATTGAATTTGGTCTAAATTTTGAAATGGCTGTCATTTCTTACTTGAGTGAGCCACGATCATGAAATTTTGGAATTGGGTACAGAAAAATACAATGTATACATTTTTGTAATCGGATTGACCCTTACATGCGTAAAAAAAACACCACATTTTTGATGACGTCATCATGACGTCACACAATTTTCGCAATTTAGGGCATATCTTTGAGACATACCAAAGCTATAAGAAAAAGAATTTTGAAAATATCTTGTTTTGTTCGCTAGATATAATTTAATGAATGTTACGATTTTCAAAATTCAAAAATTCATAAAAAATCACGTGATGACGTCATCATGACGTAAAAGTTCGGCATGCATCCTGAGTAGTTGGTCTAAGTGTCTTAAGTTTAAAGGCAATCGGCTGCATAAAAGTAGCCAAAGTCCCTGGCAGAAAGAAATCGTGTACAAACGCTATGGGCAAAAGTCTGAAGAAAAAAAAAAATCTCAACGAAAACAAGGGCTGTTTCGGAAAACTTCCGAAACAGCCAAAAAGAAAAAAAAAAAAATCTTAACGAAAACAAGGGCTGTTTCGGAAAACTTCCGAAACAGCCAACTAGAGCTAATTTGTGCTTCACGAAGCACGGATATCAGCTCAAATAGCCCTTTGAAAGGTTTGTCTGAACTGACTCGCACTGACCACAAGTTCACCCCCGAAATTGCCAAAGCATCTAAGTTATGAGGCTTGGTCCAGAGATGTAAATAACCAACTTTGACATCAAGACTGTGGGAGAAGCAGAATTTCGTAATTTTGAAGAAAATGACCCCTACTGACCATTAGGTGACCATTGGCCAAATTCTTTGTACACCCTATATGAGGCTTGGTCCAGAGATGTAAATAATCAATTTTGACATCAAGACTGTAGGAGAAGAAGCATTTTGTAATTTTGAAGAAAATGACCCCCGACTGACCATTAGGTGACCATCGGCCGAAATATGTGTACACCATGAGGCTTGGTCCAGAGATGTAAATAACAAATTTTGACATCAAGACTGGGAGAAAAAGCATTTCGTAATTTTGAAGAAAATGACCCAGACTGACCATTAGGTGACCATTGGCCAAATTCTGTGAACAACCAATATGGGGCTTGGTCCAGAGATGTAACTGACCAAGTCTGACATTAATTGGACCAAGACTGTGGGAGAAAAAGCATTTCGGAATTTTTAAAGAAAATTACCCCCACTGACCATTAGGTGACCATTGGTCAAATTCTGTGAACAACTTATGTAACTTGGTCCAAAGAGGTAACTGACCAAGTCTGACATTAATTGGACCAAGACTGTGGGAGAATAAGCATTTTGTATTGTTAAAGAAAATGACCACTTGTGACCACTAGGTGACCTCTGACCCCACATGCTGGTCACTTGAGATAGGACTCAAGTCGAGGAAGATCCTGTCCAAATTTGGCTAAAATCGGCCAAGGATTTTGGCAGATATAGCATTTTTTTGTGAGCGTTTTCCCGAAGAAAGAAAGAAATGCGACGAATACAATATACCAGCCTGCTTCGCACGGCTGATATAATTGGGAGTCGGGGCAAATTATTTCTTCACCAAACTTTTTTAATTCTTCGCAATTTTAAAAAAAGAATGTAAAAAAAATAATTTAAACTATATTCTGATGCAACAATTGTTAAGTGTTGTGCAGTTATAGGCTGTCAAAACTCAAGACCCACAGATGCTTGGAATAATGGGATTTCGTAAGTAAGTTTGTTAGTCTGTAGAAAGATATTAAGCCTTTGCTGTTACATGCCTGGCGTAATATTGTGTGTAATCTTAGCGCCGGATTTGTTTTGTTTTATTTTGTTTTGTTTTGATTTGCTCTGTTTTGTTTAGTTATGTTAAACTTTTTATTTGTTTTTATTTATTTATTGTTTTTTAATCCAACAAGTTAATTAAAATCCTGATATCGGGAACTGCGTAGACGGGTGTGAGTTGTATGACAAGCGCATGCGTGTTTTCACCAAAGTGAGATACGCGGTGTTCCGCAGCGTTGTCATGGAGATCAATGGTTTTTGTATTAAGACAATCATCGCGCGCAAAGTTAAAGGTTGTGTACATGATTGGTCATTGTTGTAATTTTCAGAAATGGGCGGATTTGGGGGTTAGTATTTTATAGGAATATATCGTTCCACTGACCTGTTAAAAGTTTTGCGTTGTTGGATGGCGAAAAAACGAGAGAAAAACGGCGCTCGTTTTCAACCGTCGGGCGGATGATAGCCTTTAGTCAAGGCGCATGTGGCTACCTGGACGCGTGACGCGCCCCGAATGCCAGCATGTCCGGGGCGCGCCACTCGTCCGGGTAGCCACGTGCGCCTTGACTAAAGGCTACAGGGCCGTTTTCCAACGATTTCCAGCTATAAATCGTTGGAAAACGATATATATTTCCCCTTTTTCTTGGCAACGACAGCACACCTGGTGCCATCATTTCACAGAATGATTGAGACTACTATTAACTTACAGTCTTGTAAGGTATTTCGTAATAATTCAGTCAAAAATACATTGGAGGATTACCAATCGTGTATACTACATTTAATACCAAATAGATTGCAGAAATAGTTTCCTTCATTATTTGTTTTTAGGAGGAATTAAATCCATTGAATTGCGTGGACTTTGCAGCTTTAATGCACAACGTGTAGTAAACAACGACATTTTCACGGTCGGCGGGTTTTGGGAATGTATTATTATTCCCCATCACCGCCGCCCCCCATACCCCACCCCCACCACCAACCTGTACACTAAAATCATCGCCATTGCAAATTTTTATTTGAAGTCAATATGGCCGGCGTAACTAATGCGTCAATTTTGTTCGCATGATTTTATTTGTATTACTATAGGTTTTCCCAGATATTTTAAAACATTTATCGCTCAAATTCATATTTAGTGATTTTCAAATTCGTCCAAAAAGTCCAGTTTGTGCATTTGTTATTTTCAATTTCGTCAGTGAGCATTTAAATTCAAACTTTGATTGTTCGATTTAATCATTTGATCACTCTATTTTGTCCAGTGCACATCAAGTTAGTCCAAACTGTTTTTCAATGCCTTCAATGGCCTTATTCAGAAATCAAATTCGTCTTTAATCAAATCGTTTAATGCTATTGTAAAACAAATTCGTCGGGTGATTTTAACGTGTGCTGCCTTATATAAAACGCTTGCATCGGTCTGTCGGCCCGTTTACATTTCGCCACTGGTCAAGCAAACAGGTCGTAATATAAATTTCGTCTGAAGACAAAATGGCTGCTAGAGCTAATGCTGGGGCCAGAGGCAGAAGAGGGCCTTACAACACAGTGGACAACCGAGATCGCAATCGCATTATAAACGCGTTTGAAAATGACGCCGTGGACTATTTGCAAGTAGCCGAAGCCCTTGGCGTCAAACGACAACGGCAAGATCAATTGTACGCGTATACTTGCAGCAAGATAGGCGTGACGCTCTTCCACGTGGTGGACGCCAACGACACAAAGTTGATGATGACATGATCACTGCACTTGAACGCATTGTGAATGTCAATCCGCTGTTGACTCTAGAGCAAATAAACGCTGACCTGAGAAGACAACTTCCCGATAAACCATTCATTTCTCGCAGCACTCTCGCGCGTGCTCTGGATGGAATGCTCTTCACAATGAAGCTTGCAGAAGATGTTTCTCAGGGTCGTAATGAAGCCATAATCCTTCAACAACGAGTGGACTATACTCCGTGGTTTCTTCGACAAGCTGTCATAAGTCACTGCATCTTCATTGACGAGTGCGGTTATAACATGGACGCGTCGGTCATATGGAAGAGCTGCAAGAGGTCAGCCAGTTCGCAGGGTTGTCAATAACCAACGAGGAAAACAATGTAATTGGCTTTTGCAATCTCCAATGAAGTGGGCCTAGTCCACCACAGCATTAGACTCGCAACAACCACCTTACAGAGTTTTCAGCAGTTTCTTGAAGAGACGTGCCGGGATGCTCAGGAAATGTTCCCTGCAGGAGAGCAGATTTTCCTCATATATGACAATGCGAGACCACACATAAATGCCAACATCCCACCTGATTTTAACAATTTTACCATCTGAAGAATACCGCCATATTCACCCTTTCTAAACCCAGTAGAAATAGCTCACTCGGCCTTTAAAGCCGCAGTCAAACGCACTCTTTCTCAACCAGAATGGCAAGCGAGGGTGGGGGATTTTGAAGCAGCTAGAGAAGCCGGCCTAAATATGCAAGCTTGGAGGGCAACGCTTTTGGAAGAGGTTGCCCAGCAACACGTGGACGTAATAACTCAGGAGAAATGTGCACGGTGGTATAATCATGCACAAACATATCTACCTCGGTGCATTGCACGCCAGGAAATTGATGGCTAGAATTTGATTTATATATGATCACGTGTTCATGGACATAGCCATCATATAATGTTTAGCCTAAGTTTGCAGTATTTTTATTAATTGGAGATAGACTTTGTTTGTGCTTGATTATTTCCACAGACCTATTCCCTATCATTTTTCGAAGACATACAGGTTGATACAAAACTGATAAGTGCAACTGCATTAGATAAGATAATTGGATGTTGATTAGATCAGAAAAGTTCATGACAAATACTTATATATGCTTAATTTGCCCTGACGTTGTTTCATGCCTATCCACTGATATATAAATATTTGGATCAAAGTGTATGTCTGGAAAAGTAAAAAAAATTAGTGTTTACAAAGGAAAGTGAATTAAAGAAAACAAAGAAATAAAGAACAAAGAAAGAGATAAATAAAGAAAGAAATAAACAAGAAAGAATATTACATATTACTACAAATATATATAATAACAATCGAACAAAAACGACTAACAGTAAAAGGAGCAAACCAAGATGAAATAGGCCTATATATCCATTAGATTATCTAAATGGAAATTATGCGAATTTACTTGGGCAAAGACGAATTTATTCGACCGATTGACCACTGTATGCAGGTCGAGACGAAATTGACCAATATTTAAAGCGAAAATCAGCAACTAAGTATTAAAATACTTAGTTTTAATATGTTTGACCAAATACGAAATTGAAAATAACAAATGCACGAACCAGATTTTTGGGACGAATTTGAAGTTCACTAAATCTGAATTTGAGCGATAAATGTTTTAAAAAAGCTGGGAAAACCTATATTTATCTGGCCAATGCCAAAATTGCTTAATGCAAGAATATCATATGATAAGTATGGTAAGATTAAGGTATTGTACAAATTAAATTAAATATCCTGTAGGAAGAATGCTTTCAGATTACATACGATGCCTATATTTCTGGACATGATAGAGCAAATATAATTAATATGCTTTTTCCAGCAAAGATCTTGGTCAAAATACAATCCCAGAAATTTTGTGGAGTCAGTTTTTGTAATTTTAGTATTATCAATAAATACATCAGGCGTAAGATGACATGGCTTATTACTAAACAGCATTAAATTGGTTTTCTTTAGATTAATAGTCAGCTTATTTGCATTAATCCATTTAGAGACTTTTAAGTTCACCGTTAACTATGTCAAAGAGTATGTTTAAAATATGACTATAAAAATATAATAATGTCATCCGCAAACAAAATGAAAGAAAGTAAGTCAGAAGATTTATCAAAATCATTGATATATACAGAAAATAAAAGGGACCCCAAAATGGACCCTTGGGGTACTCCATGGGATGTTTTACAAAAGGAAGACTCAATACCATTTATGCATACACATTGTTTACGATTTAAAAGGTACCGTAACTCCTGAACCACTCCAAGGCAATTCCTCTGATACCGTAGTGATCAAGTTTGGACAGAAGTATATCATGGCCCTTTTCCAAACCCTGGCTTGGGCTCGGGCTTCGGCTTCGCGTCATTTTATGTCCCCAGATTTGGCAAGATCTGGGACGCTGTTTTTGCTACATGTACATCAAAGTCTTTTGTTTTAACCAAGAGCCAGACCCTGTTTATTTATTTACATACTCAAGGATTCAAATTGGCAGTGGGACTGGAGAATAGCTGGAGACGAAGCCAAAGCCCGAGCCAAAGCCAAGGTTTGGAAAAGGGCCCATGATTGACTGTATCAAAGGCCTTGGAGAGGTCCAGGAATATACCGATTGTAGCAGATGAAGTATCCAAGTCATTAGTTATCTTATCAAGTAGTTGAATAACAGTATGTGACGTTGAATGTTTCTCTCTAAACCCATATTGACTGTATGAGATTACGTTATTTTTATCTAAGAAATATATTGTACGTTTTTTAAATAATAGGGGTGTGAAATGGCATGGGATATGCGTAACAGCTGGTCCTTGGCCGGGCGGGTACCTATTAATTTCTTTATTTTTAGCAACACATTTATATGCAAATACAATTATCTATTATTTTAAATTGTGTGTGGAAGGAGGTCTCCAAGAAGCATAAGCTTGTTTATATAAACTTCTGATATTTACATGCATGAGAGAAAATTAGAACAGAGATGTTTTCTCTTTTGCCCTGTCCCGATGTAATATAATAATGCTTTGTATATACTCATTGCTTTCCGAGAGCCTGTGTGAAAAAATTCACAGGCTTACTCGGGCGGGATTCGAACCCAGAAGAAGAAAGAAGAAAACTGTGAGGGTGTGCGTTGACTATAGGAAACTAAATGAGGTCACTAAGAAGGACGCTCACCCAAGACAACTTAGATTCACTTGCAGGATCTCAGTTCTTCACAACGCTCGATCTGGCCTCTGGCTATTGGCAGGTGGAGGTAGCTGAGGAGGACAGGGCTAAGAGTGCCTTTAGCACAGGGCATGGAGGACTGTACCAATTTGTGACAATGCCCTTTGGGCTATCTACCTTTTGAGCGTCTAATGGAGCGAGTGTTGGATGGTCTACAGTGGCAGGTGGCAGTACTGTACCTCGACGACGTAAGTGTTCAGCAGCTCATTTAAGCAACATATGCAGAGACTATGCTTGGTTCTAGAGAGGTTACGTGAAGCGAACCTGAAACTGAAGCCGAGGAAATGCAAGTTGTTCCAGCAGAGGGTGGAGTTTCTTGGCCATGTTGTCTCAACGGAAGGAGTTGCAACGTACCCTGAAAAGGTCCGAGCGGTACAGGACTGGCCACAGCCAATGACGACCTCAGATGTGCGGAGTTTTCTTTGCCTTGTCCCATGCTATAGACGATTTATCCAGGGATTCGCTGGGATCGCCCGCCCGCTCAACCGACTCACGGAGAAAGGAAGGTAGTTTACGTGGACCAGTGAGTGTCAGGAGGCATTCGAGATGCTCAAACACTGCCTGACCTCTGCCCCAATACTGGCCTACCCAAGCACAGAAACTGCATTCATCCTCGACACGGACGCCAGTGGGTTCGCCATCGGAGCTGTGCTGTCACAAATGCAACATGGCAAGGAGCGCGTACTTGCGTATGGGAGCCGATCGCTGACCAAAAGTGAGAGAAACTACTGTCACGCGACGGGAACTGCTGGCTTTGACTTTCTTTGTACAAAGATACCACCACTACCTCTATGGAAACCGTTTTCGCATCAGGACAGACCACCGACCCCTGAAGTGGCTACATGGAGTCTAGGAGCCTCAAGGGGGATTATTTCACCAAATGGACAGAGTGCTACCCGATCCCCGACCAAAAAGCTAACACTGTAGCGACGAAGCTTGTTGAGGAATTTGTTGCGAGATTTGGTGTCCCATTGGAACTCCATTCGGATCAAGGCAGGGACTTTGAATCTGCGCTCTTCAGGGAGATGTGTTCTCTCTTAGGAGTGATGAAAATACGGACTACGCCATACCACCCGCGTTCTGACAGAATGATAGAAAGATTCAACAGAACGATTGAAGCCATGCTCAGTCTCTGGGTTAATAAGACACAGGCATATTGGGACCTTCACTTGGCTTTAATGACGATGGCTTACAGGTCCGCCGAGCACGAATCAACAAGAGAGATACCAAACGCTATGATGCTAGGCCGGGAGGTATCAATGCCCGTAGATCTTCTCGTCGTGCGAAGTACTCGGGACGAGCCTCCGTTGGCCACTGACTATGCGCAGAAACTTCAGGACAAATTGCGTCTTGCCCATGAGATTGCCAGGGACACCCTTGGTAAACAAATGCGCTCACAAAAGAGACACTATGATCGTAATGTAAAGCGAGTACCGTACAACAAAGGATCTGTAGTTTGGCTGCATCAGAAAAAGCGAGTGAAAGGACGGTCTCCAAAGCTGGCCCTTGACTGGACTGGACCGTTTGTAATAACTGTCCGATGTTGTATACCGGATTCAGAAGAGCCCCCGCACGACCCCCCCTGGTGGTACACGCAGACAGACTTAAACCTTGCAATGGGGTAACCAAGCAGGATTGTGGCTTTAAGCGCCCCTTTGATACGGGCCGTCAAACCGTCACGACGGCACAGCCACCCCCGCTGGTGCAGCCAGCCCCGCCGGTGCAGTCGCCCCCGCCGGTTCATCAGGTTGCGGACCAGAATCACCACCGATCAACTTTTCCTTGTAGACACCGATTTGAAATGTTCGTTGTTCAAAATTATTTAAAGTTGATTAGTCCGCCTATTTAGGAGAACAGGCCAAATCTTAGGAGGGGACAGTGTAACGGACACTTTTGGTAGCGATACCGGCGGCTGAGTTGCAGTGCACCGGCGAAGCTGCTGGCTCCCCCGCCGGATCGGTTCAGCGAACTCTTAATCAATGTTCACCGTGCCCCAGTTTCTGATTGGCTGTTGGCGTGCAGGTCGCGCCGGAACTGCTAAAAATAGACTGTCGATGAGACACAATAAGCGTGTTCGATTACTAACCCGCGCTTACTCGCACCTCCAAATCGGGGAAAGTTGCACATGCGCAGTATGTTAGAGTAAACGAACGATCTCGGGTCACTCGAGTGACGTCAACGCGGCTAGTGACAACATCTCTGTATGCCTGGTGGCGCTATTTGCGATGCCCAATTTTCTGTCAGCGCTGTGACCAGCTTATAATTTGTTTCTTATTTTTTGATCATTTATCATTGACAAATAATTGGCGTTTGTTAATTGTTACTATTTGAAATGACTCATAGAATTATTTTTATTTTGATAACAAATTGATAAGAAATGATTGAGGCTCAAATTTTCAATTAAATGTTTTAGCAATTTAGCAATATGGTCACAACATTTTAACTGAAATTGTCCTCCAAATGACCAAAAATGTAATACAAAATCCATAGCTTTGCATAGGGTTAACCTATCATGACCATTGATCCCTCAATTTATTTCAATTTTTTTACTCTTTCCAGTGATATATTTAAATGAATTGAAGCAACTTAACATTTTCATGAATCTGCCTTGTTAGGCGGAGTGTCCATGACTGACGGACAGACAGAATCGGAGCCCCATTTTAAAGTGGATTGGTATTAAATAAGGTGACACTCACAGAAAAAAATACACAGGTTGTGTAAAATGTTACATAATTGCAATGTGCCATACGAACCTGCTAATAGTTAGATAAAACTTTACACAACAGGTGTTGGGTAAGGTTTTTCATAAAAGTTTGGAAAATGTTTACTTTAAAAATTGGTACGAACATTTGCCTAATATCTCGGTAAAAACAATTTGGTAAAATTTTACCAAATTCGGAAGTTAAAAAATACATCGTTTCTATGTAGAATGAACTTTATATTAATTTTTTTTTTTACCGTTTTACCATGTCAAAAGTTTACTAAATCTTCAGGTAATTTGGTATTTATTAATAAAAGGTTAAATAAGTTTATCATAAGTGAAACAAATCAACACATAAAACAAGAACATTTAATGCAAAACATAACTGTAAATTTATTCTCAATCACTTATTACAATTTCCAAGTAATCATTGTCCAATTTTATTCATTATTTTTTGTTACAATATACTTCAGAAGTATTGTTTGTCCATAATTCAGTGTGACACAAAAATAAGTCAGTCTTTTAGGATAAAGCTCTAGACTTGTCATCAAAACTTGCATGTATCTCATTAATTAGATTAAAAGAGTTAAAGCTAAAAACTACAGAAAATCTAATCTTTTTAAGCAAGTTTTTCTCTCTCAAAAGATACATTATCAGGTTTGTTTTTTAGTTTATGGATAAAATACTTAGCAAACAAATGCAACCACACAGTTACTTATTATGAGTGAGGTTCTTTAATACAACTCTGTCTCTTGAATAGTTTAATTAGCATTATATGTCAGACAAAAGATTTTGACTCTTTTTGGGGGTTGTAAGAAAAGTCAGTGGTCATTTGAAATATGGTCTATGTAGTTTTGTTCAAGGAAACATTTTTTTTTTACTTTGATGTGAACTTTTGTCTGGCTTCAACAAACTACCATTCGAAGATTCTTAAAAACTTCTGGAAAATGTTAAATCCACAATAATGCAGTCTGCTTAAAATTCACTATTACACTGAAATGTTTTAGAACTTGGCAATCATAAAGATTGCCTTGTACTGTACTGTTCTGATCACTGTTGAATTTTCATTTTTCAGGTCGGAAAAAAATGAAAAGACTAACAAACTGTACTGTTTTTATTACAACTTTTTATGGTCATTAATTAAACTTTAGATTACCTGAAACAATTATGATGGGCGTACATTTTACTGGAGCTGAAGTCTCTAAAATCTCTGATAGTGCTACTTTTAACAATGCCCTTGATGCCATACACTACTGATTCTAAGAACTCCCATGCCCCATCGCAATGTGGTGATGGTTGAGGCGGCCGATTTACTTACGGTCAAGTACCGTGTCCAAGTCCATATTTTCCTAAAGAAGTACAAAAAAGCAATATAAATAAGTTCTTCCTATAAAAGATAAACCCTGTTAATTATTTTGTGTGTCCAATGAGTAATAGCTCACACCAGTTTACACAATTTCTGAAACGGCACATTATAGGGACAACTCATGCACCTTCATGGCTAATAAAATCAAAAGTTTCCTTTAGAAACAACAGCAATAATGCAATTGTTTGTTATATTCAAATCTCTTTTTCAAATGAAATATGTGATTTGGTTGTATCCAAAGTTCATAAAATCTGGGTAGGCCTACAGGTGAAATTGCTTTTGGGTCATTATTGGGGTTATTTCTTATTTAATATAAGAAATAACCCCAATAATGACCCAAAAGCAATTTCACCTGTACCCAGATTTTATGAACTTTGGATACAACCAAATCACACATTTCATTTTAAAAAGAGATTTAAATATCTATAATAAAGAAAGTTGTCATAAACAGAAAAACAAACTTTGCAACAGCTCCGACAACATTTGTGGGCTTCAAAAATAGAACGCAGTGGCTATTGTTACGGCAGCCCTCGTTACGGAACTGCCTAGTTCCCCGACGTAATGGTACATGTATTCAACGTCACGATATTTGCTGTTGGAACCAGACTATCAACCAAATGGTTCTCGGACTATATATTTTTTTAAACAAAAATTCTCCAAAACCACTGAAATTAAAGGGAAGAAAATTAAATCTACTTAAATAAAAATAACCATTTGATTTAAGCCTAAAACCTAAAACTTAAATCTTTTCGAAAAAACAATTTGACCAGCAAGGCAGGGATTTGATCCAGGGATCCCGGCCATGCATCAAAATCAGACGCCTTACCAATTACGCTACCCATGGGCAGTTTTAAATCTGATATAAAAATAATGTTCGCATATATCATGCCGTACCAATCATGACAATAGCATTTGAAAGTCGCGTTACGGCTGCCTTAAAAATAGCCACTGCGTATAACAAAATTTACAATATATGAAGAAAGTCCAGTATTTTTGCCACATTTATATGGACTATGAATCCGTTTTTGAAAGTCCGCGCCACTGATTTATAAACCGTGCATGCTATTTGTGTACCATATCGCAGCCTGCCTAGCATAGGAAGCCTGCATAGTGCATGTTTTGTACATTGACTTTCTCAAACAATTTCACCGGAGTCCCTGCACTTCCCATGTTTTACAAAATCAGTAGGTCTATACTGAAAAATTACTGTACCAAATTGCGACATGTTGGCCTACGTTATTGTTTACCTTCGAATGTCCGTATTTGTCGCTGTTTTGAATTAATTTCCCACCGCTGGCGCATCGTCGGACGTGGCAGCCATATTTTTAGCATGGCCTTATGGGATACTTACCCTACTAACCCGCTCGGCGAGTCGGTTAGTAGAGCCAGGCCCGAGTAAGCGCGACAAGTCACGTGAGAGCTAAATCGAACGGGCTCGCGCTTGCACGAGTAAGCGCGGGGTAAGTAATCGAACGCGGTGATTAATGTGTATATCTTTTGTGTAAGAGCGGGAAAACATTGGCCCTAAGCCAGATGGATTGTTGATGGTGCTGCTGGAGACACGTAGTCGTGCAGATAAAGAGTGTGTTATTGAGAGTTGACTGAGGAGGTTCTAAAATATAATAAGTTTTGCTGTTGTAATTAAGAAATAGTTGTCCGTCTCCGTTTGCTTACGTTTTGCTACTTGGGGTACAAGAATCCACGAAAAGGCTAGACGCTACAGTGAGGTAACCCCGACAGAAACCTCTACTGACAACTTGACCTGCCAGCGCCTCAGTATATGGCAACAAAACTTTATGTACTTACTATGATTATGAAAGACAATGTCAAGGAAGGCCGTAGAGCCCATGGCCAAAATGGGTACCATCGTAAAAATGGTAAACAACTGCCCAGTCATTCCTACACAGAGGCAAGACCTCATGATGAAGTGCTGTAGCCAAAGCCACAATGAAGCTCTAAAGAGAAGAGTGGAAGCTTCAGGACTGACGGGAGTATGAAGACGGGAGAAAAATTGCACACCTGTACATACAACACAAGGAAACTTCGCACAAATGAGTCACTTAAACATCTGATGGATGATCTTAAAGATTTTAAATGGGACATAATCGGTCTAACAGAGACAAGGAGAGAGGGAGAAGGATTAGAAGAATTGGAAGGGGAGCATGGCTATTCAACAAAGGAGCAACAGAAATAAATAAGAATGCAAGAGGAACTGGATTTCTAATACACCCCAAAATTAAAGACCACATTACTTAAATAATAAGTCACTCAAATCGAGTAGTTTCACTCAGGATTCAACTTACAGGAAGGGAAGAGATCTGCATAATCAAAGTGTATGCACCAACTAGTGACTATGACGATGACGAAATAGAAGAATTTTATAAAGACATCACAAAGGCAACAGAAGAACATAAAGCAAGCTATACCATAGTAATGGGAGACTTCAACGCCAAAGTCGGAAAACAACAACCTGGAGAGGAAAACATCATTGGAAAGTTTGGAACAGGAGAACGAAATAAAATAGGAGAGAGTATGCTAGAATTCGCAGCTCAACATAGTCTAATAATATCAAATACATTCTTCAAGAAAAAAGACAACATATATTGCACATGGGAAAGCCCAAACGGAAATACCAGGAATCAAATCGACTTTATACTCAGTAACCAAAGAGGAATTGTTGACAACTGTGAAGTTATCACTAGAGTGGACATTGCTAGTGACCACAGGATGGTGAGAGCAACTATAATCATCAATAAAAAGCTAGCCATGCAGACTAAAGTTCATAAACAACAAAAGAAAGAAAAATGTGAACCTCTTACGTCTAAGAGAAAAACAGGAGGAATTTCAAATAAGACTGAAAAATAGCAAAAGAGAACGAAGACATAAATAGAAGAAGTAAGGAGATAACAAAAATAATATTAGAAGAAGCAGCAACTATGGCACCATCAGACAAAAACAACAGCCAGAAGAGTGAACAGGATAAGGAGTTAAACAAATTGGACACAAGACGAAAGAAATTAAAAGAAAAACTAACAAATCACACGGGGAGAACATTGAGTAAAAACAACAAGAAAGATAAGACGCTAAAGAAGTAGAAAAAGATGGGAAGAACAAATCCAAGAAATCCTGAAGTCAAGAAAGGGAACAAAAGAAATCTCTAAGCTCAGCAGAACGAAAACAAGAATCCAGCAGCTAAGGAACCGTGATGTAACAATGACATCAAACAGGGAGGACATTCTAAAAGTATGCTCAGATTTGTATCAAGAACTATATAGCTCAAGAGCAGAAGAGAATGACCAAACTGAGGAACAAATCATATCACCAGAAAACTCAGAAATATCGCATATAACACAACAGGAGGTTAAAGAAGCACTAAAACAAATGAAAACAACAAGGCACAGGGAACAGATGAACTAACAAGCAATATAGGCTACTTAAAGAAGGTGGCAAAGTGATAGTCATACAATTGGTAAAACTGTACAACCAAATAATGAAATACCAAAGAATACCAACAAAATGGAAAGAAGCGAAGATAATTCTTCTTCACAAAAAGGGAGATAAAGCCGACATCAAAAACTACAGACCAATAAATATGTTTATCATCCCACATGTACAAGATATTCACAAGAATTATTTAAAACGGGATCAAGACTGAATTAGACAGACAACAATCAAGAGAGCAGGCAGGCTTCCGAAGAGGCTATTCAACAGTGGACCACCTGTATACAATAAATCAGCTAATTGAAAAGGCAAATGAATATCAGCTAAACATATGCCTTGGGTTTATTGATTATGAGAAGGCCTTTGATTCGGTAGAGCATAAATATATATTTACGGCCCTTCGAAAAACAGGAATTAATGAAGGATACATATGCATCCTAGAAGAAATATACACAAATGCGACTGCTAGAATCCATTTGGATAAGGACGTTTCAGAAATCATGAAGATAAATAAGGGAGTGAGACAAAGAGACACCTTGTCACCAAAAATGTTTCCATTAGCAATGGAACAAGTCTTTAAGAAACTACCCCTAGAAGAAAGAGGAATCAACATAGACGGTGAAAGACTAACAGACCTCCGCTTTGCAGATGACGTCGCCTTAACTAGGCCTACCTCTTCTGTGGAAGACATGGAAATTCAATTAAATCCCCTAATAAACGGGGAGAGCCAAAGAATTGGACTGAAAATGCATAAGGGGAAAACAAAATATATGACGAACTATAATACATTTTCCACTATCAAAGTATATAATCATGATATAGACAGAGTATGTACACGAAAACGTACTGAATGACGGGATATGGGACTCTAGTTTGACTAAATTAGAAAACTAGCGTGAATCTGAATGTGTGTTAATGAAAATGAACAAAACTTTGCTAAATTCGCCAGGAAAACGTATACAAGAAAATGCAATCAAATCGGTCTAAAGCAACAGGCACAAATTTGACATGCACCAAATGTGATGCTTTCTGTCCCATGATTTTAAAATGTCCGCCTTGCATTACTGACAGGTTATGTCGGTGTAACAAAAATTGGACCAACTTCACACATCTAAACATACGTGCCTTTCTTTGAAGTTTCTTGGAATCGCCCATGGCTTCCTGACTTAGTGGCGCATACCCTGCCTCTTTTGTTCCACTGCAATGAACAAGATGAGACGCCCTTAACTCAGCAGAAATGACATTTTTTTAGGGGGGGGGGGGGGGGGAGTAGCGTTACATAATCATTTGTGGGATTGGAATTGTATACTCGGACTCAATAAGAGATGAAACTCGAGGCACAGTTTTGTGGTTCTTCACCACAGCTTCAAGTAATTTATTGCAAACCTATTTGGCAGATATCGAATTGGTTTGGGAATGCTGGCATCAAGAACATGGGGCTAACAGGCCCAACGAAACATATCAACCATACAATCAATGGACTCCCAGGTCCCGTACATGTACAGTTATGTCCAAAATTATTCATACCCTATGAAAAATCTGGTAGTTTGCTTTTCCTCATAAAATATCTGGATTATGGCGAAACTTGGGCTTTACTTAATGACTTTTAGTTGGCATGTACAAATCTACATATATTTTGGTTTCACATCATTAGCATAAAAGTAGAAATAATTAATAATTTATGATTCACAATACCCCGAATTTTGCATAGGTATGAATAATTTGGGGCATAACTGTACGTCAACCACCATTTGGCATCCAGGCCAGCATTAATGAATGGGGCCAATCAGGCCAGAACCAAATTATTTAGTCAACATCTGTGGTGGACATCCCTGGTTGTACTATGGAAGATACAGCACATCCAACCACCTGAGGTACATAAGAGGCAGTGGCTGCCCCAGCCCTTACAAAAATTTAAATCAAGTGTATTACAAGAAACATAATAAATGTCAAATCATGCATTAGAAGTTGGCTGTCTTCGAATCCTGTTAAAGACGCCACTTTAAAAACAGCAAGAGAATGCAGGGTCGAGCTGGGGTGGTGGTGGAAAAAATTAGGCAGCTTTCTCAAAAGCCTGTGGCAGAATGAGACACACGTGTGCATTTTCCAACCTAAACTAGCACTGGGTTAATTCCAAAGCTGTGCCCTGATTGGTCCAAAGTTGTAAAACATTATTGCTTCATTCCTTCATTCCTTCACCATTCCTTCACCTGGTTGAAACTCATGGTTGTGATTGGTCCATTGCAACAGAGGGCACAATTTTAGTGTTGTAAACACTTATACCTTAAATTATGAACTGTGGCCACACAGGGCAGTAAATTGTAAAATAAACCAATTTAAACCATGAGTAGACCGAAACCTGTGTTTCCCCGAGTACTAAAGGATTTGGTCAAAATACATGCGTTGTGACAAAATCTATAATACTGGACCTGATAATTTCAGTGACTTTATCGGAAATGGAGTCATCTTTTGCTATTAAACGGAACGACTCAAATCCAATTCCTCATTATTTTGTACCTCATTCAACACACCACAAGGAAAACTGCCGTAATTATGATTAATTTTAAACATTAACAAAGAAATCTTGTTCGAGTGGGATTTGAACTTGCTACCGCCAGGCTACCGTACCGCACGTATACCAACTAAGTTATCTTACCCTATGCGCTATGCTGGCGGCCTCCCAAATTATCAGTATCATCGATTAGAGGGCGCTACTCAAAAGTCATAAACTCACACTACGGTATAGCCAGGGGTCGCGATACAACATGATATTTTATATCTCGTTAAAATCTTAAATTTCATATCTGATTCAGCAGATTGCAAAATTATCTCGAAGTGTGACGTGGGGACTGGTTAGAGACAATCATCGGGCAAAATGTGAAAAGGAGGGGGAACTTTTACACTTACAATGTAAGCAATCAGAGTGAAGTTAGCGAGCAAAGAGATGACAGCCACAACCAAACAAGCCAGCCAAGCCAAGCCACACGAAGTGTCAATGTCCGTTTGTTTAACGCTTGTCGTCTTGGTCGTGACTGCTGTAGTTGGCACATCTGATGTGAAATCTGCAGGGAACATTGAAGACAATGTAAAAACAACCCCGTAATTCGACAGAATTATATGATTTGAAAAGAATAAAATTAGATTAGATCAATGGTTGGTTGCTTGGTTGCGCTTATGAACAATAGCTACACTCTAAAAACTGTGTTTAGCAATTAAACACAATCTTGCTATCAGTTTGTAAACATGTTTAGAAGCTAAACATTACGTGTCCAATTCCTAAACACCAGTGTTCCATGGCTAAACACTATCCGTCAACACTAAACATGTTTAGTATGTAAACGTGTTTACAAACTGATAGCAAGTCAGCAAGAAAGTGTTTAGAAAAGTGTTTACTTGCTAAACACTCTTTTTACAGTGTACCCAGTTTAACTGTTTGTTTGTAGGTTGAAAAAACGTCTTCAAATCAGTCGGTCAGTCTGTGTGTCGATCAGTATAGGAAGGTGTGTTTTTCTGATTATATTCGTCGGTTGGTTGGTCTTGTATTTATTAAATCCAACCTTAAAGATGTAATGTCTGTACTCTTTCCGAGTTTCGACTTACTAGGTTTGTTTCTTTTTGATTGCCATTTCTCTAGCAATACAAAACGTACTGACTTTTATATGAGAAGGCAGACGGAAAAAAATCGCCCACGTTTTATAGTTCACACTTTACGAAATTATTTTGAATGGTTTACTGCCACATTTCACTAGAGATATTCAAAATTCAGCTCGGCGGAACGATAGTACATGTATGTGTATTCATTAGACTCTTGTATTCATGTATTTATTAGAAAAAATAAACCTTTCTACGCCTACTAGTACGATTGAGTTTTAAGATAATTACTTTTTAAGCGAAAAATTTACTAAATTCTGGAGTAACTTCATTTCTCCACAGGATGAGTGCCTTCAATGGTTCTTCATTTTGGGGACAAGACCGAATTTAAGCTATAGACGAATCTGATCTCCTTTGTCATTGGCCGGGTACTGTTCGGTACAGGTGGCCATTCCTTGGGAGCTTCAAATCGCCATCCTTTTGTCAATCCCAAATTCAGTTGACTGAATACATTTGTACAATCAATGCCTGCAGTCACACAATGCATATAGCTTTTATGCACTGTAGCCGGATTTATCCTGCCAATAAAAGCTTGTTCGGATTCGTCTGTGAGCAAATTAAGCATAGAGGTAATTCGCACATGTATGCGTATAGCCTTTATACGCGTCTGGTGACTACTTGTAGCCTTTCAAAGGAAAAGCCAATTGTCATGTTTCATAACCGGACCAGAATACAAATTGTGCATATTGCATCGTAGAAAAACAAATCGCCACGAAGGACATCGCGGTAGTTCACGCATGTTTTCTAGCTTGAAGTTGTAGAAGTAACATTACATTAGTAGAGAGGTTGAGATTTCCAACTTGTACTTGTACGTTTACGTGTACGCAATTTTAAGCGCATACGGCCGATTTCATGTGTTTAAAACTAAGTTTGTTTTAAATGTTGACAAAAGTTCAAGACGATTGTCTTGAAAAACCAAATGGTTGTACAGGGGCGGATCCGGGGGGATCCAGGGGGGTCCAGGGGGTCTGGACCCCCTTTTTAAATTTAATTTAATTTGTTTTTAATTGTTTTATTTAATTAATGTTTTTTTTATTTTTTTTATTAATGTTTTTTTTTTTTTTGGGGGGGGGGGGGACCTGACCTAAACTCGGGAATCCCCAGCTCAAAAGCCTACAAAAATACACAAGGAATAGGAGGCCTACTCACGTACAAACACACAAGAACCTTTAAAAAAATCTTACAGTGACTCTCTAGACTTTGGGAAAGCTTCATACATTACTGGTACAAATTCAGCTTACCGCAAAAAATACATTAATTTCCTGGGGAAATCAAACTTGTGTTTAATAATGATGATCTTTTTTTCCCAAACAAATTGGTTAAAGTGGTCAGAAATTGCCTCAGATCGCACCGCAGAGCATCTAGAATCCAATTTTTTTCGGGGCCCTTAAGCGGGCCCCGAACCACACGCCGCAAGGGCTTAGCGCTTCGCGCTAGCATTAGTTTGGAGCACAGTATGTCCCCCCCCCCCCCCCCCCCCATCACTTTTAAAGTTGGACCCCCTTTGCAAAAATTCTGGATCCGCCTATGGTTGTATGACATCATAAGTTTTCCCCCGGCGCAGTCCTTCCTTTTAAGCCCTACACATAACGTCGTACGTGTAAAAGCGATTTTACACTGACGCGTGTACATTTAGGATGCCTTATAGCTTGCGGTCACAGTATTGATCGTTTTCTACTTTGCTGCGTACAGACCTACGTAGTTCATTAATCTCGGATTTGGCAGCTTTTAGGGTGTGCAAGATGTCTCAGTACTGTGCAAAGCCTTTTAACTCCTCTTACCACTGTACCGTTTGGGCACGTAATTATGAATGAGAACAGTCGAAGAACATCGGGCTTATCAAATCGGAAAAGTTGTCGGCATTCGTGCTCCGAAAATGACGAGAGATCGAAGGTTTATTTTTTCAAAGACTAACTTAGGAATTGCTGGTTTCAGTAACTCGGATAGAAGAACTAATTCATCATCGTTGTCAATAGCACCCGATAACCGCATCTCCGCAGCCATATTGCACTTTTGCAACTGACATGCTTGATTGATCACTATGGATGTCTCAGAGGTTACGAGACATTCGGATGTCTCAGAGGTTATGTTTTGTCTCCGGGGCTATTTTTTTGTTATTTTAATTTATTAACAGTGATTGTTAAAAAAATTACCCATATCCTGGTGATACAAGACCAGTGCCCTCTGACGCCGCCTTAACGCATAAGGTATACTAATATTTTTAATTAATGGGAAGGGCCAGGCATGCATGTATACATTTGTATAATTATTACTTTTAGGGCATGCATACATATTTCAAACATTGGTGATTTTGCATAACCGACCCTGTAAAAACTAATAGCACGTAAAATTACACATTTAAAATTTGGCATGCAATTGTGATATTGACACAATTAAAGCAAACTTTCGAAGCCGTAATTAATTTATTAATAAATCGTATTTTGTGATGAGGACATCAATAAATTAGACACAAAATGAATATGAGAAATATGCAAAACAGCGGTTATTTCAATCACTTTTCCCCGTAACAAATTGGCTGTCCGCTTCCAATAGTTAGCCACTGTTTCTGTACCCGTACAGAATTTGGCCGCATCATGCACGACTTCACTTCCACATACACGTATACGCACCCAGTCATGTAAACGGGTGCAATCGTGGACCTCCCATTGTTCCTCTTTTGTTTATACTCTAACTTTTTCGGAAGGCCTCCCATTGGTTTTGTACACGATTTTCAAACGTGGACGTTAGGTCAAACGTGGACCCCTTTGTCTACGCCCAAATTCTTTTGACCTAGGTCCACGATTGCCGGCATATTATACAAACTCACACGCATATGTTGTAAAATCTCAACCTCTCCACTATCTGCAGGATTACGTTACATTTATATATATGCATGAATAATCTTATCCTCTCCACTACCCAGGTCATGGGCAATATACAACCATATCATTGCCTAACAACTACGGTTTTGCTTACATGGTGTATCGTCGATATCAAAGGCTCTATGAACTGCCACCGTCAGGTGACCCCAATTCTGATCTCCCAGCGCGTCCCCGTAGGCCTCACATCTGTACTTTGTTTCGTAGATATTGCAGGATGAGATTGGGATCGAGGCTGAGGTCTTAAAGGTATCATCTATGATGACTGAACCTTAAGTTAATTCAACATATTAAAAGAAAGAAATAAAAGCTGGTATTATCCTACAGTCGTTTCCAAATTAACCTCATGGAATTTTGCGCAGTATTTTTTGTTTGTGTCACATTCTGCACATTCGAATGATAAGTATTGTGACGGGACAATATTTCTCACTCTAAATTTACTATATGCTACCGCGAGAGGTCAATTGCCTATCAGGTACAAACTACCTATTTACATGTACAACAGATGCATGCATTTAATTCGGTAGTAAAAACAGTGTAAGACCAGTTTTGATTTACATCAGGACTTTAGATAGGCTTTTAAGAATAACTTCAGGGCTTTTCTATTCAGGAGAATTAGAGATAGCATAACATTCATTAGAACCTGTGTAAACAAAATAACACCAGGCGTGGATCCGGGGGGGGGGGGGGGAGAGGGTCGAACAACCCCCCCCCCCCCCCCCCCCACTCGTTGCCATTTTAATTTATTTTATTTTTTAAATATTTGTTTTTGTTTGTAGGGGCCTACGCCTAAAGTTGTAAACCAAAAACCCTACATGTCTTATTTTGCCTATAGAACAAAACAAAGAGGTTAAATAATGCCACCAATGGTGAGAAGGTGTGTCAGCCCCCATCCCCCCCCCCCCTCTCGGCTTGTAACAAAACTTTCGCAGACGGAACATTTTGGGAGTCACCTTTCTGGGCAAATTTCAGAACCCCCTCCCCCTGCAAAAAATCCTGGATCCGCCCCTGAACACCAGGAATTGTCTTTTCCTCGAGGTCTCGGGAGCTCAGACATAACGAGTATAAAAAAGTGTAAACATGCACATGCAATCCACACATATTGAGCGTAAATAAATACATTTTGTGTAAAATACACGATTCTTAAAAAGAAAAATAGTCCAATTAGATTCTAACGACAACAGTTATGAAGTGTCAATAGTAGACAACTGTGTATTTTCCCATTTTTTGTTAGTAGAATTTTAGGTTTTTAGAAATGGCAACACCGGATTTAAAAAAAACTAAATTTTCTGCTGGCAGAAATTTGGATTTTACTTTGACGACTATCTCGGCGCCTCAAAAGTGGACAACTAAAAATATCAAATTCTTACTGACAAAAATCATGATGCTCCAAAAGTGGACAACCCCGTTTTCCCATTTCCTGCTAGCAGAGATTTAGATTTTAGAAGTAGCAACACCCGTTTCTAAAAATTGTTAATTTTCTGCTAGCAGAAATTTGGGTTTTACTTTGCGACTTTTCTTGACGCCTCAAAAGTGGACAACTAAAAATCCTTAATTTCTGTCGGTAAATAGCCGCTCACCAGCCTTCGCAGATAGGAATCGGGGTTATTAGGTGAACTGAGAATGTGACGACGTGAACAGCCCTCAGACTGTTCTATTTCGAATGGAGGGGTGCTGTGTTACATATGGGAAAAAATGCAACACATTTTAAGTCTAGACAGTTTGAATTTGAGTTCGTCCACTTAGTTAACAACCAAATTTCTGCTCGCAAAAAAGTAAGAGATTTTGGTTTTTACAATAAGTTCTACCCGAATATTTACTAACAGAAATGTTTTGACAGCATTTGGCAAGAATGGACAGTATTTGTCAGGATCGGTAAATGGACAGTACATACATGTATGTAATTGGCGAAAATGGACAGCATTTGGCAGGAACAGACCCCGGGGAACGGACAACATTTTCCAAGAACGGACAATATTTGGCAGGATCAGACAGAAAAATGTAAATGTGCAGAGAATAAATCGTAATAAACAAAATTTATCAACGTCAAACAAGTATCAACGTTAGTTTTACGCTACTATTAAGTCGTACGCCGGTATCACGAAAAACACACAAGATTTTGGACAATTTACTAACAGAAATTACGGATTTTTAGTTGTCCACTTTTGAGGTGTCAAGAAGTCGCAAATTAAAACCCAAATTTCTGCTAGCAGAAAATTAACAATTTCTAAAATCGGGTGTTGCTACTTCTAAAATCTAAATCTCTGCTAGCAGGAAATGGGAAAACGGGGTTGTCCACTTTTGGAGCATCATGATTTTTGTCAGTAAGAATTTGATATTTTTAGTTGTCCACTTTTGAGGCGCCGAGATAGACGTCAAAGTAAAATCAAAATTTCTGCTAGCAGAAAATTTAGTTTTTTTTAAAACCGGTGTTGCCATTTCTAAAAACCTAAAATTCTACTAATGGGAAAATACAGTTGTCCACTTTTGACGCTCCGTAGACAGAAGGGAAAATGTCAAATAATATCTTGATAAAACTCGTCATGAATATGGACTATAGGTGCTTTTTCAAGTTGTCGTAGTATTTCAGTGATTGTACACTAGTAGTCTTGTTACTCTTCCTACGCTTATTCATGATGGAAAATGTTCTTACCTACCATGATTTATAGTGTTTTGTTGCATCACTGCAGACTGTACCGTGAACCTATCACTGATGAGTTCTGTGTCGCCATTGCTGTACACAAGAAACCACCGGACAGTTACGGCAGGCTTGACATTCCGTACCACACATGTCAACCATGGTTTCAGGGTGTCGGACGGTATCAGTGCTTCACACGCAGACTCTGACGTGCGGTGGTTGCACTGGGGTACGATGGGAAACGGCTCTTTAGGGGAAACTACAATACGATAGTGACAAAACGAGATGAAATTACACACAGGGAATTGCAGTCAGCAGGCATACTGTTATCTTCCAATCGCAAAAAACCAAATAACCCCTCCCCCACCCCCCCAAAAAAATGTGCAACTCTAGGATTTAGAATACAATTGACGATCCTACATCAATAATACGTTCCTTTTTTTGTAAACTGTTTGTCATCAGTAACGGTCCACTTAAAAGTTACTGATGATTTTACACGCGCGTCTTATTTCAAACCAAATCAGGCAATATTGTAGGTTAACAAATTTTGAAGTTTTATTGAAAAAACACATTACGCGCATTTTTTTTTATGCGAAAAGGAAAATTGGCAGTTAAATTGTGTACAAAAATATCTTTCCATCTCACAATTTTAACCCAATATAGACCTTTTTCACCCACGTGACCGGATAGCATGTAATGTAAACAAACCCACTGCGTGTGGACCGCCTTGGAGTGATCATTGTACATGTATCGTATGGAGCAGATTCAACTACGAAGCACGCTAGACTGGTTTACTCTTTTAAGCACGCCATTAGCATCCTTACACTGTGCCATTATGATGAACACAAGTGAAAATATCTTTACAGTGTTATGGTCCAAACAACAGTTCTTGAAATTGTTTATACTTTATACAGATAGCAAAACTACAGCTGTTAATGCAATTTATAAAATGAAATATAAGTTGACGATATAATATAAGGTGAAAATGGATCTTGGGCTGAAAACTGAACCCACCGATGATCCAGCGAAGAACCTCAGGACCTACGCAAGGTCAAATAACTACACTGGCGATATTATTTTAGGAATTTATGTATCCTGGACATTTTTGTTGCCTGACAAACATATTTGCAGTGTTTTGGGAGCAAGACAAATTTAGAGGAGGTGGTTTAAAACCACCACCAGCCAGTGTTGTAGTCGAGTAGTTTTATAGTCTAAAGTGAATGCCAATGTATTAAAATTGTCTAAATGTGAATTAAGCACACAGATCCAGTCTATGCCCATGGAATTCCCTGCATGAATATGAGTGTCAGTGTTTTTGCATTCAAGTGTACAAATAATGAAGAAAATAACTAGAAAGTACTCGGAAAGGTACTCGGCGAGTACTTTCCGAGTACTTTTTGAACTAATGCATACATTGCACCTTGACCGAGAAGGAAAAATACTCGTATCTTGTATTTTGTCAAAGCACTCAAACCACAGTTTTCAAACTCAAACTTGATTCATGATCTACCACTGGAATACTAAGTACATGTGGGATTTTAAAAAGTATTCGAAAAGTACTCGACTACAACTCTGCCACCAGCAACAAACAAGTCATCTATTTCAGCCGACATCATTTACGATTCCAATAGATGTAGCTCACACTCAAAGGTGTGAGCTACATCGAGAAGTAAAGAGAAAGAAAACAGAGAGAGAGGAAATTTATTAGCAAATTTGAATTTCCTCCCGTTTTTATTATATGTTGTGTCGTAGACAAAATGAAGTGAATGTGGCTGGACCTTTAAAAACACACAAACCCGATAAAAAAAACAAAAACAAAAAAAAACAAAAACAAAAAAAACACACACACGCACAGTCATGTAAACGGGTGCAATCGTGGACCTCATATTGTTCCTCTTTTGTTTATACTCTAAATTTTTCGGAAGACCTCCCATTGGTTTTGTACACGACTTTCAATCGTGGACGTTCGGTCAAACGTGGACCCCTTTGTCTACGCCCGCTGGAGGACTCGAGTCCCGATTTTAAAGGACTCGGACTCGGACAGTCAGGACTCAGACTCGGACTCGGACTCGGACAATAAGGACTCGACTAGCTCGAGGACTCGGCCCGAGTCCGGCCCCAAAAAGCCGATTTTTACCTTAAATTTTACCGCAATTTTGTAACGAAGTCGGTGTGTTTAGTTCGCAAATCCCGTCAGTAGCCTGCACACACATGTACTTAATTCGGTAGTACATGTACAGTACGCTTCAACCTCGTCCCCATAGTGTTCGAGCAATATGCTTCCAGAACAAGGATGAAAGTAGGCCCTGGGGTTGAGGTTGAGTACACGTATACGAGCTCAGTACGTGAGGTATGGGCGGTTTGCCTGACGAGACGTCAGTCCAACAGCGACGCGCGGAGACTGTGCCGGATTAAACATAGCATGAATTCGCCGTTTGCTCGCTCTACGTATGTGCGAGGGCGATCGAATGCGCTGTAAGGCTGTTCGATATCCATTTTTTTTTATACCGAAATATCGGCAGAAAAATATCGCGATATTCGATATTATCGTGATGACGTCACTTTTTCATTACCGGAAGAACGGAGGAATAAAAAAATACATGACGGAAGTCACCACGGCATCATGAGATCGGGGCCACCGCCGGGATCGGGCCCGCCGGGATTGAGCGGCAGGAACGGGGGCCCGGTTTGACAAAGCTTCCCTTCGCTCGTTGAGTTTTACGACATTTACCTTCAGTTGGCTACTTTATGGCACTCCAGAAAGACTAGCGTTTGTTTCTATTTCAGCATTGTTGATTAGTACATTGTAACACAGATGATAATACCATGGACGATCACATGCGAGCTGTCATTGTCAACAAACGATCGTGTCGTATATTTTGTGAAGACGACATGACATTGCACAATGTACAATGGATGCGCGGCACATGTTTTAATCTTTTCTCAAGACGCGGCGCAGTTCGCTACACGTAACTACACCTAACTGCGTGTGCCTTGTACACTGGGGAAAGACGGTGGCATTCAGTGCGGTTGCTTGCACTTGACCAAGGCTAGCAACAAAGCAATGCGCACGCGCAGATGCACTACAGGGGTTGACCTTATTGCAAACAATTGCCATACCCCTCGATCTCAAGATGAGTTCGCAAGCGTGTAGGTACGTACATTGTACATTTTGTACACTGGGAAGAAGACGTTGTTTGCACTTGACAACGTACGGCGCGGAGGGTAAATCGCTCGGAAGGTAAATCGCGCGGAGCGGAGATGTCATGTCGGGGTTTAGAAAACGGTCAAAGAAAGACACATTTAGTGCATGTATGTATTGTTTTATTCCTCCATGGTACATCATGATACATTATATACTATTCTACCGTCCAATAATTGGAAATAACTGGAATTTCGAGCAAAGTAAACTGGACAAATCCACACGTAATGCGGCCAAAAGGAACATATATCGCGATATTCTTTGGTATATCGAATTCCCCGATATTCCGGTTTTTTTTAAAGGGGCCGATACGATTTTCGATATGAACAAAATATCGAAATATCGGGAAATATCGTCATATCGAACAGGCTTAATGCGCTGCATGCATGCGCGAAAGCGCGGTGTCCGTGTAGTTGCCAGTCGAGCCGCAACGTCATGTGGCTGGTGCTCGACGTCCATTACTTGCGAATACGGAAGACGGAATACCGGTTGTAATGTAGTGCGCGGTACACGCTTTGATTGGCCGAAAGTGATTCATTCACAAAAATCTATTTCGCGCTAGTAGGCTTGTACTAGCAATACTTCCCAACTGATATTCGTGACATCATTAATCTTCTACATTTCAAAATTGTGAAGTACTTATTTGAATTTCTGCACCATAGAAACATTCTCATATTTTGTTTTGTCTGCTAAAATAGTTCGTGTTTTACAATTTAAATAAAAAATCATTGCAACATTATGTTAAAGCTAAAGTTTGACCTACATGTACTACTTGTCATCAGACTCACATCGGGACTCGACTACAGCCCTGCTAAAGAGGAATGTTCCCCAAGACCAGTTTGAGTAATCAAACTAATCATTGGTTGAAGTAAAACAAATGTGGTTGAATACATTTTTGTATTTTGCAGTATAATTAAATCTCCAGGGGTAATTTTGGTTTGGAAAAAAGACAGATAAAGTTGAACAAATCGACGTTTTTATGGTGATGTTAGAGGCACATGCAATGCGTGATTTTTGTTTCTTTGTTAACATGTTCTCTGCACGGTTGCAGTAGGTGTTATTTCTTTGACGTCATATTTTCAAATTGGAATAAGGTACTGGGATAGTTCAGTATCATCACAAAGCCCATTAGTTTTTATTTATAATCTCAAATAATAATGGCTGAAAGTAATTTCACAAGGTTTTGTCATGGCAAGGACTTTATTTATAGGTTATATTTAAATGTCATTCAATAATGCGCCTATCAATTGCCTATCAATTGCCTATTTGTCCTAGGTCCACGATTGCCGGCATATACAAACTCATACACACAAACCAAAACAAAACAAAACAAAAACTCACTCTGAATAAAAAAACAGTCCGTTTCAAGCACAAAAGTTAACTAACATTTGCTACTTGAGATGATTCAAATGAGTTCATTTCTTAATTCAAGCACTTCAAAAACTGTGGTGTTAAATTAACACCATGTGGTGGTTATTTTGGACCACTCGCCCAATATAAACAGCACATGGTGTTAGATTAACACCACAGTTTTTGCAGTGTGTCATCTCAATAATTACGCTGCAGTTACCTCCTGAGTATGAGATGAGATAATTGTTAAGAGTGCACTCACCTTTGACAGTGACTGTCATATAACCCTCTTTCACCATCCTGGATTTTGGCTTAACTGTAAAGAGGTATATGCCTTCGTCCGAGTCGCTGGCGTTCTCAATGACCAGCGAGAAGTTGCTGTTGATATCATACACGCCCTCTTGGATGCCGTTTTGGGGTGCGACGTTCCCCCCAAGGTATGAGATCAGGAGGGACTCTCTGTCTGCTTGGCGAAAGTACCAGTACACGGCGTCCGTCTCCTTCAGTGCGACTTGCCCGGATGTGATAGGAGGACACAGCACGATCCCACGGCGGCCTCGTTCCAGGAATATGGTCTCGTCATCGATACCGTTTGCTGACACGCAGGACACAAGACCTTTAGAAAGCCACATGGATGGAATCAATTTTCGGCTGTCAATAAAATTAACAATATAGACCCTTTTTACCCATAATCTGCTAATTTGTAAACAGAAGATATATGATCCCATTAAGATAATTTAGGACTAATGAACACCAAGAAATTTGGCTGAAAAGACCCTGGGGATTGAAATGACATCCGTCATAAGAAGAGGAAGATTATAAATAGACTGATGATGGATGGGCATTCTGAAAAGATGAATTTGGTTTTGGCATGATTCATGGAGAGCTTGTTTGCCCGAAACCACGAAGAAGAAGATGACTTGCTAAGTTCAACGTTTAGCATTTCAATAAGAGATGAAGTTGGGGCCAGAATAGAAAATGGTCGAGTCATCCGCAAACTGAGTGAAGGATACAATTGGAGTATTGAAGGCCGTTAATATAAAGCAGAAAGGGGAGTTAGCCAAGGATTGAACCCTGAGGGACATGATGGATATTAAGTCTTAGTCCTTGATGCCACTGACGTCATGTTGTGGCTTGGAAAGAAAAGAATGATTGTTAGTATCAAAGGCTTTAGAAAGATCAATAACAACGCCCATAACATACAGTCAGTAATATACGTTTCGTGGCCAGTTTCAAACAAAAATCGTTCATTTTAACCCAGCTCATTCAGTTTCATTTAAAAATGTATATCTAAGATAATTATAAGCAGGCCCGTCGCTGAGGGGGGGGGGGGGGGGGGGGGGGGGGGGGGGGGGGGGGGGCACAACCAATTTGCACCCTATTGGCAAAAACCAAAAGCATCAAAATTATTGCCATTTTTGTAATGTGGCCCCCTAGCTGGCATGAGTAATTTTCCAGTAGAAAATGTAGGTTTTCTCCTCTTATCAAGCATCTTTTCTTGCACGTCCGTATTCCTATACAAATCTGAGTTATCTCAATGTAATTCATATCTGACGTCTTTAATCCCTAGATGCACACCTCTCTTTCTTAAATAAGTCTTCAGACAGATAAGATGACGAGCAGAGTGAAGGTGTGATCGTCTGATGGAATCGGCCCAAGAAAACAAATTGCCCAAGAAAACAAATTACCCAAGAAGTGTTCCCGATGGTACAACCATTGCCAAACATACACGCCCCGATGTCATGCACATGAAGAGATCGATGGGTGAATCAGAAAGAAAAAGAACAGTTAGAAAAGTTAAAAAGTTAAAGGATTCATAAATACAAAAATGTATGTCAACATACAGATGCCCCTATTTTTCGGGGTCAAACTTTAAAACAAAGATCAACAGTTAACCCTTTTCATTTCATTAGTTCGTTACATCATCCATCCATCCCTCATATCAGTCTAGATGTTACATTATAATTGTTACATTTTCCATTACAAATTAAAACAAAAACAAAAAAAACTCAGAAGACAATTGGAAAATAATATAAATTAAGAAATCAAATTAATTTGAATGACCATTTGATGAAAATGATTGCCCATAAACGAAAAACAAAATAAGAGCATGTCATGCCATATGTGGAAGTGCCGTGGCCTAGTGGTTTGGCACATTGAATTCAAGGTCTGTGGGTAATTCTGCAGGTTGTGGGTTCGAGCCCAGTCCTGGGCTTTGGCACTTCTACGCTTAATAATGGGTAGAGGCATTATTAATGCCTTGCAGTGGACTAGTTACCCATCCCGATCCTATTCATGCTGTGAAGAGATTAGATTATCTTGTTTCAGTGTGAGGGGCTGGTTCTTCCACATATTCCTAAGTAGCCCACACCTCGAGTGCCCTAGGGCTTGTGATGGGAGATTTGCATAAAAAAAAAATAATAATAATAAAAAAAACCAAAAAAAAAAAACCAACAATATATATAAATATGCGTCATGCACACCGACGTTCGCTAATTTGAATACTTCAACTGTCAAAGGATGTCTCAAAACTCAATGTAAGAATGCAACAAATGAAGTCTATACCAAAACGAAATATAATGCCCATAAACGAAAACGAACATCAGGAACAAAATCTTGAGTGATTAAAAATAGAAATTGAGTGCCCAAACACCGAAAAAGAAACCTTAATTTGATCAGATGTATAGAAAACCGTGCGCATGTGAATGACCAATAACGAAAAGGATAAAAAAGGTGTTCATTTATATTGTAAATATGGCTGCTTTAATGTTAGCTGTTAGCTATGCTACGCGTTTGCCTAAAGGTTCAGCAATAGATGGCAGGAGAGGCAATACATACACGTAGCTGTCAACAACAGTGCAGCAATGTGCTCTGGTCTGCGTTCTGATGAAGAAAAGATTGGATAAATACTTGTCAAGAAAAATAGCTTCCATATTATTCCAAACACCTATTGTTTTTTACACCTGAATAAATCCCCGCCATCTGATGGGTGGATCGTCGATCACACGCATTGAATTATTCGTACCAACGCACGGCACCGCAAAAATACAAGCTCCATTCAACGGTACGCGTTGAATAGAACTTCCATAATTCCACGGTCACACTGTTGGTGGCGCTACAGCACGGCTGTCATTCACACAAAATGGCGGACGATGTTCGCGAATCACCGTTTGTTCTTCTAACAGACGATGAAATAATAGGAACTCGTAGGTGATGCTGACGCTGCTAACACAAAGGAAACAAATTAAATACGCGGTCAAACGATTAGATTAATTTGCAAGACACGCAGGAATAACAATTGAGCTTTAACTGATTCGGAACTGGACAACTTTTTGCCGCAGTTTTATGCGGGACTGAGAAGGGAAAACGGCACATTGTACACAAAGAAATCCATGCATGCAATCCGACGAGGAAACTAATGAATTTGAATGACCAAATGCATGCCGAGAAAAGCTCCTGCAAATTTGAATGCTGTTCGAGTGAATTGTTAAATTCAATGTTTTTTGTTTGTTGGGGTGTTTGTTTGTTTGTTTGTTTGTTTGTTTAAATCACATGACGCAATTGCCTGCTCATTAGAGTAGCATTCGATTTCGCGCGAAACCGAATGACGTGGTAATTATATTGGTTGCCGAAATTGACCGAGAAAACCTCTACATCGGTTTTAAAAAACTCTCTTTTTAGCGTTGTGTTTTTCCTTGCTCACTTCATCATCAACATCTTTGTCTGTTGTCGTAAGTTTCCTAATAACAGAAACGTGCTGATAGGCTTTAGCTTCTTGTAATCACATCTCTTAATTGTTTCCAATTAATAATTTCCTGAATATCACGTTAGAAACGTTTGTATTAGACACCACTATTTGTCATGCACTCACACAATCGATGGTTAAACTTCATTGCAATGCAGTATGCACAAACCGGTTAAAATGCGGAAAAAGCTTGGCGAATTGTTTTATCAACGATTTTCCTTAAATAAATGAGTTTAATGCACAGCGATATAAACCATTATACCCCTGTTGTTGTCACTAAATAGCTGAAACGTTTCTTAACTTAGCTACCAACCTGACACAGAAATTGGAACTTATGTTTCTTTCACACATTTTATGTTGTTACTTAATTTGTTGCCTTACCCTTTCTGGAAGCGTTTTCTTTGGTTGTAACTTGCTTCATTTTACTGGTAGTCATTGAAACGTTTAACTCGTTCACGAAAACTGTATCAGAGAGAAACAAAACAATTTACACATTTTTCCCGTACCACAGTTTCGCTTGAGTATTTTGGTGCACCATGTGGCTATGGGAGCTGCATATTTGATTCATGAATAATTTCTTTTTGATTTAAAAAAGAAAAAAGTTGTAATTACATTTGTACCAAAAAACAATTATTATACAATATTCATAAGATGGAAATTGCGTCGGGGTGATGTAAATTTAATAAATGTATTGGGTTTTGCCCTTCACAGACGAATTTTATAAACACTGTATACTCAGTGTTGTGCCGAGAGATAATTTTGAAAATAATTACTCGAGTAGGACTCGAACCCACGACCTCCTGCCTTCTAGTGCAGACGTCTTCCCACTCGACCACCGAGCTTGTCTCAGTTGTCTGAGACGACTGGCTGGTTCGAATCTGATATAGCGGGGTGACGTAAATTCAATATTGGCGTTTGCCCTTCATTATTAAACAGGTTAAAATTACGTGCAGGTGCAATCAAAATAGCAACAACTTCATTTTAATGGAAACTAAATATGGTTTGGGGAATTTTTCTCTTTGTTGCGTTTCTTACTGAATCCTCTTTCAAACATTGCGTGGCCCAACGAAATTCGGCTTCACAGTTTAACCCTCGGAGCAACTACGGCACTGCAGCGGAAGTAGTTTTTTCATAATTTGTTAATTACTAAAATTAACCAAAATGTTATTGATCAAAATCTGGACAGCACCCTCCACAACAAAATCCTGCACAAGTGCATGTAAGCGATTAAAAACGTCCATGGAAAACAAGAGGGTGTGAAACATTGGATTTTATTCGACGAATGAAAAAAAAACAATTAAGTAGGATAATTGTTTAGACGAGGAACTGTGTGGAGAGGGACAGTTTCAGTGTTTGGCTGGCATTGGTTAGTGTGATGAAAAGCACCAAAAGGTGAGATGTATAAGGGGTCGGGAGATGAGGACCGGTCGGGATTCAAGCATTTTGTTTTGTTGATGCCTAGGTCACACTTAGCCGTCTTGAGGTCCCGTCCTCCTACGACCTGGAAGTTACCGACCACTGCCGACCTGATTTTAGTCTGGAGAAGACGGGACTGCTCCCTACCTTCTAATGACTATTCCCGTCTTATTCACGCTCCAATGCAGTCTTAAAACCGTACGCAACCTACGCCGCCTTGCTAACGACCTTTCCCGACGACTCCCAACCAACAACGGACCTACTAACGTCTATTTCCGCCCTCTTCCCGACCTGCTAACGATCTCCTAACGACAAGCCCGTCCTTTTCTGACGTCCGCACGACCTGTATAAGACCGGCTCCCGTCTTGCCGTGTGGTCATTTCAACTCCCGACTTCGAGATGTGTACATCTGCTATTTTAGGTATTCTACAAAGATGCCAAGAGCAAAGTTGCAAATGATGACCCACATCAAAGTGCCCAAATATTTATACCCGCCGGCCGGTGTAAAAGGTAATTCTGTCCCCCCTGATAATTCTGTCCCCCCGGACAGATTTACCAGGTCGCGACCCGCTAAATCTGTCCGGGGGGACAGAATTACCTAGATAAATCGGTCCCCCTCCAGGTTTTTCTGTCCCCCTGCCCAACGGTAAATGTGTCCGCCTGGTAAATTTGGCCCCCCGTGAAGGTAAAAGTCTAGCACTCATCAGTGTTTTCTCGCAGTGTCTAGACTAGACGGACACCTTGCTTCTTCAGGAATGCTCGTTACCGATTGGATGCCAGAGGAGGGCTACATTTCCACTATCACGTTCTTCGTAGAAGAATTAGCCGATCTAAACACGAACCCAAATTGTACGAAGCTGGGCGAATTTCGTGGGACTTTTCGATTTTTTGGCGGGATGAAATTTTTAAACGAACTCTCTACGACGTTGTATAACAGTTCTACGATGTTTCTACGAATGTGTACGAATTGTACGAATACTATATATACGACATACACTCGAAATCTGTACGAAATAATGCCGAATTGTCTACGAATTTGTACGAGTTATATACGAATATCACGAATGTCCTAGGAATACCATACGAATGCCATAGGATGGCCCTTCGTCCTCTATACGAAATACCCCGAATGTCACGACAAGCACACGAGGCCACACGATGCCCTACGAGTCCTACGACATCTCTACGATATTCATACGAATGTCACAAGAGTGTCACAAGAATACCGCCCGAACTCCCCAAATTTTTGTATAAAAGCAGCTGTTTTTTCCCAGCTTCTTCACTTCTGGTCAAACTTTCAAGCTGAAAGGTTCTCGAATACTCAACGTTTTTCTATTTTCACATTTCAAAATGAATGTCAATATCAACCCAAGAAGAAGAAGACTTCTACTGAGGTTAGCCATTATGGATCTGGACCTTCAAGTACTCAATCTGAGGAGATACTGGATCAGACCCTGGCTTTTGAGGAGGCCCTTATTGGGCCAGTATGAGCAGCTTATGCACGAGATGGAATTAGAAGATCCAGCTTCTTTTAAGAATTTCGTCCGGGTAGAACCTGCCATGTTCGATGAGATCCTGGGGCGTATCAAACACAGGATCCAGAAGGAAGACACTTTCTTCCGGAAGGCTATTGAACCAGAAGTGAAGCTGGCTGTTACACTGAGGCATCTGGCAACTGGTGACAACTACAAGTCCCTGATGTATGGATTTCGAGTGTTTTACTCGACCATCTGCAAGTTTGTTCCAGAAGTCCTTCAAGCCATCATAGATGAATATAGGGATGAAGTGGTCAAGTGTCCAGAAAGTCCAGAAGATTGGAAAGCAATTGCAGATGCATTCTCCAACAAGTGGCAGTTTCATCATGCACTAGGAGCTCTGGATAGGAAGCACATAGCCATCAAAGCCCCCAAGAACTCTGGATCCCTCTACTACAACTACAAGGGCTTCTACTCCATTGTCCTTCTTGCACTTGTGGATGCTGACTATAAGTTCATCTGGGTGGATATCGGTGCTAATGGTTCTGCCTCAGATGCCCAAATCTTTCAACAGAGTGAGCTGAGAGATGCCCTGGAAGAAGAGACACTTCCCATACCAGATCCTGACAGACTGCCATCTGATGACCGTGATACACCTTACTTCATTGTCGGTGATGATGCTTTCCCCCTGAGAACTTGGCTTAGGCCTATGAAACCCTACTCCAGAAGAAACATGGACAGGGAGGAAAGAATCTTTAACTACAGACTATCGAGGGCAAGGAGAATATTGGAAAATGCATTCGGGATTCTGGCAAATAGATTCTGCAAAGTTCGTACGTTTGTCTTAACAATTATGGTCAAATTTGGTCAAATTCAGGTCAAATTGATGTACTTCGTGTGACCTTCAAGACAATTCGTACATACTTCGGGCGGTACTCGTACAGACCTCTTCTATATTCGTAGAAGATTCGTATATGTCGTAGAGACATCTTGCACCAAAATGGACCCACGAATGTCTCTACGACTAACACGATTCTTGTACGAATAAAAGGAATTCTCTACGGGCTTCCTACGAGGCTGTACGACATGTCTACGAAAAGAGCAGAGATACGTACGAAAGTTTTAATCGCGGGAAAATTTGAAACAGGTTTCAAATTTTCCCGCGATAAGTACGAACCTAACGTCTATACTAACGTACGAGGCTAAAAGACACGTCTAGGACCATGTACCACCTCCCTACGAAATTGGCCGACGTCCACGAACTGACTTCGTGCGTAAGTCGGGAATTCAGATCGGCGTAGTGGAAATGTAGCTATACAATACGTGGCACGGTGGCGTGGAGTCGTACGTGCGCGCGGTTGATTATAATTGATTTATATGCACTGTAGGCTAAGAATTATTACGCGTGCAAGAAGTCTGCAGAATTCGGAGTGCTGCCATTTCTACGGAAGAAAAATAGGTCGATTGATTTCCAAAGAGACGAAGTTATTTTCTTTTTGATAGCTTCATAAAGGGTACAAAAGTACAAAATGTATACTATGTGAAGTAAATTCATCAAAACAATATATGGAGCAGGCCTTAAGCGTGGCAAATATAGGGGACAAAATAACCTGGAGGGGGACAGAATTAACGGGCCGAGGGGACACAGTTACCTAGTTAATTCTGTCCGGGGAGGGGACACTTTTACCTAGGTAATTCTGTCCGGGGGGACAGATTTTAGGGGGGGACAGAATTACCAAGACTATTAATGACTGTTTCAAGAATGCACTACAACCTACCACGACTCCACTACGTTGCCAGTATGAATGCAGTACTACCTATTACGAATCACCACGATCCGCCCCGACTGCGCCACGAATCACCACGACTATACTACAACTGTACTGCGACTACTCACGGTCTACTCCGACGTCCTACGAATCGTACAAAAACTGATCTCGATGAGCTACGAATGATTTCTGGGATGCCGACTGCATGTATTTAAACTGCATGTTTGGTCCCGAATCGTAGTGTAACCGTAGTGGCATCGTGAGAAGTTGCAGTAGTTCTTACTGCAGTCTAACATAATTCGTGATAATTCGTAGTGCATTCGGCAATATTCGTGGTGTTGTCGTGTTAGTTATTGATAATTCGGGACAGGTTCGTAGTACGTTCGTAGTGTAATCGGCATAAATCGTCGTAGATCGTGGTAGATCGTAGTTCATTCGTAGCATAGTCGTAGGACCCTCGTACTAGTTCTTGCTGGGTTTTGCGCAGTCGTACTTGGGAAGTGCCACGAATAGCCACGGCTATCACGAATGCCTCTACGACGGCCTCAAGAATGCCGTACGAATGCCGTACGATTTGAAAAACCAGCCGATCGCTCCCGACAGTTTTGAACATGTTCAAAACAGTCGGGAGCCTATCCCGATGACCCACGAACACTCAATAATACTGGCGACACCACTACGATGGTACTACGACTGCTGCCGAATTTTCAGATCGTGGCTAGTCGGGAGCAAAATCGTGACAGTGAGACTGGTGCTTTACACAGTCCACATAATCCATTTGTATTGGCCACGTAATTAGAGTATAAAGCTATCCGAGCAATTTTAAATGAGGCAGTTTTTATATTAAGAGGACTACCGGTACCCGTCCTCAACCTGCTTGTTTCTATTTTTTCCTCATTGAGCCATCGGTCGACAAATCTATTTTGACTGTACTAGGCCTATACAGCTGCACTATGCAAGGAAACTAAACAGCCCGACTGCCCCTACAATAACACAGTACTTTATACAGGGGTATGGTGTACTATTTACGACACATCGCTTTGCCTCTTCCATACGCGACGCGACTATACGACGCGACGGCACGACGGCTGCGTTGCATCGTGCCGTCGCGTCGTGCCGTCGCTTCTTTCCCATTACTTCTGGCGTCGCGTCGTGCGTCGCGTCGTGCCGTCGTGCCGTCGCGTCGTTTTTTCTAGCTTGCAGGTTTTCTTTCCTCAACGTCGCCCCTTCCGTCGCCCATCGCGTCGTACCGTCGTGCGTCGCGTCGTGCGTCGCGTCGTGCGTCGCGTCGTGCGTCGCGTCGTGCGTCGCGTCGTGCGTCGCGTCGTGCGTCGCGTCGTGCGTCGCGTCGTGCGTCGCGTCGTGCTCGCGTCGTGCGTCGCGTCGTGCTCGCGTCGTGCGTCGCGTCGTGTTTCGCGTCGTGTTTCGCGTCGTGTTTCGCGTCGTGTTTCGCGATATTTTATTTGGGTATAAATACACAGGTTTTACCCAAATCAAATAACGCCCTCCTATTGTGTCCGCCATACCTCTAAAAGGCTAATGATACCCAGGAACGAAATATTTTCTCTCTTTTCAATATTTATTTTGTCCCGCCAGACACCGCTGTTATCGCGGTACCGTTGTTGATTCTGTAGATTGTTTGCTACGAAAATTGGGAAAATACAAACAGAATTCTAGCAAAATCGTCTTTTTACACATTTCAAATACACAGCTCAGGCCTTTTGTTCACCGCGCGGTTAAGCGCATGCGCGCATAAATTTAAATTTATTAGCGGGTTATTCTGTGAGCCAGTTCGGTATTTCAACTGCGCATGTCAAAATAGCATGACCGGACTACTCCACGCGAAACACGAAGCGAAACACGAAGCAAAACACGAAGCGAAACACGACGCGAAACACGACGCGAAACACGACGCGAAACACGACGCGACGCACGACGCGACGCACGACGCGAGCACGACGCGACGCACGACGCGACGCACGACGCGAGCACGACGCGACGCACGACGCGACGCACGACGCGACGCACGACGCGACGCACGACGGTACGACGCGATGGGCGACGGAAGGGGCGACGTTGAGGAAAGAAAACCTGCAAGCTAGAAAAAAACGACGCGACGGCACGACGGCACGACGCGACGCACGACGCGACGCCAGAAGTAATGGGAAAGAAGCGACGGCACGACGCGACGGCACGATGCAACGCAGCCGTCGTGCCGTCGCGTCGTATAGTCGCGTCGCGTATGGAAGAGGCAAAGCGATGTGTCGTAAATAGTACACCATACAGGGGAAACAACACAGGCATGTAAACGTAGAAGAATGTGAAGTACCATGCATAGCCAATGCAATGTGCACAATTTACGTACTGTATTGTGAGCATTTGAGCATGTGAGCATGCGTGCATATAATTATTATCATGAAGGAAGGAAACAATGACATGCTTGGGATCGTTCCACCCATATCATGCTGGCAACGGGTCTCTTTTTTATTTTTTAGAGCTGCGTGTATAAATTGGCGCGATGCCAATTACTGCGTATACCCACCCACAAAACTCAGCCCAAATTCTTTTTGGGCCCCTCCCAAAAACATTGCCAAAACAAATTGTTTTCCCCCAAAAAAATTGTGTTCTGGATCCGCCCTTGAGTTTTGTTGTAGATGACCGCGAACATACGCGAACTATAATAAAAATGACTCGAATAAAGTCTACTCAGTGTAATGTTGCACCGCGCCCAAGTGTCGGTGCTCTGTGAATACCGTGTTGCATACCTGCTGTAGTAGTATGATTTGCATGTCGCATCCAAAGACTGAAATAAATCACAAAATGTTGACAGAAAAGAAATGCAAACATTTTTATTTACGGACCTGAAAATGATTAAACAGTGATATATTTTTAACCAAAACAGCAGTCAATGATGACATAAACCAACAAAGGAAACAAAACATATCCTGATACACTATTTTTTTGCATAGTTTGCTCTTGACGTTTCATGAGTGGTTTATTGAGATAGTGAATAACGGTTTTCACAAAAATATGTGTTTGAACAAGAGGCAGTTGATATACAAGGCGTATATCTTTGTTGTTCTTTTGTTGTTCTTTTGTTTACCTCCAGTACAAGAGCGATTTTGGACAGCACGCGGGTGAAGTTGATACAAGTACATGTATACGTTTCTGGTGTACACTGCCGGTTTATAAAACAGTCTTTTAGTTGCGGGCTAAAAATAGGCCAGAGTTGGCTGGCGGTGGCACTGGGAAGATAAATTTACTTTTGGTTGGGGAGAAGGGTACTGTGTTATAACTGTTTTTCGATGCACAAAAGCTGGTCCTGGTAGTTATTTATATGAGATATTACATTGATTTCATGACGATTCATTATGTCAGCCCCTGTTAAAATTCCCCCCTTACTGCCATTTTAACACTTCGTCCGACAGGAAAAGTTCCCACGATTTCGAAGCATGGTCCACCTCTATGTTCCAGTAAATTTAATTAGCACCCAGTAGCAGATTTTACCCCTAAGTTGACCAAGTCCATATGTGGCTAAGACGACCCCTTTGTCTCGACACAGATAAGTAATTGACCAGATGGGGATGTGGCCAGAGAACCCAGCCAACATGGCTACATTTTATGCCACTGGCTAAAACTGTTATGGCTGTCTGCCATTTTATGACCATGTCTAACACGTGTAGTCAGTAACTTTCTGATTGGCCACTCTCCATCCCAAGGTGGAATATCTGCCTGGTTTCATAATTTTGACCAATGAGATTGTTCCACCGAAATGGGCAGAGCGCGTGGTCGAGGAATAATATTCCCCCCGATTGCCGGATTCTCCTCAGAAGCGATTAAGACCTCTGGTGAGAAGGCTGTTCAGATTGAGTGCCCGTTTACACTATTAGGAACGTTGTACTTTCCCTAAAGTCGTTTCTAATGATAGCCATTCTCACCCTCACCATTGTGCTCTGCTGATACAGAGAGTACTTTCCATATAGGTCATGCTTTGGGGAGCCGACCCGGTTCGCCTCCCCACACACCTGTCCCATTCCCCTGTTCGTGATATCATCGGAACTCGGTTTGTGTGCCTGAACCCTGATCTTCGGACTCGGAGCCACCCCCGTGTCAAGCCTCAGTCAAGTCCATCAAGCCACACCCAAGTTCTGATGCAAGCGCCAGAAAACCCAGCTAAGATCCATAACCTGTATTTATAATATGATGTATTTGCCATTTTGTTTCTAATTGAATTATCGTGTACCATATCAGTGCTAATCCTAACTGGATGAACCCTTGTTTATTTAGTAATTCCTGTGCCTATTCGATTCAAGGTACTTCTTTATTTTACATTTTTCGGATTGAGTTTATTGCTCATGGATGTAGTCAAATTTTAATTATTGTTTAGCGATTCAAGACATTCATTCAATTGAGATTACTCACTGATTTGGCTTCTGAACTGAACTGAACTGCACCATTTGATTTATTTCTTATCCTCAATTCTATTGTTGTATGCACTGTATATTTTTTGTGATGACCTTGGGGTGATGAATATTGAATTACAACATTTTATCCCGAGAAAGAGGATCAACGTAATAACTTGCTGTCCGTGTGGATTTATTTCTGAGCAAAGTTCCTTTAACAAAACTACGAACCTAGCAGGAACCCATTAAACGTTGGGACAACCTGTGACAATTAAAAGCAAATTTTCGGTTGCGTACAGTACGCATTGGCTTGGACCCCCCCCCCCCCCCCTCCCCCTGTACGCATGGTGTACGCAATGTCAACAATCCCCCTACCCCTTCGTGCGTACGTACTTTATGGACGGCCCTATAATACGCGCCTATCAATTGTTTCCCACACCCCTCCCCTCGGGCCACCTCACCTCTGAGGTGGGGATTGTCACTTTTAAAGTGACAAAATCCCCACCCCTGGGGCAAAAATCTAGGGACAATCCCAACCAAAATGGGTGGGGACACCCCCACCGTAAAGGGTGGGGATTATACTTTTGATACTATTAGGCCTATGTATGCTTTATGTTTCGATTAAAAACGCCTAGCAAAAGGATCGAACAAACATGTACGCATTGTAGTGTAGGGCTTGTAAAAATGCCATCGGGTTTATAAATACAACACACATGTACCTCTACTCCCAGTGTATGATGACCAAAATCCCCACCCTGGGCCTTAAAAAACGTGACCAAATCCCCACCTCAGAGGTTGGGTAGCCCGGGGGGAAATTCGACTTTGTTAAATAGGTCCACGCTATAGTAACGCATATCTACACACTACAGATGGCGACACCCCCCCCCCCCCCCCCCCCACAAAATAAAATAAATAAATCCACATTTTGCAGAGGGGGGGGGGGGGAGAGGGGGGCAAGAGTTCCCACAGAGGGGGGGGGGGAGTTTCCCCCTCCCCCCGCCTCCCTTGGCTACGCCACTGGGGTTGACGTGGGATTGGCGGGGCCGGGGGTTGTAAATTTTCGAAGTAGGAAACGTCGCGTATTTTCAATCCCGCGTCTACCCCGAGTCAACCCCGAAATGTGTCTAGTGTGAAAATGGTTGAAGGAACTTTAGATGTTACCTCGACATTTACACTATACCGTTTTTAAAATGCAACAGGTTCATTCAAGAGCAGAGTCTATTAGTTAAGATATTTTTGTGTGTGTACTCTTATCCAACATTATACCGCTTCCAGAAACATAAAGTTTTCAAGTTTGTCGATGTCATGATCTCAACTGTCATCAGAATAACCACCTGCACGAAAACGTAAACATCAATAGAAACCAGTGTACGCACTCTGCTGATATGTGGATGGACAGCGACGGTTCAGAAATCAATTATGCGCGCGTACGCGCACATATAATCCAGTCAAGAGTTTTTGCATTATAAGCAGAAAAAAACCAACCGGTCCCCACATATAATGGTGCAAGAACCAGTCTACAGACTGTACTCATACGTAGATGGACGGCAAATTATGCTTCATTCCGATAAAGACTATAGTCTATGACAAAAAGTATATGTATTAAAACAGTAGTGTAATTCGAGTTGTCCATATTCTGCGGGCTGGGTGCAATGCAGTCTAGGTAATAGCGTTCTGCTGATCTAGTGTTTACAGTATTAATCATGAAGCGGCTGGATCAGCAGCGCACTCAGCAAATACACTGTATCTTATGAGAGCGGCGGCATTATGCCAATATCTTTTGAGTATCATTTCAGAAAACTAGTTGCAATCAACCTACGATAGTTAATGTTGAGGTGAACATTAAAACAAAATTAATGTAGAAGCCTTACCCGAAGATATGTTGACAATTCAGGCGAGCAGACATCCTAGGCTGTCTATATGTAATGTCAACTCCAAAGATAGACTTGACAAAGGGTAGCTTATATGGAGATCGTCACCGGCTGGTCTACCACCCTAAAAGTCTGAAAGAAAATTCTTAGAAAGACGCAGTTCAGACAGCTCGTACTGACATCACAAGGGAAAAGCTCCCAGAGGAAACTTGAATCGGCAGTAGCAAACATAGCGGCTGGAACGGCCACATAGTACGGCTGGAATCGAGTCTAAAGTCGGCTCCATACGGATCAAGCGCAGATGTTGAATCGCAGATAATGCTGGCGATGTGTGCGCATGATGACCTAATGAATGAAAAGGTCAAAGCAGGCTCCGTAGTGAAAACAAACTCGAACTCAGCCTTGGGATTTATGTATTGGTGTTTTCAGAAGTTGGAATTTGCTTTGTGCGTCATGCAAATGTAATTTTTTTTGGCTTTTTATGATTTATGCGCGGAACCTATTGTAGCCCAAACCCCCAAAATATAGCCCTGACTCTGTACGAAAATGTAGCCCGAAACTTAAATGTATAATAATAGATCCGTCCCTGAACGTAGATATAGTCCAAAATCTAAATATCGCCCCGACTAACGGGCTACATGGTTGCATTTTAGTGCCGCACAGACAACAGAAAACAACAGAAAACAATTAGAAAACAAGCGTGAATCTGAATGTGTTTTAATGAAAATGAACAAAACTTTGCTAAATTCGCCAGGAAAACCTATAAAAGAAAATGCAATCAAATCGGTCCGAAGCAACACGTAAACATTTGACATGCACTAATATGGTGCTTTCCGTCCCATGATTTTAAAATCTCCACCTTGCATTACTAACAGGTTTATTTATTTATTTATTACATTTCTTTACCCAGGGTGTGCCCAAACAGTTTAAAACTGGTTTCCCATTGGGGCCCTGCATATTATTAGTTAAAACTGAATATTTACACATTCAAACAAAATACAATAATGGGGGGGGGGGAGGCAGGGGAGGGCGGGGGGTGGGGAACTTCCCCCCTGGCGGCTTTTGAGGCATCATAAAAAACAAAGTGAAATGGTGTTTTTGTGACTGTTTTAAGACAGTTCAGACGTTGTTTGCCCTCCCTGGCACAAAAAGCTGGATACGTTACTGCGCCGTGGGTGTCGCCATCTTTATTTTCGCACTGCGTTTTGTCGTCTTTGTCGCGTTGTTGTACCCCAAAATTTCACACAAAACATCAAAACCTTGCCCTCTATCTACGACATACCTGTTGGTTTTTATAATGTTGCAAGCTAGTTTGATATAAAGTCAAATAACTTCAAAGTGTATTTTGTTCTCTATAGGAATGGGGCTCGTAAGTACACATTCGCTGGTATATGAATTTGGGATGGGGTACAATCAACTTGCCCATCCAGATTGCGCTGAACACTACACTGTTAAAAAATTCTCTGTTATTTCACAAAAAATCTTATGTCAATTGGCATTACAAGCGCTGTGTGTATGTACAGAGATGATCTCTAGACTGTTCTGTACATTAACAGAGAACGGTTCGTATTTTTACAATGAAATTGTACATTCACAGAGGCATTTTGTGTACTAACGAAATATTCTGTGCTTTCACAGGTTATTTGTAGACTTTTCTGCGCATCTGCATATCGGTTTCTAATTTTACAAACTTTCTACATTGTAAATACTGTGCAATCCTACATACTCCTACATATGTGCATGTGCCCATACAGATCCTACTATTTACATTCGGTCGAGCCATTATGAAGTCATGGTTCCCCATCAACCGTTTCGATTTTTTTTAACATAAATGTTATTATGACATTATTTAATAATGTTTGCATAAAGTAATTTTGTACATGAATTGCTTGACAAATTACCTATTATGATCCAGGAAATGTGTTTTTGGACTAAAAAACAGCAATTTTACATGATTTTTGGGCAAACAAATTTCCTCAATTGTGATTGGTCAGCTGCCGCATAATGAGATTCATGTAGGATAACAGAAGATTTTATGTGAATGAACAAGTCAACAAAGGAGCATTGTATAATTACAGAACTTCTTTGTACATGTACAATTTACAATTGCGCACTTGTTGATATACAAGGAAAATGTTTGTAACATAGTTTCTATGTGGTTATACAGAAGTAAACTCTGTAAATCGTTGTAACACAACGTAATTGTTAACAGTGTACTACTAATGTCCTTTGTCTTATAGTAGGCTATGAGTAGACCCAGTAACTGGGGCCCAAGAACTCCGTTTTTTCGAATTTTAACTTGGGTCTGTCGTACTACATAGTTCGGGCCCCAGTTACTGGGTCTGAGAGAACTTAATACAATATAACTGACTTACAACATTAATAATATTAATTTATAGGCATGGTAGGGTTACGCCATTGGCATTGCTTTAAGGTTCGACATGATCCATCCGAAATGCATTTTTGGCTGTAGTAGGCGGCCTACTACTAGTAGGGATATAGTTACATGGATGGATTGGTGGTGTAGGCCTTTGCATTCCTGTTCAAACAAATATAATACATTAGTAACTTTTGGTTTTACTGATCTATTCATCAGGAAACAGAGAAATTGAAATAAGCACAGATGGCTCAAAGTCACTTAGCCAAGGCAGGAGCATTGCCATTTCGAGAGGCAGAGTGCACACAGTGGAATATCACCCCATCAGTGAGATTGTTGGTAAGTTAACTTGTTTGACTTCACATATCTAGAGGTAATGGCAGCTGAATGCAATTGTTTTGGCATTGTCACACTGTGAGACCCGAAGACGTGAAAATCTTTTGTTGAAAAGAATAACGTAAAAAGTAAACAATAGGCTTTGTTTTTCACGTACTAAACAAAAATGTAAAAAATTCACTTTTCACGTACACTATGTAAAAGTATCACATTTTTTGGGTTAGTCGGTTGCTTAGACTTATTTTTCACGTACGTGTGCAGGGGCGGATCTAGCGTGCCGAATTTTCGACATCCGACACTGGTTATTTATTTTTTTTCTCAACCCAAGGGGGGGGGGGGGGGGGGGGGTTTGTGGGGGTTGCAACCCCCTCTTGGGCTGCTGAGCAAAGTTGTGACAAGCAATTTTTCAGCCCAATATGAGCAAATTCTTCTTTAAAAACCACAAATTATGCAGCTTCAAACGGTGCCCGAGATGCCTTACATGTAGTTTGCAGAAGAAGCCCCCGGATTTCAAAATTTTCCTTTGGCACGTTCCACGTTGGGTAGGTGAATGGTACAACCCCTCCCCCCTTTTTTTAAAACATAAATCCGCGACATTCCTTCTAAAACAGTGGGTAGGGTACTTGGGTTGTAAAATGTGCTCCAGCTTCTGGAGGGAGGCTAAACCCTACCCCAGCCTCAAATTGAAGCAAAACAGAACTTGGGACCAATCGCTTTTACTTTTGGTAATTTGTCAAATTATTTAATGAAAAAGGGAGTCCCAAAAATAATCACAGAGGGTCTCGGTTTAGAAGTTTGGGCCAATGTTTCAGCCACGATTGCAATATATTGAAACCTGTGGGTACAGAGGGTTTGCATATCTTCTTTTTTTCTGTTTCAATTTACAAATTTAGGCTGAGTGGCATGTGCAAACATGTTGCGTAGTGATCAAGTTTGGACAAAAGTATATCATGATCGACTGTATCAAAGGCCTTGGAGAGGTCCTGGAATATACTAATTGTAGTAGATGAAGTATCCAAGTTATTACCGTAGTTATCTTATCAAGTAGTTGAATAATACCATGTGAAGTTGAATGTTTCTCTCTAAACCCATATTGATTGTCTTAGATTACGTTATTTTTATTTAAGAAATATATTGTACGTTTACAAATAATACGTTCCATAACTTTGGAGAACAAAGTGAGAACAGAAATCGGTATATAATTGTTAACAAGGGTAGCACTACCACTCTTAAAGATAGGGGTGATCCTTGCAATCTTCATGCCTTGTGGCACTACACCCGTGGAAATTGAGAGATTTATAATGTACGTTAGGGGCTTAGAGATGGCCTGGATCACTCTCTTAATCAGTAAGCAATTAATTAGATCAACCCCTGCACTCTTCTTAGTTGGCAGATATCTCTTCTTCTGTGACGGGGAGAACAATAGAATTGAGATTGGTATTCAAAATAAGAATTCAGAAAAATTATGATCATTAGAGGATATTTCATCACAAAGATTCTTACCAATATTTGTAAAATAATTATAAAAATTATTAATAATTAATGATATGTTGTGGGTTATCTATAGGAACACCTTCAGTTTCAATTGTAGTCAATTTCAAAATTTTAAGCAAGGGATATCCGATTTATCTGCTACCAAATTCATAGTTCGACATGACAAATTTTAATAGTTTATAGTGTGTTCACTATACAGGGTGGATAACAAAAAAAGAACCCGAGATATTATTGCTAATTGTAACAGAAGTAGGGCACATTAGTCCATGGGCCAGACCAGATATCGGTACCACCTAAGGTGGCAAAACATTACGGGTGCCAAATGCTTTGTAGGATCGACCTAAGTACAAAAACATGTGATAGCATCTCCAAATGAGTAGCTTAGTCTCTTTTTTTCTTAGTTTTGTGTTTTGCCATTAAGTTACATTATAATAGCATTGTATGTACATCCCTTAGCATATGGGTTGGGCTAGTATTAATTACGCTGTTATTGCACGTGATGTATGACATAAAATATAGACAGGCAGTTGGTGAACAATGAAACTTATGCCAGTAGTGCATGCATGTTGATTGTTCTAATCAATTTTGTTTGGGGGGGGGGGGGGGGTGGTATGTTACAGTACTCTGGCTTGACAACTTATAAATATGCACTATGTAAATCAACAGAAACACTGTTGTGTAGTGCCTGTTAGTTGCCGAATTTCAAGCAAGTACTGTTTTTGTTTACATCTCCCAACTCGCCCATATGAACCGAACGAGATTCATCGACAGTCTCAACAGTGCTTTTGCAGGCCGTGGAAAGTTAAATGCATTACTTACTACTTGGTATTTGGTTGGTATCCTCCAAAACATTCCATAAGGGGAATTTAAGTTTTGTCGCAAAGAGCATTCTTAAAGGAGTCTGGGTTGATGAGTGCCAATTTTTCAGTGTTCTTGGGAAAAATGAAGAAGCATACGTGTCAGTCCTGGCCTGGTGAAGTTCAGTAGCGTATCCAGCTTTTTGTGCCAGAGAGGGCAAACAACGTCTGAACCGTCTTAAAACCGTCGCAAAAACAATATTTCCTTTAGTTTTTTTTATGATGCCTCAAATGCCGCCGGGGGGGGGGGGGAGTTGCCCACAAGCCCCACGCCCCCCTGGATACACCACTGGTGAAGTTGGAACTGTCTATTGTGTCCTCGTCGTGATCTTCCAGTTTTTGGGGTGATGTATTCGGTATGATCAATGTCCATTAATCCATTCAGAATAGAAAAAAGATGCGATACTGTTTTCTTCTTTCTTTCAAGGGTGTCCAATCAAGATCTTTAATGATAGTAGAGATGCTAGTGTCACGTCCATAGGTGTTTGAAACGAACCTTGCAGCTCTCTCCTGGACTTTTTTTCTAATTCTTTAATGTTCTTTGAAGTGTGAAGGTCCCACGCTACCGTAGCGTAGTCAAGATGAGGTCGAACAAGGGTAAGGTACAGTCTCTCTTTGATTGAGGATGAAGTGTGATGAACATTTCTTTTGATGAAATTGAGGATTTTTGTAGCCATGGCAGATGCATGCTGGACTTGCTTGTTCCACCGGAGGTCTTTTTGGAGGACTATTCCCAAATACTGACACTTGTCTGTTTCATCTAGCTGAACTCCCATCATGCTGTAAGATGTAGTTCCTGGTGATCTGTTTCTAGTGATGCGCATGGTTGTACATTTCTTGGGATTACATCTCATTCCCCAGGTCTCAGCCCAATTTACCATGGTATCAAGATCTTTTTGAAGTACAAGAATGTCGTCTGGTGTCTGGATGGATCTATACACCAGACAATCATCGGCAAATAAACGGGTGGTACTGGAGACTTTTTGATGAATATCATTGATGTGAAGGAGGAAGAGATGGGGTCCAAGAACTGTCCCTCGAGGAGCACCACTGAGAACAGGGATCCAGTTGGATTTTCTACCATTTACGATACGTTGGAACCTTTGGTGAAGACGATGGCAATCCATTTTTTGGTGTCAGAACGAATTCCATAGTAGTCCAGTTTTACAAGCAAGCGATGGTGTTGCATACCAAGTTTTTTTGCGAGGTCGTGGGTTGTCAAAATTAGTTGTGTTTCACAAGATCTAGCTTTTCTGAAGGCAGGCTGATTGTCTGCAAAGATGTTCCACTCAGAAAAATGTTTCATGAGGTAATATCAATTATACGCTCAAGTAGTTTGCAACAAACACATGTTAAAGACACTGGTCTGTAGTAAGCTGGGTCTGTTGGTCCTTTTCTATAAATAGGGGTAATGTTTGCCATTCTCCAATCTAATGGCAGATCCCCAGAATCAAGTTACTGTTGGAATATGTGGCAGAGTATATGTGAAATCTCGTCAGAGCTTAATTTTGTACCTGGTCTGGGCCGATGGCTTTGGAGACATCAATATTTTGTACCAACTTCTTTACACATGTGTTGTAACAGTGATGGCAGTCATATCTGGATATGGACTTGATGGCATAGAAGGTATAGTTTATCTGGACTGCTATCTTCAGGAGTGAAGACACTCTCAAACTGTTTGGAAAGAGCTTCTGCTTTCGCTTGATCTTCAGAATGCAACTTCCCATCCACTTTCAGTGTTTGGACTCCAGTGTTATCCTTCCTTCTTGATCGTATACCACCGCCAGTCCTTGGGATTTTCAGATTCAAGTATGTTGTTGACATAGTGTCTGCGGGTACTTCTAATAACTTTGTCAACTGATTTCCTGACTTTTGTAAACTTTTCCCAGTCAGAGCTGGACCCAGACTGTTTTGCTTTGATGAAGAATTTTTCTTTTTTACTGCAGAGTATCTTGATTTTTGTTGAAAACCATTGGGTGACGACCCCTAAATACTTTATGAGGAACATTCGAAGAGACAAGGCTACAGATGGAATCACGAAACCAAGTTCAGTTCTCCTCAACAGAGCAGTTGGAGGGATTTCTATCAAAGTAATCATTTTGAAGAACAGCAGCTTTTTCTTTGAAGTCTTGTTCGTGCACTTTCTTCCACAAGGGAACTCTACGGGGTGGCTTTTGGCTAAGAACAGCTCTTTGTAGCAAGCTTAGCCTTAATGACGCAGTAATCACTAAGTCCAGCATAGGGCTGCACATCAGATATCAGCGATTAATAGCCCGTCAATAGTAGATCTAAAGTGTTCTCAGTACCATTGGTGTCACGTCTAGTCAGAAATGTAACAAGTTGGGACAGATGGTTGTCATTGATGACATTTATAAGAGTTTGCTGAAAATTTCCTCCTAAGGCAGAGGTGGTATCGCTCCATTCAATACCTGGTACATTAAAGTGACCACCAACGATGATGGTGACCGATAGTTGTCATTGATCTTATTTAAAGATTCATCGAGTCTTTCAATAGGCAAGGATATTGCATTTGGTGGACTGTAGAACCCGCCGATCAAGATAGACTGACTTGAAGCTGTTAAGAAAAGATCAGACTTACCAAGAGGCGTTTGGTGAGCTTGGACGCTCTTGGGAAGTATCACATGAACTCTTTGGTGAGATGCAGAGGTTTACTTGCTAATTGTAAGCTCCTGCCAGCCGCACCGCTCAGGTCAACCAACTACGTGATGAGCTATGTTAGAACTGATGTCCTGCAAGTGTGCGCGCTCTTGCAAGCTACCAAACTGCACATGTCTTGCCAATGGACTGAAGTACACAGATATGTGTAAACTCCAAACATGCACAAACAAGAAGGAAGTGGAGGATGAATTGGATGCTGAAGGTGAACTAGATGATTCTGATGACGATGATGAAGATGAGGAGTAACGTGAGTGGACAGGCAGCCGATATACAGAAACAAAATATGTTTAACCCTACAGCTAAATGCTTTGTTGCCAACTTTCAATCTATTTTAGTAACCCTTCACTGTAGCTTTCACTTTTCATAATTATACAATTTGCCTTTTTACCATGCAGCTGACAATATGTACCACTGAAGAGCAGGTTATTGGCTGTTTCGAAAGTTTTTCGAAACAGGCTGTTTCGAAAGTTTTTCGAAACAGCAGCCCTTGTTTTTGTTCTGTTGCGGCGATTGTGTAGTTTAGTACACTTTCGCCCAGGCATGTACACAATCTACTTGAAAATTGTTCGTTTTGCCATATTCAGAAGAAAGGGCCACGTCGAAGAACATCTGCAGGGTTTTTTTGAGTGAAATCTGTAGTTAAGAGGGCAAAAAATACGCGATTGCGCAATACCCCGTTGTACACGGGTATAATGCTGGTCCGAGAGTAGGGGCTGGGTCGGGGTTGACCTAGCCAAAACGTGACCCGCGTAAGAAAATCATATTTTTCGCCTTGAAAAACCTTTTCAAATCACAAAAGCACGTGTCATTGGAATTCAGAGAAGTCTACTTTAGTGACAAAAAATGCTTTTGGAAGAATCAAATGCTCCAGGCGCTAACATGAACACAATTAATACGCAAATCCTAAACTACACAATACCCGCTATTTTGGTTTCTTCATTAAGCTAAATTTTCTGACCGGCACTTTGGTCACTAAACAACATCAGATCTTAATCAAACTTAACACAAACATAGACCCTAAGCTCGAATAGTGTGCCGAAGTGTGACGTCACGATGACGTTATCACGTGTTACGTGACGTCATCATAAAGGTGCATTTTTTAAGGGCCCATATCTAGAGAACCGTAGGTCCGATTGCCTTTAAACCTGGTATGTTGGTGAGCCACCACGTGTTATAGATGAAAATTGAGGTGACGTCATGATGACGTCATCATACGATTTTATTGTAATGTTTAAGTTTTTGAATCTTAAAGTTTCTTAAAGCCATATCTCATCGACAGAACATGCTAAATTCAAAATTCTTTTTGTAATAGATTTGTTAGCTCCTATACTCTTTCACATAAATAGGAAAAATGTGTGACGTAATCATGACGTCATCAAAAATGTGCTTTTTTGAAACACATATAAGGGTAAGTCCGATCGTCATAAAAATTGGTGGGTAGGCAGATATTGTCAATAGCATGCAAAATCCGAAGTGACGTCATTGTGACGTCATCGGTTGATTTTCTATGAATTTTTCAATGTTTCAAATTTCAATGTACTCTCAAAATTTTACACTGTCATTGATGAGATTGGCTCTAGACTCGACCCAGGCCAAGACCACGTTGCAAATGTTTGCTTTGACAAGTACCGTTGTGATGACGTCATCATGGGTCACGTGACGTCATCTTAAAGGTGCACACTGTAAGGTCCTATATCTAGAGAACCGTACTTCCGATTGGGTGCAGTTTTAATGCTGATAGGCCAGAATTTGTTACAGATAAAAAAATTGATGTGACGGCATGATGACGTCATCATGACGTCATCTAGAGGTCATTAAATTCAAGTCAAAATTTGGTATATTTAGCAATCTCTTATGACAAAAACCTTCGGAAGTTTTATACACTCTATTTTTGTGTACATAATTCCAAGTTCCCATGATCATAGCTCACTCCAGCGTCAAAATATACCCATTTCAATATTTAGCTCCAAAACAATATGATAACAAAGGAATTTTTGGAAGGCAGTGTAACCATGGGTGTTATGTTGCGCGTCCTCGGGGCGTTTCTCAACCGGTGGCTTGGGCTTGGGTTTGGGCTTGGGCGTCGTCTCCAGCTATTTCCCAGTCCCATTGCCAATCTGAAGGCTTGGATACGTAAATAGATGAACACGCTCTGGCTCTGGGTTAAAGTATAAGACTTTGATGTACATGTAGCAAAAACAAATATGGGAACATAAAATTACGCGAACCCGAAGCCCAAGCCATTTTTGAGAAATGCCCTTAATTCATCCTATAACTACACTCCAACGTAAACCTATGTGCATCATTGCGCTACGTACATCACTGCTCCGTATATATATATACACACGGAGCAGTGCTATACGTAGCGCAATACTACACATAGGTTTACGTTGCATAATATACGAGCTTGTAGCATATCAATGGCGTACAGACTGCATGGATTTTCTTCGATGTGCCTCTCGGATTTGAACAGTAAATTTCACTTTTTATCCGGATGGTAAGTGAACCTTAGTACCTCTATCTTAATAATTGAACTCTACTTGTTCCTCAAGTGGCATATCTGGTATTTTGGTGGCCGTTTTAAGGGTGAAATCCGATGTTTTTGTTGGGTATTCTGACGTACCTAATTAATGAATAGGAAAATGCCGCACACGTACTTGGACCCTACTATTGCCAGATCATATCCAAATGTGCAAAAAAGCGAGGGTCCAAGTTACTCGGACTAGATGTGCATGTACTAGGTATACAAACCAATGCTAAGGGCAGCAGGCAACCTTGTCACCGCGGTTCAAAAACGTACTTTACTCCATACACTTCGTGCCCTTCTTTTTCTACACAGGACTTTTGGTGCAAGTGTCTAAATATGCGCTCGAGTGACCATAACGTGCTATAAGATTGCGGAAATAATGTACACATTTGTTAAAATTACACGTGACTGTTCTTATCACTTCCTTCATCTAAATCTATGGCTGTTGCTGTGAACGCGAGATAAAGAACATTTTAGCACGGAGTTTCAGCGAAGTCAAGCTTAGAAAACCACATTTAACTCAGGTATAAGCATGTACAAAAAAGGAATATTTCAGTTATAAGACCACACAATCTCAAAAGGTTTCGCACTGTGCATATAACGTCGCGTAATTTAAACTCACACGTTGTCAGCAAATTCTATTTCTTTGTACGTGTAAAATACACATTGTACGTAAAGAGTTTGATGTTTAAAATAGAAACTTGGAAATAATTTACCACAATACCCTCATTAAAATCAGTCAGGAATAGCCAAATCTTGGAAAATAACAAACCCCCCTTGATAAAGGTGTGACAGTCTAAACATACAACCTGTTATTTCAAGATTCATGTCAGCAAAATTAGTAAAAACTAATGAGGCAGAAATAAGCACCTATGTTCCACTTTGAGTGACCATACTGTGCCAAGAGCATCTAATTTCACAGAAAAAACAAGCCTTCTTTCCTTGTATTGCACAAACAATTCCCAATTAGTCTCAAAATTAAAGGTTGTGCCAAGTTTTTACACAAATTTTGCAAGATTTTGCTGTTCCGGATTCGATATAACACAAAGGAATTCTGGAAAGGGCAGAAAACCATGGCTTTCATGTGGCATGCTGTCTATAAAAAGAGTTGATCTCTAGTCTTTTTTCAAGTCGTTAGACAAGTCGCAGGCAGACCCTTACACCAACTGCTCAGAATGTGCGCCAAACTTTTACGTCATGATGACGTCATCACATGTCACGTGACGTCATCTTAAAGGGGCATTTTTGGAAACCATATATCTACAGAAGTAGAAATCCGATTAAGTTGAAAAGTAATATCCAGGGTAGCCAAGCAGGTTTATAGTTGAAAATTGACATCACGTTATGATGACGTCATCACATGTCAAGTGACGTCATCTTAAAGGGGCATTTTTTGAAGCCATATATCTACAGAAGTACAAGTCCGATTAAGTTGAAAAGTAATATCCAGGGTAGCCAAGCAGGTTTATAGCTGAAAATTGACGTGACGTCATGATGACGTCATCACGTCACGTGACGTCATCTTAAAGGGGCATTTTTGGAAACCATATATCTACAGAAGTACAAATCCGATTAAGTTGAAAGGTAATATCCAGGGTAGCCAAGCAGGTGTATAGTTGAAAATTGACGTGACGTCATGATGACGTCATCACGTCACGTGACGTCATCTTAAAGGGGCATTTTTGGAAACCATATATCTACAGAAGTACAAATCCGATTAAGTTGAAAGGTAATATCCAGGGTAGCCAAGCAGGTGTATAGTTGAAAATTGACGTCACGTTATGATGACGTCATCACATGTCAAGTGACGTCATCTTAAAGGGGCATTTTTTGAAGCCATATATCTACAGAAGTACAAGTCCGATTAAGTTGAAAAGTAATATCCAGGGTAGCTAAGCAGGTTTATAGCTGGAAATTGACATGACGTTATGATGACGTCATCACATGTCATGTGACGTCATCTTAAAGGGGCATTTCTTGAAGCCATATATCTACAAAAGTACAAGTCAGATTAAGTTGAAACGTGGTATTTAGTTATGCCAGCTTGTGTTAGATTAAAATTGATGTGACGTCATGATGACGTCATCATACGATTTTATATTGTTTTCAAAACTTTTTGAACCTTAAAGTCTTATCTCATTAACAGTACATGCCAATTTCGAAATTACTTTTTAATAGGTCTGTTAGGTAATAGATACTTACGTATAAATGTGAAAAATGTGTGACGTCATATTGACGTCATCCAAAATGTGCTTTTTTGAGACACATATAAAGGGTAGGTCCAATTGTCATGAAAATTGGTGGGTTGGTAGATACTGTCACTAGCATGCAAAATCCGAAGTGCATCATGATGACGTCATCGGCTAATTTTCTATGATTGTTTTAATTTTTGAAATTTCATTTCAATCACCCAAAAAACGAAACAGCCCTGTGTTTGTCCACAAACACTACACCATACATCTAGTTTTGTAACTATTGATGTGAACAGGATGTTGTGTGGTCATAAAATTTGCTTTTATTTAGTGTCATATACGTGCACATTGACACATGGCTAATGATATGACTTATTAATTACATCTAAGTAATACTCAGCAAAGTATAGCGCCCTCTATAGACAGCTGCCATCACAATAAATTGTGTCATGTGAAGTTCATCATTATGTGAAGTATAGTTAGTTGATTCGAAAAATTCTGTCTATATCTTTGAAAGCATATTTGAGATATAGGCGATAAAACCTACATGTACACATGATGCTAATATAATTATGAATACTATATGAATGATATACAGGCAGTTTATGTTACTCTAAAAGGTGCTTTAATGGCAATTTTTCACAATTTTACTTTTTAAATAGTTAAAAGAGACCTTAACCAACACTTTTGAACTATTAATTAAGTTTGGTTTGTTTCACTGGGGACAGAAACAAAATATGAATGTTTAAAACAATGTTTAGCTATCTTAAAAACTTGTGTAATGTACGAGTACATAAAATACGTCTACGAACAGCGCCCTCTAAATGTAATATATATTTTTACGAGACGTCATTTTAAAAACCTATAGCTAAACAATAATTTGACCAAGTTTCATCTTTATACAACAAAGCATAATGGTGTAATTGCGAATTAATCAACCGTATACTAACCTAACTGCTAAGGATTTATGTAGTAAGCTAATTCTAACTGGGCTTAAAAAGTGGGCATTTACTACCACTAAGCTACCACCCTGGGATTGCTATCACATCAATTTATCATCCTTAGACATAGACCTTTCAAAAAAATGTTATTAGATTTTGCCACCTCAGGTGGTACCAATAAGTGAAATTTTGGCCTCTGGCCCATGGACTACATGTGAATGAAAGAGAGATATCCTCTGTTAGGGTTGAATCTCCTCTTTAAAATGACACCCTGATCATGTCATTACATTCACGGTTGACTGAGCAGTGACCAATTTTACGAAAGGGTCTATTTAGGGAATTGCGCCACTTTTCAATTGTGGTTATTGTGGTGTCATTTGTCACAGAGTGAAAGGTTATGTTTGCCAATCAAGCCAGGTGGGGGAAAAAGAGATTTCACCATGTAAACTTAATAACATTTATTCGCGCAGTGTTATTTACATAAATAAACATGCCCCTCAACATGTCCTCCGTTTTCCCCGACACAAATCTGAGCACGGCGTCGCATGCCCATCACTGCCGAGCGAATCACACCAGGTTCCCCAGGATGTCGACTTCTCGGACAATCCGCTCCCTCAAGTTTGAATATCCTGTGCGTATTAACAAAGACCTTGTCTTTCAAATAAGCCTAGAGAAAGAAATCGCATGGGGTTAGATCTGGGGATCTCGGGGGCCATTCCACGTTGTGTTTCAGAGCAATGATTCTTTCTCTAAACAGTTCCGCCAATCGCTCTCGTACGATGATGCGGCGATGAGCAGGTGCCCCGTCTTGGGCCCACCACAACCGACGAAAAATGCCTCCTTGCTGTCTTTCGAAATGTTGCTCTAACTGGGGTACAATCAAGTCATTGATCATTTGAAGATAGCCTTCTCCATTCAAATTTCCTTCAAAAAAGTAAGGACCAAGCAGAATCCCATTCCCAGAAAGTCCAATCCACAGTGATAATTTCTCACGATTCAAACTTTTGTCAAAAGTGAAATCCGCCGGTGGATGATGCAATGGTGCGTACTGTCGTACGTTCTGTGTGTTCACTGCTCCGTTCATGCTGAAGGCAGCCTCATCTCCGATGATGAGATTTTCCAAAAATCTGTTTGGACGGTCAAGCATCCATTGGCAAAACCTAAGACGCCTCGGAAGATCACCAGGAAGCAGTTGATGTCGTCCTTCAATTCTGTAAGAATACCACCGGACATCCAGCCTCACAATTCTGTTTAATGTGGCTGGGGGCAGTCCTAGACCATTTCGTCTTTGGCTGATGCGTTCTCCCTGTTGCAGGGCCTGCTGGACCGCATTGATGTTTTCGGGTGAGCGCCCATTTCTTCGTCGCCCAGATCTTCCCTTGTTTAAGTATAAGCTGGTTCCCTCACGCTGGTACTTGCGAACATTGCGCCAAATCGTTGCCTTAGCTGGAGGAGGACGTTCTGGAAAGTTTTCAGCAAAAGCACCTGCCACTTGCTGAAGGCTCCCCGTCTCCAACCACTTCGACACAACAAAAACTCGCTGTTCTTTTGTAAGCTGTATTCTCATGTACGCCTGAATGTGTTTTAAGAAACTGCAAGCTTCTCCTCACCCACTTGTTAATTTTAAGAAGGTTATATGTAATGGTTAAGGCCAATGAATGCCACTAAAGAAAGTGGCGCAATTCTCTAAATAGACCCTTTCATAAAATTGGTCACTGCTCAGTCAACCGTGAATGTAATGACATGATCAGGGTGTCATTTTAAAGAGGAGATTCAATCCTAACAGAGGATATCTTCCTTTGATTCACATGTGCCCTACTTGTAGTTTTGAATGCTTAAAAACGAAATAGAATTACTAACACGAAATCATATGTACACGAAAACGTAACTGAATGACGGGATATCGGACTCTAGTTTGACTGAAATAGAAAACAAGCGTGAATCTGAATGTGTTTTAATGAAAATGAACAAAACTTTGCTAAATTCACCAGGAAAACCTATAAAAGAAAATGCAATCAAATCGGTCCGAAGCAACACGTAAACATTTGATAGTCACTAATATGATGCTTTCTGTCCCATGATTTTAAAATCTCCACCTTGTATTACTGACAGGTTTATTTATTTATTTATTACATTTTTTTACCCAGGGTGTGCCCAAACAGTTTAAAACTGGTTTTCCATTGGGGCCCTGCATATTATTAGTTAAAACTGAATATTTACACATTCAAACAAAATACAATAATGTTTACACAAATATATCTATTTTCGGTTAACTTTTCAACTCTCCAGTAGAATCCTATTGCTGATGTATACGGTAACAAAAATTAGACCAACTCAAGGGCGGATCCAGAACACAATTTTGGGGGGCCAAAACGTTTTTTTTTGCAATTTTTTTGGGAGGGGCAAAAACATTTTTTGGCTGAGTTTTGTGGGTGGGTGTACGCAGTGGCTGCCTTTTTGCGACGTCAGTTGAAAAAGAAAAAAATTGGTTTTCTTTTTTGGGGGGGGGGGGGGGGGGCATGGCCCCCTTTGCCCCCCCCCCCCCCCCCCCCCCCGGATCCGCCCTTGGACCAACTTCACACATCTAAACATACGTGCCTTTCTTTGAAGTTTCTTGATTTCGCCCATGGCTTCTTGACTTAGTGGCACATACCCTGCAACTTTTGTTCCACTGCAATGAACAAGATGAGACGCCCTTAACTCAGCGGGAATTACATTTGTTTAAGGGGGGGGGGGGGGGGGGAGTAGCGTTACATGTGCATGTGCCGGGTTCTTTGTGTGATTGGAATTTTATACTCAGACTCAATAAGGGATGAAGCTCGAGGCACAATTTTGTAATTTTTCACCACAGCTTCAAGTAATTTATTGCAAACATTTTTGGCAGATTTCGAATTGGTTTGGGAATGCTGGCATTAAGAACATAGGGCTAACAGGCCCAACGAAACATATCAACCATACAATCACTGGACCCCCAGGTCCCGTACATGTACAGTTATGTCCCAAATTATTCATACCCTATGAAAAATCTGGTAGTTTGCTTTTCTCTTGGGCTTTACTAAATAACTTTTAGTTGGCATGTACAAATCTACATATATTTTGGTTTCACATTATTAGCATAAAAGTAGAAATAATAAATTAATTATGATTCACAATACCCCGAATTTGGCATGGGTATGAATAATTTGGGGCATAACTGTACGTCAACCACCATTTGACATCCAGGCCAGCATTAATGAATGGGGCCAATCAGGCCTGAACCAAATGATTTAGTCAACATCTGTGGTGGACATCCCTGGTTGTACTATGGAAGATACAGCACATCCAACCCCCTGAGGTACATAGAGGGAGTGGCTGCCCCGCCCCTTACAAACATTTAAATCAAGTGTATTACAAGAAACATAATACATGTCAAATCATGCATTAGAAGTTGGCTGTCTTCGAATCCTGTTAAAGACGCCACTTTAAAAACAGCAAGAGAATGCAGGGTCGAGCTGGGGTGGTGGTGGAAAAAAATTAGGCAGCTTTCTCAAAAGCCTGTGACAGAATGAGACACACATTGCATTTTCCCACCTAAACTAGCACTGGGTTCCAAAGTTGTGCCCTGATTGGTCCAAAGTTGTAAAACATTATTGCTTCATTCCTTCATTCCTTCACCATTCCTTCACCTGGTTGAAACTCATGGTTGTGATTGGTCCATTGCAACAGAGGGCACAATATTTTAGTGTTGTAAACACTTACACCTTAAATTATGAACTGTATAAAGACAATATGAGTGGCCACACAGGGCAGTAAATTGTAAAATAAACCAATTTAAACCATGAGTAGACCCAAACCTGTGTTTCCCTGAGTATAAAGGATTTGGTCAAAATACATGCATTAGTAGTGAAGCCCGTCTAACCAGGTAATTCCGCCCTCTTTTTGTGTGCACGTTGTATAGGGATTGCAGAGGAGGTGTGCCTAGATTTGAGGAACCACTTTGAGGATCAGGGTCAATGTGGTCACAATAGATAAGAGGATTATACAAGATGTACTGTGTAGGGATTATGTAAGAGGTTGGTTGCAACTATGGTGGAAGGTCAGTACAATAGGCACGTAATTAGGTTGTATTGATGGGCATGAGGACTATAGATGCTTTTAATCACCCTACTGTATTTTATAAGGTCTACATAGTATAGCTGGTCTGTATAGTGTAAATGATTACATAGTTCATCGATGGGTTTGGGTCAAGGAATATAATGGAAATGTTTGCTACGGTTTAGTCAGGACATACATTATTTTAAGAGCTCGGAGACTCTGCGTGGCACTTCATATGTGTTGGGGACTGCTTGTAATGAATGCTTGGGTCTGTCGTTCATACTTCAGACAGAGCGGCACACCATCGGGAAAGGAATACGTACGGAGTCTAACCGTCAGGTAAACCTATTCCATTTTACAATAAAACTCAAATAAATTCAATATTTGTCCATGTGTATTCATTCATTTATTTATCGGTACAAACTCTGCCCATTTATTGAAGATTTCCTTAATCGTCATTTCTATGTTTTTTCTTCTTTAACATAGACGAACATTATGACAAGTAGTAAATTACACTGTTGCTCCTAAATTTACTTGTTTTATCGGACCGGGAAGTATAAAGTGAGCCATGTAACGGGTTTTAAAAGGTAAGCGTGCTAAAAGTTCACGTAAAAATTATAACATAAAACATAAAATTGAAACAATCAAAGTAGATTACGAAAAAGCAAGAAATGAGTAAATGAGCAGCGAAATGAGTAAATGAGCAACAAAAAGAGCAAGAAATGAGTAAATGAGCAGCGAAATGAGTAAATGAGCAACAAAAAGAGCAAGAAATGAGCAAATCAGCAGCGAAATGAGTAAATGAGCAACAAAATGAGCAAGAAATTAGTAAATGAGCAACAAAATTAGTAAATGAGCAACAAAAAGAGCAAGAAATGAGCAAATGAGCAGCGAAATGAGCAACTGAGCAGCGAAATGAGTAAATGAGCAATTGATCACAAATACCAGAGTTATGAACAAAATGCTTATATTAAGTGCTTATATTGAACAATTTCATCCGTTTCTTGTCATTCGGAGATTAACCTTCAAAGATTCAACATGAATGTTATTGCTGCAGTCAAACCCCATGCTTGTCACCAGTGTAACAAAAGCTTTGGACGGAGATATAACCTACGCAGGCATGCAGAAGATGTACATGCTGCAGAAGAATCTACAGTGAATCAAGTTGACGATGATCCTGAAATTGAAGCTATTCAATCTGAATATGGTGACGTGGATCATTCTGAATCCTATTTTAAAAGGCGTAGATTTGAAGATTCAGAAATAGAAAACTGTAAAACTGAATCTACGCAAGATGAAGACAAAGATTTCGAGGAAAATGATTTGGAATCCGAAACTGAGGTAGAAGATGACGAATTATCAGATGAAGATAAGTCTAGTTCTGAATTGGAAGACAATGGCACCTATCTAGACTGGTTGGAAGAGGCCAAAGAAGCCACTGAAGAGATGTGGAATGAAAAATACGAAAAGTACGTCAACTGTGGTGTGGGTGAAGATCAAGCCAGGGAAAAAGCCAAACGAAAGACTATTTGGGTGGTTAAACGAATCTTCTTCAACAAATACAAGGATTTTCTGTCAAGTTACCTACATCTAAAGGATAGTGATACTCATCAAGATATTGTGGAAGATCTCGAAGAGAAATTAGATAAGGGTCTAGAAGTAAACAAAGCCCTGAACAGAGTAATGCCTAAACACCAGGCCAAATTTGATGGACTGTTCCAACAAGATGAAGAGGAACTTGAATAGCGAGGAAGACAGTTATGATTAATGACCAATTGTTTCAGAAAGACTTTTAAAATTTTACTTCTTTATGCTGAACGCTAATCACATTAGCGTATATTTTACAAATTTACTTGTAATTTGTACATTTGCTTAAAATTTTTACTTTTAGTTTTCGCTTTTTCGTAATCTACTTTGATTGTTTCAATTTTATGTTTTATGTTATAATTTTTACGTGAACTTTTAGCACGCTTACCTTTTAAAACCCGTTACATGGCTCACTTTATACTTCCCGGTCCGATAAAACAAGTAAATTTAGGAGCAACAGTGCAATTTACTACTTGTCATAATGTTCGTCTATGTTAAAGAAGAAAAAACATAGAAATGACGATTAAGGAAATCTTCAATAAATGGGCAGAGTTTGTACCGATAAATAAATGAATGAATACACATGAACAAATATTGAATTTATTTGAGTTTTTATTGTAAAATGGAATAGGTTTACCTGACGGTTAGACTCCGTGTATTCCTTTCCCGATGGTGTGCCGCTCTGTCTGAAGTATGAACGACAGACCCAAGCATTCATTACAAGCAGTCCCCAACACATATGAAGTGCCACGCAGAGTCTCCGAGCTCTTAAAATAATGTATGTCCTGACTAAACCGTAGCAAACATTTCCATTATATTCCTTGACCCAAACCCATCGATGAACTATGTAATCATTTACACTATACAGACCAGCTATACTTTTATATAGACCTTATAAAATACAGTAGGGTGATTAAAAGCATCTATAGTCCTCATGCCCATCAATACAACCTAATTACGTGCCTATTGTACTGACCTTCCACCATAGTTGCAACCAACCTCTTACATAATCCCTACACAGTACATCCTGTATAATCCTCTTATCTATTGTGACCACATTGACCCTGATCCTCAAAGTGGTTCCTCAAATCTAGGCACACCTCCTCTGCAATCCCTATACAACGTGCACACAAAAAGAGGGCGGAATTACCTGGTTAGACGGGCTTCACTACTTGCATTGTGACAAAATCTATAATACTGGACCTGATAATTTCAGTGACTTTATCGGAACTGGAGTCATCTTTTGCTAACAGAACGACTTAAATTCAATTCCGCATCATTTTGTACTTCATTCAACACACCACAAGGGAAACTGCCTATGTAATTATGATTAATTTTCAAAATTAACAAAGAAATCTGTTTCGAGTGGGATTTGAACTTGCTACCGCCAGGTTACCGTACCGCACGTACACCAACTGAGTTATCTTGCCCTATGCGCTATGCTGGCGGTATCCTCAAGGACGCTACTCAAAAGTCATAAACTCACACCACGGTATAGCCAGGGGTCGCGATACAACCTGATATTTTGTATCTCGTTAAAATCTTAAATTTCATATCTGATTCAGCAGATTGCAAAATTATCTCGAAGTGTGACGTGGGGACTGGTTAGAGACAATCATCGGGCAAAATGTGAAAAGGAGGGGGAACTTTTACACTTACAATGTAAGCAAAAATAAGAGTGAAGTTAGCGAGCAAAGAGATGACAGCCACAATCAAACAAGCCAACCAAGCCAAGCCACACGAAGTTTCAATATCCGTTGGTTTAACCCATGTCGTCTTGGTCGTGACAGCTGTAGTTGGCATATCTGATGTGAAATCTGCAGGGAACATTGAAGACAATGTAAAAACAACCCCATAATTCGACAGAATTATATGATTTGAAAAGAATAAAATTAGATTAGATCAATGGTTGGTTGCTTGGTTGCGCTTATGAACAATAGCTACACTATAAAAACTGTTTAGCAATTAAATACAATCTTGCTATCAGTTTGTAAACATGTTTAGAAGCTAAACATTACGTGTTCAATTCCTAAACACCAGTGTTCAATGGCTAAACACTATCCGTCAAAACACTAAACAAACGTGTTTACAAACTGATAGCAAGTCAGCAAGAAAGTGTTTAGAAAAGTGTTTACTTGCTACAGTGTACCCAGTTTAACTGTTTGTTTGTAGGTTGAAAAAAAACGTCTTCAAATCAGTCGGTCTGTCTGTGTGTCGATCAGTATAGGAAGGTGTGTTTTTCTGATTATATTCGTCGGTTGGTTTGTCTTGTAATTATCAAATCCAACCCCAAAGATGTAATGTCTGTACTCTTTTCGAGTTTCGACTTACTAAGTTTGTTTCTTTTACATTAATATCTGGAGGATTACGTAACGTTACATTTATATATCTGCATGATAAATAATCTTTTCCTCTCCACTACCCAGGTCATGGGCAATATTATACAAATAATGAATGTTTATGAGTGCGATGGTAAGAATAATTTGATGAGGTGACAGATGGAATATTCCATTCCACGAGGCGAAGCCGAGTGGAATGGGACATTCCATCTGTCACAGAATGAAATTATTCTTACCATTGCACGAATGTGAAACGTTCATTATTTGTTTTATACAACGCCTGAATAAATCCGACAGATTGCATGCATGGATTTCTTGGTGTACACCGTGCCGTTTACCTTCTCAGTCCCGCATAAAACCGCGACAAAAAATTGTCAGATCCGAATCAGTTAAAGCTTCAATTGTTGTTCCTGCGTGTCTTGCAAAATCATCTAATAGTTTCACTGCATATTTGATTTGTCTCTTTTTGGAGCGTCAGCATCGCCTACGAGTTCCAATATTCCGTCGGCTGTTAGGAGAACAAACCGCGGCAGTTCGGGAAACTCGGCCGCCATGTTGTGTGAATGACAGCCCTGTTGTAGCGCCACCAATAGTGACCGTGAAATTAGGGAAGTTCTTTTGGTTCTATCAATGCGCGCGCACCGTTTGATAGAACCATGTGATAGAACGTTTTTGGCGGTGCGGCTTCGCGTCGTGTGATGGGTCAAATAATTCAATGCACGTGATCGACGATCCACCAATCGGATGGCGGGGATTTATTTAGGTGTTGTATAAACAATCATATCATTGCCTAACAACTACGGTTTTGCTTACATGGTGTATCGTCGATATCAAAGGCTCTTTGAACTTCCACCGTCAGGTGACTCCAATTCTGATCTCCCAGCGCGTCCCCGTAGGCCTCACATCTGTACTTTGTTTCGTAGATATTGCAGGATGAGATTGGGATCGAGGCTGAGGTCTCAAAGGTATCATCTATGATGACTGAACATATTAAAAGAAAGAAATAAAAGCTAGTATATCCTACAGTCGTTTCCAAATTAACCTCATGGAATTTTGCGCAGTAATTTTTGTTTGTGTCACATTCTGCACATTCGAATGATAAGTATATTGTGACGGGACAATATTTCTCACTCTAAATTGACTTTATTCTACCGCGAGAGGTCAATTGCCTATCAGGTACAAACTACCTATTTACAACAGATGCATGCATTTAATTCGGCAGTAAAAACAGTGTAAGCCCAGTTTTGATTTACATCAGGACTTTAGATAGGCTTTTAAGAATAACTTCAGGGCTTTTTTTATTCAGGAGATCCAGCCTTGTGGTGGTAGGCGTGGCCAAGGAGGCCTTCCAACTCCACCTCCTACGCGACTTAATTGAAATAATATAATAAGATATAGCATAACATTCATGAGAACCTGCGCGTGTGTAAACAAATTATCACCAGGAATTGACTTTTCCTAGAGGTCTCTGGAGCTTAGACATAACAAGTATAAAGAAGTGTAAACATGCACAAGCAATCCACACATATTGAGCGTAAATTAATAAATTTTGTGTAAAATACACGATTCTTAAAAAGAAAACATACCATTTAAATACTAACGACGACAGTTAGAAGGGAAAATGTCAAATAATATCTTGATAAAACTTGTCATTATTATGGACTATAGGTGCTTTTTCAAGTTGTCGTATATAGGCTACATGGATTTCAGTGATTGTACAGTAGTTTGTTACTCTTCCTATACGCTTATTCATGATGGAAAATGTTCTTACCTACCATGATTTGTAGTGTTTTGTTGCCTCACTGCAGACTGTACCGTGAACCTATCACTGATGAGTTCTGTGTCGCCATTGCTGTACACAAGGAGCCACCGGACAGTTACGGCAGGCTTGACATTCCGTACCACACATGTCAACCATGGTTTCAGGGTGTCGGACGGTATCAGTGCTTTACACACAGACTCTGACGTGCGGTGGTTGCACTGGGGTACGATGGGAAACGGCTCTTTGGGGGAAACTACAATACGATAGTGACAAAACTCGAGATGAAATTACACACAGGGAATTGCAGTCAGCAGGCATACTGTTATCTTCCAATCGCAAAACAAACCAAATAACCCCTCCCCAAAAAAACAAAAGTGTGCAACTCTAGGATTTAGAAAACAATTGACGATCCAACAGCAATAATACGTTCATTTTTTTGTAAACTGTTTTTCATCAGTAACTTTCCACTGATGATTTTGCACGCGCGTCTTATTTCAAACCAAATCGGGCAATATTGTAGTTTTGGAGTTTTATTGAAAAAACACATTGCGCGAATTATTTTTAATGCGAAAAGAAAAATTGGCAGTTAAAACGTGTACAAAAATACCTTTCCGTCTAGAAATTTTAACCCAATATAGACCCACGTGACCGGATAGCGTGTAAAGTAAACAAACCCACCGCTTGTGGACCGCCTTGGAGTGATCACTGTACATGTACGGTATCGTATGGAGCAGATTCAACCACGAAGCACGCTAGACTGGTTTACTTGTTTAAGCACACCACCAGCATCCTTACACTGTACCATTATGATGAACACAAGTGAAAATATCTTTACAGTGTTATGGTCCAAACAACAGTTCTTAAAATTGTTTATACTTACAGATAGCAAAACTTCAGCTGTTAATGCAATTTATAAAATGAAATATAAGTTGACGATTTAATATAAGGTGAAAATGGATCTTTGGCTGAAAACTGAACCCACCGATGATCCAGCAAAGAACCCCAGGACCTACGCAATTATTATTTTAGGAATTTATGTATCCTGGACATTTTTGTTGCCTGACAAACACATTTGCAGTGTTTTGGGAGCAAGACAAATTTAGAGGAGGTGGTTTAAAACCACCACAAGCCAGTGTTGTAGTCGAGTACTTTTCGGATACCCTGCACGATATGGGGGGAAAGGGTACCCCCTTTTATCCCTATACCCTAAGCACACTCCAGATTATTGTTATCTAACACATCCCCCTAGATTTCTGAATAGAATTCCTGAGATTCCGGGAACACAATGACCAACACAAAAGAGGGTGGGGGTGTCCCTTTTTCCCCATATCGTGCTTCATATGACTTTTCGAGTCTAAAGTGAATGCCAATGTATTAAAATTGTCTGATGTGAATTAAGCACACAGATATACACTATCCAGTCTATGCCCATGGAATTCCCTGCATGAATATGAGTGTCATTGTTTTTGCATTCAAGTGTACAAATAATGAAGAAAATAACTAGAAAGTACTCGGAAAGGTACTCGGCGAGTACTTTCCGAGTACTTTTTGAACTAATGCATACATTGCACATTGACCGAGAAGAAAAAATACTCGTATCTTGTATTTTGTCAAAGCAGTCTAACCACAGTTTTTTCAAACACAAACTTGATTCATGATCTACCACTGGAATACTAAGTACATGTGGGATTTTAAAAAGTATTCGAAAAGTACTCGACTACAACTCTGCCACCAGCAACAAACAAGTCATCTATTTCAGCCGACATCATTTACGATTCCAATAGATGTAGCTCACACTCAAAGGTGTGAGCTACATCGAGAAGTAAAGAGAAAGAAAACAGAGAGAGAGGAAATTTATTAGCAAATTTGAATTTCCTCCCGTTTTTATTATATGTTGTGTCGTAGACAAAATTAAGTGAATGTGGCTGGACCTTTAAAAACACACAAACCCGAGAAAAAAAAATAATAAAAAAAAAAACCACACACACAAAAACAAAAACAAAACAAAAACTCACTCCGAATAATAAAAACATGGTCCGTTTCACGCACAAAAGTTAACTAACATTTGCTACTTGAGATGATTCAAATGAGTTCATTTCTTAATTGATGCACTTCAAAAACTGTGGTGTTAAATTAACACCATGTGGTGTTTATATTGGACCACTCGCCCAATATAAACAGCACATGGTGTTAGATTAACACCAGTTTTTGCAGTGTGTCATCTCAATAATTACGCTGCAGTTACCTCCCGAGTATGAAATGAGATAATTGTTAAGAGTGCACTCACCTTTGACAGTGACTGTCACATGACCCTCTTTCACCATCCTGAATTTTGGCTTCACTGTAAAGAGGTATATGCCTTCGTCCGAGTCGGTGGCGTTCTCAATGACCAGCGAGAAGTTGCTGTTGATATCATACACGCCCTCTTGGATGCCGTTTTGGGGTGCGACGTTTCCCCCAAGGTTTGAGATCAGGAGGGACCCTCTGTCTGCTTGGCGAAAGTACCAGTACACGGCGTCCGTCTCCTCCAGCGTGACTTGTCCGGATGTGATGGGAGGACACGGCACGATCCCACGGCGGCCTCGTTCCAGGAATATGGTCCCGTCCTCGATACCGTTTGCTGCGCATGGCACGAAGGACACAAGACCTTTAGAAAGACACATGGATGGAATCAATTTTCCGCTGTCGATAAAATTAACAGTATAGACCCTTTTCACCCATAATCTGCTAATTTGTAAACAAAAGAAATATGATCCCACTAAGATAATTTTTGACAAATGACGAACACCAAGAAATCTGGGGGGGGGGGGGGCTGATACACTTTCTCACCGTTGGTGGCGCCATTTAACATTTTTTGTTTTGTTCTCACCCATAGGCAAAATAAGACCAACAGAACAGAAAAATTCCCGGGCTGCATGGCAAGCAATGCAAGCAATCACTGGATACAGACAGAGGAAACAACCACTTGAAAGCAACAGTGACTTTGCAAATTAACTGAACAATTTTTATTGTCGATTTGACAGTCATGATTTCACCCAGGAAAATGATCTCTTGAAAGACTCTTTGAAAAATAATGCCGATTATGCTACCATTTTAATAGATTAGATTGATGTAAGAAATATGTTTTCAGGCCTGAAAATTAATAAGGCTTCTGGGCCAGATGGTGTAGGTAACAAAATTCTGAAAATATGTAGTCATTAACTCTCTGGTATTTTTACAAAAATATTTCAACTGACATTAGACAGAGGGGTTATTCCACAGATGTGAAAAACCTCTATGATAGTTCCTGTACCAAAAAGCAGTAATGTTTCAGTACTGAACGATTACCGCCCAGTAGCTCTGACGTCAAGTATAATGAAATGTCTTGAAAAGCTTGTTTTGAATTTTCTTCTTAAGGATGCAGGTTCTTATTTATACAAGTTTCAATTTGCATACCGGAGCAATAGGGGAAGTTGATGATGGGGTACTAGTCTATCTTCATAAACTGCACAGTTATCTGGACAAACCAGAATCTTATGCTAGGTCTATGTTTATAGATTTTTCTAGTGCCTTCAATACAATTCAACCTCACATTCTAATAAAAGAAACTTATGCAAATAAATGTGTCTCCAAAAATTGTACAGTGGATTCATATTTTATTTACTGAATAGGCCACAGTGGGTAAAAATTGGAGACGTAAATTCCAAAGTCAGGATAATCAACACAGGTGCCCCTCAAGGATGTGTTCTCACCGCGGTTGTTTTCTTTTTATACAAGTGACTGTCTGTTCCAGCCCAAACTGTAGTATAATCAAATTTGCGCATAACACAGTTATTACAGGCTACTTAAAAGATGACCCACCCTGTTATATAACGGAGGTAGCAACGGATGTTTTTGCTTCGTAAGCTTAAACAGTTCAATGTCGATAAGACGATTTTACGGTTATTTTATCAATCTATAATACAGAGCATTGTTACTTTACTCAGTGTGTATGGTTCACTTTCACAAAAAACAGGGACAGGTTTGAGCGCGTCCGTAAAATTGCCCAGCGCTCCGGTCTCACCTTGCCAACATATGACAAAATCTTTTTGGAACGTGCAATCTAAAGTGCATTATATTTTATCCGATCCAACCCATCCACTTTTTGATTGTTTTGTTTTTAATAGATCTGGTTTCAGACTTTGTGTTCCTCGTACAAACCTTACTCGATACAGGCAATCCTTTGTTCCCAATTCCATTCATTTATTTAACACATTAGCTGTACGTAAATAGGGTTTTAAATTTCATGTTTCCGTAGGTTCTCTCTTTTGTGGGTAAATTATTGTTTTATCTAAATGTATTTTTATATTTTTAAAAGTGCCAATGGGGAAACAAAATTTCTGTATTTTTATGATGCGGACAATAAATTTCTAATCCTAATCTAATCTGTATTTGCAAGGCGTAGGCCCCTACAAGCAAAAGCAAAAAAAAAAAATGTTAACGAGCAGGGGGGGGGGGGGCGGCCCCCCCCCCCCTGGATCCGCGCCTGGGATTGAAATGCCATCCATCATAAGAAGAGGAAGATTAATAGATTGATGATGGATGGGCATTCTGAATAGATGAATTTGGTTTTGACATGATTCAGGGAGAGTTTGTTTGCCCGAAACCACGAAGAAGAAGAAGACTTGCTAAGTTCAGCGTTTAGCGTTTCAATAAGAGATTAAGTTGGGGCCAGAATAGAAAATGGTCGAGTCATCCGCAAACTGAGTGAAGGGTATAATTGGAGTATTGAAGGTCATTAATATAAAGTAGTAAGAGGAGCCAGCCAAGGATTGAACCATGAGGGACATGATGGATACTAAGTCTTAGTCCTTGATACAACTTGTTCTGATATCTGTTTAGTAATCAGTAGCGGGATACTACTGACGTCATAATGATGTGGCTTGGACAGAAAAGAATGATTGTTAGTATCAAAGGTTATAGAAAGATCAATAACAACGCCCATAACATACAAGTCAGTAATATACGTTTCGTGGCCAGTTTCAAACAAAAGTCGTTCACTTTAACCCAGCTCATTAAGTTTCATTTGAAAATGAATGCTTCTTGACAGTAGCATTAGACCGCCAAAAGGAGTCATTCAATTTCATTACTTGAGCATTAAGTCATTAAGATCATTCAAATTCTATCGTAAAGTTCATTCAAGTTTGACAAAGCCAGTAACAAGAGGTTTTTCAAGAATTCAATTCCATCAATTGGCAAACATTTTTCACGTTTGCATTCAAATTCGAAAAGCGCAAGGACAGTATATATTTAAGATAATTATAAGCAGGCCCGTCGCTAAGTAAGGCCCCCCCCCCGGCACAACCAATTGGCACCCCATTGGCAAAAACCAAAATCATCAAAATTATTGGCATTCTTGTACTGAGTAATTTTCCAGTAGAAAATGTAGGTTTTCCCGGCTAATTTCACCATGTTTTCGTTCATTTTAAAGCCTGCCTCATTCAATTAAGATTGAAATTGAATGATCACGCAGATCGTCATTCGACAATCAAAAATAATAATTCAATTTCACTATCCGAGCATTCTGTCATCTTTTAGCTTCACTCGTGCCTGTAAAAGATGTAGGATTGTTCATTCAATTGCGTCTGGACCATTAGTAAGGGGTTGATCGGGCATTCATTTTTTATTAATGGGCAAACATATTTCACCTTTTTTTCAAGCATCTTTTCCTGCACGTCCGTATTCCTATAAAAATCTGAGTTTTCTCAATGTACCGGTAATTCATATCTGACGTCTTTAATCCCTAGATGCACACCTCTCTTTCTTAACTAATTTCAGACGGATAAGATGACGAGCAGAGTGGAGGTGTGATCGTCTGATGGAATCGGCCCAAGAAACCAAATTACCAAAGAGAATTGTTCCCGATGGTACAACCATTGCCAAACATACATGCCCCGATGTCTTGCACATGAAGAGATTGATGGGTGAATCAGAACGAAAAAGAACAGTAAACAAAGTTAAAAAGTTGAAGGATTCATAAACATGTCAGCATACAGATGCCTCTATTTTTCGGGGTCAAACTTTAAAACAAAGATCAACAGTTAGCCCTTTTCATTTTATTAGTTCGTTACATCATCCATCAATCCCTCATATCAGTCTAGATGTTACATTATGAATTGTTACAAAATGTTCCATTACAAATTTTACAAATTAAAAAAAATCAGAAGGCAGTCGGAAAATAATATCAATTAAAAAATCGGATTAATTTGAACGACCATTTGATGAAAATGATTGCCCATAAACGAATACGAAAAAAAAAGCATGGTCATACGTCATGCACACCGACGTTCGCTAATTTGAATACTTCAACCGTCAAAGAATGTCACAAAAATCAATGTAAGAATGCAACAAATATAGTCTTGAATGTACCAAAACGAAAAAGAATGCCCATAAACGAAAACGAACATTAGGAACAAAATCTTGGGTGCTTAAAAATTTAATTGAAATGCCCAAACAGCGAAAAAAAAAAACCTCAATTTGATCAGATGTATAAAACCGCGCGAATGTGAATGACTGATAACGAAAATGATCAGAACAATTTGCAAATTGGCCGGGAAAACCTATATTAAAAGCAAATGTTTAAAAAGGTGTTCTTTTTCAAAAAAGATAAACAGGACGTAGCCTAAGATATTAGTGTCACGAAATAAATGTACCGGTACTCTGGACTCTACAACGTAGGGTACTAGAGTGTCCTCAATGGTCAATCCTGGTGGTCCCCAGTGACCACTGTCCACTGCACTGTCCAGCAACAGGTGTTATCACCCACACAAGTTACTCAGCAGGATTTTGTATCTTTTCATTTTTGTTTTGATGGTGGGTGGTCAATTTTTAACCTTTCAGTGTTCATTTATAATGTAAATAAGGCTGCTTTAATGTTAGCTGTTACTGTATACTGTTAGGTATGCTACGCGTTTGCCTACTGTTGCGTTCTCAGTCCACTATTTATGCTATTCTTAATTTGATTGCACCTTTTGGAAACGTGGGGGATGAAAACCAAATGGGATAATGAGAAAGAATTCATGTGTGCAGCATTGTATAAGATGCATAAGCAGTTGCCCACTGGACCTGAAGAGCATGCTGCCCTCACCATACAGTGTATGTCAGACGTCGGATCACTCGTGGCAGTGTGTGTCAATGCCTGACCACTCCCTTACCTTGCCTCCAACTAGAACCCGAGCTGCTGACCGAACCTTTATCCAGAGTGCTACCATGGTGTGGAACAGTCTTCATAACAACATCGTTGGACAGATTAGTGACCAAGGAATTCATGCATTTAAATGTAGATTGAACAGGCATCTCTTTACCTGAGCTGCTTCGCTTGTGAACCACTGATTGGCCCATTAGAACATTTGAGTAAACCTTTTTAGAATAATTTGTCTATCTGGGTTCATTGACTTTTGTGTGGCTATTGTCCACTTCAGCATTATAAAAAACAAAAAAAACAAAAAAGAACACAACCCCCCCCCCAAAAAAAAAAAAAAACCCACTACATTCCCACTTTGCTGCTCAGTATTGGAATTCCAGATTCCCAATTTGCGCGGGACAGTTAGATCTGAAACTATGTTGCTGATCAGACAGGACATAAGTGCCAGAAAGGAATTTGCAAACTTGACTGTAAATTGGCAACTCAAGAATTTTCGGAAAAAAAGGAAAAATGGAGATTGGCCTGTATTTCTTGATGCAGTGCTTGTCACCACTTTTGAAAATGGGAATGATTTTAGCGACTTTGAGATTAAGAGGAACAGATCCGGAAGTAAGAGGTTCAGCAATAGATGGCAGAAGAGGCAATACATACACGTAGCCGTCAACAACAGTGCAGCAATGTGCTCTGGTCTGTGTCCTAATGATGAAGAAAATATTGCAAAGATACTTATCAAGAGAAATAGCTTCCATAATATTCCAACCACCTATTGTTTTTTATAACACTTGAATAAATCCCCGCCATCTGATTGGTGGATTGTCGATCACGCGCATTGAATTATTCGTACCAACGCACACAAGTGTGTAAACGGGTGCAATCGGGGACCTCCTATTGGCCCTCTTTTGTTTGTACTTTTTAACTTTTTCGGAAGGCCTCCCATTGGTTTTGTACACGATTTTCAAACGGGGACCTTTCTCAATCGGGGACCCTATTGTCCTCTTTTGTTAAAGGTCCCCTATTAAATGCAAAAACAAACTCACGGCACCGCAACAAATAAAAGTTCTATTCAACGGTACGCGTTGAATAGAACTTCCATAATTCCACGGTCACACTATTGGTGGCGCTACAGCACAGCTGTCATTCACACAAAATGGCGGACGATGTTCGCGAGTCACCTGTTGTTCTCCTAACAGACGATGAAATAATAGGAACTCGTAGGTGATGCTGATGCTGCTGTCCTGCTGACACAAAGGAAACAAATTAAATAAGCAGTCAAACGATTAGATTAATTTGCAAGACACGCAGGAATAACAATTGAGCTTTAACTGATTCGGAACTAGACACCTTTTTGCCGCGGTTTTATGCCGGACTGAGAAGGGAAAACGGCACATTGTACACAAAGAAATCCATGCATGCAATCCGACGAGGATTTATTCATGCGTTGTATAAAACAAACAAATAATGAATGTTTCACATTCGTGCAATGGTAAGAATAATTTTATTCGGTGACAGATGAAATGTCCCATTCCATTCAGCTTAGCCTCGTGGAATGGAACATTCAATCTGTCACCTCATGAAATTATTCTTACCATTGCACTCATAAACTATACACTTTCCGCCATATTTTGAACCTTGCTGTGATCGTTTGAACAGTTTTAATTGATGCTTTCTTGGTAATTTAGCAGTAGCCAGAACAACGCTGTTACATGTGAAAATATTAACTTACACAAAATATTTAAGTCAAGAAATAAACCAAATACTTTGTTTTTTCGTTTGCCGTTTTTTTCTATATCGGTATTTATCGGTTTATTCTAAGCTTCAGCTTCTTTCAATAAATCGTTTTCAGAGTCCGATTCCACTGCTATTATAATATAGGACAGGTTTTCCCGGTCAATTTCGGCAAATAAGCAGCCAATATCACTTTGCATATTAAAATGATTTTGCCTCTCCAGTTCCTACTTTGTTTCCAGTTAAAAATGTCAAGCAGTCGATTTCGTTTTCAGGCATGCGAATTTATTTAGCATTATATTCAAGTTACCATACACGACGTTCTTTTTAGTAATGCACATTTTGTCACCCAATTTAGCAGAGTTAGTTCGATTGGAGATTTTCACTGAAATGTGTTTTTCATTTTCGTAAACATTCAATCAATTTCACAAAATGAGAATTCAAAAAAGTACGAGAAAGAAATGCAAACAAATAGATGAATTTATACAAAAATCTCTACTTTAGTTCAATGTTTTTTTTGTGCGTTACTCGCATAATTGGTCTTTTTGTCATACTTTGTTTTGTCTTTCTCTGATTATATATATATTTTTTGTGCTTTTCTGACCTGCTCCTATTTTGTTAGGTGTTTTGAAATGTTTGTTTTATTGGACTTTCATTAACCTGTCTTATTATTTTAGTGTGTCTTTATGATTTGTATCATGGTTTCTCCCTTAATCATCAATCTGTTGGCGTGCCTGGCCTGGCATCTGGGCATGTATGTTTGGTGTCAAGGATGCCTTGCAGATGATTTTGTCATGCCATCCATCTTTAAACGGGTTGCTCCTCCTCTTGGCAACTTTTCTCGCCTTCAAGACCTCAAATAGGTTGCGGCAATTGATCTAGCTGTAGACCTGTTGATGTCTAGATTATCTGCAAGCTCAATGTAGTCTAGGTCATTCCCCTAGAAGGCCTCAATCAACCGTTCGTGATCTACATTGGACACTCCTGCGTGGCGATCACGAACTGCCATTTCTTTACGTAAAATTGTATGCGTTTATATACACTGTAGTTGTAATGAACAATAATCGTCTTCAAAGTACATTGGGAAAGTGACTCCCGTACAATTAGTGTACGTTTTTATACCCTTATCGTATAGGAAACTAATGAATTTGAATGACCAAATGCATGCCGAGAAAAGCTACTGCAAATTTGACTGCTGTTCGAGTGAATTGTTAAATTCAATGTTTTTTTGTTCGTTTGTTTGTTTGTTTGTTTGTTGGGGTGTTGGGGTGTTTGTTTGGTTGTTTGTTTGTTTGTTTAAATCACATGACGCAATTGTACCATTGCCTGCTCATTGGAGTAGCATTCGATTTCGCGCCAAACCGAATGACGTGGTAATTATATTGGTTGCCGAAAATGACCGAGAAAACCTCTACATCGGTTTTAAAACACTCTCTTTTTAGCGTTGTGTTATTCCTTGCTCACTTCATCATCAACATCTTTGTCTGTTGTCGTAAGTTTCCTAATAACAGAAACGTGCCGATAGGCTTTAGCTTCTTGTAATCACATCTCTTAATTGTTTCCACTTTTTGTTGACAAATGTAGCCTAAATATCACGTTATAGAAACGTTTGTATTAGACACCACTATTTGTCATGCACTCACATAATCGATGGTTAAACTTCATTGCAATGCAGTATGCACGAACCGGTTAAAATGCGGAAGAAGCTTGGCGAATTGTTTTATCAACGATTTTCCTTAAATAAATGAGTTTAATGCACAGCGATATAAACCATTAACCCATGTTGTTGTCACTAAATAGCTCAAAAGTTTCCTAGCTTAGCTACCAACCTGACACAGAAATTGGAACACATTTTATGTTTACCTTTAATCATAGTCTGTTGTTACTTAATTTGTTGCCTTACCCTTTCTAGAAGCGTTTTCTTTGGTTGTAACTTGCTTCATTTTACTGGTAGTCATTGAAACGTTTCACTCGTTCACGAAAACTGTATCAGAGAGAAACAAAACAATTTACACATTTTTCCCGTACCACAGTTTCGCTTGAGTATTTTGGTGCACCATGTGGCTATGGGAGCTGCATATTTGATTTCTGAATAATGTTTTTGATTTAAAACAGAAAAAAGTTGTAATTACATTTGTACAAAAAAACAATTATTATACAATATTCATAAGATGGAAATTGCGTCGGGGTGATGTAAATTTAATAAATGTATTGGGTTTTGGCCTTCACAGACGAATTTTATAAACACTGTATACTCAGTGTTGTGCCGAGAGATAATTTTGAAAATAATTACTCGAGCAGGACTCGAACCCACGACTGCGCCACGAATCACCACAACTGTACTACAACTGTACTACGACTACTCACGGTCTACTCCGACGTCCTACGAATCGTACAAAAACTGATCCCGATGAGCTACGAATGATTTCTGGGATGTATTTAAACTGCATGTTTGGTCCCGAATCGTAGTGTAACCGTAGTGGCATCGTGAGAAGTTGTAGTAGTTCTTACTGCAGTCTAACATAATTCGTGATAATTCGTTGTGCATTCGGCAATATTCGTGGTGTTGTCGTGTTAGTTATTGATAATTCGGGACAAGTTCGTAGTACGTTCGTAGTGTAATCGGCATAAATCGTCGTAGATCGTGGTAGATCGTAGTTCATTCGTAGTAAAAGCGGACCTCACAAAAAAAAAATGGTTTTTACGGACGTCCACGGACGACCACGGATGTTCTTTCTACGGCAGCGTTGCGATTTTTTGAGCAAAATCGTGAACACCCGGGAGAGGATTTTGTGGTTACGTTGGTACAAAGGGTTCTTACGACTTCTGACGGTAGCGTCACGGTTCACCTCCCGATTCCCTACGGACCCTCGCGATTGCGTACCGGTTGCGTGCGGGCTCCTTCCGGAACCCTACGGAGGAAATACGGTGGCGTTGAGGATATCCCCGATTCACAGCGGATTATTACGGTATAGTACGGACTGCTACGGCTTCGTTGCGGATATACACGGCGGAGATACGGTGCCTCTACGTTTGCTTGCGGTTCCGTACGGTTCCCGGCCCAGAATATAAAAACGGGTGGGCCCCCCCGCTCTCCCCTCACTCTGCTGCTGACTTCCAAGAGATCGCAAGGAAACGTAAGGAACCGCAGTGTATTCGCAAGGAACCGCAGTGTATCCGCAAGGAACCGTTGAGCTTCCGTAAGGAAATCACTGTACATTCTTGTTAATACCTAACACACCGGAACGCTTCCGTAAGGAATCGTAAGGAAACGTAAGGAAATGTAAGGGACCTTGGGCTTCCTTCAGGAATCGTGACGCAGCCGTAGTGTACCGGGAGAGGAAGAATTGTTACGAATCATTGCGGATGGTTAAGATGGCCTTACGGAGAGTTACGGTGGTGTTACGGCAGTTGCGGAAGCGTTGAGGAGGCGTTGAGGAAGCGTTGCGGTCTAGATTTCCGTAACACTGCCGTAATTTTTTTACGAGAGTTTTGGTCTGAACCAAAACTCTAGTAAGAAATTACGACCCCTCCCGGACGCTTAAGGATCCATACGAATGCTCTAGGAAGCGTTGAGGATGTCCCAGGTGCTACAAGGAATGCTCCCGGTTGTGAAAGATTTTTTTCACCGCAACGCCGCCGTAAACGTCGTAACGACCCCGTAAGGCCGGTGTGAGGGCGACTTAAGTCAATTGTGGCATAGTCGTAGGACCCTCGTACTAGTTCTTGCTGGGTCTTGCGCAGTCGTACTTGGGAAGTGCCACGAATAGCCACGACTATCACGAATGCCTCTACGACGGCCTCAAGAATGCCGTACGAATGCCGTACGATTTGAAAAAAACAGCCGATCGCTCCCGACAGTTTTTAACATGTTCAAAACAGTCGGGAGCCTATCTTGATGACCCACGAACACCCAAGAATACTGGCGACACCACTACGATGGTACTACGACTGCTGCCGAATTTTCAGATCGTGGCTAGTCGGGAGCAAAATCGTGACAGTGAGACTGGGGCTTTACACAGTCCACATAATCCATTTGTATTGGCCACGTAATTAGAGTATAAAGCTATTCGAGCAATTTTAAATGAGGCAGTTTTTATAAAGGACAACCGGTACCCGCCCGCAACCTGCTTGTTTTTATTTTTTCCTCATTGAGCCATCGGTCGACAAATTTATTTTGACTGTACTAGGCCTATAAGCTGCACTATGCAAGAAAAACAGCCCGACTGCCCCTACAATAACACAGTACATTTTACTACATAATACAGGGGAAAACAACACGGGCATATAAACGAAGAAGATTGTGAAGTACCATGCATAGCCAATGCAATGTGCACAATTTACGTACTGTATTGTGAGCATGTGAGCATATAATTGTTATCATGGAGGAAGGAAACAACAATGACATGCTTGGGATCGACCCACCCATATCATGCTGGCAACGGGTCTTTTTTTTTGTTTAGAGCTGCGTGTATAAATTGGCGCGATGCCAATTACGTTAGACTTTGTACGGTCTGTTCTAGGCATAAAATTAAATATTTCCTGAACGTAATGGGCCGATTCTGTGCCTGGACTGTAAGAGTGGCTTTCACCAATTCGTATATGAAAAGTATGTCACCACCTTCCGTCCATTTTGACCATTATATAGTAGTTTTGTCAAGGGGCAAAAAGGCAGCCACTGCGTACACCTACCCACAAAACTCAGCCCAAATTTGTTTTGGGCCAAAACAATTTTTTTTCCCAAAAAAAATTGTGTTCTGGATCCGCCCTTGAGTTTTGTTGTAGATGACCGCGAACATACGCGAACTATAATAAAAATGACTCGAATAAAGTCTACTCAATGTAATGTTGTACCGCGCCCAAGTGTCGGTGCTCTGTGAATACCGTGTTGCATACCTGCTGTAGTAGTATGATTTGGATGTCGCATCCAAAGACTGAAATAAATCACAAAATGTTGACAGAAAAAAAATGCAAACATTTTTATTTACGGACCTGAAAATGATTAAACAGTGATATATTTTGAACCAAAACAGCAGTCAATGATGACATAAACCAACAAAGGAAACAAAAAATATCCTGATACACAATTGTTTTGCATAGTTTGCTCTTGACGTTTCATGAGTGGTTTATTGAGATAGTGAATAACGGTTTTCACAAAAATATGTGTTTGAACAAGAGGCAGTTGATATACAAGGCGTATATCTTTGTTGTTCTTTTGTTTACCTCCAGTACAAGACCGATTTTGGACAGCACGCGGGTGAAATTGTACATGTATACGTTTCTAGTGTACACTGCCGGTTTATAAAACAGTCTTTTAGTTGCGGGCTAAAAATAGGCCAGAGTTGGCTGGCGGTGGCACTGGGAAGATAAATTTACTTTTGGTTGGGGAGAAGGGTACTTTGTTATAACTGTTTTTCGATGCACAAAAGCTGGTCCTAGTAGTTATTTATATGAGATATTACATTGATTTCATGACGATTCATTAAAAGCAAATTGTCGGTTGCGTACAGTACGCATTGGCTTGGACCCCCCCACCTCCCCCTGTCCGCATGGTGTACGCAATGTCAACAATCCCCCTACCACTTCGTGCGTACGTACTTTATGGACGGCCCTATAATACGCGCCTATCAATTGTTTCCCACACCCCTCCCCTCGGGCCACCTCACCTCTGAGGTGGGGATTGTCACTTTTAAAGTGACAAAATCCCCACCCCTGGGGCAAAAATCTAGAGACAATCCCAACCAAAATGGGTGGGGACACCCCCACCGTAAAGGGTGGGGATTATACTTTTGATACTATTAGGCCTATGTATGCTTTATGTTTCGATTAAAAACGCCTAGCAAAAGGATCGAACAAACATGTACGCACTGTAGTGTAGGGCTTGTAAAAATGCCATCGGGTTTATAAATACAACACACATGTACCTCTACTCCCAGTGTATGATGACCAAAATCCCCACCCTGGGCCTTAAAAAACGTGACCAAATCCCCACCTCAGAGGTTGGGTAGCCCGGGGGAACTTCGACTTTGTTAAATAGGTCCACGCTATAGTAACGCATATCTACACACTACAGATGGCGACACCCCCCCCCCCCCCCCCAAAAAAAAATAAAATAAATAAATCCAAATTTTGCAGAGGGGGGGGGGGGGGGGGGGGCGGGGCAAGAGGGGGGGCAAGAGTTCCCACAGAGGGGGGGGGGGGTTTCCCCCCCCCCCTTGGCTACGCCACTGGGGTTGACGTGGGATTGGCGGGGCCGGGGGTTGTAAATTTTCGAAGTAGGAAACGTCACGTATTTTCAATCCCGCGTCTACCCCGAGTCAACCCCGAAATGTGTCTAGTGTGAAAATGGTTGAAGGGACTTTAGATGTTACCTCGACATTACACTATACCGTTTTTAAACTGCAACAGGTTCATTCAAGAGCAGAGTCTATTAGTTAAGATATTTTTGTGTGTGTACTTTTATCCAACATTATACCGCTTCCAGAAACATAAAGTTTTCAAGTTTGTCGATGTCATGATCTCAACTGTCATCAGAATAACCACCTGCACGAAAACGTAAACATCATTAAAAACCAGTGTACGCACTCTACTGATATGTGGATGGACAGCGACGGTTCAGAAATTAATTCTGCGCGCGTACGCGCACATATAATCCAGTCAAGAGTTTTTTGCATTATAAGCAGAAAAAAAAAAACCGGTCCACACATATAATGGTGCAAGAACCAGTGTACAGACTGTACTCATACGTAGATGGACGGCAAATTATGCTTCATTCCGATAAAGACTATAGTCTATGACAAAAAGTATATGTACTAAAACAGTAGTGTAATTCGAGTTGTCCATATTCTGCGGGCTGGGTGCAATGCAGTCTAGGTAATAGCGTTCTGCTGATCTAGTGTTTACAGTATTAATCATGAAGCGGCTGGATCAGCAGCGCACTCAGCAAATACACTGTATCTTATGAGAGCGGCGGCATTATGCCAATATCTTTTGAGTATCATTTCAGAAAACTAGTTGCAATCAACCTACGATAGTTAATGTTGAGGTGAACATTAAAACAAAATTAATGTAGAAGCCTTACCCGAAGATATGTTGACAATTCAGGCGAGCAGACATCCTAGGCTGTCTATATGTAATGTCAACTCCAAAGATAGACTTGACAAAGGGTAGCTTATATGGAGATCGTCACCGGCTGGTCTACCACCCTAAAAGTCTGAAAGAAAATTCTTAGAAAGACGCAGTTCAGACAGCTCGTACTGACATCACAAGGGAAAAGCTCCCAGAGGAAACTTGAATCGGCAGTAGCAAACATAGCGGCTGGAACGGCCACATAGTACGGCTGGAATCGAGTCTAAAGTCGGCTCCATACGGATCAAGCGCAGATGTTGAATCGCAGATAATGCTGGCGATGTATGCGCATGATGACCTAATGAATGAATGAAAAGGTCAAAGCAGGCTCCGTTGTGAAAACAAACTCGAACTCAGCCTTGGGATTTATGTATTGGTGTTTTCAGAAGTTGGAATTTGCTTTGTGCGTCATGCAAATGTAATTTTTGTTGGCTTTTTATGATTTATGCGCGGAACCTATTGTAGCCCAAACCCCCAAAATATAGCCCTGACTCTGTACGTAAATGTAGCCTGAAACTTAAATGTATAATAATAGATCCGTCCCTGAACGTAGATATAGTCCAAAATCTAAATATCGCCCCGACTAACGGGCTACATGGTTGCATTTTAGTGCCGCACAGACAACAGAAAAACAACCGAAAACAATTAGAAAACAAGCGTGAATCTGAATGTGTTTTAATGAAAATGAACAAAACTTTGCTAAATTCGCCAGGAAAACCTATAAAAGAAAATGCAATCAAATCGGTCCGAAGAAACACGTAAACATTTGACATGCACTAATATGATGCTTTCCGTCCAATGATTTTAAAATTTCCACCTTGCATTACTGACGGGTTTATTTATTTATTTATTACATTTCTTTACCCAAAGTGTGCCCAAACAGTTTAAAACTGGTTTCCCATTAGGGCCCTGCATATTATTAGTTAAAACGGAATATTTACACATTCAAACAAAATACAATAATGGGGGGGGGGGGGGGGGGTGGGGGTTGGTGGGGGGGGGGGGGATTCAGGGGAGGGCGGAAACTTCCCCCCTGGCGGCTTTTGAGGCATCTTAAAAGACAAAGTGAAATGTTTTTTTTGTGACTGTTTTAAGACGGTTCAGACGTTGTTTGCCCTCCCTGGCACAAAAAGCTGGATACGTTACTCACGGCCCGCGTTTGTATTTCGCGCTGCCAAATGTAACTGACTGTGCAAACCAACAGAGGGCGCCCTTTTATTTGTTGTTTACATGCACCGACTCGGATTTCCAAAAAATACATACCGAAATTCATGAATGGATAACTCCTTACGGGGAACACCCTACATCCGGGAAATTTATGCAATGCATATGCATAAGTTCCGAACTCTACCCTTCAAATATAGTGAAAATCGGCATTCAGATAATAGAATTATAAGTTACGAAAATTACTGATTAAAAATAAAATATTGGGCATGCAAAAATTCCCCTTTTTTCACCAAAACTACCGAAATAGCTCAATACTCAACATTCCCCTTCTTGTACGTGACCTTTCAACCTTCGTCTATCGCGCCATTATGAGGAAAACAGCTGGCGTGGGTGGCCACTAAAAGATAATTTTCGTCACAGAAATTGGATCTACTGACTTTCTTTCGGCTAAGTGATGACGTCATCGATATTTACCCCTCCCCAAAATGTCTTGAATGGACCAGATCCAAGGATTTTTGGGGCCAAAATCTATTTTTTGTATGTGGAGGAACTCTTCGTCAACAACCCCGAAGTGATTCGGCTTATTACTCCGCGTCCCCTGACCACACGACACCATTGTTTATGCCAAGGTCAAATATGCATGACTCAGCCCCTGGGTTTTCCCGAGATGGAGAACAGCTGTCGTGCAACAAATCTCTTCTTTCTCGACGAACGGCTTCAATACTCACTTCAATTCTACCTGTAAGACTTAGGTGAACTTCTAAACTCTGCATAAAACTGTTGCCAAGTCCATCTCTGGCTGGCCACTATTTTTAAAAGACAGATTTTTGCAATGAATCCTGGTGATTTCTGTGCCTCGTCGCACGTGCTGACGTTCAGTGGGTATTTAAAAATGGCTGACGTGGCAACATTGTGCGTGCGGGAAATCAGCGTTAATTCTGTGAGTGTTTTGGAAGTGGAAAATGAATATATGCACAGATTTTTCCTGTTTGTGGTTAAAAGGACGGGAAGTAGATTTATTCCACCGTTCATCAAGACACTGATGGGTGATAAAATGAGCATAATTTCGACATTGTAAGTAGGCTTCGTGGCGGCAAGAGCATGCACATAACGTATTGAGCCTGCATAGCGAATGTACATGTACATGTACATGTACATGTACTTTATGCACGATGAATTCTACACGTATTTATATAAACACTAAACGGAAAGATTTTACTTTAATACACTCTACCAAAATCGGTCAGGAAAAGCAAATTTTGGAAAATAATCATCCATCTGTGTTCAGAATTGTATTGAACATTTGGCACAACCTTTAAATTTGAGTTGGAAAATTGTTGTGCAATATAGAGAATTTTTATTTTGTATTTGTGCTGCATGTAGATGTTCCTTAACTAGTTGGCAGTGTATGCCGGTCACTCAAAGTGCTCACATACATGTTAACTTCTGCCTCAATTTGTTACAGACTTTGCAGACAAATATTGAAATAGCAGGCTGGGCCACATATTTTCCAAGATTTTGCTGTGGGGCTATTAAAGTCAGTAAAATCTTTCCGTTTAAATATCACTGGCGCAGATCCGACATAAGGGGGGGGGGGGGGGTAAGCTGTGTGGCTATGGAAGAGGGCATGCAGGGGGCAGACATGCTACCTTTTTCTGCATAAATTACCTATTTGATGAACTCAAGGAAGCAGGTTAAATATTATGCAGACAAAAGTGGTGCGTATATTGTTAAGTCCCCTTCCCTGAGTTTTCTCGCCTTTTCAGCTCGAACTAGATCCACCCCTGGATTAATTAATCCCTTCCCCTATACCCATAGATCCTGATTACCTAGGCTTCCACAATATATGCATAGTACCTGAAATCCAAGTAAGAAGAAAACTTTCATTTTTGTTTTTCAAATAACTAATAAATGACCCCCGATTCTGATTTCTTTACCATTCCTGTTCACTGTTGAAAAAATAATGCAGACTGCACAGCTTGTCTTTTTTCTGATTAAACAGCGGTGATCACCATCAAACAGTGCCGAAGAAAGGCTTCTGGTCCTAAGTCGTCTGGTTACCAGCAGCATAGCCAGGGCTCTCTCCATTGGGGGGGGGGGGGGGGTGGATGTTACAGTTGGGGGGGTGCTCAGTTATTTTGCTTGATATTATTACTTTCTGCATTCGCGAAATGTTTAGTTGGGGGTGGGTGGGTGGGCGACTGGGGGCCGACGTTTTGTTTTCCTATTGGGAGGGGGGGGGGGGGGAGGCATGCACCCCCCATGCCCACCCGCCTTATCTACGCCACTGCTGGTTACTTTTTTCAAAGTACCACATGGATGATCACCTTTGGGGGATGCTTAAGAAAGATGCCCAGTCATCATACGCCGTCTGATTACTTGAAAAATTGCACAAAGTGGCACTCGACCAAAACAATTGCAGCTTATGTTAAAAGTGCAATATGCGCTTCATACAGTGGCGTAGTTATAAAGGCATGCATGGGGGACACGTTCCTCTTGCTCTCCCCGTTTAAAATCTTGAATACAAACAATTACATAGTTGGCTTCAGTCCCTGAAAATTTTGTTCACCCAGGTGTTGTCACCCCCCCCCCTCCCCCATGTTCAACCCAAGTTATGCCACTGTTTTCATGTTGCAGTGGTTTTGATGTGGACTCGGATACAATATATTGATCTCTGGATAGATGCTATCATGGATCCTCTTATCACAGGTAGCCTATCGCATAAGTTTTCAAGACCTTTTTGTGTAAAATGACACCATTTAAAGTAAAACAAAAAAAACAAACTATGTGCTGACATGCTTTTTGTGATGAACCCTTAATATTTCTAGAAGGGTAAAGGGTACAATTTTGGTTACCTTTAACATTTTTAGTCAATTGTATGATTTACCAAAAAAAATTATCTTGACTCAAATTCTGAAACCAGTTCATAAATATTTGTTCTTTTCCCCAGAAGTTTTTTTGTGTGAATAACAAATGTGAAAAGTAAATAAGAGGAAAAAACATTTAACCTTCACAAAGCCTACACGAATGGTGATGTTATCTGATTTTGTGATGAACCTTGAATTTTTGTGAGCTGTAACCTTGAGATGCCCAGTGATCTCCAGAAGTTCCTCAACAACAGGATTGAATGCTGCATGCTGCTTCATTGTTGATCCCATCATCTTTCCCACCTTCTAATATTCCCAACAAGTTGAGTGATTTACAGAGTGACTGTCCTTGACATTCAGAATTTGGTGAATTTGTTATCGCTGAAGCTTTTCACCATCATGTTTGTTGCAATAGATTCTATGACGTGTTTTATCATATTTCTAAACTCGGCTAAAATGAGCGGTGCAACCCCCCCCCCCCCCTCCACCACTATGGAAAGAACCAAACTCATACTCTTCAGGAACTTATTTTGAAAATTTCGATTGTGTTCCCAACAACTTTTGCCCTGTTTCTTTTTCTAGGGTTTAATAAAAAAGAAAACCACATGGTTTATGGCTACGCAACCCACTTATTGTTTCCCTTGAGAACTGAGTGCAAACTTTCTGCTGCTTGGGATGCTGTTGCATGCTCCTTTTTTTGGTTTATATTCCAAGCTCGCTGAGCAGCAACATCATCCAAAGAAGCTGGTGCTGGGGTTGAGGGACGTGTTCCTGCCTCTGAGGGAGTAGTCCAACCAGAACTTGACTGTGAACCAGTGCTGGAAGTTGAAGTTGAAGGAAACATACTGCCAGATATGATTTTTTCTACCTTTTCAATCATCTGGCTCATTTTACGAAGACTCTATTTCGTACAAGCAAAACTTCCCACCTCAGGAACCCCAACAAAATCTTTTACGCCTATGTTTGTCCCGATTTTTAAAGATATATTTATCCCCCGTTTCAATATGTCGTAGTGCAGAAGTTTTAAGTTGATGTGCCTCACATGTCCTATATATCAACTCCTAGATGGTGTTTGACATTTTCCTCGAATCCTCTGAATTTCTTGTTTTCTGCTTCAAGAGTTTCCATTTTCCCTTTCAATTCTTTAACCTCGAGTGAGGGTGCTTCATCACGCACTTCCTCTGCGTTTTTTCCACTTTCTTTTTAAGTTTTCTTTCACGTTTTCCCCAGATTTTACGTTTATGAATTGCACCAAACACGCTTGCTGTCCACGCGATGCGCAAAAGTTACTGATTTGTCTGCCCGAAAAAGCAATGTAAGTTTTACGCGATGTGCAAAGATCACATTCACGCGCGCTGATCTTGAAGCAAAAAACAAGGTTTGATATCGTCCTTACAAACACTAGATGGATAAAATGTACAACTTACTCCTGTTCTGCAAATACAAAAGTGGGTTCTTATTTCACTAGGCATTCTTAAGTAACTTTTCATAACTTTTCACTATAAACTTTGATATCCTTGGAGTTCGACTTCGAGCAATAATACTTCGCTACGTGCGTGCTGGAGACGCGTCCCCGAACCGCCAACGTTTAATTTAACTTGTTTATTTGTAAACAAGGCACCATGCTATTTACTGTCCCAAGGGATCCGACAGAGTGCGCTCTTTTAGTTTTGGCCATTTGCGTTCGCCATCTTTATTTTCGCACTGCGTTTTGTCGTCTTTGTCGCGTTGTTGTACCCCAAAATTTCCCACAAAAAATCAAAACCTTGCGCTCTATCTACGACATACCTGTTGGTTTTTATAATGTTGCAAGCTAGTTTGATATAAAGTCAAATAACTTCAAAGTGTATTTTGTTCTCTATAGGAACGGGGCCCGTAAGTACACATTCGCTGGCATATGAATTTGGGATGGGGAACAATGAACTTGCCCATCCAGATTGCGCTGAACACTACACTGTTAAAGCATTTTCTGTTATTTCACAACAAATCTTATGTCAATTGGCATTACAAGCGCTGTGTGTATGTACAGAGATGATCTATAGACTGTTCTGTACATTAAACAGAGAACGGTTCGTATTTTTACAATGAAATTGTACATTCACAGAGGCATTTTGTGTACTAACGAAATATTCTGTGCTATCACAGGTTATTTGTAGACTTTTCTGCGCATCTGCATATCGGTTTCTAATTTTACAAACTTTCTACATTGTAAATACTGTGCAATCCTACATACTCCTACATATGTGCATGTGCCCATATAGATCCTACTATTACATTCGGTCGAGCCATTATAAAGTCATGGTTCCCCATCAACCGTTTCGATATTTTTGAACATAAACGGGGATGTTATTATGACATTATTTAATAATGTTTGCATAAAAGTAATTTTTTACATGAATTGCTTGACAAATTACCTATTATGATCCAGAAAATTAGTTTTTGGACTAAAAAACAGCAATTTTACATGATTTTTGGGCAAACAAATTTCCTCAATTGTGATTGGTCAGCTGCCGCATAATGAGATTCATGTAGGATAACGGAAGATTTTATGTGAATGAACAAGTCAACAAAGGAGTATTGTACCTAGTATAATTACAGAACTTCTTTGTACATATTCAATTTACAATTGCGCACTTGTTGATATACAAGGAAAATGTTTGTAACAGAGTTTCTATGTGGTTATACAGAAGTAAACTCTGTAAATCGTTGTAACACAACGTAATTTTTAACAGTGTACTACTAATGTCTATTGTCTTATAGTAGGCTATGAGTAGACCCAGTAACTGGGGCCCAAGAACTCCTGTTTTTTTTCGAATTTTAACTTGGGTCTGTCGTACTACATAGTTCGGGCCCCAGTTACTGGGTCTGAGAGAACTTAATACAATATAACTGATTTACAACATTATTAATGTTAATTTATAGGCATGGTAGGGTTACGCCATTGGCATTGCTTTAAGGTTTGACATGATCCATCCGAAATGCATTTTTGGCTGTAGTAGGCGGCCTACTACTAGTAGGGATATAGTTACATGGATGGATTGGTGGTCTAGGCCTTTGCATTCCTGTTCAAACAAATATAGTACATTAGTAACTTTTGGTTTTACTGATCTATTCATCAGGAAACAGAGAAATTGAAATACGCACAGATGGCTCAAAGTTACTTAGCCAAGGCAGGAGCATTGCCATTTCGAGAGGCAGAGTGCACACAGTGGAATATCACCCCATCAGTGAGATTGTTGGTAAGTTAAATTGTTTGACTTCACATATCTAGAGGTAATGGCAGCTGAATGCAATTGTTTTTGGCATTGTCACACTGTGAGACCCGAAGACGTGAAAATCTTTTGTTGGAAAGAATAACGTAAAAAGTAAACAATAGGCTTTGTTTTTCACGTACTAAAAAGAATGTTAAAAATTCACTTTTCACGTACATGTATGTAAAAGTATCACATTTTTTGGGTTAATCAGTTGGTTAGGCTTATTTGTCACGTACGTGTGCCTATTGTTGGTGGATTAGCTGATGTGCTGTAAACAGTTTTTTGTTGAATTCGCTGTTTTACTTTTTCCCATTTTCCCCTTCCATCATGTCCACAGGGGCGGATCTAGGGGGGGGGGGTTGTTGTGGGGGTTGCAACCCCCTCTTGGACTGCTGAGCAAAGTTGTGATAAGCAATTTTTCAGCCCAATATGAGCAAATTCTTCTTTAAAAACCACAAATTATGCAGCTTCAAACGGTGCCCGAGATGCCTTACATGTAGATTGCAGGAGAAGCCCCCGGATTTCAAAATTTTCCTTTGGCACGTTCCACGTTGGGTAGGTGAATGGTACAACCCCTCCCCCCCCCTTTTTTTAAACATACATCCGCGACATTCCTTCTAAAACAGTGGGTAGGGTACTTGGGTTGTAAAATGTGCTCCAGCTTCTGGAGGGAGGCTAAACCCTACCCCAGCCTCAGATTGAAGCAAATCAGAACTTGGGAACAATCGCTTGTACTTTTGGTAATTTGTCAAATTTTTTAATGAAAAAGGAAGTCCCAAAAATCAACCCAGAGGGTCTCGGTTCAAAAGTTTAGGCCAATGTTTCAGCCACGATTGCAATATATTGAAACCTGTGGGTGCAGAGGGTTTCCATATCCTTTTTTCTGTTTCAATTTACAAATTTAGGCTGAGTGGCATGTGCAAACATGTTGCGTAGTGATCAAGTTTGGGACAAAAGTATATCATGATCGACTGTATCAAAGGCCTTGGAGAGGTCCTGGAATATACTAATTGTAGTAGATGAAGTATCCAAGTTATTACCGTAGTTATCTTATCAAGTAGTTGAATAATACCATGTGAAGTTGAATGTTTCTCTCTAAACCCATATTGATTGTCTTAGATTACGTTATTTTTATTTAAGAAATATATTGTACGTTTACAAATAATACGTTCCATAACTTTGGAGAACAAAGTGAGAACAAAAATCGGTATATAATTGTTAACAAGGGTAGCACTATACCACTCTTAAAGATAGGGGTGATCCTTGCAATCTTCATACATTCTGGCACTACACCCGTGGAAATTGAGAGATTTATAATGTATGTTAGGGGCTTGGAGATGGCCTGGATCACTCTCTTAATTAGTGAGCAATTAATTAGATCAACCCCTGCACTCTTCTTAGTTGGCAGATATCTCTTCTTTTGTGACGCAGGAGAACAATAGAATTGGGATTGGTATTAATAAGTATTCAGAAAAATTATGATCATTAGAGGAGATTTCATCACAGAGATTCTTACCAATATTTATAAAATAATTATTAAAATAATTAACGATATGTTGTGGGTAACAACACCTTCAGTTTCGGTTGTAGTTAGTTTCAATATTTCAAGAAAGGGATATCCGATTTATCTGCTACTTGTAAAAGAGTTACCAGATTCATAGTTCGACATGACAAATTTTAAGAGTTCATAGTGTGTTTACTATACAGGGTGGATACAAAAAGACGAAACCGAGATATTATTGCTAATTGTAACAGAAGTAGGGCACATGTGAATCAAAGGGAGATATCCTCTGTTAGGGTTGAATCTCCTCTTTAAAATGACACCCTGATCATGTCATTACATTCACGGTTGACTGAGCAGTGACCAATTTTATGAAAGGGTCTATTTAGGGAATTGCGCCACTTTTCAATTGTGGTTATTGTGGGGTCATTTGTCACAGAGTGAAAGGCTATGATTGCCAATCAAGCCAGGTGGGGAAAAAAGAGATTTCACCATGTAAACTTAATGACATTTATTCGCGCAGTGTTATTTACATAATTAAACATGACTCTCAACATGTCCTCCGTTTTCCCCGACACAAATCTGAGCACGGCGTCGCATGCCCATCACTGCCGAGCGAATCACAACAGATTGCCCAGGAGGTCGACTTCTCGGACAATCCGCTCCCTCAAGTTTGAATATCCTGTGGTGGCGTAACAAAGAACTTGTCTTTCAAATAACCCAAGAGAAAGAAATCGCACGGGGTTAGATCCGGGGATCTCGGGGGCCATTCCACGTTGTGGTTCAGAGCAATGATTCTTTCTCCAAACAGTTCCGCCAATCGCTCTCGTACGATGATGCGGCGATGAGCAGGTGCCCCGTCTTCGGCCCACCACAACCGTCGAAAAATGCCTCCTTGCTGTCTTTCGAAATGTTGCTCTAACTGGGGTACAATCAAGTCATTGATCATTTAAAGATAGCCTTCTCCATTCAAATTTCCTTCAACAAAGTGAGGACCAAGCTAGAATCCCATTCCCAGAAAGTCCAATCCACAGTGATAATTTCTCACGATTCAAACTTTTGTCAAAAGTGAAATCCGCCGGATGATGCAATGGTGCGTACTGGCGGACGTTCTGCGTGTTCACTGCTCCGTTCATGCAGAAGGCAGCATCATCTCCAATGATGAGATTTTCCACAAATCTGTTTGGACGGTCAAGTATCCATTGGCAAAACCTAAGACGCCTCGGAAGATCACCAGGAAGCAGTTGATGTCGTCTCACAATTCTGTAAGGGTACTACCGGACATCCAGCCTCACAATTCTGTTGAATGTGGCTGGGGGCAGTCCTAGACCATTTCGTCTTTGGCTGATGCGTTCTCCCTGTTGCAGGGCCTGCTGGACCGCATGGATGTTTTTGGGTGAGCGCCCAGTTCTTCGTCGCCCAGATCTTCCCTTGTTTAAGTTTAAGCTGGTTCCCTCACGCTGGTACTTGCGAACATTGTGCCAAATCGTTGCCTTAGCTGGAGGAGGACGTTCTGGAAAGTTTTCAGCAAAAGCATCTGCCACTTGCTGAAGGCTCCCCGTCTCCAACCACTTCGACACAACAAAAACTCGCTGTTCTTTTGTAAGCTGCATTCTCATGTACGCCTGAATGTGTTTTAAGAAACTGCAAGCTTCTCCTCACCCACTTGTTAATTTTAAGAAGGTTATGTAATAGTTAAGGCCAAAAGAAAGTGGCGCAATTCTCTAAATAGACCCTTTCATAAAATTGGTCACTGCTCAGTCAACCGTGAATGTAATGGCATGACCAGGGTGTCATTTTAAAGAGGAGATTCAACCCTAACAGAGGATATCTCCCTTTGATTCACATGTGCCCTACTTGTAGTTTTTAATGCTTAAAACGAAATAGAATTACTAACACGAATCATATGTACACGAAAACGTAACTGAATGACGGGATATCGGACTCTAGTTTGACTGAATTAGAAAACAAGCGTGAATCTGAATGTGTTTTAATGAAAATGAACAAAACTTTGCTAAATTCGCCAGGAAAACCTATAAAAGAAAATGCAATCAAATCGGTCCGAAGCAACACGTAAACATTTGACATGCCCTTTGCCCCCCCCCCCCCCCCCCCCTTGATCCGCCCTTGGACCAACTTCACACATCTAAACATACGTGCCTTTCTTTGAAGTTTCTTGATTTCGCCCATGGCTTCTTGACTTAGTGGCACATACCCAGCCTCTTTTGTTCCGCTGCAATGAACAAGATGAGACGCCCTTAACTCAGCGGGAATTACATTTGTTGAAGGCGTTACATATGCATGTACCGGGTTCTTTGTGTGATTGGAATTTTATACTCGTACTCAATAATGGATGAAGCTCGAGGCACAATTTTGTAATTTTTCACCACAGCTTCAAGTAATTTATTGCAAACTTATTTGGCAGATATCGAATTGGTTTGGGAATGCTGGCATCAAGAACATAGGGCTAACAGGCCCAACGAAACATATCAACCATACAATCACTGGACCCCCAGGTCCCGTACATGTACAGTTATGTCCCAAATTATTCATACCCTATGAAAAATCTGGTAGTTTGCTTTTCTCTCATAAACAAATCTGGATTATGGCGGAACTTGGGCTTTACTAAATAACTTTTAGTTGGCATGTACAAATCTACATATATTTTGGTTTCACATTATTAGCATAAAAGTAGAAATAATAAATTAATTATAATTCACAATACCCCGAATTTGGCATGGGTATGAATAATTTGGGGCATAACTGTACGTCAACCACCATTTGACATCCAGGCCAGCATTAATGAATGGGGCCAATCAGGCCTGAACCAAATGATTTAGTCAACATCTGTGGTGGACATCCCTGGTTGTACTATGGAAGATACAGCACATCCAACCCCCCTGAGGTACATAGAGGGAGTGGCTGCCCCGCCCCCTTACAAACATTTAAATCAAGTGTATTACAAGAAACATAATACATGTCAAATCATGCATTAGAAGTTGGCTGTCTTCGAATCCTGTTAAAGACGCCACTTTAAAAACAGCAAGAGAATGCAGGGTCGAGCTGGGGTGGTGGTGGAAAAAAATTAGGCAGCTTTCTGAAAAGCCTGTGGCAGAATGAGACACACATTGCATTTTCCCACCTAAACTAGCACTGGGTTCCAAAGTTGTGCCCTGATTGGTCCAAAGTTGTAAAACATTATTGCTTCATTCCTTCATTCCTTCACCATTCCTTCACCTGGTTGAAACTCATGGTTGTGATTGGTCCATTGCAACAGAGGGCACAATATTTTAGTGTTGTAAACACTTACAACTTAAATTATGAACTGTATAAAGACAATATGAGTGGCCACACAGGGCAGTAAATTGTAAAATAAACCAATTTAAACCATGAGTAGACCCAAACCTGTGTTTCCCTGAGTATAAAGGATTTGGTAAAAATGCATTGTGACAAAATCTATAATACTGGACCTGATAATTTCAGTGACTTTATCGGAACTAGAGTCATCTTTTGCTAACAGAACGACTTAAATTCAATTCCGCATCATTTTGTACCTCATTCAACACACCACAAGGGAAACTGCCTATGTAATTATGATACATTTTCAAAATTAACAAAGAAATCTGTTTCGAGTGGGATTTGAACTTGCTACCGCCAGGTTACCTACCGCACGTACACCAACTGAGTTATCTTGCCCTATGCGCTATGCTGGCGGTCTCCTCAAGGACGCTACTCAAAAGTCATAAACTCACACCACGGTATAGCCAGGGGTCGCGATACAACCTGATATTTTGTATCTCGTTAAAATCTTAAATTTCATATCTGATTCAGCAGATTGCAAAATTATCTCGAAGTGTGACGTGGGGACTGGTTAGAGACAATCATCGGGCAAAATGTGAAAAGGAGGGGGAACTTTTACACTTACAATGTAAGCAATCAGAGTGAAGTTAGCGAGCAAAGAGATGACAGCCACAATCAAATAAGCCAACCAAGCCAAGCCACACGAAGTTTCAATGTCCGTTGGTTTAACCCATGTCGTCTTGGTCGTGACAGCTGTAGTTGGCATATCTGATGTGAAATCTGCAGGGAACATTGAAGACAATGTAAAAACAACCCCATAATTCGACAGAATTTTATGATTTGAAAAGAATAAAATTAGATTAGATCAATGGTTGGTTGCTTGGTTGCGCTTATGAACAATAGCTACACTATAAAAACTGTTTAGCAATTAAATACAATCTTGCTATCAGTTTGTAAACATGTTTAGAAGCTAAACATTACGTGTTCAATTCCTAAACACCAGTGTTCAATGGCTAAACACTATCCGTCAAAACACTAAACAAACGTGTTTACAAACTGATAGCAAGTCAGCAAGAAAGTGTTTAGAAAAGTGTTTACTTGCTACAGTGTACCCAGTTTAACTGTTTGTTTGTAGGTTGAAAAAAACGTCTTCAAATCAGTCGGTCAGTCTGTGTGTCGATCAGTATAGGAAGGTGTGTTTTTCTGATTATATTCGTCGGTTGGTTTGTCTTGTAATTATCAAATCCAACCCCAAAGATGTAATGTCTGTACTCTTTTCGAGTTTCGACTTACTAAGTTTGTTTCTTTTACATTAATATCTGGAGGATTACGTAACGTTACATTTATATATCTGCACGATAAATAATCTTTTCCTCTCCACTACCCAGGTCATGGGCAATATTATACAAATAATGAATGTTTATGAGTGCGATGGTAAGAATAATTTCATGAGGTGACAGATGGAATATTCCATTCCACGAGGCGAAGCCGAGTGGAATGGGACATTCCATCTGTCACAGAATGAAATTATTCTTACCATTGCACGAATGTGAAACGTTCATTATTTGTTTTATACAACGCCTGAATAAATCCGACAGATTGCATGCATGGATTTCTTGGTGTACACCGTGCCGTTTACCTTCTCAGTCCCGCATAAAACCGCGACAAAAAATTGTCGAGATCCGAATCAGTTAAAGCTTCAATTGTTGTTCCTGCGTGTCTTGCAAAATCATCTAATCGTTTCACTGCATATTTGATTTGTCTCTTTTTGGAGCGTCAGCATCGCCTACGAGTTCCAATATTCCGTCGGCTGTTAGGAGAACAAACCGCGGCAGTTCGGGAAACTCGGCCGCCATGTTGTGTGAATGACAGCCCTGTTGTAGCGCCACCAATAGTGACCGTGAAATTAGGGAAGTTCTTTTGGTTCTATCAATGCGCGCGCACCGTTTGATAGAACCATGTGATAGAACGTTTTTGGCGGTGCGGCTTCGCGTCGTGTGATGGGTCAAATAATTCAATGCACGTGATCGACGATCCACCAATCGGATGGCGGGGATTTATTTAGGTGTTGTATAAACAATCATATCATTGCCTAACAACTACGGTTTTGCTTACATGGTGTATCGTCGATATCAAAGGCTCTTTGAACTTCCACCGTCAGGTGACTCCAATTCTGATCTCCCAGCGCGTCCCCGTAGGCCTCACATCTGTACTTTGTTTCGTAGATATTGCAGGATGAGATTGGGATCGAGGCTGAGGTCTCAAAGGTATCATCTATGATGACTGAACATATTAAAAGAAAGAAATAAAAGCTAGTATATCCTACAGTCGTTTCCAAATTAACCTCATGGAATTTTGCGCAGTAATTTTTGTTTGTGTCACATTCTGCACATTCGAATGATAAGTATATTGTGACGGGACAATATTTCTCACTCTAAATTGACTTTATTCTACCGCGAGAGGTCAATTGCCTATCAGGTACAAACTACCTATTTACAACAGATGCATGCATTTAATTCGGCAGTAAAAACAGTGTAAGCCCAGTTTTGATTTACATCAGGACTTTAGATAGGCTTTTAAGAATAACTTCAGGGCTTTTTATTATTCAGGAGATCCAGCCTTGTGGTGGTAGGCGTGGCCAAGGAGGCCTTCCAAATCCACCTCCTACGCGACTTAATTGAAATAATATAATAAGAGATAGCATAACATTCATGAGAACCTGCGCGTGTGTAAACAAAATATCACCAGGAATTGACTTTTCCTAGAGGTCTCTGGAGCTTAGACATAACAAGTATAAAGAAGTGTAAACATGCACAAGCAATCCACACATATTGAGCGTAAATTAATAAATTTTGTGTAAAATACACGATTCTTAAAAAGAAAAAATACCATTTAAATACTAACGACGACAGTTAGAAGGGAAAATGTCAAATAATATCTTGATAAAACTTGTCATTATTATGGATAATAGGTGCTTTTTCAAGTTGTCGTATATAGGCTACATCGATTTCAGTGATTGTACAGTAGTTTGTTGCTCTTCCTACGCTTATTCATGATGGAAAATGTTCTTACCTACCATAATTTGTAGTGTTTTGTTGCATCACTGCAGACTGTACCGTGAACCTATCACTGATGAGTTCTGTGTCGCCATTGCTGTACACAAGGAGCCACCGGACAGTTACGGCAGGCTTGACATTCCGTACCACACATGTCAACCATGGTTTCAGGGTGTCGGATGGTATCAGTGCTACACACGCAGACTCTGACGTGCAGTAGTTGCACTGGGGTACGATGGGAAACGGCTCTTTGGGGGAAACTACAATACGATAGTGACAAAACTCGAGATGAAATTACACGCAGGGAATTGCAGTCAGCAGGCCTACTGTTATCTTCAACCAATCGCAAAAAAACAAATAACCCCTCCCCTCCCCCAAAAAACACAAGTGTGCAACTCTAGGATTTAGAAAACAATTGACGATCCTACATCAATAATACGTTCAATTTTTTGTAAACTTTTTTTCATCAGTAACTTTCCAGTGATGATTTTGCACGCGCGTCTTATTTCAAACCAAATCGGGCAATATTGTAGGTTAACAAATTTTTGAGTTTTATTGAAAAAACACATTACGCGAATTATTTTTAATGCGAAAAGAAAAATTGGCAGTTAAAACGTGTACAAAAATACCTTTCCGTCTAGCAATTTTAACACAATATAGACCCACGTGACCGGATAGCGTGTAATGTAAACAAACCCACCGCGTGTGGACCGCCTTGGAGTGATCATTGTACATGTATCGTATGAAGCCGATTCAACCACGAAGCACGCTAGACTGGTTTACTTGTTTAAGCACACCACCAGCATCCTTACACTGTACCATTATGATGAACACAAGTGAAAATATCTTTACAGTGTTATGATTCAAACAACAGTTCTTGAAATTGTTTATACTTACAGATAGCAAAACTTCAGCTGTTAATGCAATTTATAAAATGAAATATAAGTTGACGATTTAATATAAGGTGAAAATGGATCTTTGGCTGAAAACTGAACCCACCGATGATCCAGCGAAGAACCTCAGGACCTACGCAAGGTCAAATAACTACACTGGCGATATTATTTTAGGAATTTATGTATCCTGGAAATTGTTGTTGCCTAACAAACATGCAGTGTTTTGGGAGCAAGACAAATTTGGATGCGGCGATTTAAAACCACCACCAGCAACAAATAAGTCATCTATTTCAGCCGACAGTATTTACGATTCCAATAGATGTATAGCTCACACTCAAAGGGGTGTGAGCTAAATCGGGAAGTAAAGAGAAAGAAAACAGAGAGATAGAGGACATTTATTAGCAAATTTGAATTTCCTCCTGTTTTTATTATATGTTGTGTCGTAGAAAAAATAAAGTGAATGTTGCTGGACCTTTCAAAATACACAAGCCCGATAAAAAACCCAAAACTAAAAAGCACACACACAAAAACCAAAACAAAAGAAAAAAAACTCTGAATAAAAAAAAATGGTCCGTTTCACGCACAAAAGTTAACTAACATTTGCTACTTGAGATGATTCACGCTGCAGTATACCTCCTGCGTATGAAATGAGATAATTGTTGAGAGTACACTCACCTTTGACAGTCACTGTCACCTGACCCTCCTCCACCATCCTGGATTTTGGCTTAACTGTAAACAGGTACATGCCTTCGTTTGAGTCGGTTGCGTTCTCAATGATCAGCGAGAAGTTGCTGTTGATATCATACACGCCCTCTTGGATGCCGTTTTGGGGTGCGACGTTTCCCCTAAAGAATGAGATCAGGAGGGACCCTCTGTCTGCCTGGCGAAAGTACCAGTACACGGCGTCTGTCTCCTCCAGCGTGACTTGTCTTGATGTGATGGGAGGACACGGCACGATCCCACGGCGGCCTCGTTCCAGGAATATGGTCCTGGCCTCGATACCGTTTGCTGGCACGCAGGACACAAGACCTTTAGAAAGACACATGGATGAAATAAATTTTCCGCTGTCGATAAAATTAACAGTATACATGTAGATCATTTTCACCCATAATCTGCTAATTTGTAAACAGAAGAAATATGATCCCATTAAGAAAATTTATGACAAATGACAACACCAAGAAATCTGGCTGAAAAGACCCTGGGGATTGAAATGCCATCCATCATAAGAAGAGGAAGATTAATAGATTGATGATGGATGGGCATTCTGAATAGATGAATTTGGTTTTGACATGATTTAGGGAGAGCTTGTTTGCCCGAAACCACGAAGAAGAAGAAGACTTGCTATTAAAGTTCAGCGTTTAGCGTTTCAATTAGAGATTAAATTGGGGCCAGAATAGAAAATGGTCGAGTCATCCGCAAACTGAGTGAAGGGTAAAATTGGAGTATTGAAGGCCGTTAATATAAATCTGAAAGGGGAGTCAGCCAAGGATTGAACCCTGAGGGACATGATGGATATTAAGTCTTAGTCCTTGATACCACTGACGTCATGTTGTGGCTTGGAAAGAAAAGAATGATTGTTAGTATCATGGAGGTAGTATCAAAGGCTTTAGAAAGATCAATAACAACGCCCATAACATATAGTCAGTAATATACGTTTCGTTGCCAGTTTCAAACAAAAATCGTTCATTTTAACCCAGCTCATTCAGTTTCATTTGAAAATGTATATCTAAGCTAATTATAAGCAGGCCCGTCGCTGAGGGGGGGGGGGGGGGGGGGGGGGGGGGGTACAACCAATTGGCACCCTATTGGCAAAAACCAAAAGCATCAAAATTATTGCCATTTTTGTAATGTGGCCCCCTAGCTGGCATGAGTAATTTTACAGTAGAAAATGTAGGTTTTCTCCTCTTATCAAGCATCTTTTCTTGCACGTCCGTATTCCTATAAAATCTGAGTTATCTCAATGTAATTCATATCTGACGTCTTTAATCCCTAGATGCACACCTCTCTTTCTTAACTAAGTCTTCAGACAGATAAGATGACGAGCAGAGTGGAGGTGTGATCGTCTGATGGGATCGGCCCAAGAAAACAAATAACCCAAGAGAAGTGTTCCCGATGGTACAACCATTGCCAAACATACATGCCCCGATGTCTTGCACATGAAGAGATCGATGGGTGAATCAGAACGAAAAAGAACAGTAAACAAAGTTAAAAAGTTAAAGGATTCATAAATATGTCAACATACAGATGCCCCTATTTTTCGGGGTCAAACTTTAAAACAAAGATAAACAGTTAGCCCTTTTCATTTCATTAGTTCGTTACATCATCCATCCATCCCTCATATCAGTCTAGATGTTACATTATAATTGTTACAACATTTTCCATTACACATTTTACAAAAAAAAATAAAACAAAAAAACACAGAAGACAATAGGAAAATAATATCAATAAAAAAATCGAATTAATTTGAATGACCATTTGATGAAAATGATTGCTTATAAACGAATAAGAAAAGAAACGCATGGTCATACGTCATGTACACCGACGTTCGCTAGTTTGAATACTTCAACCGTCAAAGGATGTCACAAAACTCAATGTAAGAATGCAACAAATGAAGTCTATACCAAAACGAAATATAATGCCCATAAACGAAAACGAACATTAGGAACAAAATCTTGAGTGCTTAAAAATTGAAATTGAGTGCCCAAACACCGAAAAAGAAACCTTAATTTTATCAGATGTATAAAAACCGTGCGAATGACCAATAACGAAAAGGATAAACTGTATACTGTTAGCTATGCTACGCGTTTGCCTAAGGTTCAGCAATAGATGGCCGGAGAGGCAATACATACACGTAGCTGTCAACAACAGTGCAGCAATGTGCTCTGGTCTGTGTTCTGATGAAGAAAAGATTGGATAGATACTTGTCAAGAAAAATAGCTTCCATATTATTCCAACAACCTATATATAACGCCTGAATAAATCCCCGCCATCTGATTGGTGGATCGTCAATCACGCGCATTGAATTATTCGTACCAACGCACGGCACCGCAAAAATATAAGTTCTATTCAACGGTACGCGTTGAATAGAACTTCCATAATTCCACGGTCACACTGTTGGTGGCGCTACAGCACGGCTGTCATTCACACAAAATGGCGGACGATGTTCGCGAATCAGCGTTTGTTCTCCTAACAGACGATGAAATAATAGGAACTCGTAGGTGATGCTGACGCTGCTAACACAAAGGAAACAAATTAAATACGCAGTCAAACGATTAGATTAATTTGCAAGACACGCAGGAATAACAATTGAGCTTTAACTGATTCGGAACTGGACAACTTTTTGCCGCGGTTTTATGCGGGACTGAGAAGGGAAAACGGCACATTGTACAAAAAGAAATCCATGCATGCAATCCGACGAGGATTTATTCATGCGTTGTATAAAACAAATAATGAATGTTTCACATTCGTGCAATGGTAAGAATAATTTCATTCAGTGACAGATGGAATGTCCCATTCCACTCAGCTTCGCCTCGTGGAATGAAATTATTCTTACCATTGCATGCACTCATAAACATGCATTCATTTGCATACTATACACTTTCCGCCATATTTTGAACCTTGCTGTGATCGTTTGAACAGTTTAAATTTATGCTTTCTTGGTAATTTAGCAGTAGCCAGAACAACGCTGTTACATGTGAAAATCTTAACTTACACAAAATATTTAAGCCAAGAAATATACCAAACAATTTGTTTTTTCGTTTGCCGTTTTTTTCTATATCGGTATTTATCGGTTTATTCTAAGCTTCAGCTTCTTTAATTAAATCGTTTTCAGAGTCCAATTCCACTGGTATAATATAGGACAGGTTTTCCCTGTCAATGTCGGCAAATAAGCAGCCAATATCACTTTGCATATTAAAGTAATTTTTCCTCTCCAGTTCCTAATTTGTTTCGAGTTAAAAATGTCAAGCAGTCGATTTCGATTTCAGGCATGCGAATTTATTTAGCATTATATTCAAGTTACCATACACGACGTTCTTTTTAGTAATTCACATTTTGTCATCCAATTTAGCAGAGTTAGTTCGATTGGAGATTTTCACTGAAATGTGTTTTTCATTTTCGTAAACATTCAATCAATCAATTTCACAAAATGAGAATTCAAAAAAGAACGAGAAAAAAATTCAAACAAATAGATGAATTTGTAAAAAAAATCTCTACTTTAGTTAAATTTTTCTTTCTTTGTGCGTTACTCGCATATCGGTCTTTTTGTCATACTTTGTTTTGTCTTTCTCTGATTATATATATTTTTGTGTGCTTTTCTGACCTGCTCCTATTTTGTTAGGTGTTTTGAAATGTTTGTTTTATTGGACTTTCATTAACCTGTCTTATTATTTTAGTGTGTCTTTATGATTTGTATCATGGTTTCTCCCTTAATCATCAATCTGTTGGCGTGCCTGGCCTGGCATCTGGGCATATATGTTTGGTGTCAAGGATGCCTTACAGATGGTTTTGTCATGCCATCCATCTTTAAACGGGTTTCTCCTCCTCTTGGCAAATTTTCTCGCCTTCAAGACCTCAAATAGGTTGCGGCAATTGATCTAGCTCATTGTAGACCTGTTGATGTCTAGATTATCTGCAAGCTCAATGTAGTCTAGGTCATTCCCCTAGAAGGCCTCAATCAACTGTTCGTGATCCACATTGGACACTCCTGCGTGGCGATCACGAACTGCCATTTCTTTACGTAAAATTGTATGCGTTTATATACACTGACATGTAGTTCTATTGAACAATAATCGTCTTCAAAGTACATTGGGAAAGTGACTCCCGTACAATTAGTGTACGGTACCTTAAATTGTATAGGAAACTAATGAATTTGAATGACGAAATGCATGCCGAGAAAAGTTCCTGCAAATTTGACTGCTGTTCGAGTGAATTGTTAAATTCAATGTTTTTTGTTTGTTTGTTGGGGTGTTTGTTTGTTTGTTTGTTGGGGTGTTGGGGTGTTTGTTGGGGTGTTTGTTTGTTTGTTTGTTTGTTTGTTTGTTTAAATCACATGACGCAATTGTACAATTGCCTGCTCATAAAACAAAATTGAATGATGTTTTTGAGTAGCATTCAATTTCGCGCGAAACCGAATCGACGCGGTAATTATATTGGTTGCCGAAATTGACCGAGAAAACCTCTTCATCGGTTTTAAAAACACTATCTCTTTAGCGTTGTGTTTTTTCCTTGCTCACTTCATCATTAACATCTTTGTCTGTTGTCGTAAGTTTCCTAATAACAGAAACGTGCTGATAGGCTTTAGCTTCTTGTAATCACATCTCTTAATTGTTTCCACTTTTTTGTTAACAAATGTAGCCTAAATATCACGTAATAGAAACGTTTGTATTTTTTAGACACCTTTTTGTCATGCACTCACACAATCGATGGTTAAACTTCATTGCAATGCAGTATGCACGAACCGGTTAAAATGCGGAAGAAGCTTGGCGAATTGTTTTATCGATTTTCCTTCAATAAATGAGTTTAATGCACAGCGATATAAACCATTAACCCCTGTTGTTGTCAGCTCAAAAGTTTCCTAACTTATTAGCTACCAACCTGACACAGAAATTGGAACTTATATTTCTTTCACACATCTTATGTTTACCTTTTATTTATAGTCTGTTACTTAATTTGTTGCCTTACCCTTTCTGAAAGCATTTTCTTTGGATGTAACTTGCTTCATTTTACTGGTTGTCATGACAACGTTTATCTCGTTCACGAAAACTATATCAGAAAGAAACAAGACAATTTGCAAACAATAACTTTTAAAAAAAATATAGGGGGAGTTAGTGGTGTTGGTGTGTGTGTTTTCCCGTACCACAAATTCGCTTGAGTCTTTTGGTGTACCATAAGGTGAGATATAAGGGTCAGCAGATGAGGGCAGGTTGGGCTGAAACTTTTTGTTTTGTTTGTTTACACAGTCCACAAAGCTGTTTAATTCTATGTGAGGCAGTTTTATAAAGGACTACCGGTACCAGCCCTCAACCTGCCCCACCGCAGATTATTGAACCATCGGTCGATTTACTTTACATCTGCACTCTGCAAGGAAAACAGCCCGACTGCCCCAAAAATGTTACTACCTACATAGCGAAAAAAACACACACGAGAATGTGAAGTACCATGCATGGCGAATGCAATGCGCACGTTTTACGTACTGTATTCTGAACATGCGTGCATAGAATTATCTATATCGGGTTTATCAGCTTGTTATCAATTATGGCTTGCTTGGGTTCGATCAGCCCATCAGAACTTAGACTTGAAGACAAGTCGTTAGACAGTTGTGTTTTGTCCACAGGAGCCGTCATTACCAGCGCGGCACGTTATGTTAATACGCCCGCCGTTCGTGAAGTTCCGACATGTCTAACGATTTGACTAAAATGTCTCCGGACGAATATTCATAATATGTATATACCTAGCGCAATGTGTGCATCATGTTCCAATAGAGCAGCCAATGGTAGTCTTTCTGATATAATAAGAAGTACTTGGTTAGATGGAGGCGTACGTATATTGTACTGCATGCAAGGTATATCGTGTACGTCCAAAAGGGGATTTAGAATGATACAACATTGTAGGGAACGGCATTCTGCCTCTTTTTTGACTGATTTTCATCTTTTCTACCCAAAAATCCGTCTTTAATTTGAATTAGTTAGGCTTACACAGTTTCTGCACTGTTTCATTTGGGTCGGGGCGGCTTTATGTTGGAGGTCAGGGGTTGATATTTCAATTTGTTTAACCAAAAAAAGAGAGTTTTTAGGACATTTAGAATGGTACAAAATCGTTCGGAAACGACATTCCGCCACTCTAAGACTGATTTTCAGGTGTGTTTTTTTTCCATTCGGGGCGCCTTTATGTTGGAGGTCAGGGGTTGATCTTTAAATTTGTTTTGTAAATTGAATTTTCGGACATTTAGATTGGACAAATTAAAATCGTTGGGAAACAGTTTTCCGCCACTATAAGACTGATTTTGAAGTTTTGTTATTTCAAAATCGGAATTGATTCTATAATTTTAATTATGTTGGCTGTTTTTGCACCAATTCAGTAGATGCGCGTTTAGGTTTGACGTCAAGATTTGTTTTTATACTGTGGGGGATAATATTTTAAACATTCCCAGCAATTTACAAAAGGTACAAAATCGTTGGGAAAAAGGCACTTCGTCCATTGTAAGTGGTCGTGCACAAGAGTATTCTGGCTAATATGAACAGCGCCCCATTCGCCCTATATGCATAACGGTACATAAACCTGAATTTGTTTGATTATATTTAACTATTTTCTGTAATAGATTTGTTGCTTTTCTAAAATATTAATTTGACACCATCGACCGAAAGTACCAGCATTTTGTCAGTTAGCTAATTGAAAGAGAGATAGACGACTGATTTTGAATATTTACATTTATATTTTCTAATTATGTTGTCTATCGGCCACCGTATTGGCAATACAGGCAATACACGCTTGCCGTGAAAATAGCCAGCCATGAAAATTCGGCTAGCCTAAATTCAGGTCAAAAATGTAGGGCCAGGAATCAGGATCCACCTAGTCTTGTGGCAAGACGTTGTTAATGTATACGCGACAACTGTCCGCCATTAAGTAATAACTGCGGCAATAGACCAGTTTCTTATAAATTCAAATTTATGCACGCATGCGCATAAATGGACCCTGCAGGCAAAAAGCGAAATCGGCCCATTGAAAATGTACTGGGGTCCAAACAGTTTTGTCATTTTCTCTCAATTTCTCAAAGATTTGTCCCATTTGGCTTTGGAAAAGTCCCTCAAATCGTATAATAGGTATTACTTTCTGGTCTAAATGTTTGTTTGGGTTCAAAATAAATACTTTTAAAAATGTGTTCGTCCCGTGCGCACAAGGCCAACACACCGTGTGCTTCGGGGTACCATCCACGTTGCACTTTTTGCCGCTGACTATCGCAGCGTGATTTTCGCGTGGGGCGGCCCAGGCTAAACGCCTTAATCTCCGGTCAACCTGATTGTCTGTGCACGGTGAAATAATTTTGTCCGGCGTGGATGGCTGAAGCACATCGTATACTGCGCGTGTGAAACTGTAATCCTCTCGTGAAATGTCATTCTAGTATTACGGTATTTTCACTATTTTGGTGGCGAAAAACATCCAGAACAACCATGGTTTTAAGCTGTAGCGTGTATGGATGCGAGACAAAATAAATTTAAAAAACTAAATAAACAATGAAAAACTATTTTTATAAAGGAAATACAATAAAATAACACATTCAGATTTCTAAAAGAAAACACACAAGAAATTCCATTAATGTGGCCATTCGAAAATTGTAAACAGACATGGTTCTACAAAGGGGCTTAACCCCCCCCCCCCCCCAAAAAAAAAGGACAAAAGAAACAATAGAAATTTACAACAAAAAGTTAAAGGTTTCCAAAACTTAAAGAATGTTATCTTCCCAGGAATAATGCCCTCAAAATTGTTTGGTGTACATGTAAAACCGCCCCTTATGTTGCAGAACTAGTTGGGGACCATTTTCAAATTTGTTTTGGATTAAAAGAATATTTAATTCAGGCCAATGATATAGGCCTATATTTTAAACAAATAATTATGAAAAGTCAACAGAAATTAATGGTGTGTCAAAGTCAATCGTACAAAAGCTATAGCATATTTTGAGGTCCAAATTATTGTTTGATGAAGGGCTTATTTGCTTGAACACTCTGAAGAAAACATGTCAAATGTAGGCCTAATGGTGGTTTAAGAATTGCAATTCCTTAATGACTGTATTACACTCCTTTCGTTAAAACAAACTGAACCTTATGAAGTGATACTCAGCATTAATTAGAGAATGTATATTTTTCTTTTCAGCACAAAAATAGTGAAAATATCGTAATACTAGAATGACATTCACGAGAGGATTACAGTTGCACACATCAGTACAGTATACGATGTGCTTCAGCCATCCACGCCGGACAAAATTATTTCACCGTGCACAGACGGTCAGGTTGGCCGGAGATTGTACGTTAAGCCCGGGCAGACCCACGCGAAAATCACGCTGCAATAGTCCGCGGCAAAAAAGTGCAACGTGGATGATACCCTGAAGCACACGGTTAAATGTTGGCACTCGTGTGGAAAGGAGCCCTGCTTAATTCCTTTGGCCTCGTGCGCACGGGACGAAAAAAAATTGAAAAGTTTTTTATTCTGTACCCCCCAAAAAACACTTAGACCAGAAAGTAATACCTATGACGATTTCAGGTACTTTTCCAAAGAAATTGAGAGAAAATGACAAAACTTCTTGGACCCCTGTACATTTTCAATGGGCCGATTTCGCTTTTTGCCAGCAGGGCCCATTTATGCGCATGCGTGCATACATTTGAATTTATTAGGAAACCGGTCTATTAAGTTGTAAATGATGACCATTTTCTCTTCACGCACGCCCACGTACGAAAAAGAGCTGTCATGAAGTTGCACAATAGTCTGGTAGCCAGCGAGTTAATAAGTTAAGCTGGCGGGGGGAGCTGCAGGCCGCCGACCATGCGCCGACCATGCACCGACCGGCCGGCCGGCCAGCGGTTGCGTGTGACATCGTTCACCGCTCGCTGCGATTGGCAAGGTGCCGGGGGACAGGGCGCTGCCTGTGCATTGCAACTGCAAAAGTACAAAAGTACAACAGTAACGTCATGGAACCAAGACTAGTTCCGTCCCCGCAACTGAAGCGGTATGCGCTATTATATACACTGGATCGCAGACGAATAAAACCGTCCAATTACCGACTTGATTTCAAGTCTAATCAGAGAACTGAACGCTGGCAACGGATCTTTTTATACAGCTGCGTGTATAAATTGGCGCGATGCCAATAACGTCAGACCTGGTTTGTGTCTGGCCATAAAGTTGAATATTTCCCGAGCATAATGGGCCGATTCTGTGCCTGAAATGTAAGAGTGGATTTCACAAATTCGTACTTTTCGTCCCTGTTGACCATTACAGTGTTTTTTGTTGTACATGATCGACCGCGAACATACGCGAACTATAATACAGTCTACTAATGTATGCACCGCACCCATGTTTCAGTGCACTGTAAAGACTGGTTCCCTGTCCCTACATTATTGTCGTTCTGACTTGAAAATTAGGGATGCTTAGTGTATTAGTCCAGTAAGAATTGACATGAAAAATGCCCAATCCTGACATTTTTGTTAACAACCGAATTTCTAATTAGAAACCTTTACATGGTTGCCCTGAACAAACACACAAAATTCAACTAATTTTTTCCTTGGGGAAATGCGATTTTTAAGCTCTTAAAAATGCTGATATGCGAATGTGCTATTACCCAATTACTGATGCCGAAATTGGAACAATATGATTAGCCTATACAGGCTCATCTTAAGTTGGTCAGAATCCAATGGCAATAAAGTATGTGTATGTCACGTAAAACCGATGTAGCTAAGTAGGCCGTCAGCTGAAAATCCTAAGAGGCCCAGAAAATGACTTTCGTCTTAAATTTTTTTAGGCAACTTGCAAACAGCTGATTTAAGGTGATTCGAGGGTGCTGAATCCGAATCTGGATGTCCCCCAGTTCCACACTTGTACGTTTTCGCTGTGAACGCTCTTAAAGATGATTACATCAATTCGCCGACATACTTCACAATATACATGTAGGGCCTACATTCATTTTCATTTCAAGTTGTATATTGACTCTACCGGATAATTTAAGTGACGTAAAAATGTTTGATAGCATCCAAGTTTAATGCAGCTACAATTTAATAGAAAGGGAATTTTTTTATTGTATATCTTTGTATTCAGTCATTTTGTATTGTTTAACTAGTTTCCAGAGAATTAAATGGGCATTACTCAGAGTATGCATTTATAGTCCAGTAAGAATTGACGAGGGACCTGACATTTTGGTTAACATGCACATTTTAGTGGTAATGTATTTATTGGGACTCTTATAGCTACCTCCCATAAAAGTTCAACCAAAATCAACCTTGGGAAAATGTTAATTAAATAAAAAAACAAAAGGAATACACAATTTATATTGAAAGACACGTATTTCCGACACCTAAACTAAATCATACCCTTTGAAAGATTGGAAAATGGCAAATGCGAAATTTTAATAAGATTATGACACAAAATATCTTGAGAAAAGAGTATTTTAAGGACGTCGTCGCCGTCATTGCCATTGCATAATCATCATCATTATCAAAGTACCAAACGGCTTCTGCCCTTTAAACTCTTCAAGATTTTCGGGAAGAGATGACCTTAATAGATATTAAAAACTTTAATTCAATTACCGTTTTAGAGTGATGTAATGGGTGCGGGGAATTGTGTCACGCCCCCCCCCCCTATGCCTTTCCCCTCCACCACTTGTGCTCCCCAATTCTTGTGCTCCCCATCCCATTAGGGGCCGTCCATAAAGTACGTACGCACGAAATGCCGACTTTGTTGACCCCCCCCTCCCCCCTGTACGCATGGCATACGCAATGGCTCCAACCCCCCCCCCCCCCCCCCCCCTGTACGCATACGCATTCCATATCTCTTTTTGACTTCTCAGACTACCCTAGGCCTATTCTAGCACCATTAAACGTCACAGTACACCTGCTGAAGTAGTATGATTCGCATGTCGCATCCAAAGTCTGAAATAAATCACAAAATGTTGACAGAAACAAAAATGCAAACATTTTTGTTAACGGACCTGGAAATGATTTAACAGTGATATATTTTGAACCAAAACAGCAGTCAATGATGACATGGACCAAAAAAGTGGAAAAAATACCTTGATTCACTATTGTTTGCATAGTTTGCTCTTGGCGTTTCATGAGTGGTTTATTGAGATAGTGAATAACGCTTTTCACAAAAATATGTGTTTGAACAAGAGGCAGTTGATATACAAGACGTAGGGCCTATATCATTCTATTTTTGTTTACCTCCAGTACAAGAGCGATTTTGGACAGCGCGCGGGTGAAATTGATACAAGTACACGCATACGTTTCCGGTGTACGCTGCCGGTTTACCTTAAAGCAGTCTTTTTGTTACGGTCTAAAAATAGGCCGGAGTGTACGCAATGTCAACAACCCCCCTCCCCCCTTCGTGCGTACGTACTTTATGGACGGCCCTTAGAACTTTGGGAGAGAACTGGCGAAATGCACTAGCAGCAAACAATCGGGGTAAAACTTTATGGAATTAGCCGTATTGAGGTTAATTTGGTAATTTTGTTTACAGAAATGTAAACTTTAAAAAAAAACATAAAACCCTAAAATCAGACATCAACTAAGGATAAATTGTGTTGCCAAGTTATTTTATCTTGCTGCAAAATGATATCAATCCGGATAAAAAAATCAGTTTGGTTAAAATATGGCAATAACTGAGTCTGTGATCAATTTAAAAAAAAGTAACAACTTTGCTACATCGGTTTTTACGTGACATGCTTTATTGCCCATATTAGATTGGATTCTGACCGACTTATGAGCCTGTATTGACTAATCATTGTTCCAATTTGGGCATTAGTATTCGCATGTAGAAATCGGTATTTTTAAGAGCTTAAAAAATCACATTTCCCCAAGTAACAAATTAGTTGATTTGTTTGTGTCTTCAGGGCAACCATATAAGGGTTTCTAAGTAATAATTCGGTTGTTAACCAAAATGTCAGGGTTGGGCACTTTTCATGTCAATTCTTACTGGACTATTAACCTGAAATATGAAAAAACCTATGGCTAATGGAAATGATGGGAATCAATAGTTTTAGGAAAAGAACAGAGGGCACGCTTGATAATCAATTGAATTTAAGGGGCATTACTCACAGTATGCATTACCTGAAATATGAAAAAAATGTTTACATCCTCGTATGCAAAAAAGAATGATTCGCTACGTGTGGCGTATGTATGCACAGGTCGCACCGTGTTGACCTGGAAACAAGCGTGAGGCTGTTGTTTATCTTTTGCGCTGACGGAGCTCAAATTTAGGGAATATTCAGGGCCCAATTTTGGGGTGAGAATGCAACTTTTGAGTTGTGGAAAATCTAGGGTGTATTCAGCATGGTCAAAGCTACCCAACAACCCAAAAATCAGGTTGCCTACATTTTTTAAGACGAACTTGAACGATACAGCTTTCAGCTGACGGCCTAAAGTTGTTACTTTTTTGTAAAAATCGATCACAGACTCAGTTATTGCCATATTTTAACCGAACTGATGTTATTAACCGGATTGATATTATTTTGCAGCCAGATAAAATAACTTACCGACAAAATTTGTCCGTAGTTGATGTCTGATTTTAGGGTTTTATGAAATTTTTTGAAAAGTTTACATTTCTGTAAAAAAAATACCAAACTACCCTGAATACGGCTAATTCCTTAAAATGTTACCCCAATTGTTTGCTGCTGTGCATCTCTCCCAAAGTTCTAATGGGATGGGTTAGGATGTGGGAGCACAAGTGGAGGGGGAAAGGCCTCAATGGGAGGGGGAAGGCGTGACACAATGCTTGCCGCACCCATTTAATACACCACTCTGAAACGGTAATTGAAATACATTTTTCAATATCTATTAGGGTCATCTCTTCCCGAGTTTTGAGGACAGAAGCCGTTTGTTACTTTGGTGATGATGACAATGACTATGGACTGACGATGACGATGACGACGTCCTTAAAATACTCTTTTCTCATGATAATTGTGGTCATATTCTTCACTAAATGTTCGCATTTGCCATTTTGTATTAATTTAAGTTGAACATTTGCGAGGACCCTTTCTCAATCTTTCAAAGGGTATATGATTTAGCTTAGGTGTCGGAAATACGTGCCTTTCAATATATATTGCGCATCCCTTTTTGTTTTTCAATTAATTAACATATTTCCCCGAGGTTGATTTTGGTTGAATTTGTTTTTATGGGAGGTAGCTAGAGTACCGATAAATACATTCCCACTAAAATTTGCCTGTTAACCAAAATGTCAGGGTCCTCGTCAATTCTTACTGGACTATTACACTATACCGTTATTAAACTGCAAGCAGCTTCATTTATAAAGAGCAAAGTCAAAATTCAGATAATTTTATTGCGTGTACTCTTATTCAACGTCACCGCTTCCAGAAACATAAAGTTTTCAAGTTTGTCGATGTCATGATCTCAACTGTCACCAGAATAACAACCTGCATGAAAATATAAACATCATCAAGAACCAGTCTACGCACTCTACTGATATGTGGATGGGCAGCGACGGTCAAAATCACTTCTGCGCACGCGCTTACATGATTCAGTCAACAGTTGTAGCTTAAGCCACCACTCCAGTCCCCACATTTAATGGGTGCAAGAACCAGTCTACAGACTGAACTGATACGTGGATGGACGGCAAATTATGCTTCATTAAAATTCCGATAAAGACTGTATGACAAGCGCGTACTAAAACAATTAGTAACTGTAATTCGCCTTGTTCCTGTCCATTTTCTTCGGGCTGGGTGTATTGCCGCAGTATCTAGGTAAATTATCCGTAAATAGCGTTCTTCTTGGAGTGTTTACACCATGTTAAAGCTGCGCACTCAGCGCACTCAGCGCACTGCATCTGATCAGTGAGAGCGGCATATATGCCAATGTCTATAAGTATAAATTCAGATAGCTAGCTGCAATCAACCTAGGACTGTTAATGTTAAAATTAATATTAAAACATAATTTATGCAGAAAGCTTACCAGATGATATGTTTACATTTAAAGCGAGCAGACATCATGGGCTGCCTTTCCTGCAGGCCTTCGCGCGTTTTAATTGCTTGCTAAGGTCGACATAGACTTGACAAATGTTTAGGTACCTCAAGATTAAAATCGTAACTGATTGTCCACAGCTCTTAGGTTTGAAGCAAAATCCTCTTAGAGACCCAGTTCAGACAGTTTGTGTAGATATCACAAAGGGATAGCACCCAGCAAAAATGTAGAAACATCGGTAGTAGCAAACATAGCGAACAGTTACATAGTCCGGCTGGAATCGAGTCTAAAGTCCGATAACGTGTTTCTGCGCTGCTGTTAAAAAACACACACATATGCTGATAATAATAATGCTGGTGTGTGATGCTACATGAATGAAATGATGAATGAAAAGGTCAAAGTAGGCTCCGTAGCGCCAACAAACTCGAACTTAGCCTTGGGATTTATGTATGGGGATTTCAGAAGTTGGAATTTGTTTTGTGCATGATGCAAATGTAAAGGTTTTGGCTTTTTATGTAGCTCAAACCCTAAACTCTGTACGTAAATGTAGCCTGAAACCTAAATGTATAGACCAGACCCTGTACGTAGATGTAGCCCAAAATCTAAATATCGCCTCGACTGAAGTATCTAGATGTAGCACGAGCTACATGTTACATTTTGGTGCCGGCACATTATGTGCAATACTGACTAACAAAATGTGTAATATTGGCGTACAAATGTGCAATTGAGCATCCAAGTGATTTAATTCCTCTTTGAAGACAGCACTAAAACGAGCACATATTAAAAGTATACACTGGATTTACACAAACAAATATACATTCTCTTACGACAGGAAAAAACATTGGCTGCAGACGGGAAGACTTTCACTGTCGACATTAATTCAATTTAGAAAAGAAGATCGTCCATATAACTTTTAATTCTTTTTAATCCCCTAAAGCGTCATGCACCACTCTACAACCTACTAATCCCCCTTTGTCCCCCCCCCCCCCAGCTTTTCACAATTCTGTGCAATTTTGCTTCAGCTGGATCCCAATTATCGTATAGCAAGGGATCACGCCCCAACATACAACTTGGGAAGTGACATTGTTGGGATCACTCAATGAGGTTATACTTTGTTTATAATATCGTCAAACAAACCACAAAGGAAACCGACTAGGCGCTTTAATGACTTTTCAAGGTGAACAAAGAAAACTGCCTGATGGAGCGGGATTTCAACCTGCGACCTCCGGAATACCGTACCGGTGCTCTACCAACTGAGGTATCTTGCCGCCGCCACCTAACTACTACAACTACTAAAATTATCAAATGCGCAAATTGCATAAAATGTTCAGATGGACATACAGTTAGAATAATAAAGTTTAACAATTAAAACAATTAAACTAAAGTTCCACATGAAATTGTACAATTATAGAATCAGTACAACAACATGGGGAAAAAAACGAATCAAAATAATTATAAGAATGCGACATGAATGAAAAAATTATTAATTAAAAGTGTGATTCAATAGAAATGTTTTAACTCGCGTTGAAAACCACACATTGTTTCCTGACGTACTATGACCAGGCAGGTGAAGTTCGAAGCTAGGGAGCAGCCACCATAAATTCTCTATCCCAATTGTTTTAAAAGTCTTACAACGTGGGGCGTGAAACTTTAACTAGCAAGATGATCTGAGAGAGTAAGAAGAATCACTCAACTGTATAAAATTAAAAAGAAATGTAAATAGGTGAGAATTTATAAACAAATGTGATATTTCAAATTATTCCAATTTTCTGTATCCGCAGGCTAGTATTCACACCCTCTAATATGGTCGATTTGCAATATACAGTACGCCACTGAGGGTTTGTAAGTTGTAACCAAGACGACATTTTTCGCAGTGTTGCACAGGTTGGAAATCCGCAGGTTGGCAGTTAGTTCATTCGCAGATGATGGGCGCTAATTATCAGCCACAATCGTAGAGTTACCTGTACAACTCGTAATAGATGCAGTTTCGGGTACTTGACGCGGCCAGACCGAAAGTTTGGAAACATAGTTTATTTCTTTTGAGTGATGTGTATAATAAATATTTGCAGATATAACTTCTTTGATGTTTTCACCAGATGCTCTTTTTCTAATAGCAGTGGAAACAAATAAGTACCCAGGTTATTTTTCAGCAATCACAGCGGCTTGCTAGGCGTTTGAGTTGTACATGTCGATGTACATCTTGTAGTCGTCGCCATATTTTGTCCAGATAAGCAAACCCCTGTGTAAGAAAGAGATATTTAGGTTATATTAATCAAATAGTTAGAATTATTTTATACTATGGGTCACACAGCAGCTAAGGTTTCAGATAAGCTAAACCTTTAACAACCTGCAAAATTACAAAACCTGTGGTGTTAATTTAACTCCATATGGCATGTGATTATTGATCCATTCATCTAGATACGGTACCTCACGGTGTTAGTTTAACACCGCGGTGTTAGTTTAACACCGACCATAGTGTTAGCAGTGTTGGCGGTATTTGTATCGCCGTTTAAGACCCGAGTGGCTGTTGAGAAAGCACAACCAACTGCAGCTGACAATGTTCATATGCACTGTACTAATTGATGAAAAAGTGGGGTAGAGTTCTGTATCACTGGTCTTGTCTGTTTTGCTCTTCTGAAAAGGCATTATTAAAGGTAGTATACACGATTGGTAAGCCTCCAAATTTATTTACTGAATTATTACGAAATACCTTACAAGACTGTAAGTTTACAGTAGTCCCAATCATGCTGTGAAATGATGGCAACAGGTGTGCTGTGGTTGTCAAGAAAAGTGGCAATCGTTGGAAAACTGCCTTCTGTAACAAATATATTAGTCAAGGCGCGCGTGGCTACCCGGACGAGTGGCGCGCCCTGGACACGCTGGCATCATAGATATTATACAAATATTTACTGCTTCGAGTGGTGTAGTAAAACTAGCCTCCCGAGGTGATCCATTGAGCATTCTATTTTTCCTAGGCGAAGCCGAGGGAAAATAGAATGCTCCATGGATCACCGAGGGAGGCTAGTTTTACCACACCACGAGATAAAAGCAGTAAATATTTGTTTTATAACACCTCACTCACAGATTCTGCTTGATTTAAAAATGTTAACATTATTTAAATCTAAATACAGTTAAAATGGACTTTTATTTCAATACAAAATTAGTGGAAAATTTATTTGCTCTTTTCAAAACCACCCCTTAACGAAATGTTTGAACCCAGCTCTGTAGCGCTGGCACTTTGGAACAATACGCGTTACGCGTTACGCTCAACGCGCACACCCGCATGCATCTGCACACACATACCGCGATATGTGTATAGTACTTTGGTTGCTACGGGTATAGTACTTTGGTTGCTACGGGTATAGTACTTTGGTTGCTACGGGTATAGTACTTTTGGCCGTGCACAGGAAGATAGCAAAAATAGAAAATGCCATGTGTCTCGCTCTCGGCCAATCAAGACACAGAATCTGTGGATGAGGTGTTATAAAGAATTATATATCTATGCGCTGGCATATCCGGGGCGCGTCACGCGTCCATGTACGGTAGCCACTCGCGCCTTGACTAAAGGCTATCATCCGCCCGACGGTTGAAAACCAACGCCGTTTTTCTCTCGTAGTAGTATCTAAGGACTACAGAGCCGCGATTACTCGTAGCGGTTCCTGCCCTACCACCCCGACCTGCCAAACTCTGTCGAAATCACTTTCTTTCCAGAATTATTGCCATCCTTGCTGGAATCTATGGCCTCATGCATAGCGCTCAACAACGTAGTTTGGATCGCAACCAACGGGCAACACAATATTCCACACAGAAGCCACATTCTTGACATTGCTGACATTGCATCTGTATTTAAGACTCTATTTGTTGCATTCTTACATTGAGTTCTGGCAGGGACATTCTTTGACGGTAAATTAGTGAACGTCGTTGTGCATATGGCGTATGACCATGTATTCTTTTCTTATTCGTTTATGGGCAATCATTTTCATCAAATGGTCATTCAAATTAATACGATGTTTTAATTGATATATTTTCCTATTGTCTTCTGAGTTTTTTGTAAAAAATTGTAAAATTAATTATAATGGACAATTTTGTAACATTTATAATGTAAAATCTCAACTGAAATGAGGGATGGATGATGTTACGAACTGTACTAATGAAATAAAAAGGGCTATTAGGAATTTTCTATTTCACTGTTGATCTTTGTTTGTTTGTTTGTTTGTTTGTTTGTTTGTTTGTTTGTTTTAAAGTCTGACCCAAAATAGGAACATCTGTATGTTGACATTTTTATGAATCCTTTAAGTTTTTAACTTTGTTTACTGTTCTTTTTCGTTCTGATTCACCCATCGATCTCTTTATGTGCAAGACATCAAGCATGTATATTTGGCAATGGTTGTATCATCGGGAACACTTCTCTTGCCAGTGGCTAATTTTTGTTCTTGGGCCGATTCCATCAGACGATCACATCTCCCCTCTTGTAGGCTCGCCATCTTATCTGTCTGAAGACTTAGTTAAGAAAGAGAGGTGTGCATCTACGGATTGAAGACGTCAGATATGATTTACGTTGAGATAACGCAGACTTTTATAAGAATACCGACATGCAGGAATGTGGGACATGCAGGAAAAGATGCTTGTAAAAAGGGGAAATATGTTTGTTTATATAATGAAAATGAATGCCCGATCAACCCTTTACTGCTGGACCAGACGAAATTGAATGAACAATACGATACTTTTAATTTGAATGCATCTTTTATAGACACGAGTGAAGCTAATAGACGACATAGAACGCTCGGATAGTGAAATTGAATGATTATTTTAGATTTTCGAATGACGATTTGCGTGATCATTCAATTTAAATTGAATGAGCCAGGAGTTAAAATAAGCATAAACATGGTGAAATTGGCCGGGAAAACCTATTAAACGGATTGAGCTAAAACTCTCACAAAATGGTTATAATTTCAGGTATGTTGAATTACACAAACCATAAACACACTGCCTGCATCCGCGTTGTCGGCTCTACCGTGCATGCAGTGCTATACGTTTACATCAATTTTATTTCTCGAGATAGGCCTATATTTAAAAAAACAAAAACAAGAAGCTATTTGGATCATCAATTATATGATCAATGAAACCTCACATTTCACCCTCCCTCTTTCACAAATACCTTACATCCAGGTTTTTCTCATTTCCAGTCCCTTTACATCCATTGGACGGACAAGGCAGTCCTCGTGTTTCCACATTTTGTCACCACTTTCACGAAGGAACGGTCAAGAAAAACGCAATTCCAGATGATCTCACATAAAGTTCTTAGTTTAAAATTGCCAATAATACAATATTAAAATAATGTTTTCAAAGTGAATAAAGAGAACTGGCAGGAGCGGGATTCGAACCTGCGACCTCCGGGTTACCGTACCGGCGCTCTGCCAACTGAGCTGTCTTGCCCTATGTTGACGGTCTCCCAAATTGCAGAGTGGGGGCTTGTGGATTGTTTTACGAATTAAAATAATGTTATTAAGAGAACAGACCTTCGTGCGGTTCATTGGAAGGTAAATCCAGTTGTCATTTTTTATTTGCCTTCGTGAAAACGGTGACAATTTTAGCCATTTAGTCATTTTTAGCCATTTTTCTATAGGGAAATATCTCAACATCCACACGTTCCAAAACAGTCACCGCTAAAATATAAATTGGTCCTTGAATTAATTCAAAATGAAAAATAAAATCCTTTTGTAGGTAAAAGAATATACATAGCTAGTTTCTTACTATCGTCCTATTGCAGAATTTAATTAGAAAGGTTTTTCTTTTCTTAAAATAAAAACGAGCATTTAGATCATTCTCGTATTGCTTTAAAGGAACCATGCTTCTCAAATTGACCGGATCACATTTTATTTCATAAATAAATTCATTTATATGTATTAAATGTGAATTAAAAGCCAAACTGGTTCAAGCGAAGTTTTAGTGTGATTATTTGCCGCTCAAAAATTGACCCCCCCTTTTTGAAATTTGTTGAGACTCAAATTGAGGGCGCTGTTCGTGACGTAGACCGAGGCACCGAAATTCATGGATCGACTCGATAGTCTGGACCCGGCCCGTATACACACACTAAGTCTACACGTGCAATTTCGTAAGTTGCAACAACAACTAACATCGAACTTACCCTGATTTTCTCCCTTTTAGCGAAGTTTAACTGCTTTCGCCTTTATTATACTCACATCTGGGAACTTTGTTGGGATGGCAGCGGACTTGAGCATATTTTTAATGGTCATCCCAAAGGTTTTGAAAATACCAGTATCGAAACACGACGGCTCAAAGTGGTCGCTACATAACGCTGAAAAGCTGCTGGGGCCGGACCTTTTTGCTCTTGTCACCTTCACTTTCGCCGTCCAAATTCTCCGATATTTCGCTTCAGTTGGAAATAAATGAAGGCTTACTCCACCCGTCGTTGTTTTGCTGCACCCAGCAGCCACACACCTTGTCGGCATGGCCGAAAAACACTATGTTTTGCTTAGATTTTGGACGAAGAATTTTCGCCGTACAATGTACACACAATGCATACCCGTGGATGAATGGGTAATGTGCCTTGATCTACGTCACACACTTATGTTAATGAGGGTCCCACTCAGGGGGCGGAGTAGCTTGGACAAACATATTCAAAAATTGTTTTCTCATATTTAATCTGGGAAATAATTGTCTCTGGACACAAAATATTATTGTCAAGATAATACTTTATTGTTTTAAGCAGGAATAATGCAATATACATCCTAAATCATGTTTCCTTTAAGGATATAGTTATGTGAGAAAACCAATGAGATGAAGATTTATTAAACGACGTATGTATTAATGGCTCTTGAAACATGCAATGGATATCCCGTTCAACAATGGATATCCCGTCCATTTTGGGGTCCAACCCCCCCCCCCCCCCCCCCCGCCACTCGTTCGTTGCCAATTTCTTTTTTGATTTTGCTTGTAGGGGCCTACGCTTAAATGTAGTGTACACGATTGGTAATCCTCCAACTTTGTTTTACTGTGCAGAAGACATATCGGTGGGATCATCGCTAGGCAGAGATGTTACACATGAGCTGGGAGGTAAAGATCAAGAGTGTCAAGATGTCTCGAAGTAAAGTGTACACGTAAATTATTACACATTGTACTACTGTTTAGTTTATAGCCTGACAAATAACTAACATGAGATTAAAATTGCTTGTTTTATGTTTAAACGTAGTGTACACGATTGGTAATCCTCCAATTTTCTTTTAACTGAATTATTACGAAATACCTTACTAGACTGTAAGTAAATAGCAGTCTCAAGTATCCTCAGGCTGTGAAATCATGGCACCTGGTGTGCTGTCGTTTTCAAGAAAAGTGGAAATTTATATCGTTTTCCAACGATTGTCGGCCGACAATCGTTGGAAATAGTCTAGTTCCCCGACCTGATAATTCCCTGACGTCTGTAAGTTGCTTCGTTTTGTCTAAAGTATGGTCAGGGAACCAGACTACTAGAACATAATTTTTTTCTCTCTACGCAGACTACGGTTTTCCCAGCATTATATACACACAAAACTTTAATGTTAGTGTAGGCCTACACGATTGGTACATGGTAATCTTCCAATTTTGTTTTAGTGAATTATTACGAAATACCTTACTAGAAGGTAAGTTAATAGCAGTCTCAATTATCCTGTGAAATTATGGCACCAGGTGTGCTGTCGTTGTTAAGAAAAGTGGAAATATATATCGTTTTCCAGCTGGAAATCGTTGGAAAACTGCCCTGTAGCCTTTAGTCAAGGCGCGCGTGGCTACCCGGACGAGTAGCGCGCCCCGGACATGCTGGCATTCTGGGCGCGTCACGCGCCCAGATAGCCACGCGCGCCTTGACTAAAGGCTATCATCCGCCCGACGGTTGAAACCGAGCGCCGTTTTTCTCTCGTTTTTGTTCGCCACCCAACAACGCAAAACTTAAAGGGACACATTGCCTTCAAATGTCATGAAATTTTACTGTTTGGAAATGTTCCTTATCTTTTATAAGAGTTGTTCATGCAAAAAAACACGTATAATGTGTTGTAATTAGTGATTAGTGATTACGAAACAAAAACATTGGCCGCTTACCCCTGACATCTGACCCGCGATACATAGACGTATTTCCAGTACTAAATACCACCGTCTAATGCGCAAAATACGCTGTAAGAGTCTTTAGGCTGGCGCCGCAGCCAGTGGCCTTGTGAACCTATCAGATGATCGCCAGGTACAATTCTCTACCTCTCGACATATCGCCAGTGCTGACCTGTCGGAAGCTAGCCGCGAATTGGGCCCGATTTCCCAGCCGCGAACTCAGCCGCGAACTCAGCCGCGAACTCAAAAAAACAGAACACATGCAGCAGAAGGAGCTGCAAAAAATCAACAGATTCTGGAAATACTTTTTTGGTACAGCCAACGAAATTATCTAAATCTTCCACTAAACACAGGTTTTTAGGTTATACATTTCCAACCAAGATCATACAGCACACTTTAGTACCAAAAGAAATGAATTTACCTATTCAATCTTCATGAGGTAATTGTTTCAAATGAAGCAATTTCGTAGTAATTGGTTTAAAGAAAATATTCAATTTCATGAAAAGACAGTACCTTTCACTAAAAAGAAAGTGTACCGCACATATTCCAAATATTTAAAAATTTTATTTGATAATTTAAAACAACATACCCCTGGGCAGACTTAATTTTGGATAGAGCTAATTTGGCAAACTAATTAGTACTGAAATCGTCATTTAAATTCACGTCATTTTTAACATAATCTGAACGTATTGTAATTTACCGGACTTGAGTATGCGTCTTTAACAAAAAATGTACCGCACATATTCTAAATATTTCCCAATTTTCTTTCATAATCTAAAAGAACATACTACTGGCCACACTTAATTTTGGATAGAGATAATTCGGCTGACTAATTAGTACTCAAATAGTAGATTAAAATCACATTATTCTTCCTACAGGACGAATGTTTTGTAATTTACCCGTACTTGAGTATGCCTCTTTAATTTTAAAATTTTCTTTCATAATCTAAAAGAACATACCACTGGCCACACTTAATTTTGGATAGAGCTAATTTGGCAAACTAATTAGTACTCAAATGGTCAATTAAATTCACGTCATTTTCCACCCAATATGAATGCATTGTAATTTACCCGTACATCACTATATGCCTCTTTAACAAAAAGTGTACCGCACATATTCCAAATATTTCCCAATTTTCTTTCATGATCTGAAAGAACATATAGATGGGCAGACTTAATTTTGGATAGAGCTAATTCAGCATACTAATTAGTACTCAAATGGTCCATTAAATTCTCATCATTTTTAACATAATATGAACGTATTGCAATTTACCCGTACTTGAGTATGTCTCTTTAACAAAAAGTGTACCGCACATATTCTAAATATTTCCCAATTTTCCTTCATAATCTAAAAGAACATACCACTGGCCACACTTAATTTTGGATAGAGCTAATTCAGCCTACTAATTCATACTCGAATGGTCGATTAAAGTCACGTCATTTCCACCCAAAATGAATGTATTCAATTTACCCGTACTTGAGTATGTCTCTTTAACAAAACGTGTACCGCACATATTCTAAATATTTCCCAATTTTCTTTCATAATGTAAAAGAACATACTACTGGCCACACTTAATTTTGGATAGAGATAATTCGGCTGAGTAATTAGTACTCAAATAGTAGATTAAAATCACATTATTTTCCCTACAGGACGAATGTTTTGCAATTTACCCGTACTTGAGTATGCCTCTTTAACAAAAAGTGTACCGCACATATTCCAAATATTTCCCAATTTTCTTTCCTAATCTGAAAGAACATACTCATGGGCAGACTTAATTTTGGATAGAGCTAATTCTGTTGTCTAATTAGTACTCAAATCGTCAATTAAAATCACATCATTTTCCACCCAATATGAAAATATTGTAATTTACCCGTACTTGAGTCTGTCTCTTTAACAAAAAGTGTACCGCACATATTCTAAATAATTCCCAATTTTCTTTCATAATCTAAAAGAACATACCACTGGCCACACTTAATTTTGGATAGAGCTAATTTGGCAAACTAATTAGTACTGAAATCGTCATTTAAATTCACGTCATTTTTAACATAATCTGAACGTATTGTAATTTACCGGACTTGAGTATGCCTCTTTAACAAAAAATGTACCGCACATACTCTAAATATTTCCCAATTTTCTTTTACAATCTAAAAGAACATACCACTGGTCACACTTAATTTTGGATAGAGCTAATTCAGCATACTAATTCATACTCAAATGGTCGATTAAAGTCACGTCACTTCCACCCAAAATGAACGTATTGTAATTTACCCGTACTTGAGTATGTCTCTTTAACAAAAAGTGTACCGCACATATTCTAAATATTTCCCAATTTTCTTTCATAATCTAAAAGAACATACTACTGGCCACACTTAATTTTGGATAGAGATAATTCGGCTTACTAATTAGTACTCAAATAGTAGATTAAAATCACATTATTTTCCCTACAGGACGAATGTTTTGTGATTTACCCGTACTTGAGTATGCCTCTTTAACAAAAAGTGTACCGCACATATTTCAAATATTTCCCAATTTTCTTTCATAATCTAAAAGAACATACTACTGGCCACACTTAATTTTGGATAGAGATAATTCGGCTGCCTAATTAGTACTCAAATAGTAGATTAAAATCACATTATTTTCCCTACAGGACGAATGTTTTGTAATTTACCCGTACTTGAGTATGCCTCTTTAACAAAAAGTGTACCGCACATATTTTAAATATTTCCCAATTTTCTTTCATAATCTGAAAGAACATACTCATGGGCAGACTTAATTTTGGATAGAGCTAATTCTGTTTTCTAATTAGTACTCAAATCGTCAATTAAAATCACATCATTTTCCACCCAATATGAAAATATTGCAATTTACCCGTACTTGAGTATGTCTCTTTAACAAAAAGTGTACCGCACATATTCTAAATATTTTAAAATTTTCTTTCATAATCTAAAAGAACATACCACTGGCCACACTTAATTTTGGATAGAGCTAATTTGGCAAACTAATTAGTACTCAAATGGTCAATTAAATTCACGTCATTTTCCACCCAATATGAATGCATTGTAATTTACCCGTACATCACTATATGCCTCTTTAACAAAAAGTGTACCGCACATATTCCAAATATTTCCCAATTTTCTTTCATGATCTGAAAGAACATATAGATGGGCAGACTTAATTTTGGATAGAGCTAATTCAGCATACTAATTAGTACTCAAATGGTCCATTAAATTCTCATCATTTTTAACATAATATGAACGTATTGCAATTTACCCGTACTTGAGTATGTCTCTTTAACAAAAAGTGTACCGCACATATTTTAGTACTAATTAGACAACATAATTAGCTCTATCCAAAATCAAGTGTGGCCAGTAGTATGTTCTTTCAGATTATTGGGAAATATTTATAATATGTGCGGTACACTTTTTGTTAAAGGGGCATACTCAAGTACGGGTAAATTACAATACGTTCATATTATGTTAAAAATGACGTGAATTTAATTGACGATTTTAGTACTAATTAGTTTGCCAAATTAGCTCTATCCAAAATTAAGTGTGGCCAGTGGTATGTTCTTTTAGATTATGAAAGAAAATTGGGAAATATTTAGAATATGTGCGGTACACTTTTTGTTAAAGAGACATACTCAAGTACGGTTAAATTACAATACGTTCATTTTGGGTGGAAGTGACGTGACTTTAATCGACCATTTGAGTATGAATTAGTTGGCTGAATTAGCTCTATCCAAAATTAAGTGTGGCCAGTGGTATGTTCTTTTAGATTATAAAAGAAAATTGGGAAATATTTAGAGTATGTGCGGTACATTTTTTGTTAAAGAGGCATACTCAAGTCTGGTAAATTACAATACGTTCAGATTATGTTAAAAATGACGTGAATTTAAATGACGATTTCAGTACTAATTAGTTTGCCAAATTAGCTCTATCCAAAATTAAGTGTGGCCAGTGGTATGTTCTTTTAGATTATGAAGGAAAATTGGGAAATATTTAGAATATGTGCGGTACACTTTTTGTTAAAGAGACATACTCAAGTACGGGTAAATTAAAATATTTTCATATTGGGTGGAAAATGATGTGATTTTAATTGACGATTTGAGTACTAATTAGAGAGCCGAATTAGCTCTATCCAAAATTAAGTGTAGCCAGTAGTATGTTCTTTTAGATTATGAAAGAACATTTTGAAATATTTAGAATATGTGCGGTACACATTTTGTTAAAGAGACATACTCAAGTACGGGTAAATTACAACTTTATACGTTCATTTTGGGTGGAAATGATATATCTTTAATCGACCATTTAAGTATTAATTAGTTGGCTGAATTAGCTCTATCCAAAATTAAGTCTGCCCAGGTATATGTTCTTTCAGATTATGAAAGAAAATTGGGAAATATTTGGAATATGTGCGGTACACTTTTTGTTAAAAAGACATATCCAAGTACGGGTAAAATAGAATACGTTCATATTGGGTGGAAAATGATGTGATTTTAATTGACGATTTGAGTACTAATTAGTTTGCCGAATTAGCTCTATCCAAAATTAAGTGTGGCCAGTGGTATGTTCTTTTAGATTATGAAAGAAAATTGGGAAATATTTAGAATATGTGCGGTACACTTTTTGTTAAAGAGACATACTCAAGTACGGGTAAATTACAATGCATTCATATTGGGTTAAAAATGACGTGAATTTAATTGACGATTTGAGTACTAATTAGTTTGCCAAATTAGCTCTATCCAAAATTAAGTGTGGCCAGTGGTATGTTATTTTAGATTATGAAAGAAAATTGGGAAATATTTGGAATATGTGCGGTACACTTTTTGTTAAATAGACATACTCAAGTACGGGTAAATTACAATATTTTCATATTGGGTGGAAAATGATGTGATTTTAATTGACGATTTGAGTACTAATTAGACAACATAATTAGCTCTATCCAAAATTAAGTGTGGCCAGTAGTATGTTCTTTCAGATTATGAAAGAAAATTGGGAAATATTTATAATATGTGCGGTACACTTTTTGTTAAAGGGGCATACTCAAGTACGGGTAAATTACAATACGTTCATATTATGTTAAAAATGACGTGAATTTAATTGACGATTTTAGTACTAATTAGTTTGCCAAATTAGCTCTATCCAAAATTAAGTGTGGCCAGTGGTATGTTCTTTTAGATTATGAAAGAAAATTGGGAAATATTTAGAATATGTGCGGTACACTTTTTGTTAAAGAGACATACTCAAGTACGGTTAAATTACAATACGTTCATTTTTGGTGGAAATGATGTATCTTTAACCGACCATTTGAGTATTAATTAGTTGGCTGAATTAGCTCTATCCAAAATTAAGTCTGCCCAGGTATATGTTCTTTCAGATTATGAAAGAAAATTGGGAAATATTTGGAATATGTGCGGTACACTTTTTGTTAAAGAGACATATCCAAGTACGGGTAAAATAGAATACGTTCATATTGGGTGGAAAATGATGTGATTTTAATTGACCATTTGAGTACTAATTAGTTTTCCGAATTAGCTCTATCCAAAATTAAGTGTGCCCAGGGGTATGTTGTTTTAAATTATCAAATAAAAAAGTAAAATATTTGGAATATGTGCGGTACACTTCCTTTTTAGTAAAAGGTACTGTGACAGTCTTAAACCAATTACATGTACTACAAAATTGCTTCATTTGAAACAGTTACCTTATGAAGATTGAATAGGTAAATTAATTTCTTCTGGTACTAAAGTGTGCTATAGGATCTCGGTAGGAAATATATAACCTAAAAAACTGTGTTTAGTGGAAGATTTAGATAATTTCGTTGGCTGTACCAGAAAAGTGTTTCCAGAATCTGTTGATTTTTTGCAGCTCCTTCTGCTGCATGTGTTCTGGTTTTTTGAGTTCGCGGCTGAGTTCGCGGCTGAGTTCGCGGCTGGGAAATCGGGCCCAATTCGCGGCTAGCTTCCGACAGGTCAGTGCTGCGCGCCGTGCCACAGTACATCAAAATGGATTAACAGAACGTACTTCAACCAGATGCGACTGGAAATACGACTGGTGAACACAGTCCGCCATTTTGTGGAGTCAAAAATTTGGTTCTACAAAATGGCGGACTGCTATTTGTCACGAAATTAAACAAAAACCACGCAATTTGAAGGGATAGTTATGTGAATCTTTATATTCTACTTTTAAAAAAGCTTCCCAACCATATCCATTTCAGTTTTATAGCCTAAATCGCAAAATCCAAAGCAATGTGTACCTTTAACTTTGAACAGGTCAGTAGAACGATATTTCCTATTAAATACTAACCCCCAAATCCGCCCATTTCGGAAAAATGTACACTGCCTTTAAAAAGGTCAGTGTTACAGTATTTGCTAGCTTTAAAAAATTTGTTCACAGGCGAAACATTCTGGGAGTCAACTTTTTGGGCAAATGTACGAAACCCCCCTGCAAACAATCCTGGATCCGCCCCAGGTTACGCAAGTACAGACATAATTTAATGATTGAATTCATCAAAAGTAAAAAGAAGGCTGTTACTTTCTATTTATCATAAAATCATTCCATTGGTTTAACGGTTGTATGCGTTTTTGTATTAGGAACTCCTTGTCAAAAGAGCTTATCAACAGTCATACCGGTAAGTCAAACCTTCAAAATAACCCACCGACATTATTCTAAAGAAATATCTGTGTACACATGAAGCTTCGGAGAAGCTGACTGTTTTGCTTTTGCTGTCCCCGTGCTTCGGGTCATGAATATGGAAATTTTCTATTTGCATGGAAACCAGTATGTTGGAATTACGATCTAGAATTTTTATCCAGAATTGAACTTGCCTTTCATAGTTATATTGAAATAACCTGGCCCTGCATTTGATCAAATCATGGACATTATATTGCCTCGTTCCTTTGAACAACCTTTACAGCCAATGGAAACATACTGTCTTTCCTAACAAGATTTGGATGACCCTCTGGCGGCATGGCATGTAAATCGCGTGATCAGCATACATTTCAAGGGGATAATGTCTATAGTCCCCCGTCTCATTGGTCCCCCGTCTCAGTGGTCCCCCGTCTCATTGGTCCCCCGTCTCATTGGTCCCCCGTCTCATTGGTCCCCCGTCTCATTGGTCCCCCGTCTCATAGGTCCCCGTCTCATAGGTCCCCGTCTCATTGTCCCCACTTTTGTAATTTCTTCTTCTGAATAGCCCATCTAGAAATTAATTAATTAATTAATCACTAAATAATAATTAATTAAATAATTAATTAATTAATTAATTACGGGGGCCCAATTAGACGGGAGACGCAGGGGGGGGGGGGGGGACAATGAGACGGGGGACCAATGAGACGGGGGACCAATGAGACGGGCCCCCATTTCAAGGTAACAATATTCACGTCATTAGCTTCAATGCACGTTTCCATTTTCGCATTTAACGCTGAAATCTTCGCGATGACTATACAATTAAAACAGAAACAAAGACAAAAACGATGAGAATATTGTACCGAAAAGAGTAACGATAAATATACTGAAACAAGTTGAGCGTTATAGGCTAGCACTCATATTTCATGAAACTTTAATTGGAAAATATTCCTTAATAACCGAGACTTTGCTCATTCCGCCCTGCGAGTTTTGGTGTCCAAATCGCGAATTTGCTGGCTACGGCATTGGTGTTTGTCACTGGCGCACTACGGGAATAGCCGTAGCCGAACACAAAACACCCCCACGTGATATGGCCATAGTCACCGTACTTACAACAAACATGGTGATATGTTGCCCAAAGCCGGTCTGACGGCCACTCAATTTAAACGGCCGCGCCCCCAAACTTATATAATACATCGAACCCTAAATAATTCAAAATATTCTTCCGCTGGCATGACAAAGTATAGTTCCATAACAATTTCGAAAGCTCTTATATATGGATAAAGCAATCAGCAACAACGGAGCGCAGCATCTAGCATATGTGAAATGCACGAAAAGTTAGAAACCTATCATTTGTTTCTGGCAGGAAAATTGCAATATGGAAATGCTTGATTAAATTACAATACGAACCATCAGTAGCATCACGTTTCACATCAGCGTCCGACACCAAAGTCTTGTATCTAGCAGAGGTAACCACCAGCAGCTTAACCAGCAGAAAGGTGCAGAGGTAGACGGTAGGCCTATAGGAGACATGGTGTATCAGCAAAGGGGAATCAGTTTGTTGGGTGCGAAGACTAGCTGAAATCGCTAAGATGTTACTTTTAGGGCCTGTCACACCTAGCTGATTTGGCTCGCCGAAGCTATACCGGAGCAAAAATTTTGCGATTTTCGGGGATCGGTACTAGTACGGCAGCGCAACAGTATCACATCGATAAGAACGGTAGTACATCGTCAGGACATCGTCAGAACATCGGCGGAAAATTTAGCAACGGCAGGTGACGATAGAAATTTTTGAACATGCTCAAACATTTCTAACGTTGCGCTGCCGGAACGAGCAACGGGACTACAACGGCAGTACAACGGCAGTACTCCGCAGTGGCGGATCTACGGGGGGGGGGGGGGGGGGTTGGGGGTTTAAAACCCCCCCCCTTGGGCTGAAAAAAAAAATAACCAGTGTCGGGTGTCGAAAATTCGGCACGCTGGGGTGTGTAGGCCAATCACCTCAGGTAACCCCCCCCCCCCCCCCCCCCCCCCCCTTAGTGAAAACCTAGATCCGCCCCTGCTCCGGTATGGCCTCGTTAATGTCGGTAGAGCACCGGTAGCGGCCCGTAATGGATCGGCTGCTCTCCGGTGGCCTCAATGTGTACCGTACTGGTACCGATGTGATACCGTAGTACTACCGAATACCACCGGCCGCGGCGCCGCTTCGGTGACACTTCGGTATCACATCGGTAGCACATCGGTAGTGCATCGGCAGCACAACGGCAGCGCAACGGTATCATTCCGCTATAGCTCCGGTCAACGGTGGCACATCTGTAGAACAACGGCGGCGCATCGGTATAACATCGGCGGCGCATCGGTAACACTAAGGTAACAGAAAAGTGGTATTCGGTAGCACATCGGCTCTTATATCGGTAGGACAACGGAAGAACAACGGTATCACAACGGGAACGCCGGTACTACATCGGTATTGCTACGGCCAATTTGGATTTTTCAAGTGCTTTCTCGCCGGAGCTCCGCCGATTTTCTCGCCGTTGTTAATTTTGTGCTCCGGTTTAGTCCCAGCGAGGTACATCGGTAGTGTGTGACAGGCCCTTTACGTGGTCTCAATTGTGTGGCTTTGAAATTTCGAGCAATAATTATGATTGTGTGCCCAAGGCGGCAGCTGTTTATGCCCTTTATTTATGTAGATTAACTGCCCTATTACGTCGCGTGTGATCGAAAAATATACTCATCGATATTTACAAAGACCAATAAAGGACACGTTGAATATTTATGCCCTCGGTTATACCGGCTGAGAGTATATTTGGGCTGTCCATTGAATATTATTTATGTAATTACTTATTTTTGTTATGGAAGTCGCCCAACACAAGGCTGAAAGCCACTCTAGGTAAAGGGCTAAAACAGAGGTGGTGGGGTTGGCCACATTTTAGGTTGCCAGCCCCACCACCCCAGTATTATTACCTGGAAATTAACCCATGCAGATAAAAGAAGGGTTCCATTGGTGCCCTAGAAGTTTGTCTAATTAGGCCTAAGCCAAACCAGAAATACTGACAATTTGGGAGACCGCCAACATAGGGTATAAGATAGCTCAGTTGGTAGAGCGCCGGTACGGTATTCCGGGGTCGCAGGTTCGAGTCCCGCTCCTACCAGTTTTCTTTGTTTACATTGAAAATAAACCAAACAACTCAAAACATAATATAAAGATTGACAAGTTCAAGCCCAGGTTAGGCCTATTGATAGCAGAATCATACAAGGCTATCAATATATTACTTTACACAACAAATTTACACTGAGGTGTGGATTTGAGTCTCCAAGTGGATGGGGTGATAATGAATTTCCCGAAACCCGAGAACCATGGACATTTCAAGGGGAGGGGTGGGGGAAGTAGCGTATCCAGCTTTTTGTGCCAGGGAGGGCAAACAACGTCTGAACCGTCTTAAAAACCGTTGCAAAAACACTATATCCTTTTGTTTTTTATGACGCCTCACATGCCGCCGGGGGGGGGGGAAGTTTCCCCCTGCTGGATACGCCACTGGGTGGGGGTCGGACATTTCCTATCACTAGCAGGCGCTGTTTATTATACGTTGTGTATTAATAATTGCCTATTTATACAATAACATACCCACATCATAACCCTCTTTCGGACGTTTCTCCTGGGAATTTACCGCTAATTTTACATTTCCGTTTTGACGCAGTCTCTATGCAGCCAAAGCGCTATAAATAAAGGCCACTCTAAAAAAAATTACGGCATGATTTTTCCGAACATATATTTTCATAGGCATTGGTGGTAATGACCCCAACTTCAAAAAACTGGGTCACTTAAAACTCCACGAGGTGACATAAAATAAGCTAATATTAAGCTTGACTTACCTTCTTTTAGTTTCGTTTCTATTCACAGGGGAGGGTAACTGATAGGTTTTCTGTGATATTCTAGAAAAGACCGCTCCAAAGTCTGTGCTAAGTGCTTTATCCTAACCTTCAGAGTGTCCCATTTAATACAACAGACCGACTAGTCTAGTGTCAGGTCAATAAAACTGATTGAACCTTGAGTCACTGTAATTCAGAGTCGTCAATATGTAATGTGCAGGGGCGGATCTAGCCTTTCATTTAGGGAGGGGTTGTACCATTCAACCACCCACTAGGGGGTCCGGGGAAATTTTGAAATCCAGGGGCTTTCTCCTGCAATCTAAGGCATCTCGGGCACAGTTTGAAGCAAGCAATGGATTAATAACTGGTTAGTGTTTGTTCGTCTTGTTTCAATATTTGGAAATATAAAATAAAGCAAAAACACACAATTAATTCTGTTATCTTTTTTCTTATTGGTTTAGATCACAATCTTTAAATTGATACCAAGTTTGTTATGATTGCATTAAAAATGGCGATGCACACGATTGGAAAAATAACGAATCTTATGAAGAAAACGAAACAAAAATTCCGGTGATTATCAGTAAATACCTTACTAAAATCTCTTTTTAAACATTTTATTGTACTAAAATAAAAAAAAACGAAAACGCAGTATGACTTTATTTTACATAAACTGGCGTTTTAAGCAATAAAACGAAAAAGGAAAATTTCGACCCTCAATGGATTTCTGCCTGCAGCTCAAAACGGAGGAATGCGACTTCCGACTAGTCCCTTGTAAGAATGGCACATTTAACCTTTAGAAGATGGAAGATAACCAACCCTCTGGGAACTAATTATTGAGAAACCGATGCAATCTGGGCGGAAATTGAACCAGAAATGTCAGAAGTGAAAGTTACCAGTGCGCCATCCTGACGGTACAATAAAAAATGACTGTGCATATTTTCACATATTTTTGAACCTCAGTAACTACAAAAATTGGTTACCTTCCGAAAGGAACTTCCGTACCACGCACATTGTCAGTTATCCAAGCTCTTGGAAATTCAGTGTCTACTTACTTACATGTTTGACAATAAATTAGAACAGAGTTTTTTTCTTTTTTGCCATATCCCGACGTAATGTCTGAAACAATGTACAGGTTCTGTATATAAGTTCTAGGACAAGAGGAGAAAGAAAATACAAAGAAACCTTTCAGTCCTCGCAAGTCAGTCTTTTGTTGAAATCGGTCCTCAGAAGTAAAAATACGTGCTTAGTCTATGGGGTTGGGTTATAAAGGAACAATAGGAAACACAAAGCATTGTCCTCGGAAGTATTGGGAAAGTACGACTGCGTATTATGCTGAGTAGTTGAGACGTCTGCACCAGTAAGCAAGAGGTCGTGGGTTCGAATCTCGCCCGAGTAAGCCTGTGAATTTTTTCACACAGGCTCACGATCCTGCCGGGGTCGACTGGCCGATTCGAATCCAATGCAGCAGCGGGTACTGCGTAATCAGTCAGAAGATGAAATTTGCGTCGGGAATGATGTAAATTAGAACAGATATTTTTCTCTCTTGCCCTATCCCAACCTAATGTATGGAGCACTGTATGCTCAGCGCTTAATTTCAACGAGCCTGTGTGAATAAAAATGTATACATTACGTCGGGATAGGGAAACATTTACATCATTCCCGACGCAAGTTCCCTCTTCTGACTGATGTTCGACAATGTTGGATGACCCCTTAGTAAAGTAAGAAAAATAAGTTAGGTCATTCGCCCTTTGCATGTCATCACCATTACTGGAACAAAAGATGAGCTACCTACAGTATGTGTATAACAAAGACTCCTTTGCGTCTTTACCAGGTTTCTAAAACTTTTACGTAAATGCTGAGCTTTTAAGTAATAATTTCTTCCTGGCAAATATTACCTTTCTTTTAATCTAACCGTGCATGGCCAACTGAGGAACTAACTTGTCTAGTTATTAATTCAATACTATTGTATGGCCAACAACAAACATCGCAATGCAAGCACGAAGCGAAATATATACATTTTGCACACGAACAAGCAATTTAGTTGATCGCAATGTAGTTGACTGCCAAGAAGGCATCTTAGATCATCTTTATGGTAAACGTGCCTTCCAATTCACTGCAAAAAGGAATGTCCCACCCTGCTTCTCCGGAAACCAATTGACATTATTACATTATGCGCTATGTTGTTATCATCTTAGATTAGTCAGTTGTAGGAGTCCTTTGCATTATATATCATGCACACATTGATCAGTATTTGGTTCGTTTAACCTGTCCAAAAGAAAAAATCCGATTTAGCAAATTCATCTCGATATAAATCAATTAATGATTACATTTCAAATCATTTCTGTACTCAAACGCTGTTTCTGGTGCTATAGCATTGCTCTTTCGGTTGCAGTTATTGCTGCTGTGATGTTCATGTCAATACTAATGTTGCCGTTGCGGGTGCTGATTTGATTGTTACCACTGTGGTTGTTTCATATTCAAGGATGCATTTGTTATTTAGCAATTTCTAATCTTGTCGAATGCTTTCCTGCAGTCTTTCCGGAATCGTCTGTTTGCAACGCCATATATGAGTGGGTTAATGGCGTGGTTGATGTACAGAACGAGCTGTACATCAAGCATAGTTATGTGAAAAGAGCTGGTGGGCACTGCACCAGAATAGTTAGACAGCATGGCAAAAACATAGATCCAGTATGGTAGCCATGTCACCAGGAACACCATACTGGTGATGAAGAGCATGCCCGTTGTCTTACGCTGTAGGACTGCAGCACCGACCCTTTGTTCGCCGCGTCTTGTATCATCGCCTGGCTCTTGGGAGGGGTTTCTGTTCATAGCCCTACTCTCGGTACGCCCATTCGTCTCTGCTTGTGTAAGTCTACGTACGGGCAGGGCGCTTGTAAGTGTTCTCCCTTGCGTTACGCATGTTTTAGTTTTGTTACCAAATGACACAGGCACTATATCGTGTAATTTAAATGCTTTACTGCATTTGCTAGAGTCAACGTGAGTGTTGGAGCTTCTACTTGGCTGAGTGATACATGTCGACACGGCGTCGTCGACAACTGAAATATCAGAAGAAAAGGAGGGCGGTTGATTCGAAGATATGTTGTCGAGAAGTAGACAGCCCATAGTTTCATTGCAGTTCTGCTGACGGGGGTTTCTGTTCTGGCTACGCCCATTTGTCTCTGCCGGTGCAGGTGTACCTATGGGCATGGCGCTTGTCACGGTTCTCTCTTCCGTTGCCCATTTTTCAGAATGCCCTTTACCTGATGAAAGAGAAACTATTTCACGTGATTCAAATGTTTCCCCACATTTCGTAAAGATCCTGCCTGAGTTAATGTGAGCGTTGGTGCTTGTGCTTGGCTGTAGATCCCAAGATTTTTCTGGCCGTCGACGGTCTATATCTCGTGTAGTCGGCCTTGGGTCGGCACCAACTTTGACGTGTTTCCGAATGGTTGCATAGACCTTACCGTAACACAGGACGATCGTCACAAGCACGGCCGCGAAAGAGACTACTTGCAGAGAATATGTCAAGGGCACAGGTAGGGAGGATGTGGCAAAACCAGCGAAATGCGTAAACAAAACCGGGACGTTAATGACAAATGAAAGCAGCAACGCAGCCAAAGCCGCGATTTTACTCCGCTTAGGGTTAAAAAATCGCCTTTGCGGCCGGCATATGCAGTCATAGCGGTCCGCTGCAATGACTGCCGTGATCACTACAGATGTTGCGACGGCTGTAGTTTGAAGAGGAAAAATCAACTCCAGGGCTGGAGGGCTTTGCCGACCGACCAAGTTCAGGGCATCACTTGAAATGTGGTGGAAACCCAGAAGACAGGCGGCGAGATCAGCCCAGGCTAAGGCCATGATCAGAACATTAGTGCTGGTCCTACGAGTCTTGGTCCAGTAGACGCGGAGAATGAGGCAGTTACCAGGCACTCCAATTACAAGTATGCTGATGCATATCAGCAGGCGGTATATATGTCTTCCGGTATTAATTGGGGCCCCGGTCGGCGGTGTTTCTCCTGAGATCTCGGTGGTGAAGTTGAACCCTGAGATGTTCTCCATAATGATCATGTTTTTGTGGAAGTAAAACACTATACTTTAGAGTAGTTTGACGAATATATTAGGGGCGAATTTGTTGCTCCTATACATGCGACCTCTTGTGCCCATTCTCATATGGTGCCAACCAGCTACATGAAACGTTGTACGATTGAATCGTCCAGAGACAAAGGAGTGTTGAATCTTCCATCGGTTCAAACTGAAGATGTGCAGTCTTGACTACAGGCACACAGTGCAAGCAGGCTGGCTGTGCACTATGGTCATGTGTCTTCCTCACAAGCAAACAGCATTGACCAATAGGCAAATCAAGATATCGAACGCTATCATGTTACCAAAGTGACAGTCCACATTCATTTTGTTCGAATGGTTTGTGTCCAACCTAGCCTGACCACTTCTGGTGTTTCTACTTGCGCTCCATTAGCTAAATTTACTTTAAAACAACTGCATTTGAGCAAATATTTGAGCAAGAGGCAGCCGGGTTAGGGTTTTACGACTAAATGAAGCCGTGAGGTGCAGCACTCTTAAATTTCCGGTTATCCGTTCTCCAAGCGTTTCCTCATGAACACAAAAATAAATGAACTTCACTATGGATATATACGTGTTTCTAGTGCTACAAATCGGGGGCAAGAGCGAGTTTAATCTGTATGCAAATCAAGTCATGAAATGAAACGCATCTAGGCTCAATATGCAGTACTTCTCTGTGGGCGTCGGTAGCAAAAATAATTTGATGTGTTCAAGGTCTAGCTGGGGCCAATTTCACAGAGCTGCTTAAGCACAAAATTCGCTTCAGCACAAAAACCTTGCTTAGTTAAATCAGGTTACCAGCCAAAACTCTATGTGATTGTTATGCTAAGCAAACAACAGCTAAATACCAGTCACAAGCAATATACATCACATGTATAGTTTGGGATAGTAACATGATTTTACTAAGCAAGGTTTTTTGTGCTTTCAGTAAATGTTGTGCTTAAGCAGCACTGTAAAACTGGCGCCCGTTGTTTGTAGAAAACACTGATTGGCTACACTGCCAGGGGCGGATCCAGAGGGAGGGGGGCGGTCCAAACCTCCCCCTGCTCGTGGCAATTGTTTTGCTTGTAAGGGCATACGCCAAGTACCGCAGCAAACCAGAAAAGAAAAGTAAAACCATGTGAAGGTCTTAATTTGCTTGTACGGGTAAGAACAAAACAAAGAGGTTAAATGACACCACCAACGTTGAGAAAGTGTGTCGTGCACCCCCCCCCCCCCCCCCCCCCGCTTGTAAAATGAAACATTATCATCGATGAATCACTGCAATATCCGTCTTTTGATGACACTACTTCACCCGCAAACATGTTCTCAACATTTTAATTTCCTGAACAGACTCGCAACGTACCGCGATATCCTACGGCCTGCACACACACACTTTAGGATACAACAAAAAGATGAAATGGCACTCCGTTTTTCGGCTGATTGAGATCGACAATAGTGCATTGGCACTATAATTATGAAGAGATACTGGAAGAAATGTACTTTCCCATTGAAGACAATTATTCACTGGCAGAAATTGATATAGAGCGTGTAAGTTGATCCCGAGAACGTACGCGATCTTGACGAGAAACCAAACTTCCGGGCACCTCGAACAGGAGCTTCAACGTATAAAGCGAGTAGTTTTTTTAAATAATTTGTTTTGACGCTGTTGTTTTTACTGAAAGGTAGATAAAAGGTTAATAAGAAAAATATTATGTTTCATTTCAATTGACAAAAGGTGAACGATATATCAAATTTGGGAAAAGGAGAGTGAACAAGTCTAGATACGTCATACGTACGTCATCCGCCATCCACGCGCCAATCTTTCTAAAGCTTAGACCGTATGTGGGGGAGGGGGGGGGGGCTTGGCTTGACACACTTTCTCACCGTTGGTGGCGCCATTTAACCTCTTTGGTTTGTTCTTACCCATAGGCAAAATAAGACCCAGCCTACAAGCAAAACTAAATAAAAATAAAAATAAATAAATAAATTGGCAACGAGCAGGGGGGGGGGGGTTTCTCCCCCTAACCCCCCCCCCCCCCCCGGATCCGCGCCTGCCTACAGTGCGTACATGTTTGTTTGATCCTTTTTCCAGTCGCTTTTTAATCGAAACATAAAGCATACATAATAGCATCAAAACCATCTTGCACACCTTCAAGCGTGTCAAGCAAGCTAAAATCCATGTGGTACAGTGATTTTTGGGGCCGGCTTTCACATCCCGACAATGAGCCAATCACGATGCAACCTGACGCTCAGGTCAAACATTTGTTTCCGCTTTTCTTCAATAATTTAGACAGTCATGCATATTTTCATATATTGTAAAATTAATTTTGAATTTATCATCAACATTTATGGCCGTTTTATTGAATTGAATTAAATTGAAAATGGTTTATTAAAAAAAAAATCTCGCAGCCACAGGCTGAATTGCATGATTTTTACAAACATTAAAACCACGATTAACATTAAAATTCACACCAATAGAGATACACAAATTACTAACACCAAAAGCACCAAAATATTAAGACAAGACTAAATTAATTATTAAAAAAAAAGATAAAATCCAAAAAAAAAGCAAGGAAAAACAAACAACAACAACAACAACAACAACAACAACAACAACAACAACAACAACAACAACAACAACAACAACAACAACAACAACAACAACAACAACAACAACAACAACAACAACAACAACAACAACAACAACAACAACAACAACAACAACAACAACAACAACAACAACAACAACAACAACAACAACAACAACAACAACAACAACAACAACAACAACAACAACAACAACAACAACAACAACAACAACAACAACAACAACAACAACAACAACAACAACAACAACAACAACAACAACAACAACAACAACAACAACAACAACAACAACAACAACAACAACAACAACAACAACAACAACAACAACAACAACAACAACAACAACAACAACAACAACAACAACAACAACAACATAATGGTTCAGATCTTCGTTAAAACAAACTATTATAGAAAACAAAATCAAGCACACGTAAAAGTCCTATACCAGCCGGCTCGGAGGTGCTCGGAAGTTTAATCGTGACCTTTTGCGCGAGACTTACACGGTCTATTGACAGTAATACAAACAGCGATGTCCCCGGATGTACAAATGAATGCCAGAAGTAAGTTCTGAGAAATATGTTCCAAATCTGAAGGCAACTGAAGTGAAATTGTAGAAACAATACTGTTTTGACCAAATGGAGAAAAATATTAAAAAAAAAAAACACGGTGTCCATCTTTAATTTTTTTAAACTCTTCAGATACCACATAAAAAGTAAAGATATTTGTTAACTGTTTCGAGCATGCGATGTGCTATTTTAGCACATAACCGTAGCCCGGCTGGTTGTTGCGTTTGTTTTGATGTCCCTTTCAGCAAATACTGCTAAAGCTACATTTCCACTATCACGTTCTTCGTAGAAGAATTAGCCGATCTAAACACGAACCCAAATTGTACGAAGCTGGGCGAATTTCGTGGGACTTTTCGATTTTTTGGCGGGATGAAATTTTTAAACGAACTCTCTACGACGTTGTGTGACAGTTCTACGATGTTTCTACGAATGTGTACGAATTGTACGAATACTATACGACATACACTCAAAATCTGTACGAAATAATGCCGAATTGTCTACGAATTTGTACGAGTTATATACGAATATCACGAATGTCCTAGGAATACCATACGAATGCCATAGGATGGCCCTTCGTCCTCTATACGAAATACCCCGAATGTCACAAGCACACGAGGCCACACGATGCCCTACGAGTCCTACGACATCTTTACGATATTCATACGAATGTCACAAGAGTGTCACAAGAATACCGCCCGAACTCCCCAAATGTTAGTATAAAAGCAGCTGTTTTTTTCCCAGCTTCTTCACTTCTGGTCAAACTTTCAAGCTGAAAGGTTCTCGAATACTCAACGTGTTTTTATGTCGTAGAGACATCTTGCACCAAAATAGACCCACGAATGTCTCTACGACTAACACGATTCTTGTACGAATAAAAGGAATTCTCTACGGGCTTCCTACGAGGCTGTACGACATGTCTACGAAAAGAGCAGAGATACGTACGAAAGTTTTAATCGCGGGAAAATTTGAAACAGGTTCTAAATTTTCCCGCGATAAGTACGAACCTAACGTCTAACGTACGAGGCTAAAAGACACGTCTAGGACCATTGTACCACCTCCCTACGAAATTGGCCGACGTCCACGAACTGACTTCGTGCGTAAGTCGGGAATTCAGATCGGCGTAGTGGAAATGTAGCTTTAAGCCTAGGTCACACTGTCACGATTTTTGCGACCACAGCCCTGATTACTCGTAGCAGTTTTAATCGGGGTGAATCGGGAGAAAAGTGCCCCGATTGCACCCTCCTACGAATACTCACGGTCCTTCTACGATGACACTACGAATATCGACGACCTCTGTAAGTATATCGACGATGTCTGTACGATTTTGAAGCCGATTTATCACGACCTGGTATACTGTCTATTAAGCCCCAGTCTCACTGTCACGATTTTGCTCCCGACTAGCCACGATCTGAAAATTCGACAGCAGTCGTAGTACCATCGTAGTGGTGTCGCCAGTATTCTTGAGTGTTTGTGGGTCATCGGGATAGGCTCCCGACTGTTTTGAACATGTTCAAAACTTTCGGGAGTGATCGACTGGTTTTTCAAGTCGTACGGCATTCGTACGGCATTCTTGAGGCCGTCGTAGAGGCATTCGTGATAGTCGTGGCTATTTGTGGCACTTGTGTGGAACTAGTACGAGGGTCCTACGACTATGCCACGATTGAACTACGAATGAACTACGATCTACCACGATCTACGACGATTTATGCTGATTACACTACGAACGTACTACGAACTTGTCCCGAATTAACACGACAACACCACGAATATTGCCGAATGCACTACGAATTATCACGAATTATGTAAGACTGCAGTAAGAACTACTTACGGTTACAATACGATTCGGGACCAAACAGTTTAAATACATGCCGTCGCATCCGAGAAATCATTCTTTGCTCATCGGGATCAGTTTTTATACGATTCGTAGGACGTCGGAGTAGACCGTGAGTAGTCGTAGTACAGTCGTAGTACAGTCGTGGTGATTCGTGGCGCAGTCGGGGCGGATCGTGGTGATTCGTGATAGGTCGTACGGTACTGCATTCGTACTGGCAACGTAGTGGAGTCGTGGTAGGTCGTAGCTATTCGTGGAGCATCGGCTTTAAAAACGTAGTGCATTCTTACAACAGTCGTCAATAGTCTTGGACATTCGTATGACATTCGTGGCAAGGTCTGGAGTGATGCCGATTCATGCATATCTGATCAAATTTTCGCAAAAAGTCGGGAGCAGTCGTGGCTTGATGAGATCGGGACTGATCGTGGCTAGTCGGGAACAAAATCGTGATAGTGAGACTAGGGCTTAAAGCCATTTGAGCTTAATATAAATATACCCGACAAACTGATTCCCCTTTGCTGATACACCATGTCACATATACCGCCTCCCTCTGCATAACTTTCTACTAATTGAGCTTGGTGGTAGTTGCACCTGCCCATGGACACCAATTCTCAGCGTGGGACGTCGAGGGGAAACGTGCCGCCGCTGATGGTTCGTTTTGCCATCAAACATTTCAAAAGTGTTTTCAAAAATTTCCCTGTCGGAAACCAATCATAATGTTTTGAAATCCTTCGTGAAATTCCTAAATGCTACCCAATCGAGCACTATCAACGATGAAGGTTTTTATCCATGAAAGGTACACAAATCGACTGCTTAAATGCAAACAGCATGGATCTTAAAGGATCGCTGAGACATCAGAACTTTTATTAATCAAACTTGTTCGATTCCACACTTACACACACACACACACACACACACATTTGTAGGCCCTACTTTAAAGAGGAACTTTTTTGGACTTTTTGGACTTTTCCGACAGTTTAAATACTCTTTTAACTGATGGAGATTAGTTTGCAGACGAGATGAATTTTTTTATTTAAAAAGAAAGGGTTGTTATTTTGAACCATTTATCCTGTTTCGCGAAAGCTCATTATGTATGTTAAATGTATGTACGTGACCCCGTGACGTACACGTGTAGAGTCGGTTGATGCTACAGCCAAACACTATGCATGTACGTACGTGGAGTTGATGCTGCTGAAGAGTTTTTGTCGACCTAACTCCTCCGTTTTCCCGTCTGTTTTGTCAAATTTTGATATTATTTCAGTATGAGCATGGTTCTGAGATAATCATTATGCCTCGATCGTGTGTAGTTGGGGGTTGCACGAGGAACAGCGACAAAAACCCTGACCTAACCTTACTGCGATTCCCAGTGCTGAATAGAGCTCAAAGGCGACAGTGGGTCCGCTTTGTAGACAATACAATATCTGATTTTGGGCTGTCGAAATGGTCGAAAATATGTGCAGAACATTTCGCCAAAGACTGTATAGATGATAGTGTTAGTATGAAAACTCAGCTGGGTTTGAAGGCACAATTCCGTTTGAAGGCTGGAGCCATTCCAACTCTAAAGGCACCGAGCATTCTAATCCTGCCCCGGACTCACGCGCACCACCAGACCACGACGTTGCCTGCGGTTGCCGTCTCGAGCAGCCAGAGCCCCGGCCGTCTCCCTGTCCACGCTCGCTTGACTCAACATGCATTGTACACGCACGGTACCGCATGCGCTGCATGCGATTGAGTCTGGTACCTTATAACAGAAATTGTGTGTATAGTTCTGAGAAGGTGCGGGTCCTTATGAGGGCTGCATAAGCAAAGTCGCCAGACTAGAGTATAGCATCAGCTCACACACAACTCACCGCGCAGGTCCCAATAAAAGCCGACTGCAAACAAAGGAAAGTATGACTCATAACTAGCTTTTCAGCAAGAACAAGCCCACAACCCCAATTCTAAATGTGTCTCAGAAAGATGTCAACACTTTAAAATATGTTTACCGTAGTGTTACACCTGAATCATGTGCAAAAAGCACAGCAAGTAATTACTAGCCTTAGACAAAAAATACGTACAGACTCTACGTAAAACATTGTCGTACAATACAGTGACGTCATATGTTTCTACACGTGTACGTCATCACTCGTGGGACACGCCACGCAGTTGACCTCGGCCTTTTCTGAATCGAGTCAAAGTGGCTCAGAAGGAAAAGGCTCAAAAACATTTTTTTGTTCTTTTAGACTCATGAAACTTGTTACATTAGTTTTGGGGAGGCATGAACTATCAGATAAGTCCAAAAAGTCAACAACAAAAATTGCCGTTTTAGTTCCTCTTTAATATACATGTGATTTGAATTTTCAGTATTTCAATATTTCACATTCTAATTTGTATGTGTCCATTGTCATGTTTGTTAATGACATATGAGCACAATTTGACTACTTTTGGGAAAAACTTTAAAATCTTGGCTGAAAATCGATTACCAACAATATATTGAAGCCTCAAACAAGACAAGTCTGCAAAACCAAGAATGGCTTTTCAGTATAAAGTGACTGGTGAAAAACGACAGTTACAAATGATTGTTTTTGTCTACATGTTTCTATTTCTATTTCAATTGTACAGTGAGCAAGAAGATTAAAACGCTAACTCAGAAGTTGGTCACGTTCTTGGAAGCCAATGACGCGGATTATTTTCTAGAACCACACGATGACCAGGTGATTCTGTTGATGCCGAGTTCACCAAGAATTTTGGGGAAAAACGGTAAGTTTTGTTTATACAGGGTTTATAGAAAATGTCCCTCTTCCTTCAATCACTCAAATTTACCAAGTAACCAAATGTAACGCCAATTCGACTACGACATATCATAACTACATCTGTTGGGCAAGTTCTGTCAAGATTTGAATGAAATTGATCTAATAGTTACAGAGCTGTGGTGCAATTTATTAGGCAGGGACAATTCAGGGCCATTACAATGCTTGCTGGCCTTAATCCCCTGATTAACATGTCGCAGGATCTGCGTGACAGGATAACCCGCGAGACTTCAACATTAAGAAGAACCAGAATGGTGCGAAGAGCTGTGATGGATATGAGACGGAGGGCCCAAGTCTGTGTGCAGCTGAATGGACGACAAGTGGAAGGCAGGGCAGGGATACCACACGACAACTGACAATCTGAATCATGTCAAATGTGGATGTGCAGGTAAGCATTGTAATGGCCCTGAATTGTCCATGCCTAATAAATTGCATCACAGCTCTGTAACCATCAGATCAATTTCATTCAAATCTTTACAGAACGTGTCCAACAGATGTAGTTATGATATGTTGTAGTCGAATTGGTGTTACATTTGGTTACTTGGCAAATTTGAGTGATTGAAGAAAGAGGGACATCCTGTTTATATGTCACCACTACCGATTCTTTGGATTGTTTACTCTATCATATTGTCATGTAGAAAGAGCTAAAGGAAACAAGCAGTAAGAAATCGGCCTAACCTGTTTTCGTGCATATTACTATGGGTTACAACAATACAAATATAATCTAAATGTTTGTTTTCATTGGAAGTGAAAAGAAGGTGGTGGTAGTTTTTCAAAGTTAGGGCTTTTATCAAAACTCCCCCGGAGATTTGCCGATGAAAACACGTACCCGCAATATTTCCCCCAGCTCACCTACAGTCGGCTTTTGACCACTTCTGCACCACTCTTACAATTTGAACTATATAGGGCCTATAACGGCCTTTTCACACTTATGTACGTTCGACCCGTGTTGAAATCTACACGGGTCCGACACGGGTCCGACCCGTGTAGAGACTTCTTAAAATTTCAACACGGGTCAATTACGCTGCCTTTTCACACTACTCAACGCAGCGCCAGCATTTTTGCTACACGTGTAATGTTTCGACCCGTGTATTGTGCGATCGTTTCACACTACACACACGGCCGGCCGTTCAACACGGGTCGAATCGGAAAATCCCCCATACTGCATTCTGGTCGTTCCGCCGAGCTGGCTTTGGATGGAGCTGTCAGCCCAAATCCTCCTTACTCCATGTCGGTCTTTTGTCTGATTTGGGGCCCATTTTCTACGACATATCGGAGGTAAAAGAATCTCATGAAAGTAGCATGAACCATGGAGGAAGGAACCGTGTTACGTGTGTGGTGCGCGTGCATGCGCAATGCTGCAGGTTCGTTTCTGAATTTACGGATCGAATTGGAAACCCGGCAGCCATCAACGCTTCGCTTATTTTGACGAAAACCTTATTATTTCTCGTCGTTCCATCGAGCTGGCTTTGGATGGAGCTGTCAGTCCAATATAGCATTCACCTCCTCCTTAATTACTCCATGTCGATCTTTTGTCTGATTTGGGGCCCATTTTCTCCGACATATCGGAGGTAAAAGTATCCAGTGTGTTTAAATTCCTCCATGCTTGCACTTGTACTTGACCGGCCATTTGCGCCAAGAAGGCTAACTGTTTGCAACAAAGCAACGCGCACGCGCAGATGCACTTTTGGGGTTTCCCATATTGAGCAATAACCCCGGCCCCCTCATGCCTTAGTAGCCTTTTCTCGAGACGAAGTTCGCAAAATGTTAGCTGCATGTACGTACATTGTACACTGGGAATAATATGGTAGCGTTCAGTGCGGTTATTTGCATTTGACCAAGACTACACTAACGATGGAATACGCATGCACGCAATGTGCGCTACATACGGCGCGGAGATGTCGGATAAGTCATGTCGGGGTTTAAAACGATTAAAGAAACGACACATTTAGTACAGAATGTATTTTTGTATTCCTCCATATACGTTATGTACTATTCTGCCGTCAAATTTATTGGAAATAATTTCGCGCAAGGTAATCTAGAACTAATCCACACTTAACGGTATACACACTTGGAGAAACCATAAACGCTGCAAAAACTAAAAAAGCAACATAATACCGAAACATCGGCAAATATCGTCATATCGTATGTGGTGCTCTGCACGCACACTCCGATCCACGGTTACACGGGTCGAACTCAACCCGGAGACGTTCACACTACGACTTTCAACACGGGTCCAACTTCTCTACACGGGTCGAGAGCTCTCAACCCACCTCCCGAGCAGGGTTGAGTTTCAACCCGGGTTGAGCGCTCTACACGGGTCAGTGCCGTGTTGAAATGTTGCAGTGTAAAAAGGTCAGTCTAGTTAACACGGGTCGAACACGGGTCGGACCCGGGTCCAACACCGAGATTTTTCGTAGTGTGAAAAGGCCTTATCTTCCCTCTGATAAGCCGACACTAATCCGTACACTAACGCTAATCTGTAATCGCAGTGAAGATTATGTTATTAGCTGCATAATAGTCTGACGCATCCACCAGCACCAGCACCAGCACCAGCACCAGCACCAGCACCAGCACCAGCACCAGCACCAGCACCAGCACCAGCACCAGCACCAGCACCAGCACCAGCACCAGCACCAGCACCAGCACCAGCACCAGCACCAGCACCAGCACCAGCACCAGCACCAGCACCAGCACCAGCACCAGCACCAGCACCAGCACCAGCACCAGCACCAGCACAACACAACACAACACAACACAACACAACACAACACAACACAACACAACACAACACAACACAACACAACACAACACAACACAACACAACACAACACAACACAACACAACACAACACAACACAACACAACACAACACAACACAACACAACACAACACAACACAACACAACACAACACAACACAACACAACACAACACAACACAACACAACACAACACAACACAACACAACACAACACAACACAACACAACACAACACAACAGAGGCCATTTATGCAGTTGTGAATAATAATGCCACATAATGATCAACAGAGTAGTGTCAAAAAGACTATTTTCTCGAAATGTAGTCAACTACTCTCAAAAATAAGGATATAGTGACTAAAAGGCGAGTACCGGTACATCAAAATATTAGATAAAGACTGGCTAATATATCAAATCAGCCAAACAAGTTTTCCATCAAGAAGAGTGAACAGGGTATTGTTATAATCCCATTTTTTTCTGAACATATTTATGTTGTGTTTCGATTGATAGTAATGGAAATCAATCATAATTTTACTCTTTATTCTGTGTTTCCACACCATTAGAGGATCGGAGGACGAAGAACGTGAATAAAGAAAATAAATTGTGGCTTTGAGGCTGATTATGAAATAATTAGCAAGATGGACCATCTCCTTTGCTCGACCTCTGCCGTGTGGAAGCAGGGACCAGTAGAGGTCGAAATCTTGTATTAGGTCAGGGAAGAGCCGGTTGAGTAGACAGGACAGGAAGTTGAGGGCTGGCTGAATAGCAGGACATTCTATAAACAGGTGAATTGTTGTCCCTTTATCGCCACACCAGGTACATGAAGATGAAAATTCGGGGTTGATATGATGAAGGACGGCCAAGCTCGGCAGAATATTATTAAGTAAACGAAACTGAATGTTCCCCTCTTTTTTGGAAGACGGCTGACAATACAGTTCCTTCCATGGAATGCTTTTGGTTGGAGGAATGATTCCCTGTTCATGCCAGTAGGTTTTAACAGGATCCTTCAAATTGTTCAGTTCAGCATTCATGGTTTCGTAGATGAGTTTAGAAGGGGCGTTGGTTATGTCAGTGTCCGGAGGTATGACGACTTGAAGTGGTAGTTCGGAAAAGTCCATGATGTCCTGTAGGTGGCGAATAGGAAGTCGGTAGCCAGACGCGTTGAAGAAGTGTGGGAAAATGTGTATGAGGGAGCGGCAAACCTTGTCGAGCTCTGCTTGAAGTAGTCTGGATGACGCTCTGCGAAGAAAGTTGTCTGCAGTGAAGTCGTTCGCAGCTTTCCATTTACCGGACTCCTTGTCCATCAGGTCTTCCACCGTTCGTATTCCACACGACAGAAGCCGAGGCGAAAGGAGCTGGTCATTCTCAGTGATTTTATCAAAGAAAATAGAATTCAAAGGTAAATTCATTACAAAGTTAATAGAATCAGGTGGTACAACAATTTGAGCTCTCATTGTTTTCCATGCACGTACTGTATCACTGTAATAGACAGGAAGATGGGTCAGAAAAATGACCTCAGGTTTTAGAAGGAAGAATTTAAGATCAAAATGGAGTTTACGATATTGTCGTAGAAAGTAACTCGTGAATCTAAAAACAGGATGAGCGGATTTATTGAGAATTTTTTGTATGATATTGTAACGAAAGGTAAGTGTACGTGCATAGAGGCAGGTTAAACCTAAACCTCCCTTGTCAGGAGTCTGATACAAGATTTTTTCTTTCAGCCAATGTCGGCCATCAGACCATATAAAATTTATGAGCTTCCTCTGGAGTTCACTTAGGATATCTTTATGAGGGGAAAGGACAGCAAGTACATGAAGAAGTTTCGAGGCGGCTAATTGGTTACATTGTAGCTATTAAAACTTTACCTCTGAAGGAAAGAAACTTCGACAGGCCTTTCCAGCGATTGAGAACATTTTCAAGTTTTTTCCGACAAATTTGCCAATTTTGTTGAATGTAACTGTTAGAGTTTCCTAATTGAACTCCGAGGAAGTTAAGACCTTGATTATTCCATTGGAAGTTTAAGGGTTTATCAGTTCTATTAAGCCACGAACCGACCCAAAGTCCTTGAGATTTCTGTTCATTTAAACAAGCAGCAGAAGACTTGCTGAATAAATTATATACATTTTTAACAATATCAAAACCATTATCATTAGTTATAAAAATAGAAACATCATCTGCATAAGCAGAGGTAACAAGATAAGTGTCACTCTCTGGAATACAGAGACCATACTTATTAATTTTACGTCTAAGAGTATGCAAGAAAGGTTCCATAGCTATGGAGTAAAGTAAACCGGAAAGGGGCATCCTTGTCTGATCCCTTTTTCAAAAGGGAAGGGGGCAGTTAAGGAGCCACAAACTTTGATTAAGCTTTGAGTGTCAGTATACAATAATTTAACATAAGAAATAAACCGGTCACCAAAACCCATGGTTTTCATAACTTTAAATAGATATTGGTGATCGACATTATCAAATGCTTTTTTCTGATCTAGATTTAGCACCGCCAAGGGAATATTTGCAGAATTAGCATACATAAGAGTATCTTTAATCAAATTAATATTATCATAAATGAAGCGACCAGGAACGGTGTAGCTCTGGTCAGGATGTATAATTGTGGTAATAACATTTTTTAGTCTATTAGCCATAATTTTTGCAAAGATCTTGTAGTCCGTATTCAATAGAGAAATAGGACGCCAATTAGAGATTTCTAATAAGTCACCTTTCTTGGGAAGAAGGGTAATGACTCCTCTTCGACAAGAAACAGGTAAATGAAGGGTGTCAATGGAGTTATTCAAAACCAACATTAAATCATCCTTTATAGTTTGCCAAAAAGTCTGATAAAATTCAGATGTGAGGCCATCAAGACCAGGTGATTTATTGTTATTTAGTTGTTTGACAGCATTATCCATTTCTTCTGGAGTTATAGATTTATCGCAATCTTCAGCATTATCTGAAGTCAAAGTGGGTAGATTTTCAACCAGTAAGTTAAAGGCGTTATCGTCAGTTTCAACCTGACTGTAAAGATCTTTGTAAAAATTACGAATATGTGATTTGATGTCATTACAGTTATCAGAAACTTTACCAGATTGTAAACGAATACTAGAGATAGTTTTCGAGGCAGAGCGGGATTTTTCAAAGTTAAAGAAGAATTTAGAGCAAGTATCAATTTCAGATGCATATGTAAACCGAGCTCTAATAAGGGCGCCTTTGGCTTCTTGTTTAAAGAATTCATTGAGTGAATCTCTCTGTTCCTTCAAAATGTTGAGAGAATCTTGAGAGATGTCAGGCATAGATTGCAGTTCATCAATGTTTTTTTGCAAAATAAGAAATTGATCCCGCCTTTCTCGAGCAACTTTAGCTCCATACATTTGAGTTAAAGATTTTATGTGGGATTTTCCAATATCCCACCAACTACAAACATTAGTAAAAGTATTTTTCTGAAATTGCCAGTTTGACCAAAATTGTTTAATTATTTCTTTGTACGTTTCATCTTCAAGCAAGGAATTGTTGAAGAGCCAATAGGCACTTCCCTTTTGTTTACTATTAGGGATATTTATTTCGAGCACGACAGCACTATGATCGGAGAGAGAACAAGTATGGATATTACAAGAGATAACAGAAGACATGAGATTAATTGGGAAATAAATGCGATCAAGCCTTGCTTTAGGAATATTACCTTGTTGATCTGGACTTTTTCCGAACCAGCTAAATTTAACAATTTCAGGATTACGTCTACGCCAGACGTCGCACAAAGAAAAAGTGGTAACAAGGTTTTCAAGAGAGGAGATAATCTTAGATCTTCTTTCTTTAGAGTGAGAAGATCTATCAAGCAAAGGTTGGTGAGTGCAATTAAAATCACCACCAAAAATAATAACACCTTCCGTGTGTTGATTGCAATGGTAAACATTTTTGAAAGAGCTTTTAAAGCTGTACTATCATCTTGCGGGATAAGAATATTATAAATATGGTATGATATGGATTGGATTTCCAGATTAACATAGTTAATGTATCCTGTGAAGATGGTACAAGAAGATAAAATGTTAACCTGTTGATTATTCTTGATCAAAGTGGCAACTCCAGAACCTCGTGTATTGCTAGGAGTACAGAAAACAGTATAGGGCCAAGCTTTCCAGCATAAATCTCCATTACTAAGATTATTACTTTCTTGTAAAAGAACAATATCAGGGTTATGAAGTATGTTATCTATGTAGATTCGGATAGAAGCATTATTGATAGGCATGGAGCACCCTCCTGTATTTAAGGTTGCAAAAGAGAGTGTCATCATGCTCAAAAAGGCTTGGATCAAAATCATTTAGGAAGAAAGTTGAACGGGTCAGTAGGGTCTAGATTTTTCATCAGTTTTCGGATCCTTTGCTGCATACTTTTCCGAAGAAGATGACTGTTACGAAGAGGCCTTATTTGTTTAATTAAACCTGGTATGTCTGATGTGAACTTTTTGGCAACATCAAGAGGTTTGCGTCGAGATTTAACGCATTTCAAGAATGATATTACCTCTTGATTTGTCAATGGTCCATCTGGAACTTGAAGATTTTCGGGGCCATCTTCATCCTGGGTTAGTTGACTCTGTTCAGAGGAGACTGATTCTTGCTCACTATCACTGTATTCTTGACTTTGTGTTACTGGAGAGGGCTGAGCGGATTGTTGTGTTTCATTGAGAGTTTGAGTGAGGGTGTCTGTTTCCATGTGTGTGTCTGTTTGTGTTTTGCTGATTTTCCTTGGTGGAGATGGAGAGTGGAGAGGAACAAGACGTCTCTCAGGAGCGTCGTTCCTAGAGGGCGAAGACTTGGAAGATGGGGAAGATTGTTTTCTCTTTGATACAATCTCAGAAAACAAGGGAGAGGCTTTCCTCGTTGGCGCAGGAGGTGAGCCCCAGATCGATCCATTTCCTTGAGGTGTATGTGTGGGAGTTGCTGGGATGTTCTGTGTAGGTGCTTTTGAGGGGGACTTAGAATTTGTTAGAAGAGGTGTTGTCACATTTGTTCTTGTTGTTTCGTTTGGTTTTGGTGTTTTAGGTGTGGTGGATGTGGTTGTCTCGTCTTCGTTGTTCTGATTGGCATTGGTGGTGTGTGTGGGATTTTTGGGTGGGTGTTGTGGGTCCGATTTCTTTCGGTGCAGGAAGACGGGAGGTGGGTTAAGTGGATTTGTGTCATGGTTATTACTGTTGTCATTGTTGTTGTTATCGTTAGGATCATCGTGTGAGGTGGGTTTGTTGGAGTTTTTAGGCTTCTTACACTGTTTACTCATATGTCCATTTTCTCCACAATTGAAACACTTCACTGAGTTATTCGAGATGAAGATCCTGTCATTTACCCCCATATGAGAGATGTTCATATGATCCGGTATTGTGACATTAACATCTACAATGGCATGAACCTGACGTCTGAAAGACATAACATGCGAAAGATCTTTGGATTTTATGCCAAGAGGAATGGGTCGGATGGGCGAAACTAATTTACAAAAGCTTGACATATTTTTAGCTATTACGGCATTGGACATTTCAGGATATACATTGGAAAGTACTAACCGTTGTGTTGGTTGAACCAAAGGAGTCAATTCAATGTATGTGTCATTGTACTCTAAGCCGTACATTACAGCGTCTTCGAGAGCTACTCTTGTCTTGAAGTATATGGCGATACGACCATTTGAGATACGGCTGGCTGATACTATAGTATTAGCAGGAACAGTATAAGCAAGAGCATTTACATATGACTGGATGGATACATTGTCTGCGGCTTTGAAAAACACGCCATTGTACCTGGTGATATCTGTGAAAGGCTCCTGCGTATTCGTATTCAAATTTCCACCAGAGGGGCCAGCGATGTTTTCACTCGACTGGCCCCGAACACTAGGATTGGGTTTTGCTTGACTGGCCATGGTGGCCAGCCTTCCTATCCACCCTTGTAGATAGAAAGTTACAAGTAAAACCTTAAAATACACAAAATTACAACAATAAAAATGTACAGAATTCATCTAGTAGAGTCTATATACTATATTACAACACTGTTACAAATTAGGGACCATTACAAGGTCTGAAAGCTACAAAAAACTTACACTTTTCGGGAGCTCAAATTCAGTACGATCTCACCTGAACAAACAAACAAACAAACTTCAACCCCAACACAGAGCTGTTCTCTCAAAATTCATTAAAATTGTCGGGCTCAAAAGCAAATGCCAGCCAGATGAATAAATTCGTTCTTGTCCGAAACTTCATGATTTCATTAGAAAGATCGTTCATTTATACAGATGCAAAGTCACGTGGGTCAACTACGCGAAGACTGTGACCTTAACAGGTAAGGAGATTGCGCCCTTGGAGTCCGATGGAGACAAAGTCTATGGACGCATGTATTGACGTCCGTATCACTCATCGCAAGGGTGGCTGGTGGAAAGGAAGTGGTTTGACCACGGGGCAGGCGGGGCGGGGCGGGGCGTTGCTTCGCAGGGCAGGGCAGAGTAGGGCGTTGATAGGCAATCAGGCTTCAGAAGGGCGGAGTGGGACAGAGCGGGGCACGGTAGAATGACAAGCTAACACCGACATTGTGCTTGTCCCATTATACACACACATAGCTTTATGTCACATGAAATACACAAATACAGGTTGTTCATGTCAAATTCTTTTTAACGTTTAAACTCAGTTCTTCACTTTCTGTACAAACCCCCGTAAGACATCTGCGCTAGAAAGCAGGAGGTCGTGGGTTAGAGTCTCACCCGAGTGATTTTTTTCCCAAATAATCTCTCGGGACAACACTGAGTATACAGTGTTTATAAACTTGAATACGTCGGTGAAGGGCTATATAAAACCCATATATTTTGAATTTAAACCTGCGACTCTTTTTCGATATTATTGAATTCAGTTTCGTTTTTGTTCACGCCTGATTTTTTCTTGGCATCCGAATCCGTTTCAGTCATAATATTTCGTCTGAAGGCACAACAAAAAATGCTGAATTAAAATCATCCTTAAAATTTAACGAAGCGCGCATGGTTTTGCGTTGTATTTTTGTCTTCGTCTGTCTTTTTAAGGGAGCTCAGCAGTGAAAACATCACATCCTCCAGAATAACATGTTAGCAATGTTTTGAAGGAATGGTAGATTGAAATAGATTCCAAATGAGCTATTTCATATCGAAATCTACTAAATAAAAATGTTTCTTCAAAAAATATGTAAAACATAAAAGTTTGAGATTGCGACACTACTACAGCCTGTGGTGACATTATGCCTTGGCTCATAAACTATGACAGATTGTATTAACATAAATCAAAATTTTAGAATACGAGGTGCGATCAAAAAGTTCCGAGACTGTTCCTGTTGCGAACGAACGGAGCGCAGCACAGTAATGTGCATAAAGCAGGTGTAAGCAATAACTTTCGTGAGTAAGTATTCCAAGTTACATCGCTTGATCAACATCAGCACCTGTGTTACACGCATTTTTGTGACCACTGGTGCGTGCGCATTTGCGATTTCACCATGGACCTGAAACTTGAGCAGAAGCAGCACCGTGTCGAAGTCTGCGAGGATCTCCGTCAACAGGCCCGGGATGCCCCAAACTTCATGTCGAGGATCATCAGCGGTGACGAGAGTTGGGTCTCGGCTACGACCCAGAGACCAAACAGCAGTCTTCGCGGTGGAAGAGCTCGCAGTCTCCAAGACCGAAGAAGGCGCGTCGGGTCAGGAACGCAAAGAGCATGCTCATCGTTTCTTTGACATTCGCGGGGTTGTGCACGGTGAATTCCTCCAACAGGGTCAGACTGCCAACGCTGAGTTCTCAGTACTGCACCGTTCTGAGACGTCTGGAGGAGAAAATTCGGCGCAAACGGCCTGAACTGTGGCGCGCTGGCAATTCAGCATCCTTTGCAATTCAGCATCCCAGCTGCGAGTAATGATTAGCTCCCAAATTATTTTTAAAATATATATTATTATAGGTCTGTAATTAGTTCTACTGTTCTGACAACTTATCATGTAGGGTTTTTACAATTCAGTTAGCAGTTTTTAATCTTATTGAACGCTTCCCTGCAATCTTTCCTGAATCTTCTGTTTGCCACGCCATATATGAGTGGATTAATGGCGTGGTTGATGTAAAGAATGATTTGCACATCAAGCATAATTGTTTCTGTAGCACGGCTTATATTTGCACCACAAAAGAAGGAAAACATCACACCAACATAGATCCAATACGGCAGCCAGGACAGCAGGAACACCATACTGGTGATGAAGAGCATCCCCGTTGTCTTAAGCTGTAGGACTGCAGCACCGACCCTTTGCTGGGCGCGTCCTGCTCCCTTGACTGGCTTCTTGCGAAGGTTGTTCTTCCTATTCACGGCATGTCTATTCGTCTCTGCTAGGGTAGGCCTACCCAACGGTGTGGCCCTTGCAGTTGTTCGTCCTTGCCTTGCCCATTTTTCAGCAGGTTCTTCAAGTGAATCAAGTGGTATGTCCTGTGATTTTGCTTCACTGCATTTCTTGTGGATTGTCTTACTAGAATTAGCGTGCGTGTCATAGCTAATACTTGGATGGTTGATGAATTTCGACACGGCGTTGTCGACAACTTTAGTATCGGAAACAACGGGTGGCATCAGCTTTACATTCGAAGATTTGTTATCGAGCTGTCGACCGTCCTCGTCTCGTGTTGTCGGCCTTGAGATGGCACCAACTGTGACATGCTTCCGGATGGTTCCATAAACCTTAACGTAAGACAGGACGATCATCACAAGTGCCGTCAGGAAGGGGACTACTTGCAGAGCAAACCTGAGTCCATCTACGGTATAAGTGCGCGGGAAAACAGGAACATATTTGATGAACGAAGGGATGTTGGTTATCAGTGAAAGCAGCATCGCAGCCAAAGCGGCGATTTTACTCCGCTTTGGGTTGAAAAACCGCCTTTGCGGCCGGCATATGCAATCATAGCGGTCCGCTGCAATGACTGCCGTGATCCCTACAGATGTTCCGACGGCTGTAGTTTGAACAGGATAAATAAACTCCAAGGCTGGAGGGCTTTGCCGACCGACCAAATTCAGGGCATCCGTTGAAATGTGGTGGAAACTCAGAAGACAGGCGGCGAGATCAGCCAAGGCCAAAGCAATAATTAAAACATGGGTGCTGGTCTTACGAGTCTTGGTGCAGTAAACGCGAAGGATGAGGCAGTTACCAGGCACACCCAGTACAAGAATGATGATAAAGACAAGCATGCGGCACACATATCTGCCAGTGTTAATCGGGCAGTCCGTCATACCTGCTGAAATTATGGTGGTGGAGTTGAACTCCGAGGTCTCCATTATACTCACTTGTGGTGGAAATATTTTTTTTTCACTTTTTCTATTCTATTATAGGTTTTCCCGGACGATTTCGCAAAATGTACATTTGAATTTGTAAAACTTGAATTCAATTTCGCGCTGATTTTTGAGAACGACCTATATCCGGGTTTCATTTTAGCAGAAAATAGCATTCGATTTCATTTTGTATCATTCAAATAAATGAATGTGCATAACGTTTTATTTAAACGATTACAAATACGTGATTAGCTATTCGGTTTGACGTATGCGTGGCCGATTATTAAGAATGTGCAATCTATTTCGCAGCAAAAATCGATTTGTCATTGTGACACGGCCTGAATTTGATATTCTTTTTCATTTGTTATAATTTAAATTCGCAAATTCTGCATTCAATTTAAATAAAGTATATAGGCCTATACAATTCATGACTTTGATTGATTCATTAATCAATCAATGTATTGTAGGCCTAGGCCTTATTGATCATTGACGTGTGTGTTCTTTTTTTATTGCTGGTTCTTTGTCTTAATTGTATTTTAATGTCTTTCTGTATTTCTTAAAGTTCTCTCTCATTTTATCAGTTCGATTGTCTATCCATCAATGACCTGTTTCGAGGAAGATATGCCTCAGAATTCCAATGCTTGCGAGGCATACATTAAAAAACACTGCCCGGGAAGTCGGCTGCACATTTAGCGAAATAGATTGATGATAAATTAAAAGGAAAACAGGATTCCAGATGTGCATTCGAATTCGCGCTAAAATGAATTATCAATATACTAAATTCAGTGCACATTCGGGAGATCGCACGCTGATTTTTACGTCTGAACGCACCTTTATGGAAATAGAATTATCAATTGTTAAATAGAAAACGGGATTGTGAACGTTCATTCTATTTCGCACGAAAAAGAATACATCCTTTACAAATTAATGTGCACATTTTCCGAAATCGTCCGGGAAAACCTATATTAACGCTTATTAACATTTACTCCATCATTGACTTTGTTTCATTTAAATCTTTTACATTTAATCGCTTATCAGGATTCCAAATGTTTTTATTTAATTTTCAATGTTGAATTTCCAATTTATTTTATGTTTGAATTACATTGGGAAGTCAATTTGTTTGATTTCATATGTTTCAGTCATTTAATTTAAATCCCATACATCATCCCATGTACATTTGATGAAGGTTATTGAAACATCACCATTTTCAAGTGTTCATGAATTTATCTGGTTGTTATGCATTATCACTGCCATTTTGGTTAAACCAAAAACAATTCCTTATTTAAATGAAACATTCACAGGTTACCAGGGGGTTGCAGTCACGTTGGAGCACTCCTTCTGTCTCTCCAGTTTATTTTGGGCATGGGGGTCATGTGAACTTTCCAAGACTTACAAACCCAATTAGTGGAACAAACCCTTGCACCTGGACATAGTTGCCATAAGCTGCCCGTCACCGTGTCCTTTCTATAGATCGCTTTCACCCATGCTGTACGTTGACGCTTATCCGATGAAAAGACGAAAAACCTTATTCCCCTCCGTTCTGCCTTTTCATTTTGTCTTTCGGTGCACCCGATCCGAAGACACTGCAGCTTGACACCATATTGTTGTTTCTGTGCTTGACATCGAGAGAAACTACATTCAACACGTACATTCACTAGCTGCTCAATTCACTTCCGCCTCACGACCCTCATTTGCATACATTATTATTTTCGGGTGAAAAGGTCTATTGTGCGATGCTCTAGATATGTCGCTGTGCAGCCGAGAACAATAACCTATTGTTGCACTACTGCCTCTCACCATGCTCTCACTTATATGTGAAACCTTTTGGTGTAGCTTTTCTGGCTCGGTGCAAAATTTACTTTAGTCACTCTGTTCTTGAGTTCCCTTGTGTGAACATCATCGTCGTTGGTTCTGCAATTTAATTCAAATACGTACACGTTACGGCGTTGCTACGTTAGCACTTGCAGCCAAATACCGTTAGAATTGCCCCGTGTTTTTCAGCACATTCTTCGGTTGGCACAGGTCGGGGGACACTGCATGGTAAGTTACAAATATTTCTCATCGTTACTAGAACATTTACAATCCTACAATATAGTGTATTCTGAGAAACGCACCTCTCACTTAAGTATGTATTGGATCGGTCGGAGGAAGTATCAATGTATCTAAAATATAGTACACTAAGATTTCTATTTTGAGTAAAACGAACTGTTGAATCTCTGCAATCCTGCTTATATTCCCAGTAATCCTGAAGTGATACAATTTTGAGGAATTAGAAGTATATACCCACATAGTTTGCTAAGAAACATGTACATGTGATGCAAATTTTCGAGGTTTAAATGCCTAAATGAGATTTGAACTGAAGTGGAATGGAATCTATTTAGTATTTACAGAGGAATCCACGCCCAAGTACAAGTTCACAATGGTTTTAATTACTGTAATTAGCACATATGAAGGTCTCACTTTGTAAAATATGCATCTGTGGAGCCTCATATCAAATTGTATACATGTATTTTTCTAAGTTCACGAGGATAAAAGGCAAACGTTGAAGTTCAATTCTTGAACATGTTTAATACTTTCACGGAAATAGATTGTTTTGCTGGAGTATAAGCAAAACAAGATAATAACGTATGTGAAGTAAAATTATACAATCAGAGAACATTTTCTTGTATTTTACAGTTTACTTCTAGACGTGCCTTACACCTCCTGTACAGCTGGCTTAGCCGTGCTGTATGTTCATCAACCCCAGCTTACATTGCTGGTAGGTATTTTGATCAAATATGTGCATCTCTGTTTATCAATGATGAAAACTATTCCCAATTTTGAAATGGTATAAGTGGAACTTTCATGACGTAAATGCTAAAAGATTCTGCGACAAATAATTATTATTGACGATACAAGTTTAGAAAGCTCAACGTACATGTTTAGTGTGCATATTATTGTAAAATTATAGAGTAAATTACAAACTTTCCAGAGGTAACTTAAATACCCCTGTACTTGGTAAATTGAGCTTTTCTTGAGTGATCACAGATACATTTTGATTTCACATTTTTGTTTCATATTCGTGACCAGAAAAGTTTACGTGATGTATACTATATACAGGGAGTTGATACCACAAATTTATGGAACCAATTATTGCCTCGCTCACACTCCAGTAATTACAATTGTAAATGAACGTAAATTATCAGGGTAATGCTCAAATATAAACGACTATGTATTGACTATGTATTTTTGTTTGTTTTATTCCTTTACAGATAATACATTGACTGTCGTTTTTGCTTGGTTTGAAAAGCTGTATTTTAAAATATAGACTGTTGGAACTACCAACTGTGTGTATATATATCCACAGTCTAGAATTATATGTAAATAAATTACCGAGAACTTAAACCTGTTTCTTTGTGCCTCCACATCCCTGTTCCCTTAAACAAAAACATTCTTATAACCAACCCCCTCGGTTACAATTGTTTAATCTGTCAATTTGCTAGTGTACCGTTACACCTTTCAATTGAATGACAACAGCCCGTCTTTCTGAGATTTAACTAGACCGGTAATCAAGCTTGATCGTCTCCTGCATCAATGACTGTCATCTGCTGATTAATGTATTGCGCGTCGTCATTGGTATTCAATGCCCTACGGACCACAGGGGCAGATCTACCCTTTTATTTATGGAGGGGTTGTACCATTTACCCACCAAACGTGGAACGTGCCGAAGGCCGTTCCCACTAGGGGGTCCGGGGGCATGCCCCCCGGAAAATTTTGAAATCCGGGGGCTTTCTCATGCAATCTCGGGCACCGTTTGAAGCTGCATAATTTGTGAGTTTTAAAGAAGAATTTGCTCATATTGGGCTGAAAAATTGCTTATCACATTTTTGCTCAGCAGCCCAAGAGGGGGGGGGGGGGGGGGGTTGCAACCCTTACAACCCCCCCCCCCCCCCCCATAGATCCGCCACTGGACCGTTGTTTGAATAAACTTTAGTTCTGACATCAGAAAGCCTTCTTGAATGCCCGAATATATCCACAAAAAACAAAAATGCAAATCTAATGAAAAACTATATGAAAAAATCTCGATTTGTATCAGCAAGCTTTTCACAATACATGATATCATCACCGTCATAATCTCTTTATCGTCCAGATCAATAACGCTCTTCTTAGTTAAACTAAATCACAACGTACAAGTATTATCTCTCTTCATCGGCCCTAAGGATCATTTCCGAAATCTTCTAAGCTCCCTGGGAGTACCGGTATACATTTCCGGCAGCAAGGTAATCGCACATGGGCTCATCAAACACATAAATCACTGCCCTCCTAGGTATCCCCATTTACTCCCGAGTGGAGAAAAGCAACTTGTGACAATATGCCCTTTTCACACTCTACAGCCTCTCCACCCGGCCGGGTTGAACTCAACCCTGGGAGAATCCGGGGCCACCCTGGGTTGAGTTTTTAATTTTCAACCCCGCGTCGTTTCACACTTGGTTCGTGCATTTAAACCGAGTTCATTTCGCCCCGGGTGACTTCAACCCAAAGATATATGAGCATTAACACTCTTGATTTCGATTTCCTCAAAATCTATTTTTCCCTACACATAATATGGAGGAAGTCCGGTGGAAAAAAATTGCACAATTCAGTATCCGTGTCGTCACTTCTTTGGTTTTGTACAAAGCCTGTGGAGAGTCGCATGCAAGTATTTCCTAACAAAATTGGAAGTGTTTCTCAGTAATTTTTTTCATCATTTTTTGCACAATGAGATTATACATGATGAAAAAAGTGGCGTCCGGATGCAGCTTTTTTCCCTCTACATGCGTGCCAGATTGTTTTGAACCCGGGCGAGAGTTTCAACTTGGGTTGAAAAATCTCAGGGTTGAAGTCAATCTCAGGATTGGCGAAGGGTTGCCGCGGGGTTGAAAATTTCCAAGTGTGAAACGCCGCATATTTTCAACCCCGCGTCAACCCCGAGATTTGTCTAGTGTGAAAAGGGCTACACATCGACAGGACCGATGCCGCTCGCGCAGTAACAATTGATAAATCGCCAGTCGTCGACAAAAACGTATCGAAATTCATCAAACAGGCACCAGCTCGATCCGTTACAAACTCATAGAGAGATACCCTGCACGATATGGGGGAAACGGGTACCCCCCTTTTATCCCTATACCCTAAGCACACTCCAGATTATTGTTATCTAACACATCCCCCTAGATTTCTGAATAGAATTCCTGAGATTCCGGGAACACAATGACCAAAACAAAAGAGGGGGGGTCCCTTTTTCCCCATATCGTGCTTCATATGCATAGAGACGGAAGAGCAGTGGCGTATCCAGCGGGGGGGGGGGGCAACTTGCCAACACACCTTCTCACCATCGGTGGCGCCATCTAACCTCTTTGTTTTGTTCTTACCCATAGGCAAAATAAGACATGTAGGGTTTCTGGTTGGCAACTTTAGGCGTAGGCCCCTACAAGCAAAAAAAAAATGGCAACGAGCGGGGGGGGGGGGGGGGGGGGTCGAACCCCCCCCCCCCCCCCCGGATCCGCGCCTGCGAGCCAGATTAGCGTGCCGTGAGTGTGGGTAGAAACCCACGTCAAGAGAGCGACAACAGAACGGGACGCGCCCCGCAAAGGTTCTGTGCTTTAATCCTATACAGCGTAAGCCAAACAGGATGCTCTTCATCACCAGTATGGTGTTCCTGCTGACCTTGCTATCGTGGCCCTGAAGGGACATCACACATCGCACATTTCTGCGCAGATATTTGCGATCGCACACATCCTCACATATGCATATTGTAGATTTTACTTTCCTTCTTTTATTCTTCTTTGTCCCTATTGAAATCTCAAAATCCATAGCGTTAACTTTGTGGGGTACCTAGATTTCTAAAGACTCCCTCGTGGGGTACCATTGTCCCCATTATTACCCTTTCTTCCCGGTACCTCGTAAGGACACTAACGCAGATATTTTCGATGTCGCACATTTTATCGCAGATTTCTGCTTAGATTTCTGCGATATCGCACATTTCATTGCAGATTTCTGCGCAGATATTTGCGATATCGCACATTTTATCGTAAATTTCCTTGCTAATTTTGGCCTCGGATTCAGCCGTGGTTTCAGCTGCAGATTCAAAATCTCAAAACGCGTCAAGTAAAAGGTGGTCAACAAAGTGTGCTTTTTATACAAAGTTCCATCAACAAAATGTTTACGGTTTCAGCAAAATTACACGTTTTTAAGCATACTCTAAATAACAAATATATTCTATATACACATTTTAGAAAAGACCGATTACGTTCACAAATTAGCTTCTAATTAAAGGGCTAATGAGAACTTTTCATTCAAAAGTACAGAAAACTGCATTTTGTTGACCACACTGCTGCAAACAGGCTTAGCTATATCCCCGTCGACAGTTAAAAAAAAATACCGAAAAGCCCTCTTCAATGGATTTAAATTTTATTTAATTGCTCGATACCGCCATCTTGGGGGCGCAATGATAAAGCACGATCTACATGGAGATTGTTGACATGCGCACATTGTGTGCATGCTACTCATTGATCCATGCATTATTTATATATCATGCTACTAATCTCCATTGCGGTATTAAGCAAAGATGGCCTTATCCGCGAAACGGCTGATGGGCACAGAACCCTTCATTTTTGCAGTTGAAAAAAAAAATTGGAGATACCGGGACTCGAACCCGGGGCTTCTCGCATGCGAAGCGAGCGCTCTACCACTGAGCTATATCCCCAGTGGATAACGTATACTAGGCGGAAAATCAGTATGAAAATATGCGTCAAAGTAGAGAGATGACCGTAAACGGGTTGCAAACACCAGCAGATCTCCATGTATAAAAATATGGATAGATTTCATATTCACCACACCATCCGCCATCTTTCCACTCCAAGCGATGTGCGAACCTACGTACTAGTATACAAGCATGACGTAAGCCGGCGCGAGGCCAGGCAGCAATGATTTATGGATGTTCCCCGAGTGGTAATAATGGCAGTTGTTCGTATAGCGCGCAACGGCCAATAATATATCCAGCTTATGGGCAAAGAACCCTTCATTTTTTGAAAGAAAAAAAGCCCTGGAGATACCAGGATTCCAAACCAGGATTTCCCGCATGCGAAGCGAGCGCTCTACCACTGAGTTATTATACCCGTCGACAGTTTCATACAAAAATTACCGGGAACAAAATCCCTTTTCAATTAATTTAAATTTTATTTAATTGCTCGATACCGCCATCTTATCTTGGGGGCGCAATGACAAGGCACGATCTCCATTGAGATTATTTGAATGCGCACGCGTGAAATGCGCGCATGCGTGCATGCTACTAACTGACCATGCATTATTTATAGATGATGCTACTAATCTCCATTGCGATATTAAGCAAAGATGGCGGTAACCGCGAAAAGGCTGATGTGCAAAGAACCTTTAATTTTGCAGAAGATAAAGGATAGAGATACTGAAGCGAGCTCTCTACCACTGAGTTATATTCCCCGTTGATAAGTTTTGTAAATAAGTTTGAAACATTCGGCACAGTAGGGAGATGACCGCAAACGGGTTGTAAAATAATGGCAGTGGTGATGGTGATAGTGTGGTATAGGGAGTGTAGGTAGGGGATTATTTGCATCACACTAATCTCCATGGGGCTCATAATTGGCGTGCCCCAAAAGATCGCGGCACAGAACCCTTCATTTTTGCAGATGAAAAAAAAAAGATGGAGATACCGGGACTCGAACCCGGCGTCTCGCATGCAAAGCGAGCGCTATATCCCCATCCAGGTTCGAAAAAAATATACTTCATGCGAAGCGAATTCGTTAAGGTAAATGGGAACGTCACAACGAAACTTCAATTGTTGACGTCATGAAATTCGCTTCGCATTCGCATGAAGTATGAACCGGGCTGATGACGTCGCGGTTTCTCGTTGATGATTGGACATTCCATACATTAGCCCCGGCTACGTCATCTATTATTCGCATACGAGGTCGTCGCAAGAAATCGGCCGACAAAATAAAGAAAAACATAAGCGAATGGTTGTTCAAAGGCCGGCTGTGAGACGGACTCAACTGATGATATTGCAGCCTATAGCCGCGTGAGGTCGCTGTTCGCGCTTCGTGGTCAGGCCGGTTCGCTTATTTGTTTTCCGTTGGCTTGCTTGCTTGCTTGCTTGCTTGCTTGCTTGCTTGCTTGCTTGCTTGCTTGCTTGCTTGCTTGCTTGCTTGCTTGCTTGCTTGCTTGCTTGCTTGCTTGCTTGCTTGCTTGCTTGCTTGCTTGCTTGCTTGCTTGCTTGCTTGCTTGCTTGCTTGCTTGCTTGCTTGCTTGCTTGAAGAAAAAATGGAATTGAACCCCTTCCCCACGCTTCCCCTCATACTGCAGTTTTTTCAATTATACTTCGCTGCAGAAAACATTTGGTCCGTACAAATTTGATATGCACCCCCCCACACACACACAAGTGTGTAAATACCTGCAATCGTGGACCTCCCATTGTTCCTCTAACTTTATCGGAAGGCCTCCCATATGTTTTGTACACGATTTTCAATCGTGGACGTTATGTCAAACGTGGACCCTTTGTCTACGCCCGAATTCTTTTGTCCTAGGTCCACGATTGCCGGTATATACATACTCGCACATACAGTCGTGTCTACCTATATACTTATGAGGACCTGCCATGTTCCCTTCTTTTGTTCCCGGCCCATTTTTCTCAACAAGTCCGCAAACCGAAACGATATCGATATTCCACCATGCAAAGCCTCAAAACTTAAGTCCCATAAGGTTTTACATGAACACTACTGAGGACTTGGGCTCAGTTGTATTGTAATCACTAATTGTCCCAAGTCCTTAGACGTAATGGATAGCCTGTACACACAGACCTGCGTACGGGCCTGCATTGCGTATATATATTGCGTATTTATACATGCTGAAAATTATTTTTTAAAAGTTAATAAACAAAACGCCCACGGAATTGTAATTAAAATGTAGGTTATACAACAAGGAAACACAATTTATAGATCTTAGTTACTGAATCCTCAGTCCGAATCGTTTTCTGATGCTATTTTTTGCAGAATTTGATGTTACTGGTTACTTCCCTACAGTCTTGCCTGAATCGTCTGTTTGCGAGCCCGTAAATCAGACGGTTGACGACATTATTGACTAAAAAAATACTAATTATATCATGAAACAAGTCTGGCAGTGCACCTAAAGATCCTATTGTTGTTATAAAATAAATCATGAATGGCAGCCAGGTCAGCACGAAAACCATAGTGGTGATGAAGAGCATCATCGTTGTCTTACGCTGTAGGACTGAAGCACCAACCCTTTGCGGGGCGCGTCCTCTCCCTTTGCCCTGCTGTTGAGGGGCGTTTCTGCCCACACTCACGGCACGATGATCTGGCTCGGCAAGGTGGCTGATCTGCATTGACGGTTTCACATTTACACCAGACTGATCGGCAACATCAACGTGGCTCGAAGCGTTGCTCTTCCTTCTTTGTGAGTCGGTATGAGTTGTCCAGCTGGTACCTGGTTGGGTGGTGAATGTCGACATACTTTTATCGGTCAATAACATATTCAGTCGACCAGTTGTTACCGTGTGAAGTACTGTCGATTGTGTCGAACGTGTGTCTTGCAGCCTCAGACCGCCTTCATCCCGCAGCGTGGGCTCAAGGATGTCACCAACTTTCACGTGTTTCCGGATGGCTGCGTATACTTTCCCGTAGCACACAGCGATGGTCACAAGCGACGTCAAGAATGAAACAGAGACAGATACTAATGGAAATGTGTATTCCATTGACATACAAATTGAGATGTATCCTGGTAAAATGATGGCAAATGCAAGTAGAACTGCCGCCAAGGCTGCCAATTTTGCCCTGTTGTAGGTGAAAAGACGCCTCTGTGGGCGGCAGACGCAATCGTAGCGGTCCGCTGCAATGATTGCGGTGATCAGACAAGAGAGGACAATTGCTGTGTCATCAAAAGTATACATTATGGTGATCACTTTGAAGCCTACTGAGGTGGTGAAATTGCCAGACAAACGTAGAGAATATATATAAATATTCGGGATTCTGAGTAAGCAGACAGCGAGATCAGCCCAGGCTAAGGCCACGATCAGAACGTGGGTACTGGTCTTGCGAGTCTTGGTCCAGTAGACGCGAAGAATGAGGCAGTTACCAGGTACTCCAAGTAAAAGCACAAAGATCATGGCGACGAGCATCACGATATCGTCATGGTATTCAACCCCCAACTCGCTTTCTGAATTCAGGTAGGCTGAGATCGGCGTCGAAATACCTGCCATGGTGTTTCTTGAAATGTTTGCCGTTTTTCACCCCGTACAGTTTACTGATAAGTTCTGTGATCAGCAATATTATAAGGAATACGGCAAATTTACGCCTTTTAGTATCCAGTATATGCTTTATGCTTCGCTGTAGTGCCTGTTAATATGTCGCCAAAACGTCTGATTAATGCAAGACAGCAGACAGCGGAGATTGACTATATTGGCAATTCGCCCATCTCTGAAGCGAGTAATCACAACATTATGCTGGCAGGAACGCGGTTTCCACGGTAGAGATCTTTTTGTTCTCACAAAGAATCTACGTTGATTACTGACGTGTATAATTATTAACTATCGATTAAACATCACTCTAGAAGAGGCGGTATTCCAATGGGTGTTCCAAAGGCGTATTTCAAAAAAGGGATGAACAATTATGAAGTTTAAAGTCATTCAAGATATGCTGAAAGTAGATCTAAAGGATTGTGGGACCGTCGTTTAATACATAACCTATTATTATCTGAGCAGTGACCCTCCACCCTATTGAGAGGAGATAAGCCCGGTTCATACTTCATGCGAATGCGAATGCGAAGCGAATTTGACGTCATGAAACATTCGCAGCGAAGATTCGCACAAGTTGAAAATGTGTTCAACTTTTGCGAATTCGCAGCGCGAATATATTTGGCGTTGACGTCATAAACTCGCTTCGCATTCGCATGAAGTTTGAACCGGGCTTTACAAGAGCGGCCCCCATAAAAACGTCGGGGTTATCCTCATCTACTTCCTTCTTTAAAATATTGAATTTGCAAGGGCATTTTGTAGAAATGACGAAACGCTTATTGTGATGATGCTAGTGATGATGGTGACATGATAGTGGCGATTGTGATAACGGTGATTGTACAGAGGTGATGGCCATGTTGGTGATAATGAGGATGGTGACAGTTGTACCAGTGGTACTGGGAAGCGATCGATATAATGAATGCATCCTAATCCCATTTTGTTTTTCTGCGCGAGAGGAGAGGAAGTGGAACTGCCTCAATTGCTTTACTTTTGGACATCGACATCATCCATCAATAGTTGATGAAGTTGCAAATATCGTATCGAAACTCTAGCTTCGGATAAACAGCTATGCTTCCATAGCCAAACATCATCAACTATTTCGACCACAAATCTTCCAAGCAAATAACATGGACCGCCAAGGGCTTTATTAAAGAAAAGGCTGCATCACTCCAAGATGGCGGCTACTGGTGCAACAACAGAGAATATCGCTCCCACATTTTCCGAAAATATCGATTCAAATCTGCGTCACATTCTTCTTAAAAGCGGAGTAACGCCACATAATGATCTGAGGCAGCAGATACAACAAGATATAAGCCTGGAAAATCTAGATGAAGCACGGAAGAGTCTGTTTCAGTTTGCTATAACCAAGCACACCGAAAGCATACAACATGGCGACGTACAGTACAGTACGCAAGGTATGGGTACCAGCGATCAGTTGATACTAAAATCAAGACGCTCTGTACAGGCTGTCATTGATGATATCTTGGAATTATACCTCTACCTAACTGATGATCATAGCAAGTTTCCTAAAGCCTGCTTGTCTTCCTCTAAACTAAAAACAAACAAGATGGAATCCGCAACTGGTCAAGCCACTAAGGATGCAGGGAACAGTGACGAAACTTGTACCACCCAAACCAAGACTACAACCAATAAGATTACCCGGGAAATTCCCGCAAATTCTGAAATACGGGACTTAAAATTCTCTATTGATGAATTAAGAAATGAAGTGAGATCAATGAGAGTTCAACTTAACGAAAACTTTGATCTAAAATCACAGATCCAGGCACTGGATAGTGAACGTAAAAGCTTGCAAGCCGCCATTGACCTGCTAACAAACACAAAATCACCAGAGCATAACTGTTCAATAGTAACCTTATCGTCTTCTTCCACCATTGACAAAGACATATCAACAAAACGTCAGCAACCTCACCTACGGACTCCCGCAAATCACAAAAACCAAACACAAATGGTTCACCCAAGTACTTCCGATGTGAAATCAACACCATTTGATACCATTGTTCCTTTGACAAATCGCTTCACTGCACTGATAGATCAAGCTGAAGTCGCTTCTGAAGAGCCCACACCAGAGGAAGTTATTGACCAGTATTACAATGAGCTGATTGAGCAGACAAAGAAAGCCAGCCCTCCAAAGAAATCAGCATCTACAATCCCAACTTCGAATGCGTCCGGAATATCGTTCCGACAGCAGTTGGATGAATATCGAGCCAAGCAGAGACTGAACTTTAAGGACGGGTCTACAAAGAACATAACCTTGCTAGGTGACTCCATGGTCAAACGAATCCTAGGACATAAACTAAGCCAATCTAAACCAGTAACTGTCATCTCACGTCCAGGAGCCAGAATTGAACACATTTCAACTATGATCATGGACGGATCTATCCAACTCCAGACATCTGAGCTTATTGTTCATGTGGGTACTAACAACACTGGCGATGATGCAGAAACGGTATCCAAGAAATTGGAATCGTTGTGTGAAATGGCACAGCAGAAATGTGCAATCAACAACATCACCATATCATCGATAATACACAGAAGCCAGGAGAATAAGAGAGATAATGACAAAATAGTCTCTACCAATAAACTCATCCGACAGATCTGCTGTACACATAACTGGAAATTCATCGACAATGACAACATCAACCAGCGACTACTAGCATCCGACGGGGTCCATCTTGGGCGTGCTGGTATTACCGTGTTCGCTCGTAACCTCATCAGACATCTACAGGGTCTACCACCAGTCACAAATCACACAATTGTGCCTGCAGCCAACGATGATGGACCTACACGCCGTCGCAGCCGTTCGCCGATTCCACCTCCCACCTATGCCCAGGCTGTCAGTACCAGACCTGGCTCAAGCAGTGACGTTCCTATACACAGATATCAGGATTTCCGTCACGAGGACTGGAAAACACGGAAAAGGCATCTGACCCCAAGTCAACAGGTGAAGCCGCTTCGTCCCCTGATTCGTCGCCAACCACTACCATCTCAGGAAACCGAGTGGTTCCGGTACCAGAGAATGAATCGTCTGTCCGTGAAGAAACCGTCAGTGAACAATCGTCCGTGAACTATTCAACACAAGGTTTGCAATATAGGTACAATGAACTGGTTGATGGCAGTATCCCTCCCATTATAACAAAAGGTATTAAATTTGGTCATCTTAACATTCATAGCCTAGTTAGTAAGATAGACGAACTTCGCCTCCTGCTGAAACATAGACCTTTCGATGTTATATGTCTGAACGAAACGTTGTGTGACTCTAGTATCTCGGATGAGGAGATATGTATTGACGGTTTCTCTATACTAAGAAGTGACAGAACTAGACATGGTGGCGGTGTAGCTATTTATGTATCAAATGATGTCCAGGTTACCAGGCGGCATAATCTTGAGTCTGAAGCTCTAGAAAGTGTGTGGATTGAAGTAAAGTACAACAAATATAAATCCCCCATCCTTGTTGGTGCATTTTATAGGCCACCGAACACGAGTATTGATTTCTTTGATAAAATTGATGAAGTTTTAGCAACAGCCTCAACTGAAAACAAGGAATGCATTTTATTGGGTGATTTTAACTGTAATTTTATCGATAGTGTCACTAATATCAATACTGATAACTTGAAATTTTATACCTCTCTATATGGATTTGCTCAAATAATCACCTCTCCAACAAGGGTCACCAGCCACAGCAACACTATCATTGACTTAATATTCGTAAATAATCCAGATGTTTTTACTGACAATGGTGTTTTTTGTACAAGTATAAGTGATCATTTTTTAACTTATTCGGTTCGTTGTTTTAATTTTAAATCATCCACTCAACAAGGTCATAATTATATGGAGTATAGACCATTCAAGAAGATGAATGTCCGTGATTTTATTAATGATTTGGTAAATGTACCATGGGATGTTATTGTTAACATAACTGACATTGAACTAGCCTGGCGAACCTGGTTAAATGTTTTTATCGATATTGTGAACCTGCATGCCCCACTCTGTAAAAAGAAAATTAGGCATAATGCTTGTCCTTGGATCACAGACGATATTGTTAATCTGATGAAAGAACGTGATCAGATCCATAAGGCTGCTGTCAAACATAATTGTCAGAATTTATGGAAAGAGTACAAATGCTTACGTAATAAAGTTACACATATGATGCAAAAGCAAAAGACCGATCATTACTGCGGTCTGATCCGTGATAATGTTGGCAACAGCAAAAAGATTTGGAGTTGCCTTAAAGAAGTAACTCCAAAGCAAGGCCGTATTCTCCCCAGTTCGATTAAGGTCAATGGATCGGACTGCAGGGAGGGTGGTCAGATTGCTAATGCATTCAATGACTATTTTGTGACTTGTGCACATAACGTCACAAAAGACTTGCCTGTCACAACACCCACTGTGTTCACTGATGGATCTGGTCGCAATGACTGCGCTTTTAATCTCAGGCCTGTCTCGCCTGCTTTTGTTGAAAAAACTCTCCTGACTATGAATGTTAACAAAGCTACAGGGGATGATCAACTCAGCTGTCGTTTACTAAAAATTGCTTGCCCTGCCATCCTACATTCCTTAACCAAAATCATAAATATGTCCTTAATACATGGATATGTCCCTGAAGGATTGAAGAGTGCCAAAGTGATACCAATCTTTAAGTCTGGCAATACCTCTGATGTAGGTAACTATCGTCCTATTTCTATCCTGTCAATTGCAAGTAAGATCCTAGAGCGAGCCGTTTGTGATCAGTTGTATGAATTTATTAATGAACTTGAACTTATGCATCCTAATCAGTCAGGATTTCGCCCAATGCATTCCACAACCACAATTCTTGCCAAACTGGTCAATCAATGGAGCAAAAATGTTGAATGTGGTGACCTGACAGGAGTGGCTTTCATAGACCTCAGAAAAGCTTTTGATACGGTTAACCACAACATTCTTCTGGCTAAATTAAGCTCACTTGGCTGCTCAGCGAGTGCTTTGAAGTGGTTCTCCAGCTACTTGTCAGGTCGCACACAAAGAGTTTATTTGAACAAAGCTTATTCCAAATCTAAGAGTGTTGTTAATGGAGTTCCACAAGGTTCTATTTTAGGTCCACTTTTGTTTTCTATATATGTTAACTCTATGCCTTCGTCGGTCAGTAACGGTACTGTTGACATGTATGCTGACGACACAACTCTTACAGTTAATGGCAAGTCGACTGTGGATGTTGAGCAAAAATTATCTGTTGCTTTGACGCAGATCTCTGGTTGGCTGAACACAAATCGTCTTGTTTTAAATTATGATAAAACCAATGTTATGATCATAGGAACTAGAGCAAAACTTAAGGGCGTTGTTGATTTCAGAGTGGAGGTAAATGACACTGTTCTTAAAAGAGTTCATAAAACTAAATGTCTTGGTGTCATCATTGATGATGAGATGAAATGGACTGATCAGATAGACAAGGTTGTGAGTACTGTACAAGCAAAATTGGGTATTATTCGACGGGTGAAACCATATATTCCGGCTGACTCTGTCAAATTGCTTTATAATGCGTTTATCTTACCCCATTTTGATTACTGTTCTCAAATCTGGTCAGAAAGATTCAACATGCACACAGACAAGCTGTATAAACTCCAAAAACGTGCTGCCAGATTAATTTTAGGTAAAGGGTATGATACTCCTTCAAGTGCATTATTTAATACATTAGGCTGGATGCCGTTACCAGAACGATTTTGCTACCTACGAGCAGTACTTATGTACAAATGTATCAACAATCTTGCCCCCACCTATCTAACAGAAGATATCATTAAAATATCTGACATGCATCATCACTCCACCAGACAAGCAACTGAGGACACCCTGTTCATTCCTAAATATAAATCAGAATGCCTAAAGCACAGTCCTTTTGTTGCTGGGGCTACTGTCTGGAATAGCTTAAATAAAGAAACCAGATCAGCAGCCTCAATTGAATCTTTTAAGTCAATGTTGAAACTTAACATTTTTACCTTATAAGTTGCTTCTAAATTATTGTTTTAATTATATACATTTTAGCATGTTAAGTGTACTCATTTATATTGTCTTTATCACTTACACCTTTTTAGCATGTGAAGTGTACCTTTTTTTACTGTCTTTATCATTTACACCGTTTAGCATGTTAAGTGTACCCTTTTTTACTGTTTTTATAATTTACATTTTTATTTTCGTTTTTCTTCGTTTATGTATATGCAAGTAGGACTTTTTGTGATTTTATCCTTAAATTTAACTTCTTAATCAGCACTTTTGTCTATTGTCTTTTTCATATACACATAGTTTTTTGTTGTATACCGTTGAGGTCTCTTTCTTTTTAATTATTATTTGGTTATGATTTCATTTGATCGTATTTTCTATATGTTTAGACATTTTTATACACTTTTAATCCTTTTAAATTACTAGTTTTGTTTTATTTCTTATCTTCTTTGTAATTCTATGTCCAGGGCCCCGTGGAAGACCACATCTATGTGAACGGGCTACCCTGATAAAAGATCAGAAATAAATAAATAAATAAATAAAACTGTTTGATTGGTCAATTACAAATGACTGACAGCTGGCTCTGTTCGATGTCTCCCGTAGACGGTGTAATCAAGCTTGCTCGTATCTGCGCAGGAAATGATTGTCATCAGTTTGAGTGGTATTGTGCATCGTCATTAACCAATGTGCAATAAGCCGTTGTTGGTATACTCAGGGCAAACTTAACATTTCTGTATGAATGATAAGACGAGGCGGATCCGGGGGGTGACACCAGTGACTTTTAGGGGGAGGTATGTGGCGCCACTAACGTCAGAAAAGTCCCCCCCCCCCTTCTCACTTGTCTAATTATTTTTCAGGCGAAAATATTTATGTAAACTTTCTTTTTAAGATCGGTCCCTTGGAGATAACCCCTGCAAACATTTCTCGATCGGCCGCGTTGTACCACAAATTCCACTCAATATCCCACTCCCCTCCAAAAAACAAATACCAAAGAGAAAACACGTTAGCACTATCACAATCATCAATAATAATGGCAGCCGTCACCACTGCAGACGGTATAGAGTACCGAAGTCTGACGTCGTTGCCGCGGCAACTGCTTCCAAACACATGCAGTTTAGAATGTATTCTGGTTCCAAACATTGCATTGATTGACGTCATCATATCGGTACTCTATACATCGCGCTTACGATGTGTTTTGTGAAATGGTTCGCATGTCTCTGTCTTCCTTTACTCTAAAAACAAAAGTTGGTCAAAATGGGTTGATATTTTGCGCAATGTTTTTACAACATATCAACAACCCACAATCTGGGGCAAATTCTTCCCAATAATTGGTCCATTTTTACCTGAATTAACCAACAATGTGGTAAATTAATACCAATGTTGGGGAAATAACAGTTGCCCAATTATGTTTTACCCAACGTTTTTAGAGCTCTTCTATACAGGATTTACGGCTAAAACAGTTTTCAGAATACACAAAGATTACACATTTTTTTTAATTTCTCAGGATACACAAGAGCGTGGACGTAAATCACGGGGGGGGGGGGGGTTATATATCCCCCCCCCCCTTTTTTTTTTTACAAGGGCATGGGTCATTGGATCATTCTTTCAGATTTGTGTGGTGAGAATAAAATGCTGATTTCGAGGTTATCTTGTAACTTTCCAAGTTCCAACAGTCAAAATGCACCGTTGTGTTGTCCATATGATGCACGATATGGGGCAGCGGACCCCCCCCCCCCCCCCCCCCCCTCTTTTGTGTTAGTCATTGTGTTCCCGGAATCTCAGGAATTCTTTTCAGATCTTTAGGGGGATGTGTTAGGTAACAATAGTCTGGAGAGTGTATAGGGTACCCCTCTGCCCCATATCGTGCTGGGTATAGTGTTGTCAGGAGGGACACAGTGTGCATATTTGCATTAAAGATAGATGCACAGCCTACATTAGCCTTTTAGAGGTATGGCGGACACAATAGGAGGGCGCTATTTGATTTGGGTAAACCTTTTGTATGACACAAAAGGTTTACCCAAATCAAATAGCGCCCTCCTATTGTGTCCGGCATACCTCTAAAAGGTAGGTAACCAGACCCAAGTGTCATGTTGTCTCCAGTCCCGCCCCCCCCCCCCCCCCCTTTGAATTATTATGGTCGGCCAGGATTTTGGTCACCCCCATCCCCCACTCGCCATCCGCCATCCCCCCACTAGCCGATACGGATTTACGCCACTGCACACACCGATTACAAAACGCTTAGCAATTGTTGTTGGTTGTGTGCTTTTCCTCCGTCCCCCCCCCCCCCCCCCCAACCTTGATAAGAGATCGCCGCGGCTGCATGTACATGCATGGAGAGCACCGTACAACTGGTTAACCTACAATCCTGGACAAAACTCGTTGGGACACCCCCCCCCCCCCCCCCCCCCCCCCAATCATTGTTGGTTCGGTGTGGTTAAAAGTCGACGATTGAGGAAACTCGTGCGCAGAAATTGTTTTTATTGGCGCCAAATTCCCTAACAGCGGACATCAACACTGACCGGGGGAAGGGGGTGGTGGTCTATATACTGTTGAGGTGTCCCAAGAGTTTTGTCCAGGATTGTAGCTTCCCGGCTGAGTTGTTTCCGCCGCACCCACGCTGCCCCAAAAGGTTTGAGAACAGGGAACAATACAGACCACAGATTTAGATGAAAGGCTCCTCTGTTGTGTTGGCACACACTACTTCCTTTGAAGACTTCGGCTGGCATCTGTACACGTACACGTAACAACAGGCCAGAGCGGCAGAAATATACATGTAAATGCATTTAAAGGCTTAGCAAGGCCTTGGAGCATAACATGGATTTAGAAAATCACTCGGGTGGACAATGGTACCCTATTACGACGTTTAGCTTGAAAGTTCATAGTACTGGCTTTCATATTCAAATGTATGGCAACTGTGGTTTACAAGAGTTTTTTCATGAATACATGTACAGAGGTGGTTGGGTTCGTATTCAGTCATGCCACCATTTTTATTGTGCAGTAAGTAGGTTGGCAGAACCAGTGTTACAAATGCCTTTTTGACCTGGCTTTCAAATAGTGACTTCTGTACAACGAAATACTATTCGTGTATCACCACACTGTTTTCACGGAAAAGCCGCTGTGTCACACCTTCGGAGGCTGCGGTTATAAACACTCAGATGACAATTTCTGCGGCCGTGTTTGTACTTTGACGGGGACATCCGGGAACTTCTTTAGGACACCATCCCACACCTGGGCGGAGAATCATTTGGATTTCAATATGAAGAGGTGGCAACAGATGCTTATAGCATGCCTACTCTTTACATTCTACCTCCTTGCTGGAGCGTTCATCTTCCGGGCCATCGAACTCCCTTACGAGAAGCTATTGGCGGAGGAGTTCTTCCAGTCCACGGAAGAGTTTCTGGCCTCGCATCCCTGCGTGTCCGAGGAGGAATTGTACACGTACAGTCAGACTGTGGTTGAGGCAGTTGACAGTGGAGTGGTCGAAATACTACACGAGCAGCATGACGGCGGTGGGGATGCAGTACACGGTAAACGGAGGATAGTCTGGGACCTGCCCAAGTCTTTCTTCTTCTCTGCAACCATAGTCACCACAATAGGTAAATGGTACTTTTTACCACATTTGGAACTATTTTATGATGTTAATACCCCTCCCGAAAGGGTCAGGAACCAAAGTTTTGGTGAAATGGCCAACTCGTCTTGACAATGACGGTTTATGACACAAACTATTAGTTCAAGATTGATCTAAGTAAAATTAATATTTTATATAAAACACAATTATTTTATATCAAATTAAGTTATATTATATAAAATTAAGTTATATATTTCCTATGATATAGGATTTGTTTTAAGTCAGTACGACACATCTTTTATCCACACAGGCGTTTCGGTCAATCTTTGTTGCTTTTTTCTCCGTAAAGGTTACGGCGACCTCACACCACAGACAGCACTCGGCAAGTTTGTCTGCATGGTCTACGGGTTGATTGGGCTGCCTCTGACCGCTTGGGTCATTGGGGTGATCTCCCGCTCACTGGCGGCATATTGGACCAAAGCTCTGGACAAAGCTGACGGATTTTTACTGATCTGCGTCAAGTTCGCCCGATTGCGAAAAGCTATCATGATCTTCGTCACCATATTGGTGTTGTACGCGATATTGCTGCAAGTGCCAGCCATCCTGCTTGGATATATTGAGCAATGGGGCCTCGTGGATGCAGTATATTATTGCTTCATTACCTTGACAACAATAGGATTTGGTGACTTGGTGGTTGGAAATCATGCTGATTCTTCACAAGCTGCTAAATGGGCTCTCAAGACGTGCATGGTGCTGTATGTCATGTTTGGACTTAGTCTCTTGGTTGCGTTAACCTCGGCCATTTCAGAGCGTGCCAACAAAACTATCCAGAAATCTCTCATGCCTGGAAACAGCTATCACATTGATGAGGACACACAAAGCAAGAAAATGCGGAAAAGAAGAAATACGATGATTGAAAATGAAATTGTTTTGAGGCATATTCCGGATTTGTCGTCTGCTAGAATGAGATCATCAAAATCCATACCCAGCTGTAAAGTGCTAGAAAAGAAGCAGAAAGGGGTAGATGACTGGATTGAGATGCAGTCTCTTAGCAACCGAATGGATGAGGGGGATGTGCCGCCGTGTTATGAGGAAGTCGTGATAGACTTGTCCATATCGGATAGCACGTCAATGGCGGATCTGGCTTTGCATCGGACTTCACTGGACAATGGACACCACATTGAAAGGAATGGCAGCATTTCTATTATATCGAATAACGAATATGGGCATGTGACTTTCGATGGGCCGTCCCATTGACCAAACGTGAACTCACGTCAGTCAAACTTTGCGTAAATTCTTAAGCCCGCCGCACACGAGAGCTATCTGCTGAGCAAAAAAATCATTCGAGGCCGTTTGCTCAGCACGTAGCTCATTGTGTGCGGTACATTTTTTGTGCGTTTTCTGCCTCGCGAGGCCGTGAGGCAAATATCTGTCATGTTTGATTTGTTTTCGCCTCGCGAGGCGAAAAACTCGCCGTGTGCGGGCAGCGAATTATTTTTCCCAAACTACATCCGAATGGATTCATTGTTGAGCGCCCTCTATAATACTTTTAATATACGTATGCGTTATAGGGCTGGGTATATGATGCAATGAATTCTCAAGGTCTGCTGAGCATTCCGATGGCCCAGTGGATACGTCCCCGGTGCTAGACCACGAGGCAGAAGGCACTGGGTTCGAGACACAACGTTACCATTTTTTTTCTTCTAATTTCAAGCTTTGGAGGATTTTTTTTAAGGGAAAAAAGTCCGGAAATTAATTACGTTCGAATTCATTTTTTTCCTAATTCGTGGCTCCGGAGGATTTTTTTTTAAAGGGAAGTCAAGTCCGAAATCTCATAGCGTTAACCCCGGCCATTCGGATGTCGTTTGGGAAAATATTCGCGTGCGGGCAACCTAATCATTCCCTGAACTTTGCCTGCACATACCGGTTCTTCCTTGCTATTTTCTCAATTAATTAAAAAGCACTTCATCCTTTTCTTTAGAAAAAGAACACGAAGTTCAACCAAAAATTAAAAATCCGTTGGCCAAGGCCCTGAACCAAAAGTTCCATCCCATTTACTCAAACACGTAATACATGTATAAATGCTGCATAATACGCCCCACGTGAACAGAGTATGCGCTTTCATTGGCTAGTTCATGTTTTTGTTTGCTCCGCACGTAGCTCAGGTTGCCTGCACACGGTGAGTTTTTCGCCTCGCGCGCGAGGCGATAAAAATCAAACGTGACAGATATTTGCCTCACAGCCTCACGAGGCAGAAAACGCACCAAAAATTGAACGCACACGGTGAGCTACGTGCTGAGCCAAACGGCCTCGAATGATTTTTCGCTCAGCAGATAGCTCTCGTGTGCGGTAGTCTTATGTTCGCCACTCATTTGCGTTTTTTGTCTATAATATAGCAATATCGGAATGAGGAGGCCTAAACTCTCGTGTCACCGTTTATACGTAAAAATATTTTGTTAAAGAAAAATATAGGGCCTACATCTATATTTACGTAAACTTCTTTTTTCTTACATTGAAGTGTTTTTTTATAATCATGACTATACGCATGCTTGTTAATTGTTTTACTTACCACATCATTTGCTACGGCAACATGTTTGTGTACTTTGTTACGGAAGCTACCAGTATTACGTGTAGATGTACATGCAGATGTAGATGTACGTACATGTAGATGCTGTCAACAGTGACGACATTCAGAGAGCTGCGGCCCGTTTTGGAGGCCACAAACAGTCATAACCAAGAATTGGTTCGGTTGTTTCTCGTCGGTGAATTTATTTGGGAATTTTAAACAAGCCAGAATTACGCACCGTAATGAAATATTCAAATACCCAAAATGATTAACCAAAGAGAAACAACAGTTTTCGGTCATGGCCGCCAAAACGCACCCCAGCTGTAAGGTTGCAGCAACCGATTAATTGACCTGCTGTTGTCTCTGCATTGGTAGAGCGGTATAAGGCTTTGGATCACGATGCCACATTTCAAGTTCTCTCATGGGTTTACACTTATGTTTCTTTTTGTGGTGTCGAGGATTTTATTTCAAGGGAAAAAGTTGGAGGAAACTACGAAGCCCAAGAAGGGACAGTGAGAAAACAAAAATTTCAGCTGGTAATCGTTCAAAGGATTTAATAAATCGTTTAAACGAATTAGCTAAATCGTTCAAACGATTTATTAAATCGTTCAAACGATTTAGCTAAATCGTTCAAACAATTTATTAAATCGTTCAAACGATTTATTAAATCGTTATCAGACATAATCGTACTTCCGTAGGCCCTCTGCCATGTTGAATCAATCTCAATGTTTAGGTGTTATGCTCGCATGCGCGGCTTTGCGCGCTTCCGGTCGCTTCAATTCAGTGACGTTACTGAACCGGTAAATCGTTTGAACGATTTAGCTCAATCGTTTGAACGATTTAATAGATCGTTTGAACGATTTATTAAATCGTTTGAAAGATTTAGCAGCTGGACAAAAACATTTCTCACTGTCCCTTCCCGGGCTTCGTAGAAATCTGTCTTTCAGCTCCCATTACCAAGTAAACAAAAATACCCAAGCGATTACATGACTGTGGTACGAGACAAAATCGCACCCAGTGCACACATGACCAAACCTACAAATGAGGGCGCGTTCCATGTGAAAATGGTAATATTTCCTCGGGGCTACACCATTACTGGAGCACCTTAGTTGAAACCTTTTGAAATACCTCTCGAGAGCAACCGTATCGCCTTGATGATACATGATTACATGGTGTAAACCGCAAGCCGATACTGATACAATATTCCTACATAGAAAGCCTAAAAAATTGTTATGGAAAAAAAATTGTAGCGAGAAAGTCATTGCATGGGTATTTTTTTCGGACGGATTTTGGCGCTTTATACAGGATTTTGTTATTCATGTTGTGCTCTCTTTACATGTTTCAACAAAAAAATCGAAACGCATTATGAACATTCAGATTATCGATATGCCAATGCATAGGTTGTCTATTTCCTAATTCGATGCTCTGATTTGCGTGTGTAACATTTTGGCATGAACTGCATATCAACAATCTCGAGTTCTAAGCATTTGAAAATGGGAATTATAAGGCTAGTGGCACGTACATTTTCCAATTACTTTTTCTGAACTTCTATGTTCACCACTGAATTTATACAGCGCTTACTACAAGAATTGAACATGTCACTCACCAAGCCCGAGACCTACTTGACGATTGGTGACATGGTAAATGCCATTTTCAGATGCAAAGTGCACCAAATCTGGAGGGACTTCATAAGGTCACTTGGTGATACCATCAGGACTTGGTTAAAGCATACACCAGTCCTTAGTAGCATATTAGTCCACGTCACTGTTTGCAAATCATTAGCATGATAAAGAAAATAATACGGCGCTATCGCAAAATGCTAGAAGGACTTGTGTTTACCAAGTGATCTTAGTTTGAAGTCTCTCCAGATTAGGCATACTGTTGTTTTCATCTGAAATTGACTTGGCCATGCCAAAGAAATTCACCACGTGGGTCTCAAATTTGGTGACGTGTTTAGTTCTTGACTTTTGTGGTGTGCAGATTCAGTGGTGAGCAGAGAAATTCAATTAGAGTAATTCGCAGTCAGAATTGAAAATAAGTAGGCCTACCACCAATCTAATAATAATAATAATAATAATAATACCCATTTCCAAGTGCTTGGAACTGGAGACTCTTTTATATGCAGTTCATGCCAAAATGTTATAAACGCACAGCCAATAGAACTTTTCACATGACCATGTACTTCCAATGTGTAGTGATGCTAATAAAGTGCTTATTCAAGCATGGCGAGGGGATTGTTCCTCACCTCCATGATTCACTAACCAGTGAGTATATATTGCCCATACGATACATGTACCGCGATCATTCCAAGGCGGTCTGCAAGTGCATATACAGGTGGTTTTGTTTACATGTTACGCTTTGGTCACGTGCGTGAAAAAGTTCAATGGGGATGCACACGTGATTTTAAAACTTAGTATCAAAATTCTGACATCGGTAATTATGCCGGCCCCTTTTCGGAAAACAACGGCGGTACGGTAACCGTCGAAATGAAACGAATTAAAAGCCAAAGAATTAATTTACAACAAAAGATTGTTTATTTGACGTTTCAAGAGGCAAGTCTGGTTGTGTTCACCCCACTTCTCCCTCTTCGTTTATTCCCTTGCACACACTATGCCACCATGTTTTAAACAAAATATGGATGAACAATGGCAAATCAGCTATTCACATAATTCAGCACACGGTATTCAATGCAACAAAACCCTTTTTACATCGGTGACTTCAGCTGACCTATGTTTCTAAAACCACAAAATTGTACATGACTTTCGTGGGCCTTGATGCGTAACAGGATTTTTTGGGGAACTATTCAGGCACCAATGGTGACGAATGGCGTCAATGATAGAGTCGTTGCTGTTTTCCCCCATGAAATTCAGCCATTATACGTATCGAACATAAGGCACACTGTGTTCAGAGTAACACCACGAGTTCTGTTCTATGGAATTGGTCCTACATGGCCCGCCATTGGGTGATTCGAGAGGACTAGTGAAGCAAGTTATAGGTAGGCCTAGTCCTATTTGAGTTTGGTTTTATCAACTCCGTGATGAACGTAGACCACTCTGTATTCACAGGCGAACCGGTCCCATTCTGGGAGACCATGTTGGGGTTCTTCTACTGGCAGAAATGTCCACGCTGGATCCTTTTTAGACTGAAATTCTTCACCTGAAAGTAGCAACATTCAACATGAAGAGGTGGCAACAAATTCTAACCGCCTGCCTACTCTTTATATTCTACCTCATTGCTGGTGCGTTCATCTTCCGGACTATCGAACTCCCTCAAGAGCTGCTACTGAGGGAGAATTTCTCCCGGTCTAAGGAAGAATTTTTAGCCTCGCATCCCTGTGTGTCTAAGGAGGAACTCTACGAGTACAGCCAGACAGTGGTGGAGGCAGTGGACAGTGCAGTGGTTCACGTAGTACATGACGTACACGGGAAGCAGGCTATAGATCATCCTCCTGGCGAGCAGAGTGTGGCCTGGGACCTTCCCAATTCCTTCTTCTTCTCGGCAACTATAGTCACAACAATTGGTATGGAATTATTTTGTGATGAGACTTTGGTCCAAAACTTCCCCACATGAAAACCGAAACGTACGTAAATCGCAGCAAACATTTACAGACCGTATAAACAAAAAACAAGTCCGTTTTTGTACAGACGGTCGGTTCTGCTTTCCTGACTTTCATTACCCACTGACTTTCATTTCCTGACTTTCATTACCTCCGCCAATTGTGCAGATCTACAGTTTACCCTTTGTGTTGTACAAGTGACGTCAGATCAGTTTCATTTTTTAAGCGATGAGGCGCGTATTTGCGTTTGAAAAGGCATAATGGTGTTGCGTAATGATTTGCATAGTAGCCTTTTCCAAGCAGTGATATTCGTTGATTTCCTCTATTGCTGTCATAGCTTTCTGAGGAGATTCTTTGGAAGCGGGGTTTTTACAAAAATGCGAATCCCATGGAACTGAAGCTAACGACCAACTTTAAACCTTTCTGGTGATTACTAGTGTGCAAAGGTTTTTTTGGGTCAGATTCACGAGTTCAAACCCGGTGTAGCTGTGCTTCGATTCTGTTGCAGCAATTGATTAACTGAACCGGCGATCCCGGTGATTTTCGAACAGTACATAATTCAACAGCTTTTAATCATATCGATACCAATCACTATATAAATATGCCAAGAATCGATACTATCTACTTCCGACTTTACCTGACAATGTTACAAAGAAATCAATAAATATTACTTGAAAAAACCTTTGCACGCCTGATTTTATAATGTGTGTCTTGGGATACTCCTTGTGCACATATATTTCTGGGGTACATCTGACAGAAAACCCCGTTAAGAGACAATTTGAATGGTTCGTGTTGTCATAGCGTTCGTGCAGTATTTTGGCAACACGCCTAGTAGCATCCCGATGTAAGACTCACATACATTATTATCAATGGCTACGGCTCTTCACTGTTGCCTGTCAATGGCCAAATTCAAAGCCGTAGCCACAAAAGACCCGATCCGGGCAACGGCTTAAACTATGCGAGTGCAGCATAACCAGACTGTGAATAAACCTAAACTGATACACCCGCAATACGTCAACATACGTGTACCTCCCACCTCTGGTTATCTTCTTTCAATTTCAACAAGGGCTCCCTCTTGGTTAGGTTTTTCAGTCCCTTCATGACATTTCAGTTTTTGGAAGCGGGAAGGAGGCTTCTGGAAACAATGTTATTTCAAAACCGACATGATCTCAGGCCACTTTCATGGAGCTGCTCACCGCAAAAATTTGATTAGCCTGAAAAAATCCTACATTCTCCTATTCCTTTCATCCCGGGCTGTCATGCCAAAAAGTGTCCGGTGCCAAATACTGTCCGCTCATTAGCATACTGCTCTTTGATTGGTCAAGTGGGTATTACGTCATCGCGATACCGGAAGCTTGCTAAATAGTGTCCGGGCGTACGTAGCGTGCATCCATCGCGTCCTTGAGGACTCGGAGAACATTGGGGGAAATATGAAGGGGGAACATAAGTAACAACTTAGCAGACAGTATTATAAAATTGAACGGGCTGTCAAGAAAAAAAGTGGATAAAAACTCATCCAACGATTACAAAAAGTCGCTGGTACATGAATACGTATGAGGTATAGTAAAACAAAAAAAAGTATTTGGCAAGGAACGGACAGTATTTGGTAGCATGCTGTGTGTGTGTGAGTTTGTATATGCCGACAATCGTGGACCTAGGACAAAAGAATTCGAGCGTAGACAAAGGGGTCCACGTTTGACCTAACGTCCACGATTGAAAATCGTGTACAAAACCAATGGGAGGCCTTCCGAAAAAGTTAGAGTATAAACAAAAGAGGAACAATGGGAGGTCCACGATTGCACCCGTTTACATGACTGTGTGTGTGTGTGTGGGTGTTCATATTGTGCTGTGCATAATGCAACGTTGCAACGCATGCATAAGCGCGCGAGCGGACACTTTTTAGCAGCGGACACTTTTTAGCAGCGGACACGGCATGATATACATGCCAAATAGTGTCCATGTCTTTTGCGCGTGCTCAGCGGCCAGTATTTGACTAATCAGAGAGCAGTATGCTAATGAGCGGACAGTATTTGGCACCGGACACTTTTTGGCATGACACCGGGCTCGGGTACACAGATTTACGGAGCCCCTGAAGGGACATATGATGAAAAAAATCACGTATGAAGAAAGTGAGTTCTTTATTTCGTGCACTCGAAATCATTTCGTGCTTACGTGGGTGACTTTTTTGCTCTAATTGCCTCTCACTGCTTTGTATCACTTTATTTATTTAAATGTTTTAGCTATTTAGTTCAACAAACGAATAAAAAACCGTACATTCCGAAGAGTATGGAATGGGAGTACATGTAATCAGTGGCGTAGCCAGGCTCTTCCTAGAGGGGGGGGGGGGGGGGGGGCAAACGGGGGGCATGGCTATTTTCAAGGGGGGAAATTCGCTTTAGTAACGCATATCGTAACGCATATCCCAATTTTCCAGAGGGGGGGGGGGCAAGAGGGGGGGCAAGAGTTTCCACGGGGGGGGGGGGGGGGGGGGGGGGGGGGTGGGCAGTTGCCCCCTTTGCCCCCCCCCCCCCCTGGCTACGCCACTGCATGTAATTACGTATAGGAGACCTATGTTCAAGGGCGGTTGGCGAGGCGTTGAATCGTACAAGTTCTGTTTAGAACCAGTTATAACTCGCAAAACTGAATTTATTCTCACAGTGTCACTGCAAATGTATACTTTGTTTCCCCAACTAATGCGTCATTTTGAATGTTGTTTTTACAGGTTACGGCGACCTCACACCACAGACAACACTCGGCAAGTTTGTCTGCATGGTCTACGGGTTGATTGGGCTGCCTCTGACCGCTTGGGTCATTGGGGTGATCTCCCGCTCACTAACAGCATATTGGACCAAAGCTCTGGACAAAGCTGACGGATTTTTACTGATCTGCGTCAAGTTGCCCGATTGCGAAAAGCTATCATGATCTTCGTCACCATATTGGTGTTGTACGCGATATTACTGCAAGTGCCAGCCGTCCTGCTTGGATATATTGAACAATGGGGCCTCGTGGATGCAGTATATTATTGCTTCATTACCTTGACAACAATAGGATTTGGCGACTTGGTGATTGGAAATCATGCTGATTCTTCACAAGCTGCTAAATGGGCTCTCAAGACGTGCATGGTGCTGTATGTCATGCTTGGACTTAGTCTCTTGGTTGCGTTAACCTCGGCCATTTCAGAGCGCGCCAACAAAACTATCCAGAAATCTCTCATGCCTGAAAACAGCTATCACATTGATGAGGACACACAAAGCAAGAAAAGGCGGAAACGAAGAAATGCGATGATTAAAAATGAAATTGCTCTGAGATATATTCCGGATTTGTCGTCTGCTAGAATGACACCATCAGAGTCTCTGCCTGATTGTAAGACCCGTGAAAAGTTGCAGAAAGTCAGAGAAGATGGCTGGATTGAGATGCGGTCGCTTAGCAACCGAACGAAAGACGGTGATGTGCCGCCATTATATGAAGATGTCGTAATAGACTTGTCCATGTCAAACGACACTTTGTGTATCACGTCAAACGGTGCGAGTGGAAGCATGCAAACGTCACTGGCGGATCTTTCCGCGCACCAGACGTCACTGGAAAATGGGCATCAACTTGAAAGGAATGGCAACATCTCTGTCATATCAATGGACGAATATGGGTGCGTGAATTTAGATGAGCCGTCTACTGATCAAACGTGAAAACCCCTTTTCGTAAACTCGCACATTTATTTGATTTCTACAGGAGTTTCAGAATGGTTATATATATATTACCGTGTACATATACAAATGTTTTATGTGGACAAGCTCGTATCCCAAAAATACGATAAACTACCTGCCATTGAGTCTCTATTGTTATGCAAATCAAAACAAAATCCTGTAAATATATTTTAAGTGAATAAGCGAATGTCGTATTTTTTAAGTTAACTACTTTATTCTTTCAAGTGTAAATTGCATCACTTAAATCGTGAATGCATACGTGGTTTTTAAGGTATTTAAAAGGTAGTTTTAGATTGTGTTCATGCATGCGTCAGCGTACTTTTAAACTCTGTTTTTTTAAATAAATTATGATTCTTTTTTTTGTGTCGGGTCTGAATAACTTCTAGTCTGAACATGAGCTTGTACGGCAACATGAAGTGGGAGTAATGGCGCACGGCCGTATTGTAGGGGATAACCTCCCCCTACCCCCCCCCCCCCCCCCCCCCCCGTTTCCCCTTAATTCACAGGCGTGAAAGGTGCGGATACATGAAGAACAAGTGCATGAAGAACGTCAAAAAGTGCAGCCCGATCACCTCCTTCCTCTTTTCAAATTATTTTTCGCTTGGACAATTTTTGGGCACATCATTTTGGGGATTATTTTATTCTGATAATAAAATTTGAGCGTCCTAATGTTAAAGCTTTGAATCTTTCAATGCGCCATTGTTAATATTACAATACTTATTGAATAAATACATTCATGCCGTTATTGTGAAATTGTATTTCGTGGTCCATTTTGTTAGTGTTCGATGAAGCTAGCCATTCCTTTTAAACGCAATTTTTAATTCAAACTTGTTTGTTTCTATCGGTCTCTCATAAAATTCATTCTATATTTAAATTAGTTCACAGCAATCCTATATAGGTGATGGGAACTCGCTTGAAAAATCATGAGTTTCAATCTTAAAGCTTACTCTTTATAAATATGATGCCAGTACCCAAACAGAAATATTTCTGTTTGAAATGCTGTCATCTTCGAGATAATTGTATCTGAAGAACTCCAAAAACGCTGTAGCACATAATGTACGGTACCACATAACGCTGACTTCCAATTTTGACAGGTTTGTTATTTCATGAATATGCTGAATCACGCAACAGTGGCGGATCCAGGATTTTTTGCAGGGGGTTTTTGAATTTGCCCAAAAAGTTGACTCCCAAAATGTTTCGCCTGCCGACAAATGTTTCCAACACACTTTCTTAACGTTCGTGGCGCCATTTAACCTCTTTGTTTTGTTTTGTTTTTACCCGTACACGCAAAATAAGACCTAATTCATAGCGTTTTGCTTTTCTTTTCTTTTTCTGGTTTGCTACGATTAGACGAAGGCCCTTACAAGCAAAGAAAATTGGCAACGAGCGGGGGGGGGGGGGGGGGGGTTGACACCCCCACCCCCCCCCCCCCCCCCCCCAATCTTCCCCTGCGCAAAGTATGAACACTGCCTGCAACTGTACATGTGTTGGCAGCACATACCAATGCTATATCATACCTTTAATAAATACAATCCATTCAGTAATATATATATTATTGGTAACATGCCTGTCAGTAGTAATTTTATGCGGACACTGGACTGTTTTGCCCGAGGCAAAAGGTCACAGGTCAGATCGCCGCAGTTCAAACGGAGCGTATAGGAGTATGCTAAATTGACAGGGTAAAAGTAGTACACACAAGTACGTCAGTCTTTCCGCAAAGGCTCGTGGGGTTGGTATTCATTCCCGTTTTCTTGTATGAACAACTGAGAAAATACAGTGTTTTTTTTCATTTTGATTTTGGATGATTATGTCAAATGGCACTATTAATGTTACTAGGTAATTCCAGCGAGACATAAAACCAACCGGCAGTTGTATTTACGCCCCTCTTATTCTTAATCAGTATATATGAAAAACCGTTAGTTTAATCCTTTGGTAATATTCTAAACTTGAGTAGCAAGAAAACTAATCAGTAGGCTTGTGGAATACATAAACAAGAAATATTTGAAACCAAGAAACACGAATAAAAGAAATTTATACAGATTAAGATATGGCAATATTCAACATCATAGTAATGACGATAAGTTACCATTATAGGGTATCGCCGCGCATCATCCAATAGACCTTTATCATGATGTGACCATCTTTGTCTTGTTCCATGTAGGCCTATGCATTAGCAATTATGAATAGTGAATCAAATTATTAAATGAAGGTGCCAGACTATTTTTCCTTCTAGCCTCGGTTTGGTTGCATTGATTTTAATAGCAGAAAAACAAAAATGGCTGTACCATGATAAAGGTCTATATAAGAGGCTATGGATTTGCAGAGTAGAATCATTCCCTGTATGTCTGCACTGAGAGGGTAAGCACTTATCCAGAACCACCAAAATGACATCGTCGCGCGCATCGCGCCTTGTGCCTATTCAATAAGGCCTTGTGCCTATTCAATAAGGCCTAGTGCATTTTCAGTAATACATGACGATGTCATTTTGGTGGTTCTGGATAAGTGATTACCCAGGCAGAGCACACTGTTCGAAACGTTGAGTTCCCTCCGATTCTTTTCAGAACCATACTCACAAAAGAGATTTAATACACATGGGTGCTACCGCAAACTAGTTACGTTATTACCTGTACAGTGTTCATGTTATGCGTTTGCTTCAGCTTTTGTGACGGAAGAGATTCACTGCCTTGCAGCACCCTTGGATTACGTAATGGGTAGGAGCGAAGCATGTCACGTCATTCATCTCAGGGTATTCTTTGGATTTTATTTGTTCATCATATTTGAAAAGGAGGCCCTATACTTAAACGGAAGCAATCGTTAAAAAAACAGATATAGTTTCCAACAAATTGAAAAGGCTACCGTTTGCTGAGTTGTTCCGCCTATTGCAAAGTCACGACTTTTTTCTCGTGATAAACTGCTTAAAAAATGACCTCTCCTGGGTAAACTCTCCGTGGCGCAGTGTACTATGAATCGCCCAACTTGCAGTCGAGTGTCGTGCTGAAGGACACAAACACAGGATGTCCTGGTCCGAGAATTAATCTATGCGCAAGAAATTTATGTAGTCGCTATCGCATGCATTTTGAGGCCCACTTTAAAGGTATATGAAACATTTGCTTTTGCTGTAATTTTCAGAAATTAATAGATTTGGGGGTTATAGTATACAAATAATGAATGTTTATGAGTGTGATGGTAAGAATAATTTCATGAGGTGACAGATGGCATCTGTCACCGAATGAAATTATTCTTTCCATCGCACGAATGTGAAACATTCATTATTTGTTTTATACAACGCCTGAATAAATTCTCGTCATCTGATTGGTAACTTGTAAACTGGTGCTTACATAAATGTAAGAAACATGTAGTAACACTGATAGCTGGGGGAACACTTTCAATGCATTTTATTCAAGTTAAAAACTGTTCAGAATTGTAAAAAACTGTTTCACAAATTCAGAACTTCCAGTAACTAATTACTGTCTCGAAAAGTCTCAAACAGTTAAAAATGTTCACTGTTTTTCAACAAGTTAAGAAGAATTATTCACTTCAGATGCAGAATGTCATCTAAAAATATCCGTTCCGAAGTGTTGAAGATCAAACTGTTCAGAATTGTTAAAAAGCTGTTTCACAAATTCAGAACTTTCAGTAACCAATTAATGCACTTTCATATCCAATTTATGGAAGTTTACAACTGTACTAGTCCAGAAAAGTTAAAAATGCGGATTGCATGCATGGATTTCTTTGTGTACAACGTGCCGTTTTCCTTTCTCAGTCCCGCATAAAACCGGGACAACAAATTGTCGAGTTCAGAATTAGTTAAAGCTTCAATTGTTGTTCCTGCGTGTCTAGCAAATTCATCTAATCGTTTCACTGCATATTTGGCTTTTCCGAAATCCTTCGGAAAAGGCTTTGTTTTTGTTCTGATTTTTTTGGCTTTTCCGAAATCCTTCGGAAAAGGCTTTGTTTTTGTTCTGATTTTTTTTTTTGGCTTTTCCGAAATCCTTCGGAAAAGGCTTTGTTTTTGTTCTGATTTTTGGCTTTTCCGAAATCCTTCGGAAAAGGCTTTGTTTTTGTTCTGATTTTTTTTTTTTTTCTTCTTCTTCTTCTTCTTCTTCGTGTTCGGACGTGTTTCGATCGAGCTCCCGGAAAAGTAAGAATATCTAGCGTTTTAGACCGCGTATGGTCCTAGTTTTTATATTGTTGTATTCGGTTTTGTTTATAGGTCCTACTAGACCCTCCTCCTTTTGTCGGGTGTTATCATTTAAGAGTAATTTTACGTTCATTTTGCATTTCATTTCGTTGTTTTCTCGCTGTGGCTGGTCACCATGACCAGTCAAGCGAACACATCTGTAAGGGCTCAGCCGAGCGTACCCTCGGCTGGCCCGAGCGTGCCCTCGGCTGGGCCTACTAAGCCCATTGTTGAGGGTAATGAGCCTTTCAGGAATGTTACCCGCAACAATGGCATTTCATTCAAAGCGGCTGACAATGTCTCCGTTCAATCTTACATGGACGCCATTACAAAAATCCTGAATCCTAAAGAAATACTCTCCGCCTCCAGAATTTCCAATGGCCGCATTGCCATATACCTCAGCTCGAGAGAGGCGGTCGTCGATGCAGTTCAACAACAGGAACTCGCATACGACGGCTCCTTTCTCGAGCTGACTCCCCTTGTCCGACCCACCACCCGTCTTACACTTTCCAACGTGTACCCTGAAATCCCGAACGGAGTCATTGCAGCCAACCTATCGTCCTTTTGTAAGGTGGTGTCCCAAATCCGGCCCATTCCCCTTGGACTCAAGAGTAAAAATCTAAATCACATAATGAGCTTCCGAAGGCAGGTTCAAATTCTTCTCAACCCAAACGTTACCCCTCCCGATCATATCAACTTCCACTATAACGGTACTAACTATCGAGTATTTCTATCCACGGAGTCGGTGCGCTGCTTCAATTGCGGCGAATTCGGCCACATAAGCAGAGCCTGCAAGAAGCAGAACCCCGCCCGCGGGGACGACGGTGCCAATGGCGACACAAACCCCCTCAACCCCCCACCCGTCTTCGTCAAACCTAATTCCAAATCCGACCCCAAACACCCACCCAAACGATCCAAATCCGACCCGCCCGGCCCCGCCTCCCCTGCGCCTGCGGGGTCGGCGCGTCGGTCGGAAGTTCCGACCGCCGCGCCACCCCCACCCACGGGCGGGGTCCCTGAGGGGTCCCGGCCCTGGGCCGCAGCGTGCGCGCCCCCCAAGAGCTATGCTGGTCCTCGGCCATCATGGGGCTACGGCCGTTATTCGTCCGGCTCGCCCCGCGCGTCGGACTCGGCCGGTTCGAGCACGCTCGCTGCGGATGCAGCGCGCACCCCTGGCGGGGGCGGAGTCCGGGCTCCTCCTACCAATCCTCCCTCCAATTCCCCCGAAGTGCTGCCGATATGGGGCTCCCCCCCTCCCCCCTCCAGATCCTTCTCGGACGTTGTTGCTAAACGCAAACAGGTTTCCCCCACTCCTGTGAATGACTCCTCCAAACTCATTCCCCTTCATTCACCCTCTCCTCGCAGAAAACTGGCCAGGAAACAACCGAGCCCCATGTCGACAGCCTCTCCCACCCTCTCCCAAGCCCTCAACTCCCAGTCCTCCATCCCACCCACCCCCCTCGGTGGTTCCCAAACACCCATGCCCTCGACTCCGGCGTCCACCGCGGGCGAGGCCGACACCGACTCCGTGAACTGGGAGGACACACAGACGGACGAAGACCTTCCGTCTAAAGTCTTCCCACTAACCAAAGGCCCACTATCTCAATCTGAACTCATTGATTTCCTGTCTTCGGTTAAAGCTAGAAAGAAGCCAGCCCAGATTGCCAGAAAATTCACGGCAAACATTCCTGGGCTGGTTAGACAACTCAAACCCCTACGCAACCACCCCCTTCTGCAAAAACGCATGCAGCAGAGGATCTCCAAACTTCTCAATACTTTAGATAAATAGTTCTTTTTTTTTTTTCATTATGGAGTTATGTAGATTTGTGCCCATCCTAGCAATGACACTGTCACTGCTGACTCTCAACACCGCCGGCTGTTCCGCACCTATCCATAACAATTCCTTTCAAATATATATTGACCAAATTGCTTTTAACCCCGACATAGTTCTTTTGCAAGAAACTTATCATTTAAATGAAAACAGCCCTTGCTGGAACATGTGGTCCTACTCCCCTTTCTGTTCTCCCGGGCCCAAAGGCTCGGGAGTAACTACTCTTGTTAAAAATAGTAATAACGTCGAAGTTATTTCTTCTTCTACCATCTATGATGGACATATTATATATTCTAAAATTAAACTCAATAATATCATTTATCATATTTATAATACCCTTATTCCCCAATTTGATAAAAGTGCTTTACTTGCACTCAATAAATTACTTGACCACTGTTCCGGCTGCGGTGACGGTGTCATTGTGATCGGAGGTGATTTTAATTGTACCGAAAACCCGGCTATTGATCGTCTGTGTATGCCGATCGAGCACAGACCCAAAGTTGCCATGGCTCTCAGGGACGCTGTCAATGCATTGTCTCTTTGTGACGCCTGGCGCAGACTGAATCCCCTCTACCAAAAATTCACCTGGCTGAGGAATAATCCCGCTAAACTATGCGGGGTTTCCAAAGCCAGGTTGGATCGCTTTTACGTGTCACCTAGTATTCTTTCTTCCATTTACTCCTGTTCTATTCTTCCGTGCTCCCTTTCAGACCACTGTGCAGTTACCTTAACAATTAAAATCCCTTCGCATACTCCGAGGAGCAGTGCCTATTGGCATTTCAACAACTCGCTCCTCGGAGATAACAACTACCGCGATATTATTATTCAATTCTGGATACAATGGAGAGAGGACAAGTGCAACTTTCCGAATCTCGCCGCTTGGTGGGATTTTGGAAAGTTGCACATTAAATCCCTTACCCAAATGTACAGCTCCAAATTAGCGAAAGAAAAACGGCACGCCCTTTTGGAAATAAACCGTAAAATCGATGAGATTCAGTCTGCGCCGGACTTAACACCCCAAACTAGAGCCACCCTTATTGAACAAAGAAACCATTTAAACTTTCTTTTTAAAACTGAAGCTCAGGGCGCTCTTGTCAGATCTCGTTTTAAACATCTCAGCGAGACTGACTCGTGCTCTGCCTATTTCTTCAATCTGGAAAAATCAAATTCTCTATCTAAAAATATTTCTCACATCCGTCTTTCCTCTGGAGCTATTTCCGACAATCCTTCTGAAATTAAGACGCACGTTCGTGACTTTTACAAAAATCTCTACAGCCGAGTCCCCACTGACAAGAGCGCCCTCAATCAACTATTACAAGATGTCGGCGAGCTCGACTCTGAAGATTCAGAGGACCTTGATCGTCCTCTGTCTATTGAGGAACTCGAGCTCGCTGTCAAGCAACTTGGCAAAGATAAAACGCCCGGCCTGGACGGCCTCTCTTCAGAATTTTTTCAGTCCTTCTGGCCCCTTCTAAAAAATGACTTTTTATCTGTCCTCGAGTCTTCCATCCAATCTGGCTCTTTACCCCATTCCCTACGGAAAGCAGCCATCACCCTGCTTCCCAAGAAGGGGGACCTGGCCGACATTGCCAATTGGCGCCCGGTCTCCCTTCTCAACACCGATTACAAGATCTTTGCCAAGTTGCTTGCAAACAGACTGAGGCAGTGCATTGGTAGCGTCGTTGGCGAAGACCAAAGCTACTGTGTCCCTGGCCGATCCATTTACGACAACATCAATCTTATCCGCGACATCATTTCTTACTCCAATTTTTCTGACACCCCCCTCGCCGTGATCAACTTGGATCAGAAAAAAGCTTTTGATAATGTTGATCATGGCTATCTCTTCGACACCATGAGAGCCATGGGCTTTGGCAAGAATTTCATCTCCTATCTTCAAATATTGTACGGCGGCGCCGAGAGCCTAGTCAAAGTGTGTGGCTCACTGACGGCCCCCTTCTCATTTGAGAAGGGGATACGTCAGGGATGCCCGCTCTCGGGGCTGCTGTACTCCATCGCTATAGAACCTGTTAAATCACCTCAGAAATAACCTGGCCGATCAGGCCTTTCATATTCCCGACACGGATTTCTCGTGCGCTGTATCGGCGTACGCAGACGACATTTCCGTATTTGTCACCTCCGATCCGGGTTTCCAAGCAGTCGAAGAGGCCTACGGCCTCTTCGCAAAATCCTCTGCTGCATGTTTAAACACTCAGAAGTCCCAGGGTCTATGGGCCGGTTCCTGGACCGGACGAAGCGACAAGCCTCTTAATTTTTCCTGGAACAGTGAAGGTCTCCCCTTTCTCGGAGTTCACTTAGGAAATTCGAACAAATATGTCCAACAGAATTGGGCTACATGCAAGAATAAACTAAATAGAACGTTGTCCTCCTGGTCTCGCCTATTTTACGCCCTCTCTTTCAAAGGCAAAACTTTAATTGCCAATCAACTGGCCGCTTCTAAAATTTATCATACTCTTGCCGTTCTTTCCCCTCCTGCTAATGTCCTAAGTGAACTCCAGAATGCCCTTGTTGACTTCGTCTGGTCCAACAAAAGGCACTACCTCACAAAAGAAACTCTGTATAAACATCCCGACAAAGGAGGACTTGGTCTTGCATGCCTCCAAGCACGCATTTTCACTTTTAGACTCGCCACTGTCCAACGATTCCTCGGACTGCACTCCCATCCCGCCTACTTTCTGATTGGCCATTTTTTCAGGCAATATCGCAAACTCGGTTTTGACTTTCATCTTTTTCACCTCCAAACAGACCCAAAATTTCATATTAGCATCCCCGTGTTTCATAGTGATCTCTTGCGTGCTTGGACGGCGTCCGGAGCTCGAGTCGAAACACAACCCGATTCTATCAACCATGTCTACAATTTGCCCTTAAATTGTTCTATTCTGAGCGATGCAGCTGATGGTGGGGGAACCCCTCCCGTGCGTCTCGCGGCGTGTGGAGTCAAACTCGTCCGCCATCTTTTGGATCCCACCACCGGCCGATGGATCGATGCCCGCACCCTCGTCACTTCGTTTCAAGGACTCCGACCTCCTTCCCTACGCCTTCTGAATCTGGACATCAAACGCCTACTCTCCACGCTCATCCTTCAATATCCCAATCTGCTCTCTGAGGAGGGATGCATCCTACCACTTTCCGATCTTCAAAACATCTCCATTCTTCCGGACTGTCCAGTCGGTTTCAACTTACCTTCCTACAACAATGGACTCTCCGCACCATCCAAATCTATGTATGCCATTTTCAACGAGGAGATCAACCATCATTCAAGCTTCTCCTCCTCTCACTGGCACACACTGGGCTTCCTCAATTCCTCCACCCAACTTCAATGGCGGAACATTTACAAACTTCCTACCTCCAAGAAAGAGGGCGACGTTCAGTTTAAGTTGTTTCACAACTTTCTGCCCTCTCTCTCCGTCCTACATCATCTCAACCCTGACATATCTTCTACCTGCGGATGGTGCGGAGAGAAGGGCTCGATCCATCACCTCTTCATTATCTGTCCGGCTATACAACCTGTTCTCAATCTGCTTCACTCACTGCTCCATCGTCTACTTCCGTCTCTACAACTCAACTTTGACGTCTATTGGGCGCTGATTCCGCACGCCAAGGGGCGCAAAAAGGAGGCGGTTTGTCTAGCGAACTTCCTCATCATCAGCTGCAAAAATATCATATATTTCTTATATCGTACCTCCCGGTTCGTTGAACCCCTTATTATATGGCAGCACCGCCTTAGAAGCAAAATTCTCCTTGATTTCACTTATTATAAAATGTCGGATAACGTCAATGCTTTCTGTAATAAATGGTGTATAAATAATGCCCTCCTAGTCTGTAATAATAACGTTTTGACATGGTTCTTTTAAACAAATAGGTGTATTCTTGGCGGGGTGGGGTCACTAGCCCGAGTCCTGGATAGCTGTTCGCCTTAGCTTAGGTGTGACGTGTTACGGCTCTGCCACTGGGACTCGGGCTGGCCCTAGCCCATTCGCTCCCTTTTGTTCCCCCTCTACCATTTACAATTTATGTCCCCAATTTTGTAATTGTGACATGGTTGTTCCCCCCCCCCCCCCCCACCTCTCTGACCCCTCTCGGTCCACCCTCCCCCTCCCATCCCAGGGTCCATCTAGGTCCCTACTCCTTTCTCTCCCTTCTTTTTCTTTCGCCTACCCCTTTGGGAGCCGCCGGAGTGGGCCATATGGCCCACACCCAGTTATCTGGTGGCTCCCCCTCCCGGGGATCCTCGACGGGGTCAGCCAAAATCGTGCTGTTTCCCCGGCCGTACAGGATCCCCCTTCTTTTCTCCTTTCTTATGCTCCCTTGCATAAATAGTTTAATTTTTGGTTTCTAATGTTTATGCAATTACTTTGTATTATTGGTTTACTCCTTGTTTTACAGTGTCTATTTTGACATTTACAGTTCTCTTTTTGTGTATCCTTTACTAATAATTTTAAGTAAAACTTACCTTATGGTTTTCTCCTTGTGAATTATTGGTTTTAATTATTTTACAACACAACATTTATATGAGTTTTCGTTTACAATTATGCTATTGTACACATATTTTGACTTTGTTTACATATTTGTTTCACTACTTCGTCACCGTGGTTGGCCGGTTTGGCTGTAGTATACAGCCAATTGCCCAGCCACGGTGACATTTACTTTCAAGTACTAAATGTTTTTCTTTACAATTCTTTTAATTTTGTACATATATTATATATTAATTTGTATTGTTCAAGGAATTTTGAATAAAGTTTTCCTTGGAAAAATCAAATCTTCTTCTTCTTCTTCTTCTTCTTCTCCAGTCAGGTCGTGTTTTTCTCGAGCTCCGGAAAAAGTAAGAATATTTAGCTTGTTAGACCTTGTACGGTCCTAGGTTTTATACTGTTATATTCGGTTTTCTTTATAGGTCTAACTAGACCGTCCTCCTTCTGTCGGGTGTTATCATTTTAGAGTAAATTTACGTTCATTTTGCATTTCATTTCGTTGGTTTTCTAGCTGTGGCTGGTCTCCATGACCAGTCAAGCGAAACCACCTGTAAGGGCTCAGCCGGGCGTGCCCTCGGCTGGCCCGAGCGTGCCCTCGGCTGGTCCTACTAAGCCCATTGTTGAGGGTAATGAGCCTTTCAGGAATGTTACCCGCAACAATGGCATTTCATTCAAGGCGGCTGACAATGTCTCCGTTCAATCCTACATGGCCGCCATAACCAAAAACCTTAACCCCAACGACATACTCTCAGCTTCTCGGATTTCCAATGGCCGAATTGCCATCTATCTCAGCTCGAGAGAGGCGGTCGTCGATGCAGTTCAACAACAAGAACTAGCGTACGACGGCTCCTTTCTCGAGCTGACCCCTCTTGTCCGTCCTACTACCCGTCTAACACTTTCTAATGTCTACCCTGAAATTCCGAACGGAGTCATTGCGGCCAACCTGTCGTCTTTCTGTAAGGTGGTGTCGCAGATTCGGCCCATTCCCCTGGGACTAAAGAGTAAAAATCTCACACACATAATGAGCTTCCGAAGACAGGTCCAAATTCTTCTCAACCCCAATGTCACCCCTCCCGATCACATCAATTTTAACTTCTCTGGCACTAATTATCGGGTCTTTCTATCCACGGAGTCGGTGCGCTGCTTCAATTGCGGCGAATTCGGCCACATAAGCAGAGCCTGCAAGAAGCAGCACCCCGCCCGCGGGGACGACGGTGCCAATGGCGACACCAACCCCCTCAACCCCCCACCCGTCTTCGTCAAACCTAATTCCAAATCCGACCCCAAACACCCACCCAAACGATCCAAATCCGACCCGCCCGGCCCCGCCTCCCCTGCGCCTGCGGGGTCGGCTCGTCGGTCGGAAGTTCCGACCGCCGCACCACCCCCACCCACGGGCGGGGTCCCTGAGGGGTCCCGGCCCTGGGCCGCAGCGTGCGCGCCCCCCAAGAGCTATGCTGGTCCTCGGCCATCATGGGGCTACGGCCGTTATTCGTCCGGCTCGCCCCGCGCGTCGGACTCGGCCGGCCCGAGCACGCTCGCTGCGGATGCAGCGCGCACCCCTGGCGGGGGCGGAGTCCGGGCTCCTCCTACCAATCCTCCCTCCAATCCCCCCGAAGTGCTGCCGATATGGGTCTCCCCCCCTCCCCCCTCCAGATCCTTCTCGGACGTTGTTGCTAAACGCAAACAGGTTTCCCCCACTCCTGTCAATGACTCCTCCAAACTCATTCCCCTTCATTCACCCTCTCCTCGCAGAAAACTGGCCAGGAAACAACCGAGCCCCATGTCGACAGCCTCTCCCACCCTCTCCCAAGCCCTCAACTCCCAGTCCTCCATCCCACCCACCCCCCTCGGTGGTTCCCAAACACCCATGCCCTCGACTCCGGCGTCCACCGCGGGCGAGGCTGACACCGACTCCGTGAACTGGGAGGACACACAGACGGACGAAGACCTTCCGTCTAAAGTCTTCCCACTAACCAAAGGCCCACTATCTCAATCCGAACTCATTGATTTCCTGTCTTCGGTTAAAGCTAGAAAGAAGCCAGCCCAGATTGCCAGAAAATTCACGGCAAACATTCCTGGGCTGGTTAGACAACTCAAACCCCTACGCAACAACCCCCTTCTGCAAAAACGCATGCAGCAGAGGATTTCCAAACTTCTCAATACATTGGATAAATAATTCTTTTTTTCATTATGGAGTTATGTAGATTTGTGCCCATCCTAGCAATGACACTGTCACTGCTGACTTTCAACACCGGGGGCTGTTCCGCACCTATCCAAAACACTTCTTTTCAAATATACATTGATCAAATTGCCTCTAACCCCGACCTAGTTTGTTTACAAGAAACCTATATTTTAAACGAAAACAGCCCTTGCTGGAACATGTGGTCCTACACCCCTTTTTGCTCTCCCGGGCCCAAAGGCTCGGGAGTTACCATTCTTGTTAAAAACAACAATAATATTGATATTATTTCTTCATGTACCATCTACGATGGCCATATTATATATTCCAAAATTAAATTCAATAATATCATTTATCATATTTATAATACCCTCATCCCTCAGTTCGATAAAAACGCTTTACTTGCTATCAATCAATTACTGGACCACTGTTCCGGCTGCGGTGACGGTGTCATTGTGATCGGAGGTGACTTTAATTGTACCGAAAACCCGGCTATTGATCGTCTGTGTATGCCGATCGAGCACAGACCCAAAGTTGCCATGGCTCTCAGGGACGCTGTCAATGCATTGTCTCTTTGTGACGCCTGGCGCAGACTGAATCCCCTGGACCAAAACTTCACCTGGCTGAGGAATAATCCCGCTAAACTATGCGGGGTTTCCAAAGCCAGGTTGGATCGCTTTTATGTGTCACCTAGTATTTTTCCTTCCATTCACTCCTGCTCCATTCTTCCGTGCTCCCTTTCAGACCACTGTGCAGTCACCTTAACAATTAAAATCCCTTCGCATACTCCGAGGAGCAGTGCCTATTGGCATTTCAACAACTCGCTCCTCGGAGATAACAACTACCGCGATATTATTATTCAATTCTGGATACAATGGAGAGAGGACAAGTGCAACTTTCCGAATCTCGCCGCTTGGTGGGATTTCGGAAAGTTGCACATTAAATCTCTTAGCCAAATGTACGGCTCTAAATTAGCTAAAGAAAAACGCCACGCATTCTTAGATATAAACCGCAAAATTGATGAGATTCAGTCTGCGCCAGACTTAACACCCCAAACTCGGGAAACTTTAGCCGAGCAGAGAAACCATTTAAATCACCTCCTTAAAATTGAAGCACAGGGCGCTCTTGTCAGATCTCGTTTTAAACATCTTAACGAAACTGACTCGTGCTCTACTTACTTCTTTAATCTGGAAAAATCTAATTCTCAATCTAAACACATCTCCCATATTCGCTTGCCTTCTGGAACTATCTCCCAGAATCCCTCTGAAATTAAAACGCACATTCGCGACTTTTACAAAAATCTTTATAGCCGAGTCCCCACTGACAAGAGCGCCCTCAACCTGTTGTTACAAGATGTCAGCGAGCTCGACTCCGAAGATTCAGAGGACCTTGATTGTCCTCTGTCTATTGAGGAACTCGAGCTCGCTGTCAAGCAACTTGGCAAAGATAAAACACCCGGCCTGGACGGCCTCACTTCAGAATTTTTCCTGTCTTTCTGGTCCGTCCTTAAAAACGACTTCTTTTCAGTTCTTGAATCTTCAGTTCAATCTGGTTCTCTACCCTACTCTCTACGGAAAGCAGTAATAACTCTGCTTCCCAAAAAGGGGGACCTGGCTAACATTGGCAATTGGCGGCCGGTCTCCCTTCTTAACACCGACTATAAAATCTTTGCCAAGTTGCTTGCAAACAGGCTGAGACAGTGCATTGGCAGCGTCGTTGGCGAAGATCAAAGTTACTGTGTCCCCGGTCGTTCAATCCACGATAACATCAACCTAATCCGTGATATCATTTCTTATTCTAATTTTAATGATACCCCCCTTGCCGTGATCAACTTGGATCAAAAGAAAGCTTTCGACAACGTTGATCACGGCTATCTGTTCGACACCTTGGGAGCCATGGGCTTTGGAAACAAATTCATTTCCTATCTCCAAATTTTGTACGGCGGCGCCGAGAGCCTCGTCAAAGTGTGTGGCACCCTGACGGCCCCCTTCTCATTTGAGAAGGGGATACGTCAGGGATGCCCGCTCTCGGGGCTGCTCTATTCAATTGCTATTGAACCCTTCTTAATTACTCTCAGAAAGAAACTTGCCGATCAGGCCTTTTCTATTCCTAATACGGATTTTTCGTGCGCTGTGTCGGCGTACGCAGACGACATTTCCGTATTTGTCACCTCCGATCCGGGCTTTGTAGCAGTCGAAGAGGCCTATGGCCTCTTCGCAAGATCCTCTGCTGCATGTCTAAACACTCAGAAGTCCCAGGGTCTCTGGGCCGGTTCTTGGACCGGACGAAGCGACAAACCCTTAAATTTTTCATGGAATAGTGAAGGTCTCTCCTTCCTCGGAGTTCACTTAGGAAACTCAAACAAATATGACCAACAAAATTGGGAAAAATGCAAAAGTAAACTAAACAAAACTCTCTCCTCCTGGTCCCGTCTTTTTTACGCCCTCTCCTTCAAAGGCAAAATTATCATCGCAAATCAACTTGCTGCCTCCAAAATTTTTCATTCTCTGGCCGTTCTCTCCCCTCCAGCTAATGTCCTAAGTGAACTCCAGAATGCCCTTGTCGACTTCGTCTGGTCCAACAAGAGACACTACCTCACAAAAGTGACTTTATATAAACATCCCGACAAGGGAGGACTGGGTCTTGTATGCCTCCAAGCACGCATGTTCACTTTTAGACTTACCACAGTCCAACGATTTCTTAGTCTCCATTCCCATCCCGCCTTCTTTCTAATCGGCCACTTTTTCAAACAATACCAAAAACTCGGCTTTGCTTATAATCTCTTTCATCTTGACACCGACCCGAAATTCTATACTAGTATCCCCGTTTTTCATAGCGAACTCTTGCGTGCTTGGACGGCGTCCAGAGCTCGAATCGAAACACAACCTGATTCTCTTAACCATGTCTACAATTTGCCCTTAAACTGCCCTCTTTTGAGTAGTGCAGCTGATGGTGGGGGACCGTTTCCCGTGCGTCTCGCGGCGTGTGGACTCAGTCTCGTCCGCCATCTTCTGGATCTCAACACCGGCCTATGGATCGAAGCCCTTACCTTCATCACTTCTTTCCGAGGACTCCGACCTCCCTCTCTACGCCTGCTAAATCTGGACATTAAACATCTCCGCTCTTCGCTCATCCTTCAATTTCCTAAGCTTTTCTTCGAGGAAGGATGCATCCTACCGTCTTCTGATCTTCAACACATCTCCGTTCTTCCAGACTGTCCAGTCCTATTCAACCTACCCTCCTACGACAATGGACTCTCCGCACCATCCAAAACTCTGTACGCCATTCTCAACGAGGAGATCCATCATCTGTCTACTCTCTCCTCTTCCCACTGGCATGAACTGGGATTCCTCGACTATTCCACTAAAATTCAATGGAGGAACATCTATCAGCTTCCTACTTCCAAGAAAGAGGGCGATCTTCAATTTTCTGCCCTCGCTTGCTGTCCTCCACCATCTCAATCCCGACATCTCTTCTACCTGCGGATGGTGCGGAGAGAAGGGCTCGATCCATCATCTCTTCATCACCTGTCCTGCTATACAACCTGCTCTCAACCTGCTACACTCACTACTCAATCGGTTACTGCCTACTCTCCAACTCAACTTCGACCTCTACTGGGCGCTGATTCCGCACGCTAAGGGACGCACAACGGAGGCGGTTCGTTTAGCTAACTTCCTCATCATCAGCTGCAAAAATGTCATATATTATCTATATCGTACATCCCGTTTCGTTGACCCACTCACTATCTGGCAGCATCGCTTGAAAAACAGAATTCTCTTTGACTTGACTTACTACAAAATGTCCGATAATGTCCATGCCTTCTCTAATAAATGGTCTGTAAATAACGCCCTTCTAGTTTGTAATAGAAATGACGTAACTTGGCTTTTCTAAATAAATTGGTTTGATCCCTTTTGAGGGGGTGATGTCACTAGCCCGAGTCCTGGATTGCTGTCCGCCTCAGCGTAGGCGTGACGTGCTATGGCGTAGCCACTGGGGCTCGGGCTGGCCCTAGCCCTCTCTCCCTTTTGTTCCCCCTGTACCATAAACAATTTATGTCTCCAATTTTATAATTGTGACATGGTTGTTCCCCCCCTCCCTACCTCTCTGACCCCTCTCGGTCCACCCACCCCCTCCCAGGGTCCATCCAGGACCCTACCCCTTTCTCTCCCTTCTTTTTCTTTCTCCTGTCCCTTTGGGAGCCGCCGGAGTGGGCCATATGGCCCACACCCAGTGATCTGGTGGCTCCCCCCTCCCGGGGATCCTCGACGGGGTCAGCCAAAATCGTGCTGTTTCCCCGGTCGTACAGGATCCCCCTTTTTCTCCTTTCCCTTGCTCCCTTGCATAAATAAAATAGTTTTTTGTTTCTAATGTTTTTCCAATTTTGAAAGTATTCAGATTTAAAGTTTACTTTTGTGAATTACTTTATTGTATTTAAAGTAAAATTTGGTGATATATTGGTTTACTTTTTGTATTATTTATAAGTTAATTAAAGTAAAAGTTGCCACGTAATGATTTTTTCCTTGTGAAATATTTTCCTTAGTTTACCATACAACATTAGTACGACTTTCCGTTAATCATCCTTTTATTTGTATATTATTTACATTGTATATATATTTTGTTTAATCATTGTACACTTTCAATCGAAATAAAGTTTTCTTTTGAAAAGTCAAAAAAAAAGTCTTCTTCTTCTTCTTCTTCTTCTTCAGTCAGGTCGTGTTTTTCTCGAGCTCCGGAAAAGTAAGAATATTTCAGCTTTTAGACCTTGTATGGTCCTAGTTTTCATATTGTTGTATTTCGTTTTCTTTATAGGTTTAACCATACCGTCCTCCTTCTGTCGGGTTGTATCATTTTAGAGTAATTCTACGTTAATTTTGCATTTCATTTCGTTCATTTCTCGCTCTGGCTGGTCACCATGACCAGTCAAGCGAACACATCTGTAAGGGCTCAGCCGAGCGTACCCTCGGCTGGCCCGAGCGTGCCCTCGGCTGGGCCTACTAAGCCTATTGTTATTCCGGAAGAGCCCTTCCGGAATGTGACCCGGAACAATGGTATTTCTTTCAGGGCGGCTGACAATGTCTCCGTTCAATCTTACATGGACGCCATTACAAAAATCCTCAATCCTAAAGAAATACTCTCGGCTTCAAGAATTTCCAATGGCCGCATTGCCATCTACCTCAGCTCGAGAGAGGCTGTCGTCGATGCAATCCAACTACAGGAACTTGCATACGACGGCTCCTTTCTCGAGCTGACTCCTCTTGTCCGCCCCACCACCCGTCTTACACTTTCCAACGTGTACCCCGAAATCCCGAACGGAGTCATTGCAGCCAACCTGTCCTCCTTTTGTAAGGTGGTGTCCCAGATCCGGCCAATTCCCCTGGGACTCAAGAGTAAAAATCTCACACACATAATGAGCTTCCGGAGACAGGTACAAATTCTTCTCAACCCCAATGTCATCCCTCCCGATCACATCAATTTCAACTTCAAGGGCACAAATTATCGAGTATTTTTATCCACGGAGTCGGTGCGCTGCTTCAATTGTGGCGAATTCGGCCACATAAGCAGATCTTGCAAAAAGCAGAAGCCCGCCCTTGGGGACGACGGTGACGGGGGCGAAGTCAACCCTCTCAACCCCCCTCCTGTCTTCGTCAAACCCGTCTCCAAATCCGATCCCAGACACCCACCCAAACGCTCCAAACCCAACCAGCCTGGCTCCGCCTCCCCTCCGCCTCCGGGGTCGACTCGTCGGTCGGAAGTTCCGACCGCCGGGTCGTCCTCTTCCTCGGGCGGGGACCCCAAGGGGTCCCGGCCTGAACCCGCACCGCGCGCGCTCCCCTCCCGGCCAGCCGGGGGCTCTACGGGGCCCCCGTCCGATGCGCCCCGCGCATCGGACACGGCCGGGCCGGGTGTGCCCTCACCGGGCACCGCGGCTGCAGCGCACGCCCCCGGCGGGGGCGGAGTCCAGGCTCCCCCTACCAACCCTCCCTCCAATCCCCCCGAAGTGCCGTCGATATGGGGTTCTCCCCCTCCACTCTCAAGATCCTTTTCCGATGTCGTTACTAAACGCAAACAGACTTCCCCCACTCCTGTCTCCGATTCCCCCAAACTTATCCCCCTCCAGTCACCCTCCCCCCGCAGAAAACTTGCCCGGAAACAACAGAGCCCCATGTCGACGGTTTCGCCCACCCTCACCCATGCCCTCAATTCCCAATCCTCCTTCCCATCCACCCCCCTCGGTGGTTCCCAAACCCCCATGCCGTCGTCCCCGGCGTCCACCGCGGGCGAGGCCGACACCGACTCCGTGCATTTGGAGGACACTCAGACGGACGAAGACCTTCCGTCTGAAGTTCTCCCACTAACCAAAGGCCCCCTATCCCAATCATCACTAATCAAATTCCTGTCTTCGGTTAAATCCAACAAGAGACCAGTCCAGATTGCAAGAAAATTCACATCTAATCTTCCTGGGCTGGTCAGACAACTCAAACCTCTCCGAAACAATCCCCTTCTGCAAAAAAGCATGCAGCAGAGGATTTACAAACTCGTTTCTACTTTAGATAAGTAAATTATTTTCTACTTTTATGAATTTATGTAATTTTTGGCCCGTCTTAGCAATGACACTGTCACTGCTTACCCTAAACACTGCAGGTTGCTCTGCACCTACCAAAAACACTTCTTTCCAAATTTATATTGACCAGATCGCGTCCAACCCCGACCTAGTTCTTTTACAAGAAACATATAACCTTAATGAAAATAACCCTTGCTGGAACATGTGGTCCTATACCCCATTTTGTTCTCCCGGGCTCAAAGGCTCGGGAGTAACTACTCTTATTAAAAACAATAATAACAATATTGAAATTATTTCTGCTAGCGCCGTCTATGATGGCCATATTCTTTATAACAAAATTAAATATAACAACACGATTTATCACATCATAATACCATTATTCCCCAACAAGATAAATATGCTCTCCTGGCCATTGATCAATTATTGGACCACTGTTCCGGCTGCGGTGACGGTGTCATTGTGATCGGAGGTGACTTTAATTGTACCGAAAACCCGGCTATTGATCGTTTGTGTATGCCGATCGAGCACAGACCCAAAGTTGCCATGGCTCTCATGGACGCTGTCAATGCATTGTCTCTTTGTGATGCCTGGCGCAGACTGAATCCCCTCGAACAAAAATTCACCTGGCTGAGGAATAACCCCGCTAAACTATGCGGGGTTTCCAAAGCCAGGTTGGATCGCTTTTATGTCCCCCCTAATCTCATCTCCTCCATTCACACCTGTTCTATTCTCCCTTGTTCTCTCTCCGACCACTGCGCTGTTACACTAACTATAAAAATTCCTTCCCACACTCCGAGGAGCAGCGCCTATTGGCATTTCAATAACTCGCTCCTCGGAGACCATAATTACCGCGACATTATTATTCAATTCTGGATACAATGGAGAGAGAATAAGTGCGACTTTCCGAGTCTCGCCGCTTGGTGGGATTTCGGAAAGTTGCACATTAAATCCCTCACCCAAATGTATGGTTCTAAACTGGCCCAAGAAAAACGCAATTCTTTCTTAGAAATAAACCGTAAAATCGATGAGATTCAGTCTGCGCCAGACTTAACACCCCAAACTAAGGAAACCTTAGCTGACCAACGGAATCACCTAAATTATCTCCTTATATCTGAAGCCCAGGGCGCTCTTGTCAGATCTCGTTTTAAACATCTTAACGAAACTGACTCGTGCTCCACATACTTCTTCAATCTAGAAAAATCAAATTCTCTATCCAAAAATATTTCTCATATCCGTCTCTCCTCTGGTATCATCTCTGAAAATCCTGCCGATATTAAATTACACGCTCGCAATTTCTATAAGAACCTATATAGCCGAGTCCCCACTGACAAGAGCGCCCTCAATCAGCTATTAACAGATGTCAGCGAGCTCGACTCCGAAGATTCAGAGGACCTTGATTGTCCTCTGTCTATTGAAGAGCTCGAGCTCGCCGTCAAGCAACTTGGCAAAGATAAAACACCCGGATTAGACGGCCTCACATCAGAATTTTTCCAATCTTTCTGGCCCGTCCTAAAAAATGACTTTCTTTCAGTTCTCGAATCTTCTATTCATTCTGGTTCCTTACCCCATTCCCTCCGGAAAGCAGTCATCACTCTGCTTCCCAAGAAGGGGGACCTGGCCGACATTGCCAATTGGCGCCCGGTCTCCCTTCTGAATACTGACTATAAAATCTTTGCCAAGTTGCTTGCAAATAGACTGAGGCAGTGCATTGGCGGCGTCGTTGGCGACGACCAAAGTTATTGTGTCCCTGGTCGCTCCATCTACGACAATATCAACCTAATTCGTGACGTTATTTCTTACTCAAATTTTTACGATACCCCCCTAGCCGTGATCAACCTAGACCAAAAAAAGGCCTTTGACAACGTTGATCACGGCTATCTCTTTGACACCATGAGAGCCATGGGCTTTGGGAACAAATTCATTTCCTATCTTCAAATATTGTACGGCGGCGCCGAGAGCCTTGTCAAGGTGTGTGGCACCCTGACGGCCCCCTTCTCATTTGAGAAGGGGATACGTCAGGGATGCCCGCTCTCGGGGCTGCTCTATTCTATTGCAATTGAACCTTTCTTAATTAATATCAGAAAGAATTTAGCCGACCATGCTTTTCGTATTCCTCATACGGATTTTTCGTGCGCTGTGTCGGCATACGCAGACGACATAACGGTCTTTGTCACCTCCGATCCGGGCTTTATTGCAGTCGAAGAGGCCTACGGCCTCTTCGCAAAATCCTCTGCTGCATGTTTAAACACTCAGAAGTCCCAGGGTCTCTGGGCCGGTTCTTGGACCGGACGAAGCGACAAACCCTTAAACTTTTCATGGAATAGTGAAGGTCTCCCCTTCCTCGGAGTTCACTTAGGAAACTCAAACAAATATGACCAACAAAATTGGGAAAAATGCAAAAATAAACTAAATAAAACTCTCTCCTCCTGGTCCCGTCTATTTTACGCCCTCTCCTTCAAAGGCAAAATTATAATTGCCAATCAACTTGCCGCCTCCAAAATTTTCCATTCTCTGGCCGTTCTCTCCCCTCCAGCTAATGTCCTAAGTGAACTCCAGAATGCCCTTGTCGACTTCGTCTGGTCTAACAAGAGACACTACCTAACAAAGGAAACCTTATATAAACATCCCGACAAAGGAGGACTGGGTCTTGTATGCCTCCAAGCACGCATGTTCACTTGTAGACTCACCACAGTCCAACGTTTTCTTAGTCTCCATTCCCATCCCGCCTTTTTTCTAATCGGCCACTTTTTCAAACAATACCAAAAACTCGGTTTTGATTTTAATCTTCTTCATTTTGACACTGATCCGAAATTCCATACTAGCATCCCTGTTTTTCATAGTGAACTCTTGCGTGCTTGGACGGCGTCCGGAGCTCGAATCGAAACACAACCTGATTCTCCCAACCATGTCTACAATTTGCCCTTAAACTGTCCTCTTTTGAGCGTTGCAGCTGATGGTGGGGGACCGCCTCCTGTGCGTCTCGCGGCGTGTGGAGCCAGCCTCGTCCGCCATCTTCTGGATCTCAACACCGGCCGATGGATCGAAGCCCTTACCTTCGTCACCTCTTTCCGAGGACTACGACCTCCCTCTCTACGCCTGCTAAATCTGGACATTAAACGTCTCCGCTCTTCACTCATCCTTCAATTCCCTAAGCTTTTCTTCGAGGAAGGATGTATCCTACCGTCTCCTGATCTTCAAAACATCTCCGTTCTTCCAGACTGTCCAGTCCTATTCAACCTACCCTCCTACGACAATGGACTCTCCGCACCATCCAAAATTCTGTACGCCATTTTCAACGAGGAGATCAATCATCTGTCTTCCTTCTCCTCCTCTCACTGGCACGATTTGGAATTCCTCAACCCTTCTACTAAACTTCAATGGAGGAACATTTATCAGCTACCTACCTCCAAGAAAGAGGGCGATGTTCAATTTAAGTTATTTCATAACTTTCTGCCCTCACTTGCTGTCCTCCACCATCTCAATCCGGAGATCTCTTCTACCTGCGGATGGTGCGGAGAGAAGGGCTCGATCCATCATCTCTTCATCACCTGTCCCGCTATACAACCAGCTCTCCGTCTGCTTCAATCGCTACTCAACTGTCTTCTGCCCTCTCTACAACTCACCTTTGATCTCTACTGGGCACTGATTCCGCACGCTAAGGGACGCACAAAGGAGGCGGTTCGTTTAGCCAACTTCCTCATCATCAGCTGCAAAAATGTCATCTACTATCTCTACCGTACTTCCCGTTTCGTAGATCCTTTGACCATTTGGCAATACCGCTTAAAAAACAAAATACTCATTGAATTTACCTTTTACAAAATGTCTAATAATATCAATACTTTCTGTAATAAATGGTCTATTAATAATGCTCTGCTCACTTGTAATAATAATATCGTAACTTGGCTTTTCTAATTAGATTGTTTTGATCTACCCTCTTGAGGGGGTGGGGTCACTAGCCCGAGTCCTGGATAGCTGTTCGCCTTAGTTTAGGTGTGACGTGTTACGGCTCTGCCACTGGGACTCGGGCTGGCCCTAGCCCCTCTCCCATTTTTGTTCCCCCTCTACCATTTACAATTTATGTCCCCAATTTTTGTAATTGTGACATGGTTGTTCCCCCCCCCCCTTCCCACCTCTCTGACCCCTCTCGGTCCACCCTCCCCCTCCCATCCCAGGGTCCATCTAGGACCCTACCCCTTTCTCTCCCTTCTTTTTCTTTCGCCTACCCTTTGGGAGCCGCCGGAGTGGGCCATATGGCCCACACCCAGTTATCTGGTGGCTCCCCTCCCGGGGATCCTCGACGGGGTCAGCCAAAATCGTGCTGTTTCCCCGGCCGTACAGGATCCCCCTTCTTTTCTCCTTTCTTATGCTCCCTTGCATAAATAGTTTAATTTTTGGTTTCTAATGTTTATGCAATTATTTTGTATTATTGGTTTACTCTTTGTTTTACAGTGCTTTATAGTACTGAATGTATTTTTCTCACAATTCTTTTAATTATGTACATACATTATGTATTATTTTGTATATTTCAAGAATTTAAATAAAGTTTTCCTTGGAAAAGTCAAAAAAAAAGTCTTCTTCTTCTTCTTCTTCTTCTTCTTCTTCTTCTTCTTCTTCTTCTTCTTCTTCTTCTTCTTCTTCTTCTTCTTCTTCTTCTTCTTCTTCTTCTTCTTCTTCTTCTTCTTCTTCTTCTTCTTCTTCTTCTTCTTCTTCTTCTTCTTCTTCTTCTTCTTCTTCTTCTTCTTCTTCTTCTTCTTCTTCTTCTTCTTCTTCTTCTTCTTCTTCTTCTTCTTCTTCTTCTTCTTCTTCTTCTTCTTCTTCTTCTTCTTCTTCTTCTTCAGTCAGGTCGTGTTTTTCTCGAGCTCCGGAAAAGTAAGAATATTTCAGCTTTTAGACCTTGTATGGTCCTAGTTTTCATATTGTTGTATTCCGTTTTCTTTATAGGTTTAACCATACCGTCCTCCTTCTGTCGGGTTGTATCATTTTAGAGTAATTCTACGTTAATTTTGCATTTCATTTCGTTCATTTCTCGCTCTGGCTGGTCACCATGACCAGTCAAGCGAACACATCTGTAAGGGCTCAGCCGAGCGTACCCTCGGCTGGCCCGAGCGTGCCCTCGGCTGGGCCTACTAAGCCTATTGTTATTCCGGAAGAGCCCTTCCGGAATGTGACCCGGAACAATGGTATTTCTTTCAGGGCGGCTGACAATGTCTCCGTTCAATCTTACATGGACGCCATTACAAAAATCCTCAATCCTAAAGAAATACTCTCGGCTTCAAGAATTTCCAATGGCCGCATTGCCATCTATCTCAGCTCGAGAGAGGCTGTCGTCGATGCAATCCAACTACAGGAACTTGCATACGACGGCTCCTTTCTCGAGCTGACTCCTCTTGTCCGCCCCACCACCCGTCTTACACTTTCCAACGTGTACCCCGAAATCCCGAACGGAGTCATTGCAGCCAACCTGTCCTCCTTTTGTAAGGTGGTGTCCCAGATCCGGCCAATTCCCCTGGGACTCAAGAGTAAAAATCTCACACACATAATGAGCTTCCGGAGACAGGTACAAATTCTTCTCAACCCCAATGTCATCCCTCCCGATCACATCAATTTCAACTTCAAGGGCACAAATTATCGAGTATTTTTATCCACGGAGTCGGTGCGCTGCTTCAATTGTGGCGAATTCGGCCACATAAGCAGATCTTGCAAAAAGCAGAAGCCCGCCCTTGGGGACGACGGTGACGGGGGCGAAGTCAACCCTCTCAACCCCCCTCCTGTCTTCGTCAAACCCGTCTCCAAATCCGATCCCAGACACCCACCCAAACGCTCCAAACCCAACCAGCCTGGCTCCGCCTCCCCTCCGCCTCCGGGGTCGACTCGTCGGTCGGAAGTTCCGACCGCCGGGTCGTCCTCTTCCTCGGGCGGGGACCCCAAGGGGTCCCGGCCTGAACCCGCACCGCGCGCGCTCCCCTCCCGGCCAGCCGGGGGCTCTACGGGGCCCCCGTCCGATGCGCCCCGCGCATCGGACACGGCCGGGCCGGGTGTGCCCTCACCGGGCACCGCGGCTGCAGCGCACGCCCCCGGCGGGGGCGGAGTCCAGGCTCCCCCTACCAACCCTCCCTCCAATCCCCCCGAAGTGCCGTCGATATGGGGTTCTCCCCCTCCACTCTCAAGATCCTTTTCCGATGTCGTTACTAAACGCAAACAGACTTCCCCCACTCCTGTCTCCGATTCCCCCAAACTTATCCCCCTCCAGTCACCCTCCCCCCGCAGAAAACTTGCCCGGAAACAACAGAGCCCCATGTCGACGGTTTCGCCCACCCTCACCCATGCCCTCAATTCCCAATCCTCCTTCCCATCCACCCCCCTCGGTGGTTCCCAAACCCCCATGCCGTCGTCCCCGGCGTCCACCGCGGGCGAGGCCGACACCGACTCCGTGCATTTGGAGGACACTCAGACGGACGAAGACCTTCCGTCTGAAGTTCTCCCACTAACCAAAGGCCCCCTATCCCAATCATCACTAATCAAATTCCTGTCTTCGGTTAAATCCAGCAAGAGACCAGTCCAGATTGCAAGAAAATTCACATCTAATCTTCCTGGGCTGGTCAGACAACTCAAACCTCTCCGAAACAATCCCCTTCTGCAAAAAAGCATGCAGCAGAGGATTTACAAACTCGTTTCTACTTTAGATAAGTAAATTATTTTCTACTTTTATGAATTTATGTAATTTTTGGCCCGTCTTAGCAATGACACTGTCACTGCTTACCCTAAACACTGCAGGTTGCTCTGCACCTACCAAAAACACTTCTTTCCAAATTTATATTGACCAGATCGCGTCCAACCCCGACCTAGTTCTTTTACAAGAAACATATAACCTTAATGAAAATAACCCTTGCTGGAACATGTGGTCCTATACCCCATTTTGTTCTCCCGGGCTCAAAGGCTCGGGAGTAACTACTCTTATTAAAAACAATAATAACAATATTGAAATTATTTCTGCTAGCGCCATCTATGATGGCCATATTCTTTATAACAAAATTAAATATAACAACACGATTTATCACATCTATAATACCATTATTCCCCAACAAGATAAATATGCTCTCCTGGCCATTGATCAATTATTGGACCACTGTTCCGGCTGCGGTGACGGTGTCATTGTGATCGGAGGTGACTTTAATTGTACCGAAAACCCGGCTATTGATCGTTTGTGTATGCCGATCGAGCACAGACCCAAAGTTGCCATGGCTCTCATGGACGCTGTCAATGCATTGTCTCTTTGTGATGCCTGGCGCAGACTGAATCCCCTCGAACAAAAATTCACCTGGCTGAGGAATAACCCCGCTAAACTATGCGGGGTTTCCAAAGCCAGGTTGGATCGCTTTTATGTCCCCCCTAATCTCATCTCCTCCATTCACACCTGTTCTATTCTCCCTTGTTCTCTCTCCGACCACTGCGCTGTTACACTAACTATAAAAATTCCTTCCCACACTCCGAGGAGCAGCGCCTATTGGCATTTCAATAACTCGCTCCTCGGAGACCATAATTACCGCGACATTATTATTCAATTCTGGATACAATGGAGAGAGAATAAGTGCGACTTTCCGAGTCTCGCCGCTTGGTGGGATTTCGGAAAGTTGCACATTAAATCCCTCACCCAAATGTATGGTTCTAAACTGGCCCAAGAAAAACGCAATTCTTTCTTAGAAATAAACCGTAAAATCGATGAGATTCAGTCTGCGCCAGACTTAACACCCCAAACTAAGGAAACCTTAGCTGACCAACGGAATCACCTAAATTATCTCCTTAAATCTGAAGCCCAGGGCGCTCTTGTCAGATCTCGTTTTAAACATCTTAACGAAACTGACTCGTGCTCCACATACTTCTTCAATCTAGAAAAATCAAATTCTCTATCCAAAAATATTTCTCATATCCGTCTCTCCTCTGGTATCATCTCTGAAAATCCTGCCGATATTAAATTACACGCTCGCAATTTCTATAAGAACCTATATAGCCGAGTCCCCACTGACAAGAGCGCCCTCAATCAGCTATTAACAGATGTCAGCGAGCTCGACTCCGAAGATTCAGAGGACCTTGATTGTCCTCTGTCTATTGAAGAGCTCGAGCTCGCCGTCAAGCAACTTGGCAAAGATAAAACACCCGGATTAGACGGCCTCACATCAGAATTTTTCCAATCTTTCTGGCCCGTCCTAAAAAATGACTTTCTTTCAGTTCTCGAATCTTCTATTCATTCTGGTTCCTTACCCCATTCCCTCCGGAAAGCAGTCATCACTCTGCTTCCCAAGAAGGGGGACCTGGCCGACATTGCCAATTGGCGCCCGGTCTCCCTTCTGAATACTGACTATAAAATCTTTGCCAAGTTGCTTGCAAATAGACTGAGGCAGTGCATTGGCGGCGTCGTTGGCGACGACCAAAGTTATTGTGTCCCTGGTCGCTCCATCTACGACAATATCAACCTAATTCGTGACGTTATTTCTTACTCAAATTTTTACGATACCCCCCTAGCCGTGATCAACCTAGACCAAAAAAAGGCCTTTGACAACGTTGATCACGGCTATCTCTTTGACACCATGAGAGCCATGGGCTTTGGGAACAAATTCATTTCCTATCTTCAAATATTGTACGGCGGCGCCGAGAGCCTTGTCAAGGTGTGTGGCACCCTGACGGCCCCCTTCTCATTTGAGAAGGGGATACGTCAGGGATGCCCGCTCTCGGGGCTGCTCTATTCTATTGCAATTGAACCTTTCTTAATTAATATCAGAAAGAATTTAGCCGACCATGCTTTTCGTATTCCTCATACGGATTTTTCGTGCGCTGTGTCGGCATACGCAGACGACATAACGGTCTTTGTCACCTCCGATCCGGGCTTTATTGCAGTCGAAGAGGCCTACGGCCTCTTCGCAAAATCCTCTGCTGCATGTTTAAACACTCAGAAGTCCCAGGGTCTCTGGGCCGGTTCTTGGACCGGACGAAGCGACAAACCCTTAAACTTTTCATGGAATAGTGAAGGTCTCCCCTTCCTCGGAGTTCACTTAGGAAACTCAAACAAATATGACCAACAAAATTGGGAAAAATGCAAAAATAAACTAAATAAAACTCTCTCCTCCTGGTCCCGTCTATTTTACGCCCTCTCCTTCAAAGGCAAAATTATAATTGCCAATCAACTTGCCGCCTCCAAAATTTTCCATTCTCTGGCCGTTCTCTCCCCTCCAGCTAATGTCCTAAGTGAACTCCAGAATGCCCTTGTCGACTTCGTCTGGTCTAACAAGAGACACTACCTAACAAAGGAAACCTTATATAAACATCCCGACAAAGGAGGACTGGGTCTTGTATGCCTCCAAGCACGCATGTTCACTTGTAGACTCACCACAGTCCAACGTTTTCTTAGTCTCCATTCCCATCCCGCCTTTTTTCTAATCGGCCACTTTTTCAAACAATACCAAAAACTCGGTTTTGATTTTAATCTTCTTCATCTTGACACTGATCCGAAATTCCATACTAGCATCCCTGTTTTTCATAGTGAACTCTTGCGTGCTTGGACGGCGTCCGGAGCTCGAATCGAAACACAACCTGATTCTCCCAACCATGTCTACAATTTGCCCTTAAACTGTCCTCTTTTGAGCGTTACAGCTGATGGTGGGGGACCGCCTCCTGTGCGTCTCGCGGCGTGTGGAGCCAGCCTCGTCCGCCATCTTCTGGATCTCAACACCGGCCGATGGATCGAAGCCCTTACCTTCGTCACCTCTTTCCGAGGACTACGACCTCCCTCTCTACGCCTGCTAAATCTGGACATTAAACGTCTCCGCTCTTCACTCATCCTTCAATTCCCTAAGCTTTTCTTCGAGGAAGGATGTATCCTACCGTCTCCTGATCTTCAAAACATCTCCGTTCTTCCAGACTGTCCAGTCCTATTCAACCTACCCTCCTACGACAATGGACTCTCCGCACCATCCAAAATTCTGTACGCCATTTTCAACGAGGAGATCAATCATCTGTCTTCCTTCTCCTCCTCTCACTGGCACGATTTGGAATTCCTCAACCCTTCTACTAAACTTCAATGGAGGAACATTTATCAGCTACCTACCTCCAAGAAAGAGGGCGATGTTCAATTTAAGTTATTTCATAACTTTCTGCCCTCACTTGCTGTCCTCCACCATCTCAATCCGGAGATCTCTTCTACCTGCGGATGGTGCGGAGAGAAGGGCTCGATCCATCATCTCTTCATCACCTGTCCCGCTATACAACCAGCTCTCCGTCTGCTTCAATCGCTACTCAACTGTCTTCTGCCCTCTCTACAACTCACCTTTGATCTCTACTGGGCACTGATTCCGCACGCTAAGGGACGCACAAAGGAGGCGGTTCGTTTAGCCAACTTCCTCATCATCAGCTGCAAAAATGTCATCTACTATCTCTACCGTACTTCCCGTTTCGTAGATCCTTTGACCATTTGGCAATACCGCTTAAAAAACAAAATACTCATTGAATTTACCTTTTACAAAATGTCTAATAATATCAATACTTTCTGTAATAAATGGTCTATTAATAATGCTCTGCTCACTTGTAATAATAATATCGTAACTTGGCTTTTCTAATTAGATTGTTTTGATCTACCCCCTTGAGGGGGTGGGGTCACTAGCCCGAGTCCTGGATAGCTGTTCGCCTTAGTTTAGGTGTGACGTGTTACGGCTCTGCCACTGGGACTCGGGCTGGCCCTAGCCCCTCTCCCATTTTTGTTCCCCCTCTACCATTTACAATTTATGTCCCCAATTTTTGTAATTGTGACATGGTTGTTCCCCCCCCCCCCTCCCCACCTCTCTGACCCCTCTCGGTCCACCCTCCCCCTCCCATCCCAGGGTCCATCTAGGACCCTACCCCTTTCTCTCCCTTCTTTTTCTTTCGCCTACCCTTTGGGAGCCGCCGGAGTGGGCCATATGGCCCACACCCAGTTATCTGGTGGCTCCCCTCCCGGGGATCCTCGACGGGGTCAGCCAAAATCGTGCTGTTTCCCCGGCCGTACAGGATCCCCCTTATTTTCTCCTTTCTTATGCTCCCTTGCATAAATAGTTTAATTTTTGGTTTCTAATGTTTATGCAATTACTTTGTATTATTGGTTTACTCTTTGTTTTACAGTGCTTTATAGTACTGAATGTATTTTTCTCACAATTCTTTTAATTATGTACATACATTATGTATTATTTTGTATATTTCAAGAATTTAAATAAAGTTTTCCTTGGAAAAGTCAAAAAAAAAAGTCTTCTTCTTCTTCTTCTTCTTCTTCTTCTTCTTCTTCTTCTTCTTCTTCTTCTTCTTCTTCTTCTTCTTCTTTTAGTTCTGACCAAAATCCCATAGACTTTGCACACGAATTTTGTCGGCGGCACTTTAGGTCTTAAAAAACCTCAGAACCTAACCAAACTTACATCAAACATAGACCCTAAGCTGAAATTGTATGTCGTAGAGTGACGTCATGATGACGTCATCAAGTGATTTTTTATGAATTTTTGAATTTTTAAAATCGTAACATTCTTTTCAATATATCTAGCGAACAAAACAAGATATTTTCAAAATTCTTTTTGTTATAGCTTTGGTATGTCTCAAAGATATGTCTTAAAAGGGAAAAATTGTGTGACGTCAAGATGACGTCATCAAAAAATTTTTTTTTTTTAAACGCATGTCAGGCTCGGTCCGATTATAAAAATGTATACATTGAATTTTTCTCTACCTAGTTCCAAAATTTCATGATCGTGGCTCACTCAAGTCAGAAATAACAGTCATTTGAAAATTTAGAGCAAATTCAATATAACACAAAGGAATTCTGGGAAGGCCGGATAACCATGGCTTAAATGTGCATGCTGTTTATAAAAAGGGTTGATTTATAGTCTTTTTTCAAGTCGCTAATCACAGGTAGCTGTGGACGGTGGTATCCGAAACCGTGCGTAACGTTTCGCTAACTTCCTAATCATGCAGAATCAAGCCTAACAAAGTACGTACATACGCTGCAGATGCCAAATTTCCACACACGTATAGTCTGCAACAACAACAAAATCTATCCGTACATGCGAGATTCGCCGTTTAGAGCTGGAAGGACTTACATTGGGTTTACTGCGGTTTTTGTTTGGAGCGCCGATATCTTCCGTTTCCCTGAATATATCAACCAAACACTCACCCAAAATGCAGAGTAGTCATTCATGCAGTGACTGATCCCCTCAAAATGAGAATACGATCAAGTTAAACCCGAAAAAACATTTTTCGTGCAACCCGGAGCATGCACAAACGAGCTGTGCATATTATAGTAGTGGATTAATCTTAAACATGACATGGATACATGTTTGCGTATATCGGCCAGCGGCACTGCGCGCGCCTCGGGGCTCAACGGGTGCCTCTTGGAGTTGGACGTGAAATTCGACTTTTCGTCCGGCTCGTATTTGAACCTTAGTGTCTGCACCTTAATCCTCGAACTCTACTTGTATCTCAAGTGACGTATCTAGTATTTTGGAGGCCGTTGTAAGGGTGAAACCGGATGCTTTTGTTGAGACTTCAGATACATATTCAGAAAAACCACACGATCACTGCAGACGACCTTAGACGCTACTATCGGCAGATCATGTCCAAACGTTTAAAAAGGCGATAGAGGCTCCAATCATGGAGGAAGTTCAGTAGCGGACAGCAACATGTTTCAATTTGGTGGTCCAGATATTCAGGTAAGCATGTCGAAAATTGCGAGATTTTACTTTAATATTCCGCACCAGCATGGTTCAGAAGCAGCGAAATCTTGGAAAATAGACCAACCCTGCTTGTCTAAATATGTGGCACTACGTGTTATTTTTAAAGATTTATCTCCTAAATATTTGTGGAATATGAGATAGAAATTTACATAGTACAAAATATATATATGAACACTCTACATGTACATTACTAAAAGAAATTTGTGACCATACACTGCCAATAATACATGTAGGCCTAAAGTCAAAACAAATTAACATGTTTTTCCTCTATTTAGCAGTGCAAATTCTCCAACAAAAGCCTCAAATGTATGTGATTACACAATTCTGAACATGAATGATTGCAGATAAATGCTTTGACATGTTGGACAGACATTTTCAACACAACTTGAAAAAGTTGTTGTTGGGGAGTGAGTTATGCCCCTATACTAGTCTTGTCTCAGAAAAGTTACAACCCAGTCTGCAAGTATAGGGCCTACATGTAGTACATCTGTACAAATTATAAACCCAACCAGCTAGTCAGAAACAGCGAAATCTTGGAAATTAACAAACCCTACTTGTCTAAATATGTGCCACAACCTGTTACTTCAAGATTTATCTCCTAAATATTTGTGGAAAATAAGACACAAATTTACTGTACATGTATGTGAACACTGTAGTGAAAATTCCCCAACAAAATTACAAAATTCTGTGGAGAGATTTTACTTTAATACCCCTACCAGCATGGGTCAGAAACACAGAAATCGTGGGAAATAACCAACCCTGTTTGTCTAAGGATGTGGCACAACTTATTTCAAGATTTATTTCCTAAAAATTTGTGGAAAATGAGACAGAAATTTACATATGTACATGTAACCCTGCTTGTCTAAATATGTGCCACAACCTGTTACTTCAAGATTTATCTCCTAAATATTTGTGGAAAATAAGACACAAATTTACTGTACATGTGAACACTATAGTGAAAATTCCCCAACAAAATTACAAAATTCTGTGGAGAGATTTTACTTTAATACCCCTACCAGCATGGGTCAGAAACACAGAAATCGTGGGAAATAACCAACCCTGTTTGTCTAAGTATGTGGCACAACTTATTTCAAGATTTATTTCCTAAAAATTTGTGGAAAATGAGACAGAAATTTACATATGTACATGTACATGTACATGTATGTAAACACTTGTAGTACATGTACATTAATTTCTGACCAGACACTGCCAAGAATAATTAGGCTATGTATAGTGAACACAAACTGTTTTCCTCTATTTAGCAGTGAAAATTCCCCAACAAAAGCCTCCAACTAAAGGTTGTGCCATATGATGACACGATTATGAAGAGAGATTTTACTTTCAAACCCCCACCAACTGAATAAACTGAAGAGTTTGATGTCTAAAATACAAACATTGTCACGTATAATACTGCAATATTTTGGCAATGCTTTGCCATGTTGCATATGCATTTTCAACGCAACTTTAAAAAGTTGTTTTCGGGGAGTGAGATATGCCCCTACTTGTCTCAGAGAAGTTAATTATTATTATTATACACAGCCTAGTCTGTAAGTTGGGCCTGGGGGCATGCATGTATCTGTACAAATTATAAACCCAACCAGCTCACCCTGAACCCCAGATAAAAAACACAAAACACAACACATGAATAAAATATAGAAATACACAGGGGACAATTTTTATTGTTCCTTATTTCAGATTTGATGACAGCATGTACATTTGTCAGTGAAGATGGCAGTGGATCAAACAGAATTGACCTGCAGTACCTAACGTTTGCCATATCTTAAGAACTTTATTCAACACTTTCTTTAATAAACCACCTTTTGTGTACTTACAGACAGCAATATTGAACAAATGGAAGTCAGACTTTTGCAATTGAAATTTACAGTGATATGGTACAAATATGCGATGGGTTTCACATGTAACATTGACACCAGTGTCTATGTTACATGGAAAATCCACAAAAAAATCATATTTTATGCCTCATATTTACTGAAGAGGTCTGATTTTCATATCTTTTCATTAGAGATGTATATCCTTAACTAGTTCATAAAATGCAGACATGTTCAAGGCAAATCAATGGAAATATGTCAGAAAATGTGTTTTTGTTTCACATGTAACACGAACACCATATATTTTTCATTTACGGAATGACCCATAAGCCTATATCTACCAGCTTTCTTAGAAGAGTCGCAAGTTTCATACCCTAATAAGACCTACTTATAAGTTTATAAAATTAGTAACAATTAGACAAATTAATACAAGCAGAGAGAATATAATGACATTTTAAGGTACTGGTTTCACGTGTAACAGGACTCCAAATTTGGAGGAATGTCACACATTTTGACAATATATCTTCATCGAGTGTGAAAAAACAATCCAAAGAATCCTTTATTGGACTTGTGAAACTACTAATTGCAAGTGTGCATGAACAACGTATCCAGATCAGGGAAAACTGATAAAGGTAGAAAATGTATATTTTAGGGTTTAAACATTGCCCTTTTTGGCAAAATGTCACACCCAACTTCATGGAATGAACCACATCCATGTAGGTTTAACTCAATACACGTAAGCTCAATGTAATGTGGGCACATAAACATGATATAATTGAAAACAAGATTAGAGATGGTAGCTGAATATTAAACCTAATCATGTAAATGATATCTTAACCATAAAAGTCATCAATTCTTAGTAGATGATTTTTCACACACCCTAGGAGATTATTAGGGTAATGGTTTGTATGCAATCTGTTTAGACTATAAGAAAATAAATTTTAAAAGAAAACAAAGCAGACAGTACATACCTACATGTTGATATTTAATGGTAGCCGCATTAAATAGTTTGATTCCACCATGATTGTGTGCAGGGGGGGGGGGGGGGGGTCCTGTTATCAACTTGGATGAGAAATGTGCAGTATGGTGATGATGCTGTAACTGATACCACAGAGATTTTAAGACAAACAATTCTTTTAAATATTATATTACTGAAAAGAGTAAATAGAATTAGAAATAGAATGAGGGCCAATAGTAGTCATGTTAGGTTAACCCTATTGTGGATTTTTATTGATTTAATTTTTTGGTCATTTTGGAGGACAATTTCAGTTAAAAGTTGTGACCATTATTGCTAAATTGCTAATTTTATAATTGAAAATTTGAGCCTAATTTATTTCTGATCAATTTGTTATAAATATAAAAATTATGTTATGAGTCATTTAAAATAGTAACAATAAACAAACACCAATTATTATAGAAAATTAAATGATCAAAACTAAATAAAAACAAATTAAAGCCAGTCGCAGCACTGACAGAAAATTGGGCATTGCAAATAGCGTCGCCAATGCCGGTTCGCGTGAATCTCTCTACTGACGTGCTAGCTCCATGTGTCTGCTGCATGTGATTTAGCCATTTACTATCTTTCTTCTTTCTATCTTTTTTCTGTCTTCTTTGCTGATGGTAGCTGTTAGTGCCACAGCCATTATGTACATCTTATAATATATCATCTTATCTTGTTTTTGTTATTAAAGTGGGTGGATCGGATGGCTGTAATGGGAGGAGGGCATTATTAATTAACACTTATTTTCAAAAGCTAACAAATGGTTAGCCCCATCAGGGGTTCATCAGTACCATAATACCAAACAACTTTTCTCTGCAATATGATATTAAATGTCATGGAAATTTAGTCTTGGAAAGTCCTGGAAAGGTCATGGAATTTGGTTTTCAGATTTCTGTGGGAACCCTGACTTGACTTTCAATGATGGTCATCACATGTCACGTGACGTCATCTTAAAGGGGCATTTTTCGAAGCCATATATCTATGGAAGTACAAGTCCGATTAAGTTGATACGTGGTATCTAGATAGGCCAGCATGTGTTACAGATGGAAATTGATGTGACGTCATGACTACGTCATTATACGGTTTTATAGTATAATTTTTTTTTTTTGAACCTTTTAAAGTCATATCTCATCAACGGTACATACTAATTTCGAAAAAAAAATTATTAGGTCCGTTAGGTCATAGATACTTACATATAAATGCGAAAAATGGGTGCCGTCATGATGACGTCATCAAAAATGTACTTTTTTTAAAGCACGTATAAGGGTAGGTTCGATCGTCATGAAAATTGGTGGGCCAGTTAGTATTGTCATAGCATGTAAAATTCGAAGTGCCGTCATGATCACGTCATTGGCTGATTTTTTGTGAATCTTTAAATGTTTCACATTTCATTGTAGGCCTACTCTCCAATTCTATATTGTCATTGATCAAATTGACTCCAATCTTGACACAGGCCAAGACCACGTTGCAAATTTGCTTTGAGAAGTGCTGGCGTTATAACGTCATCATGGATCACGCAGCATGAACTTAAAGGTCGAGTTTGAAGTTAGAAATTTGGGTCATGAAATAATCTCAGATCTTAGAAACCTCATCAAAGACAAGACCCTTAACAACTTTTCTGCTGAAAAAAAAAAAAAAAAACGGAAAAGCCCTATGTTCTGTTCTTGTAACAGACATAGAAGTCTAGTATATATTAATTTGTATTGTTCAAGGAATTTTGAATAAAGTTTTCCTTGGAAAAATCAAATCATCTTCTTTTAGTTCTGACCAAAATCCCATAGACTTTGTACACGAATTTTGTCGGCGGCACTTTAGGTCTTAAAAAACCTCAGAACCTAACCAAACTTACCTCAAACATAGACCCTAAGCTGAAATTGTATGTCGTAGAGTGACGTCATGATGACGTCATCAAGTGATTTTTTATGAATTTTTGAATTTTAAAAATCGTAACATTCTTTTCAATATATCTAGCGAACAAAACAAGATATTTTCAAAATTCTTTTTGTTATAGCTTTGGTATGTCTCAAAGATATGTCTTAAAAGGGAAAAATTGTGTGACGTCATGATGACGTTATCAAAAATTTGTTTTTTTTTAAACGCATGCCAGGGTCGGTCCGATTATAAAAATGTATACATTGAATTTTTCTCTCCCTAATTCCAAAATTTCATGATCGTGGCTCACTCAAGTAAGAAATAACAGCCATTTGAATATTTAGACCAAATTCAATATAACACAAAGGAATTCTGGGAAGGGCAGAAAACCATGGATTAAATGCTGTACATGCTGTTTATAAAAAGGGTTGATTTATAGTCTTTTTCAAGTCGCTAATCACAGGTAGCTGTGGAAATAGGTATCCGAAACCGTGCGTAACGTTTCGCTAACTTACTAATCATGCAGAATCAAGCCTAACAAAGTACGTACATACGCTGCAGATGCCAAATTGCCACACACATATAGTCTACAACAACAAAATCTATCCGTACATGCGAGATTCGCCGTTTAGAGCTGGAAGGACTTACATTGGGTTCATCACAGCGATTTTTGTTTGGAGCGCCGATATCTTCCGTTTCCCTGAATATATCAACCAAACACTCACCCAAAATGCAGAGTAGTCATTCATGCAGCGACTGATCCCCTCAAAATGAGAATACGATCAAGTTAAACCCGAAAAAACATTTTTCGTGCAACCCGGAGCATGCACAAACGAGCTGTGCATATATTATAGTAGTGGATTCTTAAACATGACATGGATACATGTTTGCATATATCGGCCAGCGGCACTGCGCGCGCCTCGGGGCTCAACGGGTGCCTCTTGGAGTTGGACGTGAAATTCGACTTTTCGTCCGGCTCGTATTTGAACCTTAGTGTCTGCACCTTAATCCTCGAACTCTACTTGTATCTCAAGTGACGTATCTATCATTTTGGAGGCCGTTGTAAGGGTGAAACCGGATGCTTTTGTTGAGACTTCAGATACATTTTCAGAAAAACCACACGATCACTGCAGACGACCTTAGACGCTACTATCGGCAGATCATGTCCAAACGTTTAAAAAGGCGATAGAGGCTCCAATCATGGAGGAAGTTCAGTAGGACAGCAACATGTTTCAATTTGGTAGTCCAGATATTCAGGTAAGCATGTCGAAAATTTCGAGATTTTACTTTAATATTCCGCACCAGCATGGTTCAGAAGCAGCGAAATCTTGGAAAATAACCAACCCTGCTTGTCTAAATATGTGGCACTACGTGTTATTTTTAAAGATTTATCTCCTAAATATTTGTGAAATATGAGATAGACATTTACATAGTACAAAATATATATATGAACACTCTATATGTACATTACTAAAAGAAATTTGTGACCATACACTGCCAATAATACATGTAGGCCTAAAGTCAAAACAAATTGACATGTTTTTCCTCTATTTAGCAGTGCAGATTCTCCAACAAAAGCCTCAAATTTATGTGATTACACAATTCTGAACATGAATGATTGCAGATAAATGCTTTGACATGTTGGACAGACATTTTCAACACAACTTGAAAAAGTTGTTGTTGGGGAGTGAGTTATGCCCCTATACTAGTCTTGTCTCAGAAAAGTTACAACCCAGTCTGAAAGTATAGGGCCTACATGTAGTACATCTGTACAAATTATAAACCCAACCAGCTAGTCAGAAACAGCGAAATCTTGGAAATTAACCAACCCTGCTTGTCTAAATATGTGCCACAACCTGTTACTTCAAGATTTATCTCCTAAATATTTGTGGAAAATAAGACACAAATTTACTGTACATGTATGTGAACACTGTAGTGAAAATTCCCCAACAAAATTACAAAAGTCTGAGGAGAGATTTTACTTTAATACCCCTACCAGCATGGGTCAGAAACACAGAAATCTTGGGAAATAACCAACCCTGTTTGTCTAAGTATGTGGCACAACTTATTTCAAGATTTATTTCCTAAAAATTTGTGGAAAATGAGACAGAAATTTACATATGTACATGTACATGTACATGTATGTAAACACTTGTAGTACATGTACATTAATTTCTGACCAGACACTGCCAAGAATAATTAGGCTATGTATAGTGAACACAAACTGTTTTCCTCTATTTAGCAGTGAAAATTCCCCAACAAAAGCCTCCAACTAAAGGTTGTGCCATATGATGACACGATTATGAAGAGAGATTTTACTTTCAAACCCCCACCAACTGAATAAACTGAAGAGTTTGATGTCTAAAATACAAACATTGTCACGTATAATACTGCAATATTTTGGCAATGCTTTGCCATGTTGCATATGCATTTTCAACGCAACTTTAAAAAGTTGTTTTCGGGGAGTGAGATATGCCCCTACTTGTCTCAGAGAAGTTAATTATTATTATTATACACAGCCTAGTCTGTAAGTTGGGCCTGGGGGCATGCATGTATCTGTACAAATTATAAACCCAACCAGCTCACCCTGAACCCCAGATAAAAAACACAAAACACAACACATGAATTGTAAGTGCAGATCAACTAGATTTCTTAAACAGCGCCCTCAATATTATTGGAGTGAGAGGTCTTGTGCCAACAAACAAACGGGCACATGTTTACTTCAACCATTTTCTTGCTATGTAGTTCTGCAGGAGTGAAAGGACCAAATTTAACCTGTTTTTGACAAGGTCTAAGGAGGCAAGGAGGTACAGATTATTTCTTGCGTCATTCGTAATAATTATTTGGTGGAAATATGGGCGCTGGGTTCTCTGTCTTAAGTATTTGTGGGAAACTTTACACCTTTATTTTGTTTTGGTTACATGACAGAAATTGACACATGGTTTTGGTTATTGGTAATTATTCCTTAAAGTAAGCTTTCTAAATCATTGTTATTGTATCTTTAAATATTTTACAGTTTTCACGGAGCCAGTTAGGAGCCAGTTAGGAGCCAGTTAGGAGCCAGTTAGGAGCCAGTTAGGAGCCAGTTAGGAGCCAGTTAGGAGCCAGTTAGGAGCCAGTTAGGAGCCAGTTAGGAGCCAGTTAGGAGCCAGTTAGGAGCCAGTTAGGAGCCAGTTAGGAGCCAGTTAGGAGCCAGTTAGGAGCCAGTTAGGAGCCAGTTAGGAGCCAGTTTGGAGCCAGTTTGGAGTCTCAGACATCTAAGACTAAGAGCCAAATCAAGTTATCTAGAACATGCGAAACAGTTTGGAGCTTAGAACAGTTTTGAGATCCTAAGTCAGTTTGAAGATTAACTACGAACAGTTTAGAGCCTTACATAACTGATATGGAAACTGAAGAACCTTGCGAGAAATAAATTGGCTATTGACCTGAATGAGAACTGTAACATTTGGCTTCAGTCGAGACCCTTACTTCATTTTCTACCTTGAGTGACCCTTGCGAACTTTGCGAAACCCCTAGCAACAGCACTATTGGTCCTACAAGCAGAACTAACCCTTTTGTGAATTTAAGTTCGGAAGTGCTGCAGCTATAGTGAAAACTCCTGCGTAAGTAGTCTGATTGCGAGAACATACCCCCCTCTGTGATTGTGCGACATAACATCTCATCTGAAACCAAGGCTGTAACTGCGCTGAAGGCTGACGGGGTAGCTCTACACTTACAGCAGTGACATGAGTGTCATGAACCATCAACCCTGCGACAAATCGCCCGTTGCGATTGCTCTGCCGGACCGGATGTGCTGGACATTCTGGACATCAGACATGCTGGCGTGTGATTTCTTGATTGCTGAGACTTCACCGTGGATTTGAACTGGACAGTTAACTATAACTGAGTTTTGGCATTTTGCATTCTGTTTTTGCCTTGACGTGCATTTGTTATTTTAGGCAAATTGAGATACTCGGCCTTGTTCAAAATATGTGAATTTGATCGTTTTGAGATTGTGTACATGTAAACTGTTTACATTTCTTAAACAAGTATACTTGATACTTGCTTCTTAAAGGTACATGTTCATGAGTGTGTAGCATTGAGCATTGAGATATATTTTTGAGCAATTATTTGAAGGTTAATTTTGGTGTTAGAATTGGTAAAAATTAGCGTGTATTTTTGATTGTTTACACACTTTCACTGCGAAAATAGTATTTGGTGATTAAGCTTTGAAATTAGAAATACATGTGTGCTGCTACATTATGGCTGATTCAACAGAAGAACAGCAGCAGTCTACACCGACACCGTTCCTCGTTTCTACACCAGAAACTGCGGCAGCAACACCAGCTGTAAAATTACCCCCCAGTGAACTGATGTCAATACTCAGCAACCCACAGCTACTAAAACAAATAAAGGATCATATCTTGAGTGAAGAGGAACGCTTCAGTGAACATTCTAGAGCAACAAGATCTTCAAGTCAATCTTCAAGAGCCTCGGGAGTCTCAATTAAAGCAACACTTGCTGCCCAGGCAGCTGCCTTGAAAGCGAGGCTCGAGTATGCAGACATTGAAGAAAACCAGAGAGCAGAGCTCGAGCGGCAACAATCTAAGCTCAAGAAAATTCAAACTTTGACAGACCTGCATGAAACACAGGCAAGGTTAAAGGCCATCGAGCAAGTAGAACAAGAAGAATATGCAGCAATTGTGACTGATGCTGTGAAGGAAACAGACAACAAAACCTCACTGGTAGAAGAGTACATCCAATCCCTCCCTACCTCCCTTGCTCATGGTATAGATACGTCCGCTGCCACATCGGTCTCACCAGCAGGAACACCGGAAGTTCCACCGACAGCACAAGACTCTAGTGCGACACCACGAACACCGCAGCAGATCCAGCCAGAGTCGACAACTGTTAGCCCACACACTCCGCTGCAAGATCTCACGAAAATATTTGCAGAACAGATAAACCTAACTCGTCTACCGACGCCAGAGCCTGGTGTGTTTACTGGCGATCCCCTGAAATATCCTCGATGGAAACGTGCCTTCGAAATACTCATTGAACAGAAGGGCATCCCACGCTCAGAGAGGCTTTACTACCTACAGAAGTACCTGGGTGGAGCTGTGAAGGAGACCATAGAGGGCTATTTCTTCCTGTCGTCTGATGATGCATTTGACAAAGCAAGGGAGCTTCTCGAGAACAGATTCGGCGACTCCTTCGTTATTGCCAATGCCTTCCGCGATAAGCTGGAATCCTGGCCTAAGATCGCTCCACGTGATGGAAATGGAATGCGAAATCTTGCCGACTTTCTTGGTCAGTGCCAGGTGGCCATGGAAACAATCGATAGCCTACAGGTACTTGATGATGAAAGACAGAACAGAAAGATACTCGCCAAGCTCCCTGATTGGCTAATCAACAAATGGGCCAGAAGGGCTGTGGAATTCAAGGAAAGACAAAGGAAGTACCCTCCATTCAGCAACTTTGTAAGGTTTATGCAACTGGAGGCCAAGATCGCCTGTGATCCGGCGACTTCCATACAAGGACTGAGGGGGCAAGACAGACAAAATAACAAAGAAGAAAGGAAACGAACCTCTGGAGGGAGTTCCTTCTCAACAAGTGCGAATGAAGACTCAAAGAACAACGGAAGGTGGAATCGGAATCCAAAGTCCTGCCTTCACTGCAACAAAAATCACATCTTGGGCGACTGCTTTGAGTTTCTGAAACGACCTCTGGAGGAACGCAAGGCCTTTGCGATGAAAAAGGGGCTCTGCTTTGGGTGCCTGAACCAGGGGCATACGTCAAATCTTTGCAGACGGAGAGCTATTTGCAAAACATGCTCGAAGTCTCACCCGACAGCTCTGCATGGAGACATCAGGAAGAAAGAGAAATTCACAGATGAGGGCAAAGCTCCTCAGCAGAATGCTCAAAGGGAGCAAATGTCTGTCAGTTCCCACTCCGGCGTCAGCCACCTTAGTGGAACCAACAATTGCAGTAAGAGTTCGATGATCGTCCCAGTATGGGTCTCGCATCGTGATAACCCAGAAGTAGAAAGGCTGGTGTATGCACTCTTGGACACCCAGTCGGATACGACGTTCATTTTAGATAACACATGCGAGGCGTTGCACCTAGAGGGTGTCCAGGTCAATTTGTTGTTGTCTACCATGTTTGCGGAGGATCAGCAGGTAGCAAGCAGGAAGATAGATGGGCTGTCAGTGCGTGGATTTGACAGCGATCTAAGGATTCCACTACCAGCTGCATACTCAAGGGAAATCATGCCAGCCAACCGTTCCCACATCCCAACCTCAGTGATGGCCAGAAAGTGGCCACACTTGGAGAAAATTGCTGATTTGTTGATGCCTTTGACTGACTGCGAAGTCGGTATTCTCATCGGCTACAATTGTCCGCGTGCGTTGGCACCTCGTGATGTTGTTCCACCTGTCTCCAATGGACCATACGGTCAAAGAACTGACCTTGGCTGGGGCATTGTTGGTATTGTAGACCCCAACCAGTGCGAAGGCGATGACTGCGATCCCATTGGTGTCAGTCACAGAGTTCTGGTCCATGATGTACCATCATTTTTGACAGTGGATGAAGGTCCTCGAGGCTGTATAGAAGAGAATGTCAACAGAATCCAGTTCTCGTTCAGAACCCGTGTAAAGGAGGTGGTCAACCCGTTCCAAATTGCGCAAATGATGGAGCTAGACTTCTCTGAGCTAAACCCAGATGAGGTTGCTCTGTCCCAAGATGACCGTAAATTCTTGACCAAAATGGAGAAGGGAATCTACCAAGGAAGTGATGGTCACTTCGTCATGCCGCTGCCCTTCAAGGAGGCAGAACCCAGACTTCCGAACAACAAGACTCAAGCTCTTCAACGTCTCAAGCAGCTCAAGGGCCGGTTCAAGAAGAACACGAAGTATTGCAGCGAGTATACTGCCTTCATGAATAACATCATCCAGAGTGGATGTGCAGAGAAGGTTCCTGAATCCAAGCTCCATGGTTCTGATGACTCGGTCTGGTACATACCCCACCATGGGGTCTATCATCCTAAAAAACCTGAGAAAATCAGAGTTGTCTTCGACTGCAGTGCGAAGTTTGAAGGAAAGTCATTGAATGATCATCTTCTACAGGGTCCTGACCTGACTAACAAGCTTGTGGGCGTCCTGTGTAGGTTCAGACAACAACAGATTGCCTTCATGTGCGACATAGAACAGATGTTCTACCAGTTTTACGTGACTCCCGATCATCGGAAGTTCCTTCAATTCCTGTGGTGGGAGAAGGGCGATATTGAATCTGAGCCACAAAGGTACCAGATGAACGTCCACCTGTTTGGCGCTGCATCTTCCCCTGGGTGTGCGAACTTTGGTCTGAAACAAATTGCGAACAACTTCGAAGAAGTATGTGGTTCTCCAGCTGCGAGCTTCGTGCGAGACAACTTCTATGTGGATGACGGCCTGAAATCTGTTTCCACAAGTGAAGAAGCTATTGATTTGGTAATGAAGACCAAGGATCTTTGTCACAGGGGTGGTTTGCGCTTGCATAAATTCGTCTCCAACTCAAGGGAGGTGATAGAAGCAGTTGCTCCACAGGACCGTGCCAAAGGAATCAAGGATCTCGACTTGCGTCGCGACACTCTCCCCATCGAGAGAGCGCTTGGCATCCACTGGTGTGTTGAGTCTGACACGTTTCAGTTTCGAATTATTCTGAAGGACCAACCACTCACGAGACGAGGAATCCTGTCTACTATCAGTTCTGTATACGATCCTCTAGGGTTTGTGAGTCCCGTTCTGTTGAAGGGTAAGCAGATACTACAGATGCTGTGCAGAGATCAAGCAGAGTGGGATGATCCTCTCCCCGAATCCATACGACCAGCTTGGGAACGATGGAGGAGCGATTTGGTTCTTTTGGAGAACCTCAAGATTCGACGATGCTTTCTACCTGAGGATTTTGGCCATGTTGAATCGGTAGAGATTCATCATTTCTCCGATGCGAGTACCAGTGGCTATTCCCAATGTTCATACTTACGACTCACCAATGACCAGCAGAGTGTGCACTGCAGCTTCATCATGGGGAAATGCAGAGTATGTCCTCTGAAGCCTGTTTCCGTGCCACGCCTTGAGTTGACAGCTGCGGTGGTGTCCGTCCGTGTCAGTGCTCTGCTGCAGAAAGAGCTTGAGTACGAGAATGTTCATGAGGTTTTCTGGACCGACAGTAATGTAGTGTTAGGCTACATTGCCAATGATGCCCGGAGATTCCATGTCTTTGTAGCAAATCGGGTACAGCGTATCAGAGATCACACCAAACCTTCTCAATGGAGACATGTTGGAACAGATGTTAATCCAGCTGATGATGGTTCGAGAGGTCTTGGAGTTGAAGAATTGATGAACAAGTCAAGGTGGCTTGTTGGGCCCAACTTTCTCTGGGAAAGAGTGGTTCCTGTCATCATTGAAGCCAGCAGGCCGACAATTTCTTCAGATGACCCGGACGTGAAGAAAGTCAAGAGCCTTGCCACACAGACTGCGAAGCAGACGTTTGAGCTTGAACGTCTTGAACGCTTCTCCGAATGGCACCAAGTTAAGCGAGCTGTGGCGACTTGTCTAAAGTTCAAGTCTCTCTTGATGAAGCGTTCTGTGAAGAAACCACAGAAATCCAATTCGATCCAGGCTCTGCGAGAAAGTGCGATTCCTTCCTACGAACCTGTAGTAGTTGAGGATCTGCGTCAGGCGGAACTAGAAATCCTGAGACTGGTGCAGAAGGAAGCCTTTGAAGAGGAAATCAAAATCCTGGAATCTCTGAAGGTCAACAGTGAGAACCTTAGCAGATTCAAGGTTCGAGAGCGCAACAAGGTCATGAAGACTACTAGCTGTCTCTACAAGTTAGATCCATTTCTTGATGCTGACAATGTTCTGCGAGTTGGAGGACGTATTAGAAGGGCAGGCTTTCCTTCCAACTTCAAACATCCGGCAATATTGCCCAGAAAGCATCACATCACTGAATTGATCATTCGACATTGTCATCAGCAAGCACAGCATCAAGGTCGAGGCATGACGATAAACCAGATCCGGATGAATGGCATCTGGATTATTGGCTGCAGCTCGGCAGTGTCACACTACATATCGAAGTGCGTCAGGTGTAGGAAGCTGTTCTCCCAAGTTCAGGAGCAGAAAATGGCAGATCTGCCAGAAGATCGACTTGAACCTGCACCCCCGTTCACTTACTGTGGCGTTGATTTCTTTGGACCATGGTACATCAAAGAAGGCAGAAAGGAATTAAAGAGATACGGTGCCCTCTTCACATGTATGGCAACGCGTGCCATCCATATTGAGACTGCATTCAATTTGAGTGCAGATTCATTCATCAACGCCCTGAGAAGGTTCATCTCCATCCGTGGGCCTATCCGGCAACTAAGATTAGATAGAGGCACAAATTTCACAGGAGCGGAGTCGGAGCTGAAGGAAGCTGTTGCCGAGTTGGACCATAGCCGCATTAGTCAGTTTCTCCTGAAGGAGGGATGCGATTACTGCCACTTTGAATTCAAGATGAATGCTCCTTCAGCCAGTCATGCAGGTGGTGCATGGGAACGCCAGATACGTTCTGTGCGCAGAGTTCTGGGGCCATTGATGCATCAGGCAGGCTCTCAGCTTGATGATGAATCGTTGAGAACACTGATGTGCGAAGCGTCTGCTATTGTCAACAGCAGACCCCTTACAGTGGACAACTTGAATGACCCAACTTCGCTAGCTCCACTCACCCCAAATCACCTGTTGACCATGAAATCGAAGATCATCCTGCCACCACCTGGAAGGTTCCAGCGTACCGACGTATACTCTCGGAAACGATGGCGCCGAGTCCAGTACTTGACTAATGAATTTTGGACACGATGGAGACATGAGTTCGTTCAAAACCTCCAACTGCGCCAGAAGTGGACCCGACCACAAGCTAATCTTCACATTGGGGACATCGTAATCATCAAGGATGACAACCTTCCTCGTAACCAGTGGTTGCTTGCCCGAGTTGTTGAGGTTTTCCCCGACGAAGACAATCATGTGCGCAGAGTCAAGCTCCCTCTTGGTGACCCTCACTTAGATGATAAGGGAAAGCGAGTCCACTCTGAGAGGTTCCTCGAGCGCCCCATACAGAAGCTAGTCTTACTTGTGGAGGACTTGGAGGACCGGGGAATCCCCAACGAGGAGCCCTGAGTAACTTCCAATATAAGCAGTTGTGTACCTGGATAACCTGTTACTGTACACTTGTTTATTATACATTGCCTGTAAGAAATTTGATAGAGTTCAAATCGTTCGAAGTTAAATGATTACCGTTAAATTACTTCAAGACTGTTTATTACATGTTTGGACATTATACTCAGACAACGTAAAGGAGTAATGCGGGCGATGGACATTGGTTTGGAACAAATGAGTTTAGTTTAATCAAGTTACTGATTGTAAATTAGTTATACTAATTTAAGGGAGCCATGTAAGTGCAGATCAACTAGATTTCTTAAACAGCGCCCTCAATATTATTGGAGTGAGAGGTCTTGTGCCAACAAACAAACGGGCACATGTTTACTTCAACCATTTTCTTGCTATGTAGTTCTGCAGGAGTGAAAGGACCAAATTTAACCTGTTTTTGACAAGGTCTAAGGAGGCAAGGAGGTACAGATTATTTCTTGCGTCATTCGTAATAATTATTTGGTGGAAATATGGGCGCTGGGTTCTCTGTCTTAAGTATTTGTGGGAAACTTTACACCTTTATTTTGTTTTGGTTACATGACAGAAATTGACACATGGTTTTGGTTATTGGTAATTATTCCTTAAAGTAAGCTTTCTAAATCATTGTTATTGTATCTTTAAATATTTTACAGTTTTCACGGAGCCAGTTAGGAGCCAGTTAGGAGCCAGTTAGGAGCCAGTTAGGAGCCAGTTAGGAGCCAGTTAGGAGCCAGTTAGGAGCCAGTTAGGAGCCAGTTAGGAGCCAGTTAGGAGCCAGTTAGGAGCCAGTTTGGAGCCAGTTTGGAGTCTCAGACATCTAAGACTAAGAGCCAAATCAAGTTATCTAGAACATGCGAAACAGTTTGGAGCTTAGAACAGTTTTGAGATCCTAAGTCAGTTTGAAGATTAACTACGAACAGTTTAGAGCCTTACATAACTGATATGGAAACTGAAGAACCTTGCGAGAAATAAATTGGCTATTGACCTGAATGAGAACTGTAACATTTGGCTTCAGTCGAGACCCTTACTTCATTTTCTACCTTGAGTGACCCTTGCGAACTTTGCGAAACCCCTAGCAACAGCACTATTGGTCCTACAAGCAGAACTAACCCTTTTGTGAATTTAAGTTCGGAAGTGCTGCAGCTATATGAATAAAATATAGAAATACACAGGGGAAAATTTTTATTGTTCCTTATTTCAGATTTGATGACAGCATGTACATTTGTCAGTGAAGATGGCAGTGGATCAAACAGAATTGACCTGCAGTACCTAACTTTTGCCATATCTTAAGAACTTTATTCAACACTTTCTTTAATAAACCACCTTTTGTGTACTTACAGACAGCAATATTGAACAAATGGAAGTCAGACTTTTGCAATTGAAATTTACAGTGATATGGTACAAATATGCGATGGGTTTCACATGTAACATTGACACCAGTGTCTATGTTACATGGAAAATCCACAAAAAAATCATATTTTATGCCTCATATTTACTGAAGAGGTCTGATTTTCATATCTTTTCATTAGAGATGTATATTCTTAACTAGTTCATAAAATGCAGACATGTTCAAGGCAAATCAATGGAAATATGTCAGAAAATGTGTTTTTGTTTCACATGTAACACGAACACCATATATTTTTCATTTACGGAATGACCCATAAGCCTATATCTACCAGCTTTCTTAGAAGAGTCGCAAGTTTCATACCCTAATAAGACCTACTTATAAGTTTATAAAATTAGTAACAATTAGACAAATTAATACAAGCAGAGAGAATATAATGACATTTTAAGGTACTGGTTTCACGTGTAACAGGACTCCAAATTTGGAGGAATGTCACACATTTTGACAATATATCTTCATCGAGTGTGAAAAAACAATCCAAAGAATCCTTTATTGGACTTGTGAAACTACTAATTGGAAGTGTGCATGAACAACGTATCCAGATCAGGGAAAACTGATAAAGGTAGAAAATGTATATTTTAGGGTTTAAACATTGCCCTTTTTGGCAAAATGTCACACCCAACTTCATGGAATGAACCACATCCATGTAGGTTTAACTCAATACACGTAAGCTCAATGTAATGTGGGCACATAAACATGATATAATTGAAAACAAGATTAGAGATGGTAGCTGAATATTAAACCTAATCATGTAAATGATATCTTAACCATAAAAGTCCTCAATTCTTAGTAGATGATTTTTCACACACCCTAGGAGATTATTAGGGTAATGGTTTGTATGCAATCTGTTTAGACTACAAGAAAATAAATTTTAAAAGAAAACAAAGCAGACAGTACATACCTACATGTTGACATTTAATGGTAGCCGCATTAAATAGTTTTATTCCACCATGATTGTGTGCAGGGGGGGGGGGGGTCCTGTTATCAACTTGGATGAGAAATGTGCAGTATGGTGATGATGCTGTAACTGATACCACAGAGATTTTAAGACAAACAATTCTTTTAAATATTATATTACTGAAAAGAGTAAATAGAATTAGAAATAGAATGAGGGCCAATAGTAGTCATGTTAGTTTAACCCTATTGTGGATTTTTGTTGATTTAATTTTTTGGTCATTTTGGAGGACAATTTCAGTTAAAAGTTGTGACCATTATTGCTAAATTGCTAATTTTATAATTGAAAATTTGAGCCTAATATATTTCTGATCAATTTGTTATAAATATAAAAATAATGTTATGAGTCATTTAAAATAGTAACAATAAACAAACACCAATTATTATGGAAAATTAAATGATCAAAACTAAATAAAAACAAATTAAAGCCAGTCGCAGCACTGACAGAAAATTGGGCATTGCAAATAGCGTCGCCAATGCCGGTTCGCGTGAATCTCTCTACTAACGTGCTAGCTCCATGTGTCTGCTGTATGTGATTTAGCCATTTACTATCTTTCTTCTTTCTATCCTTTTCTGTCTTCTTTGCTGATGGTAGCTGTTAGTGCCACAGCCATTGTGTACAACTTATAAATATATCATCTTATCTTCTTCTTTTTTTATTAAAGTGGGTGGATCGGATGGCTGTAATGGGAGGAGGGCATTATAAATTAACACTTATTTTCAAAAGCTAACAAATGGTTAGCCCCATATCAGGGGTTTATCAATACCATAATACCAAACAACTTTTCTCTGCAAAATAATATTAAATGTCATGGAAATTTAGTCTTGGAAAGTCATGGAAAGGTCATGGAATTTGGTTTTTAGATTTCTGTGGGAACCCTGACTTGACTTTTAATGATGGTCATCACATGTCACGTGACGTCATCTTAAAGGGGCATTTTTCGAAGCCATATATCCATGGAAGTACAAGTCCGATTAAGTTGATACGTGGTATCTAGATAGGACAGCATGTGTTACAGATGGAAATTGATGTGACGTCAAGATGACGTCATCATACGATTTTATAGTAATTGTTAAGTTTTTGAACTTCAAAGTTTCTTTAAGCCATATCTCACCAACAGAACATGCTAAATTCAAAAAAAAATTTGTAATAGCTTTGTTAGCTCCTATATTCTTTCACATAAATGTGAAAAAGTGTGACGTCATCATGACGTCATCAAAAATAGGCTTTTTTGAAACACATATAAGGGTAGGTCTGATCGTCATAAAAGTTAGTGGGTAGGTAGATGGTGCCACTAGCATGTAGAATCCAAGGTGACGTCATGATGACGTCGTCTGTTGATTTTCTATGAATTGTTAAATGTTTCAAATTTCATTGTACTCTTTGGAACCTAAGTAAAGTTTCTTAGTCATATATCTCATTAACAGAATATTCGAAATTCGTTTTGTAATAGGTTTGTTAGCCCATACATTCTTTCATATTAATGTCAAAAAGTGTGACGTCATCATGACGTCATCATGACGTCATCAAAATGTGCTTTTTGAAAACATAAGGGTACATATATCCAATAATCATAACAATTGGTGGGTTGGTAGATGTTGTCGCTAGCATGTGAAATCCGAAGTAATCTTATGATGACGTCATCGGCTGTTTTTCTATGATTTTTTTAATGTTTCTAATTTCATTGTACATACGTTCAAAATTGTACATTGTCATTGATCAGATTGACTCTAATCTATACACAGGCCAAGAGCACACATTGAGGTGATGTGTTATTGAGGTGATGTCATGATGACCATCATATGATTTATATATATTTTTTTGAGGTTTTGAAATTTTAAGCCATATCTCATCAACAGAATATAATATATTCGAAATTCCTTTTTGTAATCAATTCATTAGGTCAAAGTTATGGATGTGAAAATGTGTAACATCATCCTGACGTCATCAAAATGCCCTTTTAAAAAACACATAAGGTAAGTCGGATCGTTATGAAAATTGGTAAAATCTGAAGTGACGTGATCGGCTGATTTTCTAGGAATTTTTCTGTTTTTCAATTTTTTTTAAACTGTCATTGATCAGATTGACTGCAATCTTTACACATGCCAAGACCACGTTCCAAATATGTGACGTCATGACGACGTTATCCTACGATTTTATGTTGATTGTTAGGTTTTTAAAATTTTTTATGTAATTTGTAACCGGGACTTGCGCCACATAGCAGCCTAAGGTCTTAAACAAGTTTGTCATATATATCCTATAATGGAAATTACATGACCAAGAAAGAAGTCAGGATGGCGTCACGCTTAAAGGTCAAGTTTGAAGTAGCAAAAGACATAGAAGTGATGGAGTTTTGTGCTTAATACAACAGAAAAACGGAAAAGCCCTGCGTCTGTTTGCAAGAGACGCAAGATGTCTAGTTGATTTGTCTCTTTGTATTTGGAGCGTCAGCATTGCTTACAAGTTCCAATATTTCGTCGTCTGTTAGGAGAACAAACCGCGGCAGTTCGGGTAACTTGGCCGCCATGTTGTGTGAATGACAGCGCTGTTGTAGCGCCACCTAGTGACCGTGAAATTAGAAAAGTTTTTTGGTTCTATCAATGCGCGCGCACCATGTGATAGACCCATGTGATAGAACGTATTGGGCGGGGCGGGTTCGCGTCGTGTGATGGGTCGAATAATTCAATGCACGTGATCGACTCTCCACCAATCGGATGGCGGGGATTTATTCAGGTGTTGTATAATATTTTATAGCAATGTAACAGTAACATTTTTAAAGGTTTGTGTGCATAGATGCTGAGAAAACATAAAAAACAGAGACAAAATGCTGTTGTTGTTGTCTGGTTCCCTGTATGATCATACTTTAGACAAAACGGAGCAATTTATAGACATCAAGGAATTATTTCCAACGATTGTCGAACGACAATCGCTGGAAATTAATTTTGAAAAAAATAATTATTTTAAAAATCCACTTTTCTTGAAAATGAGAGCACACCAGGTGCCATGATTTCACAGCATACTTGAGACTATTATTTGCTCACACTCAAGTAAAGTATTTTATAATCATTTGGTAGTTTTTTATGATTGAAAATGTTGTATTACCTTTAAGCTTTTGTCACGTCAAAATCCAAAAAAGGCCCGCATGATAGTTATAACTGCCTGAATACTGATCATGCGTTGATTCCACTGACTGATTCAAATCGACTCCCAACTTCAAAATGTTCGCTCTGTAGATGTCGATGAATCACCCATTCTACTTCGGAAGTACCGGTAACTTGCGGGGTTCGAATAGGTGCGTGAGCGCACGCATGCGCACTCCATTCGTTTGTACTCATTACACTACACTTCCGCATCCACAGTATTTACGAAGAGAATAACGCCTCTGAAAATGGCATGTTTTTATTAATAGTCGCTGCAATCATCACCCCAAAGTAGCTTCCATTCCGCTAATGAAGGTGACTGGATGCCAAACTCCAGAACGGGTATTGGTTCGCCGAGAATATCCCCGGAGGCATTCATAAAGAGCGGGGAGACGGAATTCACAGCCCCTACGATGAGCTGCGGAATAACCGGACTGAACGCGATCCTAAATCTCCGGAACTCCTCGGGGCTGAAGACGCCGCTGTTCGGTTCACTCTCAACCAAAGTGCTCTGAGATTTCTTGTCCTGTTTCTTGATGTATGATGAAAGTCTTGCACTACTTATTCCTGAAACGAACAAGCAATAAAGAAAGTAGGCACGGTTCTGTTTGGGTTTAATAAATGCACGCAGTAAGTAGTAGTCTTTTAGCATATCGATATGATAGGCATTGCATTACAAAGTGAAAAGAAAGTCGGAAGGTTAAAGTGCTATTTTGTGCTTAATTCGGTGTAGCAACACCCCCCCCCCCCCCCCCCCCCCGTCAAATCCTGGGTGCGCCACTGCCTTAGCGAGTATTTGTCCCTCCATTCGGGGTGGTACTATTATTAGCGTGTATTACTTTCCAGCGAGGCGCCGAGGCAGGAGCCTGGGGAAATATGCCACGCCACTCCCCCACCCCCCGGCGACATTTGCCATTTTTAACAGAAATCTAAAGCGCTACAATCTTCATCGCTTCTGACATCATATTTCCGGCTTACAAAGAAATACATTTCAACACAACACAATACATTACAATACAATACAATACAACACAAACAAAACACACCTCTTCGGCGACTCAAGCTCCCCGAGACCCCCACCTCCCCAGTGGGCACACGACGTTGAAAAGACGTCTTTTTTCGGTCGTTATCTGGTCGTGCTTACTTAAGCGGTCGTGACCCCAAAACGACGTCTTAAAGACGTCTTTTTCCCTACCTGTAAACTCATCCCCACCCGCCAAAAAAAATACCAAAAAAACATGACGTCTTTACGACGTCGTTTTACGGTCGTTATTTAGTCGTGGGTTCTACAGCGGCGGTGACCAAAAAACGACGTCTTTAAGACGTCTTTCTCCCTACCCGAAAACTCATCCCCGTCCGCCCTCCTGAAAACAACAAAAATACGACGCCTTATGACGTCGTTTTTTGGTCGTTATCTAGTCGTGTGTACTACAGTGGCCGTGACCAAAAAACGACGTCTTAAAGACGTCTTTTTCACTACCCGTAAACTCATCTCCACCCTCCAAAACTGAACAAAAACACTACGTCTTAAAGACGTCGTTTTACGGTCGTTATCTAATTGTGTGTACTACAGCGGCCGTGACCGAAAAAAAACGACGTCTTAAAGACGTCTTTCTTCCCATCCGAAAACCCATCCCCACCCGCCCACCTGAAAAACAACAAAAAAACGACGTCTTTATGACGTTGTTTTATGGTTGTTATCTAGTCGTGTGTACTACAGTGGCCGTAACCAAAAAATGACGTCTTAAAGACGTCTTTCTTCCTACCCAAAAACTCATCCCCACCCGCTCCCAACAAACAACAAAAACGCGACGTCTTTACGACGTCGTTTTGCGGTCGTTATCTAGTCGTGTGTGCTACAGTGGTTGTGACAAAAAAAACGACGTCTTAAAGACGTCTTTTTCACTACCCGTAAACTCATCTCCACCCTCCAAAACCGAACAAAAACACTACGTCTTAAAGACGTCGTTTTACGGTCGTTATCTAGTTGTGTGTACTACAGCGGCCGTGACCGAAAAAAAACGACGTCTTAAAGACGTCTTTCTTCCCATCCGAAAACTCATCCCCACCCGCCCACCTGAAAAACAACAAAAACACGACATCTTTATGACGTTGTGTTATGGTTGTTATCTAGTCGTGTGTACTACTACAGTGGCCGTAACCAAAAAACGACGTCTTTAAGACGTCTTTCTTCCTACCCGACGTTTCCTGCGTTATGTGAAAGGATGTGCTGACGGGTAACAGACGCTGAGCATAACATGTCACCGTGCAAACGATAGTTTACGCTTTAACGCATTACGAAAATCAGACAAGAAAAGGTGAGTAAAACCAACTTTCCACTTCGTGGAAAAAAGATTTTTAGTATTTTAATCAGTGATTTTTTTTCTTCGTGTTTTGAATTAAAATAAATCGTATTGCAATTACTTCTAGGTCAAAGCCTGTTTTGCCGTAAATTGGCCGGACTAATAGTCGTGTGTACTCCAGCGGCCGTGACAAAAAAACAACGAAAACTAAAAGCCATGAAATAAAACTAAAAGCCCAAGTTTTTTGGCGGAAAAAAATGCAAGTGGCCACAGGGTGTCACGCCCGCGTGCACGCGCCTCGCGTAACCTTATTGGTTACATGGCTGTGGCGCCCGGCCAGTGCAGGCCTTCATGCAACACGTGAACGTGCAGTTCTCTTTTGGACTTTCGACTTTGAGTGATGAGCGGTGACTTTTGAAATTGCGACGAATATTATTGTTTGTATTTATCGTAAAACAGGAGTCATTTCACTAGTATAGTTGTACACCAAATACCTCAATGTATATACGTAAATACGTAAATGAGGCCCCCTCATTTAGATCAGAAAATCCCCGTTCTCAAATTAAATCAACAGGTCTCATTCGTCCTATTGCCATAGCAACCCCTACTGGAAAGTGGACTGACCCCCGAGTCCAGATAATCCTGGCTTGCCGGCCATGCAATTTAGTGCCTGCGCCTGCCTATGCCGTTATTCCCATAATCTGTTCCTTGCAGCTTGCTGTTGTTCATCAACTACCACAGGCACTATATCTCTCTCCTTTCCAGGTAGGAAAAGTTACATTTATTTATAACTTTTGACATGCAAGCAGGAGTGGAAATGACATACATGTATAAGTTAATATAAATGCAAGTTTGTTTTACTTTGATTTCAGGAATTATTGTTTTACAGTGGACAAAGTTTTTTAATTTTTTATATTAAATTCCACTGTGAAACAATTGCACCGGTCCAAAATTGCTCGAGTCAAAAACTACCTGCATTTCAGTTCATGTGTATGTTATCCACAGAGTTTATAAGTTCCTTGTTCTTGCATGCTGCCATTTGTTTTCATTTTTTTCTACGTTTTTTGACTTGCTCTTTTCGACTACACATGTACATATACCATGCATATACATAGGTGTCCATACAGTTAGCACAGACCATGCCTTTGTCCTTGGTTCCTATTTTCCTACTTGAAGCAATACACATGCCAGAGGATTTGCATACCTAATGAGGCCCATAGGACTGTGCAGTATCTTGTACTTTATGATGCAGTGCAGCACAGCATGGTTCCTTGCCATGGTGGTTCCTTGCAATGTCGTTTTGCAAGGTTAATGTAGGCCCACTGAAATACATGTACATGTATGCTGACTGGTTTGTTTACATCACACAGGGGTACGGGTACGTAATGTACATGTACAACCTCCATGCCTACCTACCTCCATGCATAGACTAAGTACGAATGTTTACTTCCGAGGACCGATTTCAACAAAAGACTGACTTGCGAGGACTGAAAGTTTCCTTTGTATTTTCTGTCTCCTTTTGTCCTCGGACGTATATAAAGAACATGTACATGATCACACACACATAAAACTGTGTAAACAAAGGCAATCTGGTACATTGTCCTTTTGTTTGTATACATTTTCGAAAGACCTCCTATATATTTTGTACACGAATCGCAATCAGGGACCTTTGGCAATGGGACCCTATTGTCCTCATTTTTTCAATGTCCCCTATTGCGCAAATGTCAGTGTTCTGCATGAGATTGGTGGGGAAAAAAGGGCAGTAGTTGCTGTTGCTGTTGTCAATAAAGGTATTATCAATTATTATTTTGAATTCTATTTTTTAAAGGTTGCCTACTGCAGACGAAATGGAGGAAGCGATATGAGGGACATGGTACGGAATGTACTGAACAGGTATGTCTATTTTTACTGATAATAACAAGTATGGATGTCTATTTGAATAACTTACTGGACAGAGATTTGGATGTCTATTTAACGCATATTTTGGTAACTTGCTGAACAGGTAGAGATGGCTCCTTTATGATGACATGTATTGACTTTTTTATCAAACATTTATATTAACAGGATGATGACTCCTACTCTCCAAACGGAGTTCAACATGAAAGGCCTCAACAAAAAGAAGCTGGCGTTTCTTTTCTTCTGTATTTAAAAAGTTATGAATGTATCGTATTATTAATTATCCCCCGAGCGCGAGTGGAACTCGGAATAATGTAGTGCTCCTGTGTCCCATATGCAGAAGGCTAAGTGGTATATGGGAGACAGCCGCACTACATTTTCCGTGTTCCACGAGCACGAGCGGGAAAACAAATTTAACTTCAAGCAAACTTGACGCGATGTAATTAAAGAGGAAACATGCACAGCGCTGTGCGCGAAACTAAAACCGAAACCATGCACACGCGCACGCATCAATAACAGTCCTAAGATCTGGCAATTTTATTTGCTGATGAGTCCTAAAATTATATTCTTCTTACTCAAGTCAATAAGAAGACAGTTTAATGAGGATTGATTTTTGTTTTTACATTTTTAATGAAACAAGTTAACATTCTCTAATTCCACGTATCCACATTTTCAACAGTATCACAGACAATAGCAGATGTTAGCCATGGATCAACCAATCAGCATCGAGGATTCAAGTTTGCTTGAAAATAAAATATGTTTAATAGACACTAAACAAATGTGGAAGCTGATAATGATTTATTACTGAATATCACCTCATACATTCTGTCTCATATATAGTAAAACAATTACAAAAACGATGGAATAACCAAAGAGAAATAAACGCCGGCGAAATTACAAGGAAAGTAAGCCTGGTGAAATAGGAATCTGAAGGAAGTTTTCTGGTTGAATGCTCCACTCTTATACACTTGACGAAATGCAAATACATTGTAACCCTAACCAATCTATTTTATCTAACTGTCATTTTGAACACCTTTGTCATTCTTTCAGTTTGAGGGGTTTAGCCTATCCGTCATTTTTAACCTTTTTTTAAAAACGTATCCGCCTTTTATTATAAGCCTGCTGGCCTAGCCCATTATGGCGTTATATCTATGTACATACCTGTACATCAAAAACGAATGCACGTGTACACATACAGGGTACCCCCCCCCCCCCCCCCCCCCCAAAAAAAAATAAAAAATTCCCTCTCGAGGTGTATCGGGATTTTCGTAATTTATGAAAATTCTCAAATTCATTTATTGAATTGATGAGCCGAAACATTTTTTTCTTTCCTGTGAAGTTCAGTGGTTTCGGTTCAGTGGTTTTAAAACGAAGGCTATTGTGTAACACCAGTCCATTTTGCTTCATTCCAAGTTTGACAACGCATACACTGACAGCGTACACAATGATTATCTCTGTTTTCTCAGTCCCACCCCTGCCTGAATGACCTGAATCACTTTAAACTGTTATAAATGGTGTTTGAAACGCTCCTTTATTACAATTAAAGATATCTTACTCAACAAACGGCCACAGTCATCAATGAGAAGTGTCAACAATAGAATTCCTCCTGTTTTTAGTTTAGTAATTTAATTAAAAAGCTGGTTGAATAAGCTGAATGTTAAACTTTATATACTGTGTTATTGTGAGGGCTCCAACATTTGTGATATTATACAACATCCGCAGCAACACACCTACCAAGCTTTTCAAAAGGAATGACTCTTCTGTGCAAAAATACAGTCAAAGTTCTGGTGTAAGAACACGTGAATCAGAATGCCCAGCGTGCAGTCAAGACAAAGCACAAAAAACCTTGCCTAATGTAATCAGGTTACCGGCCAAAACTCCATGCGATGTATATATTGCTTGTGATTGGTATTATAAGCTGTTGTTTACTTAGCATAACAATCGCATGGAGGTTTTTTTATGCTGCAGCAAATTTTGTGCTTAAGCAGCTCTACGAAATTGGCCCTGCAGAGCCTTAAATGTAGTGTACACGATTGGTAATCCTCCAATTTTTTTTTACTGAATTATTACGAAATACCTTACTAGACTGTAAGTTAATAGTAGTCTCAATCATCCTGTGAAATTATGGCATCAGGTGTGCTGTCGTCAAGAAAAGTGGAAATTTATATCATTTTCCAACGATTTCCAGCTGGAAATCGTTGGAAAACTGCCCTGTAGCCTTCAGTCAAGGCGCGCGTGGCTATACTGGATGAGTGGCACGCCCCGGACATGCTGGCATTAATCGGGGCGCGTCCCGCGTCCAGGTAGCCTCGTGCGCCTTGACTAAAGGCTATCATCCGCCCGACGGTTGAAAACGAGCGCCGTTTTTCTCTTGTTTTTTTCGCCATCCAACAACGCAAAACTTTGAACAGGTCAGTGGAACGATATTTCCTAACCCCCAAATCCGCCCATTTCTGAAAATTGCAACAATGACCAATCATGTACACTACCTTTAATCTTTAGGTATGAATGGAGTAGGAACTTGTGAATGGGGATTGTTGAGGAATGTGCATTATATACATGGTTGGGACCAATGTTCATTTTACCTAGAGTTTCGTCTTATCCGAGTTTGTATTAACGAGAGTGTATACTGTAATAATACTTGACGATATGTGAATGATTTCATGAATAAAAAGACACGTCATGAAATTATTATTGTATGCAATCACTGAAATTATTTGAGTCTTTTCCCGAAAATATTGACGTCTTATAAATGTCTTATTTTGGTCGTATATGCAAAACCAAAAGACGCCTTTTTTCTGACTACTAAAAGACGTCTTTTCCTGACGACTAAAAGACGTCAAAAAAGACGTCGTTTTAGTGGTCAGAAAAAGACGTCGTTTAGTCGTCAGAAAAAGACGTCTTTTGATTTTGCATATACGACCAAAATAAGACATTTATAAGACGTCAATATTTTACGTCTACAAGACGTCTTTTAGTCGTCAGAAAAAGACGTCATTTGGTCGTCAAAAAAAGACGTCGTTTGGTCGTCGGGAAAAAGACGTCGTTTAGTGTTCGGAAAAAGACGTCGTTTAGTCGTCAGAAAAAGACGTCGTTTAGTGGTCAGAAAAAGACGTCTTTTTGTTTTGCATATACGACCAAAATAAGACATTTATAAGACGTCAATATTTTACGTCTACAAGACGTCTTTTAGTCGTCAGAAAAAGACATCATTTGGTCTTCGGAAAAAGACGTCGTTTAGTGGTCAGAAAAAGACGTCGTTTAGTCGTCAGAAAAAGACGTCTTTTGGTTTTGCATATACGACCAAAATGAGACATTTATAAGACGTCTAAAAGACGTCTTGTGCCCACTGGGTCCCAGTGTGCCACTGTTCACTATACACAGAGCGAAACACAACTCCGCGGTTTTGCATCCCTGTGGAGACATGGCATTGTTCTCCCTTTTGTCCCTGTAAGCAAACCCCCATAGACTTTGTACACAAAATTCCTTGTAGAGACAACCTAACCCATAGAATTGCCTAGTGGAGAACTATTCAGTCCCTTTGTTCCCATTGTATTCATGTCTCCACAGGGTACGGTATATCTCTCCAAAAAATTCATCCAACTTACGTATCTCGTAGCCAGAATCTAGCTTGTTATTAAACAGGTACACAGTGACCGAGGAGGATGCTGTGCGTACCAGAAACTGCTCTTCGAAAGGTGTTGCCGGCAAAGGCTTAACACCGTACTGCACGTTATCATTATTCGAGAAGAAGGAGCGGCAGTCTGGAGGGATGAACCATGGAACACAAAGTGAGGACGTCAACACTTTAACTTAGCGCCATATTGATAGACTTGGGGGCGACTGCTTATATTTTATTATAGGTAACCCTTTTTTGCGCGCGAAAGTTCTGAAAAGATCACTTCGATTTGTTTTCACTTTGAAGTAAATTTGTGTGGAGGGCTAAGCAGTGACGTAGCTAAGGGGGACGGGGGCACTCCCCACATAAAAAAAATCGTCGCCCCCCCAGTCCCCCCCCCCCCGAAAATTTCGCAAACGCAGAAAATAATAGCATTATAAAGAAAAACACTGTAAGCGCCACCCCCGCCCCCCCCCCCCCCCCCCCCCCCCACTCGTCCCCCTATGGAGATACCCCTCGCTACGCTGCTGGGGCTAAGTATCAGACTATTTTTTAATGTCAAAGTGCCGCTGGCTGGAGGGAGTGCCCCACCCGGGAATTGTCATTTTGGAAGTGAACAAATAAATCCACACGGCGCATTATTCTCCTGTCACCGTAGTATAGGGCAGGTTTTCGTTTACACAGTCTCAAGGACAACGAAAAATGTACCAATCCCGACGCCCGGGGTGGGAGCGACCCAGGAGGGAAGGGTGGGGGAAACAATTGAAAGTGTATAATCACCTGCATTAGGATCTGTGGTCGTTGGCAATGGGGACGATGCTGATGGCGTCGCGTGTTGTGGTGTCACTGAAGACTCAACAGGTAGCACTGATAATAACGATAACATTCACTAAATCAGGCTAAAAATATCGACCGAATTACACGACACGCAAAATCTCACAAGACAGCCGTGCAGGTACATACGTTTTCAATATGCATTTCATTTAAATTAAATAAATGTAATTAATCAAGAATTGAATTATTTTTGGATCTGATGTTATTTATATGCGCATACTCAAAGCCAGATCCACAGTAATTTTCTCAGGGGCGGCCATGCCCAACAGGTCTTTTTTATTCCTTTAACCGCAAAAGCACGAACAAAATAGAAGTAAAAATAGCGGTAAACGGGACTGCTTGAGATACCCTTTTTATCCAGTGTGAAATGTAACCAAAACCGTGACAACCACATGTTGACCGCCTTGGAGTGATCATCGTACATAATTAGGGAACAGGTTACACTACGTGTGCGCACGTGGCACACTTGACTGATTTATCGAAACAAGCGCTTCATTGTCATCACTACACTATATGCGGTCCATCACGACATCGGTCCATCGGTGACTGCTCTATGTGCCGACACCTATTATGTTCCGACACCCCTATATCTTCTGACTTTTCAGCCTATGTTCCGACAGCCCTATGTTCCGACACCCTTATGTTCCGACACCCCTATGTTCCGACAACCCGCACATAAGATTGTGTTAGCCTGTTTAGACCAGAGACCTCGATCATACAATACAGAACAAAGACTAAAATAACACGAAGGACAAAGTGAGATGACACAGAAAGGTTTGTGACCATATGTTTTTGATAGAGAACAGAAGCCATTCATCACAGTATATTAATGACAAACAAAATTGTGGATTTCATCACTCAATTCTACATGTATGGTGTCGGAAAATACATCTGTAGGGGAGTCGGAACATAAGGATGTCGGAACATAGGGGTGTCGGAACATAGGTGTCGAAACATAGGGATGTCGGAACATAGGGGTGTCGGAATATAGGCTTAGCAGTCGGAACATAGGGGTGTCGGAACATAGGTGTGTAACCATGATATATATGAAACAATAAACCCACTTTGAAAAACCAAATCAAGCCCACTTTTCCTCCTATACAGGGTGGATAAGAAAACGAAACCGAGATATTATAACTTAGTTTTAATTCGTGCCCTCCTTTAGTTATAATAAGGGAATAAATATGTGCTGGGCCGGTTTTAAACGTACGTTTCGGCTCGGGTCATTATCAAGCGCCCAGGCCCCAAGGCGGTTTTAAACGTACGTTTAAAACCGGCCCAGCACATATTTATTCCCATTCATAAAATACCTTTTTGTATAATTAAGCAAAAACCACCGAAAATTATACATTTCCAATGATTTTGTTCAATTTGTTTTACCTTGGTTTGTAAAACACCCCTTCAGCTATTTAATGGTTCGTGCCACGCGCGAGCAGTGGTAAACATGTCCTTATATGGAAATTGACGCGCGCGCGACGCGTTCGCCAGGTGGTGCAGAACGCAGCAGTGCCGGTGTAGCGTGAAATTATGGACTCTAAATACAGACGCATCGGTAGTCTTGGTTCAAGACGTTGTTACGTATATACGCGATAACCGGCCGCCGCAAGAGGGCGTTATCACGACAAACTATTAATAGCCTCAAACCGCCAGTAACAACGTCTTGGGAACTTGTAGAAGCCTTGTTGTGCACACGCACTACCTGCTTAGCCTAATGATTGCAGCGCGCATTATGAATACATAAATAAATGCATTATGCATAGATCTCATCAGGCTGTCACCTCGCTAACGAGAAAGACGTCATCGCAGTCATGTACATTGATTCAGTTGGCCGGAGTAGAACGCCGGCCACAAGCACATTCATGGGAGAAAAGTCCAATCCGTGACGTCACACATCTGCCACAATGCCGACACGCCAAGATTGGTAGTGTGCAGGCAACAGATGGTAAAGGGGATGGTAGGGCACGTTCGTGACAGCGAGACCGTTTTGCATCTGCGTCTGCTGCTCTTGCCACTTCAGCTGCAGTAGATCCAACCTGCACCACAGTTCGCCAGGCCGTCCTATCCCTAGCTGTACTTTCCCATTGCTGGACATTAATACCAGCAGCCTTGAGGTGTCTCTTTATACAGTCTGAATAGCGGAGTCTTGGTCGCCCAACTCTGCGTTGTCCATGCGATAACTCGCTGTACATCACAGCTTTCGGCATTCTGTCATCCTCCATTCTGACCACATGACCGGTCCAGGTGAGCTGCCCGAGTGTTATACGTATGAAGATAAAGGTACAGCAGGTCCGTGCTATTTAGATTGTTTGGTATGTAGGGCCGAGGGGAATGAACTAAAAAGTTTCGGAATGATGGAAATATAATAAACAGACAATCTTAACGGGGCTGAATATGATATATTATAATGGTGCTGAGGATCAGACCTTGTTAGGTGATTTGATTTAGATATAAAAATAGAAAAGGCCGTGATGATGATAATAATAAAACAAATAGCTCACGAGGCCCTATATAGTCTTTACGGCCGGGGAAAACGGAGATTGTCTTACTCTGGTGATTCGATTGTCACACAGTTCACAAAGATACTGAGACGCACTCTATAGATCTCCTGCGGGTTTTCTCCACTGGTGAAACTCAACAAAAATTCAGGCTCATGTTTGCTTTGAGGCTGGACACGAATCCCCGCCGATAAACCCCAGCGATTCCCCTACCTCCGAGTCGACTTCAATTCAACGGACGACTTGTCTCAACGGAAGACTTGTCTCCACGGGCGACTTAGTGTCTTCCCATTTGACGCAAAGACGGTCGAGTTGTCTCAACGGTCAGGTTGTCTCGAGTCGAGTCGGCCAACGGTCGAGTTGTCCGAGCCCCGACGGTTTAATATAATGGAGAGGTATTTCTTGCATGTAACAAGTAATTTCCCGCAGATCACACACCATCACCCAGGATGCCTGCCCGGTCCCGCCCGCCACCTTCCCCGTCGTTTCTCCCTCGCTTCGATCGTCACAGTTGCAAGACGTCGCATGCGAACACGAGCGGTGAACACTGCAGCCGCTGGCGCATAGCAGCTTCGATCTAGCAGATCTAGCAGCTTCGATCTAGTTTCTTCGATCGCGAACTTACCAGCGCTCCTTCGGCCAGTATAGTATACATGTAGATAGCTACGAGACTATTGTGCAACTTCATGGAAGCTCTTTTTCGTATGTGCGCGTACCGCGTGCGTGAAGAGAAAATGTTCCTTATTTTCATACAGATTGACGCATGCGCACTAGTTTCCCCCATTTTTCGGGGGGAGATTTTACAAGATTCCCAAGACGTTGTTACTGGCGGTTCGAGGCTATTAATAGTTTGTCGTGATAACGCCCTCTCGCGGCGGCCGGTTATCGCGTATATACGTAACAACGTCTTGAACCAAGACTAACGCATCGGTAGTATTGCGCTTGCGTTATTAGGAGAGTGACTGGTCGCTCGAGTGTTCAACCAATAAAATGGACCAGATTTTGTAGGACTCTACATTTCGTGTGACACCGGAAAAAATGTTTAAACCGCGCCGTGTTTAAACAACTTCCAGCCGTGTTTAAACAACCGTTTAAACACACCCACGTGACGGGCTCTCGACCAATAGGGATAGTGAAACTCGCTGAGGCATTTATGAATTAACATTAATATATCGGTTTCGTTGTTTGTATCCACCCTGTATAGACCGCGCCGATTCATTAGGCTAGGGCTTGTTTTGTACTTAAGCATTTTTTTAGCAGCTCTATGAAATTGGCCCCAGGATCCAATTAAATTCAATGTGACAGCCAAACCTGTTTCAGCTGCATTGCGTACAATTCATGTGTGCCAATATTGCCTGCGCCACAACATAGCGGCCGACACAGAGGCGGGGTTGTTGCTATGGCGACAAGGGTGTTCGATAAGGTATATAGAGTACCAAAGTGATGACGTCATTCGATGCAATGTTTGGAACCAGAATACATTCTAAACTGCATGTGTTTGGAACCATTGCCGCGACAACTGACGTCAGACTTCGGTACTCTATAATAACTGCCACAACTGCACTGGGAACTCTGGCCATCGAACATCAACGCGGTCAAAAAGGTAAACTTTATAACGGCACTGAATACCTTTATCAGAAGCCTGGTCAGATGCTGGGGATGGGACGGAGATCCCGCTGGCTTCCAGGAATGTTTTGGCGTTCATGAAACAAAAATTGTTGATGACGCCATAACCATAAACAGGACCACAGGCAAAAGCTGCTCACGAAAACCGCAAAAACGCTCGAACAACCGAAACATTTTTTGTTACGACCGGTCTTAATTCAACATGGCGGGAAAAGATAAGAAAATCACCTGTTGCAGCATCACGGCTTGATGTTGATGGAGGAGATGCTGATGACGATACAGGTACCTGTGTCGTTGATGGTCCATCTAAAGGCACAACCGATAATAACAAAAAAACGTCTCAGTCAAAATTTGGTGGTTTGTTTACCCTTAAATGAGTTCAAGAGCTTTAAAATGAGCCCTCGTCGGGTCTATAGGCCATCTCGTTATGATGTTTGAAGATAAGGGATAAAGGGAAAGCACATACCGCTATTGATCATGTTTTGTTAAACTGAATGCCATTCGTGAAATGTGGGTACAGCCTGATTTTGGCGTGGGTCTTCATATTTTGTTTTTGTGAACGACAAAAACTGAAAGAAAAGCGAAACTTGAGCATGTAACCTTCAGATGGCCGTACCTGAGCTCTACCATTACCACAAGTTATATTGCCAATCTTAGGACATTTCTCAAACTCTGGCTTGGGCTTGGGCTTCGGCTTCGTCTTCAACTATTCCCCAGCCCCATTGCCAATCTGAAGCATTGAATACGTAAATATATATAAACAGGCTCTGGCTCTGGATTAAAACATAAGACTTTGATGTACATCAAACAGTATGTCACAGATCTTGCCAAATATGGGGACCTACAATTACGCGAAGCCAAAGCCAAGCCAGGGTTTGAGAAATGGCTTAATGGAGGTCTCCCACTATTTTTTCATTCAACAAACTACGAAGGAAATTCTGTAGTTTGAGTCCAATGCCCACCAACAACAGACAGATCTGTCCCAACATGCAAATCGCACGCTGTCAGCGACTTTCTGATGATGGAAACTAAAGTTACTCATGTCTTATTTTAGGCCCACGTTGCGAGCTTTATTGCAGGTGGGAAGAGTGTGGGAAACAATTGAAAGTGTATAATCACCTGCATTAGGATCTGTGGTCGTTGGCAATGGGGACGATGCTGATGGCGTCGCATGTTGTGGTGTCACTGAAGACTCAACAGGTAGCACTGATAATAACGATAACATTCACTAAATCAGGCAAAAATATCGACCGAATTATACGACACGCAAAATCTCACAAGACAGCCGTGCAGGTACATACGTTTTCAATATGCATTATATTTAAATGAAATAAATGTAATTAATCAAGAATTGAATTATTTTTGGATCTGATGCTATTTATATGCGCATACTCAAAGCCAGATCCACAGTAATTTTTGCAGGGGCGGCCATGCCCAACACGTCTTTCTTATTCCTTTAACCGCAAAAGCACGAACAAAATAGAAGTAAAAATGGCGGTAAACGGGACTGCTTGAGATACCCTTTTTACCCAGTGTGAAATGTAACCAAAACCGTGACAACCACATGTTGACCGCCTTGGAGTGATCATCGTACATAATTAGGGAACAGGTTTACACTACGTGTGCGCACGTGGCACACTTGACTGATTTATCGAAACAAGCGCTTCATTGTCATCACTACACTATGCGTCCATCGCACATCGGTCCATCGGTTACTGCTTTGTGTGCCGACACCTATATGTTCCGACACCCCTATCTTCTGACTGTTCAGCCTATGTTCTGACAGCCCTATGTTCCGACAGCCCTATGTTCCGACACCCCTATGTTCCGACACCCCTATGTTCAGACACCCCTATATGTTCCGACATCGCTATGTTCCGACACCCCTCCGACACCCCTATGTTCCGACACCCCTATGTTCTGACAACCTTATGTTCCGACACCCCTATGTTCTGACACCCCTATGTTCCGACACCCCTATGTTCCGACACCCATATGTTCCGACACCCATATGTTCCGAATACTGCTCAACCTATGTTCCGACACCCCTATATGTTCCGACATCGCTATGTTCCGACACCCCTCCGACACCCCTATGTTCCGACACCCCTATGTTCCGACACCCCTATGTTCCGACACCCTTATGTTCCGACACCCCTATGTTCCGACAAGATTGTGTTAGCCCGTTTAGACCAGAGACCTCGATCATATAATACAGAACAAATACTAAAATAACACGAAGGACAAAGTGAGATGACACAGAAAGGTTTGTGACCATATGTTTTTGATAGAGAACAGAAGCCATTCATCACAGTATATTAATGACAAACAAAATTGTGGATTTCATCACTCAATCCCACATGTATGGTGTCGGAACATACATCTGTAGTGGTGTCGGAACATAGGAGTGTCGGAACATAGGTTGAGCAGTCGGAATATAGGGGTGTCGGGATATAGGCTTAGCAGTCGGAACATGAGGTGTCGGAACATAGGTGTGTAACCATGATATATATGAAACAATAAACCCACTTTGAAAAACCAAATCAAGCCCACTTTTCCTCCTATACAGGGTGGATAAGAAAACGAAACCAAGATATTATAACTTAGTTTTAATTCGTGCCCTCCTTTAGTTATAATTAAAATTAATATATCGGTTTCGTAGCTCTATTAAATTGGCCCTAGGATCCAACTAAATTCAATGTGACGGCCAAACCTGTTTCAGCTGCATTGCGTACAATTCATGTGTGCCAATATTGCCTGTGCCACAACATGGCGGCCGACACAGAGGCGGTGTTGTTGCTATGGCGACAAGGGTATTCGATAAGGTATACTTATAGTCGTACCTGCCACAACTGCACTGGGAACTCTGGCCATCGCACATCAACGCGGTCAAAAAGGTAAACTATATAACGGCACTGAATACCTTTATCAGAAGCCTGGTCAGATGCTGGGGATGGGACGGAGATCCCGCTGGCTTCCAGGAATGTTTTGGCGTTCATGAAACAAAAATTGTTAATGACGTCATAACCATAAACAGGACCACAAGCAACAGCTGCTCACGAAAACCGCAAAAACGCTCGAACAACCGAAACATTTTTTGTTACGACCGGTCTTAATTCAACATGGCCGGAAAAGATGAGAAAATCACCTGTTGCAGCATCACGGCTTGATGTTGATGGAGGAGATGCTGATGACGATACAGGTACCTGTGTCGTTGATGGTCCATCTAAAGGCACAACCGATAATAATAATAATAATAATACAAAAATTATAAAACACGTCTCAGTCAAAATTTGGTGACTGTGTTTTTTTACCCTTAAATGAGTTCAAGAGCTTTAAAATGAACCCTCGTTGGGTCTATAGACCATCTCGTTATGATGTTTGGAGATAAGGAATAAAGGGAAAGCACATACCGCTATTGATCATGTCTTGTTTAACTGAATGCCATTCGTGAAATGTGGGTACAGCCTGATTTTGGCGTGGGTTTTCATATTTTGTTTTTTGAACGACAAAAACTGAAAGAAAAGCGAAACTTGAGCATGTAACCTTCAGATGGCCGTACCTGAACTCTATACCATTACCACAAGTTATCTTGCCAATCTTAGGACATTTCTCAAACTCTGGCTTGGGCTTGGGCTTGGGCTTCGTCTCCAGCTATTCCCCAGCCCCATTGCCAATCTGAAGCATTGAATACGTAAATATATATAAACAGGCTCTGGCTCTGGATTAAAACATAAGACTTTGATGTACATCAAACAGTATGTCACATATCTTGCCAAATATGGGGACCTACAATTACGCGAAGCCAAAGCCAAAGACGAGCCAGGGTTTGAGATATGGCTTAATGGAGGTCTCCCAATATTTTTTCATTAAACAAACCACGAAGGAATTTCTGTAGTTTGAGTCCAATGTCCACCAAGAACAGACAAATCTGTCCCAACATGCAAATCGCATGCTGTCAGCGACTTTCTGATGATGGAAACTAAAGTTACTCATGTCATATTTTAGGCCCACGTTGTGAGCTTTATTGCAGGTGGGAAGAGTGTGGGAAACAATTGAAAGTGTATAATCACCTGCATTAGGATCTGTGGTCGTTGGCAATGGGGACGATGCTGATGGCGTCGCATGTTGTGGTGTCACTGAAGACTCAACAGGTAGCACTGATAATAACGATAACATTCACTAAATCAGGCAAAAAATATCGACCGAATTATACGACACGCAAAATCTCACAAGACAGCCGTGCAGGTACATACGTTTTCAATATGCATTTCATTTAAATGAAATGAATGTAATTAATCAAGAATTGAATTATTTTTGGATCTGATGGTATTTATATGCGCATACTCAAAGCCAGATCCACAGTAATTTTTTCAGGGGCGGCCATGCCCAACAGGTCTTTTTTATTCCTTTAACCGCAAAAGCACGACAATAATAGAAGTAAAAATGGCGGTAAACGGGACTGCTTGAGATACCCTTTTTACCCAGTGTGAAATGTAACCAAAACCGTGACAACCACATGTTGACCGCCTTGGAGTGATCATCGTACATAATTAGGGAACAGGTTACACTACGTGTGCGCACGTGGCACACTTGACTGATTTATCGAAACAAGCGCTTCGTTGTCATCACTACACTATATGCGGTCCATCACGACATCGGTCCATCGGTGACTGCTCTATGTGCCGACACCTATTATGTTCCGACACCCCTATATCTTCTGACTGTTCAGCCTATGTTCCGACAGCCCTATGTTCCGACATCGCTATGTTCCGACACCCCTGTTCCGAATACTGCTCAACCTATGTTCTGACACATCTATGTTCCGACACCCCTATGTTCCGACACCCCTATGTTCCGACACCCTTATGTTCCGACACCCCTATGTTCCGACAACCCGCACATAAGATTGTGTTAGCCTGTTTAGACCAGAGACCTCGATCATACAATACAGAACAAAGACTAAAATAACACGAAGGACAAAGTGAGATGACACAGAAAGGTTTGTGACCATATGTTTTTGATAGAGAACAGAAGCCATTCATCACAGTATATTAATGACAAACAAAATTGTGGATTTCATCACTCAATTCTACATGTATGGTGTCGGAAAATACATCTGTAAGGGTGTCGGAACATAAGGGTGTCGGAACATAGGGGTGTCGGAACATAGGTGTCGAAACATAGGGATGTCGGAACATAGGGGTGTCGGAATATAGGCTTAGCAGTCGGAACATAGGGGTGTCGGAACATAGGTGTGTAACCATGATATTGTAGCGCGATAGACCGCTGCCACCATTTAGCGAGATAACCCGAGTCCGTTTGGCCGAAATATACCGCCGCTTTCAGTTAGTAGCTCACAGTCTCTGGGGCGACGCTAGGGGAAGGGGGTAATTAGGTAAAAGAATGTAAGAGGACAAATGAATTCAAGTACTCAAATAAGGGTGTCTGTTTATTCATTACTGTACGGGGCCAAGAGGGGGGTGTGCATATGTGAATGCGCCTCTTATTTAACCTTGTTCCTTGTTGGAAGCCTCCCACTGGAGGCTTACTCGCAATGCGCCTCTTGCTGGAAGCCTCCCACTTGAGGCTTACGGCGAAAACGCCTTCTATTGATTAAGGGCTACAGTCGCCTAACGAGCGCCTCTTAAAAGCACCCGGCTCTCCTCTATACACTCCGGCCACGCTACCACTCTGTTCCTGGTTGGAAGCCTCCTATTGGAGGCTTACTCGCAATGCGCCTCTTGTTGGAAGCCTCCCATCGGATCCAGTCAGCCTCTCGTAGCTCGCTACGATCCCGATCCCAAGTGAGAGATCAGCGGTATCCAGATCTCCAGTCGGCCTCCAGTGCCGCCTCCCGATCCGTTCCCCGATGGGCAAGTGGTGCCCAGATCCTTAGTAAGCCTCCTAGGCCGTCGTGCCGTACCCGACGGGAGTTCCGCTTCCGCAGTTCAAGGGTGCTTGGCCAACCAGCTACTCACCACGACAGCTGTGCAGCGCGTCCCACTAGAGAGAGAGAGTAAGTGCGAAACACGCACGCTTTATAGCCTAGCTACGGACGTGATACAAAACTCGCACATGCATGTATGCGGACGTGATACCGCATACCAAGCGCGCGGAAAGCGCGCCCTCTATTTTCGCGCCCTTTTGCGCATAGCTGATTTCGCTACACAGCCTCCTTCTTTGCTTAGCCGCCCCGACTATATCAGCTAAACTTAAATTCAAAATCAGAAATCAGATATGCACCTCACACTTGGCCCAATTGTATACACGTTACATACAGAGTCACGGCGCCTACTTAATAGCGCCTCATAAGGTGTGCCTACCATTTAGTAGACCTGCCTCTGTCGCCTCATAATTAAAGGGTGACAGCTTGCTTCAATAATGCTTAGTTTTAACATAACATAACATAGGCAGGGTCTTGTGCCTAGGTGTAAATGTTATTAATATTTATCAAACTTTATCAAAAACTTTATAAAAACGCTTACAAACTTTCGGAACTCGAACAAACTCCATCAAAACTTAGTGAACCTTATAGTGGAACTTCATAAAAACTTTAAGTTAAGTATACAACAAGCACGCGGGAGTCACGGAAAGTTAAAGTTTTAAATGTTGAGGTCGTAGACTCTCTCTTTCTTCTCGACACAGAGCAGAACCCCTTTCTCGTACGTCGTCGTGGTGATGATTTCGGTGATTCGTTTGAGCTTGCCGTCCAGCAGCTTTTCTAGGGGCAGCATCATCTGGTCGGGTTGGTGTTTGGCCTGACTCTGGGCTGGCGCTTCATCATTGTCATCGCTCGAAAGCGCCAGGTCTTCCTTAAGCTGGTCGAGATTTGCCGGGGGCAATTGGGTTTCTTTTTCATCTTCCTGAGGGATGAGGCTGCAGGAAGCAGTCGGCGACACACACGCATCGTCATCCGGTCCAGGGCGGTGCCCAACGCTAAGATCCATTGGTGCGGGTCCCTTCTCTGTCCCGTCTGTGGGAGTCTTGGGGGCTTCCTGGGTTTCTAGATGCAGATCCCAGCTGGTTATCTCACGTTCCAGTAGCTCCTTCGCTTCCTGCCAAGTTTGGGCGTTCTCAAGGCAGTGCCGAACCTCGACTTTTCGGCAAGAAGCCTCCGGGGTAAGCCTCTCACGGGGAGGCGAACTGGTGCCTCTCCTGCTGTTTGTTGTCGCTTCCTCGTCTCCTGGCTCCCTGGTCGCTCGCTCCTCCTCAGTTTCCAAGGCAATTCTCTCCACCTCGTCAAAGCGTTCGGGGTGTTCCTGCCGGTAGTGGCGGCGCAGGTTATCCTTGCGGGTAGTCTTAAACCCACAAACCTGGCACCACGCAAACAGTTTGGGTCCATGCTCTGTCATTACGTGACGGTGCAGGCTTTGCCTCTGCAGATATTCGGCCGGACACTCCTTACACTCGTACGGGGGCGGCCTCTTCTCCTTCTTCCCCTCTTTATTCTTTCCCTTCTTGATTTCCTTTCCCATATCTCCCTGTGCCTCCTCGTAGTTATTCCTCAAGATTATGACCTGAACAAGAAAAAGAAGAAGAATAATTAGCATTGTACAAGAATGTCTACATTGTTGTCTCCTAGTGTGTGCTTAAGCAGAAGCGAATTGGGGGTCGCCTCTCCCTGGGAGGGTTCCTCCTCTGCGCCGTTTTTGTTCTCGCGGCTTCCGTTGACTCTCGTCTGAGTCTCGTCTGCTCGGCAGGATGTTCACGTATGCAGCCTCTTTCACTGGCTGCATTGTTCGCCTCTACTTCTGGAGGGCTTCCCCCCGAACTGGAGCTTGTCCCTTCATGGGACTGCTCTCGAGGGGGGGTGCAGCCTCCTTCTAAGGCTGCACTCCCGGTTGGAAGTTCCTTGTTCCGTCTTCTTGCCGCAGGTGACGCAGTCCAGTCCCTTAGTGGCTCGCCAAGGTAGGGCTTGAGGCGGTCGGCATGAACCACCTGTTTCTTCCCCCCCGGTTTTCGTTGCACTCTGAAGGTGACGTCGGACAAGCGGTCGAGGACTAGATAAGGTCCCTCCCAGCGGGACATGAGCTTAGGAGTGACGCCTTTCTTCTTAGCAGGGTTGAACATGTACGCGAATTTCCCCGCATCAAAGGCGGCCTCCTTGGTGCCCCTATCATATGTCCGCTTCTGGCGGCGGGCACTTTTTCCCAGCTTTTCCCTTGCTCTGTCATGAGCGACTTGCATCCTCTTTCTCAAGTCTTCGGAATAATCCGTGTTTGGCCCATCTTCTGCTGCCCTGGTCGTCTCTGTAGTGAGGTCAACTGGGAGTTGCACCTCCCGTCCAAGCATCATAAGATTGGGCGTCTCTCCGGTCGATTCGTGTGGTACTGTCCGATACGCAAAGGTCGCAAACGGCAACTGTCGGTCCCAGTCCTTTTGGTTACGACTGGGGTCCAGCATCATGGAGATGGTAGTCAACAGGGTCCGATTGAACCTTTCTACCATCCCATCCGACTTGGGGTTGTATGCAGTCGTACGGGTTTTTCTGATACCCAAGGTTGCACACATACTGGAAAACACATCCGACAGGAAATTTCTGCCCTGGTCAGAGTGCAGTTCCCGGGGAATCCCAAATCGGCACACGAAATTCGTCACGAAGGCCTCAGCAACCGTCACCGCCTTCCCATCTGGGAGTGCGTAGGCCTCTACCCACTTCGTAAAGTAGTCGCCCACTACCAATATCCACTTGTTTCCCCCTTCGGTTTCAGGCAGTGGACCAATGAGGTCTAGGGCCACCCGCTCCATTGGACCTCCCACACGATATTGTTGTAGTGGTGCCCGCCTCTTCTTAGGAGGCGACTTGCGCCTCGCGCAAGTACTACACTTCCGGCACACAGCTCTCACGTCCACGGCCATATGCCACCAGTAATATCGTGTTTTAGCCTTGGCGAGCGTGCGAGCAACGCCAAAATGGCCGCCCGTTTCGCCTCCGTGCAGCTCCTCCAGGAGGGAGTTTCTGAACTTTTCCGGCAAAACCACGTGCCACTGGGTTTGCTTCCCATCGTTGGACTCCCACCGACGGTAAAGTACGGTCTGCCGTACCTGCAGTTGTTGCCACATGGCCCAGTATGCCTTCGTCGCGGGGCTTAGTGATGACACTTCTTCGAACTTGGGGCGAGATCCAGTCTCTTTTGCACGCAAGATGATTCCCATTGATGGATCTTCATCTTGGGCTCGGTGCATGTCCTCCAGTGTGATGTTGGGGGAGATTGTCACCATCCTTGTTTCCTTCGCCTCGTCATCACTCCCCGTTGTGTGGTCCTCTGTCGGCTTGTCAATATCCGTCCGTCCACACTGGCCACAAGGCCTGCGGGAGAGGGCATCAGCATTTCCGTGCTTCCGGCCCGGCCGATGCTGAATGACATAGTCGTATTCCCCTAGTGCTTCCAGCCATCTCGCTATTTGGCCTTCTGGGTTTTTGAAGTTGGTGAGCCACCGGAGCGAGGCGTGATCAGTTCGAACCGTTATTCGCCTCCCATACAAGTACTGCCGAAAGTGCTTCAAGTAAGCTACAACGGCCAGCAGCTCCCGTCGTGTAGCACAGTAGTTACTCTCCGGCTTAGAGAGCGTCCTACTCGCATACGCGATGACTCTTTCCTCCCCTTGTTGAATCTGAGAGAGGACTGCTCCAAGGCCTTCTCCACTTGCATCAGTGTCCAACACGAACTCGCCATCTGGCTGTGGGTACGCCAGAATGGGCGCCTCCTGTAGCCGGCTCTTGAGTTCACGAAATGCAGCCTCGCATTCTTCGTTCCAATTAAATTCCCTCGACTTCTCTGTGAGGCGATGGAGCGGGCGTGCGATCTCGGCGAAGCCTCGGATAAACCTCCTGTAGTAGGAGGCGAGCCCGAGGAAACTCCGCACTCCTTTGACATTAGTCGGTGCTGGCCATGTCTGGATCGACTCGATCTTGTCGGGGTCAGTAGACACTCCGCTTGCAGAAACCACATGTCCGAGATACTTCACTGACTTTTGGAACAGGAAGCATTTACCTGGCTTCAGCTTTAGCCCCGCAGAACGTAATCGCTGAAACACCTCTCGCAAGCGGCATATCTCCTCCGTCACACTTCTCCCGTATACGATCACATCGTCCAAGTAGACCAGCAGCGTGTCCCATTGGAGTCCCGCTACCACACGCTCCATAAGCCTCTCGAAAGTTGCAGGGGCGTTGCACAGGCCGAAGGGCATCACCCTCCAGCTGTACAACCCCCCACGAACCACGAAAGCAGATTTTTGTTTCGCCTCCTCGTCCAGTTTAATCTGCCAATAACCGGAGGCGAGGTCTAGGGTGGAAAACCACCTCGCCCCAGCTAGGGCATCAAGTGTGTCATCTATGCGGGGAACCGGGTATGCGTCTTTCACTGTCACTGAGTTGAGTTTCCTATAGTCCACGCAAAAGCGACGGCTGCCATCCTTCTTGCGCACTAAGACAATGTTGGAGGCCCACGGGCTGTCAGAGGGTTCAATGATCCCTCGTTCGAGTAGGTCCTCCACTTGTCTGGTGATCTCCTCTTGGTTGCAAGTGGGATGGCGCCGGGGTCTTTCCCTTATCGGCCTTGCGTTTCCAGTGTCTATGTTGTGTCTTACCAGGTCACACTTCCCAATGTCCTGGTCGTTCTTCGAGAAGACATCGGCGAAATCGGTGAGGAGGCTGGCTACCGCCTCGTGGTGTTGGGGTTGTAAATCACCGGTGCTGCGCTTCCACAAGTCCAGGAGATGAGGGGGGACACTAACAGGCTGCGTGCCTCCCGCTGATGAGGCTTCAAGAGGCACCTCCTCCACATCTTCCTGTCGAACCTGTGAGAGGCGACCCGCCATGGTCCCTCTCCGAAGGAGGCATTCCCTCTGTCCGGGGTTAAGAACACGCAAGGCCATAGTCCCCTCCTTCCCCGTCCTCACAAGCGTCCTCGCCAGAATTAATCCCTTGTTAGCTAACTCCTCGTTATCTGCCACGGGTTCAATGATTCCTAATTCGTCAGCCTCCAACTCGTGAGTGGTTTTCCCTAGGACTAGCGCCTCATGGCCAGGAGGTATTACGATATCTTCCGCTACGACCACCCGAGCGCAAAATGGTGTTCCGCAACAGGTAGTACACTGCAAGTGTTCCCCGTTGAGAATAAGTTCCCACCGTTTGAAGTCTAGCATGCCTCCAGTCGGCAACAGGAAATCCATGCCAAGAACTCCCTGGGCATTCACTTTAGCGAAAACTGCTCTAACCTGGCTGGTAGTCTTCCCGATTTTTAAATCTACATTGGCCACACCTAACGTCTCCATTACCGTACCATCGGCTTGGTACACTTTGATGCCATCTTGCACCAGCTGGGGACGCGTCTCATGAGACATCCGGTAGTATACCTCGTCCGATATTATGGTGTCCGTTGTGCCTGTGTCTACAAGGAATGTGATTGTCGTGGATCGTATCTCGCCTTTCACATAGAACCCGTGGTTGGGCGACAGCAACGGTGCGAAAATCTTCCTGATACACTCCGGCATTGGTTTATTCTGCTTGGTCGCCTCCAGCCTCCTGTTTCCCGAGTGTATCCGGCCCGTCTCTCTTTGGAGGCTGACGCTAGTTGTGCCCCGCTTCCTTTGTTTCCTTGTCGCCCGGTGAGGCTGCTTATGAGGCTCCGGACCCACAGCCAAAGCGTGATGCAACCGGTCCGTGACCTGCGCCAATACCTCTTCTCTCACAAACTCTTTGAATTCTTCCTCTAGTCCCATCCTACATTTCTTTTTGTCAGGTGGAGGTGCCTTGGTGCCTCTCTGCTCCTCGATCTTTTCGAAGTTCTCTGTCGCTAATGCTGCTTGGATCCCTTCGTCTAGGCTTGCCGGTCTTGCCCTGAAAATTCCCTCTCGGATAGACTGTGATCGGATGGCATCCGTGAAGTGCCCCCGTGCAAGGCGATCTCGTCCTGATTCCTCAAACTCTGGGTAAGCCAGGGCTGTGAGTTCACGGATGACCTGACCAAGTTCCTGAATTGTCTCCTCAGGACCTTGGCGCCTGTTCCTCAGTTCCATCAGGAAATTCTCTGCCATCTGCCCTGGCCCAAAGCGAGCCGTGAGCAGTCCCATTAGCTCCTTAAAGGTGTACGGTTTCCCTGGTCCATTTCCTCGGCAATTTCCTAGCACCTTCAACGCCGCTCCCTTAAGGCTGGCCGCCAAAAAAACTGCAGCCTCCTCCTCGTCCCAATCGTTCGCCAAACGGCAGGACTCAAAGTGGCCCCGGTAGTCTATCCACGGCTGTCGTCCATCAAAGCGGTCGGGGGTTATTCTCGGCCGCTTTGAATGTCTCTCAAATCTGTTAGCCCACTCTTCCTTTCCATATATCCTGGTATCTCGCTTTAGGGGCCAGGGGGTGGGAGGAGAGTTTGATGTCTCCTTCTTTTCCGTACCATTCCTTATGGGTAGTCCTGGTCCATGTGAACTGGTCACCTCCGGTGTCCCAATCGTTGCGGTAGTTGATACACGAGGCTTCTGTGGGTTGCCGTCAGCCTCCTTCAGTGTCGATCCCCTATCTGTAATTGGTACCACAGGAGGCGCACTAGAGGCGTACTCCCTAGCAACCTCCCGTTCAGCCGAGTGTGCGTGCTGCGGCGACCACAGCGGAGACAGCCAATTCTGTTTAGTTTCCTGTGCAGACTGGTCAGCCTCACGATCATGTGAACACGAGGCTGACTCTGCATCTCCGCTGTACGAGGCTAGGGGTGGCCCATATGTCGCTGCCGGGGGCCTAAGCTCCCATGTCCGGTTCTTTTTCATGTGGTGTCCTCCTGTGGCTGCAAGAAGTGGTGAAGCTTCCGTTGCAGGTGAGGTGAATGTGTTGCATGCCGGAGATTCCGTGGTCGCCACAAGGTCCATTGGCCTATTCAGCGTCCTCTCCGCCCAAGGAACGGACTGCCATAACTCCTCCAGCTTGGCCATCCTCTCCTTTAGTCGTGTAATCTGCGTTTCTTTGTCGTTGTTTTCCTCGTCAAGATCCTGCAGGAGGTCTTCCTTCTCCTGCACCTCCAGCCTGAGAAGCTCCACCTCCCGGTGGAGGTATTCTATTTCCCCGTCAGAGGCTCCAACGTCCCTCACAGCGTAGTCACGCTCGGCCATCGTTGCAACTCGGCCTCCTCTTGCGGAAATCTGTTCTCCAATCCTTGCAGGACAACCGCTATGTGTGTTCGGTTTGCTACTCGCTCCAACTTCCTCAGCTCCTCGTTAGACGATCGGCGAAGAAGCCTAAGCAACACCCAGTGTCTTATTGTAAGGATGAAAACGATCAACAAAATAATTAAACAAACAGTAACTATCGCCACCAACGTCAGTAATTCAGATCCCATCTATATTGGTGTGCGTGAGGCGACGTCCTAAATCGTGCCTCCCGCACTGTTTACGATCCTGTGAGGTTCCTAAGTGAAAGGATCCCACCGCTGCCACCATTTGTAGCGCGATAGACCGCTGCCACCATTTAGCGAGATAACCCGAGTCCGTTTGGCCGAAATATACCGCCGCTTTCAGTTAGTAGCTCACAGTCTCTGGGGCGACGCTAGGGGAAGGGGGTAATTAGGTAAAAGAATGTAAGAGGACAAATGAATTCAAGTACTCAAATAAGGGTGTCTGTTTATTCATTACTGTACGGGGCCAAGAGGGGGGTGTGCATATGTGAATGCGCCTCTTATTTAACCTTGTTCCTTGTTGGAAGCCTCCCACTGGAGGCTTACTCGCAATGCGCCTCTTGCTGGAAGCCTCCCACTTGAGGCTTACGGCGAAAACGCCTTCTATTGATTAAGGGCTACAGTCGCCTAACGAGCGCCTCTTAAAAGCACCCGGCTCTCCTCTATACACTCCGGCCACGCTACCACTCTGTTCCTGGTTGGAAGCCTCCTATTGGAGGCTTACTCGCAATGCGCCTCTTGTTGGAAGCCTCCCATCGGATCCAGTCAGCCTCTCGTAGCTCGCTACGATCCCGATCCCAAGTGAGAGATCAGCGGTATCCAGATCTCCAGTCGGCCTCCAGTGCCGCCTCCCGATCCGTTCCCCGATGGGCAAGTGGTGCCCAGATCCTTAGTAAGCCTCCTAGGCCGTCGTGCCGTACCCGACGGGAGTTCCGCTTCCGCAGTTCAAGGGTGCTTGGCCAACCAGCTACTCACCACGACAGCTGTGCAGCGCGTCCCACTAGAGAGAGAGAGTAAGTGCGAAACACGCACGCTTTATAGCCTAGCTACGGACGTGATACAAAACTCGCACATGCATGTATGCGGACGTGATACCGCATACCAAGCGCGCGGAAAGCGCGCCCTCTATTTTCGCGCCCTTTTGCGCATAGCTGATTTCGCTACAATATATATGAAACAATAAACCCACTTTGAAAAACCAAATCAAGCCCACTTTTCCTCCTATATAGGGTGGATAAGAAAACGAAACCGAGATATTATAACTTAGTTATAATTCGTGCCCTCCTTTAGTTATAATAAGGGAATAAATATGTGCTGGGCCGGTTTTAAACGTACGTTTCGGCTCGGGTCATTATCAAGCGCCCAGGCCCCAAGGCGGTTTTAAACGTACGTTTAAAACCGGCCCAGCACATATTTATTCCCATTCATAAAATACCTTTTTGTATAATTAAGCAAAAACCACCGAAAATTATATATTTCCAATGATTTTGTTCAATTTGTTTTACCTTGGTTTGTAAAACACCCCTTCAGCTATTTAATGGTTCGTGCCACGCGCGAGTAGCTGTAAACATGTCCTTATATGGAAATTGACGCGCGCGCGACGCGTTCGCCAGGTGGTGCAGAACGCAGCAGTGCCGGTGTAGCGTGAAATTATGGACTCTAAATACGGACGCATCGGTAGTCTTGGTTTAAGACGTTGTTACGTATATACGCGATAACCGGCCGCCGCGAGAGGGCGTTATCACGACAAACTATTAATAGCCTCGAACCGCCAGTAACAACGTCTTGGGAACTTGTAGAAGCCTTGTTGTGCGCACGCACCTGCTTAGCCTAATGATTGCAGCGCGCATTATGAATACATAAATAAATGCATTATGCATAGATCTAACCCCCTGACTACTACCGCCCGAGTGTTATACGTATGAAGATAAAGGTACAGCAGGTCCGTGCTATTTAGATTGTTTGGTATGTAGGGCCGAGGGGAATGAACTAAAAAGTTCCGGAATGATGGAAATATAATAAACAGACAATCTTAACGGGGCTGAATATGATATATTATTTATAATGGTGCTGAGGATCAGACCTTGTCAGGTGATTTGATTTAGATATAAAATAAAAAAGACCGTGATGATGATAATAATAAAACAAATAGCTCACGAGGCCCTAGTCTTTACGGCCGGGGAAAACGGAGATTGTCTTACTCTGGTGATTCGATTGTCACACAGTTCACAAAGATACTGAGACGCACTCTAGATCTCCTGCGGGTTTTCTCCACTGGTGAAACTCGACAAAAATTCAGGCTCATGTTTGCTTTGAGGCTGGACACGAATCCCCGCCGATAAACCCCAGCGATTCCCCTACCTCCGAGTCGACTTCAATTCAACGGACGACTTGTCTCAACGGAAGACTTGTCTCCACGGACGACTTAGTGTCTTCCCATTTGACGCAAAGACGGTCGAGTTGTCTCAACGGTCAGGTTGTCTCGAGTCGAGTCGGCCAACGGTCGAGTTGTCCGAGCCCCGATGGTTTAATATAATGGAGAGGTATTTCTTGCATGTAACAAGTAATTTCCCGCAGATCACACACCATCACCCAGGTTGCCTGCCCGGTCCCGCCCGCCACCTTCCCCGTCGTTTCTCCCTCGCTTCGATCGTCACAGTTGCAAGACGTCGCATGCGAACACGAGCGATGAACACTGCAGCCGCTAGCGCATAGCAGCTTCGATCTAGCAGATCTAGCAGCTTCGATCTAGCAGCTTCGATCGCGAACTTACCAGCGCTCCTTCGGCCAGTATAGTATACATGTAGACAGCTACCAGACTATTGTGCAACTTCATGGCAGCTCTTTTTCGTATGTGCGCGTGCGTGAAGAGAAAATGTTCCTTATTTTCATACAGATTGACGCATGCGCACTAGTTTCCCCCATTTTTCGGGGGGAGATTTTACAAGATTCCCAAGACGTATGTTACTGGCGGTTCGAGGCTATTAATAGTTTGTCGTGATAACGCTCTCTCGCGGCGGCCGGTTATCGCGTATATACGTAACAACGTCTTGAACCAAGACTAACGCATCGGTAGTATTGCGCTTGCGTTATAAGGAGAGTGACTGGTCGTTCGAGTGTTCAACCAATAAAATGGACCAGATTTTGTAGGACTCTACATTTCGTGTGACACCAGAAAAAAATGTTTAAAACCGCGCCGTGTTTAAACAACTTCCAGCCGTGTTTAAACAACCGTTTAAACACACCCACGTGACGGGCTCTCGACCAATAGGGATAGTGAAACTCGCTGAGGCATTTATGAATTAACATTAATATATTGGTTTCGTTGTTTGTATCCACCCTGTATAGACCGCGCCGATTCATTAGGCTAGGGCTTGTTTTGTACTTAAGCATTTTTTTAGCAGCTCTATGAAATTGGCCCCAGGATCCAACTAAATTCAATGTGACGGCCAAACCTGTTTCAGCTGCATTGCGTACAATTCATGTGTGCCAATATTGCCTGCGCCACAACATAGCGGCCGACACAGAGGCGGGGTTGTTGCTATGGCGACAAGGGTATTCGATAAGGTATATAGAGTACCAAAGTGATGACGTCATTCAATGCAATGTTTGGAACCAGAATACATTCTAAACTGCATGTGTTTGGATTGGAACCATTGCCGCGACAACTGACGTCAGACTTGGGTACTCTATAATAACTGCCACAACTGCACTGGGAACTCTGGCCATCGCACATCAACGCGGTCAAAAAGGTAAACTTTATAACGGCACTGAATACCTTTATCAGAAGCCTGGTCAGATGCTGAGGATGGGACGGAGATCCCGCTGGCTTCCAGGAATGTTTTGGCGTTCATGAAACAAAAATTGTTGATGACGTCATAACCATAAACAGGACCACAGGCAAAAGCTGCTCACGAAAACCGCAAAAACGCTCGAACAACCGAAAACAAATTGTTACGACCGGTCTTAATTCAACATGGCGGGAAAAGATAAGAAAATCACCTGTTGCAGCATCACGGCTTGATGTTGATGGAGGAGATGCTGATGACGATACAGGTACCTGTGTCGTTGATGGTCCATCTAAAGGCACAACCGATAATAAAAAAAACAACGTCTCAGTCAAAATTTGGTGTGTTTGTTTACCCTTAAAAAACTGAGTTCAAGAGCTTTAAAATGAGCCCTCGTCGGGTCTATAGACCATCTCGTTATGATGTTTGAAGATAAGGGATAAAGGGAAAGCACATACCGCTATTGATCATGTTTTGTTAAACTGAATGCCATTCGTAAAATGTGGGTACAGCCTGATTTTGGCGTGGGTCTTCATATTTTGTTTTTGTGAACGACAAAAACTGAAAGAAAAGCGAAACTTGAGCATGTAACCTTCAGATGGCCGTACCTGAGCTCTACCATTACCACAAGTTATCTTGCCAATCTTAGGACATTTCTCAAACTCTGGCTTGGGCTTGGGCTTCGGCTTCGTCTCCAGCTATTCCCCAGCCCCATTGCCAATCTGAAGCATTGAATACGTAAATATATATAAACAGGCTCTGGCTCTGGATTAAAACATAAGACTTTGATGTACATCAAACAGTATGTCACAGATCTTGCCAAATATGGGGACCTACAATTACGCGAAGCCAAAGCCAAAGACGAGCCAGGGTTTGAGATATGGCTTAATGGAGGTCTCCCAATATTTTTTCATTAAACAAACGACGAAGGAATTTCTGTAGTTTGAGTCCAATGCCCACCAAGAACAGACAAATCTGTCCCAACATGCAAATCGCATGCTGTCAGCGACTTTCTGATGATGGAAACTAAAGTTACTCATGTCCTATTTTAGGCCCACGTTGCGAGCTTTATTGCAGGTGATCGATTTCCAATCAGGATGTGTTTAAGTTTTGCAGAGAATTAACCAGTGTGCTCTAATGTATTGACAAATGGACACAAATGAACATTGACTGTTCAAAATGTTAACAGTGTTAAGTTAGGAAGACGTGATATTGGTATTGCCTTAGTCAGAAGTCTGGTCCGGTACTCGTAATGGCGATTCAGCTGATGTCCGATTTATAGGCAGCAGAATAAGGATTACAAAATAGTTATTCAACGGCGATGAGTTTTCAGGAAAGAAAAACACGAACCCCGCCAAAAACTGGGGTCTTAATTAAAAGGTGTTCATAACAGACAGTTTGTTTCATGAAAGAGATGGTATACAATCAGAATAGCACAAAAAGTGTAGAGCAGCTATACAGAGCTTGAACACCGCAGAGCTGACATAAAATGACGCGGCTCCCACCGAAAAAAATGTGTGTGCGTGAGCAACATAATGCACCCCGTTAGAGTATACCTTTGACTCCAGAATGACACATAAACTGCCAAGTTTGCACCTAGTTTACGCATTACTGTGTCATTCAGGAGTCCATATTCGGAATTCGTGCGACCATTGCTCGTATACACAGTGACATAAATCATTGTCTTGGCGTTGTCATTATGACACAACAGGCATATCTTCAAGTTTCAATGTCGAACTGATTTACCTTGTGTGACACTCAAGGTAGGCCTACATCTATACCCAGTAACTGTCTCTTCGCATCGATGTTGGGATGAACATGGGCTGGACAAGCAAGCTAGAGAAAACCAATAATAGAAATTAGCTAAGCACCTGAATGAATTGGTATAGGCCTATACTCTCACGGAATTACAGACGTTAATAGCAAGTGGTGATATGATCGAATTTACATCGATTAGTGGCACATCAGATTTTAATGATAATAACGTATGTTAATAGGCCTGTTTTTTATTGAATACCCCTGCTAGGCTTCGGCTTCGTCTGCAGCCATAATTACCTTTCGCCTTTGCCAATCTGAAGCCTTGAATACTAATAAACAGGCTCGGCTCTGGGTTCAAATAAGACTTTGATGAATGAATGAATGAATTAATTAATTTATTTCACCACATTGTAAAGTACGTACAAATATAATCCAAATTCTTTTTTACCATTATGGCAAACAATACAATGGGTAGGATACCGGTGAGCAAATAATTGCTATCAAATCCGGTCTCCTTGAGAGTTCAGACTCCTTAGGAGGTCAAACTCCTTGGGATGTAGGCCTTACATGTAACAAATAGGCCCCAGGTGTTGCTACATCTTACGACCTAAAAACATAAAGAGAAGCCAAAGCCGAAGCCATTTAGAAAAGGGCCAAGATGCCGATCTTCTTCTACCAAACCCTGGGCCTGAAATCAAGATGGCGGCCTTACCTGGCGGGACACACGCTGGTGGCTCAGGCCGATACTTGATGCGGCCAGCTTGCTTGACCACCGTGGCATCCTGTTGCTTGGCAACCAGCTGGACTTTGGCTTGGCCAATCAGCTTGGTTGGACATTTCAAACTCAGAGGGCAGGATTCAAAGTCAGAACTTCGTTGTTCTAGAAAAAAGGGAAAGAAGCTCACGAAATTGTTGGACAACACACATGGTGAACTCTAATTAAAGACAACATGAATAAATGACTTGACATAGGGCCTATGCATAACGTAGAAAACAGCGAAAAGGAAAAGTTTAATCTAAAATAAACCATATTTACATTTAAATTGAAGTCAAAATTTGAATTGACTGCCCATTAACGAAAAAACACAATCGGATACAGAAGCCTGACTCTTAATTTGATTGCACCGTTTGGAATTGCATGGTGGAAATTTAACTTAAGAATGATGAAAATGCTTAAAAACGAAACCGATGACTAAAATAAAATCATGTGTGCCCAAAAACGAAATTTAATGCAGTAATGTCAACAGGAAACTCTAGCAAGTTTGTTTGAATGAGAAAAACGGCCTAAATTTGAAAACGTGTTAATGAAAATGAATAAAATGTTGCTGAAATTGGCCGGGAAAATCTATAATATTAATTCTCGTTTATTTTCACAACGATCTAGGAGTCCATCATGTCACGCTAGAGACACGTCGAATCATGTTTACTATACCAACAGACTGAATGATAATTTATTTGAAATACAAGAGATGTGCATTTGTTTATCAAAAAAATCCCAAAATTAGGAATACGTTTGAATTGCATGGATCAAATATGTGTCATGAAAGTTAACCACTTTACACATTATCATGTTATGTTTGATCAATTTAATAGCAAAAATTAGGCATGATCGCAAATTTCACGTGTGCGCCATTTTTCAGCGTAAAAAGCTTCAGAAACGACTTCAGGTCGTCTAGTCCTCCAAAGGATGACTTACCACTCGTTGACAAGACAACGCATATCACCAGACCGAGCAAGGAATGTGAATGCTTCATCACATTTTTTGATAACCTTGTACGTCCTAATCACGTGTACAAAAGAAAATAAGTTCGACTCAGTCAAGACAACACAATCATCTTGTTGTCCATCTCACAGACTAAGAACAAATTGTACTGTGTTTGAGGCTAATATAACTCGAACCTAAAAAAAAATTCCCCTCCAGCAAATACCCATTCTTTTGTTTAAAGTGAGCCATATCTATGGAATGAACCCATAAAGCACTCTGGTACCGGCTAAAAAGTATTCCATAATTAAAACAAACGCTGCATTATTAACTATCCGTGGCCATTAGTAAATGAAAAATTGAATACTGGCCAATTATTGAAGGCACGCATCGCCCTGACCCCCACCCCCCCCCCCCCCACCCCCCCATTCAAACCTATTTCCAAGGTCTGAGTGTAAATATGCTGCCATAATGTGTAATATTCATGAAGAAATGAGGCAAAAACCGAAACATCGACACCCGGACATACAGACTGGCACCGCACACAGTGCAGCCTGTACGCAACCGAAACGCCAAGGGCACCACTCTGAATTCGAACAGTCCGACTTTTCCCAAACCAAACCGGCGTCCCCGAAATTATTTTCGTCAATGATTTTCAGACAAACGGCGCATTTTCAAGGGATGGTCGTGTACATTATTATATTCTACTCTGAAATGATATTTCTAACCATAGCAAATAAAAAATTGTCAAGCGTCTAATACATAGGGCCTACACTGCATATTGCGCTTCAAATAAAAATAATAAACAACGAAGTAGTGGCATTTAAATTTGTTTAACGGCTAAAATCACCCTCTACCTTTGCTGACTGAAAACATATTCACACAAGACGGCGTTTGTACGTGAAAACAATATCGACACGGCTCATCATCAATTGTATCAGACATGTCATAATTTGTATTGTCTATAGGCTTGCAGCATAATGGGCCGTATGAATGAAAACTAGCAAATGCTAGGAAGTACAAGCAAAAAGGAAAAGCATTTACTTTGGAGTAAAAGCATTAAGGAAAAGCAAATGCTTGAATTCGTATGAATAAAAGATAAGCTTTACTGTTCAGCATTTGCTAACTGAAATGGTAGTAAATGCTTCATACTTGCGTTTGATTGCACAGCCGAATGGTTCATAACAATAAAGTCTCCATTGTGTGTACGTACAGCCACACACACCCCGGCTCATACGCTGACGGGGATGTTTGAATTAAATCGGAACCTCAAGTTGCTGCTTTGCAGTCAGTGCTGACCCTTTCCATCCTTAGAATGTTCTAAGAAATGGTCGGCCGTCTATGTCTCATTTTTTTCCCCAAACCTGGTACACCTGCTTGTATTTTTATCCTAGATGCTTCCTCTTCCATGCAAATACCATTTTCTGTCTAACCACATCTATAAAAGCTCATATTTTGCATACCAGTATTTGCTTCTCTTTTTTCAAGGCAGCCCCGACCCAACCTTGAAAAATTACTAGTAAATACTCCAAATCTGAAACATTTACTCCTGTTTATTCATACCAAATGAAGCAAATGATAATATTCTAGCAAATGCTAGAAAGCAAAAAGTAAATACTTTTGGTTTTTAGCAAATGCTTTCCAGTCAAAGCATTTTCTTCATTTTTTATTCATACAGATGCTAGTAAATGCTTACAAATTGGCAGTAGAAGCAAATGCTAGTTTTTATTCATACGACCCATTGTGTTAGGAAAACAAAAGTAGGTTTAGTCGGTCAGAATTGTTTATCATGTGGAAGTTGGTACACGGTTTATTTTGGGGGTTGGAAATACGCAGCCTGCAGCGTTCAGACTGACATGCATGTTGCAATATAAAAATAACCTTGCGTGTGATTAGTATGCACGCTGCAGCGCAGCCTGCTCCACCAGCTACATGTACATAGCCTATGACGTCACAAGAAAATAAATTATAAACCTCGTAGTCTAGTGCACACACCATCTATGCACGCACAGTATGTATGATGAGAGGGCTAGGCCACTGTCATAATCATCATTTTCAGAGCCACGGGTTTTCGCGCGAAATGAGGCAAAATGGCGAAGTGCCAAGTGCCCGAGTGCTTCAACCGGCGTGATAAGGACAAGGGACGGAAGAGCTTCTTTCGCATTCCCGACCCGGCCAAGGGGTACCGAGACCAGGCCCAGCGGTGGCTCAGTAACATCGGCTCGGGCAAGAGGGTGGAGGGCTTCGTCTTCTCCAAGAATAAGCTGGTCTGCGAGGACCACTTCGAGGTGACGTGTTTCAGGGAGGATCTGCAGGCCCAGGTGCTGGGCTACCGGCCGGCGCGCAAGAAGCTCAAGCCGGGCTCCGTGCCTACGATCTTCAAGAGCTGTCAGGATGGGAGGCGCGACCCACAGCGGCTGTGGCCTAGCCAGCATCTTACAGTTGGCATGAAGGTAAGCGAACTATTTATCTCAAAGTGTGGCTTGAAGTCTACAAATCGCCAGTTTGTGTAAGAATTTTGATTTGCGCATGTTGTACAACATACTAGCTTATTCTCGAATCTGTGAGCCGGACGCTTAATTGTGACGTCACCCGGTGTGCTTGGTCTGAACTCTAGAAACGTGGTGCATATCATAATGTGCAGTAAACTGCTGTTGAAGCCAATGAGGGAAGAGGGTACCAGCACCGAAAATGAAGGGCCAGGGCGGCCGCCGCTCCCCCCCCCCCCCCCCCCCCCCCCCCCACGGCCATGGGCTAGTCATTATTTTAAAAGCACATTGTTGTAAAGTTTAGCATCTGGAGTCGCCTTTGAGAAAACCTGAAAAGCTCGGGGTTTTGTGCAGTAGGGAAAACCGGTGTTCATTACAACCGTTGCATGGGCGGATCCATGATTTTTTGCAGGGGGGGGGGGGGTCTGAAATTTGCCCAGAAAGGTGACTCCCGAAATGTTTCGTCTGCGAATTTTTGTTTACAAGCCGGGGTCTGACTCTTTCTCAACGTTTTGTTCTTACCCATAGGCAAATAAGACCTGCTTTTCTGGTTTGC